>CM046388.1:3972500-5287500 GCA_025413875.1 Rhododendron molle | reverse complement strand
CTAATAATTAATGGGTCTTAAATGGGTCAATGACCCATTAAAAACCCAACCCACTAACAACTTGCCGAATTTGACCCAAACCCGCCCGTTTGCCACCCCTAGTGTAAACAAAGGTTAAAATAGTGTCGTCAAAATTGTAATTTAATATGCGAGAGAGGTAAGAGATTCATTTCAAGGATGAGGTTGTAATCCAATATACGTGTAATCCAACATCTCCCTACGAGGTCTTTCCTCCCCCAACCGCTAGCCATGCTCGGTCCCATGAGATCACTTCCCTTTGCTGTCGTAGATAACCTAAGTTACAATACTACAACAAGGGGCCAGCTTATCATGCCTGAATCACAACTAGGGTTCGCCTATCTTATATACCACATCACAATCATCACTGGACACACGCCAGTACATCAATTTGTTCCACTGGACCCACGCCAGGACATCAATTTGTTCCACTGGACTCTCGCCAGGACATCAATTTGTTCCACTGGACACACGCCAGGACATCAATTTGTTCCACTGGACCCACGCCAGGACATCAATTTGTTCCACTGGACCCACGCCAGGACATCAATTTGTTCCACTGGACTCTCGCCAGGACATCAATTTGTTCCACTGGACTTCGCCAGGACACCATCACAAAACATCACTGGACACACGCCAGGTTTTATCAACAAACATCACTGGGCTTACTTTGCCAGGTTTTATCGTCACAAAACATCACTGGGCCATCCGCCAGGTTTTATCGTCACAAATCGCCGGACCTCTTGCCAGGTTTTAACATCACAAAATATCGGGCCACCGCCAGGTTTTAACAAAACATCACGGACTATCCGCCAGGTTTTATATCACCTCCGGGCTTACTCTGCGGTTTTAAATCACATCACAAATCTCATCGGATCTCACACGCTGCAGGCAACCTCTAAAAGGAAAGAAACTTCACAATTTACCCATTACTTAGCATCGTCTACGTGATTTCTATTTCAGATACCACCCCATGTCTCTAGGGTCCAATCTAACATTCAAATACAGATCAACACAATATCATTCTCAATAATAATTAAAACGAATAACAAATGGATCAAAAAAACATTACGTAATGCAATCACATGACTTTTTATGATTGGGGTTGCCTTTAATCTTGTATGGCCAAAATATCAATAACAATGTAGGAAATTTTATATAAGACTTTAAAAATAATTTTCTAGGCTTTTATTAATTAATTATAAGTAATTAAGTCAATTAAACACTAATTAAATACATTAATTAGGTAAAAATATTAGAATAATTATTGTAACCTTAATAAAGGTCCTAACAGTCCTCTATAATAAGTTCGAGTGCTAAAAGTTGGGTTTGGATGCTCACGAAATTATTTTAAATAAAAAAAGATTAAGTTAATAGACAAAACAAGAATAAATAGACAATAAATAATTAAATAATTGGAAATATATTTATATTTACAGAATATCATTCTAGGGCTGTACAAAGTCTAAATAAAATTATTCGAAATTTTTAACGTCCATTATAATATTTTAAAGTATTTATATTTAGAACCAATGCATAAATAATAATAATTAGTTGATTAAATAATTAAATTATTATTTTATTAACATATCATCTTTGAGATGTAATAAGTCTAGGAAAAATAGTTTAGATGTTAAAAACATTATTAGGAAGGTTGCAATTATTTTTCGTTTGTATCTTTAATTAAAAATAAAATAAATAGCTAATAACATAAAAAAAATATGAAATCAGCAACTTATGATCTTTGATATGTTAGGAATCTAGGAAAAATAGTTTGGGGATTTATAAAGTAGTTTATAAGGTCGCGAGAAATTTTAGTTTGTAAACTTTTACATGAAAACGAATAAATAATTTAATAAATGGTTAAATAAATAAAAAAAATATGACATTAACAAGTTATGATCTTTGAAGTGTTAAAAGTCTATGAAAAATAAATCGGGGGTCGAAAACGAGGTTCGGGATGTCGAAACGAAGCTTCGAACCATATCAAGTCAAACCGCAAGGTTTGACTGGAGTTGACCTTGCTGCCGCAAGGTTCAAAATCTGGTGCATGCGGCTGAAAAATCCGAAGGTTGCGGCCGCAACCTTGCTGCCCAGATTTGGTTTTTTGGGGTTTTAGCATTGTTCTCGATGCATGGGACTACGGGGGTCATTGGGTTATGTCTATAAACATCAAATATACTTAGAGGAGGCTTCGGATCGAATTATAATACCTCGAATTGGGTGGAATTGGTTTTCGATCGAACTTGAACGTTTGGGAAAGAAAACTTCGGTTTCTTCGATCGGGAGACCTTGGGGCCGAATTGGTTGATGTTCGTGGATGCTTGGGATTGTAGAATGAGATTGGAACGATCAATTTGGGTCTCGGATGAACGAATCTACAAAACCCACTTTTCTCTCTCTCTTTTCTCTCTCTAGAACTCCATAGCTTTGGAGCTTTGATTTCCTTTCGATTTTCTCTCTTTTCTGGACGATTGGAGTGTGAGAATTTTCGTGCGTGCCCTAGGGTCGGAGTAGGAATGTATTTATAAGAGAATTGGATGAGTTTCGAATAAAATCGAGTCCTAATGGAATTGGGTTTTGGAACGGACGAATCGTGCTCGGTTTTAGGGTTACGGAGGAGGTAGAGATCGAGTAGGAGAGTGAGAGATAGAAGAGTTGTGCATGCATGCAAGTATTGTAGGAAAATTAAAAAGAAGTTATGTATGCATATTTGTATCTAAAAGGAATAATAATAATAATTGTATTAAGAAAATAATTCTAATAACATTATTAAAAAAAAAATTGGGTCAAAATTCCGGGTCGTTACAGTATTGGTCTTCAGTCGAGTTGCTTTATGATTGCGAAATTTCATTAAGACATAGAACAAGTTACACAACCGGATAAAAAAAACTTAAATGCATGTATGGATGAATGAACATAGAAGTCAGTGGGGTTAAGTGACCAACCTGGCTCCGCCTTTGAGTCCGAGAAATTAATTTTAATTAATTGGTTAAACAATTTGACAAAGAGATTCATTGGCAATATAACTTCTTGGATGATGATACCCTGATACCCCCAGTAGGAAGACCTTTACAAGGGACGAAGGGAAGAAGATCGAACAACACTCTCAGAGGTTATTGAACCCTCCGCCACCCGCATAAGCCACGGTAGCCACCTCATAAGGGTGGTGAAAATCTTTAGGGGCGGGTAAGAGAGAAAACCCTTTGATTTCGGCTCATTTGTTTGGACCGGACTTTTTTTAGCTGTTTTGTTGGTGTCTTACCAACGTTGGGAGTTTTTTTTTTTTTTTTTCTTAAAACATGTGGGGTGAGGTGTAGTGATAGATGATGTGATGATCCATGGTGTATCACTACACGGTTTTTGTTTTGTATAATTTTTTTAATTAATTGTATGAAAATCTTTCTTTACAGATAAAAAAAAAAAAAAACAATGGAGGTGGCCGCAAGGTTTGTAGATGGAGAGAGCGGACCTTAGGGTTGTTTGGCTTTTTTTTTTTTTGTTGTTGTTAGGCAAAAGATATTTATTAATCTTTGAAAGAGATATGCAAAGATTAAACAGACTAAGGGCGAAATGAATAAACACACCTGAGAAGAAAAAGAAAATCAAAGGAGGCAAGATGCCAACAAGGTTGTTTGGCATACATATTACTAACGATATATATCTCATGTTTGAACTCGATAAACAATTTTTTTGATTTGTATTACATTTTAAAATATTTGTTAGTTCGTATCAAGTTTATTATATAAAGATTTTCAGTTAGTCTTGATGAGAGTAATTTAAGAAATTATTATGATTCGAAAGCACAAAAAAATGTTTAAGAAAACTACAGATAGTCGAGAATCTGAAAATTTATAGGGTGCTTGTAGACGACCGCCATTTGGTGCGCAACACCCTTCTCCACACATGAATATGTGAATATGTGATGGAGAAGGGCGTTTGGGAATCACGTGGTGGAGTCCCAACTCATGGGTATCGTACACTACAACAAATTCTAGTTCTTGCTACGAAATTCTTTTTGACAAAATTAATTTTGTCACAATAAGTTCACTTGTTGTGACGAAATATAATTTTGTAGCATCAAGTCGCCGATGGTGGAATTGTTGTGACAAAATCAATTTTGTTATGATATTTCGTCACAATAAGAATGGCGGGAAAGTTTCCCGCCGGCTGGAATTGGATGTTGTCACGAAATATTTTTGTCACGAGAAGTTTGTCACAATAAACCCATGTTTTGGATATACCATGACAAAATCGTTTGTCACAACATTAAATAATTATTGCTACAATTCATTTTGTTGCAAAAGATTTGGGATTGTACATATAGTGACAAAAAAAATTTCCTTGCTATTGCTATAGGTACTTGCGACAAAATTATTTGTCACAAGAGATTTAGTTGTTGTGACAAAATTTCATGTGCGGCAACAAAGATACAACGGAGAGCTATGGTGACGATACTAATTTCGTCACAATAGTTGGTCGCAATAGTTTTAGTCTTGCTACCAAATATTTTTGTCACCATAAATTTGTGGAAATAAAATTTTATTTAAATTAAGGTTGCAAAATAATTGATCACAACAATGAATTACTATTACTGCAAAATATTTTGTAACAAAATCGTCATGATTGGATATATTTAGGTTTATAGGCAATACACCGTTATAGTCAAGCCCAGCCTGAGAGGCTTAGGCCCAGTGCCTCAAATTTTGGCCGCAAAAGAGGGTCCCCGTTAAATATATTTATATATATATATATATATATATATATATATATATATTACTTGTTTGTAATACAAATTGTATAAGCTTCCTTGATTCAATGGTAAAATGAGGATTGATTACATGCTTTGGTTGGGTTTGATTCCCACTCTAGTGGTTCTTTTAAGTTTTTATTTGTCAAAAAATTAGGTTTTTGGAAAAATTAGTAGCTAATGGGATTTGAACTTGTGTCTAATAGATCACAAGCCAACACCCAAACAACCGAACCATAGCATATTACTTGTGAAATGTTTTCTATTATATTTATATATAGACACTTGATCGAATGGAAAATATGATTTTATTTATAAATTTGAATCCTGATGAAGGAGCTTTCTAAACCCAATCAAGTAAAAAATTTACGTGAATGATTTAATCGACAAGCACAAAGAAATCAAGGGTATCAATCTTCATGGTTGTGTCACAATCGCGTGGCTACTACACATTCAACTACAACACATGACTTAATTTACTACCAAGTAATTGAATGTATAGATTTCAAAGGTCATTGTTGAGTCTATTTTTATAATGGGCGATCTAACTTTTAGAATTTCATATCTTACCAATTTCATCAATGTCACCCAAATTGAAGATCATCGGACATCGACAACCATGTAATCAAATAACATTTAATTCCGGTGGCATATAATGTACCACCTGATCACCGCCCGAGGTAATTCTTTGTAATCGGAACCGTCTATCTTATAAATTTTGTAGAGGAGATCATTTATACCAAGAATGAAGTTTAGCGGACACCCTTAACCACCTTATTGGAATAGTTTTAGTCATGCAAATGATTAGACTCATATTTTTTTTCTCTATAAAAGTGTTTCAATGAGGTATGTGAAGACCCGTAATTTCAGAAATTATTAAAAGGTCTATTCGATATTAGAAATTGAAGGACAATATGGAAATTGTTAAGTTTATTTGATTTTGGGGTTAATATGAGAGGATTGTTAGTGGAGGGAGTGTAAGTGTGAATGTATGTGTAGTGTGTATATAGCATGTGTGGATGTTTGTAGGGAATAACTTTCCCAATTCTCTCCTCTCACTCTCCCGTCCATCTCTCTCTCGGCTCTCACCCTCACTCTCTCACCCATCCAAAATTTCACCCATTCAACCCAAAACCCACACAAAGCATCCTCCAATTCTTCTTTCCTACGCGTATTGCGGTCTAAATTTCGTGGGTTTGAGCTCGGTGGAGGCGTATCCCATTCGATTGCGAAGTTTGGAGCTAGGGCTTGAAAAATCTTTCGAATTCGTTCTTGAATCTTGAGGTAGGGGGTTCTAACTCTCAATATATGTAAATGACTTGTTTCTTGTAGCTTGATTTTTGCCTTTGATTGTGGTTATTGTTGTTGATGTCGTGGTGGCTGAAAAACCCATCTCCGTCTGCAGAAAATCTGCTCGAACAGCCTTTGTTATCGATACCATTGCCTTTGTTATCGATACCTTTGTGTTCCAAAGCCCAGAAAATCACTTGTTATCGATACCATTTGACATTATTATCGATACCCTTGCGTCTGGAACCATTTTTGACCAAAAGATATCGATACCTTTGTGTTAGGTATCGATACCTATTGCTTATCTTCAGCTTTCACTGTTTTGCTTCATTTTTCACCGTTTTAGTTTCCAATCACTTCCAACCCATTCAAACACTTCCCAAATGATCCCTAACTTGATTACTTGCATTCGAAGACCTCGTTGAACATTCCCATGACTCTAGAGCTCGTTTGGACATAATCTACGAAAATCGCTTCATGTATTAAAGTTGGGTTTGAATGGTACAAACATGA
Organism: Rhododendron molle; assembly: GCA_025413875.1. Classification (NCBI taxonomy): domain Eukaryota; kingdom Viridiplantae; phylum Streptophyta; class Magnoliopsida; order Ericales; family Ericaceae; genus Rhododendron; species Rhododendron molle. The sequence goes on along the minus strand of CM046388.1, from coordinate 5,280,929 downwards.
CGGTTAAGGGATTTTTGAAACATTACGGACACGACGAGACGTATCGTAGAATGTTTATGAGTGCCGTGGGTTGTTCGAACATCGTGGTGGGCATAAATGGTAGATGGGAGCAGCATAATGACTTTAAGGGTAAGGTACTAACTCGTATCTCCACAACTCGTTGAACCTCTCGATCACTCGTATCCTAAGACTTCGTTAAATTTATCTATGTCCTTAAATGATTAATTTGACATGGTTTCCTGAAGATCACTTTACTTGTACACAAGTTGGATTTGAACGGTACGAACGTAACGGACAAATGGTTCTTGCATTCGATTGAGTGATTTGATGTCCGTGAAGCGAAAGTGGCATGAATGTGGATAACAAATGGATAGAGTATTGTAGGATGGTATATAAATGGGCTTAGTACGTCACGTGCGAGGCGGATATGTTAATTAACGAATGGACATGAACAGACGTGTTTGTAGATGTATATAATGGTTGGTTAAAGAATTGTGGTACAGTCGGTAGGTTGATTATTATGAAATGGTGGAGGGTTGGTTAAGCGATGTGCGTTTCCGCTAACCTATGTTTATTATTATCAAGGGAATAGACTCGGGGTGACCCTGCGCTCGAGGGAAAAGACCCGAGGTGACCCGAATGATTGTTATTGTTGAGGGAAAAGACTTGGGGTGATCCTACGCTCGAGGAAATAGATCCGAGGTGACCCCAAGCTATTATTATCAAGGGAATAGACTCAGGGTGACCCTGCGCTCGAGGGAACTAGACCCGAGGTGACCCTAGTGTGCATCGAAGTAATATACCCGATAAAAAGAAAAGAAAGATTCTGTAACGAAGGGATTGGATAATGGCGATTGTAGACTCGAGGAAGACTGTAGTATCGTATGAAGGACCATAGAATGATTCGGAATTGGTTATAGACTAAAGTGGTTTAACGTAAGCTTATCAAAGTATTTAGTCTGAGGAGTGAACGGTTAGTGACTTTCCGGTGAAGTCTAGGATCCTTTGATCTAAGAGTATAATTCGGTGGTAATCATTCGTACTCTGGGCGTATCCTTCAATATTCACTCACTCATTCATGGTGCATGACTCATTTCATTTTCATATAGTTTGAGCATAGAACTCTCTACTGGGCACGTGTTTTGCTCAACCCTATCCTTCTTTCAGGTACACTCGGAGATAGTGACACGGAGTGCTTGGCGTGCATTTTGACATCATCCCTTTTGAAAGCTGATGTCCCTTTTGAAAGCTGATATGGGAAAATCACTTGAGCATCTTTTTGTAAAACTCTTTGGGAATGTAAAACTAATTTCTATTAGGAATATCATTTGATCAGGGAGGATTGTATACTCTAAACCTTCTTTTCTGTTATGTTATTTGAATCCTCAAGCTTGGCTAGAAACATTGATCTTAACTTGCAATTGGGAGAAAGAACTGTCATTTGGCTTATTATCTGTACTATTGTGAGGGATTCTTTATCGAAAATCTTTATAATATATGTTGAAAATCGAGGGCGTGACAAGGTAATTGTGCGTGTATGATCAATTTGAAATTTTGTGTAGAGATTCAATTTGATGAATCCTACAAGATGAATGATGCGGATAATCGAGTATTAACAATTCTTTGATTGAGCAAATTTTTTGTAAGACAATATAAAAAATTATGTTAATATTAATGAACAATTTAAAACCTTATAATGGATCCCACACAATAATCAGTACATGTTCAGTACTCATACATACTATAGGTACTGTCTGGGTTGCGTAGGCCACCTCAAGATTTTGCACGATTGATCCAAACCGTTCAATAATTTTAAAATATTTTTTTAACTGGTCTGGTGAAAATTTACTCAATAGGATAACCGTAAGTGCTTGGAAATATACCACTTTTTAATTCAGAATAAGGATCCAAGATTTTGAATGAAAAAATTGTAATTCGGATCAAGTATTTGTAATTAGAACTCTTCTACGAAAACAGACCATGAGTACCGACCATGGGACTTGACGGGCACGTGGGGCCCACTTCGGGCTCCGCACAAATGATCTGAGTCGTTCAATAATTTTAAGATAAAAATTAAGTGGGCTTGTGAAAAATCAGCTCCATTCGATATGTGTAGGTGTTTGATTCAATCTTTCATTTTTTCCATTCCTACTCCGGATTTGTAAAAAAAATGAAAATTTGGATCAAGCACCTACACATATCGGATTAAACTGATTTTTCACGGGTCTACTCCATTTTTTATTTTAAAATTATTGAATGACTCAGATCATCTGTGCGGGATTCAAAGTGGGCCCTGCATGCCCGTCGGTACTTATTGTCAGTTTCCACAACTTTCTCGATTTCAGATTTTCCCCTCAAAAAATTGAACGCTAGAAAAAGAATTCTTGCGGCAAAGGAATTGTGGTTCTGTCGGTTCTCCTATCACCCACTAAAAATTTTCACGGTAAAGGAGTAACCGATTTTTGCTCTATTGGTCTCCTATCACCCACGACTCCCTTAAATTCGATTCTTAACACACCTCTTCACTCTAGGGTTGTGAAGCTTCGGCGGCTTTCACCCACGACCCCCTTAAATTCGATTCTTAACACACCTCTTCACTCTAGGGTTGTGAAGCTTCGGCGGATTTCAGAGGAAAAAGTTTTGCTTGAGAGGAGTTTTCATCTCAAGGTATTCATATTCTCTATATTTTTCACATCAAAGAGATATATTTGCTCCTATTTATGGGTTTGAGTGGTTCAATAACGGAATCTGCGTTTTCTTTTCTTTCTTTTTGTGTGTGTGAATAACTGATCTCAAACTTGTTTCCTACCTGATTTGTTTTGTTCAATTCATTGGGCATTATTAGTTTGGTCTTGCTTGTGGAAGTAGTGGACTTGTATTGTTCGGTGCAGTGGTGAAATTTGGGGCTTTTTCTAATCTATTCTTTCCCTCAGTAACAAATTGGTGCCTTATGGAAAGAATGACCAAGGCCCATCTAATATAAGTAACACCCTACACTAACCTGGACTAGGTCACTTTTAGAACATGAATTCGACAACGGGGTTGAATGTGATGAGGTGAAAGCCACATGTTCGATCAAATGCCTGTTTGATTTCTCCATAAATATGCAAAGTACTTACATATGCAATGCTTGTGCAAGTTGAATCTTCACGAAATATGAACCAATAACTTACCCCCTATTGTTTACTCCGTATTTGATAGAATTTAAAATATATATATATGCAAAATTAAACTTGCACATGCATTGCATGTGCTTCGGCCTTTAGTATTACCCTATTGCAAAGCTGTAGCGTTTGTAGCCCTTAGAAAACCTTGATCGGCTTCTCCAACAACAAAATATAGTTGCGAATCTCGGGAGTGACCATGGGCAAACTAAAATTTGTACAATTTGAAGATTATCATTAGAGGTTTTTCTGTTGGGTTTTTGAAATATAAGGCTCTGCAACAGATAGTGATCAAGAGAATTCATAGGCATTTTGAGACCAAAATAGTTGCTACTAGTAAGTCGACGAGGAATATTTGTATATTCGGTTAATCTTTTTTCTATTTCAAGCTGATTTACCTAAAAATAACATTAGAAATATTTTCACGGTTGAACTAAAGGGCTTTTTCTTTTAGAATGGGTAGAACTCGTGGTTAGTAGTAATATGAGAAAAAAGGAGAGAGGGGTAGAGGCATACCTTCTTCTTTTTTTTTTATCGGGTAGAGGCATACCTTGAACTGTTATTTTTAATCCACATTTCTTTTTTCTTTTTCATTCTGTCATGACACCTCTTCTGCAACAGACAAATACATACATCTGTTAACTTTGTATCAGACTTGCACGCATATATTAAAGTACCTCTAAATCTTTCTCTACCTCTAAAAATTCTCAATCATGCAACATATGATCATTTACAAAGTAGAATTCTGTTTTTTGGGCGATTGAAGAATAAAACTTGGAAAATTATACTCTGACTTAGAGATAGAGAGGAGACATGACTTTGTAAATGCTTATCTCTAAGCAAATCCAAATACGCTACGGATCGATCAGATATTCTCGGGCGGCGGCAGCAAAATATGATGGCAAAAAAAAAAAAAATTCAAATTTGCTTTTGTTGTGGCAATAAGGGACCCACATGTTTTAGTGGTTACCAGCTTGTGAGACATACCACATAGATAGTTCGCGAAACCCCTAAAAAGTAGTTAAGTGAGTGCCATGCTTTGAATCTTGCATATTAGTTAGTGATTATTTGTTATCTAGTCAAATAGATTGGCCGGTACGTTGGTGTTTTTTCTATTGGGTACTAGAATTTATGCGCTAGTTTATTATTTATCTTTATCCACTTTCCCTCATTGCACTTAGATTTGTGTTTAGAATTCTATCCCAAGTTCATGGCCAATGGCTTAATGTAGAAATTATTATGTTTGTTTGGTTGGTAATAAGGATAGAGCATGGACAAAAGTTGGATGCTAGTCAAGGACAGATGGCGTTTGACATAAGTTGAAGCGGTGAGAGATTTTCTGTGAATTGCGAACAATTATGCTGGGGAGTGGCAAAATCTGATGTCCGTGTAAAAATTGCAACAATGTGTGCAAAGGATTCAAATCCTTACGTTAGATTTGGTGTCTTAGGTTTTGGTTTGAACAATATTTCTTTTAGTAGCTAAAAGGTAGTCTCGTATTGTTTATGATTGAGACAAATGACTATGTCATGGCTTGCTTTGCTTGTGATCTCTTTTTGTTCAAATGTTTTCTTAGGAAATACTTGTTTAACATGGTTAATTTGTGTTTGGTTAATGAAAGTTGTGGAATTGTGCATCCTCCAGTTGCTTAGCTGTTTGGGTACCGTAGAACTGGAATGTCCTTTTTCCATGTTCTCCATTTTGTTACTATCCAGTTGGTTGCTTCCATCTTAGTTACTGCTGTTACTGACTTTCCTTCCGAACTGCTATCAGTCACCAACTTTAACTGCCATTTCTCTAATAAGTGCAATTCAGAACTTGCTGCTGATATTGTCTGCTAGTTTTGTTGCTGGATAGTTTTTCTGTTGGATAGTATTTTGCTAGTTTTGCTAGTACTGCTACGGCTGCTGCTACTCTACTGGTGGATAGTTTTCAGCTATTTTTGTTGCTGCTGCTACTGTCTATGTGTAATAGCTGCTGTTGTCTCGCTGCTGCCAGCAATTAAGTATGCTGCTGTCTCGTTGTTGTTACAAGTTTGCCGTTTAAAACGGGATGCTCTCTGTGTTTTCATCTGTTCTAGGAGCTGCTGCCACCTTTGCAGCAGCTATTGGTGGTTCCTCCATGCTGTTCAATGTTCTAGGAGCTGCTGCCACCTTTGCAGCAGCTATTGGTGGTTCCTCCATGCTGTTCAATACTCCGGACTGCTACCTTTGGTGATCCATATTACATTACAGTACTTTGGAATGGTGCTATATCCCTTGTAGATGGTTAGGAAACAAATGTATCTCTTGATGTTATTTATTTGGTCTTCATCTCATTAGCTTGCTAGATTATAGTGTTATCCTCCATGTAGCCACTTGGCGTGGATTTTCAATTTCCTCAATCTTTGTTTTGTTTTGTTTTTCCTCCTGGGGTATGCCCCTTGTAGGCTGTATATTCGGTTATTCTCTTTTTTATTTCAAGTTGATTTACCCAAAAAAAAAAAAAAAAATTCAATCCAGCGCAATTGCTCCTCTTATTGTGATGAAATATCTTGTACTGTTTTGCTATGCGAACTAATTTTTTTTTGTCACAAATTGTGTCTGGACAAATATTTTTGTGACAAAATTGTGATTCTGGTGATGAAATTAATAATGATGTTGTGACGAAATAATTATCACTATTGTTTTATTTTTGTGATGAATGAGTCTTTTTTCACCACAAGCTTATGATGACAAAATTACCTTGCCAATAATAACAAAAAAATTTTGCCTCAACAACTTTCTAATGACAAAGTTTGAGTTTTTGCCACAAAGTTATTTGTCATCATAAGATTTTTATACCCTACAGAAATAACTTATTGTGACAACCGTCAGCCTAATGGTGACAAAAGAATTTCATATTACGACAAAATATTTTGTCACTACTACTATAACTTTTTGTGACAAACTCTTGTGGTCACCATAACTTTTGGTTTCTTGTGACGGGTTGGAAAGTTTGTCACAACAAATTTATTGCTACGGGCTTGTTGTGACAAAATGGCGACAAAAATATTTTGTCATTGCAACAATGTTGTGACAAAAAACTAACAAGCAGTGACAATATTTTGTAGCAAAATCTAGAATTTGTTGTAGTGGTAGCGGCGTAGGCTGTCTGGGTCGTGGTTTGGGTGGGTGGCTGTGGTGGCGGGTGGAGACGGTGAGTTGATCTAGAGTTGATTGGTAGGTGATTGGGCTTAGGGTTTGGTTTTACCCGTTTGGGCCTTGCCTTAGATTTGGGCTGAATTGTATATCTGAGCTTTTCGGCCTTTGTGTTGTTTTGAACTTTACTGTTTAAATCTGTGCATTTTGAGGCCCATAGCCATAGAGTGTCTTGAGCTATGTCCCGATAGGTGTTTATCCAGCTTTTTGTTGAATTCCCTTCCTCTAGTCAAATTTCTTAATAAAACTTTGTTGTCTATCTAAAAAAAATCTACCTTATTGAACTTGTCCTTTCCTATACATCTATATTTCTTTGATTTTTATCGTAGACCGTGTATTTACATATTTCAGATTATCGAATATCTGCTTAAATGGCTGCAAGGGAAAAAAGTAGAAAACATGATCTTTGGCGGTGAGCTTGGTACATTCGTAGATGCGAATGAAAGAAAGGGAATACTTAAGTGGTTGCCTGGGAAAAAAGTACTTGAAAAGATGTGCTTTGGCGGTGAGCTTAAATTAATAGACGTGAATGCAAGAAATGGAAGTGGGTGGACGGCGCTGGACATTCATTCCTGAGTAGTAGAGAGGGAAGATAAGAAGAGTGAGACTATCGTCGTATCGGAGACGTCGTACGTGAACATGGGGTAAAGAAATCCGACAAACTTTTTTTCCCATTCGATCCTATTTGGCAGAAGAAGAAAAAGGAAACATTAATGATTGTATCATCGCTTATGGCGACGATTTTATTCCAAGCCGAGATCACCCCTCCCGGCGGCATCTGGGTCGACAGTTCACCGGAACACGATGCTGGGAAAGCTATCATTGCTTACACCAATCCCAAAGCGTATTCATACTTGATGTGTTTCAATACGGTAGGATTCCTTCTGTCCTTGACTACAATCTTAGAGCTCATAGTTGTCTTGCCAACGCAAGTAAGGGCTTTTGGGTTTATTCGAGCTGGGATCTCATGGTTGACGATCATGATAATGGCATTCGCTTTTACATTCTCCGTTGTCGTCGTCTCGCCCCCGGAGATGCATAAGTCCATAAACATTGTCATTTGGGTTGTTATAGTGTGGGCCGTTGTGATAACAGTTCTCCGCGTACTACCGTACCATGTTCAATCGATGCTACTCAACGTGATATCATCTCCACTACAAGTCGTAGTTCTGCTACTGCCATGTCGAAAAAAGCGTGAACACATTCTGGATAAAGTTTTGGTCGGAAGTTTCAAAGGGAAAAAACCTCATCATTGCTACATCAAAAGGGCAAACAGAATTTGTTGAAGAACTTTTGAATTATAAACAAGATCTTGCTCATGCTGTAGACAAGGAACTAGGCACGGCCCTTCACTGAGCATCCTCTAAGGGGCATTTAGATATTGTGGAACATTTAGTGAAAGTTAGCCCTGAGAAGTGTGTGGCTCGTGATCGAGAAGGTAATAACCAATATGAGGGTTATTACCTTCTCAGGGCTAAAAAAATGTTTACAAAGACTACTGCGGTTAGTCGAGAATCTGAAAATTTATAGGATGTTCGTAGACCACCACCTATTGGTGCCCAACACCCTTCTCCACACATGAATAGTGATGGAGAAGGGAGGGGAACCACGTCACAGAGCTCCAAGCCCACTGAAGAATTACTCCTAAAATCTATCTTATTGAACTTGTCCTTTTCTATGTACTTATATGTCTTTGATTTTTATCCAAATCTCAGACTGTGTATATACATGTTCCAGATTACCAAACATCTGTTGCTTGAGCGGCCGATGAAAGAAAAAACAGAAGGTGGTGAGCTTGGTCAACTAAAAGATGTGAATGTAAGAAATGGAAGTGGTTGGACAGCGCTGGATATTCATTTCCGAGTAGCAGAGAGTGAATCTGAGAAGAGTGAAGATAAGAAGAGTAAGGCCTATCGTGACATCGGAGACGTCCTACGTGATTCTGGGGTTAATAAATCCGACAAACTTTTTTTCCCATTTGATCCTTATTGGGAGAAGAAGAAAAATGAAACATTAATGATTGTATCATCGCTGATGGCGACGATTTTATTCCAAGTCGGGATCATCCCTCCCGGCAGTGTTTGGGCCGATTTCACCGGAACACAAAGCCGGGAAAGCTATAATCGCTTACAACAATCCCAGAGCGTATCCCTACTTAATGTTTTTCAACACGGTAGGATTTCTTCTGTCTTTGACTACAATCTTCGAGCTCATTCTCGTTCTGCCAATGCAAATAAAGGCTTTTGGGTTTATCCGAGCTGGGATCTCATGGTTGACAATCATGATCATGGCGTTCGCTTATACGTTTTCCGTCATCTTTGTCTCGCCCACGGAGATGTATAAGTCCGTAAACCTTGTCATTTTCTAACTGCTATAGTGTGGGCTGTTGGGATATCATTTCTCCACGTACTACCATACAAGGTTCAATCGAAACTACTTGGCGTGATAGTATGTCCACTAAATGTGACAGTTAAGGTGCTACTATGTTTTGCAAGAATTTTGTTTGGATGTTTCGGATGTTGTTTTGGCTGTTTGGTTGCATGTTTAGCCTGTTTGGCTGGATGTGCTATCGCACCAGCAGCATTGGCAGCAATTTACAAGTGGGCTGGAGATTCGGACTCACCACCAAGTAATCCTACCGTCCAGTCGGCTGGAGATACGGCCTCACCACCAATTGGTGCAGTTAGCCAGAACGACTCGAGGATTGTTTCGATTGAGGAGTAATTATTCAATGGTCTTTGGCAGTGCCACATTCATGTGCCAACACCGTTCCTAGGCAGAAATATGTGTTGAAAATTAAACGATTTTATGTCGCCATGTGTCGGTGTCCCAAGAGCACCCAATAATTGTACTTTGATCATGCCATGCCATGAGTTTCTTATGCTAGGAAAGAGCTGAAGGACACTTTCCTTTTTGCGTGTCCTCGTTATATTTGTACTTTGTGATTATGCTCAATTTAAGTTGTGTCGTGAATCTAATAAGATTAAGTGGTGTTATTCATTAATACTCTTTCCGTCTCATTTATTTATTTTTGTTTCATATACTATTTTGAAATGTCCCAAATTGTTTGCTCTCAAAGAAAAGTCAAAGAAAGAGTTTTGTAAATTTTCATAAACTAACTCTCATAAATTAATGATTAGAAGTAACTTTAAAATTAAAGTGTCTCAATATAATTTAAATGTGCATGGAAGTTTGTGAATATATATTCATCACAAAGAAATGTCTATTGAAACTCTGGATTGTTGACAGTAGCGATTGGTGTTTTGGCTTGATAATCTTTGGACTTTTTTTTGTGTGCCTTATTCATAATTTTTCACATTTGTTAATATTCTGTTAATTTCTTGGAATATTAATTTGTCTTGACGAGAGGAATTTAAAACTGCAAAGTTATGATCAAAATCTTAAATATACACTGAACATGAAGATAATCCAAAATAGACATATTTTTTAACTATTTTTTTCTTTATTCAATTTCATTATTTTGGGTTATAATTTAATAGATTCATCTCATCGAAAGAAATCAATAGTCTATAAAAATTTGATACAAAACTTACAACGACAAAACAAATTTGGATGAAGACAAGAAGTATCCACAACTATTGAGTGATGGTCAGAGAAACCTTAGCTAAGATGAGGATAACATAATAATTTTAGTAGAGTTACTTTCTGATTGCACAAGTTCATAAGAAAAACATGGGACCAAATTTTCAAGATTCAGATAAAAAATTTAAATGGAACAAAGAATAAACTTGGAAGTTAGTGGGGCAAGTAATCGCACTTGAACTGGCCCTGCTCTTGAGTCAGGAAATATCAATTTTAATGTAACTGCGTAAAAAATTAGCCAAAAGAGTCATTGGCGATATAACTTTCTTGCAATAAACACTGAGGAAAAAATCTGTACTATCTATACTACTTCTTTTAGGGAGATTATAATGCCACGCTACTTTCTTCTAGTGCCACGAAACTTACTGTGCATTGACCATCACACCCTGTTTGCTTTCTACCTATAACACTTTTCCCCATCAAATTCACTTCTCTCTCTCTCTCAAAGATCAAACTCCTTGTACGAATGCAGCTAGAATACTTCTTCCTTTTATTTAAAAAGAAAATCCAGACATCTTCCTCAAACAACAGACATCAATGAAGAAATCTAGTATACCTCTTCAGTTAATTTAGTAAGAAAGTCAGAACCTCTTCCTAAAAAAAACCAGAAAGTACATAAAGGGAAGAATGAAGGGCGAAATTGCTTAACAGAATCTAGTTTTCTCATTTTTCCCTCTTCTCACTCTACAATTTATTCTATTCCCAAGACCGGTGACGGCAATCTAAGACGTCCTCCACCACTGGAAAAAGTTCTTGATGACATATGATTGCCTACGGTAGAAGTGTTCGAATCTGGACGATTGGATCCAGGAATGGCCACAAAAGCAGGTGCGAATCGATTGAAGAATTGGTGGAGGACGATTGAAAATTTTGAATCGATTGAATAAGGAAATTAATAAGCGCAGAGGGACCAGGGATAAGAGGTGGATTTGTGGGTTTGCGTGGAGTTTGACTGCAGGCCAACAGGAGAAAACAAAATGCAGGAAATGGGGGTAAACTTGTCAGACCCAAAGAAGTGGTCGTGGCATTAGAAGAATGAGTCGTGGCATTAGGGCCACCCCTTCTTTTAAATGTACGAAGATGTTTCCTCCTTTTTCTTTTTCAAAAATGCCCCCAGCACTTGCAATTAATATCAGTCTGTAAAAATTTGACGCAAAACTTACAACGACGAAACAAAGTTGATTGAAGACAAAAAGTAATCCATAAGAATTATTAACTGTATATATCCACGCTTATTGAGTGATGGTCTGCGAAACTATAGTATTAAGAGGAGGATAACTTAATAACAAGTTTAGTCGAGTTGCTTTCTGATTGCGCAATTTCATAAGAAAAACATGGGATCAAATTTACAAAATTAAAATCCGATAAATATTTAAATGGAACCGATATCGGTTCAGGGTGGTCGGTCCAGTCAGGTATTTCGGGTATTTTCGGGTTTATTTGAGCATTTGCACCTGACTTGCTTCTGCATAATTCCCTCAGATGGTCAAACATGAGCTTAGCTACAAGAATATAGGCATAGCGGTGAATGCAATAAACAAAAGCGGGCGAACACCGCCGGTTATTTCACTGCAATTCCGAGCAGGAAATCAGTCAGCTTCGGAGACCATTACAGACATCTTAATACTTCTGAATTGTTAAGTTGACTTTTTTACATTCTCACACAAACTTTATACAGAATGTAAACATCGACACTACTAAAAAATAGATAAATACTTCGGTCATTTGGTGTGATCTTTCACTTTTAATCTCGCATTTAAAACCGTGGTCTATTAAGGTGTAACTAAAAGTTTCTATCTTTTAACCATAGGATAAAAATCGTGATTAAAACTCATTAAAATCGTGACTAAAAATATAAAAACTGTGATTAAAAATGACAGAACTGTGACCTTTAATAGCTTAACATCTCAGTTTTATTATAAAACCGTGGTTGTTTTATAGAGAAATAATCTCAGTTTTTGAAAAAACCGAGATTAAAAGTGGCGTTTTCCTAAGGGAAAAAATCTCTCATTATTTTTCCTGTTGGGTTTTGAACCTAAGTCTCTAGAGTTTTGCATACAAACTTCAACCAACTGTACCACACACACTTTTCAATATATAATTGAAATATTTAATATATAACATATGCGTTTAACTTATAATCTATATTTCGAACATCATTTTGAACCTTTATATATTAAAATTAGCAATTTTGATAAACATGAAAGTTATAGCCCTTTGTGTTACTGTTTAAACCCAATTTGAATTATCTCAATTAATGTAGTTCTGAATATAGAGTTATTCTCGAAATACATTTGGCGACGAAATGCAACCTTCATAAATTTTGTCACCAAAGGTACCCATTTGGCGACGAAATATATTTTCATCGCTGAAAGTGCCCCATTTTGTGACGAAATATTTTTTGTAGAATGGATGAGAGTGACATTTATTTAGGGGTATTGCGCGAGGAGTCGATTAAGGGGTAAGCGACTTTTAACTTTTCCTATATAAGAGCTTTCATCTCAAGTCTAAAAAAAATGTTCTCTAACTTACGACCTCAGTTTCTAGATGACTGGGATTAAAGGTTCTTTTTATCTCAGTTTTTTCGAAATGAGATATATTCTTTCATTTACAATCTCAGTTTTTGGAAAACGAGATCTATTTTTGAAGTTACAATCTCACTTTTAGATTACTGAGATTAAAAAATCTTTTCATCTCAGTTTTTTTCTGAACGAGATATATTCTTTCATATATAATCTCAGTATTTTGAGAATGAGATCTATTCTTCAAGTTAAAATCTAACTTTTTAGATTACCGAGATTAAAAAATCTTTTCATCTCAGTTTTTTCGTATAACGGAGACTAAAACTATAGTTACAATCTAACTTTTTAGTCCTAAGAAAAATTGATTGAAGAAAAAAAGAAAAAGAAAAAGAAAAAGATAAAAACAAAAAGAACTGCCGAATTTGACAAAAAGAAAAAAAGTTGAAAACATATATCGATTGAAGCTCTCAAGCAAACTTCGCAGAACTGATTTTTTCGGTTTACAGCAAAGTATCAGGTTCTATGGCTTCCCCCACAATCCTGAAATTAAGTCAGAATTTACACCAATAATTTCTGCCGTTCAAAACTCTCTCTCCATCTCTCCTGTGTGCTCTAAGAGATATCGACAAGAGACAACCCCCACATTGAGTAATTCACTCAAAATCGAGTAACTCTTTACTCGAAGTAAGACGAATTTATGCTAATTGAACCATGCATTCTTTATAGCATATAAATCGATTTTACTTTATTTAAAAAGTACCTAGCGGAGCATAGTTGTTAAATAACAACCAACCGTTCAAGATCGTAGAAACTAAAATACTCCAATTTCAGTTTCATGCCAAATCAAATATAGTAACCCAATCTATTGGGGACCAAAATGGTACGACGGAAATACTTTGGGGACCAAAAAAGAAAACAAAGCTATGGGGTTGTGAAATACCAAGTTTGCCCTTCATTTTGACGGAGGGAAGTAACGGCGTGACCTCCAGGGACCATTTAAATACAAATTTGATACGTTGGGGTTGCAATGTTTACAATTGGGATATTGGGGACCAAAGTGGCACAACGGAAATACTTTGGGGACTAAAAAAATAAATAAGCCGTTAATAAATATTCAATTTTTCGTCGTGTCATGTCATTCAGATTTTCCTCGGAGAATTTTCTATTGACAACACATAGAAATAAAAATAACCCGTGGAGATATCAATCTTTTATCAAGGACTCTGAGGTAGGTTCCACACACCCTCCATATTTTGCACAATGGGTGTCCTGGGGTGTTCCATTGTTGGTGGGGGTGTAATGGGGCGCTTTTTCTCTCTCTCAACTGGCAGTTTTTCGAACGATTTTGCCATATTGGCTGAAATTTTGCAACTTTGAGAGCAAAATGACTTTATGCATCGGTATGGAATTCCAAGTCGGGATCAATCCTCCCAACGGTGTTTGGGTTGACAGTTCAGCAAAATATAAAGCCGAGAAAGCTATAATTGATTATACCAATCCGGCCGAAAGCATATCCTTAATGTATTTCAACACGATAGGATTCCTTCTGTCTTTGACAACAATCTTGGAGCTCATTGTTGTTTTGCCATCGTGAAAAGGGGCTTTTGGGTTTATTCGGGCTAGGATCTCATGATTGCAATCATGATCATCAGGGGCGAAGCTGTTGGGGCCGGGGGCAGGGACTTTTGGTTTTGGTTTCGTTCCCTGAGTTTTGAAAAATTTATTTTGTGATATTTATTCATTTATAGCTACTTATAATTCTAATAACTTTGGTTCGATTTGATAAAAAAATCAATTATTTTACATTCTTATTTCTCAATTTCTTTCATAAATAAAAATAATAATATGTGACTGTCACTACAAGAAATTTGACAAGACCAGTGTTTTTTCTACCAATGCTTCCAAAAAGTGCTACAATAAGAGGTTTACGCCAGCACTTTTTCTAGCCGCTACTAGAATGGGGATTTCCTAGCGCTCAAAGCAAAAGTGCTGGGATAGGCAGACCGCGTCCCAGCGCCCAAGCAAAAGCGCTAGAATAGGCCGACCGCTTCCCAAGGCCAAGCAAAAGCGCTCGAATATACCCCATATTTACCAACGCCCCAAAAAAAGCGTTGGAATAGACAAAACCCCCCAGACCATTTATATATCAAAAAATTAAGTACTATAATTTTTAATTTGATTGAACCGGTGCAAAAATCTTATTATTTTGATCATATTATTTTAAAGTGTCATTATCAATTTTTATTTTTAGGGCTCTCATAATTAAATATATTTTGTTTAGGATCCCAAATAAAGAGCAATAGCTTAATTATGATAACCCTAGAGACAAAAATTAATTATAACCCTATAAAAAATATGACAAAAAAATAAGATTTTCGTACCAGTGCAAACGGATTGAAAAGTGAACCATTTAACTTTTTAACCATATTTTTTGATATACAAATGGTCTAAAAAACACTAGTTACTCCAATTTTCAAATTGGGTTTGAACAATAATACAACGGGGTACAACTTTCATGTTTATTAAAATTGTTTTTTTTAATATTTAAAGGTTCAAAATGACATTCGATTCAACTTTAATTGCTAATTTTAATGTCAAATATATAAGTTATATAATCAACATTTCAAACAAATGTCGAAAACTATGGGTAGGGCAGTTGGTCTAATTAAGTTGTTGTGCGAGGCGGCTAGTTCTCCTAGAATACCTAGGTTCGAAACCTACGAGATGCACCAAGTTAATTTTTTCCTCATATGAACATGTTTATACCAGCGGCCAAAATGTTCATTTTTTCCTCAAATGAACATGTTTATACCAGCGGCCAAAATGTTCATTTTTTCCTCAAATGAACATGTTTATACCAGCGGCCAAAAAGTGTTGGGAAAGAGCGTCTACACCAGCACTTACAAAAAGCGTTTGTACAAGAAATTTTATACCAGCACTTGCAAAAAGCGTTGGTATATGTCTATGCCAGCGCCGATGTCCCAGCGCATTTGGAAAGCGTTGGTATAACCCCTTAAGGTATAGCAACGGTTTTTGATATCAGTAACAGCACTTTTAACCGCTACTATATTTCCACTTTCTTGTAGTGTGTTAAAGTAACCTAAAAAAGAAAACAAAATAATTGATACTCCCTCCGTCCCTAAATAAGTGTCCGTCGCGCAAAACTAGGCCTTACAAAATATGTATGTTTTTCATTAAAAAAATTAATTTTTTTTCACAATCTAATAGAACTCCTTGCTATCTATTGATTTGTGAAAAATTTTTGATTTTTTTAACGAAACAAATGCATTTTTTTGAAGTCCTAGGTTTGCGCATCAGACACTTATTTAGGGACGGAGGGAGTATATTTTAACTGTATTAAGGTTTTTTTTTTTTTTTTTTTGATCCTTGTAAAAGGTTGATGTCTGAAATTCTAGAAGGTTTTGTTCCATGCCTTGTCAGATGCTATTTCACATTTAACGGACCGAAGGCTTTCTATAGCAGTTTGATTGTTCTCTTCGGTGGCTTTCTGTCACTGTTTTGCAAGACTGGTTTTCAGTCTTTTTTTCGTGTTTTCTCTTTTGGAAGTTTCTCCCTTTCTTTTCCCTTCTCTTTATCTCTCTCTTTCCTCTAAGTACCATTTATCGAGTTTTTATCTAATAATATTTTTGTCATATCAAAAAAAAAAAATCATTTCAATGTACATACAAATGTAATGTATTGAAAAATAAAAAATTTATAATATAATAAGTATACACTTCATAAAAAAATATATGTCTATTAAACCGGTCCTTCCGGATTAAAATCTCAGCTCCGCCACTGATGACCATGGCATTCGCTTATACATTTCCAGCCAATGTTCTATGACAAAATTGATTTCTTAAAAGTATAGTTAAAATATTTTTATTAAAAAGTCATTTTGAAAAACAAGGCCAGGGGAAATGCTTTCCTGTAATCCTAAATAAAACTAATGTTTTGATATGAGTTTTTGGCTAATTGCCTTCGTGCAAAAAGGGTTCTTTAATGGGCAATAGTTATTAACCTTTTGTTATCTGCCGTTCAAAAAAAAACCTTTTTGTTATTTAAAACCCGCAAATGAGCTACACACGATCAATAATACATCATTTCGTTTTTTTTCACACTAATAACGGCACTGCCGACAAATCGCCTATTAGATTAGATTCATTGCACCTAGGGTTGGAGCAAGGAATTTTGTTTGTTGGGGCCAAAAGTTACATTCATGTGTAAGATACTTTTCATTTTCAAATCCAACGAATAACTAAATTAAGAGGTTAATTGTAAAGTAGATATACACTTGTAAAATGACTTTTGCTTTATAGTTAGTCCCAAAGACTAAATATACATTCTGAGAACGATGCATGATGCATGACTGGTTTAGTCCAAGGGATTGCCTGGTACATGTGGGACAAAAAATAATAAATAAATGGGGATCAAAATAGACCGGCAGAGTGATCTCGTACACTTACATTAACCTAGGAGGACAAAAATGAAAATGGTAAAAAAGACTACTCCAAAAAGTATGTGTGGAGTCTTTGGATCAAAGTCAAGCATGCCCAAGTCAATTGGAATATGAAGGGCTTATCATCGACATCGACCAAGACAATTGGCAGAACCATCCAATGACCAAGACTTAGGATGTCTATTTAATTTTTTCTAAAATAGACCGGTAGAGTGGTCTTGTACACTTACACTAGGAGAACAAAAATAAAAAAGGTAGAAAAGACTACTACTTCAAGAAGAATGTGTGGAGTCTTTGGATCAAAGTCACGCATGCCCAAGTCAATTGGAATATGAAGGGCTTACCATCGACATCGACCAAGACAATTGGCAGAACCATCCAATGACCAAGACTTAGGATGTCTATTTAATTTTTTCTAAAATAGACCGGTAGAGTGGTCTTGTACACTTACATTAAGCTAGCTAGGAGAACAAAAATGAAAAAGGCAGAAAAGACTACTACTTCAAGAAGAATGTGTGGAGTCTTTGGATCAAAGTCACGCATGCCCAAGTCAATTGGAATATGAAGGGCTTACCATCGACATCGACCAAGACAATTGGCAGAACCATCCAATGACCAAGACTTAGGATGTCTATTTAATTTTTTCTAAAATATATAACGGGGCTGGAGTGTACTTACCAACTATTTTATTTTTTCAAACTTTAGAGATACTTTCATTGATATGAAAATCTTACAATATATCGGGAACGGGTAGCCACCTCCAAGGAGAAAGGAAAGCAACCACAAAAGAGGCCTAAACTCACAAATGAATTGAACATTCAAAACCTCACACAGACAAGACTCGTTTCCAACATCGAAAAGCCATCAAGACGACGTAGAAAATCCACCAAAACAACACTCACAAGGAGTGAGAGAAAGTCCCATGCAGGGGAAGAAAACCAAAAAAAAAAAAAAAATCAAACAAAAACTAAAGCAAAACCTACGAGCAAACAACAGATTCACACCCGGCTCTAAGTTCAGCCACCCAAAAACTCCGATCAAGACCCTCACTGCTACCATGTCAAGGGCGGCCGAGAGACAGTAAAGACCATAGAACGAAACCTTGATCAGCAAAGCAGCCACACCACACCGTACAACAACACCAACACTAACTACTATCTCCGTCCCAAGAAACGCGACTACGTTTGGTTTGAGTTTAGTGATCCAACCCTTTCTTTTGCACACAGTCTTAATTATTTTCTTCCTTAATTATTACTTCCTCAATTCTAATTTTTTAGTCATTTTTGGGAGTCCGTGCTTTTTCAATTAATTATACCTTATAATCTATAATATTCTAAGTGATTTTAAAAACTTTGTTACAAATCGAGAGCTATCAAATAAGATCCAGATTGTATATAAAAAGTATTAGCAAGTGACAAAATATAACCAATTTAAAATCTGATTAAGATGGAATGAGGTACTAAAAAATTGGAACAGCGGAAATACTATCATTTCTCTATCTATCACTCCACTTATTATCCTAAAAAACCAAGATTATCCTATGCTCATTGGCATTAAGTTTGGTTACATTCCTCATTAACTGGCCTCATATTTAAATCGAATTAGGAAGATGCATTCACCGTACGATAGCATTCCTGTGTATATACGAAAAGCATTCAACTGTATCTATCTACCTACATAAATAAACACGTAATGGGCCAGTGACGCACTTGTGCAAACATAATCGCTGTATAGTAGTCGTATCTTTTCTAGATTATAAAGAGAGAGGGAGGAGAGAGATGGGGGAGAGAGAAACAGACAAAATATTGATGATGGGAGCGGGAGAGGAAGTTTGGATTGCCAGGAAGAGAGAGTACATGACGAGAAGAGAGGACAAGGAGAGAGAGAGAGAGCGCACGCGACAGATAGAGAGAGAGGAGAGGAATAGAGAGAGCAAAGAACAGAGGATAGGGCGCAAGAGAGAGACATGGAAGGACAGAACAGAGGAATGGCTCTGTGATGCAGCAATGAGAGGGGATATAGAATCACTAAAGGAAATAATGAAAATAGATGATTACATTCTGGATAAAGTTTTGGTTGGAAGTTTCAAAGGAAAAAATCCTCTTCACATGGCCACATCAACAGGGCAAAAAGAATTTGTTCTGGAACTTTTGGAGTATAAACAAGATCTTGCTAAAGCTGTAGACACGGAACTAGGGACGGCCCTTCACATAGCTTCCTCTAAGGGGTATTTAGAGATTGTGGAACTTTTACTGGAAGTTAGCCCTGAGATGTGCACAGTTTGTGATCGAGAAGGTAATAACCCTCTTCATATCGCTGCCATGAAAGGTAATGTCAAAGTATTGGAGGTGTTGGTTCGGACCAATCCCCAAGCAGCTCGAGTTATGGTGGATCGAGGTGACAATATTTTGCACTTGTGTGTAAACTATAATCAGCTTGCCAGTCTTAAACTAATGCTAGACAGAATTGGAGGTAAAGAATTCATCAATTCTACTGACATCAATGGCAACAACATATTGCATCTCTCAGTTTTCGGTAAACGACATGAGGTGGTCCATATTCAACTTTTACTGTTAAATTTTTGGCAATATTTTTTTGGTCAATGTAAAATAATTCCATTCATAAAGCCTAGCCAGCAACACTAACTGGGGACTCTAACCTAAAGTAAAAGCAAAATAATAAATGATACTTCTAGCAAAAAAGCTAGGCTTGCAACAAAATTTTACAGCATAGCTACAATATTTTTACACATCATCGTTGGAGTTCACGAACACAGTTTGTGTAAGGAGGTTCATGGGCCCCAGTGATGACATATAAGAATGATGTACTATGTTGTAGGATTTTATTGTAAGCCTAGCAATTCTGATATGATGTCTAGGCTAAGCTCTCTAATACGATTTGGGGATTTTCGAGGCAAATAAGAAATACTTTCGCAATAGTACAAGTATAGAATAATACTAGACTAAAAGCGATAGTATTGTGCACATCCCGATCGTTGATTTTGGCAATCAATGGTTGGATGGTTGGGATTAGGCACAACACCGTGCAATCCGGACCGTTGATTGCCAAGATCAACGGTTGGGATGTGCATATCACGGTGCGCACAACACCTTCCCCGGGTTCTCCAAAGTGTTACAAAAAATTCAAATTCCAGTTAGGAAATTGAAAAGAACGTAACAATGGAATGTCATCCAAAAAAACAAACAAAATACAAGAGATAGAAAAACCCTTGGATTTGAGATCGAAGGAAAAGAGTCCTCAAATGGAGAACGAGTGACTTATTTAAAACAAGGAAGACCTTTACAAGGGATGAAGCGATGAAGGGAAGAAGAACAGCACTCTTGGAGAGTATTGAAAATCTTTAGGGGCGGGGTAAGAGCATCTCTAATCCAACTCTCTTAAATACTTTTTTCTCCTAAATCTCTTTTTTCATCTCTATATTTTTCCCTCCCAAATTTCACTCCAAATTTATTACTCCAATCTCCCTCCCAAAATCTCCCACCAAAACTCTAACTTCAATCCCTAATTAATCCCGAATAGATCTCTATTCGGCGGGTGTGCACCAAACCCTTACCGATCGGGTTGTAATTTTGCCGGATTGATTTCGATCGACTATGCAAGAAACTAAGAAACGATGTGGAAATAATTCGATTCGGCGAAACTAATGAATCTGTCTTGATTGGGGTAAGAGATTTCGGTTTGAAAAGTAAATAAAACTGTGTTAGAAATAGTTGCATCAGAAATATGAAGAAAAGGGGTGAGCAACAAAAGGAATCGTGTGAGTAGGGGATCAAAATACAGCCAAAAAACGAACACCAAATTTTACCCACCTGGAATCGGCATCAGAGAGGGAGAGGCGGTAGAAGAAGAGCGGAATCTGATGGAAATCGTAATCTAAGGAGGTTCAATTACTTGTTGTCAGCGGCTTTTTATATGGTGCTAACTGCTGAGTTTTATTTTTTTTGTACTTCGGAAATTAAACTGGTGCTTTCTCGCTTTTGTGAGGAGATGTTGAAGATGAGATGATTTGTAGCCAAGTTCCAAAAATACCCATGCCTTTAATGGTCAGTTTGGACGGAGTTAGCTCGGGGGACCATTTGAACGTGCATTATAAATGTTGAGGATGCAATAGACACAATTTGTGGATTGGGGATCAAATTGACATTTCTCTAATACTTTGGGGACCATCCGTACAAATAAGCCAATTTTTCCACGTACAGCACTATATTTTCCATGCACACAATCAAGTAGAGTATTTTGATGTTAAAAACATGACTTCCACATAGGCTTGTCATTGGGCCGGATCTGACAAATCCGAATCCGATAAGACTCGAATCCTATTGTGGTAATCCGAATTCGAAAAATTCGGATCATATTCGAAAATCCGAATCTGATCCGAAAACTTTTTTATTTCAAAAATTTTAGCTAAAAAATTATTTTCCAAAACAAAAATAAAAAATAAAAATACAACTTCTTAAACTTTTTTTTTTCAAAATAGAAAATTTTCTTTTTTTAAGAAAAATAAAAGAAAATTTAAAAAATAAAAAGTCTGGATCGAATTGATAACAGAATTAATCCGATCCGATCCGTTCCGTATTTGGATTACTGGATTCGGATTATCGGATCGACATTATCGGATTCGGATTGGATCCGGATCCATTGATAGGCCTACTTCCATAGACACTTCAATGCATCTGATTAACTACATAGAAGAAGTAATGGCAGCATGGGAGGAGGAAGATCATCAGATGGCAGTAAAGTGAAAAATTTAGGCGATCATTCTCTACATGTTTGAAAAATCTCTCTCTCTCTCTCTCTCTCTCTCTCTCTCTCTCTCACTATATATATATATATATAGAAAAACAAAATTTATAGAGCTTGATTGGAGCAATTTTTTTCTCTTATTTAGAGATATAAAACTTGATTGGAGATAGAGGTGGTGGCAAGGTTTGTAGGTGTAGAGTGCCTTTGGGTTGTTTGGCGTAAAACTAACGTTAAGTTATTTATCTCATGTTTAATTGTAAATAAGTTTTTTTGAATTGTCTTCCATTTTCAAATTTTTGTTAGTTTTGTATGAAATTTATTATAAAAAGATTTTCACTAAGTCTAGATGAGAGTAATTTAAGAAGTAAAATATTATGATTCCACAGTTAAATTTTTTTTTACTAAAAATACAATTATAGGTTCTCGTAAACGACCACCAATTGGTGCCCAACACCCTTCTCCACACACGAATATATGATGGAGAAGCGTGTTGGGGACCACGTGGAGGAGCCCCAAGCTCACTGAATATTTACCTCTTTGTTAGGAATATGTGTGAAAGGTTAAGTCTCACATCGGATAAACAGAAAAAGAGTTGGACCTTAATATACAATTGGATGACTCACCACTTACAAGACTTAGCCGTTTAAGTGGATATGAATCAATCAATGTATATCGCGTTCAGGCGATGTGGTGTGGACTCTGCGAACACTCCCAACGGATTGGGCCTGCGTGCACACGGGAAGACCTCAAGTAGATAGACTCCCAACACTCCTAAAATCTCCCTTGTTGAACTTTTCCTTTTTTATGTATAATGTATGTATATTTTCTTTAATTTATCTAAATCTTAGACCGTGTATATACATATTTCAGATTATCAAATATCTGCTGCTTGAGCGGCCGAAAGAAAGAAAAAATGATGATGAGATTGGTCAATTAATAGATGTGAAGGCAAGAAATGGAAGTGGGTGGACAGCACTGGATATTCATTCCCGAGTAGCAAAGAGTGAAGATAACATTAATGAATATCGTGATATCAAAGGCGTCCTACGTGAATTTGGGGTTAAAAAGTCCGACAAACTTTTTTTCCCATTTGATCCTTATTGGCAGAAGAAGAAAAAGGATACATTAATGATTGTATCATCGTTGATGGCGACGATGTCATTCCAAGTCGGAATCAACCCTCCCGGCGGTGTTTGGCAAGAAACATCAGCAGGACACAAAGCCGGGAAAGCTATAAGTGCTTGTACCAATCCCAAAGCCTATCCGTACTTAGTGTATTTCAACACGGTAGGATTCCTTTTGTCTTTGACTACAATCTTAGAGCTCATTGTTGTTTTGCCAACCCAAAAAAGAGCTTTTGGGTTTATTCGAGCTGGGATCTCGTGGTTGACGATCATGATCATTGTGTTCGCTTATACATTTTCCGTCATCGTCGTCTCGCCCCCGGCGATGTTTAAGTCCGTAAACCTTGTTATTTTGGCTACTGTTATAGTGTGGCTACTTAGCGGACTGATAACAATTCCCATGGAAGTGATAGCTCTGGGGCCAGTACCTTTCGTAATTTTGGTTGGATTTTTATATAGTAAATTATAGAGTTAATTACCTCTAAGTACAGAAAAGTGACACCTAATTCCCATTAAGGAGAGATGAAGTACTTAATTACCACTAAGTCCACTTTTACAAAAATACATTTATCATTAATAGAAGTGTCACCCTAGGGTTTTAGGGTATGCTAGGGTTTTAGGGTACCCTAATGGGTACCCTAGTACCCTTGGGTACCCTAAAATCTTAGGGTACCCTAGGATTTTAGGGTTTTAGGGTACCCTAGGGTTTTAGGGTACTTTAAGATTTTAGATTTTAGGATACCCTAGGGTTTAAGGTACCCTAAAGTTTAGGTTTAGGTGCTTTCATAGAGCCCTAGGACTTAGGTTTAGGCACTTTCATAGGAGTTTTAGGGTGCACTTTCCTATTATAGGGTTTTAGCGATTTAGGCACTTTTATTGGGTACCCTAGAGTTTTAGGCACTTTTATAGGGTACTCTGAGGTTTAGGCACTTTCATAGGGTGCCCTAGGGGTTAGGCACTTTCAATATTTGGGGTTTTAGGCACTTTCATAGGGTTTTAGTGTTTCGTTAATTAGAGGAGATTTGGTGGGAATTACTTTCTATTTTCTGGACCTAGAGGTAAATTGCCCTAAATTATATGGAGGTTTCGTTAAATTATATAAATTATTGGCACAAGGTGGAACTAAGCCCACTGAAAGCACTGACCAGTCGACTGGACAGACGGCCCCACGACCAAATCCAACTGCAGCTAGCCAGAACGATTCCACGAGTGTTTCTATCCTGGAGTAATTATTCAATGGTCCTTGGAACTGCCATATTCGTGTTCAAACGCCTTTTCTCACCGCACACTCTTGTGGGATTCGTAAATTTTATTTGGGGCAGAAATGTGTATTGGAACTAAACAATTTTAAGTTACCACGTGTTGGTGCCGCAAGTGCTCCCCATAGTTGTTCTTCGATCATGCCATGCCCTGAGTTTTATATGCTAGGAAAGTTCTATAAGACACTTTTCTTTTTGTGTGTTCTCTTTATGTATGTACTTTCTGGTTATGCTAGAAATTTAATTTAATTACTTGTGTCATGAATCTAATAGGATTTGTGTTAATATTAAGGCAAAAGTACATAAACACCCCCTCAACTTTCATGTTTTCCCACAGAGACCCCCTAACCTTTAAAAACGCCCAAGGAGACCCCCTCAACTACTGGAAAAGAAAAAAACGCAAACTCCGTTAACGGAACGAATAAAATGACTATGATACCCTTTTATTATATACGGTGAGACGATTCACTTCATACGATCGATCAGTGCTCTCTCTCTTCCTCTCCCATGGCGACTCTCTCTCTCTCCTTCTCCCACTCCTGACTTCGATCCCCAAAAAAACCCGTCGTTTGGAAGAAGATTGAGGATCGTGGCAACTGAAGAACTATAGTTTGAACGTGATACTCATTCGATCAAACCCTAGTTGCAAGGTACGTGTTGTATGTAAAAACCCTAGACGTATTGACACCATGGCACGAATGTTACTGATTTAAGTTTACATAGTTTGTAAAAACCCTAGTTGCAAGGTACGTGTTGTATCTGTACGTTTGGGGATTTAAGTATAATATTAGGGTTCTGGGAAGTAGTATCTTAATTTATACCCTAATTAAAAATTGGGTTTGACTAGGTTTCGAAATTAAAAATTGGGGCTTTTGTTGTTTTTCAATTGGTATGGCTTTTTAAAGGCTTTTTCTACTACTGGTCCCCTCCATTATGCACAATTCCTCTGCATTGGTCCCCCCCATGTCTGCCCGTCTGGGCTTATGTTGTTTTCTGTTTGGTATGCCTTTGAATGGTTTTTTTCTTCTACTGGTCCCCCCATTATGCATTTTTCACCTGCTTTGGTCCCCCATGTCTGTCTTTGTCCAAACAGAAGCAATTATTGACCCCTGTTTTTTGTTGCCTTTTTTGTTTTGTTGTTTACCTTTCAGTTGACAAATGGCTTGTCCATCAGTAACACTTTTGTTTTACCATGGAGGGTATATTTCTGAGGGACCCAAAAAATTGTATGTTGGTGGGAGTGTGACCCCACTTACGATTGACCCTGACATGATGTCATACATGGATCTAAGGGCTGTAGTGAAGGAATTAGAGTGTCCAGATGTTAGTGAGTTATACCAAAAGGGTCCAAATCAAACTATGGATGATGGGTTGGTGGGTGTAACCTGTGACAAAACAATGGTAGCCATGTTTGATATGCACAAGGATAACAACTCTACTGTGATTGATATCTATATCCATAACCCTATGATGGAGCATAACAAACCTAGTGGTGAAGAGGTATCTACTTTGACTAACGTTGGCCCTAGTGTGCAAACTGATGAGTTAGCAGACCTTCTTGACTTTGATGACATAGTTGACCTGGATGACATAGTTAACCTTGATGAAGGTATAATGCCCACTGGTCCACTTGAGGGTGATGATGATTCTGATAAAGATTGGGAAATTGGTGATGACACAGATGATGAAAGTGATGCTGACAGTCATGATGGCACTGGTGATGACACAGATGATTTTAGTGGCTTTGCTGACTCATCTGAAGATGAAGAAGAGGAGGAGGAGGTTGAACAAGGGATTGCCATTATGACTATGAATGAGGAAGGAGAATGTAGTGATAAGAGTGATGATGACCTAGGATGTTTATTGAATCCAAAGGATGAGGGTGGCAACATAAAGAAGCATAAGTTAGTTGAGTTTGACAAGGATAAAGATATGGAGAACCCCAAACTTGTGGAGGGTATGGTTTTCCCTAATGTGACTGCCTTCAGAGCTCTCCTCAAAGAGTTCCACATTAGGGAAGGGTGTGAATACACCTACTTGAAGAATGAAGCTACAAGAGTCACTGTCATTTGCAAAGAGAAATGTGGTTTTAGGTTACATGCATCACCAATGCATGGTGAGAAGTCATTCCAGATTAAGAAAATCAGTGCTGACCATAGTTGTACCAGAAAATACATGAACAAGTATGCAACATCTAAGTGGATAGCTAGTAAGTACATGGAGAGTTGACAGATGACCCATATAAAAATGTGAAGACATTGAAAAAAGATGTTAAGAGGGACTGGATGTTGGATGTGTCAAACAAGAAGGTTTATAGGGCCAGGAGAGTTGCACTAGAAACAATCCAGGGGAGTCATGAGGAACAATACTTGAGACTAAGGGATTATTGTCAAATTTTGATCAACAAAAACCCAGGATCAACTGCACTTCTTAAGGTGGAAAGGATAAACTCAACTGTGTTTTTTCAAAGATTGTTCATATGCTTTGATGCTCAGGCAAAAGGATTCCTTGTTGGCTGTAGACCTTTCATAGGTTTAGATGCATGCTTCCTTAAAGGCCCTTATGGTGGACAACTGATGGCTGCAGTGGGGAGAGATGCCAATAACCAAATGTACCCTCTGTGCATTGCCATTGTTGAAGCAAAACTTAAGGACAGTTGGGGTTGGTTTTTAGAGCATTTGATGCAAGTAATAGGAAGACCAGAGGAGAGGGGATGGTGTTTCATGTCTGACAGGCAGAAGGTAACCATATGCAATATTCTTTGCTTTGTTTTATGTTGTAATAGCAGAAATTTATTATAAACTTAATGGTATTCATTGTTCTTTCCTTAATTTTTTTTTTGCAGGGTTTAGTTGAAGCATTCAAAAGACTCATGCCTAATGTGGAGCACAGATTTTGTCTAAGGCATATGTATGCCAATTTTAACAAGACCTACAAAGGGAAAGAGTACAAAGACTTGTTTTGGAGAGCAGCCTCTGCTTACACAGTTCCAGAGTTCAATAAACAAATGGCAGAGATGAAGAGGGTAGATAAAAAGGCACATGAGTGGATGCTGAAGGAGGAAAAAGAGGTTTGGGCTAGAGCCTACTACAGCCCTAGGTCCAAGGTTAACAGGATGGACAACAACATGAGTGAGTGTTTTAATAGATGGATAGAGGAGGCAAGGGATAAGCCCATACTCACAGTAATAGAGACAATAAGGAGACAACTGATGGTAAGGTATGTGCAAAGACTTGCATTCAGTCAAAAGTTCAAGGGTAAGTTGTGTCCAAGTATTGGAAAGAAAGTTGAGAAGAAAAAGGTGAAAGCAAGAGGATTGGCAGTGATATACTCAGGGGGACAGTTTTTGAGGTAACTAGTACAGACAAAACATTTGTGGTTGATATTGGGGACCACTCTTGCACTTGTAGAAAGTGGGATCTTAGTGGAATTCCTTGCAATCATGCATGTGCAGCCATCATCACTCACAAGGCCCTACCTGAAGATTATGTGAATGAGTGTTACACAACTGATGCATTTGTTAGGACTTACAGCTATAGGATCAATCCAATACCAGATAAAAGTTTATGGCCACAAACTGAATGTGATCCAATCATGCCTCCACCTTTTAGATCAACAATTGGGAGACCAAAGAAGGCTAGGAGAAAAGGAGAGGATGAGCCCAATGATCCTTATAAGGTTAGGAAGTATAGCACTACTATCATGTGCAGAAAATGTGGCCAATTTAGGCACAATGTCAGAACTTGTAAAACACCACAAGAGAGCTGGGTTAACCATAAGGCCAAGTACTATGGAAAACAGAAGTCCAAGTTTGGAGGTGGGGTGCAACCAGCCGGTAAGCCAAAAGGTAGTGGAAGTGGGACTGTTGGCAGAGGAAGGGGACGTGGAACTGGTAGTGGAAGGGGCAGAGGAACTGGCAGAGGAAGGGGTGGAGGTATTGAAAGTGGGAGTGCATCTGGTGCAAGTGTAAGTGTGGCAACTGGTAAAAGAAAGGCAGTTGGCCAACCACAACAGAATCAGGTATAGTTCATTGTGTACTATTTTAACATTTACTTAACTGTGTACAATTTTAATTGACTATGATAATGCATATGACTTATTGCCACTTTGCTTGTGTATTTTCTTAGGCTTCCAAGAGATTGACAAAAGTTGGTGAACGTTGGTTTCCTAGTCAACAATCCAATACCTCACCGTCAAAGTTTACACAAGGAGGTACAATGACTAGGAATGGCAGAGTTGTGACTACTATTTCCTCCCAAGCTTCATGTGGTCCCAGAAAATGACTTCTGATTACTTGACTTGAGGTAGATAGCCTAACTTTTTGTAATGCCTTGTGAATGGGTATGCCTTGTAATGGCATAAGGCTTATGACTTTAATTATGTAAGACTTTGTGTAACACTTTTGACTTTTTATTACTAAGGGCCTATTAGTAATGCCTTTGTGAAGGCTTATGACTGCAGCTTTTGTAATGCCTATGTGGCTTATGACTGTGTTTTTGTAATGCCTATGTGGCTTATGACTGTGTTTTGGTAATGCCTTTGTGTAAGGCTTATGGCTTATACAGCTTTTGTAATGACTGTTTGGGAGTTTTCATGGTGCTCATGGAATGTTAAGCATAGGACATATTAGAACACATGTTTAGTGAAACACAAAGTACATATTTCATTGCATTAGACCAATTACATCTTTCAAACGTTCATGGCAGGTACAACATCCTACCATAGATGCTTTTCCAGCTACCCAACCAAAGTACCAGCAGTAAACCTATAACTACCATACATAGTACATTGCATTTCCACATCATTTCATTTTTCTTCTTCAATTCATGGTTCATTTTCCATAACTTGTCCATCTTCTTCATCATCTTTTCCTTGTCCTTTTCTGCAACTTCATTCAACCTCCTTCGATCCTCCTCCATCTCCTGCAGGTCTTTGATCTTCTTCTGCAACTGTCTACCATACACTAGTCCTCTAGGGCAAGTAGGAGGATCCACCCATAAGAAAAATTTGCATGCATTATTCTCCTACAAACCCATTAAAAATCATATATTAGGGCAACTAATTTAGCATACCGGAAATTAGACTGTTGGAATTGGGTTATTGTGCCCATTAACCAACCTCATAATTCACACACCCCAAGAATCTCCTTCCAGGGTTGGCATTTGTTTTGGAAGTCCTCAAGGGGGCTTTTTCTCCACATCGACAGTAAGCATCAACCCAATTCTGGGTTTGGTTGGAGCTGTAGTTGTGGCTACGGCTTTGGTGGCTGTTGTTGCTACTGTTGACATCTTCCATGGCTGCCTAGAGAGAGAGAGAGAGAGAGAGAGATTGGGGAAGGGATCTGGAAATGGTGTGGGTCGAAGAGAGAGAGAGAGATAGAGGTCTTAATGGGGAAGATGGGGAAGATCTATATAGTATGGGCAAATGGCATTTTTGTCCAAAAAATGCCCAAATGTCTGACAAGTGAGCTTCCAGCTAACGGTTCTTACACGGAAGGGTGTCACTTGGGTAACGGGAAGTACTTGAGGGGGTCTCCTTAGGCGTTTTTAAAGGTTATGGGGTCTCTGTGGGAAAACATGAAAGTTGAGGGGGTGTTTATGTACTTTTGCCTAATATTAATACACTATCCGTCTCATTTGTTTGTGTTGTTTCATACGGAGTACTATTTTGGAATGTCCCAAATTGTTTGCTTTGAAAGAAAAGTCAAAGAAAGAGGTGTGTAAATTTTCATAAACTAACCCTAATAAATTAATGATTAAAAGTTACTTTGAAATTAAAGTGTCTCGATATCATTTAAATGTGCATGGAAGTTTGTAAATGTATATTCATCACAAAAGAAATGTCTATTGAAAATTTGGTTTATTGACAGTAATGAGGGATATTTTGGCTAAATAATCTTTGGATTATTTTTATTTTGCCTTGTTCAAATAATTTATTGTATTTGTTAATATTTTGTTAATTTCTTGGAATATGTATTTGTCTCAACGGGAGGAATCTAAAATATAAAAAGTTATGATTAAAACCTTAAAATGTTTACTGAATATGAAGATAATGCAAAATAGACAGATTTTTGAACTATTTTTATCTTTATTCTTGCTTTCACTATTGTGGGTTATAATTGTATAGATTCCTCTATCAATAATCTATAAAAATTTGATGCAAAACTTACAACGACGAAACAAATTTGAATGAAGTCATATAGTAATCCATAAGAATTATTAATCGTATCCACACTTATTGAGTGATGGTCAGCGAAACCGTAGTATTAAGCGAAGGATAACGTAATAATTTTTGTTGAGTTTCTTTCTGATTGCGTAATTTCATAAGAAAAACATGGGATCAAATTTACAAAATTCAGTTAAAAATTTAAATGGAACAAAGAATAAACATGGAATTAAGTTAGTGGGCAAATAATCACACTTGAACTGGCTCCGATCTTGAGTCCGAAAAATCAATTTTAATGTAATTGCTTAGAAAATTAACCAAAAGGGTCATTGGTGATATAGCTTTCTTGCAATAAACGCTGGGAAAAAAAAAAACAACTTAATTTCTTTCAATAAACTCAATTTGCTGTAAGTGGCCAATTTTATCTTAACATACAATTTAAGCTCTAGTGTAAACTAGGGGTGGCAAATTGAACCCAAACCCATTAACAAACCCAGACCCATCAACTAAAAAATAGACCCAACCCAACCCACTAATTAGTTGGGTAAGAATGGGTCCAAACCCAACTAACCCATTATTAGATGGGTCTTAATTGGGTATCAATTGGGTCAACTTAAATGACCCAATGGGTCATGAAGGTAACCCACCAAAAATTCCCTTCTCTTTACCCAATTTCTCTGGGAATGAAGGTAGCACAAAGCGGATCAAAAAAAAGGTAGCACAAAAAATTCCCGCTTGGACCAGTCAAAATTCGTGTCTTTTACCAGGTCTCTCTCTCTCTCTCTCTCTCTCTCTCTCTCTCTCTCTCTCTCTCTCTCTCTCTCTCAGTTCTACTATGATAAATTACACATGTCCAAAAATATTTTGAACAGTCCGAACTAAAAATCAATTGTAACTGGTAATAAATACTTTGACAAGTCAAAATTGAAAACACATCTCATCCATCGATTGTGCGAATGGACTGATGACATTGCGCTCCGCCATGAATAACTCTCATGGTGGTCCCGCACAGGGTTTGGATTAAAAAGTTAAGTGACTTTTTTTTGTCCTTATTCAAATTTTTTTTGCATTTTTTTGTTTTGCGTCAAACTTTTGTGGCTTATTGATTTGTTTCGATGAGAGGAATCGGAAAAGTAAAAAAATTTGATCGAAACTTATAATTTTTTGAATAAAGACGACAATGAGTCAATAAGACAAAAATTTAACTTATTCTCGTCTTTTTGAAAAATTTTATGAGTTTCAATCATAATTTTTTACTTTTTCGATTTTTCTCGACGAGACTAATCACTAAGTCACAAAAGTTTGATGCAAAACTATCAAATACGAAAAAATTGAATAAAAACAAAAAAAAGATATGTACATCTCGCAACGGGTTAGTTTTGATTCTGATCGAATGGAAAATTCAATTTATGAATGGAAAGCTGGCTTGTTCGGATAATGGTATAATAAGCCTCCGTACGATGTCGGGTTAGATCACATGTATCGATCAAAGTTTTGAGTGTGTGAGCTTACCACACTCTATAATTTTTCATTTGGCATGAGATTGAGAATGAGGCGACATCACGGAGGGAGAGAGATGAACCAGAATCAACAATTTTTTAGTATGTAGTATTTAATTGGGTTAATGGGCGGGTCGGGTTGGGTTTTAGATAAATGGGTTGTGTTTGGGTATGGGTAATTAGACTAATAATTAATGGGTCAATGACCCATTAAAAACCCAACCCACTAACAACTTGCCGAATTTGACCCAAACCCACCCGTTTGCCACCCCTAGTGTAAACAAAGGTTAAAATAGTGTCGTCAAAATTGTAATTTAATATGCGAGAGAGGTAAGAGATTCATTTCAAGGATGAGGTTGTTATCTTTTGAAAGCTCAGTTTGACGACGATATGACCGTATCGGACCGGTACGGCCAGTGCCTCCCGTTTGACCTCAAAATTGGTACTGTTATACCCCTGTGGCCCGTTTGTTTGCCTTATAAGACGCCTGGATATGAGATAATTATAAGCCGGATAAGCTTTTCCTGGACTTATGTGCGTAGAAGTTCGTAAATGTGTATTTCATCACAGCGAAATGTTTACTGAAATTCTAGTGCTTTTTTCCACTCTTATTGAGTGCCGTTACCGTGGTATTAAAAGGAGGACAATGTAATGGTCTTCAGTCGAGTTGCTTTAT
This sequence comes from Rhododendron molle, assembly GCA_025413875.1. Lineage (NCBI taxonomy): Eukaryota > Viridiplantae > Streptophyta > Magnoliopsida > Ericales > Ericaceae > Rhododendron > Rhododendron molle. Next base: position 5,248,515 of record CM046388.1, on the reverse strand, counting down.
GATTGCGAAATTTCATTAAGACATAGAACAAGTTACACAACCGGATAAAAAAAACTTAAATGCATGTATGGATGAATGAACATAGAAGTCAGTGGGGTTAAGTGACCAACCTGGCTCCGCCTTTGAGTCCGAGAAATTAATTTTAATTAATTGCTTAAACAATTTGACAAAGAGATTCATTGGCAATATAACTTCTTGGATGATGATACCCTGATACCCCCAGTAGGAAGACCTTTACAAGGGACGAAGGGAAGAAGATCGAACAACACTCTCAGAGGTTATTGAACCCTCCGCCACCCGCATAAGCCACGGTAGCCACCTCATAAGGGTGGTGAAAATCTTTAGGGGCGGGTAAGAGAGAAAACCCTTTGATTTCGGCTCATTTGTTTGGACCGGACTTTTTTTAGCTGTTTTGTTGGTGTCTTACCAACGTTGGGAGTTTTTTTTTTTTTTTTCTTAAAACATGTGGGGTGAGGTGTAGTGATAGATGATGTGATGATCCATGGTGTATCACTACACGGTTTTTGTTTTGTATAATTTTTTAATTAATTGTATGAAAATCTTTCTTTACTGATAAAAAAAAAAAAAAAAACAATGGAGGTGGCCGCAAGGTTTGTAGATGGAGAGAGCGGACCTTAGGGTTGTTTGGCTTTCTTTTTTGTTGTTGTTAGGCAAAAGATATTTATTAATCTTTGAAAGAGATATGCAAAGATTAAACAGACTAAGGGCGAAATGAATAAACACACCTGAGAAGAAAAAGAAAATCAAAGGAGGCAAGATGCCAACAAGGTTGTTTGGCATACATATTACTAACGATATATATCTCATGTTTGAACTCGATAAACAATTTTTTTGATTTGTATTACATTTTAAAATATTTGTTAGTTCGTATCAAGTTTATTATATAAAGATTTTCAGTTAGTCTTGATGAGAGTAATTTAAGAAATTATTATGATTCGAAAGCACAAAAAAATGTTTAAGAAAACTACAGATAGTCGAGAATCTGAAAATTTATAGGGTGCTTCTAGACGACCGCCATTTGGTGCGCAACACCCTTCTCCACACATGAATATGTGAATATGTGATGGAGAAGGGCGTTTGGGAATCACGTGGTGGAGTCCCAACTCATGGGTATCGTAGCGGCGTAGGCTGTCTGGGTCGTGGTTTGGGTGGGTGGCTGTGGCGGCGGGTGGAGACGGTGAGCTGATCTAGAGTTGATTGGTAGGGTGATTGGGCTTAGGGTTTGGTTTTACCCGTTTGGGCCTCGCCTTAGATTTGGGCTGAATTGTATATCTGAGCTTTTCGGCCTTTGTGTTGTTTTGAACTTTACTGTTTAAATCTGTGCATTTTGAGGCCCATAGCCATAGAGTGTCTTGAGCTATGTCCCAATAGGTGTTTATCCAGCTTTTTGTTGAATTCGCTTCCTCTAGTCAAATTTCTTAATAAAACTTTGTTGTCTATCTAAAAAAAATCTACCTTATTGAACTTGTCCTTTCCTATACATCTATATTTCTTTGATTTTTATCGTAGACCGTGTATTTACATATTTCAGATTATCCAATATCTGCTTAAATGGCTGCAAGGGAAAAAAGTAGAAAACATGATCTTTGGCGGTGAGCTTGGTACATTCGTAGATGCGAATGAAAGAAAGGGAATGCTTAAGTGGCTGCCTGGGAAAAAAGTACTTGAAAAGATGTGCTTTGGCGGTGAGCTTAAATTAATAGACGTGAATGCAAGATATGGAAGTGGGTGGACGGCGCTGGACATTCATTCCTGAGTAGTAGAGAGGGAAGATAAGAAGAGTGAGAACTATCGTCGTATCGGAGACGTCGTACGTGAACATGGGGTTAAGAAATCCGACAAACTTTTTTTCCCATTCGATCCTTTTTGGCAGAAGAAGAAAAAGGAAACATTAATGATTGTATCATCGCTTATGGCGACGATTTTATTCCAAGCCGAGATCACCCCTCCCGGCTGCGTCTGGGTCGACAGTTCACCGGAACACGATGCTGGGAAAGCTATCATTGCTTACACCAATCCCAAAGCGTATTCATACTTGATGTGTTTCAATACGGTAGGATTCCTTCTGTCCTTGACTACAATCTTAGAGCTCATAGTTGTCTTGCCAACGCAAGTAAGGGCTTTTGGGTTTATTCGAGCTGGGATCTCATGGTTGACGATCATGATAATGGCATTCGCTTATACATTCTCCGTTGTCGTCGTCTCGCCCCCGGAGATGCATAAGTCCATAAACATTGTCATTTGGGTTGTTATAGTGTGGGCCGTTGTGATAACAGTTCTCCGCATACTACCGTACCATGTTCAATCGATGCTACTCAACGTGATATCATCTCCACTACAAGTCGTAGTTCTGCTACTGCCATGTCGAAAAAAGCGTGAACACATTCTGGATAAAGTTTTGGTCGGAAGTTTCAAAGGGAAAAATCCTCATCATTGCTACATCAAAAGGGCAAACAGAATTTGTTGAAGAACTTTTGAATTATAAACAAGATCTTGCTCATGCTGTAGACAAGGAACTAGGCACGGCCCTTCACAGAGCATCCTCTAAGGGGCATTTAGATATTGTGGAACATTTAGTGAAAGTTAGCCCTGAGAAGTGTGTGGCTCGTGATCGAGAAGGTAATAACCAATATGAGGGTTATTACCTTCTCAGGGCTAAAAAAATGTTTACAAAGACTACTGCGGTTAGTCGAGAATCTGAAAATTTATAGGATGCTCGTAGACCACCACCTATTGGTGCCCAACACCCTTCTTTACACATGAATAGTGATGGAGAAGGGAGGGGAACCACGTCACAGAGCTCCAAGCCCACTGAAGAATTACTCCTAAAATCTATCTTATTGAACTTGTCCTTTTCTATGTATTTATATGTCTTTGATTTTTATCCAAATCTCAGACTGTGTATATACATATTCCAGATTACCAAACATCTGTTGCTTGAGCGGCCGATGAAAGAAAAAACAGAAGGTGGTGAGCTTGGTCAACTAAAAGATGTGAATGTAAGAAATGGAAGTGGTTGGACAGCGCTGGATATTCATTTCCGAGTAGCAGAGAGTGAATCTGAGAAGAGTGAAGATAAGAAGAGTAAGGCCTATCGTGACATCGGAGACGTCCTACGTGATTCTGGGGTTAGTAAATTCGACAAACTTTTTTTCCCATTTGATCCTTTTTGGGAGAAGAAGAAAAATGAAACATTAATGATTGTATCATCGCTGATGGCGACAATTTTATTCCAAGTCGGGATCATCCCTCCCGGCAGTGTTTGGGCCGATTTCACCGGAACACAAAGCCGGGAAAGCTATAATCGCTTACAACAATCCCAGAGCGTATCCCTACTTAATGTTTTTCAACACGGTAGGATTTCTTCTGTCTATGACTACAATCTTCGAGCTCATTCTCGTTCTGCCAATGCAAATAAAGGCTTTTGGGTTTATCCGAGCTGGGATCTCATGGTTGACGATCATGATCATGGCGTTCGCTTATACGTTTTCCGTCATCTTTGTCTCGCCCACGGAGATGTATAAGTCCATAAACCTTGTCATTTTCTAACTGCTATAGTGTGGGCTGTGGGATATCATTTCTCCACGTACTACCATACAAGGTTCAATCGAAACTACTTGGCGTGATAGTATGTCCACTAAATGTGACAGTTAAGGTGCTACTATGTTTTGCAAGAATTTTGTTTGGATGTTTCGGATGTTGTTTTGGCTGTTTGGTTGCATGTTTAGCCTGTTTGGCTGGATGTGCTATCGCACCAGCAGCATTGGCAGCAATTTACAAGTGGGCTGGAGATTCGGACTCACCACCAAGTAATCCTACCGTCCAGTCGGCTGGAGATACGGCCTCACCACCAATTGGTGCAGTTAGCCAGAACGACTCGAGGATTGTTTCGATTGAGGAGTAATTATTCAATGGTCTTTGGCAGTGCCACATTCATGTGCCAACACCGTTCCTAGGCAGAAATATGTGTTGAAAATTAAACGATTTTATGTCGCCATGTGTCGGTGTCCCAAGAGCACCCAATAATTGTACTTTGATCATGCCATGCCATGAGTTTCTTATGCTAGGAAAGAGCTGAAGGACACTTTCCTTTTTGCGTGTCCTCGTTATATTTGTACTTTGTGATTATGCTCAATTTAAGTTGTGTCGTGAATCTAATAAGATTAAGTGGTGTTATTCATTAATACTCTTTCCGTCTCATTTATTTATTTTTGTTTCATATACTATTTTGAAATGTCCCAAATTGTTTGCTCTCAAAGAAAAGTCAAAGAAAGAGTTTTGTAAATTTTCATAAACTAACTCTCATAAATTAATGATTAGAAGTAACTTTAAAATTAAAGTGTCTCAATATAATTTAAATGTGCATGGAAGTTTGTGAATATATATTCATCACAAAGAAATGTCTATTGAAACTCTGGATTGTTGACAGTAGCGATTGGTGTTTTGGCTTGATAATCTTTGGACTTTTTTTTTGTGTGCCTTATTCATAATTTTTCGCATTTGTTAATATTCTGTTAATTTCTTGGAATATTAATTTGTCTTGACGAGAGGAATTTAAAACTGCAAAGTTATGATCAAAATCTTAAATATACACTGAACATGAAGATAATCCAAAATAGACATATTTTTTAACTATTTTTTTCTTTATTCAATTTCATTATTTTGGGTTATAATTTAATAGATTCATCTCATCGAAAGAAATCAATAGTCTATAAAAATTTGATACAAAACTTACAACGACAAAACAAATTTGGATGAAGACAAGAAGTATCCACAACTATTGAGTGATGGTCAGAGAAACCTTAGCTAAGATGAGGATAACATAATAATTTTAGTAGAGTTACTTTCTGATTGCACAAGTTCATAAGAAAAACATGGGACCAAATTTTCAAGATTCAGATAAAAAATTTAAATGGAACAAAGAATAAACTTGGAAGTTAGTGGGGCAAGTAATCGCACTTGAACTGGCCCTGCTCTTGAGTCAGGAAATATCAATTTTAATGTAACTGCGTAAAAAATTAGCCAAAAGAGTCATTGGCGATATAACTTTCTTGCAATAAACACTGAGGAAAAAATCTGTACTATCTATACTACTTCTTTTAGGGAGATTATAATGCCACGCTACTTTCTTCTAGTGCCACGAAACTTACTGTGCATTGACCATCACACCCTGTTTGCTTTCTACCTATAACACTTTTCCCCATCAAATTCACTTCTCTCTCTCTCTCAAAGATCAAACTCCTTGTACGAATGCAGCTAGAATACTTCTTCCTTTTATTTAAAAAGAAAATCCAGACATCTTCCTCAAACAACAGACATCAATGAAGAAATCTAGTATACCTCTTCAGTTAATTTAGTAAGAAAGTCAGAACCTCTTCCTAAAAAAAACCAGAAAGTACATAAAGGGAAGAATGAAGGGCGAAATTGCTTAACAGAATCTAGTTTTCTCATTTTTCCCTCTTCTCACTCTACAATTTATTCTATTCCCAAGACCGGTGACGGCAATCTAAGACGTCCTCCACCACTGGAAAAAGTTCTTGATGACATATGATTGCCTACGGTAGAAGTGTTCGAATCTGGACGATTGGATCCAGGAATGGCCACAAAAGCAGGTGCGAATCGATTGAAGAATTGGTGGAGGACGATTGAAAATTTTGAATCGATTGAATAAGGAAATTAATAAGCGCAGAGGGACCAGGGATAAGAGGTGGATTTGTGGGTTTGCGTGGAGTTTGACTGCAGGCCAACAGGAGAAAACAAAATGCAGGAAATGGGGGTAAACTTGTCAGACCCAAAGAAGTGGTCGTGGCATTAGAAGAATGAGTCGTGGCATTAGGGCCACCCCTTCTTTTAAATGTACGAAGATGTTTCCTCCTTTTTCTTTTTCAAAAATGCCCCCAGCACTTGCAATTAATATCAGTCTGTAAAAATTTGACGCAAAACTTACAACGACGAAACAAAGTTGATTGAAGACAAAAAGTAATCCATAAGAATTATTAACTGTATATATCCACGCTTATTGAGTGATGGTCTGCGAAACTATAGTATTAAGAGGAGGATAACTTAATAACAAGTTTAGTCGAGTTGCTTTCTGATTGCGCAATTTCATAAGAAAAACATGGGATCAAATTTACAAAATTAAAATCCGATAAATATTTAAATGGAACCGATATCGGTTCAGGGTGGTCGGTCCAGTCAGGTATTTCGGGTATTTTCGGGTTTATTTGAGCATTTGCACCTGACTTGCTTCTGCATAATTCCCTCAGATGGTCAAACATGAGCTTAGCTACAAGAATATAGGCATAGCGGTGAATGCAATAAACAAAAGCGGGCGAACACCGCCGGTTATTTCACTGCAATTCCGAGCAGGAAATCAGTCAGCTTCGGAGACCATTACAGACATCTTAATACTTCTGAATTGTTAAGTTGACTTTTTTACATTCTCACACAAACTTTATACAGAATGTAAACATCGACACTACTAAAAAATAGATAAATACTTCGGTCATTTGGTGTGATCTTTCACTTTTAATCTCGCATTTAAAACCGTGGTCTATTAAGGTGTAACTAAAAGTTTCTATCTTTTAACCATAGGATAAAAATCGTGATTAAAACTCATTAAAATCGTGACTAAAAATATAAAAACTGTGATTAAAAATGACAGAACTGTGACCTTTAATAGCTTAACATCTCAGTTTTATTATAAAACCGTGGTTGTTTTATAGAGAAATAATCTCAGTTTTTGAAAAAACCGAGATTAAAAGTGGCGTTTTCCTAAGGGAAAAAATCTCTCATTATTTTTCCTGTTGGGTTTTGAACCTAAGTCTCTAGAGTTTTGCATACAAACTTCAACCAACTGTACCACACACACTTTTCAATATATAATTGAAATATTTAATATATAACATATGCGTTTAACATTAAATATATTTCGAACATCATTTTGAACCTTTATATATTAAAATTAGCAATTTTGATAAACATGAAAGTTATAGCCCTTTGTGTTACTGTTTAAACCCAATTTGAATTATCTCAATTAATGTAGTTCTGAATATAGAGTTATTCTCGAAATACATTTGGCGACGAAATGCAACCTTCATAAATTTTGTCACCAAAGGTACCCATTTGGCGACGAAAAATATTTTCATCGCTGAAAGTGCCCCATTTTGTGACGAAATATTTTTTGTAGAATGGATGAGAGTGACATTTATTTAGGGGTATTGCGCGAGGAGTCGATTAAAGGGTAAGCGACTTTTAACTTTTCCTATATAAGAGCTTTCATCTCAAGTCTAAAAAAAATGTTCTCTAACTTACGACCTCAGTTTCTAGATGACTGGGATTTAAGGTTCTTTTTATCTCAGTTTTTTCGAAATGAGATATACTCTTTCATTTACAATCTCAGTTTTTGGAAAACGAGATCTATTTTTGAAGTTACAATCTCACTTTTAGATTACTGAGATTAAAAAATCTTTTCATCTCAGTTTTTTTCTGAACGAGATATATTCTTTCATATATAATCTCAGTATTTTGAGAATGAGATCTATTCTTCAAGTTACAATCTAACTTTTTAGATTACTGAGATTAAAAAATCTTTTCATCTCAGTTTTTTCGTATAACGGAGACTAAAACTATAGTTACAATCTAACTTTTTAGTCCTAAGAAAAATTGATTGAAGAAAAAAAGAAAAAGAAAAAGAAAAAGATAAAAACAAAAAGAACTGCCGAATTTGACAAAAAGAAAAAAAGCTGAAAACATATATCGATTGAAGCTCTCAAGCAAACTTCGCAGAACTGATTTTTTCGGTTTACAGCAAAGTATCAGGTTCTATGGCTTCCCCCACAATCCTGAAATTAAGTCAGAATTTACACCAATAATTTCTGCCGTTCAAAACTCTCTCTCCATCTCTCCTGTGTGCTCCAAGAGATATCGACAAGAGACAACCCCCACATTGAGTAATTCACTCAAAATCGAGTAACTCTTTACTCGAAGTAAGACGAATTTATGCTAATTGAACCATGCATTCTTTATAGCATATAAATCGATTTTACTTTATTTAAAAAGTACCTAGCGGAGCATAGTTGTTAAATAACAACCAACCGTTCAAGATCGTAGAAACTAAAATACTCCAATTTCAGTTTCATGCCAAATCAAATATAGTAACCCAATCTATTGGGGACCAAAATGGCACGACGGAAATACTTTGGGGACCAAAAAAGAAAACAAAGCTATGGGGTTGTGAAATACCAAGTTTGCCCTTCATTTTGACGGAGGGAAGTAACGGCGTGACCTCCAGGGACCATTTAAATACAAATTTGATACGTTGGGGTTGCAATGTTTACAATTGGGATATTGGGGACCAAAGTGGCGCGACGGAAATACTTTGGGGACTAAAAAAATAAATAAGCCGTTAATAAATATTCAATTTTTCGTCGTGTCATGTCATTCAGATTTTCCTCGGAGAATTTTCTATTGACAACACATAGAAATAAAAATAACCCGTGGAGATATCAATCTTTTATCAAGGACTCTGAGGTAGGTTCCACACACCCTCCATATTTTGCACAATGGGTGTCCTGGGGTGTTCCATTGTTGGTGGGGGTGTAATGGGGCGCTTTTTCTCTCTCTCAACTGGCAGTTTTTCGAACGATTTTGCCATATTGGCTGAAATTTTGCAACTTTGAGAGCAAAATGACTTTATGCATCGGTATGGAATTCCAAGTCGGGATCAATCCTCCCAACGGTGTTTGGGTTGACAGTTCAGCAAAATATAAAGCCGAGAAAGCTATAATTGATTATACCAATCCGGCCGAAAGCATATCCTTAATGTATTTCAACACGATAGGATTCCTTCTGTCTTTGACAGCAATCTTGGAGCTCATTGTTGTTTTGCCATCGTGAAAAGGGGCTTTTGGGTTTATTCGGGCTAGGATCTCATGATTGCAATCATGATCATCAGGGGCGAAGCTGTTGGGGCCGGGGGCAGGGACTTTTGGTTTTGGTTTCGTTCCCTGAGTTTTGAAAAATTTATTTTGTGATATTTATTCATTTATAGCTACTTATAATTCTAATATTGTGATATTTATTCATTTATAGCTACTTATAATTCTAATAACTTTGGTTCGATTTGATAAAAAAATCAATTATTTTACATTCTTATTTCTCAATTTCTTTCATAAATAAAAATAATAATAATATGTGACTGTCACTACAAGAAATTTGACAAGACCAGTGTTTTTTCTACCAATGCTTCCAAAAAGTGCTACAATAAGAGGTTTACGCCAGCACTTTTTCTAGCCGCTACTAGAATGGGGATTTCCTAGCGCTCAAAGCAAAAGTGCTGGGATAGGCAGACCGCTTCCCAGCGCCCAAGCAAAAGCGCTAGAATAGGCCGACCGCTTCCCAAGGCCAAGCAAAAGCGCTCGAATATACCCCATATTTACCAACGCCCCAAAAAAAGCATTGGAATAGACAAAACCCCCCAGACCATTTATATATCAAAAAATTAAGTACTATAATTTTTAATTTGATTGAACCGGTGCAAAAATCTTATTATTTTGATCATATTATTTTAAAGTGTCATTATCAATTTTTATTTTTAGGGCTCTCATAATTAAATATATTTTGTTTAGGATCCCAAATAAAGAGCAATAGCTTAATTATGATAACCCTAGAGACAAAAATTAATTATAACCCTATAAAAAATATGACAAAAAAATAAGATTTTCGTACCAGTGCAAACGGATTGAAAAGTGAACCATTTAACTTTTTAACCATATTTTTTGATATACAAATGGTCTAAAAAACACTAGTTACTCCAATTTTCAAATTGGGTTTGAACAATAATACAAAGGGTTACAACTTTCATGTTTATTAAAATTGTTTTTTTTAATATTTAAAGGTTCAAAATGACATTCGATTCAACTTTAATTGCTAATTTTAATGTCAAATATATAAGTTATATAATCAACATTTCAAACAAATGTCGAAAACTATGGGTAGGGCAGTTGGTCTAATTAAGTTGTTGTGCGTGGTGGCTAGTTCTCCTAGAATACCTGGGTTCGAAACCTACGAGATGCACCAAGTTAATTTTTTCCTCATATGAACATGTTTATACCAGCGGCCAAAATGTTCATTTTTTCCTCAAATGAACATGTTTATACCAGCGGCCAAAAAGTGTTGGGAATGAGCGTCTACACCAGCACTTACAAAAAGCATTTGTACAAGAAATTTTATACCAGCACTTGCAAAAAGCGTTGGTATATGTCTATGCCAGCGCCGATGTCCCAGCGCATTTGGAAAGCGTTGGTATAACCCCTTAAGGTATAGCAACGGTTTTTGATATCAGTAACAGCACTTTTAACCGCTACTATATTTCCACTTTCTTGTAGTGTGTTAAAGTAACCTAAAAAAGAAAACAAAATAATTGATACTCCCTCCGTCCCTAAATAAGTGTCCGTCGCGCAAAACTAGGCCTTACAAAATATGTATGTTTTTCATTAAAAAAAATTAATTTTTTTCACAATCTAATAGAACTCCTTGCTATCTATTGATTTGTGAAAAAATTTTGATTTTTTTAACGAAACAAATGCATTTTTTTGAAGTCCTAGGTTTGCGCATCAGACACTTATTTAGGGACGGAGGAAGTATATTTTAACTGTATTAAGGTTTTTTTTTTTTTTTTTTTGATCCTTGTATAAGGTTGATGTCTGAAATTCTAGAAGGTTTTGTTCCATGCCTTGTCAGATGCTATTTCACATTTAACGGACCGAAGGCTTTCTATAGCAGTTTGATTGTTCTCTTCGGTGGCTTTCTGTCACTGTTTTGCAAGACTGGTTTTCAGTCTTTTTTTCGTGTTTTCTCTTTTGGAAGTTTCTCCCTTTCTTTTCCCTTCTCTTTATCTCTCTCTTTCCTCTAAGTACCATTTATCGAGTTTTTATCTAATAATATTTTTGTCATATCAAAAAAAAAAAAATCATTTCAATGTACATACAAATGTAATGTATTGAAAAATAAAAAATTTATAATATAATAAGTATACACTTCATAAAAAAATATATGTCTATTAAACCGGTCCTTCCGGATTAAAATCTCAGCTCCGCCACTGATGACCATGGCATTCGCTTATACATTTCCAGCCAATGTTCTATGACAAAATTGATTTCTTAAAAGTATAGTTAAAATATTTTTATTAAAAAGTCATTTTGAAAAACAAGGCCAGGGGAAATGCTTTCCTGTAATCCTAAATAAAACTAATGTTTTGATATGAGTTTTTGGCTAATTGCCTTCGTGCAAAAAGGGGTTCTTTAATGTGCAACATTAACCTTTTTGTTATCTGCCGTTCAAAAAAAAACCTTTTTGTTATTTAAAACCCGCAAATGAGCTACACACGATCAATAATACATCATTTCGTTTTTTTTCACACTAATAACGGCACTGCCGACAAGTCGCCTATTAGATTAGATTCATTGCACCTAGGGTTGGAGCAAGGAATTTTGTTTGTTGGGGCCAAAAGTTACATTCATGTGTAAGATACTTTTCATTTTCAAATCCAACGAATAACTAAATTAAGAGGTTAATTGTAAAGTAGATATACACTTGTAAAATGACTTTTGCTTTATAGTTAGTCCCAAAGACTAAATATACATTCTGAGAACGATGCATGATGCATGACTGGTTTAGTCCAAGGGATTGCCTGGTACATGTGGGACAAAAAATAATAAATAAATGGGGATCAAAATTGACCGGCAGAGTGATCTCGTACACTTACATTAGCCTAGGAGGACAAAAATGAAAATGGTAAAAAAGACTACTCCAAAAAGTATGTGTGGAGTCTTTGGATCAAAGTCAAGCATGCCCAAGTCAATTGGAATATGAAGGGCATATCATCGACATCGACCAAGACAATTGGCAGAACCATCCAATGACCAAGACTTAGGATGTCCATTTAATTTTTTCTAAAATAGACCGGTAGAGTGGTCTTGTACACTTACATTAAGCTAGCTAGGAGAACAAAAATGAAAAAGGCAGAAAAGACTACTACTTCAAGAAGAATGTGTGGAGTCTTTGGATCAAAGTCACGCATGCCCAAGTCAATTGGAATATGAAGGGCTTACCATCGACATCGACCAAGACAATTGGCAGAACCATCCAATGACCAAGACTTAGGATGTCTATTTAATTTTTTCTAAAATAGACCGGTAGAGTGGTCTTGTACACTTACATTAAGCTAGCTAGGAGAACAAAAATGAAAAAGGTAGAAAAGACTACTACTTCAAGAAGAATGTGTGGAGTCTTTGGATCAAAGTCACGCATGCCCAAGTCAATTGGAATATGAAGGGCTTACCATCGACATCGACCAAGACAATTGGCAGAAGCATCCAATGACCAAGACTTAGGATGTCTATTTAATTTTTTCTAAAATAGACCGGTAGAGTGGTCTTGTACACTTACATTAAGCTAGCTAGGAGAACAAAAATGAAAAAGGCAGAAAAGACTACTACTTCAAGAAGAATGTGTGGAGTCTTTGGATCAAAGTCACGCATGCCCAAGTCAATTGGAATATGAAGGGCTTACCATCGACATCGACCAAGACAATTGGCAGAACCATCCAATGACCAAGACTTAGGATGTCTATTTAATTTTTTCTAAAATAGACCGGTAGAGTGGTCTTGTACACTTACATTAAGCTAGCTAGGAGAACAAAAATGAAAAAGGTAGAAAAGACTACTACTTCAAGAAGAATGTGTGGAGTCTTTGGATCAAAGTCACGCATGCCCAAGTCAATTGGAATATGAAGGGCTTACCATCGACATCGACCAAGACAATTGGCAGAATCATCCAATGGCCAAGACTTAGGATGTCTATTTAATTTTTTCTAAAATAGACCGGTAGAGTGGTCTTGTACACTTACATTAAGCTAGCTAGGAGAACAAAAATGAAAAAGGCCGAAAAAACTACTACTTCAAGAAAAATGTGTGGAGTCTTTGGATCAAAGTCACGCATGCCCAAGTCAATTGGAATATGAAGGGCTTACCATCGACATCGACCAAGACAATTGGCAGAACCATCCAATGACCAAGACTTAGGATGTCTATTTAATTTTTTCTAAAATAGACCGGTAGAGTGGTCTTGTACACTTACATTAAGCTAGCTAGGAGAACAAAAATGAAAAAGGTAGAAAAGACTACTACTTCAAGAAGAATTTGTGGAGTCTTTGGATCAAAGTCACGCATGCCCAAGTCAATTGGAATATGAAGGGCTTACCATCGACATCGACCAAGACAATTGGCAGAATCATCCAATGACCAAGACTTAGGATGTCTATTTAATTTTTTCTAAAATAGACCGGTAGAGTGGTCTTGTACACTTACATTAAGATAGCTAGGAGAACAAAAATGAAAAAGGCAGAAAAGACTACTACTTCAAGAAGAATGTGTGGAGTCTTTGGATCAAAGTCACGCATGCCCAAGTCAATTGGAATATGAAGGGCTTACCATCGACATCAACCAAGACAATTGGCAGAACCACCCAATGACCAAGACTTAGGATGTCTATTTAATTTTTTCTAAAATATATAACGGGGCTGGAGTGTACTTACCAACTATTTTATTTTTTCAAACTTTAGAGATACTTTCATTGATATGAAAATCTTACAATATATCGGGAACGGGTAGCCACCTCCAAGGAGAAAGGAAAGCAACCACAAAAGAGGCCTAAACTCACAAATGAATTGAACATTCAAAACCTCACACAGACAAGACTCGTTTCCAACATCGAAAAGCCATCAAGACGACGTAGAAAACCCACCAAAACAACACTCACAAGGAGTGAGAGAAAGTCCCATGCAGGGGAAGAAAACCAAAAAAAAAAAAAAAACAGCAAACAAAAACTAAAGCAAAACCTACGAGCAAACAACAGATTCACACCCGGCTCTAAGTTCAGCCACCCAAAAACTCCGATCAAGACCCTCACTGCTGCCATGTCAAGGGCGGCTGAGAGACAGTAAAGACCATAGAACGAAACCTTGATCAGCAAAGCAGCCACACCACACCGTACAGCAACACCAACACTAACTACTATCTCCGTCCCAATAAACGCGACTACGTTTGGTTTGAGTTTAGTGATCCAACCCTTTCTTTTTGCACACAGTCTTAATTATTTTCTTCCTTTATTATTACTTCCTCAATTCTAATTTTTTAGTCATTTTTGGGAGTCCGTGCTTTTTCAATTAATTATACCTTATAATCTATAATATTCTAAGTGATTTTAAAAACTTTGTTACAAATCGAGAGCTATCAAATAAGATCCAGATTGTATATAAAAAGTATTAGCAAGTGACAAAATATAACCAATTTAAAATCTGATTAAGATGGAATGAGGTACTAAAAAATTGGAACAGCGGAAATACTATCATTTCTCTATCTATCACTCCACTTATTATCTTAAAAATCCAAGATTATCCTATGCTCATTGGCATTAAGTTTGGTTACATTCCTCATTAACTGGCCTCATATTTAAATCGAATTAGGAAGATGCATTCACCGTACGATAGCATTCCTGTGTATATACGTAAAGCATTCAACTGTATCTATCTGCCTACATAAATAAACACGTAATGGGCCAGTGACGCACTTGTGCAAACATAATCGCTGTATAGTAGTCGTATCTTTTCTAGATTATAAAGAGAGAGGGAGGAGAGAGATGGGGGAGAGAGAAACAGACAAAATATTGATGATGGGAGCGGGAGAGGAAGTTTGGATTGCCAGGAAGAGAGAGTACATGACGAGAAGAGAGGACAAGGAGAGAGAGAGAGAGCGCACGCGACAGATAGAGAGAGAGGAGAGGAATAGAGAGAGCAAAGAACAGAGGATAGGGCGCAAGAGAGAGACATGGAAGGACAGAACAGAGGAATGGCTCTGTGATGCAGCAATGAGTGGGGATATAGAATCACTAAAGGAAATAATGAAAATAGATGATTACATTCTGGATAAAGTTTTGGTTGGAAGTTTCAAAGGAAAAAATCCTCTTCACATGGCCACATCAACAGGGCAAAAAGAATTTGTTCTGGAACTTTTGGAGTATAAACAAGATCTTGCTAAAGCTGTAGACACGGAATAGGGACGGCCCTTCACATAGCTTCCTCTAAGGGGTATTTAGAGATTGTGGAACTTTTACTGGAAGTTAGCCCTGAGATGTGCACAGTTTGTGATCGAGAAGGTAATAATCCTCTTCATATCGCTGCCATGAAAGGTAATATCAAAGTATTGGAGGTGTTGGTTTGGACCAATCCCCAAGCAGCTCGAGTTATGGTGAATCGAGGTGACAATATTTTGCACTTGTGTGTAAACTATAATCAGTTTGCCAGTCTGAAACTATTGCTAGACAGAATTAGAGGTAAAGAATTCATCAATTCTACTGACATCAATGGCAACAACATATTGAATCTCTCAGTTTTCGGTAAACGACATGAGGTATGTCCATATTCAACTTTTATTGTTAAATTTTTGGCAATATTTTTTTGGTCAATGTAAAATAATTCCATTCATAAAGTCTAGCCAGCAACACTAACTGAGGACTCTAACCTAAAGTAAAAGCAAAATAATAAATGATACTTCTAGCAAAAAAGCTAGGCTTGCAACAAAATTTTCAACATAGCTACAATATTTTTACACATCAGCGTTGGAGTTCACGAACACAGTTTGTGTAAGGAGGTTCATGGGCCCCAGTGATAACATGTAAGAATGATGTAACTATGTTGTAGGATTTTGTTGTAAGCCTAGCAATTCTGATCTGATGTCTAGGCTAAGCTCTCTAATACGATTTGGGGATTTTCGAGGCAAATAAGAAATACTTTTGCAGTAGTACAAGTATAGAATAATACTAGACTAAAAGCAATAGTATTGTGCACATTGTTACGGCCTAGAATTTTTATTTATCTTATTAGTTATTTTGGACATTATTAATTGAAAGTGTTATGGTGTGGGTCCCAATTAATTATTGTTAAGCGCGCTATGGGTATTGTTTGCACAATTGTAACCTTTGGAGTTTGAGATTGATTGTGGGTAAAATAGTGGTACTAGAGGATAATTCTAAATTTTTGTGTTAGGATGAATTGGATTATAAATAAATTTGTTTTTCTATTTATCCATCTAAATTCTATTTAACTACTAGCTATAATTTAGGAGAAACGTGTGTTAATGGGTAGTGTTATTAACTTACGAGTGGCGATATAAAAGCATACATACACACGGTGTTAGGGTTAATTTTTAGAGAACATTGAGAAGAGTACTGATTTTTGAGAGCAGCCGTCGAACTTCGAAGAAGGGTTCTACTGGGGTTCAATCAAGGTAATAATATACTCCCGTCTCTCTCGTTTCTGTCATCCACCTGTTCTCATAGCAATAGGATGCATGGGCTGAAATTGGGTAAATTAGTTAATTTGTATTTTATATTGAGAGAGAAAGAGAGCCCGATGTGGCAGATTGTCATGTGGGTTTTGTGTGTGCGACGTGGTGCGGGGTGATGATGTGCACATGCTGCCATGTTCGTGTGAGTGAGTTGGCATGTTGTTTTGATTTGGTGTTGTCGAGAGTCGGTGGTGTTGGAGATTTGGGGAGTAATGATATAATTCTTGCATGTAGCAGGAGAGTTAAATGGGTGAGGTGGTGTGCTTATACAACTGGTGTGTAGACTAAACAGTTGTGCTATGAGTTTTGTAATGACCCGGATTTTTGCCCTATTTTTTTTTTACTAATTCAATAATTAGTTAGATTAATTAACTAAAATACATTATTATGTGTATATTGATATTACATACAAAATCGTATACGAAAATTTTTATACTATTAGATATGCATACATTTATATTCATCACTTATCCTTCCTAGCTAAGTCCTAAAAGCCCTAAGTAAAATCCTATCCAAACAAAACACATACTTATCCCATGTCCCCTACAACAACCAATCCCTCCCCCATTTTCCATTTATTCGGCTGAGAGAGAGGAGAGAGAAAAACAATAACTCCCACTTTCCTCCACTGCTCCTTAATATTAGTTCCCCACCTCCCTCCAATTTCTCCACAAAATAACCTCCCCCACCCCCTATTATTTTCGGCAGAGAGAGAGAGAACTAACTCTCTCCCATTTTTTTTTTTTTTTATTTATTTTGGCCGAGAGAGAGAGATAGAGTTAGGAAAGGGAATCTGGGAAAGAAAGAAGGAGGAAAGAGAAGAAGAAATAAGAAAAGAAGAAGAAGAAGAAGAAAATAGGAGGAGGCAATCATCGATCGCGTTACACCATGGCCGCCATCGTCGCCGCCGCCGCTCACCTCCATTTTATTTTAAATCCTAGCTAGAACTCCACGAACAAGGTAGATATCTCATTACCCCTTAACTCTAAGTATATCAAAATAGTTTTGTTGTGAAGAAAACCGTGGGTTGAATCGATCCCGTGCAAAGAGAAACCAAAACTACCAAAACCGATCGAACAAGTCGGTACCTCGAGTCCGCGAGTCACGGCCTTACGACCGCCACCTTATTAACCATCCGTTTGGCTATTCGGGTAATACTAGTTCTGTTGTTAGTAACTTAATTAAGGATATACATTTAGCTTGGGCCTTATAATGGTAATGATTTGTTGGTAGTGTGGTTGAAATGTACAAGTTTTCTACTGATCTATGTGAGTATGGAATAAAACTAGTATTTATTAATTAGTAAGGCACGAAATAGTTAGTATGTTTAGAACTTAGAAGTGTAAAGAAGTTAAAACAAATAGAAGATTTTTGGAGCTACCTGATTAAGATGTTATACGGATGTACTAGATAATTAATTTTACTTGTTTAACTAGTAAAGTTTATATTCACTAAACAAAACTTTATGGGTATATTGTCAGATTTTAGTAATAAAAGTGTGAGGTTAAATAATTATAATTCATCATTGTAGTTAATAAAAATGTATGCCTTGTAGTGAAACTCGATTGACTACTTCAGTAATTTTAGTTTGATAAAGCTAGATGGTGTTTTGGTGAATAGTTTAATGTGACACTGTAGATTAAAACAATTAGAAGATCTCGGCTAGTAAGGTTTTAACCAAGTGAAACTATAAATTTTACCTTAAGGTTAGATACTACAAGAAAATCGCTAAAATCGGTTAAGTTACTAAACTAACCATTTGGTTTACAAATAACTATCCCATCCTCAAATAATTGAAGTTACGACAATCAACCTATGTGCAAAATTCTAATGAAACCCAAAAGTCACCGGGACACATTTGAATACTTTATGTGAAATATTCTTGTGTCTTTTGAACTGTCGATAATGTATTGTTTCAATGACTCTTTATCAACTGTTGTTATTATTGATCCACTTGCAAATACTTTGGTGTCGAAACATATCGAAATTGTTGTGAAAGCTAGTTTGGACTTAAGCTCACTGGATGTGGGTGTGTGGTGGTTCAGTTATCCTATGTCTGTAGTTATATTATGATCTGTTTACTCCTTATTTGAAATGATTGCTTTGTTGATTGAATTGAGAACATAGAAAGGTCATTAGAGACATTGGATGAGTTATGGACTTGGAGAAATTATGTAGATGTTGTCATGGTTAAAGGAAAAGGAAACAGATGAAAGGTTGTGGGCTTAACCAGGACCTCGGGGTAGCCTGACAGAACCTCGTGTGATCGGGGGCCTGGTAGGACCTTGAAGGTAGCCTGAAAGACCCAGTGTCGCTAGGGTGGCCAAGCGGGACCTCGAGGGTAGCTGCGGGACCTCAGGTATTGAGGGTAGCCTAGCAGAACCTTGGGCAGGCTGATGGACCTAGAATTGTGAGGATGGCCAAGCAGGACCTCAGGGGTAGCCTGGCGGGACCTCAGGTATTGAGGGTAGCCTCGGGACCTTGAGGGCAGCCTGATGGACCTGGAATCGTGGGGGTGACCAAGCAGGACCTGGGGTAGCCTGGTGGGACCTCAGGTATTGAGGGTAGCCTAACAGGACCTTGAGGGCAGCCTGATGGATCTAGAATTGTGAGAGTAACCTACTAGGACCTCGAGATGTTGAGGGTAGCCTGGTAGGACTTGTAAAGTATGTCCAGGGAAGTTCTGAGTTTGGAATGTGGTGAATATTGCGGTGTCGGAACGATTATAGAAGTTGAGATTCTGAAATTGACTTTAGTTGATGGTTATATAATGAAATAAGTTTTGTGCTCTTCGATTCTTACATCCTTTAATTATACATGTGATTGCTTGTAGAGTAAGGGTTATTGGGTAAGATTTATCTACTGAGTTTCAAAACTCATTATAGTGCCGTTGGGCTGGCGTTTCATGCCAGGTATCAGGAGACCGAAGAACAAAATCCTCTACAAGATGATCAGTACCAGGGTGAGGACCTCCCAACTGAGGAAGGGGAGTTTGTCGAGCCTTGGATGCCCTTCCCTTAGAAGCTCTGTTAATTTAAAGTATTGTTATTTTAATTTCCAAAAGTATTATCACCTTTATCAAACTCTGTTATTTCATTGGGTTGTAAGACAGTTAAATAGTTTTGAATCTGGTATTTGAGATTTCCGCTGCTAAACTCTGTTTAATAAAATTTTATTTCTTAAATTAGTTTTATGGATTATTAAATCAATTGAAAATGATTTAATTAACGTGCCCGAAAATCGGGGCGTTACAAGTTTGGGATGGGAGAACACAGTTAGTGAGTGAGTCAGCCTTAGGATTAGTTAATTGTAATTTTACATCAGTTGTAATTGCAACAGTTAGTAATAATATTACTATATGATTCCTTGTTCAGGTTAGCTCGTTTTGCGCGATTTGAGTTGTATTACTTTTTGGCCCAGGTGAGTGGTTAAGCATGTTACGTATTTTCGAACTTTCCCGCGTCCCTTAAATTATTGTTTAGAAGATTTTATGATTGGAATTGAAAACTTGTAACTATTTATTTGGTTACTTAAATCGGCATGCGATAAAACATTTGGTGAAATCCTTTATTGTTCGTATAATCTTTTGGTGAGAATTTAGTGGATATTGATGGGAACATATTTTGGAAGTCCAGGGAAATTAATCCTCTGTGTGCGGGTGACTCTGGCCATTAGGGAAGAGACCGGATTAGGCCGGTGACCCTAATGCTCAACGGTTGTTATTGACCGGATCGTTCTTAGGGAAAAGTTCTGCGGGCTGCCTACTCGTGGTGACTCTAAGATTCGATATTGGATCCAATTTTTGAGACATTTATTCACTGGCACTTGGTACTATTTGGTATTGGTTGTGGTTCCCCGTTGTTGTTGGAGTTTGGATGGTGATCACCATTGAGACTATTTGGTAAATGATTTATGGCCTTATTTGTTGATTCGAAGCACACCTTCGTATGCCAAAATATGTTAACGTGATAATCTATTTTTAGCCATGTTTTGGAACTGTATTGTTATACATGCTTTACTACTCACTGAGCTCGTCAGCTGACGGATTTATTCCAACTTCTTTTTCAGGCAAGTCAGGCAGTTAGGCAAGGACTCTGGTGGTAACTTGAGGATTCCATTTTGTTTGACCTCCATAGGGTGTCTCATCCTAATTTCATTTTATTAATCGCTTCCGCATTTGAAACTTTTGACAGATAATGGACTCTTTTTTTTTATGGTTCGATCACTGGATAATATTTGGATTATGGGATGCTTGTGCCCCATTTCTTTTTGTGGAATTTATTGGTTGGGGATGTTCTGAATAAAAAAAATGGTTGACTGTTTGGTGGATCTTTGCTTGGGAGTTTTTATAAAATTTCTTTTTAGGCTGCGTGTTCCATGGGGTGGTCTCATGGTCCACGGCCGGTCACTTCTCATTTTTGGGGTGTGACACACATCCCGATCGTTGATTTTGGCAATCAACGGTTGGACGGTTGAGATTAGGCACAACACCGTGCAATCTTGGGATGTGCACATCACAGTGCGCACAACACCTTCCCCGGGTTCTCCAAAGTGTTACAAAAAATTCAAATTCCAGTTAGGAAATTGAAAAGAACGTAACAATGGAATCTCATCCAAAAAAACAAACAAAATACAAGAGATAGAAAAACCCTTGGATTTGAGATCGAAGGAAAAGAGTCCTCAAATGGAGAACGAGTGACTTATTTAAAAGAAGGAAGACCTTTACAAGGGATGAAGCGATGAAAGGAAGAAGAACAACACTCTTGGAGAGTATTGAAAATCTTTAGGGGCGGGTAAGAGCATCTCTAATCCAATTCTCTTAAATATTTTTTTATTCAAAAAGCAAGTTTAGAGATTTTCATATTCATTCAATTTCAATCCTAAATCTCTTTTTTCATCTCTATATTTTTCCCTTCCAAATTTCACTCCAAATTGATTACTCCAATCTCCCTCCCAAAATCTCCCACCAAAACTCTAACTTCAATCTCTAATTTTTCCACGCACACAATCAAGTAGAGTATTTTGATGTTAAAAACATGACTTCCACAAAGGCCTATCAGTGGGACCGGATCTGACAAATCCGAATCCGATAAGACTCGATTCCGATAGTGGTAATCCGAATCCAAAAAATTCGGATCCTATTCAAAAATCCGAATCTGACCCGAAAACTTTTTATTTCAAAAATTTTAGCAAAAAAAAATTATTTTCCAAAAAAAAATGAAAAATAAAAATACTTCTTAAATTTTTTTTTTCAAAATAAAAAATTTGCTTTTTTTAAAAAAATTAAAAGAAAATTTAAAAAATAAAATTTGGATCGGATTGATAATAGATTTAATCCGATCCGTTCCGTATTTGGATTACTAGATTCGGATTATCAGATCGACGTTATTGGATTTAGATTGGATCTGGATCCGAATCCATTGACAGGCCTACTTCCATAGACACTTCAATGCATCTGATTAACTACATAGAAGAAGAAAAATGGCAGCATGGGAGGAGGAAGATCATCAGATGGCAGTAAAGTGGTGATTTCACCGAGGGAAAAAAATTTAGCGATCATTCTCTACATGTTTGGAACATCTCTCTCTCTCTCTCTCTCTCTCTCTCTCTCTCTCTCTCTCTCTCTATATATATATATATATATATATATATAGAAAAACAAAATTTATTTGTTTTTTTGAAGTGTCTTACATTTTCAAATTTTTGTTAGTTTTTGTATCAAATTTATTATAAAAAGATTTTCACTTATTCTAGATGAGAGTAATTTAAGAAGTAAAATATTATGATTCCACAGCTAAAATTTTTTTTACGAAAACTACGTACAATTATAGGGTACTCGTAGACGACCACCAATTGGCGCCCAACACGTACCCTTCTCCACACACGAATATATGATGGAGAAGCGTGTTGGGGACCACATGGAGGAGCCCCAAGCTCACTAAATATTTACCTCTTTGTTAGGAACATGTGTGAAAGATTAAGTCTCATATCGGATAACTAGAAAAAGAGTTAGATCTTAATATACAATTGAACGGCTCACCGCTTAGCCTTTTAAGTGGATATGAATCATTCAATGTATATCGGGTTCAGGCGATGTAGTGTGGAATCTGCGGACACTCCCAACGGATTGGGCCTGCACGCACACGAGAAGACCACAAGCAGATAGACTCCCAACACTCCTAAAATCTACCTTATTGAACTTTTCCTTTTTTATGTATACTGTATGTATATTTTCTTTGATTTTTATCTAAATCTTAGACCGTGTATATACATATTTCAGATTATCAAATATCTGCTGCTTGAGCGGCCGAAAGAAAGAAAAAATGACGATGAGATTGGTCAATTAATAGACGTGAAGGCAAGAAATGGAAGTGGGTGGACAGCACTGGATATTCATTCCCGCGTAGCAAAGAGTGAAGATAACATTAATGAATATCGTGATATCAAAGGCGTCCTACGTGAATCTGGGGTTAAAAAGTCCGACAAACTTTTTTTTCCCATTTGATCCTTACTGGCAGAAGAAGAAAAAGGATACATTAATGGTCGTATCATCATTGATGGCGACGATGTCATTCCAAGTCGGGATCAACCCTCCTGGCGGTGTTTGGCAAGATATATCAGTAGGACATGAAGCCGAGAAAGCTGTAATTGCTTATACCCATCCCAAAGCATATCCGTACTTAGTGTATTTCAACACGATAGGATTCCTTATGTCTTTGACTACAATCTTAGAGCTCATTGTTGTTTTGCCAACGCAAAAAAGGACTTTTGGGTTTATTCGAGCTGGAATCTCGTGGTTGACGATCATGATCATTGTGTTCGCTTATACATTTTCTGTCTTCGTCGTTTCGCCCCTGGCGATGTATAAATCCGTAAACCTTGTCATTTTGGCTACTGTTATAGCGTGGGTGGTTGTGATATCATTTCTCCGCGTACTACCATTCCAGGCCCAATTGATACTACTTAGCGGACTGATAACAATTCCAATGGAAGTGATAGCTCTGGGGTCAGTACCTTTTGTAATTTTGGTTGGATTTTTATATAGTAAATTATATGGAGGTTTCGTTAAATTATATAAATTATTGGCACAAGGTGGAACTAAGCCCACTGAAAGCACTGACCAGTCGACTGGACAGACGACCCCACCACCAAATCCAACTGCAGCTAGCCAGAACGATTCCACGAGTGTTTCTATCCTGGAGTAATTATTCAATGGTTCTTGGCACTGCCATATTCGTGTTCGAACGCCTTTTCTCACCGCACACTCATGTGGGATTCGTAAATTTTATTTGGGACAGAAATGTGTATTGGAACTAAACAATTTTAAGTTACCACGTGTGGGTGCCCCAAGTGCTCCCCACAGTTGTTTTTCGATCATGCCATGCCCTGAGTTTTATATGCTAGGAAAGTTCTATAAAACACTTTTCTTTTTGCGTGTTCTCTTTTTGTTTGTACTTTCTGGTTATGCTAGAAATCCAATTTAATTACTTGTGTCTTGAATCTAATAGGATTTGTGTTAATATTAATACACTATCCGTCTCATTTGTTTGTGTTAATTCATATACTATTTTGGAATGTCCCAAATTGCTTGCTTTGAAAGAAAAATCAAAGAAAGAGGTGTGTAAATTTTCATAAACTAACCCTAATAAATTAATGATTAAAAGTTACTTTGAAATTAAAGTGTCTCGATATCATTTAAATGTGCATGGAAGTTTGTAAATGTATATTCATCACAAAAGAAATGTCTATTGAAAATTTGGTTTGTTGACAGTAATGAGGGATATTTTGGCTAAATAATCTTTGGATTATTTTTATTTTACCTTGTTCAAATAATTTATCGTATTTGTTAATATTCTGTTAATTTCTTGGAATATGTATTTGTCTCAATGGGAGGATTCTAAAATATAAAAAGTTATGATCAAAACCTTTAAATGTTTACTGAATATGAAGATAATGCAAAATAGACAGATTTTTGAATTATTTTTATCTTTATTCTTGTTTTCACTATTGTGGGTTATAATTGTATAGATTCCTCTATCGATAATCTATAAAAATTTGATGCAAAACTTACAACGACGAAACAAATTTGAATGAAGACATAAAGTAATCCATAAGAATTATTAATCGTATCCACACTTATTAGGTGATGGTCAGTGAAACCGTAGTATTAACCGAAGGATAACGTAATAATTTTTGTCGAGTTGCTTTCTGATTGCGCAATTTCATAAGAAAAACATGGGATCAAATTTATAAAATTCAGTTAAAAATTTAAATGGAACAAAGAATAAACATGGAATTAAGTTAGTGGCCAAGTAATCACACTTGAACTGGCTCCGATCTTGAGTCCAAAAAATCAATTTTAATGTAATTGCTTAGAAAATTAACAAAAGGGTCATTGGTGATATAGCTTTCTTGCATTAAACACTGAGGGAAAAAAAAAAAAAAAGAGGAAACTCAATTTGCTGTAAGTGGCCAATCTTATCTTTAACATACAATTTAAGCTCTAGTGTAAACAAAGGTTAAAATGGTGTTGTCAAAATTGTAATTTAGTATGGGAGAGAGGTAAGGGATTCATTTCAAGGACGAGGTTGTTATCTTTTGAAAGCTCAGTTTGACGAGGAAACGACCGTATCGGACCGGTATGGTACTGTTATACCCCGGTGGCCCGTTTGTTTGCCTTATAAGACACCTGGATATGAGATAATTATAAGCCGGATAAGCTTTTCCTGGACTTAGAGCATCCACATGTGCGTAGAAGTTCGTAAATGTGTATTTCATCACAGCGAAATGTTTACTGAAATTCTAGTGCTTTTTCCACTCTTATTGAGTGACGGTAACCATGGTATTAAAAGGAGGACAATGTAATGGTCTTCAGTCGAGTTGCTTTATGATTGCGAAATTTCATTAAGACATGGGAACAAGTTACACAACCAGATAGAAAAACTTAAATGCATGTATGGATGAATAAACATGGAAGTCAGTGGGGTTAAGTGACCAACCTGGGTCCGCTTTTGAGTCCGAAAAATTAATTTTAATTAATTGCTTAAACAATTTGACAAAGAGATTCATTGGCAATATAACTTTCTTGCAATAAAAGCTGAGCCAAAAAAAAAAAGTTTCTTTCAATAAACTCAATTTGCTCTAATTGGCCAATTTTATCTTGACATGCAATTTAAACTAAAGTGTAAACAATCGTTAAATTGGTGTCGTCAAAATAGTAATTAAATATGGGAGAGAGTTAGGAGATCCATTTCAAGAACGTGGTTTATATCTTTTGAAAGCTCAGTTTGATTAGGATCCAGGTTACCCGGCGAATGAGAAAGCTAAATGAAGAAATATTTTTGTTAAAAAGTGGTTATTTTTCAAAATATTTCGGTAAAAGTAAACTTTTTTACTTTTTCGATTTTTCTCGTTGAGACGAAACAATAATTTATAAAAGTTCGGTGCAAAATTAACAAAGGTGAAAAAAATTCAAAATATGGACAAAACCAACGTAATTTCTTCCAAGTTTAGGAGAACTCACCTTGACTTACATTCTTGACTTATATTCAAATCGAATCAGGAAGACTAATGCTGTATATAATTATCCATCTACCTATATATACATGCATACATACATACATAATGGGCCAGTGAGGCACTAGTGCAAACAGAATCGCTCTAGCCGTATTATGCTCTATCTTTTCTAGATTAATAAGAGAGGGAGGGGAGAGAGGAGGGGAGAGAGAAACAAGCGAACCATTGATGACGACAGTGCGAAAGAGAGGGGAGAGGAATATTGGAGAGATTGAAGAAGGGATAAGAGAGAGGATGCAGAGCATGAGAGAGACATGGAAGGACACAACAATTCTAGAGGAATGGCTCTGTGATGCAGCAATGAGAGGGGATGTAGATTCACTCATGGAAATAATGACAATAGATGAACACATTCTGGATAAAGTTTCGGTGGGAAGTTTCAAAGGGAAAAATCCCCTTCACATTGCTACATCAACAGGGCAAACAGAATTTGTTGAAAAACTTTTGATCTACAAAAAAGATCTTGCTAAAGCTGTAGACACGGAACTAGGCACAGTCCTTCACATAGCATCCTCTAAGGATTCTATGGGGCATTTAGAGATTGTGAAACATTTAGTACAAGTTAGCCCTGAGATGTGCGTGGCTCGTGATGGAGAAGGTAATAACCCTCTTCATATCGCTGCCATGAATGGTAATAACGAAGTATTGAAGGTGTTGCTTCGAACCAACCCCCTTGCAGCTCGACTTATGGTGGATCGAGGTGACACTATTTTGCACTTGTGTGTAAACTATAATCAGTTTGCGAGTCTAAAACTACTGCTAGACGTGGTTGGATATGAATTATCCAATTCTACTGATATCACTGGCAACAACCTATTGCATCTCGCTGTTTTTGGTAAACGATATGAGGTACGTTCATATTCAAACTTTTTATTGTTAAATTTTTGGCAATTTTTGTTGGTCAATGTAAAATAATTCCATTCATAAAGCCCAGCAACGTCACTAACTGACGATTCTAACCTAAAGTAAAAACAAAATACCAAATGATACTTCTAGCAACAGAACACCGGATTGTATTATTTACGTTCATCATTTCTATTCCTAGTTGTATTAGAACTCGGCAGATGGATGATGATTGGGGGGTTACATACCCTGATACCCCCAATAGGAAGACTTACAAGGGACGAAGGGAAGAAGAACAACACTCTCAGAGGTTATTGAACCCTCCGCCACCCGCATAAGCCGCGGTAGCCACCTCATAAGGGTGGTGAAAATCTTTAGGGGCGGGTAAGAGAGAAAACCCTTTGAATCAGCTCATTTGTTTGGACCGGACTTTTTTTGGGTGTTTTGTTGGTATCTTACCCACGTTTGGTGCGGAACACACTACTCACCAATGAATATGTGATGGAGAAGCTAGGGAGTTTGGGAATCACATGGTGGAGGCCCAACTCATGGGTGTCGCAGCAGTGTAGGCCGTCTAGGTCGTGGTCTGGGTGGGTGGCTGTGGTGGCGGCGGTGAACTGATCTAGAGCTGATTGGCCGGGTGTTTGGGCGTAGAGTTTGGTTTTGTCCGTTTGGGCCTTGCCTTAGATTTGTGCTGAATTGTATATCTAGGCTTTTTGGCCTTTGTACTGTTTTGAGCTTACTGTTTAAACCTGGGCATTTTGAGGTTCATAGTCATAGGGTATCTTGGGCTATGTCCCATCAGGTGTTCATTCAACTTTTTGTTGAATTCTCTTCCCCTTATTAAATTTCTTAATAAAACTTTGTTGTCTATCAAAAACAATCTACCTTATTGAACTTGTCCTTTCCTATGCATCTATATTTCTCTGATTTTTATCTTAGACCGTGTATTTACATATTTCAGATTATCGAATATCTGTTTGAAGTACGTCCATATTCAAACTTTTTATTGTTAAATTTTTGGCAATATTTGTTGGTCAATGTAAAATAACTCCATTCATAAAGCCCAGCAATGTCACTAACTGAGGATTCTAACCTAAAGTAAAAACAAAATACCAAATGATACTTCTAGCAACAGAACACCGGATTGTATTATTTACGTTCATCATTTCTATTCCTAGTTGTATTAGAACTCGGCAGATGGATGATGATTGGGGGGTTACATACCCTGATACCCCCAATAGGAAGACCTTAATTTACAAGGGACGAAGGGAAGAAGAACAACACTCTCAGAGGTTATTGAACCCTCCGCCAGCCGCATAAGCCACGGTAGCCACCTCATAAGGGTGGTGAAAATCTTTAGGGGCGGGTAAGAGAGAAAACCCTTTGAATCAGCTCATTTGTTTGGGCCGGACTTTTTTTAGTGTTTTGTTGGTGTCTTACCCACGTTTGGTGCGGAACACCCTACTCACCCATGAATATGTGATGGAGAAGCTAGGGAGTTTGGGAATCACATGGTGGAGCCCCAACTCGTGGGTGTCGCAGCGGTGTAGGCTGTCTAGGTCATGGTCTGGGTGGGTGGCTGTGGCGGCGGCGGTGAACTGATCTAGAGCTGATTGGCCGGGTGTTTGGGCGTAGAGTTTGGTTTTATCCGTTTGGGCCTTACCTTAGATTTGGGCTGAATTGTATATCTAACCTTTTTGGCCTTTGTACTGTTTTGAGCTTATTGTTTAAATATGGGCATTTTGAGGTTCATCGCCATAGGGTATCTTTGGCTATGTCCCATCAGGTGTTCATTTAACTTTTTGTTAGATTCTCTTTTCCTTATCAAATTTCTTAATAAAACTTTGTTGTCTATTAAAGAAAATCTACCTTATTGAACTTGTCCTTTCCTATGCATCTATATTCTCTGATTTTTATCTTAGAGCGTGTAAATTTCAGATTATCGAATATCTGCTTAAGTGGCTGCAAGGTAAAAAATAGAAAACATGATCTTTGGCGGAGAGCTTGGTACATTCGTAGATGCGAATGAAAGAAAGGGAATGCTTAAGTGGCTGCCTGGGAAAAAAGTACTTGAAAAGATGTGCTTTGGCGGTGAGTTTAAATTAATAGATGTGAATGTAAGAAATGGAAGTGGGTGCATGGATGGCGCTGGACATTCATTCCCGAGTAGCAGAGAGGGAAGATAAGAAGAGTGAGAACTATCGTCGTATTGGAGAAGTCCTACGTGAACATGGGGTTAAAAAATCCGACAAACTGTTTTTCCCATTCGATCCTATTTGGCAGAAGAAGAAAAAGGAAACATTAATGATTGTATCGTCGCTTATGGCGACGATTTTATTCCAAGCCGGGATCACCCCTCCCGGCGGCATCTGGGTCGACAGTTCACCGGAACACGATGCTGGGAAAGCTATCATTGCTTACACCAATCCCGAAGCGTATCTGTACTTGATGTGTTTCAATACGGTAGGATTCCTTCTGTCCTTGACTACAATCTTAGAGCTCATAGTTGTCTTGCCAACGCATGTTAGGGCTTTTGGGTTTATTTGAGCTGGAATCTCATGGTTGACGATCATGATCATGGCGTTCGCTTATACATTCTCCGTTGTCATCGTCGCGCCTCCGGAGATGCATAAGTCCATAAACATTGTCATTTGGGGTGTTATAGTGTGGGCCGTTGTGATAACAGTTCTCCGCGTACTACCGTACCATGTTCAATCGATGCTACTCAACATGATATCATCTCCACTACAAGTGGTAGTTGTTCTGCTACTGCCTTTTGCAGCATGTTTTGCAGCCTTATGCTACGTTTGTCCAATGCCATGTCGAAAAAAGCGTGAAAGTACTGGCCACTCGAGTAGTACTGCAGCTAGCCAGAACGACTCAACGAGAGTTTTGATCAGGGAGTGAGTCACCACGTATCGGTGCCCCAAAAGCACCAAATAATTGTTATTCGATCATGTCATGCCATGAGTTTTTTATGCTTGGAAAGTGCTAGGACACTTCTCTTTTTTGCTTGTCCTCGTTATGTTTGTAGGTAATTTGTGGTTGTGTGACAAATTTAAGTTACTTGTGACGTGAATCTTCTTTTTGCTTGTCCTCGTTATGTTTGTACACTTAATTTGTGGTTATGCGACAAATTAATTTGAGTTACTTGTGTCGTGAATCTAATAAGATTTGTGTTATTAATACTCTTTCCGTCTCATTTCTTTGTGTTTATTAACTTTATTTCATATACTATTTTGGAATGTCCTAAATTGTTTGCTCTCAGAGGAAAGTTAAAGAAAAGTTGAAGAAAGAGGTGTGTAAATTTACATAAACTAACCCTCATAAATGATTAAAAGTAACTTCAAAATTAAAGTGTCTCGATATCATTTGACAAAAAGTTTAGGTGCACGATCATAAAAGGGTTTATGTTTGGTATTGAGTTTGGATGATTGTGTATATATATAGCATTACATATCATTTAAATGTGCATGAAAATTTGTGAATGTATATTCATCATAAAGAAAGAGCCATTGAAACTCTGGTTTATTTCCAGTAATGAGGGGTGTTTTTGGATTAATAATCTTTGGACTTTTTTTTTTTTGCCTTATTCATAATTTTTCACATTTATTAATATTTTGTAAATTTCCTGGAATATGTAAATTTCTTGAAATATGTAAATGCGTATTCATCACAGCGAAATGTTTACTGCATTCTATTAGCTTTTTTAGAACAATGAGTGTTATCCACTCTTATGGAGTGGCGGTAAGCCAGTAATCCAAACTGCGGTATTAAAAGGAGGACAATGTAATAATTTTCACTCGACTTGCTTTATGGTTGCCAAAATTTCATTAAGACATGGGAATAAGTTACACAATCGGATAAAACTTAAATATATCGATGAATAACATAGAAGTCAGTGGGGTTAAGTCACCAACCTGGCTCCACTTTTTGGGTTCGAGAAATCAATTTTAATTAATTGCTTAAAGAATTTGACAAAAAGATTCATTGGCAATATAACTTTCTTGCAATAAACGTTGAGCCAAAAAAAAGTTTCTTTCAATAAACTCAATTTGCTCTAATTGGCCAATTTTATCTTGACATGCAATTTAAACTAAAGTGTAAACAAACGTTAAATTGGTGTCGTCAAAATAGTAATTTAATATGGGAGAGAGGTAAGAGATCCATTTCAAGGACGAGGTTGATTATTATCTTTTGAAAGCTCAGTTTGATGAGGACCCAGGTTACCCGACGAATGAGAAAGCTAAATGAAAAAACTATGTTGCCAAAAAGTGGTTATTTTTCAAAATATTTAGGTAAAAATATATATTTTTACTTTTCCGATTCGATTCAAATAGAATAATTAATAATATTTATGTTATTCAGGTCGGTTTTATTAAAAAACGGTGGTAATAAACTGCCGATATTAAAAACAACGTTATATTTTGCTTTTTCCGGTGGTAATTTTAAAAACTGTCGGTAAAAGTCAGTAGAAACGGTAATCCCTGAAAAACCGCCGTTTTAGGGTAATTATTTCCGGTGATTTTATTAATGCCGATAAAAATGTCTTTTAGTGGTAGTTATTTAATAACGGTAATAAAACCGCCAGTAAAGCCAAAATTTGGAGTAGTGTGGTGGAGCATTTGGGCGAAACTGCTTCTCAGCAGCAGGCCC
The DNA here is from genome assembly GCA_025413875.1 of Rhododendron molle. NCBI lineage: Eukaryota > Viridiplantae > Streptophyta > Magnoliopsida > Ericales > Ericaceae > Rhododendron > Rhododendron molle. The sequence goes on along the minus strand of CM046388.1, from coordinate 5,217,010 downwards.
AGGGGTTCAATACTGAGAAACGTGACTCTGTTTGGTTTGGGTCTAGAGATCAAAAATAACGTTTCTTCTTGCGTATGATTCCAAATAAATTTTCTCCCTAATTACTTATATCATTTCTCAATCACAAATGCTGCTCACACAATACTAAACATAATCTCTCATATATATATGGGCTCTCCATTTATTACCCTAATGCCTTGTTTGGATTCAAATTTCAAAAAAAAAAAAACTTAACTCAAAAACCACTCATTATCTTTTTTTTTTTCAATTATTACTCTCATATCTCTCTCCTCTCACCAATCGTTATTCTCATTTCTCTCTCTATCTCTTTTAACTCATTACCCTAATTTCTCTCCAATCATTACCCTAAAAACCAAACACAAATTTTTTTCAAAAAGAGGACCAAACACAGCATAAAACATCTCCCTTCAAATCCAAGATCATCCTATGCTCACTGGCAATAAGTTAAGAGAGAGAGAACTTTAAAAAGTACTCCTTTATAACTTCCTGCCCGGGACCGGGGAGCCTGTGGTGAGCTCCCTCACCACAGGGTTGTAGCTAGGCAGAACATTACCGTTTTAATTAATTAGGCACACTCATCAAAGATGCTCTACAATGCCAAAACAACCCCATTTTCATTTAATTTCTTAAGAGAGTTTATATATTAGTAAAAAAAATACATAATTAAAAAATTAAGTGTTTCAATTTTTATTTTTTTTATCATATTATTCTAAAGAATCATAATTAATTTGTCTCTAGAATTCTCATAATTAAGTATCTACTCTTTATTTGAGACATTGTAGAGCAAAAATTTGATTTTGAGAGCTTTAGAAACAAAAATTAATTGTGACCATTTAGAATAATATGATTAGAAAAATAAGATCTCGTATCGGTTCAAATGGATTGAAAATTGGAGCGCTTAATTTTTAACCGTATTTTTTATTATATAAACGATCTAAAAAAATTAAGTACTCCAATTTTCAATCCGATTGAACCAATGCGTTATTTTTCTGATCATATTATCTGAAAGGGTCATAATTAATTTTTTCTTTAAAACTTTCATAATCAAGTTTATGTTCTATAGAATTCCAAATAAAGAGCATATACTTAATTATGAGAGCCTTAGAGACAAAAGTTAATTATGATCCTTTAAAATAATATGATCAATAACATAAAATTTTTCGCACCGGTTCAAATGGATTAAAAATTGGAACACTTAATTTTTTTAATTATGTATTTCTTACTAATATATAAACTGTCCTAAAAAATTAAATGAGAATGGCGTTGTCTTTGGCATTGTAGAATATCTTTGATGAGTGTGCCTCATTAATGGAAACGGCTACGTTTTGCCTTGCTACAAGCCTACAACCCTTTGGTAAGGCAGCTAACCACAGGCTCCCCAAGTCCCTTCCTGCCCACGGGCATTAAGTTGACTTACATCCCTCCGTATCTGGGCAGCATATGTAAATCAAATTAGGAAGATGCATTCACCGTATGATAGCACTCTTGTGCATATATGTTAAACATTCTACTGTATCTATCTACCTATATACATATATACATACATGGATACATGGGCCAGTGATGCACTTGTGCAAACATAATCGCTGCAGTCATATTATGCTCAACCTTTTCTAGATTAATGAGAGAGGGAGGAGAGAGAGGAAGGGAGAGAGAAACAAGCAAACCATTGATGACGACAGCGCGACAGAGAGGGGAGAGGAATATTGGAGAGAGTGAACAAGGGATAAGAGAGAGGATGCATAGCAAGAGAGAGACATGGAAGGACACAGCAGTTCTAGAGGAATGGCTCTGTGATGCAGCAATGAGAGGGGATGTAGATTCACTCAAGCAAATAATGACAGTAGATGAGCACATTCTGGATAAGATTTCAGTGGGAAGTTTCAAAGGGAAAAATCCCCTTCACATTGCTACATCAACAGGGCAAACAGAATTTGTTGAAAAACTTTTGGTCTACAAAAAAGATCTTGCTCATGCTGTAGACCAGGAACTAGGCACGGCCCTTCACATAGCATCCTCTAAGGGGCATTTAGATATTGTGGAACATTTAGTGAAAGTTAGCCCTGAGATGTGCATGGCTCGGGATCGAGAAGGTAATAACGCTCTTCATATCGCTGCCATCAATGGTAATGACGAAGTATTGAAGGTGCTGCTTCGAACCAACCCCCGCGCAGCTCGACTTGTGGTGGATCGAGGTGACAATATTTTGCACTTGTGTGTAAACTATAATCAACTTGCGAGTCTGAAACTACTACTAGACGTGGTTGGAGATGAATTCGGCAGTTCTATTGACGTCAATGGCAATAACATATTGCATCTCACTGTTTTTTGTAAACGATGTGAGGTATGTCCATATTCAAACTTTTTGGCAATGTTTTTTGGTCAGAAAATAATTCCATTCATAAATCCCAGCAGATGCATGATTGTTTGGTGGGTAAGAGAGAACAAAAGAGGTGGTGGCAAGGTTTGTAGTTGTAGAGAGCGGACCTTATGGGTTGTTTCGCATATCACTAACGTTATTTATCTCATGTTTGGACTAAATAAGTAATTTTTTGGATTTGTGTTACATGTTAAAATTTTTGTTAGTTATTTATCAATTTTATTATATAAAGATTTTCAATTAGTCTTGATGAGAGTAATTTAAGAAGTAAAATATTATGATTCGAAAGCTAAAAAAATGTTTACGAAAACTATGGTTAGCTGAAAATTTATAGGGTGGTCGTCTATTGGTGACCAACACCGGTACCCTTCTCTACACACGAATAGTGATGGAGAAGGGAGGGGAACCACGTGACAAAGCTCTAAGCCCACTGAAGAATTACTTCTAAAATCTACCTTATTGAACTTGTCCTTTACTATGTTATATTTCTTTGATTTTTATCTAAATCTCAGACCGTGTATATACATATTCCAGATTATCAAACATCTGCTCCTTGAGCGGCCGATGAAAGAAAAAAAAGGAGGCGGTGAGCTTGGTCAACTAAAAGATGTGAATGCAAGAAATGGAAGTGGGTGGACAGCACTGGATATTCATTCCCGAGTAGTAGACAGTGAATTTGAGAAGAGTGAAGATAAGAAGAATGAATATGAGAAGAGTGAAGATAAGAAGAGTAAGTCCTATCGTGATATCGGAGACGTCCTACGTGATTCTAGGGTTAATAAATCCGACAAACTTTTTTTCCCATTTGATCCTTATTGGGAGAAGAAGAAAAATGAAACATTAATGATTGTATCATCGCTGATGGCGACGATTTTATTCCCATTTTCTTAAGAAGTTCTTCAATAAAATCCCATTCCACTCTATCATAGGCTTTATTAAAATCCAACTTTAAATCCATATAACCATCTCCCCCTTTCTTTTTTAATTTCAAAAAGTGAAAGGCTTCATGGGCCACAAGAACATTATCCTGGATCAATCTTCCCGGGACAAAGGCCAATTGATTAGGAGAAATGATTTTCTGAAGAATACCTTTTAGCCTATTAGCCAACACTTTGGAAATCACTTTTAGAGAAAAGTTGCAAAGACTAATAGGTCTATACTGAGAGAGAGTTCTGGAAATTGTACCTTAGGAATGAGCACAATATTGGTTTGGTTTAGCTCTTTGAGAAGATATCTGGAGTTAAAAAATCTCTGCACAGCCTTGCAAAGTCCCTCCCCCACTGTACTCCAGTAATTTTGATAGAAAAAGCCTGGATAACCATCCGGTCCAGGAGCTTTTAAGGATCCCAATTGAAAAGCGGCCAACTTAATCTCTTCCTCTGTCACTTCTCTAATCAGCTTAGCATTCATGTCCTCTGTGATGCATCTATTCACAACAGATAGAGCTTCAAATAAATCCCTCTGCCCCAAATTCGAAAACAGCCCCGAAAAGAAATTCTTAATCATACCATTAATCCCTTCCTCACTATCTATCCATTCCCCTCTGCTTGTCCTTAGTTTAACCATTTGGTTTCTTTGCCTCCTTTGATTAATACTCGCATGAAAAAAAGCAGAGTTTCGATCCCCATAAGAGAGCCAATTTATTCTTGACCTTTGATGCAACATCATTTCCTCTCTGAGTAGCAGAATTTCAACTTCCTTCACATATTCCTTCTCCTGTTCAAAGCGAGCCTGTGAGTACGGTTCAGCCTGAATACCTTTGAGTTTTTCCTGTAAGACCTTCAACCGTAACTTATCCTTACCAAAAGTCTTCTTACTCCATCTTAATAGGGCTTCCTTACAGCCCTTCAATCTTTGCACCAAACTGTACATATCTGAACCCCTATGTTGACATTCCCATTCTTTTGCCACCACCTGTTCACAATCAGGATGAGTAGACCACATGGACTCAAACTTGAAAGTGTATGGGACTTTCTTCAAAGGAATTATGCACACTACAACAAAAATGGTCTATCGCGACGAAAACTGGCGACGAAATCCAAAATTCGTCGCCAAATGGTACTTTTTGGCGAGGAAATCGGATTTCGTCGTTAATTAGGACTTTTTTCCCGAGAAAATTGAATTTCGTCGCCAAATGATACCTATTGGCGACAAAAAAAAAAAATTCCTCGTCAAATGGGACATTTTTGCTGGGAAATTAATTTTTCATCGCCAATTGGTAGATTTGACGAGGGAATTGATTTTTCGTCGCCAATTGGTACAATTTGACGACAAAATTAATTTTTCGTTGCCAATTCTTAAAAAAATTAAGAAAAAATTTTTTTATTTGAAATAAATAATTATATTTTCTGTGTATATTACATATATTTCACACATTTGCTAGTTTCAAAATTTTCAAAAAATGTCTATATATATTTGATTTTGCATAACTATCAACAAAGGTTTGGTTAGCCGAGTGGTTGGAGTCATTGTCATTGTTCAAGAACCAGTGGGTCTCGAGTTAGAGTCCGTGCAACAGCAAACTGGGAAAAATAATTGAGTTTGGGTGTTTTTGGCGACGAAAATAAATTTCGTCGGCAAAATGTACGTTCGACGACGAAAAATTTCCTCGTCAAAGGGTGGCACCCCTTTCGCTGAAACAAAAGACGACGAAATGGGGCGATGAAATTTTTCGTCGCCAAAAGCTTTAGCAACGAATTTGGCTTCTTCGGCGAGGAATTTTTTTCGTTGTCATTTACCTTTTTTGTTGTAGTGGCATTTAATCACCAAAGGGCAGTGGTCTGACCCAATCCTAACCTCATGCAAAACTTGAGCAAGAGGAAACAGATTACGCCATTCCACATTAGCTAATGCCCTATCCAAGCGAATTCTGATATTATCCTCCCCCCTTGATTGTTTGACCAAGTGTAGTTCGGCCCCTTGAACTCCAAATCCATAAATCCGCAATCAAATAAAAGGTTGTGAAACTGGTCTAACCTCCCTTGACTACACCGATTACCCCCTTGTTTCTCTGCACTGGACCCAATCTCATTCAGATCACCTACGCAGAGCCAGGGGTAACCATTCTCAGCTCCTTCGCTATACCTTTCTAACACATTCCAAAACGCCACTCTCTGGTTCCAAACGGGAGGAGCGTACACAAAAGTAACCAACCCCGGATTCTTCATTCTAGGCCAGCTAACGACACACTTCATTAAATTTTTTGTTTTATAACGAACGTCTAAAATTACCTCATCTGCCCACCAGAGAGCTAAACCACCTGCTGTTCCTTCAAGATCCACATAACTACTATTCTGAAAATGGAGACTCCTTCTTTTTCGTTTTAGGGTATCCCTCTTATTCTTTGTCTCCATGAGGAATACCACTAGAGGGTGATGGACTGTACACAGTCCTTGTAAGATCTGGAACGTTAGGGGTCGCCCTATCCCCTGAACGTTCCAGCTGAGCGTCACCATTGAAACCGTGGCTTTTTGAGGCATGCCACCATAGCCTTATCCGATCCCACCATCTTGGTCCCAACAGCTTGCGCCTCAATGCCCTCAGAGGTTGAAACTTGAGAACCAGGCCTCTCAATAATAGCATCAGAATGATGAATGTAGATATCCACAAGGTTCAGATCCTTACCCTCCTCTCTCAGTGAGCTTCCTTTTCTGCCACGCCCACGCCCCAAACTTCTTCCCCTCCCAGGGGATCTACCTCCTCGACCCCTCGCCCTTACTGGAGAGGAAAGTGCAGATCTATGGGTTGACGATGGGGAGAGGGACACAAGCTTGGAGCATAGAGGGTTTTCCACTGAAGTATCTGCTTCTTTCCAACCGAGACTAGGGCAATCAGTTGCAAGATCCGCATCTTTCTCCACATCAGAGAATTTCCTTTTGAGGTTTAATCTATTAAAAATAGAAGACAAGCCCACATCAGAGTTGATGGGGATGGGCTTGGGGGAGCTGGGTAATAGAATTGCCATTTCAGCCCCAATCTCACTAATAGCCCTCCCAGAGTCATATGGACTGCTAGGTTCTCCCACAAAGTACTGAAGCCCACTCGAAGTGGGCCTCTCAACATTTAAAGAGGGAAGAGGCCCAAAGGGAGTCTTACTTACCACACCCAAATTCAAAATCCCCTGGTTATTAGGATTTTTGCACAAGGCCAGCTCACCCGACAAAAAGGAATTCGGTTTTGTCTTGCTCGTGCTAGAGCCTTTCCCCTGCATCGACACCAGTCCCGCCTCAACGTGTTCTGCTCCCTCACAGTTGCCCAATGTACTATTTGTCCCTTTGACGATAACGGAACCAAATCCTCACACGCGCCACCCTCCTCCTCCACATAGCCCTCCTTTACACCGCCGCTCGCCTGAATCTTCCAAGTATGAGGGTAAAACAGCTTATCCAACTGTTTGTCCCCATATTGAATCGTATCCAGCCAAGAAGTCTTTGCCCTTAAGCTGCTATCAAAATGATTTGCTGCATGGTTACTCGACCCTTGCTCCGGGCAGTCGTTTATGGTGTGACCCATACGACCACACCGGTAACAAAAATCGGACAGCCGCTCGTACTGAAATTTGATCCAGAGGTCGTCTTCTCCTTTGCGCCTACGGAAGAAGCCCTTTTTGAGAGGTTTTGTGATATCGATCCAAACACGAACCCGGACGAACTTAGCCAACTTCCCCCTCCCATCTGGGTCTTCAACTGAAATGATCTCTCCAAGGATTTGTTGTGCCAAACACGAAATTGAGAATATAACAAATCAACAAGCGATAAACGAAACACAAGAATTTACGTGGTTCTCCAAATTGGGTACGTCCACGGGAGAAGAGCAAGAGGATTCACTATAAACGGGGAGAGAAACAAAGAGCCGGCTATATCCGTAACTCTAGTTGAAGCACCAAACAGATATCTAAGGACAAATCTCTGGTGGAACCCAAAAGGGAGACACAAACCCTTGGTGGAACCCTAAGAGATGAACAAAACCCTAATATCTAAACCCTTCAACAAAAGACCATAAACTTAGGAACCCCAAAGGTCCCTATTTATAGGAAAACACTAAATACACCTAAACCGAATAGGAATAAAAATCCTAGTCAATTTAGGAATTCTAGTCAATTTCCAACAAATCTCCCCTTGACTTGAATTCCATCGAACTCAACACTATAGGCAATCCTCTCCTTCAATCACTCATCTCCCCCAAAAGCCCCCCACGGTGCAATCACCAACTGCCCGAACGAACAAGGCTCAAGCACGCCTGCTTGACCTTGTAAACGCGACTCAGGAAACCCAGCCGCACATGCCTCCAAATTGAGCCTCTATTTTCCAACGGGCACCTCCCACCCAACGCATCCCTCCTGGATACACACGAAGATCTACTCAAACTCCACATGGAGTTAATTACTGACTCCACCACGGAGTTAAAAACCCAATACTGAGTTAACCTCGAATTCACCGATGAAGAACCCAAAGATGTAGCATCCACAATCGTACTCCCATCAAGCACATAGAGGTTATTCGATTTCCGACCCTTCATCAAAACACGAGCACCCTTCAAAACCCTCAAGACTCCACCTTCAGCGGTATGCTTCCAACCCAAAGAGTCAAGAGTACCCAAAGAGATAAGGTTCCTCTTCAAATCTGGTATATGTCGAACACCAAACAACGTCCTAACAAACCCATCATGCATTCTGACTTTAACTGTTCCAATCCCAACAATTCTACAGGGCGTATTATTCCCCATAAGAACTGTACCACAGCTGACCGATTCATAAGTATTGAACCAATCCTTATTCGGACACATGTGGTAAGAACATCCGGAGTCCAGAATCCATTCGGTATTCGAACAGACATCACCGACACTCACAGAAAGAACCATAAGTGAATCGTCGGAATCCTCTTCAACAATACCAGCAACAACCTTCTCTTCAAAATTATCCTTATTTTTCAACCTAGGACAATTTCTCACCATGTGCCCGTATTTCCTACAGTAAAAACACTTTACTTCTTGATTTGTGGAACGAGAGCCAGAAATCCCTCTACTGCCATTATCCCTCTCAGAAGTTCTTCCTTGCACTACCAAACCATCAGCATAAACCTCACTTTCACCAGATACCTTTTTCCTTAATTCTTTTAAATATAAACTAGATTTAACATCCTCCATGGAAATTGTATATCTCCCGTAAAGTAGGGTAGTAACAAAATGCTCATAAGACGCAGGCAAAGAACATAACACAATAAGGGCTTGATCTTCATCATCAATCACAACATCAATATTTTTTAAATCCATAATAATTCGATTTAACTCATCTAGATGGTCTTTTACGGGCGTACCTTCCTTCATACGAAACGTATAAAGGCGCTGCTTCAAATACAACCGGTTGGTAAGAGATTTCGTCATAGAGATACTTTCCAACTTCAACCAAATACCGGCAGTAGTATCCTCCTCCCTAACCTCGGGAAGCACATCATCGGCTAAACACAACTGAATCGAACTGAGCGCCTTCGCATCGAGATCCTCAAACACACTATCCTGCATATTAGCAGGCTTCTTCGATTTCCCCAATAAAGTCTTGTGTAATCCTTGTTGAACAAGCAAAGCTTTCATCTTAATACGCCATAAACTGAAGCTAGTGCTCTGCCCATCGAACTTCGCAATTTCGAAACGAGTCGCCATCGAATCGATTACCAATTGCACAATACGCAGCGGAAAACAAAAGCCTCGGATTGAAACCCAAAGCTCTGATACCAATTTGTTGTGCCAAACACGAAATTGAGAATATAACAAATCAACAAGCGATAAACAAAACACAAGAATTTACGTGGTTCCCCAAATTGGGTATGTCCACGGGAGAAGAGCAAGAGGATTCACTATAAACGGGGAGAGAAACAAAGAGCCGGCTATACCCGTAACTCTAGTTGAAGCACCAAACAGATATCTAGGGACAAATCTCTGGTGGAACCCAAAAGGGAGACACAAACCCTTGGTGGAACCCTAAGAGATGAACAAAACCCTAATATCTAAACCCTTCAACAAAAGACCATAAACTTAGGAACCCCAAAGGTCCCTATTTATAGAAAAACACTAAATAAACCTAAACCGAATAGGAATAAGAATCCTAGTCAATTTAAAAATTCTAGTCAATTTCCAACAGGTTTCTGCTATCTTCATTCCGCTTTTCACATTAAGGTACCCCAGAGGAAGCCCCTTAATCTAAACCCAAAAAGGGCTTTGGGAGAAATCCAACTCCTCGATGGTTTTCTGAGCATCCCATTTGCGTAAAATCACCAGGTGACCCATTATAGACCAGGGTCCTAGACTAATGAGTTTACACAAATCCTCTTTAGATTTGAAGCCAAAAGCGTAGATATTCTCCCCCCACGCAGCAACAGAAAATTCTTCCTTGGTTCTCCATGCTTTACTAACCGCGTTTGAAACCCCTCTCTTATTTAGGGCATAACTAGACAGGATCTTTCCCACTAGCGTATGCTTGGATTTATGAGACGAATCATCAAAACTCTGGTCTAAGCAAATAATTGTGGGTTCGTCCATACCAGCTAGGAAAGATTCTAGAGAAAGAAAAAAGGGATAAGGTTGAGAGACAAGGGAGAAGAGAAAAGGAGTAGAAAAAGAGAGAACAGATCCCTAGGAAGGTGGAAGAATCTGTTTAAGAAGGACGAAAGAAAATCACGATTTCTTTATTGATCCCGAAAGAGAAGACAAGATTTCCAACTTCGGGGAGGCATTCTCTATTGAAGAGAGAGAAGCTCCCATTCTAGAGAGAGTCGTTGAATAGATATTGACATTTTTTCTTGACATTTTTTTATAAAAATAACAAACTATTATCACGGATAAATCTGAAATGGTATTTTTTTTTATGTGGATCTGAAATGGTATTGAAAAACATGGTAGACGGTACCAATGACTAAATAGTCAAAATAGTACCAGAGCATGTACTATTAGTCCGAGGAAAAAACGTCTGTGCCTCAACTGATCCGTGATTGTTTGTATTTCCTCCCTGTTTGTTCCACACATGAACAAGATTTCTGTGTGGGATTAGAGGGCTAACTATCGAAATGCTTCCTGGTCATGAAAGATCGTAGCGCAGTCTTCACTTACTCTGTATATCAGACAGAGTCCAACGCACAATTTTTGTGTACCTCCCAAAGCCGAATTTTGGAAACATGCCTGATAAGTATAGATTGACCTAACAAGGTCAGCTTGGCATAAGGGGCGACTGTACGAGCTAAGCCTCAGCTTGGCCATAAGGCATCAGCTAATGAGGAAGAGCTCAGCAAAGAGTTCAGCACGGGCTTCTCATACACTGGGAGCTCCCTCCTTCAAGGATAAGCATTCAAACCCCGAATATCCCAATGGAAGATAATTACGAACAATTGGATAAGTCCAAAACTAATCCTAAACCCTTTACGAAAGGTCAATCTCAACAGGACTCTACGGAATCCTGATCCAACACCCTACACCTACGGGGCACAGTCCTACAAGGACTAAACCTCCCAAGAATGCCTATAAATACGATCCTAAGCTGCAATTACCAGGTACGGAACTCTTGAGAATCAATTGCTTGAGTACCCACCACATCTCCAGCAATCTCGACTGACTTAGGCATCGGAGACCGGTGTCCATAGCTATCTCTTGTTTTGCACGACCTGATGCGGAAGGACCATAAAGCGATTCATCAATGCCATTTTGTTTGCAGACACAGTGTGGCCGTGTACCTTATGCCATATTTTTGGTATTTGCCTTCATGCCATCCGTATGTGCTCTGTGACTCCGTCCTAAAGATGATGTCTTTTTGGAATCTTATTCTTTTATGAATGGAGATAGGTTTTAAACATGTATTTTCATTGAGATGATGCCTTCGCTGAATCTTCCATCCTCTTTTATCAAAGCTTTTGCATAAGTCGTACTAACAATTACATTATTATACCCCTCTATATTGGGTTCATCAGAGCTGATCCTGACTTTTTAAGGGCTTAAAACAAAAATTAAAATGAGGCATTTTATTGGATTATTATAAGGGGTAAAATAGTAGGAGGCCCCCCTGAAATTCAAAATTTTTTGGAGGCCTAAAGCAGCCGTAATACAGGCTTTAGCTTAGAGCCGACTTTGGTTTCATGACATAAGATGCATAAACTACTAGCATAACAACGAAAATGTCCCAGTAAAAATCAGAAAACAAATGAGATTATCCATGAGCATATCTGGTTATGAAATCAACACACACACACACATAAAAGGAGGTGTCTACTGTTGCACTTCTGGAGAATGAAATTCACACCATGAGCATGAAAAGATCAATCAAACTTTGGACCGGCTTCCACCAGCTTCAATTTCATCGGTTCTGCTAAACTTCAGTACATTCGCTTCCACCAGCTTCAATTTCTTTGCTTCCGCAAACTTCAATTTTGTTGCTTCCACCAGCTTCAATTTCTTAAATTCCGCTAACTTCAATTTCTTGGCTTCCGCCAGCTTCCTCGGACTCACTTCTGCCATCTTCCATTTTTTTGTTTATGTCAGCTTTATCGGACCTGCTTCTGACAGCTTCAATTTCTTTGCTTCCGCCACCTTCAATTTCTTTGGTTATGCCAGCTTCATCAAACCCGGTTCTGTCAGCTTCAATTTCATCACTTACGGCAACTTCAATTTCTTTGCTTATGCCAGCTTCATCGGACTCGCTTCCGCCAACTTCATCAGACTCGCTTCCTCCAGCTTCAATTTTTTTGCTTGCGCCGGCTTCAACATTTGGGCTAAAGCCAGCTTCATCTTCCCTTCCGTCAACTTTAATTGAAAGTTGTTTTTGTGGTCTCGTCCACGTGATCCTTTCCCTGTTTTTCTTTTGATTCTGTCGCTCTTCCATGAAACTTCTTATCGATTGACGGGTGTGCTTTAGGAGATAAAGCGATATCATACAGGCCCATGTCATAACCAAATACACAATGGCATAGCTTGCGGACTGCCTCATGTTTGGTGTGACAACAGTGATGCAATATGTATAAACGAACGCCGTGGCCATGATCGTTAACCAGGAGGCACAAGATCGAATCACCCCAAAAACCTTGCCTTCCGCAGGCAAAGCCATAATCAGCAGTAAGATTGTAGACAAAGATAGAAGGAATCCCGCTGTGTTGACATACATTAAAAATGGATACCAATTCGGATAGCGGTAAGCAAGTATAGATTTCCCGGCCTCGTGTCCTGAATTGTCTTGCCAAACACTGCCCGGAGGGCTCAACCCAACTTGGAATGCCATTGCTCCAATTAGTGATGATACGATCATTAATGTCTCGTTTTGGTTCTTTTGCCATTTATTCTGCCATTCAGGCTGATACGGTAAAAAAAGTTCTCGAAGTCTTTTAGCCCCATCTATACGTAGGAGGTCTTCGATTGTTTCAGCCGTTTCTGTATCTTTTAAGTCATTGCTTTCAAGATACACTGGTTCCACATCTTCACGATTTGTCACTATGTAATGAATATCCAGTGCTGTCCACCCCTTTTTATTTCTTGCATTGACATCTATTTTAGTGTTGTAAAGCACAAGTGCGACAATCTGAAATAAATATACATCCGGTCTCCTGATTAGACAAAAATAAAAATATATAGACACACGTAAACGGAGACGGTCGATAAGAAAGATTTTAAACTAACTTTTAATGTTAGTAAACATTTTTTTTGCTCCTTAAAAAAGAGGTACTCATTTGAAACCATCTGCGGATTTGCACCATTAAAAACACAATCTAACTGCTTACTCCACATTTTTTCACTCTAAGGGCGCCTTTAGTAGAAGGGATATATATATATATATATATATATATATATATATATATATATAAACAGTTCCCTTCTTATTAGGGATCTCCCACTTAGCTTCAGTACAGACTTCACATTTGTCAATCAAATTTTGATGATCCAAACCGTTCAATGTATTTAGAACGTGATTTTAAACGTCCTCGAGAGAAATCAGCTAAAAATATGATCGAAAAGTGCTTGATCAAAATAATTTTTCATAAAATAGTTATATGCGGACTTTATGAAAAACTGTTTAAATTAAGCACTTTGCAGCCATGTTTTTAGCTGATTTTTTCCAATGACCCTTAAAATCACGTTTTGAACACATTCAACAGCTCGAATCATCAAAATTTGATCAAAAAATGTGAAATCCGCACTTAAGCTAAGTAGGGAATCCCCTACAAGAAGCTCAGTGGAAATTATTCATGGTTTCTGCAATACTTGGAAGTGTTAAATACGGAGTATGGTGGTATCTCTTAACAGTTAGAACCATATACTTTAAGATGAAAAAATTGGCTTATTTCTTTTTTTATTCAAAAAATTTAGATTTCGATGGTAATTTTTTATTTTTTAAGATTTCTCTTGTCATGAATAAGCAATAATCCACGAAATGTTGACGAAAAACTAATAAATGCGAAAAAAAATTGAATAAGAACAAAAAAATAAGACATTTGAATTATTAGGCTGAACAACCCCCTTAGTTACACATGCATGTAGTTGGATAGGGTTGAACATTTGTTTTTAGGTTTCTATTTGTTAGTTGGATAGGGTCTTGGGTACACTCGCATGACCACCCAAAACCCTCTTCTCCTAACCGCATAGAGGTACTGATTTAGGCCCAACAGGTTGAGCCCAAACTAGAAGAAAAAAACACCCAACAGCCCAAGGTTGGTAAGGAACCAACACAAACCTAAATACACCAATATGGGCAAAGCCCAACACCTAAAGCCCAAAACCATCCCCAAACCCTAACCCAAGCCGCTCGCCATCAGCACCTTCGTCCACCGCCGCCGCCACCCATGCCACAACAACAACAGATCACAACCAAACTCTCCACCGCAGATCACCGGCCATCAAAGCACAGCCACCCAAAAAAGGCCCTAACCACCACACACCACCATCTGCCGCCACTGTCACTGCCAAGAGGGATTTTTTGGGTATTTGAAAGGTTTGTGTTGAAAATTTGTCAAGTATTTATTATTAGTCTGGAAGAGTCTCTTTGTAATGCTTATAAATAGTTGATCTAATGAAATGAGAGGAAGCTATTGATTTGTTGGTCAACTTAGACTTTAGGGCCGCGGGTTCAACTCTTCTGCCCAACATCATGGAGTCTTTTTTTTCACCTTGTCACTGAAACTAAGGCCTTGTTTGGAACTTAGGGAATGAAAGGAAAATAAAAAATGAAAGAATTGAGAAGGAAATGGAAAGGAAAAATTGAAGAAAAATTGGGAGAAAAGTTAGATTGAAATTTGAAATTTTTTCCATCTTTTTTTAAGAACCAAACAAGGAAATGATTTTTTTTTAATTCTCTTTTTTTTTCCACTTCTTTCCACAAGACCCACATAGAACAGAAGACTATAGTGACAACTTTATATTTAATTATTATTATATATTTTTAGCTACACTTTTAAATGACATCATTGTGACAATAATTTTTTTGTCACCAATATATTTTGGTGACAATTTTTGCATGTTAATACATGTCAATTTCTTTGTGTGTAATTTGAAGACTTTGCTTAAAAAATGCAATGAGAAGATTTTTTTTTTTTAATCGAATCGTGCTAATCATAAAGCATTGAGTTCTTTTTTATTTTTGATTTTTAATATAATTCAAACTAAAAGCACAATATAACGTTAATTATTTTTTTTACTTATACGTCTTTTTATATTTTACATGACTCAATAATAAGCGGGCAACTAAGTTTAAAGTTGGGGCTTGCGCAACCCAAAGGTCAGGACCGGCCTTGCATTGACACTAGTCTCTTTTCTTAAATGTCAATGTCTTTTTTTTTCCTGACGTCTTATGTATCTGTTCTTGTCTTTCTATTTTAGGTTGGAATTCTTTGTGTATCGCTCACTATTTATGAATGTAGTTATTTTCCCTTGGTCAAAAAATACTGCAAATATTTAACAATCAAGAAGTTTGAATATGGACATACCTCAATTTGCCCACCTAGAACAGCCAGATGCAATATGTTGTTTCCATCGGTGTCAACAGAATTGACAAATTCTTGATCTCTTATCATGATTAGCAGTAGTTGCAAACTCCTAAGCTTCTTATAGCTTACGCACAAGTGTAAAATGGTGTTACCTTTATCCATCCTAACTCGAGCTGCGAAGGGGTTGGTTTCAACCAACTTTCTCAACACGTCGATATTATCTTTCATGGCAGCAATATGAAGAGGGTTATTACCATGACTATCATGAGCCAGGCACATTGCAGGGCTAACCTTTAGTAAAAGTTCCACAATTTGTAGGTGCCCCTTTGCGGATGCTATGTGAAGGGCCACGCCTAGTTCCGGATCTAAAACTTCAGCAAGATCTGGTTGCTTCTTTAAAAGTACGTCGACACATGCAACTCTGTCTGTTGATATAGCCGCGTGAAGAGGATTTTTCCCTTCGAAATCTCCCATCGGCACTCTATCCAAAATGTAACGATCGCGATAAATTATTCTCTTCACTGACGCTATATCCCCCCTCATTGCTGCATCAAAGAGTTGTTTCTCAATATCCCCTCTCTCTATCTCTATCTCTCCCTCTTTGTATTTCGTTTTCTGCTCTGGCTCTATCTCTCCCCTCTTATATTTTTCTTCCTCTAGCTCCGACGAGTCCGATAGTATCTCCCCTTGCTCTTTCTCGTATTTCGTTTTCTGCTCTGGCTCTATCTCTCCCCTCTTATATTTTTCTTCCTCTAGCTCCGATGAGTCCGATAGTATCTCCCCTTGCTCTTTCTCCATCTTCCTAGACTCTATCTCAGTACTCTCTCTCCCACCGTGTCCTCTCTTTTGCCTTCTCCTTCTACTTCTCTTCAACACATTCGTGTTAAAGATTTTGAGTACTACGTACACTACTGTATGTTTTTCAAAAAATAAGTTTGCCCAACGGCAACAAGGACTCAGTAGCTAGAGATAAGCCTAAAGAAAAACGACGTGCGTCCGTTGATTATGCTCTCCATAGTACAATTTGTCATCATGTGAAACAATAATAGCTTGCTGACAAGTTCACATGTGGTGATGTTATTTTGGAGTCAGAAGTGTAGGCCCGTTCATTTTGGGGTTCTAAATTTGGATTTCGATTTGGATTTTTGAGTTTTGACAATGAGTGTAGAAAAAAATTGAGAAATAATTGAAAATAAAAATAATGACAAGAGAGATAAATAGAAAAATGATAGTAATGATTTGAGAAAAATAGGATAATAATTAGAATCTAAAATCAAAAACTCCAAAACGAAAGGGATGTAATGATCCCATGTGGCTGCCTATAGACCATCTGATTCTCTCTCTGTCCCCCATCTCTCTCCTCCCTCTCTCTTTATATAATCTTGAAAAGATACGACTACAGCGATTACGTTCGCACAAGTGCGTCACTGGCCCATTACGTGTTTATGTACGTAGGTAGATAGATACAGTTGGAATGCTTTAAATATATACACAGGGGTGCTGTCGTACGGTGCATGTGCATCTTAATTCGATTTAAATATGAGGCCAGTTACCGAGGAATGTATTGCCGATCAGCGTAGGATAATCTTGGATTTTTAGGGTAACTAGTGCATTACAAGGAGTGATTCAAGTTGAAGATGCCAACTTAAATTGCCCCACAACTACACAGTATATGGCTCAAGATAAGAATTGAACGGTGGCATTGGTGCGGCCATTCGTTTCTTTTCTGTTTTGCAGTGGCTTTGTTTCTTTTTTTGGGCAAATAGAATCATTATATCTAAGATCTACTTGGAACGTACGAGGAATTGGAACAGGAATGGGATCGCAATACACGACTTGTCCTAAATTATGGTACGGTATGGGTACGTAGGCATACAGATTAAGATCGGAATGCACTTATTCTAATTGATAGATATCCGATGAAAGAGAGTTTTATTTGCTTGTATAACATCGATCTAAAACACATTTCTATGAGCATTCTTACCACTTATAAATGAATTTCGGCATTTGCCCTTATCGTGCTAAAGCCCCAGTCTTATTTTTTGAGGTTCCTACATTTTGATTTGCTATGACAGGAAGTATTACGGAAGTACATAGCGAAATATTTGGGATCGCAGCCGAGCAAATAAAAAAAAATATTTGGGATCGCATTGGAAGCCAAATTCCCCGTTTTGGAAAGTAGATGCACAACATTTCAGATCGTGCGTGCCAAATCATAATTTCCTAGGCCAGGGTATTGGATTTGGTAATGGGGTGTTTGGGAGCCTATTTTTTGACTTTTTATTTTTAACTTTTTGGCTTTTTGGATTATGGTCGAAATGTGTTTTAAATCTTTTACAGTGTTTGGATGATATGTACAGAATGTATTTTGCAAGAGGAGTAGTGTTTGGGAGATATATGATCAAAATGAATTACAAGTTGGTTTTTTACTATTTTGCCCCTAGTTATTTATTATTGTATTATTTATTAGATGTTTATGGATAATTTTTTTAGCAATTTTAAAAAAAATTATATTGTAAAATATAGTTTTGTTCTTCCTTCATTGACTAATACTGGTGTCCCATATTTGAATTCTTCGAACTCCATTGACATTTTTTTTTCTAATTTGGCATAAGCAAATATTACCAACCACTAAACGCAAAAAAAAAAAAAAAAAAGAAGAAGAAGAAGAAAATTAACATACAAGAACGATTAAAAAATGGGAAAGAAGAAAGGACTGCAAAGCATAATTGACCTAAAAAATTGAAGGCAAAATTAACAACTTAGGCATTACACGAATTAATTTTTAAGGTTGCCCTGTATGTAATTTTTTCAAAGGGCTAGGGGTAGATTAGTCTTTCTGCAATGGACCTAATACTAGTATGGAAAACCAGAAATGGAAAAGCTCCTCCATGCCTCTTTTTCACTTTAGCCTCTAAACTCAAAAACAGCAAATCCATTTTGGGAGAACGAGTTCTAGGGGTTGGATGCCAAACACCCAAAAGACGAAAATGGGAAAACCAAAAGCCAAAAATGTGTCTGCCAAACACCCTCTAACTTAACTTAGGATTCTAATGATTTCATTTCTTTTCGAGCGATAACCTTTGATCAGATTCTAAAAAACCCACGATGTTATTAGTTGCAATGTTTTTTGAGCTCCAGGATTGCATGCATAATTTATTTTTAACTACTCGTTCCATCCCAATTTGTTAACATGTTTTTTTTTTCCCAAAATTTTTTACACCAACTTAAAGATCTTATCGAGAAAAAATGGTGTAATTATTTTTCAAAAAAATTCTCATACATAATTTTTTGCTTGCAAAATGCACAGTGCCCCCAAAAACGGCGAGCAATTTGGGACGGAGGAAGTACCATTTTTTGTTGTATTTTGTAAGTGATTGAATGGTTTCACCTTTTAACACCACAAGCAAGCAAGACTCCACACAAGGTACGATAGGGAGAATACGCAGGTCCATGAGAGATTGGTGGTTGTGGGGTCTTGCATTGAATAATTGAATGAAGAAAGCAATGGGAAAACAATAATGGATCAGGGCCCTTGTCCTTGAAATTTCTCTCAATGGAGAGCGAGAGAGAGAGAGTCAATAATGGAGTCTCCTCTGTTAGCTAGGCTGAATCCATAGCCACACGTTAACGCAGGACAGCGGATAAGTTCGAGCGAGCTTCTCAAAATTTATTTGGAACAATAGTAGTTTTTTTTTTTTTTTTTAAAAACATTAGAAAATTATTTGCGCTCATAAAACTTCGTCCATCCAACATTTCTTATAATTCTATCCCTTGCTCGCCTAATCTATTTTTGAATTTTTTTAATAACCGTCCACTTATGATCGTATGCAACAATAAGAATTCAACACTAAATTTAATGTTTTATGTTTTGGAAAAAGCTTGAAGGTAGAAGATTGTATGCATCTACATTTTTATAATACAGAATTTTTTTGTAATTGCCAAAATTGAACAAAATATCTACAATAAAGTTTTTGTTACTGTTTTTGTGATATGTGAGAAACCTTCAAAAAATGATCTCTCACCTAACATTGCAATCACGTGTCCATCCAGCTACAGGCCTACAAGGTATATTCAAACCAAACCTCTTCCAAATTTACGGCACATGAAATGGTACTTGGGATGTTGTAGTGTACACCAGTACTGTTGATTCGGCTGTTCATTTCTGCACGAATGACTCAAATTTATTCTATGCTTCTACAGATTTGTATCATCTATTGCTCAGATTAAAATCAAAAAAATCCATTGTCAAAATGAACGGTTGGATTGGCTAATATTTTGTATTGAGAATCAAAATGATACTGTGGTGGCGGTTTTCTCCGATCGAACCTTGGGTGAGGGAGTGGCTAAGTTCGGATATCTTGACTGGATCCTGCACACGAAACACCAGCGTCAATGCTCAAGCCCGGATCGTGGTGGTCTGGGGTAGGCACTGCGACGGTCTAGTTAGTTTCAGAAGGAGAGCAACTTGAGTCGTATTTAGGGTTTGAGAGCTAGAGTATTGTGTACCTATTCTTCAGAATCAGTGTCCCTTTTATAGGCGGAAGCAAGGTGGAGTCCAAACCACGCGGATGCACCACGCGCACGGTGATTGGTTCGCCCACTATGGCATCGAAATCCAGTTCCGCAGAGTTAGGCTCGTCGTGATCTTTACTATCCGTTCCTACAATAGAGGGATAGATGACACGTTTCCTGTCCAACCGACCCCACCCCTGACTTCCTCTATAAGTCAGGGAGTAGAAATGGTTCGGTGGTTAGCGGTTTCGCCGAACGTATCAGGCTGGCTTTACTTGAGCTCCTTAGAGCTGCTATTTGGTTCGGCGAGTCGTCGTCGAACGGGATTTTCACGACTTGTATACGGAGCAACAGTTTCCATGGGTGGCCTCGTTTGCTTCGGCGAATAGGGTTCGGCTCAATCTCACCGAAATCTACACCGCCGACCCATCTGTGTAACATGGCTACGGGTTGGGCTTATAGCGGTTAAGTGGCCTCCGCCGGGGTCCCTCCACCGAGCCATGACCGCCACAATAGCCCCTCAACTCCTTCCTGCCTTGGTTAGGGGAGGGAGGAGTTGACTAGTAGTTCCTCTAGTATTCTCGTTGGAGTCTCTCGTGAAGGGCTTGCCAAACAGTTCCTGCCGTTCCTTGGAGGGGAGTCAGAGAGGTGTGTTGAGTCTGGTGTAATGATGTATTCGCTCCTGAAAAGACTGATGGGACCGTTAGGCTTCAGAGATCAAACGGTTGGGATAAAGCCTGGAGTAACATTAGGGGACACGTGGCACGTAAGGGAGCTCTTCAGGTACGGGCTGTTGCAGGCTTTCCACGTGGCATGGCAAGAGTGGATGGGGTCGCGTCGCTTCGGTTCCAGAGCTCGACCCTTAGGGTTCCCGCCCCTCTCCTCGCTTCATTATATAAGGAGGGAGAGAGACAGAAAATCACTTTCTGCTCTCGCCCCTTCGCTCTGCAACTCCTTTTGGTCGTCTTTGCAATCACCTCCGTCGCTCTGCCGTCTCCCGTCGACCAACGCCAGTGTTTCCAGATAACTTTGATGCTACTTCCTCTGCATTCTTCCCTTTACTTTCAAAGCTTTCACTTTTCTCTTTCAAGTTTTCGGTTTCGAAGCAACTTCTTCACGGTCATTCTTGGCCGTCATCCACCGCCTGGCCCTCCAGCGACTAACCGCCCCTTTACAAATCCTTAATGAGGGCCCCTGTCCCTCGCCGAAGTCCTGGGGGGGAGTAGCCATGCTGAAGTAGTTCTTAACGTTTCTTTTACTCTGTCTAGGTCTTCAGCATAGTGGACTCTTCTTGCCTCTCCTCGCCGAGGGTAGACCCCGACGCATACCCGGATCTCCAAGATCTCATCCAGAGCCTTGGAAGGAACTATCGAGCGGGGGGCATGGGCTTCGACGAAAGCTCAAGCAACCTTCCTCGGCGGCCTGGCCATCCAATTATCCCAAGCATCCACGTTCCCCTACAGGTAGATGATAGGTCCTCTAGAGACATTCTCTATGGCCGAGGCGATTCTCCAGACGAAATCGCCGAGTCTAGCCATAACGGCCTCGAACCGGAAGGGGGTCAAGCTGAGCGTACGACAACTGGGACCGACGCCAGCACGTCCACCTCGGCGGGATAGCCGCCGAACACATCGAATGAAGGTGTGGTAGGAGCGGCGACCAAGCCACCGAGAGACGTCGATCTGATTCCTCCACCGCCTACCGGGCTCGGTCCTATGCCTTATAACCATTTTTACGGCGATGGGCCTGGAGGTTTCACCGCAGAATTTCGGGCCAAATACTAGATCCCGGAGGACGTTCTTGTGGAGAGGGTGACCGGCGAGAGGATCCCATTCGGTGAAGACTTCATCGTCCTTCCCCTGTATGCCATAACCGAGGGAGGGGTAAGATTCCCAATGAGCCCCTTCCTCCGCTACTTCATGCATTCGTACAACCTCGCGCCGATCCAACTCTCGCTGAGCACCTGGCGCATTCTTTGCTCGGCGATGAGGTTGGCCGAGTCAAACCATTTGCCCTTTACCCTGGGTGACCTGATGCTGATGTACATGGTGTCAAGGAACCCGTCATATGATAGGTATTACATGACCACTCGGGAGCATTTCGACCATTTGGTGGATCGCCTTTCTGACTCCGAGAAGTGGGGAAATGCACTAGTAAGGGTGTCCGGGAACTTCGAATGGGGACCCATAACCCCACTTCTCGACCATCGCTTCCCAACCAGGGTAGGAACGGCGGTGGAAAGACCATACGGGATCCCCCGAGCACGGGGGTATCTTGGCCTCGGCTGCGTAGATAAACCTGGTATTTCTTTATACTTCAGACCAAGCATATTATTCTGGCATACTTCTTTCAAATGCATAGTAATGACTTCATTTTTGTTTTCAGACTGCTCCGCACCGAACAAGTTGCTCTTACGAACGGGATGCACCTACCTTACTCGGCTACAAACCAACCTACGGCGGCTTCGCTCATCGCAAAGATAAGAGCAAGATGGTGAGGAAGGCATTGGATCTGTCCACCGTTGCTGGGCAAGCACTCCAGAAGCAGTATCTGGCCCAAGACCTCTCAACATCCAATCTGCCGGCCCGACAGGAGCAGCCGGAGCAAGTTCCTACCGAATAGCCGGAGCAGGAGGATCAGCATCCGGTCACTTCGACCCAACCGCCACGTTCCAACCGCCGAAAGAGAATTCACTCGGCCAGCGAGGGGGAGGACCAAGCCGCCAAGAAGAGGTCCAAGGTAACCGAGGATGATGTGGCGTTCGTTGGCACTGGCCTTGCCACGGAAGCGAGTACCACCGGGCTGGGTGAGCCCCAAGAAATCTTTATGCTACATTTCAAGTGCCCTGATGGGCATGTCATCACGGCCGGTGACAGCCTGTCAGACAATCCCCTCCTGGCCATGACCCTTCTAAAAGGGGTGGCACTCCCGAAGGACATGGAGGGCCTTCACACTGGGAAGGCCAACAACATGGCTGAGTTGTGCCTGTTCCTTGCCAAGGTAAGACTCAAACTTGAAGTTCCAAGTAATGCTAAGTTCAAACTTAATACGTTGTTTCTAATGGTTTCTTGTTACAGGCCGGACAATGTGCCAACCGAGCCTTTAACGACATCGATGTTCTGCTTGAGACGAAGAGGTCTCAGAGGGCAGACCTCCAGGCACAAAGGAAGGCGACAGAGCAAGCCTTCAACAAGGTTGAGGAGCTGGAGGCGAAGGCTGCTGATGCAACCGTCGTGAAGGAGAAGAGGGACCGGCTGCTGCTCGAGGTCCAGAACCTCACCGCCGAGCGCGACCGGCTGAAGGATGAGAAGAAGCGTGCAGAGGAGGATCTGCCGAGGCTGCTTGAGGAGGCCGGCGATGGTGGCTTTAACGAAGCTGGGGAGGACTACAAGAAGCAGGTGGAGGACCTGGTCAGGAACTTCAAGGCCGCCGAGCTGAAGAAGATCAAAGGTGTCCATAAAGACTCCTTCCTTCGTGGCTATCAAGTCGGTCTTGATTACGCCGAGGTTCCCAAGGTTGACCACCGAAGGGAGCCTCCAGTGGTTCCTCCTGTCAACCTGCCGGAGAACCAGCCTCCAACCGAGCAGCCCACCGCTCTCCCAAGCCCTCTGCCAAAGCACGTCGATGCTGCCACTATTGCCGACCAGTAGGACTTTTCTTGTTTTTCATTTTTTTTTTGTTTTTTTTTTTGTTTTTAGTGGTCGGGTATGGCGTGGAACTGCTCACCACTGCCGATCCCTACCTTTTGTAAGACTTTTAAGTACTCAATGTGAAGCAGCTTTATTTCAACACTTATCTCACGTTTCTGCACTTCATGCATATAGGTCCATGTATTGCACTTCATGCACATGATTGTTAGTTTCGTTCAGCCCCAGCGTGTCGTACCTAGCCCCTGCTTCGATAGAGACATACAGCCGAGTATGGCTCTGCCGGAGCAAAGGAACAGCAGATGGGCATGCCCCCTTCAGGATAATGCATGTCCCTTAGTGCTGAACGGGAACTGAAAAGGTTTTCCTCGGCACCCTTCAGGTCTTATTGAGGACTAAAGATATAAGGAGCCCGCCGAGGGCAGCAAAACAATCAAGAAAAGTAGAAAATTGCGACAACAAAATCTTTATTCAAACGAGAAAAATGGCCATGGGCTTTACACAAATAGCCGAGGCACAATGCAGAATGACATTAAGCATAAAATTTGCGAAGTAGTTGGGCATTCCAATGGTTCGGAATTGCCGTGCCATCCATCTCGGCGAGCTCATAAGAGCCGTAGCCCACTTTCTTGACGACGCGGAACGGACCTTCCCACTTGGGCATAAACTTCTTCAAGTCCTTCTTTTGGACCACCTACCGAAGAACCAAATCGTCAACATTGAAAGGCCGAGCCTGTACATTCTTGTTATAACTCTGAGCCAACTGCTGCTGATACGCCGCATACTTAACGTGGGCGTTATCTCGGAGATCATCAAGATGATCAGCTTCGGCGGCCAACATGGCATTGTTCGTCGGAACGTCAAAGGTAGTAGTGCGAGCCGTCGAGCGTGTGACCGCGATCGGGAGCACGGCTTCCACACCGAACGCCATAGAATAAGGGGTCTGGCCAGTACCGCGGCGTGGGGTGGTGCGATAGCCCCACAACACGTTGGGTAGTTCGACCGCCCACCTACCGCGCTTGTTGGTGAGTCGGCGCTTCAAGCCGGCAGATATGGCCTTGTTGGCAGCCTCAGCCTGCCCATTCCCCTGAGGATAGGAAACGGAGGCCGTCTTCATTTGGATGTCGCGTTTCTTGTACAGGGCCTTAATCGCGTCGGCCACAAATTGGTTCCCATTATCTGACACAATTGCATAAGGCACACCGAACCGTGTAAATATTTGCTTCCAAAGGAAAGCCTCAACGTCGGCAGCTGTGATCGTGATGAGTGCCTTGGCCTCCACCCATTTAGTATAATAATCAGTGGTAGTAATGATGTGCATAAAACCGCCGGGGGCTTTGGGTAATTTACCAATAATGTCTACCCCCCACTGGGCGAAAGGCAAAGGGCTCGAAACCGGTTGCAACGGTAGGGTCGGCTGGTTTAGAAGCGGAGAGTGCTTTTGGCACTGCTCGCATCGCTTGGCGAACTCTGTAGCCGTATGCACCATCGTCTTCCACCAATAACCTTGGGAAAGGGCACGGTCAGCTAAGGACCGGCCACCGGTGTGGCAACCAGCACTTCCATCATGTAATTCCTTAAGAACGCCGGGCACCTACTGTTCATGGACCACACGGAGATCGGGACCAGTGTAGGACCGGCGATACAAAGCGCCGGAGGGATCAAGGAAATAGGAGGCAGACTGGCAGCAGATCTTGTGGGCCTCCTTCCGATCGGCTGGCAGGGTGGAATCCCTTAAGTAAGCAATAAGAGGGTCCATCCAACTTGGGCCCGTATGTATACTCATGATCTCCAGGGGCGCAGTCTCAAAGCTCGGTGTTGGGACCTCGCCGAGTACTATGGTTCGGCACAAACGGCCCCGAGCCCGGTCAAAGCGTCAGCGTGTGAATTGAGATCGCGCCTAACGTGATCAAAAAATACATTCTTGAACGTGCCAGCCAAAGCAACGACTTGGCTCACGTACTTGTTCATGCGCGCATCCTTGGCCTCGTAATCATCATTGAGCTGGTTGGCAACGAGCTGGGAATCGCTATAAACCTGAACCTCCTCGGCATCCATATGCCGAGCCAACCGTAACCCGGCGATTAGGGCCTCGTATTCTGCCTAATTGTTTGTAGCGGGAAAGCCAATGCTCAGGGCATGTTCATGCATCGTCCCATCCGGCGACACCAAAACTACCCCGGCACCAGCCCCTCGGTTATTCGAAGCTCCATCGACGTGGAGTCGCCAGGCGTGGCCGGTGAATATTTTAGCTTGGTGAGAGGGAATGGGACATTTGGTGATGAACTCATCACGTGCCGGATGGCTTAGCCGAAGCTCAGAGGTCAGCTCGGTCGTTGCATCGACCAAAATTGGGACGTCGCCTTCCTTCTGATCCACCCCAAGGGAGAACTCAGCAACGAAGTCCGCCAGCACTTGGCCCTTGATCGCCGTATGAGGCTGATATCGAATCTCGAAATTGGCCAGCTCCAGGGACCATTTGCATAGCCGGTTAGACAGGTCCGCCTTGCGGAGGACGGTCTTCAATGGATACTCTGTGATTACTATGATAGTGAAGCTTTGGAAATATGGCAAGAGCTTCCTCTTCGCCGTGACCAACGCAAGCGTCAGTTTCTCTATTGGCAAGTAGCGGGTCTCGGCGGGCAGAAGCGTCTTGCTAATGTAATAGATTGGTTGCTGATCAGGACCATCCTCAATGCTTTGCTGCCGGAACAAAACGGCGCTTGTTGCATGCTCGAAGACGGCGAGATAAAGGTATAGATCTTCCTCGTCCTTCGGCACGACGAGCAAAGGGGCTTTGGACAAGCCGACCTTTAACTCATCAAGCGCACGGTCGCACTCCGCCGTCCATTGAAAGCTCTGTCGGTTGTTGCCCTTTATTGATTGAAAGAATGGACGGAATACATCTGAGGATTTGCTGATAAAACGGTTAAGAGCAACTGCCATGCCGGCCAAACGTTGGACTTCTTTCACCGTGGCAGGGGCTTTGAGCTCTTGGATGGCTTTGATTTGACTTGGATCAGCTTCGATGCCTCGGCGCGTGACCAGGTGCCCAAGGAATTTGCCAGACCCAACGCCGAAGGCACACTTCTCGGCATTAAGCTTCAAGCCGAACTTCTTTAACACGCTGAAAATTTCACCGAGGTGGAGAATATGATCGGCTGCTGTGGGCAGCATGCCTTGGAATTTTCGGATTCCAAAATGTAAGGGCCCGAATCGAGGGAGCGCGAGCGGAGAAGAAGGCGCTCGTAAAATACAGAGTCGCCACTTGGGTTTGAAAGTCCGACACCCAAGGAACCGTATTTCGAAGCACCTGCCGCGCTATTCGATTTGAAAAAGTGAAAGCACCAGTCCGTCATAACCATATCTGGGTTTGGGAGCCAGGTTACGAGAGGGGAAGGGTTTTAAGGCACCCCTCTCGCCCAATCCGGAGATCGGTCTCTACTTAGGCATTTTGTGAAAATAATGTGATTCTTCTTTTCATTAATCGATTTTTAGCCAATTAGGGCGGAGGAACAGTTAATCGGTGATTAAAACTGTAACACGATTTGCAAGATGTGATTGAATATGGCATGGATAGATGGAATATTATGAAAATGAGACAAAACTTAACCCCCTGATCAGAAATGAACAAAGCTGCACATGAGATAAGTGTAACACACATGACAGCCACCATTGCATGCATGGATCTACGTGCATGTAAAGAGGACTGTCGCGTGATACACTGACACCATTGCGCGAGGGTCATGCCTCACCACAGGTTGAGTTTTTTCCCCTTCTGGGCTCTGGAAGGACCAGTGCACACCCAGGAAGCAAACCAAGCAGTTTATATGTACTGAAATGTAATTAATTATTACAAATTACTACAAACAGCAGCCAAATGAAATGAAAAGCAACCCCTAAACAGTGGGGGTACCAAAGCAGAGGCCAAAAGCCAAGTTGCTCATGCAAGGGCAGTTGCTGGAAAACAGAGGACCATCGTGAGAGACAGTGACTCCCTCGTGCAAGTGTCCTGACTGGACTTCAAGGAATTGCTTTGCATGCTCTGGGCTCTGGTACATGTCCAGATGCAACCCAGAAGCATTCCATCAAAATAAATAAGCAATAAAAGCTAAGCTATGAGTTTTATCATGCTAAACAGTGAGCTAAAAGGCCTATCATGCTTCAAAACAAAGAATGACATAATAAACAAGAATAACCAGCACCCCCAAACCCCACAAGGACTGTCGCGCGAGACAGAGGACTGTCGCGCGAGATAGCGAGTCCATCGCGCGAGGGTGTGCTTCATATGGTAACTTGTAACTCTGCTGACTTTAGGACCAGAACTGGTATTGATTACCAATCTTGGCCCTGACAGCCCCCCTCAGGGATCAAAACAGTAAGCAGTAAAAGGTGTTATACCTTTGCTTGTAAGGTTTTGGAAAAGATTGAACAAGGTGGTGAAGCTTGTGATGGAAAATGGAGTGAAGAATGGATGAATAAGTGTGCTAGGGTTGAGAGCCTTGCTGTTTGCAAAAGCCTTTGAGCTTTCAAAGTTGTGAGTTAGTAAGTTGATAACTTTTTTTGTAACCGTTGTAATGAAAGACCAAGGGGGTATTTATAGGAGGATTATAAGGCCAAGGATGGTGGCAAACAATACCTTAGGGCTAAACTTGGTGGTGAAGGCTTACAAAAGGTGATGGGAAGGGTTGTGTGAGGGTGGAGTGCCCAAAGCCTACACTGCCACTGTTCTGGGGAAGAAAACGGGGTTTAGTAGCCCTGTAGTCCCAACAGAAATGGTGGGAATGAAGAAATGGTGGGAATGGCAAATACACGAACCGGCCATTGCTCATTCCACAACGAGCACGGACATTATACAACGCAGTGTGGGTAGTTCAAACGTTACCTGGAGGAGCTCGTCGCTGCGGGGCATTTAAACCAGTGGATCGATACTCGTCACACTCCACTTCCCCCTCCACCTCCGGAAAGAGAAAGGCTGGTTGGCGTAATACATGGGATCATTTCCGAGACCAAGGCCGCCGAGCTACGAACCGAGATTGACAAGGCCATGGCTGAACGAGCGGTATGCTCCATGGCCGCGTCGGCCAAACAAAAGTACAAAGACCCAAACGATGATTGGATCTTAATGTTTACTAAGGAGGACTTTTCACGGCCTGCAAACTCCACATATGGATACCTTGGTTGTTACTGTTTCAATCCATAAATCCACTGTTTAGCGCGTGTTAATCGATCAGGGCTGTTCTGCCGAGGTAATGTTTTATTCAGCCTACAAGAGCTTGGGGCTTGAGCCATATCAACTACGACCCGCAACCTCGCCGCTCGACAGTTTTATCGGCGCTCCGGTACGGCCTCTTGGGTTGATCACGCTTTTTGTTCGCATCGGTTCCCGAGCGGTTGATGTTGAGTTCGCCGTGGTCAACTCTCTGAGCCCGTACAATCTCATCCTCAGTAAAGCTTGGCTCCACAGCATGAAGGCCGTTGCTTCCACTCTTCACCATGTTGTGAAATTCATTGGGTGGAACGGTCGGCAAGAAGGCCTCCGAGGCGATCAACTTCAGTTGAAGAAATGATACGTAAGCACCGTCATCTAATGCTCGGAATGTCTAGAGGTGCAGTACATCGATACAGCCGATCCTCCGTTTCTAGAAGATGTAGGCATTCCGCCGAGGAGTTAATAAAAATGCAGATTAATGATGATGGGAGTCGATATTTCCTCATCGGGAGCTCCATGGACCCTTCGGAACGCGTCGAGACGTTCAACTTTCTTATAAAGCATATCGAGGTGTTTGCATGGTGCCCGAGTGAAATGCTAGGCATAGATCCTTCTTTTGGTTTACACTCTCTGAATGTCGACCCTACTCATAAACTAGTCATTCAAAAATTGCGATGCTCGTCTCCTTTCCATGTGGAGGCAGTGATGAAGGAGGTTGACCAATTGCTTGAAGCTGGGGCTATTCGGGAGGTACTTTACCCCACCTGGTTGGCCAACACCGTTGTCGTACCGAAGAAGAACGGCAAGTTGAGGGTCTGCATGGATTACACGAATCTTAACGACGCCTGTCCAATGGATCGATTTCCCCTCCTTGAGATTTATCAAATGGTAGATGCTACTACCGGTTACGAGCGTCTCAGTTTTCTGGACGCTTACCATGGTTATCACCAGATTGCCATGCATCTGGGCGATTAGGAGAAAACAGCCTTCATTACACCTCGGGGAACTTACGGTTATAACGTCGTTCCATTCAGATTGAAAAACACTCGGGCGACTTACCAGAGGACGGTTACAAAGATGTTGGGCGCAAAGATTGGTAAGACGGTGGAGGTGTATATTGATGATATGGTCGTCAAGAGTAAATTGAGTTCCAAGCACTTGGATAATTTAGCGTGTGTTTTCGACAAATTGCTGGGATATAAGCTCCAACTGAACACCGAGAAATGCGCGTTTGGTGTAAGTTCTGAAAGATTCCCCGGGTATATCGTTAGTCACCGTGGCATAGAAGCGGATCCGAAGCAACTAACCGCCGTGCAGAATCTCCAAGCACCCACCACCATCAGAGAGGTTCAGCGGCTTACCGGAATGGTTGCTGCTCTGAACCGTTTTATTCGTCGGTTCGGGGATCTTTGCCGACCATTCTATCAAGCCATGAAGACCAGTTGGCAGCAATTCACTTGGATGAAGGACTGCGAGCAGTCTTTACAGACATTGAAAGACTACCTTTCCCGAGCTTCGCTCCTCGTCACTCCTATTGGAGATGAAGACCTCTACCTTTACTTGGCCGTATCGGATCATGCAACAAGCTCGGTACTCGTCCGTAAGGAAGGCATCATGCATCAACCCATCTACTAGTCTAATAAGACGATGACGAATTCGCAAACGCGGTACTTGCCTATGGAAAAACCTTGCTCTGGCTCTTGTCTCATTCAAAACAAGCCTCCTTCCTTATTTCCAAACTCACCAGATCGTAGTTCTCACCGAGTATCCTTTGAAAACTATTCTTCGAAAGACGGATTCTTCTAGCCGAATTCTCAAATTCTCTCAAGATTTGTCCAATTATGACATTCAGTTCGAACCTCGAACATTGGTAAAGGTCAAGCTTTAGCCGATTTCTTTGCTAAGTTAACACATGGCCTTCAGGATGAAGCCAATCTCCTTTTATTGACTGAAGAAAAATGGAAGGTAGCTGAAGCCTAGATCACTGAGGGTACACCTGAGCCAAGCTTGATGCGACACACGCTCGGTTCACAATGGGAAATAAGCGTTCAAGAGGGGAGTGGAAATTATTTTCTGGCGATTCTTGGCGGTTGAATGTAGATGGGGTCGCCAATGTCCACAGAGCTGGGGCTGGTATCGTGCTCGTTTCACATAGCGGAACTGTCCAAGAGAGTGTAGTTTCTATTCGTTTCCCGGCCACTAACAATGAAGCTGAGTATGAGGCCTTTATTGCAGGCTTGGCGCTCACCCTTCGGCTGGGGGCTGATTACGTGCATATACTCTGTGATTCGCAATTGGTCGTCGGCCATCTCAACGACGATTACCAGGCAAAGGACAGTCGCATGAATGCTTATGTAAGTTACGTACTCGCCCTTTTTCGTCGCCTCGGCCGTGTCAAAGTGGATTGGGTTCCTCGGGAGCACAATGCGCACGCAGATGCCCTGGCTGGCCTTGCTTCGGTTTTTCGGTCCCCCGGTTGCCGTACCATCGTTTTTGATGCCATTGATTTACCGAGCGTTGAACCTGTCGAAGATCTGCTGGTGTTGGCGATATTGCTCGGTCCTAGCCGGATGGACCCCATCATTGCCTATCTGAAAACCTAGACTCTTCCCATGAATAAAAAGGAAGCCCATAAGGTTCGTTGCCAGGCTGCCAATTATTACCTCGGTGTGCATGACGTTTTCGACCGCCGAACGTTCACTGGGCCTAACCTTCGGGTAGTCCACGAAGATCAAGTCGTAAGTGTGTTAGATGAGCTGCACATAGGAAGCTGTGGTGCACACTCGGGAGGTCGGTCCCTCGCTCACCGAGCGTTAACACAAGGATACTGGTGGCTGAAAATGGTAAAGCAATCCGAAGATTATGCCAAGAAATGTGTTCGGTGCCAGAACAGGCGTCCCTCATCCGTAAGCCGGCCTTCCCACTTAAGATGATTTCTAGTCCATGGCCATTTGCCGTTTGGGCCTTTGATATTGTTGGTAAAATGCCGAAGGCTGCCGGTGGATTCGAATACATGCTTACTGCCACGGACCTTTACACCAAATGGGTTGAAACTGTCCCCTTGGTCTGCACCAAGGCGAGTGATGTGCAGAACTTCATCTGGAAGAACATTATCTCTCGGTTTGGCATTCCATATGCTATTCTATGGGATAACGGCTCTCAGTTCATCGCCGCAGCTATCAAGGTCTTTTACCAGAAGTACGACTTCCTTATCCATAATTCCTCGGTCGCTAACCCACAAGGCAATGGTCAAGCTAAAGCATCTAACAAAACAATCTCTAGGGGGCTCAAGCGACGACTTGATGAAAAGCTCGGGAAGTGGGTTGAGGAACTTCTTCGGCTTTGTTCGGTTGTGGGTTTTGAGTTGTGTTTTTGAATAAAGGTAGAGAGAGAAATGAGAGTAATGATTGTGGAGAGATGTAAAAAGTAGAGAGAGATAGAGTGAAAAATGAAAGTAATGATTGAAAAGTTAGAGAGAGAAAAGGTAGAAAAGTTACTTTATCCAAAACCCCGGGTTTGGAATTCCAAACCGAACAAGGGCTTCATGTCTTCTGGGCTTACCGCACTATGCCTCGTCGATCCACAGGGCGCACCCCCTTCTCCATGGCGTATGGCATGGAGGCTGTCCTACCTCTCGAGACATTGCTTCCTACACCTCGTTCCGAAGGTTTTGATTTTGATGCTAACAGTGCTCAAGTTGGAGCAGAACTTGATTTCGCCGAGGAGCTTCGCGACACTGCCAACCTGAAGCATGCTGCCTATCAATAAGAGGTTGTTCAGGGGTATAACAAGACCGTTCGGCCTCGACCCTTTAACGTCAGCGATCTTGTTCTTCGTATGGTTACCAAAGCAGATAAGCTAACCAAGCTCAAAGATCCCTATGAAGGCCCGTACAAAGTGGCCCTAAAGATTGGTCATGGCGTTTATAAGTTGGAAGAAATGGACGGGACACCAATTGCTAACCCATGGAACGCTCATAAGTTGCGGAAGTTCCATGGATAAGCCTCGGACAAATGGCCCTTCGACGGTATTTTTTTTTAACTTTGGTTTCTATCGTTACCTATTGTAAGCCTTCGGGCTGGGGCGGTCCCCTACCTTTCGTTAATGCACTTGTACGTTTTTCACCTTCCCGACTTATCTATTCTACTCGCCGTTTGGGGGAAATCTTTGTAGCCTTCGGCATTCTACTCGTTTGGGCGAAATCCTCATAGCCCTTAACATTCTACTTGTTTGGGCGAAATCCTCGTAGCCCTCGGCATTCTACTCGTTTGGGCGAAATCCTCGTAGCCCTTGGCATTCTACTCATTTGGGTGAAATTCTCATTACCCATCGGTATTCTACTCGTTTGGGCGAAACCCTCATCGTCGGTCGGTCTTTTATTTCTTTGACTCATTCGCATTTGTTTCTTCTCATTTCCTTTTTTTGCATTTCCCCATCTTTTTGCCTCGATGGATCTCTTGCTTTATCGCCAAGCTCCACCGAGGCAGGGGGCTATGATGGCTAAACAAATAAACGGGTACTTACTGAGTAAAACCACTTGTGAAAAATTCCAAGCATACAAAACTCAAAACATTCACTAACGAGTAACAGTCTTGGAAACATTTCAAACTTCAATAAGTTTTCAGTTTTTTTAATCAAGCAGTCTGTGGGTATTCAAAACTACCGAGGGATGGCAATGGTGCATCGTTCGACGCCATCCTCAAAACTTGTGTTCATTACAAACCGAGGCGTAGCAGTGGTGGATCGTTCGGCGCTACCCTCATACTTCATACAAAAAATAATTACATACTATGGTACGATAATTAGCCTACTGTTCGGCATCATCCGTTTAAAGCTAGGTAATCAAAAACTAAATTCCTAAGCTTTAGGAGATGTGGTCGGGGTCGCGGTTGCATCAGCAATTTGGGCCTCGGCGACAGCGTCGGCAGTGGTATCAGCATCAGGATTTTCTTCTTGAACTACATTAGCGGGCTCCGAGCTAACGAGGGCGGGCACTTCAATAGTAGCTCTCCTTGCATCATCTAGAGCAACCCCCATGCCGTCCAAGGCCTTGTTGAACCCTAACACGTAGCTCTCCGTATGCTGCTGCTGCTTGAAAATCTCCTCGGCTTTTTCCACCTGCTCAACCACGTCTTCCTCGGCCTTCGTGTATCCTTGCGCATGGCCTCGTCAAAACTTTTCTTCTTTTCTCTTTCAATCTCTTCCCTCATCTCTTTCTCCATCTCCTTCTTCCCTTCGGCTCGTGCTTGTTCGGTGGCTCCCTGCAGCTACTGGACCATGTCGTTCAAATTTGAAACTTGCTCAGATAATTTGCCTCGCTCCAGCTCCGAGTCTTCAAGCTGCTTCTTGTAACGGTCCGCTAGCTGCTGCTGCACCTTTGTTCTCCTATCAACGTCCCCGATGTAAAGCTGTGCTCGCATCAGGGACTGCATGGCCTACATATTACAACAATTTTTAATATTCGGAACCGTGGAATAAAACTTGGACAAAAGCGAAATTGGACCAAAAAGAAAACAAACCCGTCTCGAATGAAAGTAATGATCATCAATAGCTGACTTGAGCCACTCCGGAAGTGTGATATCCTTCGGGAGGGCCAAGCCATGGAAAAGCGTCCTGGCAATGGAAGGGTCGGCTGCCAGGCTATCTTCCACAGTTATCTGGCATTTCTCCGGGGTGACGAAGGATGGGCGCCACACCTGTACCGAGCTAGCAGTTCCTTTTCCTTTCTCAGTTTCAATTTCTCCAACCGAGCCAGCCGCCGTAGCCTTTTGTCTTTTCTCGGCAGGAGTGTCCTTCGAAATTTCCTTCGCCTAAGCAGCAGTAGAGTATGGCTTCTTGCTGGCCGGAGCAGGAGGAGGAGGCACTTTGGAGCCTGGGGGTTGAGAAGTTTTGGTTATCGAACTCTGAGCCAAAGGTCCAGACTTGGCCGCAATTTTGGCAATTTTGGCTCTCTCTTCTTCCTGCCTCTTATTCTTCCTCTTTTCTAACTCCTCAAGGATATCCCTTGGGGCCATCTCTTCTACTTCCTCCCCTTCTTCATCCATGGCCTCCTCTCTAGAAACCGTAGCTTGCCTCGTAAAGGATGTTGAAGGCTTGGGAGCAAAATTTTGGGTATCTCACCGAACGAATCTTCGAGGACTTCCTCTACCTTTTTTTCTTCTTTCTGTTCAGCAGATGGCTCTGCAGTGATCGTCGACATTTCCTTCTGTCGAATAAAACCCTGGTACATCGGTGTATACTCGAGTATGGCCGGGGCGTCCCTCTCTTTCTTAGGAAAAATAGTATAGCAGCCTCAAGGCTCGGTTGGTTCCTGCACCTTTTTAGTAAGGCTCGGTTTATCTTCGATGTATCTGCCGAACATCAAGAAAATCACATCAACAATGAAGAATATAATAAGCGAAATAAGTGATACAAGTATCAAGCTTCGGAAGACAAAAACAGTAAAGTTAGTTCTTACTCGGGCCGCCTCTACGCTTTGGAACCTCGAACACCCCGTATTCGTTGGGACCATACATAAAGTTACCTCAGATTTCGACATAATCCGAGGCCCACTTCTCCGAATCATACATGCTGCCTACGATGAGCTTGGGTTTCTCTTTTCGGCTACATAAGCAGTAGCGCGAATACTTTAAGTTCCGAGACATCGTGTAATTTTTGAAAAAATGATGTGCTTCGAGGTCGAACATCCTAACTTCGGCAAGTTTGATAACTGAATGGATTAAGAGATAGGTGTTCACGCTTAGTTGAGAAGGGGTGAGGTTGAAATTATAATACAACTCCCTAATAATCTTGTGCATGGGGAAGCGGAGCCCACCCTCAGTTATTGCCATCAATGGCACGGTCACGTGTTCACTGCTAAACTATATACGTGGGCCTTCAACTGGGGAAATCACCATATGTCAGGAATCTTGTATACCTCTCGGAAGAGCCGGCGGGTCTTCTCGTTCTAGAAGCACTGCCAGTAGGGACACGACTCCCTTCCAAACCGATTCGGGATCAGGTCGGGATCCACGGGCATTATTCTTTGGCATTTTTTTGGTGGTCGAGAAGATGCTTCAACTCTTTGTTCGGCCGGCACTTGGCTTGAGGATGCACCAATCGTTTCTCCCTCGTAAACTTTGTCTTTTGTAATAGTCGACTGTAGTTAGGTAGGAAACGTTTTATTCTTTCCTTTGTGAATGACTTTCTTATGCAATAGTCGATTAGGGCTAACGGTATATAGGTACTGTGTTAGTACATACTTGGCCTATACGAGAGGCTAATTTTGAATGACCATCATCTGGCTTTGAACTAGCCATTATTTGATTTCTTGTTATCTTAGTTTAACAGCGTGTCAACAGCATAACTTTGTATGCCCATTTAGGCTTCTCCCACAAAATTCCAAGTTGTAGCTCATTTCCAACTTTATTATAGTTGATAAAATTTGAATAATTAAAACCCAAGTAGATTTCACATGGCCCAACATCCTTACTTTTGGGCTTATTAACTGATAAATGGGCTCACTATACTTAGACCTGTACCTTAAACACGCTTTATTTCGTCATACGCTGACGTTTCCCCTTCACTTCGGGGAACATGCATAATGATTAATGACGGTTCTGGGCGCAGCACTGGATGCTTCTTCAAGCATAAACAATGATTAATACAGCCGCCTATCCATTCAGTTTTCAAAATGTCAACTGGACGTGTGTCTCTTTACTTACCACGTCTTCTGATCTTCCTTGGGATTAACTATCCATGATGCACGTCCTTAGACCTTCTTTTGGTCTATAAATATATTGTGCCAAAGATAGCAAAACCTCACTTTGGCAATGGCGGACAAACCTTCTGATCCCAGGACCCCTTCTCCTCTCTTCACCTAAATCACCCCAGCCCACATCAAACAACTTGCTGACGAGCTGAAGTGGGTCCTCATCGAGGACCATAATGAGTGCAAGAGGAAAATCCAGGCCATCCACGACAGAGTGGAAGGGATGGCGCTTCGGCTGGAGAAGATGGAATCAGCTGTCAAGCTGATGGTGGCCAACTGGGAGACTATCGGCTATCCTTCTCCAGCTAACCTAGAAAGCATCAGGACCTCCATGGGTGGCACCTCCGGCAAATGGACGGAGTGGCCTACAAAATAGGCTTCTTCTCTCTGGAGTCCTCCTGGTGTTTTATTAGTATTTTTGTTTTTAGATCTCACTTGAGATCTTTTTGTTTTTCTTCAGATCCTACTTGGGATCTTGCTTTTCTTTTCTCTTTTTCTGTTAGATATCTTTTATCTTCTATCTTTTGTAATGCTGCCCTACCCATGGGTAGCTTTTTAGTAATATTAGTGTTTTTTTTTTAATTTATATTCTCCCACACAGATGGAAAATAATGCTTTAAATATTTACCGTTTATGGACCTTTCATGTGAGATCCCCTCAATAGATTCTAGGTGCTAAGCACCCGCTTGTAAAATTCTAGCAACACGAAATGGACCTTCCCAATTTGGTGACCATTTTCCAAATTTACCTTTCTTTTTCTTTGCATCGATTGGAAGAATTGTCTTCCAAACTAAGTCTCCAACTGCAAACGATTTCTCTTTAACCTTTTTGTTATAAGTCTGTTCTAATCTTTTCTTTTGGGCTTGCATTTGGTTTAAAGCATTCAATCTGCTCTCCTCCAAACCATCAATGTCCAAATACATAGCCTCCTCATAATGTAGGCTTGGATCATAATGACGTGCTACTCGTAATGATTGCACATTAATTTCGACTGGTAAAATCGCTGCGTGACCATAAACGAGTTCGAAAGGAGTAATTTTAGTACTAGTTCTCTGTGATGTTCTGTATGCCCACAATACCCTGGGCAAAAGATCATGCCACTCTCTCGGATTGTCATCAATCATTTTAGACAGAGTGTTTTTAATAATCTTATTAGTCAATTCGACTTGCCCATTGGCTTGTGCATAGTATGGAGTGGAATTTACAATTTGTATTCCATACTTCTGTGTATACTGAATGACTTCTCTACCGTTGAACACAAATTCCTGGTCAACAGTAATAGTTTCAGGGATCCCAAATCTACACAGAATGTACTCTTCAATGAAATCGATTACTTGTTTTTGTGAAACACCTTTCAAAGGTATTGCCTCGGTCCATTTGGTGAAATAATCAGTTGCTACTACAACAAATTGATGTTGTAATGAAGATGCTGGGTGAATCTCACCAATCATATCAATGGCCCAGCCTCTGAATGGCCAAGGTTTAATAATCGATTGCAACTGATGTGCAGGAATCCTTTGGATAGGTCCATGTTTCTGACATTCTTGGCATCCTTTAGCGTATCGGATACAGTCAGCCCTAATAGTTGGCCAATAATATCCATGCCTTTTAATCAACCATCTCATCTTGTCACCAGCTTGGTGAGAACCACAAGTTCCTTCATGAATCTCACCCATAACCCTTATTGACTGGGCTTTATTTACACATAATAGTAATAAACCGTCAGATGTTTTTCTATACAAGTCGTTTTCCAACAGGACATAGTTGACCGATCTACATCTAATTGTCCTTACTGTTTTTATGTTGGGATTTGCCAAATAATTCTTTATTGGAGTCATCCAATCCTCAGAGATATCGATGACCAATGCATCCAATCGATTATCTTCCTTTTCAATTGAGAAAGGCAGAAATCATCTTTGAACCCTGATCACCTTTTCATTAGTACCCTCAGGAATCTTAACTCCCGAAGCCGTTTGAGCCATTTGATTGGCTTCACCATTTTCAAGCCTCAATATATGATGAAAAGAGACTTCATCAAAATTGTGCACAAGACTTTTAACTTCGTCTAATTGCAAATTTAATAATGGATGATTACACTTGTATTGCCCTGTAATTTGCCGAATGATCAACTGTGAATCACCGAAAACTTTAAGGCATCGTATATTTAATTCTTTTGCTATTTCCAAACCCATAATTAAGGCTTCATATTCTACTTGATTATTGGTTAATATTCTACTTTCATCCAATTGAAAAGAAAATTGGAACATCTCTCCTTTTGGTGATATTAGAACTATACCAGCTCCAGCTCCACTATCTGTTTTTGAGCCATCAAAGGATAGTTCCCATGGCTTCAAGTCGATTACATGTATTTCGAATGTATCTTCTTCTAAAGGTAAATTTGGATGCTCGGCTAGGAACTCAGCCAAGGCTTGCCCTTTAACCGCCTTTTGAGGCACATATTCAAAGTCATATTCGACTAGGGCTAATATCCATTTCCCTTGCCTTCCCCTCAGAATGAGCCTAGAAAGGATGTATTTTATCACATCTGTTTGAGCAATGATTTGTACTTTAGCCGGCAACAAATCATCATCCGCCTCCATCAACTTCTGAAATTCCTCCATCTTCTTCTTCAAACTCTGCTTCAATTCCTTTTTACCCTTTAGTTGGGTAGCCGATTTGGAAGAAACTTCATTATCATTGTCTTGCCCCCCATGCTTGGGAGTCATTTGCTTCTGAGTGCTAGCTTCTCCTTGCTCTCGAGTCCACACCATGTTTGAAACCTTAGAAGGTTCTGCCCTTTGGGCTCCAAAACGTGCACCCATGGGTCACCATAAGCTCTGGCCGCGAACTTCCTTTGAAGCCTTCTCTTTTGTGAAGTTGACACTTTGGAATACCAACCATCCGCTGGGAACTTGGGATGACTAAGTTCACTCCACTCTTCATGATTATGATTTGGAGGTATGACCATTCTAGGTTGATGCCCCCCATGTCCATAGGGACCTCCACCTCTTGGTTCAATGTCCCTCCTGGGACCAGCACCTCTATGATTAGGGTATCTCCCTCGACTAGGAAACTGGTAGCCGACTGCTTCAAGATCCCGGCGGGAAGGAACTCCAGGCCTTGCAGGCACAACTGGGTTCCCTCGAAATAGAAATGGTCCATCATCTGGTCCGTAACAGTGCTCTGACTCTATTCGATTAAAGAGCCCTGGATCAATGCCCTCATAGATCAACTTGGCTCCAACATAAATTTGGAGATCATTGCCACCCATGGTATTGAATCTGATTCCAGACTTTGAAAAGGCGCTTTTATGCTCCTTCTCTGCTATGATTGCTTCCCCATGCTGGACATCTCGCCCGCATCTAATATAGAGATAATCATTGGGGAACCTTGGATAATGGGACTCTTCATCAGTCTCCATTTGATTTTCTTCTCTGTGCTTTGTTTTCTCAACAGTCGATCCTAGCCTTTTAGACAGGCCAGCTGATACCATGTTAACTTCAACCTTGGGGAATGGATTTCACTCGATACCCATTGCATCTCTGTCCCCTTTGGCATATTGCAGCAGTCCTTTCTGAATCAAATCCTGCACGTAATTTCGGAAAGTAACACAATTGTTAGTACTATGCCTAAACGAATTATGCCATTTACAGTATTCTTTTCCTTTTTTCTCTTTATCAGAAGGAATAATATGCTCAGGACTTAATGTGATGAATTTTTGTTTCAACAATTCATCAAATATCTGATCAGCTTGTGCTAAATCGAATGAATATTGCCTATAATTCGCTTGCCCTCCACGCCTGTTGGGTTGAGACGAAGGCATGTTCATTGGCTTTTCTGTTTTAATCAGCGTGTCACAAATCAATGGGTTCTTTCCAATAACTTGTGCAACATCGATTTCAATGTCTCCCTCAACATCTTGATAATATGTTCCCAAAGACATATTTTTCAACTGCTCCTCCTCTTGGAGGATGGATTCAAATTGTGCTGCCCTCATAGAGAGTTCAAACAGATCTTTGAAATTAGATCCATTAAATTGTTTCTTAAAATTAAACTCAAGCCCATCTTGGGCTATCCTGACTATTTCAGTTTCGGGTACATTACAGTGACATTGATTTCTTAACCTTTTAAACCTGGCCAAGAACTGTTCTGCTGTTTCAGTTGGCTTTTGCTTTAATTTAGCCAAATCAGCAATTGAAACCTCTGGCTCATGCCTAAAATATTGGGCATGAAACTGCTCCTCCATATCGTGCCATGTGTGGATTGAATTGGCAGGCAAACTAATAAACCAAGTGAAAGCAGATTTAGTTAAAGAATAAGGAAACAACTTTAATTTAATTACATCGTCGAAACCAAATTCACCCAATTGCAGGCAAAATCTACCTACGTGCTCTATTGTAGATTAGATTTCTGTACCACTAAAGAGTGATAGTTCAGAAATTTTAAAATTTCGCGGCAAAGGAATATTATCAACCCAATACGGATAGGGTTTCCTAAACATGGGTTTTTCCACTCTCGTAACCCAGGACCATACATGTCTTGAATGACTTCCATTATTTGAGCCCTATTGACATTCACGAAATCTTGTGCCCTATTTACATTCACGGGATCTGGGGCTCTGTAAACATTTGGGACAGTCTGTGCCATGTATGGTGGTTGTGCGAGAGGTGTATTTTGAATGTTACCATTGCCATTATTTGGCAAGGCATGCACATACGGACCATTGTTGTTACCATTATTTGGTAACTGTCCATTTCTACTGCCATTATTTGGCAAAGTTTGGGCATATTGGACATTACCATTGCCATGATTTGGCACTGTTTGGTTAACATTACCCGTATTATAGCGGTTACTGTAACCATTATTAGGCACAGTTTGTGCAGTATTGTACACATATCGGCCATTGCTTACGATATTGGCTCCCATAAAATCTGGCTGAGAATTTTGACCCAGATTAGTAAGACCATTATATTGGCCATAACCACTACTATTTCCAATTTCATATGTAGTAGGGACATTTTGATAGAAACTAGTCGGTCTAACAGTAGCCCCAACAAATGGTTGATTATTTAAACCAATACTTGTCTCAAATGTAGGGTTTGTATATACCTGTGGAGGAGTTTGTCTGAGTGTATCACCATGATTGATCTGCTCATGAACTACACCACTGGCATCAACGTCCACCATGGACGGAGGAGTTACTACCCTTCTTAGTAGGGTAATCAACTCTTGTGGCGCTTCGTCTTCTGGATTGGACAGAACTTGTGCCAACTGCCTAGAAAGGCTTTGCACATCCACTGGTGGATTAGAATCATTTCCCTGGCCATTCTCTGATATCCTTTGCTCAGGATGCGTTCCGTCGTTTTGAGTTTCCGAACCTTCGTTTTGAGGCTCTGTTGATCGGCCGCCTTGTTTCCTTGTTCCTGCCATTACTTCCAAATTCGTAATGTGGCCCTCCTTCTAGCGCCAAAATCTGTTTGTCTATTTTTGCTACTAGTCGATGATCGACTACAAATTGTATGAGTGCTGGAATGTGGATGTTCGTGGTGGTGGAGTTTGGTTCCCTGCCGTATTTCAGGATTTCTCTAGAAGCAAACTTAATGATGTGAATGGAGATGGGAGAAAAGTAACAAAATGAACTTTATTACTTTTCAAAGTAGAAGTCAGTCGACTACAACAAATAGCCGAATAGACGGTTAAAGTTACAAGCTACTCTTAGTACAGGAAAAGTAAAGTACAGATAAAAAGTAGAAGCCTTTGGGCGGTTGAGTGGGGTCCCGAAATCGTCTTTACATCTTGTATTTATAGGCTTTATTTCGATTGGAGATTCAAACTTGGCAGCATTCCCTCCATAAATTTGAATCAGGCGGTTATTCTTCCTCTTTATTTGGTTTTCACGTCCAAGTCTTGACGGTTTTCTTCACATGCTCTTCTTGCTGTATGCTTGCATTCTTCAACTGCCTTTTGTCAACTGCTTGGCCCATGATCCGCTTGTAACTTCTTTGTTGGACATGTGTCTTGTATTTAAACATCACTCTTTTAACCGTCTCATAAAGTTAGTCCTTTTACTGTACACGTGTCACTGAACAACTTAGTCGACCACATGACCTAGTCGATCATATCGGGCCAAATTATGGTGTAAACAACGATATAACTTTCTTGCAATAAACGCCGGGGAAAAAACAAAAAAAGACAAAACTTTCTTTTAATAAACTCAATTTGCTGTAAGTGGTCAATTGTATCTTAACATACAATTTAAGCTGTAGTGTAAACAGAGGTTAACATCGTGTCGTCAAACTAGTAATTTAATATGGGAGAGAGGTAAGAGATTCATTTCAAAGACGAGATTGTTATCTTTTGAAAGCTCAGTTTTGATGAGGGCCAATGTTGTAGAAACGACCGTATCTGACCGGTACGGCCAGTGCCTCCCGTTTGACCGCAAAATTGGTCTGTCTGTTTGCCATATAGACACCCGGATATGAGATAGTAATTATAAGCCGGATAAGCTTTTCTCGGACTTGGAGCATCAACATGTGCATAGAAGTTTGTAAATGTGTATTCGTCACAGCGAAATGTTTACTGAAATTCTGTTAGCCTTTTGGTAAAGATATTGACACTCTAAAAATTGGTGCAGACGCTTTAAAATAAGTGTAATTTCAAAGCCATTTTTCTTTGTTTTTTGGAATGTCTGCATCAATTTTTAAAGTGTCAATATCATTTTTCCTGCTTTTTTAGAACAATGAGTATTATCCACTCTTATTGAGTGGCGGTTTCCACGGTATGTTCACAAAAATTTCATTAAGACATGGGAAGAATTTAAAATACAATCGGATGAAAACTTAAATGTATCGATGAATCAACATGGAAGTTAGTGGGCTTAAGTGACCAACCTATAGCTTTTCAAAAAAAAAAAAAAGTGACAAACCTAGCTTTCTCTTGGCT
This sequence comes from Rhododendron molle, assembly GCA_025413875.1. Lineage (NCBI taxonomy): Eukaryota > Viridiplantae > Streptophyta > Magnoliopsida > Ericales > Ericaceae > Rhododendron > Rhododendron molle. The sequence goes on along the minus strand of CM046388.1, from coordinate 5,173,596 downwards.
TCTCCCTTATCATCAGATGCCGTTTCAAGTCTTGATAAAGATGGTGGTGGACCTGGTGGTGGTCCTTTGATGAAGCAAGGCAAAGGCAGTGGTGGTCCGATCAGATCAGTTGGATTGACTTACAATCAATGTGTGATCTTGCCATACGAAAACTGAAGTCATCATCAAAGATATTCGTCACGAAGTTGATTGGTTTGGATTTTTAGATTTCTTCCTATTTGTAGATCGGCCAATGTAGTTGCATACGTTTTGGCAACTTCGGGTTTGCGAGGTTCTGGTATTCATATTTGAGAAGCTAGACCTTCGGATTGGTTATTGGATATTCTGTGGAATGATAATCGTGTACCGTTATGATCTTTCTTATCAATGCAAGTTTCTTACCTATATGTTGACAAAAAAAAAAGTGACTACTGACCAACCTAGCTCCGCTTTTGAGTCGGAGAAATCAATTTTAATTAATTGCTAAAAGAATTTGACAAAAAGAGTCTCTCTTCTTCTTTTTTATGTTTTTGTCAAAATGATAAAAGCTTCATTGATAGGAAACACCAATACATAAAATAATCCCCAAAAGGTAGTATTTGTCCTTAATCGAAGGACTAGAAAGTCACAAAAGAGGGTAGCCTTCGTGGTATCGATACCCAGACCAATACTACCTCTCATAGGCAAAGAATGGACCACCATAATCGTAGTCCTACTTCTACGTATGCACAATAGAAAACTCCAAGTGATCGAAAAACTTAACACCGAAGCGGCGAGGCTACCAATCGATTTGATTCATCATTGGGCCGCCACTGCCTTCCTTTGTTAGAGAACCTCCACCACGATCGAAATCTGAATCGATACCTCAATGATGGAGGGAAAGCCGAGAGAAAGAAAAAAAAGAAAAATCACGAAGAAACTCTCAGATCTGAGATCGAGAAAGCAAACGCTTACTAATAAGGAGGAGTTATTGAGAGTGATAGAAGCCATAACTAATGAGGAAGAAAAAAACCCATCAAGGGTAAAGCCCTCTCCTCCCTCCGCTGCATGACGGTGGTAAAAACCCTAAGGGGAGAGTGGGGAAGGAAGAGAGGCGCGGCTAGGGTTTCTTTTCAGAGAGATGCTCGAGGTTAGAGAGAGTGATTAAAAAAAAATAGAAGAGGAGTCATAATTGGCAATATAAATTTCTGGCAATAAATGCCGAGCCAAAAAAAAAAAAAATTGAACTTTCTTTCAATAAACTCAATTTGCTCTAAGTGGCCAACTGTATCTTGACATAAAATTTAAACTGTAAGTGTAAACAAAGGTTTAAATGGTGTTGTCAAAATAATAGTAATTTAATATGGGAGAGGCCGATCGAAAAAAAAAAAAATTAATATGGGAGAGAGTTAAGAGATCCATTTCAAGTGAGAATTCAATTCGAGGGGTGGAGCCCGACAAAAAATTGGGGAAGATTTCAAATGCAAAGCAAGTAAAAAGGTTAAGGGCAAGAAAGACGTTAAAGGGGCGTTTTTGGTATTCAAATCATTTGGATCTTTTTAAAGGGGCGGGGCGGGTACGATTGTCATCCCTATGCGGGAGTCTTCGCATGAAAAATTTGATATTTGGAGTATAATGGTAGATTATATGGAAAACATTGTGGGAGAAATTTTTGGTAGCTATATCAATGGAATATTACTTTCTTTGCTTTTCAAAAAAAAAAAAGTGATCCATTTCAAGAACTTGGTTAACATCTTTCGATTCCCTATCGGACTGGCACGGCCGGTGCCTCGAGTTTGATAGCAAAACTGCTACTTTAAGCTTATCCTGGACTTATCTATTTGCAGTAAGGGTGCATGTAATCGGTTCGGGTTTGGTCAGTTTTGTGGTATATATATGGAACCAAAACCGATCGGTTCGGGAAAAAAACTGTATACCGACCCGACCGAATTAGTGAAGCAACCGAGATTGGTACGGGGTGGTCGGTCTGGTCGGGGTTTCACATATTTGCACCTGACTTGCTTATACTTACCGGATACGGATTAGCTTATCCCACTCCCTACCCTATCATTAGCTTATCCCACTTATGGTAATGACTTGGATGCCCTCAACCTTAAATCTCCCTCTTTAAGTGTTTTATTTACAGATTATATGTTTCTTAAATACAATGTTGGTAATATGAAGGAAACATATATTTATTCTCCAATTATTTGACTTTGCAAATCGTAAATGAAATTATTAACGTACATGCATTTGCAATATGATGTTGAATTTTCGGCTATTCTTCACCATACTAGGAAGCTTTCTACCGTACCCTAGTGTCTCAGGCAGTACCAATGCGAGACTAATTACGCAGAGATTTTGTGTACCGGAGATTGGGCTGGAGTTGCGAAACCAGATGAGAGAGAACATCAGAGGTAGCATTTCAAGATATTATACTGCTGGTACTTTTTTGAAAATTTGGAGACGTTATGAGCAGGGGCGGAGTTATGTTGGGGCCTGGCCCCCCCGGTCTGGCTCTCCGAGTTCCCGAATTTTAAAATTTTTATTTCATATATATTTGATTTTGAATATTATTGATAATTATTCGTGTATAGTTACTTATAATCTTAATAATTTTGGTTTGATTGGATAAAAAATCAGTTATCTTACACATTCTCATTTCAAAACGATTGGCATACTTTAACTGCATTAGGCTGGAATCATTTAAATGAACAAAATCTAACGTACTAAAAAATAAAAACTTTGTGATATAATAAGTACTTGTTTCGATAAAAATAATATGTCTATCAAGTTGGCCCTCCCGAAAGAAAAATTCTGACTCCACCATTGATTATCATGAGGGTGTTTTGGTAGCTAAAAATCAATCCACTCACCATGCACACAGGCAAGCGAGCCGCACTTGCTGTTATTTTGGATGGAAAACAAAACTTTGCACATTAATTAGTCCGCATACATGGTGGTTGATAAGCAAATGTGGAGGGGGCGATCTGTGTGCATGACCGTACCCAAACCATAGAGGGTTAAAAGTGAATTTTTCTCCACAATTTAAGCGTAAACAAAGGTTAACATGGCGTCGTCAAATTAATAGTAATTTAATATGGGAGAGAGGTAAGAGATCCATTTCAAGTACTAGGTTAAAATATCTTATGAAAGCTTCGTTTGATGAGGACAAAGGTTCAACATATATCCTGTTTGATCTTAAAATCGGTCGAAACTGTTGGATGCCATCTATAGGTACCGACCCGAACGGTACCGATGGAGTACCGACCCGAACGGTACCGATGGAGTACCGACCATTTGTGACTCTATTTTGGGGTCCCACTTGAACAATTCAAACCCTTCATTACTTTTTAAATAATTTTTCGAGTTCACCTATAAAATTTCAGCCCAATCCGACGATAGACTTAAGCGAATGGTTGACTTTTTTTTTTTTTATCTCAGAAAGTGTCTTGAAGGTGGCTACAATGTAATTAGTTGCATGGCTAAGCTTTTGCATCTGACGTCATACAAGTGAGGTTGTCATTATTGCGTCAGCCAAGCATCCAAGAACTTTACGGCACTTTTCGTGTTTTGTTTTGGTCTTTGCGTGTATTTTTTGGTAATGAGAATGACTATACAGAGAAAATCTTATTTGCGGATCATTCTGTAAAGAAAGTTTTACGGAGGTTTATCGAGCACGTTCAAAGTATTTTTGGATGGTCTAAATTGAAAATAATTAAGACTGGAAATAATTAATTGTATCCGGTTAGAATTGAAAATGAATCTCAGCCATTGATTGTGTGAATAATTGACTGAAATTGCGCCACTCCGTAAACAACGCCTCCGTGAATAAGTTTATCTCGACTATATATACGTGTGTGTTTGTGAAAACTTATTTTCAGTAAAACATCTCTATTGTAAACTTTACTGGTGGAGACAGAAGAAGAGGCAGAAAAAATGGAGGGGCGCCTCTGTTATGCAGCAATAAAAGGGGATCTAATATCATTGCAAGAAATAACTGCAACAGATGATTCCATTCTAGATAGAGTTTTGGTGGGAATTTTCAAAGGGAAAAATCCTCTTCACGTGGCCATATCAACCGGGCAAACACGATTTGCCATAAAACTCCTGGAAATTAAACCAGGACTTGCAGAAGTTTTAGATACGAAACTTGGCGCGTCCCTTCACATAGCGTCGGCTACGGGGCACCTTGATATTGTGAAAGCTATAGTGAACATTAGCCCTGAGATGTGCCTGGCTCGTGACGGAGATGGTAACAACCCTGTTCACATCGCTGCGATGAAAGGTCAGGTTCAAGTATTGGAAGAGTTGGTTCGAACCAATTCCACCATAGTTCAAGTTAAGATGAATCAAGGCAATACCATCTTGCACTTATGTGTGAAGTATGACCAGTTTGATTGTCTAAAACTACTTCTAGAGATGATTCCATATCCATATTTCGTCAATGATGCTGATGTCAAGGGCAACACCATATTGCATCTGGCAGTTTTGAAGAAACGACTAGAGGTATGTCCACATTCACGGCTTTCTGATAGCTAAATTTTGTTTTAGGCGTATAACTGTATGTTATTTATTGGCCTTGTTCTTTCATATGCATATCAATACTTCATTGATCTCATGTATTTGTTTTTATTTTTTCCTGGAAAGAATTACGATTTTTGAAGTAGTAGCTAAAGTAGTTTCCTCGCATATAGCCGTTTTTTGTTTTTTAAATCATATGGAATCCAACCACTACAGTAATAGACAAACTCTATGAAATGAACGATTTCATGGATCAAGATAATGCCATCGTAGAACTCATTTTAAGTGCACTACAATCCTATAGTGTGTTGGTGCACTACACGAACTCCCAAGTCCCGAAGGTTATCGTACGACATTGACAAAACTGCACGAAAGTGCTTTAATTAGTACTTTCTAATATGAAAAGTGTCGTTTAATTTTAAAGAAATCAAAGATCGACAATATTGTATGAGACCTTTGGAGTATTCGAATTCTGGCCTTCTTTATCTAATTGCTGAATAATTCACTCAGATGATCAAACATGTGCTTAGCTACAAGAAAATTATAGCTGTGAATGCAATAAACAAAAGTGGGCGATCGCCGCTGGACATTCATCTGCAATTCCGATCTGAAAATCAATCAGATTCGGAGATTAAAGACATCTTACTTGATGCTGGGGCCAAAAAAATGAAGAGACGCAAACAGGATTTCGTAGGGGATGATTGCCATGAGCCTTCGTGGCAGAGTAAGAGAAGGAATACATTTATGATTGTATCTTCACTGATTGCAACAATGGCATACCAAGTCGGGGTGAACCCTCCCGGCGGTGTTTGGCTAGACGATGCAGAAGCACACAAAGTCGGGAAAGCCATACTTGCCTATAACTACCCTGATTTGTACCCGATCTTCATGTGCTTAAACACGGCTGGATTCCTTTTGTCTCTAACTACAATCTTACTGCTTATCATCGCCTTACCAGATCGAGAATGGCGTTTACGGTGGGCTCAAGCTTTCATCTCCTGGTGTACGATCCTGACAACGGCTTTTTCTTACACATTTTCTGTCATTGCAATTTCACCGGCCGGGGAGAAGTATATATATGACAGGGACGCAAGCAAAGCAATTAAACTTACTGCTATGGTGTGGGGTGTACATCACTTCCAAGAGGGGTGTACATCACTTCCAAACTCAGTTAACGGGAACACGTACGCCCAACATTTGATCTTTTGATCATGCTCGTGCTGTGACATTTCCCCGGAAAGTGTTACAATACACGTACACCCCTCTTGTTGCGTACGTGTACTGTAGCACATGTAGTACGAATATAAGGAATGAAAATGATGTGTGTATCAGTGTATGTCTCATAGGCATGAAATTGAGTGTGCAGTAGTTCAAAATATGTGTGTAAAAATCAATCTCTATGAATGAAAAATAAGGAGATTTCAAGAAGACTTCATTTTTTAACAGTTAACACATATTAGCTCAATTTTAAAAGGAAAATGCCACAAATTGAAAGCAATGGCCCATATGCCAGTAAAAATGTTTCTGAATTCTCCAAAAGCACCAAAAGTTACCTTCCAGAAAATATTTGAATTGACTGTTGAATAACGTTCAATCTCTCTCAACAACTCGTGTCATATTCAACTTTAGGAGAACTAACTACAGGTCCAGTTCTATTTCTAAATGACAAGCTTTCGAGAGTATAGGTGACCAGTTGACAATTGATGTGTTCTTAAAACGCATGGCCTGGGGCAGATCCAATGAACAATAGAGTGTTCTGTCTTGAAGTATTAATTTCCTATTAGGTTTTCACTGACACTTTGTACTTTTTGATGCTTTGGATTATGAATGAAAGAAACATGGTAATGTGCAAAATAATTGATTTGGACCTCTAGACCTGCTCTCACTGATCGATGTCTTTCGGCTTAGATTTGAGGGCATGATTCCGCAGTAAAACATCCATTTAGCCCATTGGTTCTTGGAGGTATAAGGGCTACTGATCTAGTGGTATTCTAAGAACAACCACTTTGTGCAAATAGGCCAAAGATTAGGTTTGCCTCTAATTCTCCCTCGCTCATACCCCTAATGATTGGGGACTAGATAGGTTTTGTTATTATTGTTGTTGTTGTAGGTTTTCACTGACACTGGACATCAAAAAGACTTGCATACCTTGTGATTTTAACTTGTGAATATATCTCAAATTCCAGACGCAAGCAGTCCCTGTACACAACCCTGAGCTTACAAGAGTCTCCAAATCTTGAGATATAATTTTAGGAATGTCTAAGTTCCGCCGCTTCGACCCTCACAAGATATTCACACCCGAGTCTACTATATTCTAATGCATTTTTTCGAAGTGACGTGACTCAACTTGGCTTTTGCTTTCTTCAACTTAATTCCTTCTGCGGTATGGCTTAGAACATGGAGCTATTGCTCACCACTAATTGGCTGCACAGGGTTGGTTTTCCTATTTTGTCTGTGCATATGCAGGTATATCGCAGCTGCTTTGATGGATTTCTTTGGTCAATGGGTGTTGAGAAGGAGCAGTTCGACTTAAAATATCCCACGGATGATGCTATATTTTCCATTTCTCAGCGACCAAATGATGTTAACTCCTTATATTTTGTTGTGAGTCAGGCTACGTTCTTTTAAACTTATTATAAGTTTGTAACTTATTTCGGTATTTTTTATTTTTCATAACTTTTTGTTTAGTTTTTCGATGTAATTTTAGGGGTTAATCGTTCTCCTCGATGAGACGAGACGAATCAGAGAAGTATAAAAAAATATGGATCGATGTTTAAAAAATTTAAATAAGACGACACTTAAACTCCAAAGGACAGTAGTTTTATATTTTTTTGTCTTTAGTGAACTTTTTTTTGTGTGCTTCTGTTCATAATTTTGTACTTTTTAGACTCCTTTCGTCGAGACCGATGATTTAACTCAAAACAAATCATGCGAATCTAACAAAAATTCAGAAAATATGAATAAAACACACAAAACGAAGAAATAAGTTAAGTTTAGAATAACTCAGCCGCAAGGTGTCAATATTGGGATGAGTAGCCTGAAAATAACCCCATGGATTTGGCATAAAGATAGAATCAACTCTTCAGGAGAAGAACAAAAGAGGTGGCGGCACGGTTTGTAGTTGTAGAGAGCGGACCTTTGGGGTTTTTGGCGTATTGCTAACGTTATTTATCTCATGTTTAATAATTGAACTTAATACGCAATTTTTTTTATTTGTCTTACATTTTTAATTTTTTTTGTTAGTTTTGTATCAAGTTTATTATATAAAGATTTTCACTTAGTTTTGATGAGATTAATTTTTTTTTTTTTTGATAAACAAAAGGGTTAGGAGGGGGCGACCGGCGTAGCAACTCCTCTTGAGCGTGACCATAGGGGCTCCCGTCCCGCTGTGGAATGTCCGGTTCGAGCCATAGCTACTGTCCGTGAGAACAGACCGTCACCACAGCACCACCTAGGGGCACAGTTGGCTCAGGACCCTCCACGTGTCCCTCCAGCGCATATACATTTTTTTGCCACTGCAGGGGCTCGAACCCGAGTGCACGGGGAGGGAAAGGCACTCAAGCCCCATCACCCAGGCCAACTGGGCTACCACCCTCGGTGGTATGATATTAATTTAAGAAGTAAAATATTATGATTCGAAAGCTATTTTAATTTTTAATTTACAAAACTACAGTTAGTCGAGAATCTGAAACTTTATAGAGTGCTTGTAGACGACCATCAATTGGTGCCCAACAGTACCCTTCTCCATCCACGAATATGTGATAGAGAAAGCAGCTGGAGAATCATGTGGCGAAAACCCAAGCCTACTGAACAGTAACTCCTAAAATCTCCCTTATTGAACTTACATGTCTACAGGATTTCTAAAAGAATGAACCCCACGTGTTGTTCAAGCATAGGATTTCTAAAAGAATGAACCCCACGTGTTGAACATCACGTGTTCTCGAGTTTTCCTTTTCTATGTACGTATATTTCTTTGATTTTTATCTAAATCTTAGACCTTGTATATACACATTTTAGATTATCAAACAACTGCTTGAGCGGCTGACAAAAAGGAAGAAGATCATGCGAAAGAAAGCCGTTGAGCATTTAGTGTCACCAGCTTTATACGGTTTTTTCTCCAATGGCCAGGGTCACCAACACGAGGAGGAATAATTTCCGTAGACTTCCGAAATAAATGTTCTCATGAATATCCACAAAGTTCTCATAAAAGAGAATATTATCAATTGATCTCAGAAAATTCATTGCCATGCCAATTTATAGAACAATTTATAAACAATTTTGAGTCTCCGAATAACATTCATCTAAATTTCTGAAGGAAATACTTTTAAGGGATACATGAATCTTTCAAAAATACGTAACATACTTAACTACTCTCCTGGGTCCAAAGTTAATGCAATCGAACAGCGCAAAATGAACCTATCCTGAACAAAGAATCAGGTAGCAATATTATTACGATTTGTATCATGTATAGTATTGTCTACAACAATGGAGGACTGCCTAAAAGAATATTTAACTAACCTAGAGTTGAAAAATCCTTTTTCGCAATACGAATAATAAAGCAAGCAAATTAAAAGGAATTAAACACAACGAACAGCGAACACAAAGATACGTGGAAAACCCTAAACGGGAAAAAACCACGGGAGGAAATCAAACACTATAAAACATTGTACGGTTACAAATCAAACCTATACTCACAACCTAGAATCGCTCTCGGTTGACCAAGGTTGATAGCCGAATCACTCGTTCATCGTACCCCGTGCTTGACTGCCGCTTGCCTCGAATCCTTGAGCCCTCCAATGATATTCCGGAAATCCATTGGAAGTTGATTCAAGTTGAGTTGAATCGATTTTGTAGTAAACTCTTGGAGTTGATCAATGAAAGTAAAAGATCCTAAGTACTCCAAGCACAATGAAGAGGATGAACTTTGAAATCTCTGACTTCTCCAAAATATCATGGCTGCTCACAATAAGGCGTCACACCGGTTTTAACCTAGCTGTTGGCTTTATATAGTCACAGCAACACATTAGAATTGGCTTGAGCCAACGCTTGAGCCACATTTAATAACTAACGCCGACTTGCAGCAACACATCAGAGTTGGCTTGAGCCAATGCTTAAGCAACCTTTAATAACTAACGCCATGTACTGATCAGACTTGCTGGCTTGATGCTGGCTTGAAAGTGGCTTGAGCCACATTGCTGAAATTGCTAAATATTCAATTCCCACCTTAATCTGCCGTTTCTTTTGGAATTCCATATCTTTGCCTTGATTTTCCATTGCTGAAAAATCTTTCCAATTACATAATAGTAATTTCCTCCACTTCCTAAACAGACGCTCTAAAACAGAAAATTACAACTTGATATTTAGGAAAGAAAATTACAATATGATATTTGTCATGGAATTGCCAAATAAGATACACTCATGACACATGGTCCTAACAATCTTCCCCTTTGGCACTTTCATGACAAAACACACTCAACAGATTGTTGTAGACCTGTAAAGCTGCACGTACTAAAGAAAAAGCACAATCTGGATTAGTAATATATTACTCCCCCTTTTTGTCATGAAAATGACAAAGGTTGAGTAAGCAGTAACAAAGCGCCAAATCCCCATAAATCAATAATCAATAGGCATTAATAACGAATAAGCAACTTAAAAAAAAACAATAACGGTGGAGATCCATCATGTAGTAGTATTAAATCAAGTATATGCCAAGTACCATATGAAAGCAACAGAATTCTAGTAAAGCCCCATCGAGTCTGAAAACTCCCGCAAAAAGACTCCAACAAGTATAACACTCCAACTAGTTAAGTCCAATAAAGAAGGATGGCTGAAAGATGCCTTGTGGTCCACATACCAGATTCTTCTGAAGTTTGCTACGCATGAGTTTAAAAAATGAGTCTCTGTATAATGACCAAAAATACCCTCTTTTACTAAAGAAATTCTGGAAAGCAACATACTACTCCGAAAGTAAAAGTATTCAAACTTAAGGCTCAAACAACATGACAAAAATGAAGAGTGCATGAGCAAATCTGTATTAAATCAAACCATGAGTGAATACAGGGATAAATTGCAGCATGCAAGATGAATCTATGACATAGTGTGTGTGTGACACGTCATAGAAAATTAAGTTCACCATCCCAGTATTTGAAAATTCTCATGTACCTTGGACTGTCAAGCACTCTCCCCCTAACGAAGTCAAACCAAGCATTCATCGATACAAAATTTTGGGCCAAACATTAAACAGCTCCCCCTCAATATATGACCAATTAAAAGTATGGCGTGCAATGCTGAGGTCCCTTAAGCTTTCTAATTTACCCGTGTAACGAGTTTTAGGTCAGTGACACCCAAACCAGATGGTCTTAGGGCACTAGGTATAGAGGATACCCCAACGGACTTACTAGCTCAAGTAAAAGAGGCTACGAACCCAAGCTAAACCATGTAATTAAACAATAATGCAGAGGTCCATTAAGCTTTCTAATTGACCCGTGTAGCGAGCTTTAGGTCAGTGACACCCAAACCAGACGGTCTTAGGGCACTAGGTGTAGAGGACACCCCAACGGACTTACTGACTCGAGTCAAAAAGGCTACGAACCTAAGCAAAACCACATAAACAACTATTAAGGTATTCACTTTTATATCCTCTTGACATAGCGCACCAGAAAAAAAACTTCGCATCCAAAATGGTGCCATATGGTCAATCGCCTAAAGGAAAGATACAGGACACATCCAGGTTCATGAGAATCTACTTTCCTCTCTGAGTAATCCCTCTAATTTTGACGTGTAAATGTGGCGATCATAGAGTCATTAAATATGCTACAACGAATGTCCGAATGCATCTCATGAGTGGAGTTAACAAGAAATGTGCATGAATTCTTAGCGATGTGCATCCATTTAAGCCCCATGATTGATTACTAATACTCAAATCAGCATGTTAAGCACCTTTTTTTAAAAAAAAAATATATGTATTTTATTTTATTTTGAATAAACTATAAAAGAAACAAGTGTGAAGATTCCAAGAAAAACATAATAGACTACAAAATACTCAAAGGTATGGTGAAAGAAAAAAGAAATAAAATCTTTTTGAAGAATTTTTATCATATATGAATGTTTTTGTGTTTTTTGATAGGAAAAAGAAATAAGCAGAGAAACGAATAAATATAAAACGCAAAGAAACTGAAAAAGCAACTCAACTCGTAGCTCTAGGAATATTACAAGCAATGTAGACTAACCTAGACTACGGAAAAGAGGCCAAGCCTTTAAAATGCAAGGTCAACTCCTCCGGATGATCTGGTGTCATCTAAAGGGTTAGTAGATAAGTTCACTCGATGTCTCAAATCCGACCTTCTCACCCATATAAGTCTAGTCTTGACCTTATTGTTAGCTATTTCAACATTTTTCATCAAATGACTAGGCCTTTGCATTCTATTGAAACCATAGGAAAAATGATGATACTTAACCCTACTTTCATTAACAGGTTGATATTGGGCTGGGGCATTGGGGTGCTTGGAGCTACTTGCACTTAGACTAACATAATTATGAGCATGAATAGGGTAACCATGAAGTTGGAAACAACTAGGTCTAATATGAACTTTAACCTAGCAATAATGGCATGTAGGAATAAATTTCACATGATTACTTTTCTTAATATCACAAACCTTTTCAATCACGTTATTCTTTGCAGTATTTATATGAAGCAGTTTCGGTGTTACCTTCTTTGCTTTTATTTCATTCTCTTTACCTCCAAGTTCTTTTGATGGTGAATCTTCACAAAATCCAAGCCCTGTTTTGTCGCTAGTCGGTCTTTGTATGCTGAGAATATCATCCAATGTTTTTGACCCTGTATTTAGATGCTCAAATAGCATATTGGCATTATCAATTTCAGCATTTAACATTTCTATTTTACCTTTCGAGTTGGTGTTTAAATCGGTTAAGACCTTGTTCTGTTCTCGAAGACTCTGAACCTCCATAGCTAGCTTTTCTTTCTCATCAGTAACAGTGCTTAACAACTTTTGTAGCTTTCCTATTTCCTTACTAGAATTATTAAATTTTTCGGCCAACTTCAAGTTAGTTTCACTAATCTTAACACTCTCCTCATATAGCATATTATAAGATTCTTTTAATGAAGTGAAACTCAAATCCTCTTTATTTTCCTCATCCTCATTATCATCAGAGGATTCACTATCACTCATGTTAGATTGTAAAGAGGCTCCAAAAGCAATAAAATTAGTGTTTTCTACTTGTTCATCATTTGAGCTATCAGATTCACTACTATCATCCCAAGTTATGTTTGCCTTAAAATTAGTCTTCTTCTTCAATTTGTTAACACATTCATGCGCTAAATGACCATACCCCTGACACTCATAACATTTAGGACCAGCAGGAGTGCCTTTTATACATTTCTTCTCTTTACTACTAGAAGACTCTCCTTTTCCTTTGTTTTTAAGTTTCTTATTCCCTTCACCATCAGTCACATTCTTTTTTAAAAATTGTTTGAAATTTTTAATAAAAATATTCATAGCTTTGAGATCATATTCATCATCACAGTCCAACACTCTAGAATCGTTTTGAGAGCTTGAGAAAACAATCGATTTAGTCAAAGATTTATCGTTTGTTTTTAGAGGCTCAGGATGTAGTATATCAGCTTCATAAGTCTGGAGGATACCTACCACTTCTTCAACAGATTTATCTTTGAGTTTTCGTTTGCCTTCAAGCATAGTGACCTTTGTTTTAAACCGTTCCGGCAAAGACCTCAAAATTTTCTTGATAACCCTAAATGAAGGAATAGGTTCACCGAGAGTTTCACAACTATTGACAATAGCGATCAATTTAGAATAGAACTGATTAAATGTCTCATCATCTTGCATTCTAATAACCTCAAAATCAGTTGTGAGTCTTTGTAATTTAGATTGTTTAACCACATCTGTTCCTTCATGACAAGTCACTAAGATGTCCCAAGCATCTTTTGCAATCTCACAATTAGCAATCTTACGATGCTCATTAATATCAACAGCACTAAATAAATGTCTAAGGCACGATTATTAGCCTGTAAAGCAGCCTTTTCCTCGCGAGACAATTCAATAGTAAGTTTAGGGACCTGTTTTTCTTCTACTTTTTTCGTGGGATGGCTATACCCTCCGATGCAAGAATTCCAAATTTCTTCATCCACAGACTTCATGATAGCCTTTATTCTAGATTTCCAGTAGTCAAAATTTTCACTATCCAAAATAGGTGTGCGACTCGACGGAGGATTCATGTAATAGTTCATGTTCGTAATCGTGTTCATCTCGACTATAGATCCACTCTAGGAATAACCCTAACGGAAAAGAGTGACCCGCTCTGATACCAATTGAAAAATCCTTTTTCGCAATACGAATAATAAAGCAAGCAAATTAAAAGGAATTAAACACAACGAACAGCAGCGAACACAAAGATATACGTGGAAAACCCTAAACGGGAAAAAACCACGGGAGGAAATCAAACACTATAAAACATTGTACGGTTACAAATCAAACCTATACTCACAACCTAGAATCGCTCTCGGTTGACCAAGGTTGATAGCCGAATCACTCGTTCACTGTACCCCGTGCTTGACTGTCGCTTGCCTCGAATCCTCGAGCCCTCCAATGATATTCCGAAAATCCACCGGAAATTGATTCAAGTTGAGTTGAATCGATTTTGTAGTAAACTCTTGGAGTTGATCAATGAAAGTAAAAGATCCTAAGTACTCCAAGCACAATGAAGAGGATGAACTTTGAAATCTCGGACTTCTCCAAAATATCGTGGTTGCTCACAATAAGGCGTCACGCCGGTTTTAACCTAGCTGTTGGCTTTATATAGCCACAGCAACACATTAGAGTTGGCTTGAGCCAACGCTTGAGCCACCTTTAATAACTAACGCCGACTTGCAGCAACACATCAGAGTTGGCTTGAGCCACCTTTAATAACTAACGCCATGTACTGATCAGACTTGCTGGCTTGATGCTGGCTTGAAAATGGCTTGAGCCACATTGCTGAAATTGCTAAATATTCAATTCCCACCTTAAGCTGCCGTTTCTTTTGGAATTCCATATCTTTGCCTTGATTTTCCATTGCTGAAAAATCTTTCCAATTACATAATAGTGATTTCCTCCACTTCCTAAACAGACGCTATAAAACAGAAAATTACAACTCAATATTTAGAAAAGAAAATTACAATATGATATTTGTCATGGAATTGCCAAATAAGATACACTCATGACCCATGGTCCTAACAAGAGTAATCCTAATTTCTACCACCAGTAACCACCAAAAATCCATCCATGAACTCCAAGAGCAAAACCAAGATACCACCTGTTTCTCTTCTAAAAATCAGTTTTGTCCACACCTAAACTATGTATATACCACACGTACGCACAACATTAAATCAAAGCCCAAGGTCATTTGATTCCTTCCAAGTGCCAAAACCCATCTGTTCTTTTCCAATAAACCTGCTCCTCCATGAATGGTATACTAATCCCAAGTTAGTAAACAACCAAGAATTCTACCGAAACTTACCATGTCGGAAGACGAGTACGAAGTCGACTCTGATACCCTTATGTGGCCACTGCTCTCTTTCCAACCTCTTATCTCCAATGTCAACCCCAATGAATTTGTGATTACCTAACCAAGTGAAACCCTTTTGAACTACCTATTAATAACCACGCACACTCTCAAATATAGCTAATTAGTTAATTAGAATTTAGATAGAACGAGCCTTTCAAAAAAAGGAATTTATATATAACGTAACGCAAATTTATAAAATTACCATCCGGTACCACTATTTTATCCAAAATCAATCTCATACTCCAAAGATTACAATCGTGACAACAATACCCATAGCGCTCACAAAATAATTAATTAAGACCCAACCATAACACTCAAATAATAAATAGCAACATTATTAATTAATTAATTAAATAAATAATGCTAGGCCGTAACAATGGCAGCCCCATCTCTCGCATTTACGTGCTTGAAATAATAAATAGGGTGAAGGGCACCGTTCACCTAACTCAGCAGCAATATCTGAAAAAGGTGCTTGAGCGGTTCGGTATAGGTAGTAGCTCAAAACCGGTGAGCGTACCTTTGGCTCCCCATTTTAAGCTTAGTGCTTCGCTATCACCCACTATAGATGAGGAACGAAAATACATGGCGACCGTTCCTTATGCAAGCTTGGTTGGAAGTCTGATGTACGCCATGGTCTGCGCGAGGCCTAATTTGGCACAGGCCGTCAGTATGGTTAGTCGTTACATGCACGATCCTGGTAAGGTGCATTGGCAAGCGGCTAAGTGGATTTTGTGGTATGATCTGGAGACCGTGAATTTGGGTTTGAAGTTCGAGAGATGCACATCGGTTTGTCATCTGGTTTCTGGTTTTGTGGACTCCGATTATGCAGGTGATTTAGATAAGCGTCGTTCAACAACTGGGTATGTGTTTACCATGGCTGGTGGGCCGGTGAGTTGGCGATGTACTTTGCAGTCGATGGTTGCACTGTCCACTACTGAGGCTGAATATATGGCTGTGACCGAAGCCATAAAAGAGGCGATCTGGTTACATGGGTTGATGGCTGATTTGGGCATTGGGCAAGGTCACATCGTCGTTCATTGTGACAGTCAGAGTGCAATTCATCTTGCGAAGAATCAGGTGCATCATACTCGGACCAAACATATTGATGTTCGCTTTCACTTTGTTTGTGAGATCATTGATGAGGGGGATATTATGTTGGAGAAGATTGGTACTGCGGACAATCCGGCTGATATGATGACTAAGGTTGTCACTGGGGTCAACTTTCAGCATTGTGTGGACTTGATCCATATGCAGCAAATCTGAGCACGTTTGGGTGGATGCGCTGTTGGGCGCTCTGATGGCAGTCAGAGCATGATTCGTTTGGGTATTCTGGTTATCTGGTTTTGGTTTCTGGTTGCTGCACGTTTGGTTTTCTGGTTCGTAGTCCAATATCTTACCAAGGTGGAGATTTGTAGTATTTGGCTCGTTTTGTACCCTAGCTGATTTTTTGGTTCAGACTAGCGCACACTTGGTCTGGACCAGCGTGGACGGGACATATTACTATATAAGCAATTTTTAGGGTGTTTTGCTTATTGATTTGCATTCACAGCCGTTTTCTATGCGAGGCAAAAGAGAAACCCTGAGAGATCTCATCTGTAGCCCATGGACATCTGATTACTTTCGTATAGTGAAACCCTCGATCATCTGACTGTCCGTGGAGTAGGTATTTATTACCGAACCACGTATGTCTCTGTGCTCTCTGTGATTGCTCTTTCTCTCTCTCTCTCTCTCTCTCTCTCTCTCTCTCTCTCTCTCTCTCTCTCTCTCTCTCTCTTCTGTGGTTTGTTCAATTACAAAGCAATTAATCACGTCCGTTTTTGAGTTTATTAACGCTTCCGCACAACACTAGCTAGGTGTGTTAAGGTTTAGTTTCACAATCTTTCGTATTAACCTGTTGGTTATAGGTTATGCTGTATTTTTACCCAGGTATTCCCACTTGTCTAAATTTGTTCATAGACACGGATACGGACACGGGACACGGAAATTCTAAAAGAAATAAGGACACAGACATGGTGAGGGATAAGTCAATATCTATTCTAATATACAAAGGGAGAGCACCATTTTGGTGTATCCCAATTTTGAAGCCCTGTCACAAAAGTGTTTTCCAAAATTACCCCCATAAAAAAATTCTAACTGCTCTTAAACCCTTTCACGAATTAACTGTCAGGGTCACAAATGTAAAATCGTTCTCACTGCAAGGGCACATCTATAATGCCAACCATGAAACACGTTCTCATGTAACTGCCATAGCCTTCCTTTTCAAAACCAATGGTAGAAGAACTAATTTCCAGACTTCTTCCTAATGGAGAAAAAGTTCTTCGAACCTACACTATTCCCTCCCTCGATCAGTCCCTC
Source organism: Rhododendron molle (assembly GCA_025413875.1). NCBI lineage: Eukaryota > Viridiplantae > Streptophyta > Magnoliopsida > Ericales > Ericaceae > Rhododendron > Rhododendron molle. The sequence goes on along the minus strand of CM046388.1, from coordinate 5,156,178 downwards.
TTCTTCTACTTCTTCTTTTTCTTTTGGATACATAGGAAAGTAACCGACCCTCTTCTCCTGCCAACCCTTTTGTTCTCTAGCAAATGAAGAATTCTCTGATGATTCTCTGTATGTGATTATCAGTTTGTTTGTGTTTTGGTTACTCAAATGACTATCATTTCCAAAACTGTTGACTAATCTTTACTGCAATTTCTTTCAAATGTTTTCCCATTTCATTTTTATGCATTTGAATTGTTCAATAATGAAAGGTGTTTTAATAGATTTTCTTCGATTACTTGCACACGCATCCCGTGTCCCCAAACTCTAAATTCCACACCGACGGTAAACACCATGGTGCTTCAAGGAAGACGGGGAATAGAAAAATACTAAGAAAGAAAAAAATCTAAATTCCACACCGATGGGCTACGGTCGAAAAAACACCATCAAAATTCGGGTTACACACGCATCGCTTGTGCTCCGACGTCTAATTTATATATATACATATACAATACGTACACATATATTCCGTAAGTTTTTCCAAATACTGATATGTGGAAGACATACATACTGAATACTGAGAGAAGGATAGCGACCCAGCTCCGTATCAATATTGAGGTCCCTCTGGAAGTTGTTTCCAGTTAATAGATAGTCGGGTAATCAAACAAAAAGTTCCATTCCATCGTTCATTTTCTTCACAAGCTTCAATTGAACACACACACACACACAGAGTTGTTCATATAACAGCAACACCACACATGCAAGCCCCAAATCAAAAATCAGCCTTGAACCCGTGTTATGCAAGACCAAATGGCGTTTTGGGAGTGTTGTGATTTCTCAGTTTTGCACCTCCAACTGACTTGTTGGAAGTGTCCCCTCTGTTTTTTTTGTAGTTCGTTTCCCTTTTGCCATTTGGTCTCTTGCTCCTTTTTTGGGGTGGGACCTAAGTGGCCTCCTCTCTCGATGTCCCCTTATCGAGTTCAATAAAAATTTTCTTTTGCCGAGCAAAAAAACAAAAAAAACCCGTGTTATGCTTGGCCCAAATCAAAACTTTTATTAGGATTTTTGGGTTTACAGAGCAAGTCTTCTGGGTTTAACAGAAGACAACACACAAATCGAACTCAAATCAACTAAAACGAAATCATAATCCAGTCCATAGCCAACAAATCGAACTCAAATCGAAACCCTAACCACAAATCGAAAATGAAATCAAAACCAAAATCAAAACCCTAACCAGAAATCTCATAATTTACTGATCACATGACTGTGAATCAAAATGAAGACAAGGTTTAACTACTAACCTCAAATCGCCCAAGGATCGAACCAGAATCGCCCAAAAATCACACCAGAATCATACCACTGAGTAGCACCACAAAGCCCAAGTATTTTCTGCTTTTTCGTACGGTGAAGAGGATAAGCCGAAGAGCAGATGGAGAAGGGGTATTAGAGAGGGCAAAAATGGCAAGATTTCACCTGTATTGCATCGGATTAGTTATAGCTACCTCCGGAGGTGGCCATAAATTGGTACCCTCTGGCTTGTGTTAACGAAGAAGGGGAGAAACGAATAGAGGAGCCCTTAACTTGCCTAACGGTGGAGTAAGGAACCAATACACCCGGATTACAAAGTACACCCGATGGATACAGCATCCAATCGGGGCCTAGGTGTGTTATCCATGTCCACAATATCAATCACAACACTTCAAGTGGACCCGTCAAAACCAGAAGCGGATGCAGTTAAAAAAAGGTATGTACATGGCAGTAATATTTGGGGTCTTGATATTTTTGAGTTTAAGGAGCTATGAATTTAAACTTATTCTCAATTGTGCAGGGCATAATTTACAAAAGACGCCATGGACTACATCCTCGGGTAAAAACAAGAAAACTCCGGAACGACTCAAAATAGCTGATGTTATGGAACGATCATTGCTTGAATTTCAGGTGGACAAAGGGTTATTTCTAAATAATTACTCATTTACATATATGATCAATTGATGTAACAGTATTTACAAAATAATAATGTAGAACACATATTGCTCCTTCAAGGCAACCATCATACGTATCGACAATATGGAGCAACCCTGGTATATATATATATATATATATATATATATAATGCCTGCAAAGTATGCAATAAAAAAGTCATCCCAGGTGAACAAGGAATGGAGTGCACTAAATGTGCCGACAAAAACTCTGAGCACCATCCAAGGTACAGAACAAAACTACCAACTCCAAATGATATCTCGTAATTCTAATTCTTGGATTATTGGGAATTGCGTTTTAACTTAAATCATATCATAAAACCTAGGTACTTAATGAAGATTACTGTTGGAGATGGAGAGAGACAATTGTATATCACTTTGTTTGAAGCGGCAGAGAAAATCACTGGATGTTCTGTTGTGGATTTTATAAAGTCCAAAGAAGAGGTAACTATACATGGTCAAAATACACTCAACATAAAGTTATTTCTATTTTTCTTTATCCAAACATAAAGTCATGTAATAGGAAAGAAAGGTAAACAAGCTAGAAAATAATTTTTGTGTAATTTATGGAAAACAATCAAGGGCGAAGTACGGAAAACCTCCCTGAGGTTTTGACTTTTGGCAGATAACCTCCCTGAGTTTAAGTAATGAGCACATAACCCCCCTATGGTTTTGGAGTAAACTGCAACCGTTAGGTTTTCCATCCAATTTGACGGCGTGTGTGTGGCACGTGCCTGGATTGCGAGTACAGACCAAAAAAACGTGTTTCCCTCCAAAATTGATACCTTTTCTTCCATTAATGCCCTTCACCTGTCTCTATAAAAAACCAACCCTACTCCTTCCATTTCATTTCATACCAGGTTTTCAACTCTCTTACCAAGTTCAAGGTAAAAATTTTTACTACTCCTTCCATTTCATTTATAAATTCTTTCTTTTTTACCTTTGTGTTTATGTATAACTTAACTATGTAAGTTTATATTTTTTATTTTTTTTTTGTAATTAAGGGATGTCTTCTTCAAGCAACAACAGTGGTGGCTATGGCAGACAAACCCTTGATTTGAGATATGTGGCCAGCTATTGTTTCTGTGGGAGGAAGGCAGCATTGAGGTTGGTGGAGTTTGAAAAACCTACAAAGGGGTTGCTCTACTATGCATGTGAACAAAAACCAAGCTGCGGTTTCTGGGAATGGTGCAACCCTGTTTCAGCAACATGGCAACCAAGTGGAGTTGCAGTCACTGCTGCAAGAGAAGCACCTGTAAATGAACCAAGTTTGGTGATGGCTGGACCAAATGAAGATGAAAAATGGTTGTATTTGGCTGCCTCATTGTGTGTGGTTTGTGTTTGTTTGTGACACTAGTGTCCTTTGTAATGAAATGAAATGCAAGTATCAACTGTAACTCATTCTGATGCAATGAAATGAAAGCACCAGTTGCTACTTAGCAATGCACAACATATCACAACAGTTTATACATATTCCATGCAAAAAAAAAACAAAAGTTCATAACATAACTTCATACTACCATATCACCAAAAAACTGCATCACCAATGCAGCAAAATAACATAAGTTCATACTACCATAATGCCCAATCATCACCACCACCAGTCAAAAGGATTAGAAGTTACTACAACTAATACAGTTACCAATATAGATTACAACCATTTCCAACAGTCGAAAGGATTAGAAAAGTTTCTTAATTTTTGAAAGTCAAAACAACAATACTGGGCAAACAGTATAACTACTGTGTTGCACCCCTCCCTGAAGTTGGTCCTCCAACTTGTCTGGCGTTCAACCTCTCTAGAATGTTAGTCAAGTTTGCTCCCTTGTTCTTCCTTGTTTGTTCATCCACAGTTGCAGCACCACCTCTGCCACTTCCACCATTTCCAACACCACCCCTCCCACTTCCACCATTTGCACCACCTCTCCCACTACCACCATTTGCAACACCACCCCTCCCATTTACAACATTTCCAGCACCACATCTCCCACTACCACCATTTGCAACACCACCCCTCCCATTTACAGCATTTCCAGCACCACCTCTCCCATTTCCACCATTTCTAGCACCACCTCTCCCACTTCCACCATTTGCAGCACCTCTCCCACTTCCAACATTTGCAGCACCTCTCTCACATTCAAACCAACCTGCAATGCCAACACCTCTCCCCCTTGTAATACCCCTGCCAACACCTCTCCCAGTTTGAGAACCACCAGATTCAGCTGCAGTACCCCTTCCAATTCCAATCTCCCTATCAACACCCCTTCCCCTTCTAACACCCCTACCAACACCTCTTCCAACACCCCTTCCAACACCTCTATCCCGTCCAACACCCCTACCAACATCCTTTCCACTTGGCTGTAGGAAATTAATGATTTGAAAACATTTAGCTAACTAACCTAAGTAAAGCATAAGAAAGTCTGAAAATTATATGGCAATTATTACCTGTGTGCTTGACTGAGGTCCAGTTGGTGTAGCACCAACAGACTGATCTACATTTGGTGCTGGCTGACTGGCTGCCCTTGAAGATTGACCTCCACCAGTATTTCCTCTTTTCTGCATTTACAAGAAGTGATGAATGCAGACATTAGTAATGAAAATCATAATGGTAAATTAAAAGTGGTAATGAAATGCAGACAAAGTAAATGGGAAAACAATGTACCTTTAACATAGTTGAATTGGGATGAATCCTATTCTTACAAGTTCTCTTATTATGTCCACTTCCCAAACATTTACCACATGTGACATTTATGTTCTTCCTTGATGCCTTGTGAGGATCTCTTGGCTCATCTGCTTGTCTTCTCCTTAACTTCTTAGGCCTACCAGTTTGCTTCCTTGACAATGGGGGCTGTAATAGTTGAATTTCAGTCACCACATAGTCATGCATACCAGGAACTGCATGAATCATGTGGGCATATGTCTTCAAATAGGTTTCCTTGGAATAGTATGGATCCACATAGTTCTCTGCAAGCTCATGGTTCTCTCCAATGGCAGCAATGGCATGGTAGCATGGTATCCCAGTGACATCCCATCTCATACAGGTACAAGTTTTGGCCCTAAGATCCACAAAATATACCTTGTCATAATGGTCCACCTCAAATTCAATTTGTCCACACCAATGAGCAAACCAGACCCTTGAGTCCTTCTTCAAACCTTCCAGCTTTGTTTGGATATTTGGACATATCGCACCGGTATAGTTCTCCATACCCTTTCTCTTCACTTGTATCCTTTTCATAATCTTCCTCCTTATCCACTCAAACATGTTGATGATGGGTTTATCTCTAGCCTCCAGAATGTATTAGTTAAAGGATTCAGATATGTTGTTCACCAATGTATCACATTTGGTCCTAGTGGGGAAATGTGACCTACTCCACAGTGGAGGATTCACTTTCCTCAACCATTCAACTGCAGTCTCCCTATCTCCAATCTTAGGATCGGCCTTATCTATCTTATCCATCCAGTAGTTGAACCCACTAATGCTGAATACTGATGCAGCCTTCCAAAACAGTTCTTTTAGATCCCCCCCTATCTTTGAACTTGTTCTTGAAATTGTTGTACATATGTCTTAGACAGTACCTATGGTTTGCTGTAGGAAATGACTCCTCAAAAGTCTCCACAAGCCCTTTCTGTCTGTCTGAGATGAAAGTCCAACCCATGTCCTCAACCCTCCCAATGTCATTGCACAATTTAGTCATAAACCACCCCCATGTGCCCTTGTTCTCAATCTCAACAACTGTCATTGCTATGGGGTAAATATTGTCATTTCCATCCCTACCTACTGCAGTAAGTAACTGTCCACCATATACACCATTCAAATGACACCCATCAAGACCAATGATAGGTCTGCAACTAGCTAAAAACCCTTCTTTCAGTGCTCCTAACCTGTAGTACATCCTCTGAAAAGTTGGCACAGGAGCATCAAACTCCCCCCTAAGTAGAAGCTGACTCCCAGGATTGTATTTCTTCACAGTCTCACAATAATCCCATAATCTGTGGTACTGCTCAACCAGATCTCCATCAATCACTTCTCTAGCTTTTCTCTTTGCTCTATAGGCTTGTCACACACTCACATTTACCATTACCTTCCTCTTGATTTTTTTCTTCAAGGTTTCTGGGTTTATGTTTGGATTATCCCTCACTTCATGCATCAGCCATTTTATGACCCAAATAAGTTGAAGTAACTTGGCTGTTTTCATAGTGTCTACCACATGTATGTGTATCTGTCAATGTTTTGAGTTGGAAATATAACCCAAGTCTACCTACTGGTGATCCATGAATCCTCCACTGACACCCCCCATCTTTGTCTTCCCAATATTTGCACTTGGCTGTGATCCTCTTGTTCTCATTTCTTATGTATGTAATATCATATCCATTCTTGACATTGTACTCTCTTAAATAAGCTCTAAACACTTGGGCAGAGGAAAACTTCATACCAGCAACCAACTTAGGTTTACGCATCATGCTCTCATTGAACTCTATGTTCTTGTCTCTCACTGGCTCATCTTCATCTGAACCTATTACACTTCCCAGTACCTCATCATCTTCTGGATCAGAATACCATGGCCCATCTGTAACCTCAACCTCTTTTTCAGTTACCATTGGTTCCTTATCTTTAGTCTTACTAGAACACTCATTATTTGTCTCCTCATATTGCTGACCTTCTTGTAAGTCCTCACCACTTCTATCATCATTTGCAAATATGTCATCATCATCTGGACGCTCTAAGTCTTCAAACATCCAGCTAGGGTCACTACTATGGGCACTGTCAGTTTCACTAGAACTTTCTCTAACATAGTCACTGTCATCAGACTCATCACTATGATCCTCCTCTGGGATTTCTCCAGTCACAACTTCATCCTCAATCACCCTTTCTTCATTGTTTTCTTCCATGTGTGGGGTATCATTGGTCAATGTATGAGGGGGTGGGGGTGGGGGTGAGGATGGACATACAACTTTATCGTAGAAATAACAATCATTATCAAATAAGATGTCAAAGTCATCTATGCTAACTCCTTCAAATGGTAAAGTCTTTTGAGCTGTAGGAGTTGTGTTCTTAGATACCTTTGGACATATAACAATAAGAGGGTCACCCACCTTTTCTACATAAACAACCACCACAGGGAGGCCTGTGTACATTTCAAGCATTCTACTGACATCCTTGTCTGAATTCAATCTCATAGTACCAATGTCTAAGGGATAACCAGGAACTCTAAAGTAATAATCCACAACTGTGCCCTCCCCTCCTGCTTCTCTGTATAGGTCTCTAATCTCAAATAAAGACATTTTATCACGGTCACAATTGTCAATAGGGCCACAGAACCCCCATTGTACACAACATGTGGCTCCCACTCAAATTTACCCCCAAAGTGCAATTCTAGAGTAAAATAAATAATGGACATCCTGCACAGATGCAAACATGTATTCAATATAGGACGCAACTCTAACCCTAGAAAGCGTAAAGTAACTAAACTAAATTTTTTACAGACCCATAAAATAGAGGAAAAAACAAGAGTTTTGAAAAAAGAATTGGCTGAAACGGAATTTCCTACGAAAAGTTTGTAGGTGCGGGGAAAATCATGACTGGTCCCCTTGGGGTTTGAAACAGAGCCTTCCTGCTATTCATGAGAATAGAATGTGTTTGGAGAGGTAAAGAATGGTCAGTGTTTAGAAGAAGGGATGGAGGAGACATAAAGCGTGCGACCGTGCCCGAGTCATCAGGACTGCCTATGTATCCCGGTGCGCAGGAATCAGGTCAAACGTAGTTCCATCTTTTCTGAGGGAGATGGTCTCTCCTTCTCTCTACAAATCTGTCTTTCTCTCTCTTCAGCGGAGATGACCCCTCTCTCTCTAGAAATGCGTCTGTCTGCCCCTCTGTAAATGAATACCAGCACTAGTATTTATAGGCAGAGACCAGAGCCTCTGCTGGACCCACCTTGTCGCGGACCCTGTGCCAGCGCGCTACTTTGTCAGCGCGCCGCCTTGTCGCAGCCCGGCCGGCTCGCGGCCCTGTCAGCGCGCGGCACTGTCTACGCGCGACCCTGCTAGCTCGCGATTCTGTCGGTGCGCGGCCCTGTCTGTGTGCAGCCCAATCGCGGCCCTGTCTGCGCGCGACCCTGCCAGCGCGCGACTCTGCCAGCGCGCAACCCTGCTAGCGCGCGACTCTGTCGGTGTGCGCCCTCTTTGAACGCGGCCCTGTCGCGGCCCTGCTGCGCGCGACTCTGCTAACGCGCGACTCTGTCGGTGTGCGGCCTTGTCTGCGCACGGCCCTGTCTGCCAAAGTCTGCCTGGCGCAAGCCTTCTTGCTTGTTGAAAGTCGTCTGCATCTCCAACAGGCCCCAGCTTGTCTATTGCGTGTCACTTATCTGCAAGTGCCATGTGTCTCCTTTTGTTAAGGTGGTCAAAACTCTGACCTGGTCAACTAGTGTAATTATGACCTCCCTACAATAGCCCCCTGACTGATAGAAGTGTTTAAGTCACACACTTCTATCAGGCATAAACGGGTGAGTGTTATCTGCATTTTCTTTGAGCATCATCGTTGAGCTGATAACCGCTTGTATAAGCTTGGAGGTTCTATTTGGAATAACTCGGCTCTTGGTTCGCAACTTTAGTAGACGTGCTAGCTCTCATTCTTTCTGCTTGGAACTCAGTTATGGGCATCTCGCGCTACTCGCCTCAGTCCGCGGCCCCGTTAGTTTGCAACTCTGTCGCGACCCTATCTGTTTGCAGGCCTGTCGCTGTCCTGTCAGTGAGCGACCCGGTCAGCGCGCGGCCCTATCGCGGCCCTGTCTGTTCGTTGGCCTGTCGCGGCCCTGTCTGTTCGCAGGCCTGTTGCGGCCTTGTCTGTGCGCGGCCCTGTCTGTTCGCAGGCCTCTCGCGGCTCTCTATGCATTTTGGCACCTGTTCGGGCCACCTCGTGCTAACTCTGGCACCTATTCAGTGCATTTCACGCTGCTCGCCCTGTTAGCATGAGTCGCGCTAACTGGCACCTGTTCGGTGAATTCCGCGGTGCTTGCCCTCGAACAGGAGTCGCGCTCACTCTGACACCTGTTCGGTACATCTCGCGCTACTCGCCCTTGATCAGGACTCGCGCTAACTCTGGCACCTGTTCGGTACATCTCGCGCTGCTCGCCCTTGATCCCTTGATCAGCACTCACGCAAACTCTAGCACATGTTCGGTACTTCTAGCGCTGCTAGCCCTTGATCCCTTGATCAGGACTTGCGCTAACTCTCACACCTGTTCGGTACATCTCGCGCTGCTCGCCCTTGATCAGGACTCGCGCTAACTCTCGCACCTGTTCGGTACATCTCGCGCTGCTCACCCTTGATCCCTTGATTAGGACTCGCGCTAACTCTCACACCTGTTCGGTACATCTCGCGCTGGTCGCCCTTGATCCCTTGATCAGGACTCATGCTAACTCTCGCACCTGTTCGGTACATCTCGCGATGCTCGCCATTGATCCCTTGATCAAGACTCGCGCTAACTCTGGCACCTGTTCGGTACATCTCGCGCTGCTCGCCCTCGATCAGGACTCGCGCTAACTCTCGCACCTGTTCAGTACATCTCGCGCTGCTCGTCCTTGATCCCTTGATCAGGACTCGCGCTAACTCTCGTACCTGTTCGGTACATCTCGCGCTGGTCACCCTTGATCCCTTGATCAGGACTCGCGCTAACTCTCGCACCTGTTCGGTACATCTCGCGCTGTTCACCCTTGATCAAGACTCCCGCTAACTCTCGCACCTGTTCGGTACATCTCGCGATGCTCGCCCTTGATCCCTTGATCAAGACTCGCGTTAACTCTGGCACCTGTTCGGTATATCTCGCGCTGCTCGCCCTTGATCACGACTCCCGCTAACTCTCGCACCTGTTCGGTACATCTAGCGCTGCTCGCCCTTGATCCCTTGATCAGGACTCGCGCTAACTCTCGCACCTGTTCGGTACATCTCGCGCTGCTCGCCATTGATCCCTTGATCAAGACTCGCGCTAACTCGCACTGCTCGTACATCTCGGCCGCCGCTCGATCGGGACTTCGCGCTAACTTCGCACTGTTCAAGATATCTCGCCGCTCGTCCTCTGATCCTCGATCGGGACTTCGCGCTTACTCGCACTGCTCGGTACATCTCGCCGCCGCTTCTTGATCCCTTGATTAGGACTCGCGCTAACTCTCGCACCTGTTTGGTACATCTCACACTGCTCGCCCTTGATCAAGACTCGCGCTAACTCTTGCACCTGTTCGGTACATCTCGCGCTGCTCGCCCTTGATCCCTTGATCAGGACTCGCGCTAACTCTCGCACCTGTTCGGTACATCTCGCGCTGGTCGCCCTTGATCCCTTGATCCCTTGATTCGGACTCACGCTAACTCTCGCACCTGTTCGGTACATCTAGCGCTACTCGCCCTTGATCCCTTGATTAGGACTCGCGCTAACTCTCGCACATGTTCGGTACATCTCGCGCACTCACCCTTGGACAGGATGGTGTCTTTTCAGGTTACGGGATGCTTTCTCTCCTGGACACAGTAATCAATCTGAGGCAGGGGCTGCAAAAGCCCCCCTGACATATTAACCTGTGTGGCTCTTTCATTCTGGGGTAGGGCCTACAAAAGCCCCAGCGGACCTGCCACAACCCTACCTATCTGCGGGCCTGCCAGTCTGTGGCCCTATCGCGAACCTGTCTGTAGGACCCTGCTGGGCCAACCGCAGCCCTATCTGCAAGACCCTGCGGGGCCTACCGCAGCCCTGTTTGTGGGTTGGTTCCCGCGGCATGTTCGCTGCTCCTGCGGCCATATAAACTTTGCGAGGCCTCGAACGACAACGAGTTCATCTCTGCAGTGGTCTCTCTATGACTGAATAGAGTTAAACATCCAACCAATCCACCTTCCCAACAGAGTCGCCTTTGTAGGTGCGGGGAAAATCATGACTGGTCCCCTTGGGGTTCGAAACAAAGCCTTCCTGCTATTCATGAGAATAGAATGTGTTTGGAGAGGTAAAAAATGGTCAGTGTTTAAAACGAAGGGTTGGAGGAGACATAAAGCGTGCGACCGTGCCCGAGTCATCAGGACTGCCTACGTGTCCCGGTGCGCAGGGAATCAGGTCAAACGTAATTCCATCTTTTCTGAGGGAGATGGTCTCTCCTTCTCTCTACAAATTTATCTTTCTTTCTCTCTAGAGGAGATGACCCCTCTCTCTCTCTAGAAATGCGTCTGTCTGCCCCTCTGTAAATGAATACCAGCACTGGTATTTATAGGCAGAGACCAGAGCCTCTGCTGGACCCACCTTGTCGCGGACCCGGTGCCAGCGCGTTACCTTGTCAGCGCACGGCCTTGTCACAGCCCGGTCGGCTCGCGGCCCTGTCAGCGAGTGGCACTGTCTGCGCGGGACCCTGCTAGCTCGCGAACCTGTCGGTGCGCGGCCCTGTCTGCACGGGGCCCTATCGTGGCCCTGTCTGCGCGCGACCCTGCCAGCGCGCGACTCTGCCAGCACGCAACCCTGCTAGCACGCGACTCTGTCGGTGCGAGGCCCTATCGCGGCCCTGTCTGCGCGCGACCCTGTCTGCGCGCGACTCTGTCGGTGCGCGGCCCTGTCTGCGCGTGGCCCTGTCTGCCAAAGTCTGCCGGGCGCAAGCCTTCCTGCTTGTTGAAAGTCGTCTGCATCTCCAACAGGCCCCAGCCTGTTTGCTACGTGTCACTCATCTACAAGTGCCATGTGTCTCCTTTTGTTAAGGTGGTCAAAACTCTGACCTGGTCAACTAGTGTAATTTTGACCTCCTTACAAAGTTATAAGCGGAACAAAAATAGCCCAAAAACGGTTCAAATGCCCGTTCGGAGGCCTAAATGGTCTCAGAAGCCTAAAAAACACGCGGCTCCTGACCGTTGGGCCATTTCGGATCGAACCCAAGCGGGTCCAAAGCTAAATTCTTCGATCAATTATTTACGAAAATACCTATTAGTAGAAATAGGAAACTTTTGCTGCATCCGAAACTTTGGGTCCACACATCACCCACTATCCATGGTTTTTTATGACTACCTACCGTTCCCAAACGCAACTACCACTACAGAACACATGGAAAAACTCCAACAATTTTTGTCGGTTTTAATTAAATAAGAACCAAACCCTTTATCTATCTTTTTCTAATAAAGTAACTAACTTTTGATGACTCTCAACAAAACCCTAGAAAACCCATGGAAACTTCCAAAAATCATTGTCGGAGTGATAAAATAAGAACAAAAACCCTAGCTCTTTTTGATCAAAGCCAAAAAGTGCAATAAACAAAAGGGCAAAACCATAACTGTAAAGAAAGGTACCTGGAAAGATGTTAGTCACCGCACTACTTCAATGTGGTTTCAAAAGTGTAGATCTGTTGCTTTCCAACCTTCAATCATTCGATTTTTTGCCTTCGAACCCTAGGGTTTGCCCCATATCTCGATCGCGTTGCTCTGCTCTCAATGTCATTGTTGTTGTGGGTTTGATTTAAGCGTACGAAGAATGGAAGAAGTGAAAGTGCTTTATTTATTACAAGGGTAACGAGGTCTTTTCGCTCTTTGCCGTTAACAGAGTCACGGTTACAGTTTACTCCAAAACCATAGGGGGAGTTATGTGCTCATTACTTAAACTCAGGGAGGTTATCTGCCAAAAGTCAAAACCCACTACAACAAAAAGGAAAATCAGTGACGAAATTGCTTGTGAGGAAAATAGATTTTGTCTCAAATTGTGCCTATTTGTGAGGATTTTTTTTTTTTCGTCACCAATTAAGAGGATAGACAAATTTAAGGTGAGGAAATTTTATTTTGTCACAAAAAATAGTTAATTAGTGAGGAAAATATAAATTTCGTCACCTAAAGGATTGACAAAATAAATATAAGGTGACGAAATATTTTTTTTCGTCACCAATTAAGAGGACAAACAAATTTAAGGTGAGGAAATTTTATTTTGTCACCAAAAATAGTTAATTAATGAGGAAAATATAAATTTCGTCACCTAAACGATTGACAAAATAAATATAAGGTGACGTAATATTATTATATAATTGATAATTCTGTTATGTAAAAATGAGCCTCTTGTATGCTAGTCACACGATTGCGACACAAATATGACGATCCATACCGTTCATTTTGTTGTTCTTAGTGTTTTAATCACTCTCGCAAGTTTTCGGGTCTGTCGGGTTTTGGAAGCCCTTTCATCGGGACGTAGATTTATTAATAATTTTTTTTTTGTTATGTGCGAATCGTGTGATCAAGTATATAACGATAACCGATTTACTTCATTTTTTGCACTAATGATATAATTACTCCCACATAAAAGCTAGACGGTTCTGATTTTCAAATAACACCTCAGGCGGCCCTCAAGTGGTGCATTATAGGACTTTAACGCTTTTGAAAGCACCAAATGCGTTCTGGTCACGTGGTTTCTGACATCCGATTTTCACCTATTTGTGAGAGAATAATAAATTTGATAAGATCTTAAATTGTAACGGTTTAGATCGAACATTCGAAAAAATGAGGCTGCAGCTACCTTTCAAATGTATACATCGAACTTATCTGGTTATAGTTCAATGTATTTTGCTATAGTCCAATGTACGCTAGCTACACGATTGCGACAAAAGTATGACGATCCACACCATTCATTTTCTTTTTCTCGGTGTTTTAATCACTCTTGCAAAAATTCGGATCTATCGGATTTTGGAGCCCCTTTCATCGCAACGTAGATTCATTAATACGAAATTTGACTTTATGTACGATCAAGTATATAACGATAACCAATTTACTTCATTTTTGGCACGAATAATATAATCACTCCCACATAAAAAATAGACGGTTTTGATTTTCAAATAACACCTTGGGCGGCCCTCGAGATGCATTACAGAATTCTACGAATTTTTTTGATAAGTTCACTACAACAAAAATGAAATTTAATGACGAAATTCCTGGTGACGAAACTAAATTTCGTCTCTTATATGTCTATTTAGAGAGGAAAAACATATTTCGTCTCCAATTAGAAGGATAAACAAATTTAAGGGAGAGAAAATTTTATTTTGTCACCAATAGTAGTAAATTGATGAGGAATTTTTTTTTTCGTCTCTAAAAACTGAGGACAAATGAAATTATAGGTGAGGAAATTATTTTTTTCGTCTCTAAAAACTGCGTTCCTTTTTCCCCGGCCCCAATTATTTATCCCGCGCGCGGTATCTCCTGATTTTTCCTCAAAATTAGACCGCTCCTGATTTTCCCCCAAATTAGCCCTAACTCTTTCCATCTATTCACTCACACCAAACACCGATCCAGAGAAGACGATCGAAGACGAACAGGTGGGACTCCCTCCTTCCTCTCGCTGTAATCTCTCTCTTTATAAACATTGTAAACATCGTTCTCTTGTTCCAGATTTTCCTTCTCTCATTCTCTCACTAAACATCCATCCGTTTCTCCTCCACGCCACACCGCACCTGGAGAAGACGAAGACGACAGGTCTCTCTCTGTTCCAGATTTTTTCATTGTTTGATCAATCGGTTCTCTCCCTTCGTATCTCTCTGAAATTTGAACCCTAAATCAATTTTTCAGAGAAACTATTGGGTAATTTTTACTCTCCGACTTAAAGCAAGTTCAAAAGATGCCGTGTGGGCTATAAAAATTCATTGTCTTGGTTTTTTTTGTCAATTTTAATCTACAAATCCTTCTCCCTATTTCTGTGGTGAGTTGAATTGTGTTTGCTCAACTTCAGATACAAACGCTATTTTGCTGATAAGATGACAACATACTGAAATACTGGTTGTATTTTATTAGCAACGAAATTGGTTGTATTCACTCTTTCGGCACATGCAAAGCTATCATTATGCTCATTTTAGTGTCCCTTAATTTTAGTGTCCCTTAATTTTAATGTCTTTCGTTTTGGAAAGAGCAACCCAAACGTGTATCTAGTGGGAATCAGAGGGTTATGTAGAACGGTTAGAGAAACTATGTGCTAATGGAGAAGGATTAAGGGCTCATATGATATTAAACTGCTGGCTCGGGATTGGAACATCAGCCCTAGGATTTTTGCCACGTAGCTGTTTTTTTCTTCTTATTTTAGTATCCATAGTAGTTTTGGAGACTTTCTGCTTAGTTGGATGTGTATTTTGTATATTCTGATTATGGTAATGGAATTAGAAGTTACGAATGTTCTTATTTGGAGCTTTTGATTTTGTATGTTCTAAATGTAACAGCAATGTGAGGAAATATTGACTGCCGTAGAACTACACTTTTGAAGTATATTAGAGGAACTAGTTATCTGGTCTCTTTTCTTACACTCAGAGTAGTAGTCTGCAAGCATAAAAAAAAAGCATAACCTCAATTGAGCGAATTGCCGTTGTGCTTTGGAGAGGAATCAAGTTTTGAAATGTTTGAGCTAGGAATGGTCTCGATCTACTTATATTGTTTTCTATTTTGTTAGCTTTCTGTCATGTGCTCTGTTTTTTTTTCTTGTTTCCCCTATCTAGTACTCCCTTCCACCCCACCCACGTGATGAAGGCCACCATTGCCAGATACATTTGCTAGATAGCTGTCAGATATGACTACCCAGCCACACTGCATCATTTTGTTTGCATTCATGATCCTTCCCTATATATGAACGTGCTTCTGCATCTGTTGTCGTCAATTATTGTCCTATTTTTTTCCTATCATAAGAAACACATTTTCCTTGGTGATGGGGTTTTTTGTTTTGTTATTTGCTCTGGATGATTACTTATCAATTTTTTGGGGCTCCTTTGCACATGATTGGCGCCAGGTTAGGTGCCAACTTCATTGAGATATGTTAACATAATATTAGAAAATATTATGTGAGCATATTTTTTAGGTTGCAATATTATACTTTTCCGGAGAAGAAAGTTTCATTAACATCCGGACCGTCCAAAAGTTTGGATGGTCGCGATTGACTCTATAAGCAAACTATTCACGGCTCCGCCGTTAGAAAGATTTTCTCAATAAAATTACCTGAGTCTCTGGCTAATGGTAAAAGAAAAACCAAACTGTAGGCTTTTACTGCTGCTGTGATTGTATCCTCTTTATAACACAGGTTTTTGGGCTAGCTAGTTGTTGTGCTGCTGATTGAGTGTTGTTTTGTTCAGTAATCCTTTGTTAATGTTCCATTATATTCTTTTAATTTCTCTCTCAACAAAAAGACAAAAGAAACAAATACTGATTAAAGTCCAAGGGTACCAGCTGGTCCAGAGGGAGAAAGAATGAAAACGATCCCTTTGTCATCTCTTCCATAAAAGACCCACCCACCATAAAAGACCCACCCACATGCATGATTTGATAATACAAGCCAGCCGCCCATAAGCTCAATATAAAGTACTTGTTTCCGAACCGTGTCAAAATTTCTTTTGTCAATACTCCTACTTTTCTAGTCTTAGTTCCGTAGGATTACTGGAGATGTGGGGCGGTGAGCAGTCCAATCTTTTGTTTGACACGTTTGATTAATAGTTTAAGGATGTACTACTTTGTATACTCCAATTGAGGAATATATTCTTTAATAGGTTAGTTCATGCATTTGTGGAATTATTATTATGCCTTTCGGTTGACTAAAGAAACCAATCATTGCTCTAATATCAAAACAGTCATGCATGCATGCACATATATATATATATATATATATGAGAACGTGAAATATTTACCGTAATTTTTTTGCAAATTGGGATTTTTCCTTCCAATACAGAGATTCTGCACACACAAGCATTTGAAAATCTTTGATTTCTCCAAATTTTGAGGCTCTAGACATTGCCAGCCTATATATGCATTGAGCTCGGACCAGCTCACTTTTAACAAAAGGCATCTCTAGTTTGTTATCCTGCAATTTTAGCGGCAAGATTGCACAATATATATGTATCTAACCAAAAATACACCTTTGTGTAATCAAGGAGCTGCAATTGCACTAGAACAAAGGTATAAACACTTTTTCGATTTAGGTGATTCGACCTCCCTTGAGCTGCCCATAAACACTTTTTTGATGATGCTACGAGAACTTTTCTTTTTTGATGATTCATAGGATAAGAACTGTGATGAACAACATATGGTCTAGTTTGATTATTTTTGACATTCGTACATGTATGCATTATATCATAAATGTAGATGACTATTTTGGGGTGAATGAATATTGCTTTATAGTATCTTGTTTGAGATCTATTAGATTTTAAATTGTACCTGATATGGTATTCTTAGAAAAGTGCGAGACGATTTTTTTGTCACCAATATTTCTATTATATGTAATTTAGGTGACAAATTCTTTTTATCACTAAAGAGGTTTCTCTGTGAAACTTTTAAGAGACAAAATTTTTTGTCGCCAATTGGCTTCTATTTTACGATTATAGGAGACAAAATTATTTTGTCGCCTATACTAATTTCAGTAATATTTAAATTAAATTCTTTGGAGACGAATTTTTTTGTCACCTATATAGTTTTCCTGGTCAATATTCATTCACTATTAGTGACGAAATTGACAAGGGTGACAAAAAATCTGTAAATTGGTGACGGAAATTTTCGTCTCTAAAATGACTATACGTGACGAAACAAAATTTTCGTCACCATGTTACTTTCTGAGACAACCTTTAGGTGGCAAAAAAAATTTCGTCTCTAAACTATTTGCGACAAAAAACGTGCATTTGGTGACGATTTAATTCGTCAACAAACACAAATTTTCTTGTAGTGACCTCAGGGAGGTTTTCCGTACTTTGCCCAACAATCAAGGCAAATTAATTGAGCAATTACGACATGCTTCTGGTAAAACGTACATATTTTGGGCCAAGCTAGACAAGACGAATGATAAGGACCGCACTTTAGGGAAACTCATCGCAGATGAAGTACAAAACGATGAAGATCCTGGGACCATGGAAATTACCAGCGATGTGGATCAAGACAATAAAACTAAGAAGAGTATCAAAGTCGAGAAGGGATGATTCTGTTTCCCTTGCAAAGTCTACGCAATCCCTACAATATAACACAGAGACCATGGCAACGACAAACCGAAATAAGTCAGTTGAAGGCGACGGCAGCGTCCTCACGAGCCCAGAGACAGCGATGCAGGCCTTCTCCACAAAGGTGGACCGGAACAGCTTTGGCTTCTTCGAGAGAGTGGTCATAGAAGAACAAGTCGATCGATCTTTTCAGGGTTCATAGCAGCTCACTGTCGACATGGCTTCCCTACAGGAGAGATAGATGTACAAACTGTCCATGCACTCCCTATTTTTTTAAAAACAAACATTTTTAACAATCGGACTTTAGTATTTACTAAATTCTTTGTTGCATCCAATGTGCTCCTGACACTTTCAATATCATGAAGTTCCTTTCTTAATGATTATTCCACATTACATTACAACATAACCCATAAAACTCTAAAATGCATAATTCTTTAATAAACGAATAAAACATATTTCCATTGACAATACAAATTACACAACAATAAAGAGAATTCTAATATCAAGACAAGCGGGAAAGACATACACATACACAACTTAATAAATACAAAAACATAAAAATATTTCCTCAAAACAAGAACAGGATTTTCGCACACACTCTACCATTTCTAGATACCATTACTTTCATTTGCCAAAGGATTTCTCATTTTCACTAGCAATAATGAAATCCATAGCTTCTTTAATCAAATCTAGATTTGCTTTGTGTTTCTCACACTCATACTCAAGAACATCAATTAAATCTTTCAGACGGTGCACTGTAATGCGATCCTTCGACGATTTTCCGGATGACGAACCCTTTTCAAATATAGAATGCCCACCAATATTCGTTAGAGAATGGGAGGAAAACATTTTGCCTTTTCGTATTGTCCCCACATTTACATCGGTTATGCCAGGGGCTTGCACGTCTTCAACAATTTCTTGTGGATCTTCATTGTCACTGTCACTGTCACTATCACTATCACTTGAGATAATTATAATCTCATTGTTGTCCATGATCTCATCAAAGTAATGTTGGAACTTGTGGCTCATATGTGGTGTATGAGAGGTACTAAGGAGTTTTCGTAAAAGGCCAGGCCGAGCGGAGCGGAACGGAGCGAGAATAATTAGGGTTGGAATAGAAGTAGCCGATATAAATACTCTCTATTGTAAAACCCTAAGTACTGTGATCATCAATAATATCTCTCTCCGCTCCCGTCGACGTACCCGGTTTTGGGGAACCACATATATCTCTTTGTCGATTGTTTACTGTTTACTTGAATATCGTGTGCGTGTGTGATTCGATCTTAACAAAGTGGTATTAGAGCTCAGGTTTGATTGAACACGCGAAGAACGATGGCTTCAAGTTCGTCTGTTACAAAGTTCGATGTGATGAAGTTCGACGGGACTGGGAATTTCGGACTATGGCAACAGAGGGTAAAGGATCTGTTGGTGCAGCAGGGATTGGTGAAGGCGTTGAAGAAGAAACCAGAGGCCATGTCGGATGACGACTGGGAAGAACTCCAGATGAAGGCGATGAGTACTATTCTTTTGTGTCTTGCAGACGAAGTTATGTATCACGTGATTGGTGATGAATCGCCGGCTGGTGTTTGGACTAAGCTGGAGGCCAGGTATATGTCAAGGTCATTGACAAATAAACTGTTCATGAAGCAGAAACTATTTAGGTTAAAGATGATCGAGGGTTCCGACCTTATTCAACATATTAATACGTTCAATCAGATTATTAGCGATCTGCTAAGGATTGACGTGAAGTTCGACGAGGAAGACCAGGCGCTGATGTTGTTGTGTTCCCTACCAGGTTCTATGGAGACTTTCGTTACAACCCTACTCTGGGGGAAAGAAACCCTAGAATTGGAAGAAGTCACGGCAGCCCTGCTTTCGTACAATCAATGCAGGCAACAGACCGAGGGTATTTCGGGTGAAGGGCTGGTGGTAAAAGGGGGAGAGGAACGTGGCAGAAAACCAGACAGGGGAAAAACAGGAGCGCGTGGGAAGTCGAGGTCAAGGGGCAGGACTCTTGAGCCAAAGGAGTTCAAGTGTTACAAGTGCCACGAAACAGGACATTTCAAGAAAGACTATCCGTACAGGAATAAGAATGGGGGAAAGGGAACAGGGAAGAAAACTGGACCATCAAAATCAGCAAACATTGTGGAGGAATCAGATGATTGTGATGGTGATATGTTGTCAGTTTCAGCGAACGTAGAGCACGTGGAAGATTCATGGATTCTGGACTCAGCTTGTTCTTTTCACATGTCGCCTAACAGGGAGTGGTTCGACACGTACAGGTTAATGAATTGTGGTACTGTTCTAATGGGTAATGATGCATCATGTAATGTCGTTGGAATAGGCACAATGAAGATTAGGATGTTTGATGGTGTTGTGAGAACTCTTGGTGATGTTAGGCATGTTCCAGGGTTAAGAAAGAATCTGATTTCGTTGGGAACCTTAGACTCTAATGGCTGTGAGTATAAAACAGGTAGTGGAGTCATGAGGGTAACGAAAGGTGCTCTGGTTATTATGAAAGATTCTAAGGTTGGTGGAAATATTTATCGTCTGATAGGGAATACAGTTGTAGGTGGAGCTGCTGCCACTACAGCTGAGGAAACTGATGATACTGTGTTGTGGCATATGCGGTTGGGGCATATGGGGAACGTGGGATGCTGGAATTACATAAAAGGAACCTGTTGAAAGGGTGAAATCGTGCAAACTTGATTTCTGCAAGTTCTGTGTTATGGGAAAACAGTGCAAGGTGCAGTTTAAGCGTGCAGTGAGCAAAACCAAGGGAATACTTGACTATGTGCATTCTGATGTTTGGGGGCCAGTGAGGGTAGCTTCGAAAGCGGGTTCTCTATATTTCGTGACCTTTATCGATGATTTTTCGAGGAAAGTTTGGGTGTACTTCATGCGGCACAAGTCTAAGGTTTTTGAGAAATTCAGAGTGTGGAAAGCTGAAGTGGAAAATCAAACAGGGAGACGAGTTAAATGCCTCAGAACAGATAATGGGAAAGAGTACACGTATGGGCCTTTTCTGAAGTTTTGTGAGGAGCATGGTATTCAGCGGCACTGGACTGTTGGGAAGACACCACAGCAGAATGGGGTGGCAGAGAGAATGAACAGGACTATAGCAGAGAGGGCACGGTGTATCAGGTTGAATGCAGGGCTTCCAAAGAATTTCTGGGCAAAAGCAGTAAGTATGGCAGTTTTTATTATAAACAGGTCGCCGAGTACTGCTCTGGGTAGTAAGGTAGCACAAGAGGTCTGGACAAAGAAAGAGGTAGATTACTCAGGTATGAAGATCTTTGGTTGTCCAGCCTATGTCCATGTTCTTGGTGATGAAAGGTCGAAGCTTGATGCAAAGTCCAAGCAGTGTATCTTTCTTGGGTATGAGAAAGGTGTGAAGGGGTTCAAGCTTTGGGATCCGGAATCAAAGAAGGTGGTGATTAGCAGAGATGCGGTATTTGATGAAGCTTCTATGGTCAAGGCACATCAGGGGGTTCAGAAAACCGAGACTGGGGAAGTTATCAGCAGACAGCAGCAGGGTGTACAAATTGAGTTGGAAAATCGTGACACCAGCAATCCACCGCTGGTGGGAGAGGTTGATCAGCAGCAGCAGGAAAGCATAGCCACAGGGAGACCCAGACGTACTATCAAACCACCGGAGAGGTTTGGGTTTGAAGATATGGTTGCATATGCATTGTCAACCACTAGTGGGGATCCGTCTACTTTTCAGGATGCTATCATTAGTCCTGAAAGGGATAGATGGATGGAAGCCATGGTAGAGGAGATGGAATCATTAAAGAAGAATAAGACTTGGGAATTGACAGAATTGCCTGAGGGAAAGAAGACAGTGGGTTGCACATGGGTATACAGGAGGAAAGAGGCTGTGTCAGAAAAGGAAAGGGAGAGGTTCAAGGCTCGATTAGTTGTAAAGGGGTACTCACAGAGGAAGGGGATTGATTATGATGAGGTGTTTTCTCCAGTGGTGAGGCATACTTCAATCAGGATTATCTTGGCATTGGTGGCTAGCTATGATCTAGAGTTGGAGCAGCTGGATGTGAAAACAGCTTTCCTCCATGGTGATTTGGAGGAAGTTATATTCATGGAGCAGCCTGAGGGGTTCAAGCAGCCAGGGACTGAGCACATGGTTTGTAGATTGAAGAAATCGCTATATGGGTTGAAACAGTCTCCGAGACAATGGTATAAGAGGTTTGATTCGTTCATGATCCAGATTGGATTCACACGCTGTGAGTATGATTGTTGTGTTTATACAAAGAGTCTTGATGATGGTTCCTATATTTTTCTGTTACTTTATGTGGATGATATGCTTATTGCTGCGAAAAGTACAGTTGAAGGCTTTGTTAGGAAAGGAATTTGACATGAAGGATTTGGGTGCTGCTAGGAAAATACTTGGGATGGAGATTCGCAGGGATAGGTTGGCTGGTAAGCTGTGGTTGTCCCAGAAGGATTATGTGGGGAAAGTGTTGGAGAGGTTTAGCATGGCTAATGCTAAACAGGTCAGCACTCCATTGGCAAGTCATTTCAGGTTGTCTATAGCGCAGTGTCCGGAGTCAGCTGAAGAGATTCAGGATATGTTAAACGTGCCTTATGCGAGTGCAGTTTGTTGCTTGATGTATGCGATGGTATGTACAAGACCCGATTTGGCACATGCAGTCAGCATAGTGAGCAAGTACATGGCAAATCCAGGCAGAGAGCATTGGAAAGCGGTCAAGTGGATATTCAGATACTTGAGAGGTACTGCAGACTATGGGATTATGTTTGCTAAGCAACGGGATCAGATTTCAGTCGTGGGGTATGTAGATGCATATTATGCTGGAGGGTTGGATGACAGGAGGTCTACGACAGGGTTTGTATTCACACTGGCGGGTGGACCGATTTGTTGGAGATCCATGGTACAACCTCTAGTGGCTCTATCTACTACTGAATCTGAGTACATGGCAGTAACTGAGGCTGGGAAAGAAGCATTGTGGTTAAAGGGTTTTGTGAAAGAGTTGGGCATAGATCAAGGTGGAGTGCAGCTGTATTGTGATAGTCAGAGTACCATTTATTTGGCAAAGCATCAGGTGTATCATGCGAGGACCAAGCATATTGACGTGAGATTTCACAAGGTGAGAGAGTTAATTGCTATGGGTGATGTGATATTGGAAAAGGTGCACACTTCTGAGAATGCAGCTGACATGTTGACAAAGACTGTGACCGCGGACAAGTTCAAGCATTGCTTGGACTTGGTTAATGTCTCCAGGTGCTAGAAAGGAGGCGTTCCCCCCCAAACTGGTTGGATTGAGATGGTTATCTTCTGAATGGGTGAGGTAATTCGCCAAGGTGGAGATTGTTGGAACTTGTGGCTCATATGTGGTGTATGAGAGGTACTAAGGAGTTCTCGTAAAAGGCCAGGCCGAGCGGAGTGGAGCAGAGCTGAGTGAGGGAAGCGAAGCGACCGAACGGAGCGGAGCGGAACGGAGCGATAATAATTAGAGTTGGAATAGAAGTAGCCAATATAAATACTCTCTATTGTAAAACCCTAAGTACACCCTAAGTACTGTGATCATCAATAATATCTCTCTCCGCTCCCGTGGACGTACCCGGTTTTGGGGAACCACGTATATCTCTGTGTCGATTGTTTACTGTTTACTTGAATATCGTGTGCGTGTGTGATTCGATCTTAACAAGTAAGAAGAATAAAAAGTGTATTGCAAAAACAAAGCGTGGGGGAACATGATAATTGCAGTCATATTTGTCGTGTACCTAAGTATTTTACACCCCTACCATTCGTCTCTGCAACTGCATGTTCGCTACAATATTGGACCCATTTAAGTTGCCCACTCAGGTACTCGACAAATACGACTGCCATTATCCTTGGTTTCGGTCTTCTATTTCCTCTTTTGGGTCTGTCTTGCTAGTCCTTATTTCACTGCTGAAGATTCTAAAATGTTGAAGAGGCAAAGGAATCACAATCTGAGGTCTTGTGATCTTATGTTGGTGCTCTTTTCAACTTCGTCTCCCTGGAGGGCTAAGAGCTTTGAAATTTGATTTACAGGATTAAGGACTGGTGCTTTTTTCAACTCCATCTTAATGGAGGGCTAAGAGTTTTGTGATTTGAATTAAAAGGTTAAGGTCTGACGCTGCTTCTCTTTTCAACTCCAAATTCTTTGGGGGCTTACAGTCATCTCTGATCTTAGCTAGACCTACGTACTCAAGGATGATCTGATGAAGCTCTTGGTCTTAGGAATCTTTTACGATTGATTTGCCTCTTTTCAACTCCCAAGATAGGAGGGCTTAGAACCTGTTTTGGTTTGGTTTGGTTCTTCTTGTTGATTGCCTGGACTACTAGTATTTCAGATGCTCTAGGTGTGAGGTTGAAGGATATTTGCACCTACGGATGTATTCCAATGTGGAATATTCGTGTTTGATGATGCTCTGCTACTAAAGTTGATGTTTGTCTGGAAGTATGCCCCAATGCTACTAAAGTTGATGCTTGTTTGGAAGAATACCTAAAGCTGGTGAATGTTTGACTCTTCAATGCTGAAGTTGCTGCTTCTTTGAAGTTTACTCCAAGGCTGCGCTCGTCCTTGTTAGCTTGATGATGATAGGAGTGGATATGTTAAAGGTGTTAGAGTTGTGTTTCGGTGGGGATCTCTTTCAATTTCTCATTGATCTCTTTCCTTTCTCGTGGCCATCTCTTCTGAAAAATCCTAGATCCTCTAGGGTTAAATATTTTTGCTATTTTTTTAATTAATCAATTCACCAAACAATAAATAAATCAAACAAGCAACTATTCACCATGCGATAAACAAAATCAATCTCACGAATTTAAAGCAAACAAATAACGAACACCAAGATATACGTGGAAAAACTCAATACGGGAAAAAACCACGGGAAGAAATCAAGCACTACTAAAAACGAGGTTACAAGAACTCTTACGATAAGTTTGAACTCCACAAACCTAAACCTAGATGCTCTTGCCGAATCCACGCACACCTCTCTGAATGCTTGACCGCCGCTGCCTCGAATCCACGAGCCTTCCAATTACCTCCGGAGATCCACCGAGGAAAGATAGGAATAGGTTTCCGCTACTGCCTTCTCAAGATGCTGTGATGCTTCCAATCAGTCCCATTAATGTCTTCTCCAAAAAGCTTTCTTTTATAATGGAGAAAAACTACTAATCGAAAAATACTCGAGCCGCACCCAAAACTTTCAGTCAGAAATAGTCGACTATAAATAAAGACCAATTGAAGAACGGGGCTTGACATGCCACTCATGACCTAATGGGTCAATCCTTATTTTATTTCTTTTAAAAGGCCCAAAAGGCATTCAAAAAAAAAATATTTTGCTAGATCCAAAATACCTTTTTTTTAACTCACGAACCGGCCCAATGAGAACTTGACAAGGAACGCTGAGTCACGCGCGTCGCACTCGGATGCAACTAGATGTTCCATTCAACACTTAGAAGAATTGTTTGATGCCGTGTGATTGTTGGGAGACCGGCAGACGATTCGATCTAATTGCTTGATATTTCTTCCACAAGAAATTACAACTCAATAATCAAATAATCGCAATTGCACGGACGAATGTGTTTTGACGCATGCCATTGACAAACATGAATATTTTGCCTTTACATCTTCGATCCAAGGTCTTCTTGTAATTGGAGTTTGGCCTCCTCAATGTTTCATTTGTCGAGTAATAATAATTTTGTTGTCTATAAAAAAAAATTGGTAGGGGTACTTTGTTGGAACCCGTTGCTCGCTCTTACGTTTACGAAAAGGAGGCTACGTTTAGGTGGTGTGTTTCCCAAGTTTGGAGTCAGAAAATTTAGATTATTATATTATGTGGGCCAAAAACAATTTTAATTCTTATAATTTTAAAAGTATGGTGTCCAGGACACCTTACGCATCTCTTGACTAATCTTAGGGGCAAGATCCACCACCCACTTGACAGGAACACATTTAAAACAGAAGCAATTGGTCCATATAAACCAGCCCCAAAGGAGTTAATATAGACTAATTGGTTTCGAACCAAAGACCGGAGGATAGAGCAAACCTAACTCTTGGCCTTGACCACTAGGCCAATCCCTCGGCTCTGTAAATACAACATAAAATGAGAAAACACGTGGCTCCTGACCGTTGGGCCATTTCGGATCGAACCCAAGCGGGCCCAAAGCTAAATTCTTCGGTCAATTATTTACGAAAATACCTATTAGTAGAAATAGGAAACTTTTGCTGCATCCGAAACTTTGGGTCCACACATCACCCACTATCCATGGTTTTTTATGACTACCTACCATTCTCAAACGCAACTACCACTGTAGAACACATGGAAAAACTCAAACAATTTTTGTCGGTTTTAATTAATTAAGAACCAAACCCTTTATCTATCTTTTTCGAATAAAGTAACTAACTTTTGATGACTCTCAACAAAACCCTAGAAAACCCATGGAAACTTCCAAAAATCATTGTCGGAGTGATAAAATAAGAACAAAAACCCTAGCTCTTTTTGATCAAAGCCAAAAAGTGCAATAAACAAAAGGGCAAAACCATAACGGTAAAGAAAGGTACCTGGAAAGATGTTAGTCACCGCACTACTTCAATGTGGTTCCAAAAGTGTAGATCTGTTGCTTTCCAACCTTCAATCATTCGATTTTTTGCCTTCGAACCCTAGGGTTTGCCCCATATCTCGATCGCGTTGCCCCAAATCTCGATCGCGTTGTTCTGCTCTCAATGTCATTGTTGTTGTGGGTTTGATTTAAGCGTACGAAGAATGGAAGAAGTGAAAGTGCTTTATTTATTACAAGGGTAACGAGGTCTTTTCGCTCTTTGCCGTTAACAAAGTCACGGTTACAGTTTACTCCAAAACCATAGGGGGAGTTATGTGCTCATTACTTAAACTCATGGAGGTTATCTGCCAAAAGTCAAAACCTCAGGGAGGTTTTCCGTACTTTGCCCAACAATCAAGGCAAATTAATTGAGCAATTACGACATGCTTCTGGTAAAACGTACATATTTTGGGCCAAGCTAGACAAGACGAATGATAAGGACCGCACTTTAGGGAAACTCATCGCAGATAAAGTACAAAACGATGAAGATCCTGGGACCATGGAAATTACCAGCGATGTGGATCAAGACAATAAAACTAAGAAGAGTATCAAAGTCGAGAAGGGATGATTCTGTTTCCCTTGCAAAGTCTACGCAATTCCTACAATATAACACAGAGACCATGGCAACGACAAACCGAAATAAGTCAGTTGAAGGCGACGGCAGCGTCCTCACGAGCCCAGAGACAGCGATGCAGGCCTTCTCCACAAAGGTGGACCGGAACAGCTTTGGCTTCTTCGAGAGAGTGGTCATAGAAGAACAAGTCGATCGATCTTTTCAGGGTTCATAGCAGCTCACTGTCGACATGGCTTCCCTACAGGAGAGATAGATGTACAAACTGTCCATGCACTCCCTATTTTTTTAAAAACAAACATTTTTAACAATCGGACTTTAGTATTTACTAAATTCTTTGTTGCATCCAATGTGCTCCTGACACTTTCAATATCATGAAGTTCCTTTCTTAATGATTATTCCACATTACATTACAACATAACCCATAAAACTCTAAAATGCATAATTCTTTAATAAACGAATAAAACATATTTCCATTGACAATACAAATTACACAACAACAAAGAGAATTCTAATATCAAGACAAGCGGGAAAGACATACACATACACAACTTAATAAATACAAAAACATAAAAATATTTCCTCAAAACAAGAACAGGATTTTCGCACACACTCTACCATTTCTAGATACCATTACTTTCATTTGCCAAAGGATTTCTCATTTTCACTAGCAATAATGAAATCCAGAGCTTCTTTAATCAAATCTAGATTTGCTTTGTGTTTCTCACACTCATACTCAAGAACATCAATTAAATCTTTCAGACGGTGCACTGTAATGCGATCCTTCGACGATTTTCCGGATGACGAACCCTTTTCAAATATAGAATGCCCACCAATATTCGTTAGAGAATGAGAGGAAAACATTTTGCCTTTTCGTATTGTCCCCACATTTACATCGGTTATGCCAGGGGCTTGCACGTCTTCAACAATTTCTTGTGGATCTTCATTGTCACTGTCACTATCACTATCACTATCACTATCGCTTGAGATAATTATAATCTCATTGTTGTCCATGATCTCATCAAAGTAAGAAGAATAAAAAGTGTATTGCAAAAACAAAGCGTGGGGGAACATGATAATTGCAGTCGTATTTGTCGTGTACTTGAGTATTTTACACCCCTACCATTCGTCTCTGCAACTGCATGTTCGCTACAATATTGGACCCATTTAAGTTGCCCACTCAGGTACCCGACAAATACGACTGCCATTATCCTTGGTTTCGGTCTTCTATTTCCTCTTTTGGGTCTGTCTTGCTAGTCCTTGTTTCACTGCTGAAGATTCTAAAATGTTGAAGACGCAAAGGAATCACAATCTGAGGTCTTGTGATCTTATGTTGGTGCTCTTTTCAACTTCGTCTCCCTGGAGGGCTATGAGCTTTGAAATTTGATTTACAGGATTAAGGACCGGTGCTTTTTTCAACTCCATCTTAATGGAGGGCTAAGAGTTTTGTGATTTGAATTAAAAGGTTAAGGTCTGACGCTGCTGCTCTTTTCAACTCCAAATTCTTTGGGGGCTTACAGTCATCTCTGATCTTAGCTAGACCTACGTACTCAAGGATGATCTGATGAAGCTCTTGGTCTTAGGAATCTTTTACGATTGATTTGCCTCTTTTCAACTCCCAAGATAGGAGGGCTTAGAACCTGTTTTGGTTTGGTTTGGTTCTTCTTGTTGATTGCCTGGACTACTAGTATTTCAGATGCTCTAGGTGTGAGGTTGAAGGATATTTGCACCTACGGATGTATTCCAATGTGGAATATTCGTGTTTGATGATGCTCTGCTACTAAAGTTGATGTTTGTCTGGAAGTATGCCCCAATGCTACTAAAGTTGATGCTTGTTTGGAAGAATACCTAAAGCTGGTGAACGTTTGACTCTTCAATGCTGAAGTTGCTGCTTCTTTGAAGTTTACTCCAAGGCTGGGCTCGTCCTTGTCAGCTTGATGATGATAGGAGTGGATATGTTAAAGGTGTTAGAGTTGTGTTTCGGCAGTGATCTCTTTCAATTTCTCATTGATCTCTTTCCTTTCTGGTGGCTATCTCTTCGATCCAAGGTTTTCTTGTAATTGGAGTTTGGCCTCCTCGATGTACCATTTGTCGAGTAATAATAATTTTGTTGTCTATCAAAAAAAATTGGTAGGGGTGCTTTGTTGGAACCCGTTGCTCGCTCTTACGTTTATGAAAAAGAGGCTCCGTTTAGGTGGTGTGTTTCCCAAGTTTGGAGTCAGAAAATTTAGATTATTATATTCTGTGGGCCAAAAACAATTTTAATTCTTATAATTTTAAAAGTCTGGTGTCCAGAACACCTTACGCATCTCTTGACTAATCTTAGGTGCAAGACCTACCACCCACTTGACAGGAACACATTTAAAACAGAAGCAATTGGTCCATATAAACCAGCCCCAAAGGAGTTAATATAGACTAATTGGTTTCGAACCAGAGACCGGAGGATAGAGCAAACCCCTAACTCTTGGCCTTGACCACTAGGCCAATCCCTCGGCTATGTAAGTACAACATAAAATGAGAAAAGCAGCCCAATCAAAGAATTGGAAGTACTCAATCGAAATTTAATTTAATTTTATAAAGTCCTAGAAACAATATTAGAATCTGTGAATCCAAAACTCAAACTAGGGGATGAATGTTCTTAAATCTCTCTTATACTGCAATTACTGTGTTCTTAAATTTGATTATGAGAGCCTGAATGACGGACAACCTTTCAGCTTTTGAGTCCTATTCTTTTTGGACCCAAAAAAAGATGTTTTAACGGAATTTAACTTCCAAAACCGAAACAGTAAGTGGCTTTCTGGACGCAAACCAAATTAAACCATTGCAACAGTTAGTTTCCGAAGCAGTGCAAACTGCCCAACCATGACCTCTTGTGAAACAAGTCGTACCTATTCGGTGCCTATTTAAACAGATTGTGTTCACCCATTTGATTATGATGAGGTGTTTTCTCCAGTGGTGAGGCATACTTCAATCAGGATTATCTTGGCATTGGTGGCTAGCTATGATCTAGAGTTGGAGCAGCTGGATGTGAAAACAGCTTTCCTCCATGGTGATTTGGAGGAAGTTATATTCATGGAGCAGCCTGAGGGGTTCAAGCAGCCAGGGACTGAGCACATGGTTTGTAGATTGAAGAAATCGCTATATGGGTTGAAACAGTCTCCGAGACAATGGTATAAGAGGTTTGATTCGTTCATGATCCAGATTGGATTCACACGCTGTGAGTATGATTGTTGTGTTTATACAAAGAGTCTTGATGATGGTTCCTATATTTTTCTGTTACTTTATGTGGATGATATGCTTATTGCTGCGAAAAGTACAGTTGAAGGCTTTGTTAGGAAAGGAATTTGACATGAAGGATTTGGGTGCTGCTAGGAAAATACTTGGGATGGAGATTCGCAGGGATAGGTTGGCTGGTAAGCTGTGGTTGTCCCAGAAGGATTATGTGGGGAAAGTGTTGGAGAGGTTTAGCATGGCTAATGCTAAACAGGTCAGCACTCCATTGGCAAGTCATTTCAGGTTGTCTATAGCGCAGTGTCCGGAGTCAGCTGAAGAGATTCAGGATATGTTAAACGTGCCTTATGCGAGTGCAGTTTGTTGCTTGATGTATGCGATGGTATGTACAAGACCCGATTTGGCACATGCAGTCAGCATAGTGAGCAAGTACATGGCAAATCCAGGCAGAGAGCATTGGAAAGCGGTCAAGTGGATATTCAGATACTTGAGAGGTACTGCAGACTATGGGATTATGTTTGCTAAGCAACGGGATCAGATTTCAGTCGTGGGGTATGTAGATGCATATTATGCTGGAGGGTTGGATGACAGGAGGTCTACGACAGGGTTTGTATTCACACTGGCGGGTGGACCGATTTGTTGGAGATCCATGGTACAACCTCTAGTGGCTCTATCTACTACTGAATCTGAGTACATGGCAGTAACTGAGGCTGGGAAAGAAGCATTGTGGTTAAAGGGTTTTGTGAAAGAGTTGGGCATAGATCAAGGTGGAGTGCAGCTGTATTGTGATAGTCAGAGTACCATTTATTTGGCAAAGCATCAGGTGTATCATGCGAGGACCAAGCATATTGACGTGAGATTTCACAAGGTGAGAGAGTTAATTGCTATGGGTGATGTGATATTGGAAAAGGTGCACACTTCTGAGAATGCAGCTGACATGTTGACAAAGACTGTGACCGCGGACAAGTTCAAGCATTGCTTGGACTTGGTTAATGTCTCCAGGTGCTAGAAAGGAGGCGTCCCCCCCCCCCCAAACTGGTTGGAGTAAGATGGTCGTCTCCTGAATGGGTGAGGTAATTCGCCAAGGTGGAGATTGTTGGAACTTGTGGCTCATATGTGGTGTATGAGAGGTACTAAGGAGTTCTCGTAAAAGGCCAGGCCGAGCGGAGTGGAGCAGAGCTGAGTGAGGGAAGCGAAGCGACCGAACGGAGCGGAGCGGAACGGAGCGATAATAATTAGAGTTGGAATAGAAGTAGCCAATATAAATACTCTCTATTGTAAAACCCTAAGTACACCCTAAGTACTGTGATCATCAATAATATCTCTCTCCGCTCCCGTGGACGTACCCGGTTTTGGGGAACCACGTATATCTCTGTGTCGATTGTTTACTGTTTACTTGAATATCGTGTGCGTGTGTGATTCGATCTTAACAAGTAAGAAGAATAAAAAGTGTATTGCAAAAACAAAGCGTGGGGGAACATGATAATTGCAGTCATATTTGTCGTGTACCTAAGTATTTTACACCCCTACCATTCGTCTCTGCAACTGCATGTTCGCTACAATATTGGACCCATTTAAGTTGCCCACTCAGGTACTCGACAAATACGACTGCCATTATCCTTGGTTTCGGTCTTCTATTTCCTCTTTTGGGTCTGTCTTGCTAGTCCTTATTTCACTGCTGAAGATTCTAAAATGTTGAAGAGGCAAAGGAATCACAATCTGAGGTCTTGTGATCTTATGTTGGTGCTCTTTTCAACTTCGTCTCCCTGGAGGGCTAAGAGCTTTGAAATTTGATTTACAGGATTAAGGACTGGTGCTTTTTTCAACTCCATCTTAATGGAGGGCTAAGAGTTTTGTGATTTGAATTAAAAGGTTAAGGTCTGACGCTGCTTCTCTTTTCAACTCCAAATTCTTTGGGGGCTTACAGTCATCTCTGATCTTAGCTAGACCTACGTACTCAAGGATGATCTGATGAAGCTCTTGGTCTTAGGAATCTTTTACGATTGATTTGCCTCTTTTCAACTCCCAAGATAGGAGGGCTTAGAACCTGTTTTGGTTTGGTTTGGTTCTTCTTGTTGATTGCCTGGACTACTAGTATTTCAGATGCTCTAGGTGTGAGGTTGAAGGATATTTGCACCTACGGATGTATTCCAATGTGGAATATTCGTGTTTGATGATGCTCTGCTACTAAAGTTGATGTTTGTCTGGAAGTATGCCCCAATGCTACTAAAGTTGATGCTTGTTTGGAAGAATACCTAAAGCTGGTGAATGTTTGACTCTTCAATGCTGAAGTTGCTGCTTCTTTGAAGTTTACTCCAAGGCTGCGCTCGTCCTTGTTAGCTTGATGATGATAGGAGTGGATATGTTAAAGGTGTTAGAGTTGTGTTTCGGTGGGGATCTCTTTCAATTTCTCATTGATCTCTTTCCTTTCTCGTGGCCATCTCTTCTGAAAAATCCTAGATCCTCTAGGGTTAAATATATTTGCTATTTTTTTAATTAATCAATTCACCAAACAATAAATAAATCAAACAAGCAACTATTCACCATGCGATAAACAAAATCAATCTCACGAATTTAAAACAAACAAATAACGAACACCAAGATATACGTGGAAAAACTCAATACGGAAAAAAACCACGGGAAGAAATCAAGCACTACTAAAAACGAGGTTACAAGAACTCTTACGATAAGTTTGAACTCCACAAACCTAAACCTAGATGCTCTTGCCGAATCCACGCACACCTCTCTGAATGCTTGACCGCCGCTGCCTCGAATCCACGAGCCTTCCAATTACCTCCGGAGATCCACCGAGGAAAGATAGGAATAGGTTTCCGCTACTGCCTTCTCAAGATGCTGTGATGCTTCCAATCAGTCCCATTAATGTCTTCTCCAAAAAGCTTTCTTTTATAATGGAGAAAAACTACTAATCGAAAAATACTCGAGCCGCACCCAAAACTTTCAGTCAGAAATAGTCGACTATAAATAAAGACCAATTGAAGAACGGGGCTTGACATGCCACTCATGACCTAATGGGTCAATCCTTATTTTATTTCTTTTAAAAGGCCCAAAAGGCATTCAAAAAAAAAATATTTTGCTAGATCCAAAATACCTTTTTTTTAACTCACGAACCGGCCCAATGAGAACTTGACAAGGAACGCTGAGTCACGCGCGTCGCACTCGGATGCAACTAGATGTTCCATTCAACACTTAGAAGAATTGTTTGATGCCGTGTGATTGTTGGGAGACCGGCAGACGATTCGATCTAATTGCTTGATATTTCTTCCACAAGAAATTACAACTCAATAATCAAATAATCGCAATTGCACGGACGAATGTGTTTTGACGCATGCCATTGACAAACATGAATATTTTGCCTTTACATCTTCGATCCAAGGTCTTCTTGTAATTGGAGTTTGGCCTCCTCAATGTTTCATTTGTCGAGTAATAATAATTTTGTTGTCTATAAAAAAAAATTGGTAGGGGTACTTTGTTGGAACCCGTTGCTCGCTCTTACGTTTACGAAAAGGAGGCTACGTTTAGGTGGTGTGTTTCCCAAGTTTGGAGTCAGAAAATTTAGATTATTATATTATGTGGGCCAAAAACAATTTTAATTCTTATAATTTTAAAAGTATGGTGTCCAGGACACCTTACGCATCTCTTGACTAATCTTAGGGGCAAGATCCACCACCCACTTGACAGGAACACATTTAAAACAGAAGCAATTGGTCCATATAAACCAGCCCCAAAGGAGTTAATATAGACTAATTGGTTTCGAACCAAAGACCGGAGGATAGAGCAAACCTAACTCTTGGCCTTGACCACTAGGCCAATCCCTCGGCTCTGTAAATACAACATAAAATGAGAAAACACGTGGCTCCTGACCGTTGGGCCATTTCGGATCGAACCCAAGCGGGCCCAAAGCTAAATTCTTCGGTCAATTATTTACGAAAATACCTATTAGTAGAAATAGGAAACTTTTGCTGCATCCGAAACTTTGGGTCCACACATCACCCACTATCCATGGTTTTTTATGACTACCTACCATTCTCAAACGCAACTACCACTGTAGAACACATGGAAAAACTCAAACAATTTTTGTCGGTTTTAATTAATTAAGAACCAAACCCTTTATCTATCTTTTTCGAATAAAGTAACTAACTTTTGATGACTCTCAACAAAACCCTAGAAAACCCATGGAAACTTCCAAAAATCATTGTCGGAGTGATAAAATAAGAACAAAAACCCTAGCTCTTTTTGATCAAAGCCAAAAAGTGCAATAAACAAAAGGGCAAAACCATAACGGTAAAGAAAGGTACCTGGAAAGATGTTAGTCACCGCACTACTTCAATGTGGTTCCAAAAGTGTAGATCTGTTGCTTTCCAACCTTCAATCATTCGATTTTTTGCCTTCGAACCCTAGGGTTTGCCCCATATCTCGATCGCGTTGCCCCAAATCTCGATCGCGTTGTTCTGCTCTCAATGTCATTGTTGTTGTGGGTTTGATTTAAGCGTACGAAGAATGGAAGAAGTGAAAGTGCTTTATTTATTACAAGGGTAACGAGGTCTTTTCGCTCTTTGCCGTTAACAAAGTCACGGTTACAGTTTACTCCAAAACCATAGGGGGAGTTATGTGCTCATTACTTAAACTCATGGAGGTTATCTGCCAAAAGTCAAAACCTCAGGGAGGTTTTCCGTACTTTGCCCAACAATCAAGGCAAATTAATTGAGCAATTACGACATGCTTCTGGTAAAACGTACATATTTTGGGCCAAGCTAGACAAGACGAATGATAAGGACCGCACTTTAGGGAAACTCATCGCAGATAAAGTACAAAACGATGAAGATCCTGGGACCATGGAAATTACCAGCGATGTGGATCAAGACAATAAAACTAAGAAGAGTATCAAAGTCGAGAAGGGATGATTCTGTTTCCCTTGCAAAGTCTACGCAATTCCTACAATATAACACAGAGACCATGGCAACGACAAACCGAAATAAGTCAGTTGAAGGCGACGGCAGCGTCCTCACGAGCCCAGAGACAGCGATGCAGGCCTTCTCCACAAAGGTGGACCGGAACAGCTTTGGCTTCTTCGAGAGAGTGGTCATAGAAGAACAAGTCGATCGATCTTTTCAGGGTTCATAGCAGCTCACTGTCGACATGGCTTCCCTACAGGAGAGATAGATGTACAAACTGTCCATGCACTCCCTATTTTTTTAAAAACAAACATTTTTAACAATCGGACTTTAGTATTTACTAAATTCTTTGTTGCATCCAATGTGCTCCTGACACTTTCAATATCATGAAGTTCCTTTCTTAATGATTATTCCACATTACATTACAACATAACCCATAAAACTCTAAAATGCATAATTCTTTAATAAACGAATAAAACATATTTCCATTGACAATACAAATTACACAACAACAAAGAGAATTCTAATATCAAGACAAGCGGGAAAGACATACACATACACAACTTAATAAATACAAAAACATAAAAATATTTCCTCAAAACAAGAACAGGATTTTCGCACACACTCTACCATTTCTAGATACCATTACTTTCATTTGCCAAAGGATTTCTCATTTTCACTAGCAATAATGAAATCCAGAGCTTCTTTAATCAAATCTAGATTTGCTTTGTGTTTCTCACACTCATACTCAAGAACATCAATTAAATCTTTCAGACGGTGCACTGTAATGCGATCCTTCGACGATTTTCCGGATGACGAACCCTTTTCAAATATAGAATGCCCACCAATATTCGTTAGAGAATGAGAGGAAAACATTTTGCCTTTTCGTATTGTCCCCACATTTACATCGGTTATGCCAGGGGCTTGCACGTCTTCAACAATTTCTTGTGGATCTTCATTGTCACTGTCACTATCACTATCACTATCACTATCGCTTGAGATAATTATAATCTCATTGTTGTCCATGATCTCATCAAAGTAAGAAGAATAAAAAGTGTATTGCAAAAACAAAGCGTGGGGGAACATGATAATTGCAGTCGTATTTGTCGTGTACTTGAGTATTTTACACCCCTACCATTCGTCTCTGCAACTGCATGTTCGCTACAATATTGGACCCATTTAAGTTGCCCACTCAGGTACCCGACAAATACGACTGCCATTATCCTTGGTTTCGGTCTTCTATTTCCTCTTTTGGGTCTGTCTTGCTAGTCCTTGTTTCACTGCTGAAGATTCTAAAATGTTGAAGACGCAAAGGAATCACAATCTGAGGTCTTGTGATCTTATGTTGGTGCTCTTTTCAACTTCGTCTCCCTGGAGGGCTATGAGCTTTGAAATTTGATTTACAGGATTAAGGACCGGTGCTTTTTTCAACTCCATCTTAATGGAGGGCTAAGAGTTTTGTGATTTGAATTAAAAGGTTAAGGTCTGACGCTGCTGCTCTTTTCAACTCCAAATTCTTTGGGGGCTTACAGTCATCTCTGATCTTAGCTAGACCTACGTACTCAAGGATGATCTGATGAAGCTCTTGGTCTTAGGAATCTTTTACGATTGATTTGCCTCTTTTCAACTCCCAAGATAGGAGGGCTTAGAACCTGTTTTGGTTTGGTTTGGTTCTTCTTGTTGATTGCCTGGACTACTAGTATTTCAGATGCTCTAGGTGTGAGGTTGAAGGATATTTGCACCTACGGATGTATTCCAATGTGGAATATTCGTGTTTGATGATGCTCTGCTACTAAAGTTGATGTTTGTCTGGAAGTATGCCCCAATGCTACTAAAGTTGATGCTTGTTTGGAAGAATACCTAAAGCTGGTGAACGTTTGACTCTTCAATGCTGAAGTTGCTGCTTCTTTGAAGTTTACTCCAAGGCTGGGCTCGTCCTTGTCAGCTTGATGATGATAGGAGTGGATATGTTAAAGGTGTTAGAGTTGTGTTTCGGCAGTGATCTCTTTCAATTTCTCATTGATCTCTTTCCTTTCTGGTGGCTATCTCTTCGATCCAAGGTTTTCTTGTAATTGGAGTTTGGCCTCCTCGATGTACCATTTGTCGAGTAATAATAATTTTGTTGTCTATCAAAAAAAATTGGTAGGGGTGCTTTGTTGGAACCCGTTGCTCGCTCTTACGTTTATGAAAAAGAGGCTCCGTTTAGGTGGTGTGTTTCCCAAGTTTGGAGTCAGAAAATTTAGATTATTATATTCTGTGGGCCAAAAACAATTTTAATTCTTATAATTTTAAAAGTCTGGTGTCCAGAACACCTTACGCATCTCTTGACTAATCTTAGGTGCAAGACCTACCACCCACTTGACAGGAACACATTTAAAACAGAAGCAATTGGTCCATATAAACCAGCCCCAAAGGAGTTAATATAGACTAATTGGTTTCGAACCAGAGACCGGAGGATAGAGCAAACCCCTAACTCTTGGCCTTGACCACTAGGCCAATCCCTCGGCTATGTAAGTACAACATAAAATGAGAAAAGCAGCCCAATCAAAGAATTGGAAGTACTCAATCGAAATTTAATTTAATTTTATAAAGTCCTAGAAACAATATTAGAATCTGTGAATCCAAAACTCAAACTAGGGGATGAATGTTCTTAAATCTCTCTTATACTGCAATTACTGTGTTCTTAAATTTGATTATGAGAGCCTGAATGACGGACAACCTTTCAGCTTTTGAGTCCTATTCTTTTTGGACCCAAAAAAAGATGTTTTAACGGAATTTAACTTCCAAAACCGAAACAGTAAGTGGCTTTCTGGACGCAAACCAAATTAAACCATTGCAACAGTTAGTTTCCGAAGCAGTGCAAACTGCCCAACCATGACCTCTTGTGAAACAAGTCGTACCTATTCGGTGCCTATTTAAACAGATTGTGTTCACCCATTTCATCATAATAATGCATCCAAAATACGGAGACCACACATACACTTTGCATATAGCATCCACGAGAGTTTTGCATAGTTTCAGTTCATGAGCCACGCATTCGAAGTGCTACGTTTGCATGCGTAAAAAATGAGGCATCGAAAAAAACCGTGTGCCAAAAATCGGGACCACCTTGCCGAGGTTCTACGCTGGACTCAATCTACTTCATATTCTCTGGTCTCGACATTTGTGAGTCATATTTTCCGTTTACTTTATTTTTTGGTATTTCGGAATGTAATTTCCAGTTTACTGCTCGTGTTCTAATCTGCTGGCACATTACTTTCAGGAATTGTTTAAGTAGTTTTCTTGTCAACTTACTTTTTAATTAGTTTGTTAGTTTACTATTTAATAGTTAGTTGGAGCAGTTGGTGGGATTGGAAACAGATAATAATAATTTTATTATTATTAGATTCGATTACAAAATATAGAAACCCCAACAACGTTACCCTCGTCGCACTATCCAAGTAGTGCGTTCTCACTTTTAAGAGGCATATCTATATCTATTACGTATTTTACTATGGAAAGGAGCCTTTCGCTCCTTCTATACTCTATCTATATCTCTGACTAACATTAAATTTGATTTTTCTTGGATTAGAAAATGAACAATCAGATTCGTAAAATGGAGTTCTTCAAAATATTCGAAGAACTAGCATCGATTTTAAGAAATGCTGAACAATATAATTTGATAACAATGTCTACCAATGTTGACCAAGAGCAAACCGAAGTTCCAATAGTGAAGGCCGAATTACCCGAAGATATAGACCATTTGATCGAGAAGGCTTTTCAAGCAAAGTTACATGAAGTGAAGGCTGAATTACCCAAGGATATAGAGCATGTGATTGACAAGGTTTTCAAAGCAAAGCTATACATGATCTCAAACAGGGAGTTATACACTTCAATTTTGAAGAAACACATCCAAGTGATTGAGTTTAAGAAAAACAACTTGACAATAACACATATACTACTCATCCCACATCCAATGCCAAAAACGATAATGATGGACCATCCCAGCAACCAAGCACCTTCAAACATAATGATCCCACAGAGTAATGAAGGCCATGGAATGCTCAATCATATGCAAGGACCTTCAAAGACTATCAAAATGCTTATGCAATATCTATATGGATGACCAGAGGTATAATTCAAACCACATTGCCAAATTGAAGTTTATATTTCAAATAACCTGGGAAGCTAAAGTATACTTATTTGTTCATGCAGGTAACATCCTTGAACTAACAAAACATCAAAAAAGGAGGAAAGAAACCAAATCAAAAAAGAAGAACTGGTCAACGATGGCATAACTGTGTTCAAGTTTAGAGCAATTGTACACATTTTCTTTTCTTTTTCCCTTTTTTCCAAACAACAATTCTACACATTTGTTTGCCCTTCTACATTTATGTATTTTTATTTCATAGTCTACTAATAATAACAATCACAATCGCATTCAAAATGTAATATTTGTCGTACTTATTTGTTCCGTTGTACTACTATTGAGAACAAAAGTAGTGAAGACTTAGTTACTAATCCAACCCCAATATCACAGTTACAGTAAATTAAATCCATCCCAAAAAAAACCAAGGAAGAAAAAAAATTGGGTACACCATATGAAGAATTATATGTGGGAAAAAAACCCACATGGCACGTGCCTAAACACCAACGCAACCAAGAACAATAACCTTTCCACAGGCTTGCATTGGGAAATTAACATTATTATCTGTAAAAAAAGTGTCCATTACTAATACTTAGGTTTTTTTTAACCAAAACGTAAGATGCCTCTCTTGCTTATTTTTGATGTTCTCTTTGGGTGCCCTATTTTCTAGGGTGAAATTAAACTCGATTTGTAACTGTGTGTGTTAGGGTTTGAAAATTTAG
Source organism: Rhododendron molle (assembly GCA_025413875.1). Lineage (NCBI taxonomy): Eukaryota > Viridiplantae > Streptophyta > Magnoliopsida > Ericales > Ericaceae > Rhododendron > Rhododendron molle. Next base: position 5,116,123 of record CM046388.1, on the reverse strand, counting down.
ATTCAACTAAAACCAAGAAACTTTAAGTAAGAGAAAAAATCAGTTAGCAAATAGAAGGATGCTGGGTGTAAAAATGTAACGACCACAGCTTCTATTATTAATTGTGATGAGTGCTCGATCTATTGAAGGTTTGAAAACACGCATAACCACTAGTTGTATATAAAAAGTATTAGCAACTGACAAATATAACTAATTTAAAATCTCGTTAAGATGGAATGAGGTACTAAAAAATGGGAACGGAGGAAATACTATCATTTCTCTATCTATCACTCCACTAAAAAATGGGAACTAAGCCCATTGAAAGTACTGTCCAGTTTACTGGATATACGGCCCCAACACCAAATCCAACTGCAGTTAACTAGGACGATTCGACGACTGTTCGATCCAGGATTAATTATTTGATGGTCATTGGCAGTGCCACATTCGTGTCCCAACACCCTTCGGCACCACAGATTCGTGTGGGATCCGTACGTTTTATCATAGGCATAAATGTGTATTAGAAATTAAACGGTTTGAAGTCACCACGTGTCGGTACCCTTAGAGCACTCCATAAGTATTCTTCCATCATGGCATGCGGTGAGATTTTTTATGCTAGGAAAGTACTATAAGACACTTTTCTTTTTGCATGTCCTCGTATTTTTGTTTTGCAGTTATGCATGTGCTACAAATTTAAGTTAATTGTGTCGTGAATCTAATAATATTTGGGTTATATTAATACTTCCGTCTCAATTTTTTTGTTTCATATAGTACTATTTTAGAACGTCCCAAATTGTTTTCCATCAAAGAAAAGTCAAAGAAAGAGGTGTGTAAATTTTCAAAAACTAAACCTCATAAATGATTAAAATAACTTTAAAATAGAGAATATGAGGTAGTATTAAAAATCTGATGAACCTTTACATGCATTAATTTTCGGTCCCTTAAAAAGGTGAGTGTTCATTAGGTCCGATATGGGACGGAGGGAGAGTATTTAAGAGTACAACAATAGGCTCACCTCCTTTGTGAGTGTGCATGTGTAAGTATTTGTGTATGATTGTAAAATTATTATTAATAGTATCCATCCGCATGAGCGCCAGTTTACCATTGTCATTTCTTTAAGAATGTCATTTTGTCAACCCAAGATTCAACAATTCCAGATTTTTAACAACTCTTTTGGCATGTTTGGCATCACACCAACTTTGACAAATTCGGAGGGTGGGGTCCTACAAAAAATACAGTCCGACTACTGGTACAGAATTCTGTGCACAGAATGTGCACAGAATTCTGTGTACAGAATGTGCACAGATTTTTTTGTGGAACCCACTACGGGTTCCACACAAGTGATCTGATCCGTTCATTATATTCAAAACATTTTTTTAAGTGTCCCGGTAAAAAATCAGCTCAATCCGACACCTATAAGTGCTTGATCTAATCATCTAACTTTTCATTCGGGTTTTTAAAGAATGAAAAGTTAGACGATTAGATCAAGCACTTATAGGTGTCGTATTGAGTTGATTTTTAACGGGAACACTTGAAAAAATGTTTTGAACATAATGAACAGCTCGGATCACTTGTGTGGAATCCGTAGTGGGCCCCACAAAAAAATCTGTGGACATTCTGTGCACAGAATTCTGTTCCCGTAGACTTTCCGCAAAAAATATTGGAAACGTTAATTTATTATTTTTCTCGCAGTTTTTGCAAAAAAAAAAAAATTGAGAACATGAGGTAGTGTTAAAAATCTGATTAAACTTTACATGCATTAATTTTCCGTCTCTTAAAAAGGTGAGTGTTCATTAGGTCCAATATGGTATGGATGGACAGTATTTAAGAGTACAACAGTGGGCCCACCTCCTATGTGAGTGTGCATGTGTAAGTGTTTGTGTGTGATTGTAAAATTATTGTTAATAGTAGTATCTATCCTTATGAGCGCCAATTTGCCATTGTCATTTCTTTAATAGTGTCATTTTGTCAACGCAAGATTCAAAATTCAAGATTTTTAACAACTTTGGGCAAATTTGGAGGGCGGGGTCCTACAAAAAATATTGGAACCGTTAACTTTTTATTTTTTTCCCTGGTTTTGCAAAAAAAATTTGAGAATATGAGGTAGTATTAAAAATCTGTTGAAACTTCACATGCATTAATTTTCGGTCTCTTAAAAAGGTAAGTGTTCATTAGGTCCACTATGGGATGGAGGGAGAGTATTTAGGCTCCGTTCCAGAAATCTTCTTAAAAAATAAGCAGCTTATTTCACATTTTCAAACTCAAATATAATGTAAATAAAAAATAATTTTTTGATTTTTTTACACCGTATTAAAGATCTTGATGAGATCTATCAAACTAGATCCATATTGGTAGGAAAATTATTTGCGTAGACACATTATTTTTAAGCTTGAAATTGCCTTCTTAAAAAATAAGGACTTATTTAAGGTTCCGGAACGGAGCCTAATAGTACAACAATGGGCTCACCTCTTTTTTGAGTTTGCATGTGTAAGTGTTTGTGTGTGATTATAAAAGGGAAATGATATGGCTTTGTTCGGTTAACAATTTTAGTTTTAGTTTTTGTTTAGTTTCAATCATTACCCTACTTCTTTTTCTAATCATTATCCTATTTCTCCAATTATTACTTTCTCATCTCTCTCCAATCATTACCCCTATCTTCAATCATTACCCTATTTCTCTCTCCACCCACTATCAAAACTAAACTAAATTAAACTCCTAACCAAACACTTGGCACTCCAAAAATTGATGCAGACACTCTAAAAAAAAAGTGGCTTTAAAGTTACACTGATTTTGAAGTACCTGCATCAATTTATGGAGTGCCAATATTATTTTCCTTATAAAATTATTGTTAATAGTATCGATCCTCATGAGCGCGAGTTTACCATTGTCATTTCTTTAATGGTGTCATTTTGTCAACACAAGATTCAACAATTCCAGATTTTTAACAACTTTTGGCATGTTTGGCATCACACCAATGGGTAGGTTTTTTATCTCGTCGCAAGAGTGAGATCTTTTATCTCATTTTTTTTCGCGCTAAAGTTTTTTATCACGCCACAAGGGTAAAGTTTTTTCTCTTTTATCTCACCACAAGAGCGAGATCTTTTATCTCCATCTTTTCGGCCCTAAAATTTTTAATCACGCCACAAAGGTAAGATTTATTCTCTTTTTTATCATGCCACAAGGGTGAGGTCATTTTTCTTTTATGTTACCACAAGAAGGAGATCTTTTATATCATTATTTTCCACTCTAAAATTTTTTATCACGCCACAAGGGTGAGGTCTTTTCTCTTTTATCTCATTTTTCCCCCCTTAAAATCTTTAATCGCACCGCAAGGGTGAGGTTTTTTTTTCTTTTATCTCGCTGCAAAAGCGAGGTCTTTTATCAAACTTTAGAGTGAGATAAAAAGATCTCATTGTACGAAAATTATACATCGGGAACGGCCGAATAGGAAGCAATCTTCAAGGAGGGTGGAAAACAACCACAAAAGAAGTCTAAACTCACAAACGAACATTCAGGATCTCACACAAACAAGACTCGTTTTTGACCTTGAAAAGCCATCACGGCGACGTAGAAAGCCCACCACAACAACACACACAAGTAGTGAGAGAAAGTCCCACACAGGAGAAGAAAAGCAACAAAAAAAAAAACAGCTAACAAAAACAAAAACAAAATCAAAATCTAAGAGTAAACAACAGATCCACACCCTGCCCTAAATTCAGCAGCCCAAAAATGCCGATCAAGACCCTCATTGCTGCCACCGCCGCTACCACAAGGGCGGCTGAGAGACAGCAAAGACCACAGAATGGAACCTTGATCACCACAGCAGCCACACCACACCGTACAGCAACACCAACCACTATCTTCATCCTAAGAAACGCGACTACGTTTGGTTTTAGTTTAGTGATCCAACCCTTTGTCTTTGCGCACAGTCCTTAATTAATTTTTTCCTTAATTATTACTTCCTCAATTGTAATTCTTTAGTCATTTTTGAGAGCCCGTGCGACTTTTCAATAAATTATACCTTATAATCTATAATATTCTAGATGATTTTGAAAATTTTATTTAATAATACAAATCGAGAGCTATCAAACAAAATTCATGTTGTATATAGAAAGCATTAGCGACTAACAAATACAACCAATTTAAAATCTCGTTAAGATGGAATGAGATACTAAAAAATGGGGACGGCGAGAATACATCATTTCTCTATCACTCCACCTATTATCTCAAAAGCCTCCCTAAAAACCCAACACCATCCTATGCTCATTGGCATTAAGTTGGCTTAGACCCCATTCCGCTTCCTCTCAGAACTTTTTTTTTCAAAAAGAAGGTAATTTCAAATTCAAATATAACGAAAATAAAAAATAATTTTTTAATTTTTTTTGCACTGTTTAAAAGATCTCAATGAGATATATCAAATAAGACACATATTGGCAAAAAAAATTATTTACGTCAACACATAATTTTTTATCTTGAAATTACTTTCTTTTTTTCAAAATTTTCTTTTTTAAAAAGTGAAACGCCACATTTCTTTTTAACTGAGCCTCATATTTAAATCGAATTAAATATGAACACGTAACGCGCCAGTGACGCACATGCACCGTACGACAGCACTCCTGTGTGTACATTTAAAGCATTCATCTGTATATATCTACCTAATTAAGTAAATGGGCCAGTGACGCGCACAATTTCTCTGTAACTGGGCCTCATATTTAAATCGAATTAAATATGAACACGTAATGGGCCAGTGACGCACATGCACCGTACGACAACACTCCTGTGTGTACATTTAAAGCATTCATCTGTATCTATCTACCTACGTACGTAAACACTAAGGGTATGTTTGGTTGGATAGAATTAATGTTGGAATAGAATAGGCATTTCAATAACTTACTTATTCCAATGTTTGGTTCACCATTCAATAATAGAATGATGATTTCAAATGGAATCACTATTCACCTTAGTAAAGGAATTGTCATTCCATCCAAAAAACTAAAGAATTATTATTCCATTTTTTTGTCACACCAAAATTGCTAGTGTCACTCCAACATTCACTATTGTCACACCAAAAATAATTATTGTCACTCCAAAAATTACTATTGCCACTTCAAAAAATGCTATTGTCACTCCAAAAATTACTATTGCAACACTATTTCATTGGAGATGAGAATAACTATTCTTAAGCACAACCAAACATAAGAATGAGAATGATTATTCCATTTTCAATTCTATTCTATTCTATTCATATTCACATTTCATTTCATCCAACCAAACGCACTGTTAATGGAAAGAGGGTTGTTTTTCCCCCCTGACACACAACCCTCCCTGGCCCCACAGTCCATTTCCCGTATTACCCCCTCCCTCTCTCTCTCTCTCTCTCACGGTTTGGCTTTTTTTTTTTTTCCTTTTCTATTTTTCTTTCCGGTTTGTTTTTTATTTTGCCACTTTATTTCCTTTTATTTCTATCCAGTTTGAAATTTTTTTTTCTTTTTTTTCTCTTTATTTCTTTTCAATTTGATTTTTTTTTTAATTTTCAATTATTTTACTTATTTATTTCTTTTCCCATTTACCTCCCTTCTTTCTTTTTTTTGGTTAATTCAATCCGGTTTTAAATTTTGGTTAATTCAATCCGGTTCTAAAAAAAAAAGAAGAAGTGGTCAGTGGTCTAGGCAATCGAGCAAACCGAATAATTTTTCCTCCTAGGTTCCGCAAAAAACAAAATTTTCTTGCTGATAAAAAAAAAACTCTCGCAAAAAAATTTCAATGCAACGGCTATTTATAATACATATCTCACAAAATATGGGAATCCCATGTGACAGCGTTACAAATAACTATTGCATTGAAATTTTTTTTTCGATAGAGACAGACTAACAACTCCTCTTAAACAAACAAAAGGGCAACTATTAGTAGAGTGTAAGTTTCCGTAGAATTTCAAATTTCTCTTTCTGATTTTTCCAAGTCCATATAAAACAAGACTTCAAAGTTTGAAATAACGACCAACTCGAGGGGCCGTTCGGCTAAATAAGTCAAGTGCCTTATTTTTTTTTTGTTCTTATTCAAATTTTTTTCGTATCACTTGGCTTATCATTATTTTTTGTGGATTATTGCTTCCTCGTGACAAGAGGAATCTAAAAAGTAAATTTTTTTTATTAAAATTCAAATTTTTTTGAATAAAGACGAAAAAAGTGGTTTATTGGCTTATTTTCGTCTTTATGTGGCTGTATTTAGCTCATTTTTGGCGAGATAGCCAATGAAATTTTTGGCCAAATGGCAAGAAATCACCATCTTCTTTGATAAAAAAAATATCACCATCTTCTTTGCAAATTTCTAATATCGTTTGTTCGTATTCGGAAAAATGTCTTTATCAGATTAAAATTTCTCTTCATCTACTGCGCAACCAAAACCTCGGGGAGCTAGAGTAAAATTTGTATGAATGAAAAGTAGTTAAACAAGAGTGTGAGAGAGATTGGTCATATGAATCGTTGTAATCTGGGTTTCGAAATGAGTTTCGTATTTCTCTTGAGTTCACACATCTTCTCCGTTCAAGACTGATCAAAGAGAAAAAAATTCAAATTAAAAAGAAAGAAAAAAGAAATAGAGAAAAAAAATTCAAACTGGATAGAAATAAAAGGAAATAAAGCGATAAAAAAAAAAGCAAACTAGAAAAAAAAAAAAAAGCAAAGGGAAAAAAAAACGACGAACCGTAAAGAAAGCAAGAAAAGAGAGAGATAGAGGGAGGGGGGTAATCCGGAAAATGGGCCGTGGGGCCGGAGAAATTATTCGTTGCCCCAAGGGCAAGAGTTGACGTGGTGCCCCTCGGGCACATCCGAACCGTCCGTTCGGGTACCGAACGGACGAGATCAAAACACCCTCTCTTCCCCTTTCTCTCTCTTCCTTCTCTCTATCCTTTCTCTCACTAAATCCGAGCCATCAAAGGTCTGAATGGACGGCTCGAATGTGCTGGGACAGGGCCACGTGTTGCCCCAAGGGCAACGAATAATTTCTCGTGGGGCCGGGAGGTGTGTGTAAGGGGGATTAGCAATTTACTGCAAAGATAATCGCTGTAGTCGTATTATGTCATCCTTTTTCTAGTCTAGTCTAGATTATAAAATGAGAGAGGGAGGAAAGAGACGGGGGAGAGAGAAACAGGCGAAATATTGATGATGGAAGCGGGAGAGGAAGTTTGGATTGCCAGGAAGGGAGAGTACAAGACGAGAAGAGAGGGTAAGGAGAGAGAGAGAGAGCGCTCACGACAGATAGAGAGAGAGGAGAGGAATAGAGAGAGCGAAGAACAGAGGATAGGGCGCAAGAGAATGACATGGAAGGACAGAACTGAGGAATGGCTCTGTGATGCAGCAATGAGAGGGGATATAGAATCACTAAAGGAAATAATGAAAATAGATTATTGTATTTTGGATAAAGTTTTGGTGGGAAGTTTCAAAGGGAAAAATCCGCTTCACATGGCTACATCAACAGGGCAAAAAGAATTTGTTCTAGAACTTTTGGAGTATAAACAAGATCTTGCTACAACTGTAGACACGGAACTAGGCACGGCCCTTCACATAGCATCCTCTAAGGGGTATCTAGAGATTGTGGAACTTTTAGTGGAAATTAGACCTGAGATGTGTGCGGCTCGTGATCGAGAAGGAAATAACCCTCTTCATATCGCTGCCATGACAGGTAATGTCGAAGTATTAAAGCTGTTGCTTCGAACCAACCCCCGCTCAGCTCGAGTTATCGTGGATCAAGGTGACAATATTTTGCACTTGTGTGTAAACTATAATCAACTTGCAAGTTTGAAACTAGTGCTAGACAAGGTGCGAGACAAGAATGGAGATGACAAGTTTGTCAATTCTACTGATAAAAATGGCAACAACATATTGCATCTCGCAGTTTTTGGTAAACGATGTGAGGTACGTCCATATTCAAACTTTTTATTGTTAAATTTTTGGCAATAATTTTTTGGTCAATGTAAAATAATTCCATTCATAAAGCCTGGCCAGCAACACTAATTCAGGACTCTAGCCTAAAGTAAAAACAAAATAATAAATGATACTTCTAGAAAAAATGCTAGGCTTGCAACAAAATTTTATAACATAGTTATAATTTGGAAAATTCTAAAATCAGCCCAATGGGCTAACAATAGTGAGTGTGTGAATGTGTATTAAAAGGTACAAAAAGTACAAAGAAATACATGTTTTTCTTGCTTTCTAGTGTGCTTATAGTCAGCTTAGTGGGCTGAAAATAGCAAGACCGTTATAACATTTTTACACATCAGCGTTGGGGTCCAGGAACTTAGGACATGTAAGGATGTTCATAGGCCCCAATACTGACATATAAAGATATCGTAACAATGTTGTAGGGTTTTGTCGTAAGCCTAACAATTCTGGTCTGATGTCTAGCCTAAAGCTAGCTCTCTAATACGATTTGGGGATTTTCGAAGCAAATAGGAAATACTTTCGCTGAAGTACAAGTATAGAATACTGACTAAAAGCGATAGTATTGTGCACATCCTGATCGTTGCTCTCGGCAATCAACAGTTGGACGATTGAGATTAGGCACAACACCTGACAATCCGGACCGTTGATTGCCAAGAACAACGGCCGGGAGGTGCACATCACGGTGCGCACAACATCCTCCCCGGGTTCTCCAAAGGGTTACAAAAAATTCAAATTCCAGTAGGAAATTAAAAAGGACTATGGAATCTCATCCAAAAAAAACAAAATACGAGAGATAGAAAAACCTTTGGATTTGAGGTCGAAGGAAAAGAGTCCTCAAATGAAGAACGAGTGGCTTATTTAAAAGAAGGAAGACCTTTACAAGGGATGAAGGGAAGAAGAACAACACTCTCGGAGAGTATTGAAAATCTTTAGAGCAAATTTAGGTACACTACATTATTTCACTACATGGTACACTATATTTGATGTGAGGTCCATTTCAGGTCCCACAAAACTTCAAAAAAATATCTATAAATTTTAAAATTTTATTTTATGGGACCCTGTAGAAAATTAGCACCAACGAATATCGGTAAGTATTATTTCTCGATCCGTAGAGGTGAAACTGTTCAACTGTGCAATTTCATCTCTACGAATCCAGAAAATAATACTTATCGATATTCGTTGGAGCTGATTTTTTAAAGGGCCCCATAAAATATTATTTTAGAATTTATGGACATTTTTCTATATTTTTTTGAGATCCAAAATAGGCCCTATATAAAATGTAGTGTAACTATGTATGGGAACATGTAGTGTATGTGGCCTTAAGAGAGAAGAACGATAGAGGTGGCAGCAAGGTTTGTAGTTGTAGAGGGCGGACCTTTGGGTTGTTTGGCGTAATACTAACGTTATTTTTCATGTTTAATTGAACTAAATAATTAAGTTTTTTTGATTCGGCTTACATTTTAAAATTTTTGTTAGTTTTGTATCAAAATTATCATATATAGATTTCACTTTGTCTTGATGAGAGTAATTTATGTTATCCAAAATGATTCAATCGGGAGTCTAGAATACGAATTCTATTACATTACACATGAACAGAATTACAACAAAATGAAGTTACAGAAATTGAAATGCAAACCGAAATACAGATTGGATTCATGAACCGAAACCCGTGATTCACACGGTGTCCTTAAAACAGATTCACCGCCTACCGGAGGGTGTTGAGGTTACTCAGCGTCTGTCTCCCAGGATTGATCCGGCTCGGACCACGAACGTCGGAACACCACCGAAGATCGTCTTGGCGAACTAACTCTGTGTTTGTCTCTCTCTCACTCTGTATCAGAATGTAGTGAACTCTTGTGGATTTCTCTGTGGTGTGAAACTATGTGTGAGGTGCTGTTTATATAGGCAGATAGCTGCCTAGTCTTCAATTCCGTGGAGTGAATGGCAGAATAAATGGGAAGAAACCCCCACAATGAATAGAGGAATAACCTCCCAATGAATGGAGGTAACCCCCACCTTGAATACGGGGAAGTAATGACCCCCAATCCATTCAAATTTTCCAACAGTCCCCCACATGAATGGAGTTGGGACCAGACCTAGTGCAGATGCTGGAGAGAGAGCACAACGGATAATCCCTGCAAAGGATAGGTAGCTTTTGGCCTTGAACCTTCCCTTGTGAAAGCCCATCGGGTTTACTGGCTGACCAGTGAACGTAATGTCTTGAACTGTTCTGCCGTTGGCGTAAACCGAGTCAACAGACTCCACACAGGAACTTTTCCTAACGCAGGTTAGTTCTCACTGTTGGGTTCATTTCGGCCATGACACCCCCGCCTGGTTCTGCAAGTATTTTCTCGAGAATTTCGCCTTTCTAAATTCTCAAAGAAGCGGCCCCACTTCATACTCACATAGGTGACCTTCTTATAAAGGGTATCCTGCTTATACCCCGCCTGGCACGCCAGCGCATAAGAGCCATTAAAAGCCAACGCTTAACCTGTTTCCATTTGCAGGTATCACTGTTTCGTACCATAGGAATGAGCAAGAGAGCATGTATCCTCAGTGATCGTTCTCTGTTACTCATGAGTAGGTTGTCCTATTGAACCTAGATCTTGGGATCTCCAGTCAGCTAGGATAGGTTTTCCTTCACGGCAACTTGAGCGTAGTAGGCATTAGCCCCATTCCCCTCGATGCACTATTAACCAGCTCTCGGTTTAACCCTTTGGTCAGCGGATCCGCAATATTGTCCTTGGATTTCACATAGTCAAGAGTGACAATCCCAGTAGAGAGCTTTTGTTTAATGGTATTATGTCTACGTCGTATATGTCTAGACTTACCATTGTACATGTTACTCCGTGCCCTTCCAATAGCCGATTGACTATCGCAATGAATGCATATTGCAGGCACAGGTTTTGGGCATCTTGGAATATCTTCTACAAAATGGCGTAGCCATTCTGCCTCTTCAGTTGCTTTATCTAAAGCAATGAATTCTGATTCCATAGTTGAACGTGCAATGCACGTCTGTTTTGAAGATTTCCAAGAGACTGCTGCACTACCAAGCGTAAAGACATATCCACTCGTGGATTTTGAGTCTTTCATGTATGATATCCAATTAGCATTAGTGTACCCTTCTAGTACTGCCGGATATCTGGTATAGTGCAGGCCCAGATCACGAGTATACCTCAAATAGCGTAGCACTCTAACTATCGCCTTCCAGTGATCAAGTCCTGGATTGCTCGTGTATCTACTCAATCGACTTACCGAGTAAGCTATATCAGGCCTTGTACAACTCATCAAGTACATGAGACTCCCGATTATCCGAGAATACTCCAATTGAGACACACATTCCCCCACATTCTTGGATAAGTGGAGGCTTAAATCCACAGGGGTATGTGCAATCTCTGTACCAGACTTGTCAAATCTCTCCAGAATCTTATCAACATAATGAGACTGAGACAAAGCAAGTCCATCAGATGTTCTGGTGATCTTGACCCCCAGAATTACATCTGCAAGGCCCATATCTTTCATGTCGAATTTAGAATTCAGCATGTTCTTGGTAGACTTGATCATCTTATCATTACTACCTACAATGAGCATGTCATCAACGTAAAGACACAAAATCACGTAGCCATCAGCTGTGTCTTTGACATACACACACTTGTCACATTCGTTGATGTTGAAACCACTTGACAACATAGCATTGTCAAATTTCTCATGCCATTGTTTCGGTGCTTGTTTTAGACCATACAAAGATCTAACAAGTTTACAGACTTTCCCCTTTTGTCCTGGCGCAGAAAAACCCTCAGGTTGTTCCATGTAGATTTCCTCATCTAAGTCGCCATTCAGAAAAGCTGTCTTGACATCCATCTGATGGATCTCAAGATTTCGCAATGCAGCAATTGCAATGATCATCCGAATGGATGTGATCCTGGACACAGGTGAGTAAGTATCAAAATAATCTAGGCCTTCTTTTTGTCTATACCCTTTGATAACAAGCCTAGCTTTGTACTTATCTATTGACCCATCTGCCTTCATTTTCCTCTTGAAAATCCATTTGTAGCCCAAGGGCTTACTGCCTGGCTGTAGATCCACCAGTTCCCATGTATGGTTTTGCAGAATGGAGTCAATCTCACTTTTGATAGCCTCTTTCCATAACGGACCTTCCGGAGAGCTAACAGCTTCTTTGAACGTCTGAGGCTCGCTTTCTAATAGATAAGTTAGAAAGTCTGGACCGAAAGAAGTAGAAGTTCTAGCCCGCTTGCTACGCCTAGGCTTAAATTCAACTTCTTCTTCTTGGTCGCGACTACTTCCACCAGTAGTTCTCAAAGTCCGCTTCGCCGAACTTGACTCTCCAATGGATCTATAAGGAAATATGTGCTCGAAAAATGTCGCGTTCCTAGATTCCACGAGAGTATTCTTGTGAATATCGGATATGTTTAATTCATAAACAAGAAACCGATATGCACTACTACCTTCTGCATAACCAATGAACACACAGTCCACGGTTTTTGGGCCTATCTTCTCCTTCTTCGGAGGAGGCACGGCCACCTTCGCAAGACACCCCCACATTCGCATGTAATTGTAGGTAGGCTTCCTACCTTTGAACAATTCATAAGGGGTTTTGGCCACTTTCTTGCGAGGGATTTTGTTGAGGATATAATTAGCAGTGAGAATTGCATCTCCCCACATGTTCTGAGGCAACCCAGAACTGATCAACATAGCATTCATCATATCCTTCAAAGTCCGATTTTTGCGCTCAGCAATTCCATTGGACTGAGGTGAGTATGGTGCAGTGGTTTGGTAAATGATTCCGTGTTGGGCACAGAATCCACCATACGGTGATTCATACTCACCACCTCGATCGCTTCTCAACATCTTAATCTTCCGATTAAGTTGAGTCTCAACTTCATTCTTGTAAAGAATGAACTTGTCCAGGGCTTCATCCTTGGTTTTCAGCAGGTATACACAGCAAAACTTGGTACTATCATCGATAAACGTGATGAAGTATTTATTGCCTGCCCGTGTTTGAATGTATTTCAAATCACACACATCTGTATGGATTAAATCCAATGGCTTAGTATTTCTTTCTATCGGTTTGAAAGAAGATCTTGGCATCTTAGCCTCGACACAAGTTTCACATTTGTGTTTGTTATTAATTTGAAAAGCTGAAATATGGTCCATGTTAATTAATCTACGCAAAGAATCATAATTAACATGACCTAGTCTACCATGCCATAAACTGGAAGACTCAAGCACATAAGCAACAGGGGATTTCTTTTTATTGATAGTAGGGATAACAGTCATTACATTCATTTTGAAAAGACCATCGGTCATATATCCTTTCCCTACATACATTCCAGCTTTAGTCAGAGTGACCCTATCAGCCTCAAAAACCAGGCGGAAACCGTGCTTGCTCAGCAGTGAACCAGAAACCAAATTCTTGCGAATATTTGGCACAAACAGCACATTATTCAGAGTCAACTCTTTTCCCGAAGTCATCTTCAGGACCACCTTCCCCTGTCCCGCAACATCTGAGGTAGCGGAATTCCCCATAAACAACTTCTCACCATTAGCAGCCGGCTCGAAGGTAGTGAACAATTGCCTATCGCAACAAATATGCCGTGTAGCCCCAGTGTCCACCCACCATTCCTGTGGGTTGGAACCAACCATGTTCACTTCAGATACCATAGCTGAGAGGTTGATATCAGCCACTGCAGCCTCCATTTCAGCCAAGTGTGCCTGAGCACGATGGTTAAGCGGCTTTTTACATTCCGAAGCTCTATGCCCGAACTTGTTGCAGTTGAAGCATGTACCCTGAAACTTCTCCTTGGGTTTCTTGGCAACACCACCTCTCGGGCCCAGATTGACACCTCTGTCCTTCTGTTTACCAGCTTGCTTGTCAGACCGCTTGTCAGTACGCCTGTCATTCTGGTTCCTCTTAGTGCCCGAAGACTGACCATGCTCCACCACATTTGCTTTGGCCATGTAAGAGGACTTGATACTCTTGTCCATACCCCGATTCTCCTCTTCAATGCGGAGCTTGATGAAAAGAGCCTCCAAGGTCATCTCCTTATTTTTGAACATGAGATAGCTCTTGAATTCTTTCCATGCCTGGGGTAGCTTGTGGATGACAGCAGCCACCTGGAATGCTTCACTCAGAATCATCCCCTCAGTCCTGATCTCATTGAGCAGGAGCTGCAGCTCTTGGACTTGGACCGCCACAGATTTGGAGTCCACCATCATGTAATCAAGGAACCGGCCCACAACGAACTTTTTGGACCCAGCACCCTCGATTTTGTACTTCCTGTCTAAGGAATCCCACAGTTCCTTAGCTGACTGAGCTTCGCCATACACAGAATATAGCGAATCGTCCAGAGCATTCAGGATATAGTTCTTGCACATGTAATCATGCTCTTTCCACCTGGCCACATCCATCCGCTTCTGAGTGTCAGGATCGTCTTCGGCAATAACCGGTGCTTCCTCGACAAGCCACTTTGCCAAGTTCAAGGTGGTGAGATAAAACAATATCTTTTGTGGCCACCTTTTGAAATCCACCCCGACAAACTTGTTCGGCCTCTCCACATGAGACATTGGGATAGAAAGAATCCCAGGAGTGGGAGCAATTGGAGCAGGAGTTGACACAGCACCGTTGCCACTGCCACTGACATTTCCAGTCTCTTTCCCAGTGACGGTTGTTTTCCTTTGCTCAGTTGTCATCTTTTCCTGAAATTAGGAACATCCACATATAAGAGAAGATTAACAATCTATCAAACAAGCTAAGTCTAACATCCCCCACAACACCATGTATCCTGGGGGTCCCAGGGGGCGCGCCCCCTGGCGGGGGTCTCAGGGGGCCGTGCCCCCTGACGGGACTGTGATAGTACAGGACTGTGATAGTCCAACTTCTACTTACTCGAACAGATCAATCCGTGTACTAGCCAAACCACGTAGGCTGCGCACTATGACTGAATGATGCAATCCTCCCACTTGGATGCTCAAGTCAGACACAGCTCACACAGCCATAACAAGCCTTCCACTGGCTGTTCACTAGGCCACACACAGATTGCTTCCATTGAGCATACCACATAACAGATTACCAATAGATTAAGGCCGAGCAGTGTCACGGCAGAAACCGAGTAGACTGCTCCAGAGGCCAACCACCATTTAACCAAGGCCCAGCCGCACTGACTGCCTTGGCCATAGCCCCATTGAACCAAGGCCCAGCCGCGCTGACTGCCTTGGCCATAGCCTTTCGGTTACCAATGTGATCAAGCCACGCATGACTGATCAAGGCCGAAGCCATCTAGTTTATCCCATATCAGAACTGTGGTCTAGCCGCGCACGGCTAACCATGGCCGAAGCCAAACAGGTTTGCAAATGATTTTATTGAACATTGAGCAATCTGCCAGATTACTCCATAAACGCATACACCAATGGTTAATCCACCAGGAAACTAATCTGTCATCAAACTGTTCTTGCAACTCAAATGTTAGTCTCGAACAGAATACGTTTCTGGAAATCCGATTGTAGATCAAACGATCAAAATCTGTTTTAAGCTTGTTATCCAAAATGATTCAATCGGGAGTCTAGAATACGAATTCTATTACATTACACATGAACAGAATTACAACAAAATGAAGTTACAGAAATTGAAATGCAAACCGAAATACAGATTGGATTCATGAACCGAAACCCGTGATTCACACGGTGTCCTTAAAACAGATTCACCGCCTACCGGAGGGTGTTGAGGTTACTCGGCGTCTGTCTCCCAGGATTGATCCGGCTCGGACCACGAACGTCGGAACACCACCGAAGATCGTCTTGGCGAACTAACTCTGTGTTTGTCTCTCTCTCACTCTGTATCAGAATGTAGTGAACTCTTGTGAATTTCTCTGTGGTGTGAAACTATGTGTGAGATGCTGTTTATATAGGCAGATAGCTGCCTAGTCTTCAATTCCGTGGAGTGAATGGCAGAATAAATGGGAAGAAACCCCCACAATGAATAGAGGAATAACCTCCCAATGAATGGAGGTAGGGCTGTAAGTGAGCCGAGCTACTCGCGAGCTCGGCTCGGCTCGACTCGCTAAGGCTCGGCTCGACTCGGCTCGTTTAGTAAACGAGCCGAGCTCGAGCTCGAGTATCCGGCTCGTTTAGTAAACGAGCCGAGCTCGGCTCGGCTCGTTAGACAAAAGCTCGGCTCGTCAAGGGAGGCTCGGCTCGATAAAGAGAGGCTCGTTAAGTAAATTACTAAGCTCGGCTCGTTAAGGGCTCGGCTCGTTAAGGCTCGAGCCGAGCTCGAGCTCGAGTTTTGGGCTCGTTAAGTTAACGAGCCGAGCTCGAGCTCGCCGAAACTCGGCTCGGCTCGGCTCGTTTACACCCCTAAATGGAGGTAACCCCCACCTTGAATACGGGGAAGTAATGACCCCCAATCCATTCAAATTTTCCAACAATTTAATTAAGAAGTAAAATATTATTATTCCACAACTAAAAAATTGTTTTCGAAAACTACAATTATAGGGTGCTTGTAGATGACCAGCAATTAGTACCCAACACCCCTTCTCCACACACGAATATTATGTGATGGAGAAGGGAGTTGGGGACCACATGGCGAAGCCCCAAGCTCACTGAATATTTATTCCTAAAATCTGCCTTATTGAACTTTTCCTTTTCTATGTATAATGTATGTATGTTTTCTTTGATTTTTAGCTAAATCTTAGATCGTGTATATACATATTTCAGATTATCAAATATTTACTTCTTGAGCGGCCGAAAGAAAAAAAAGGTGTCAAAGAGCTTGGCCAAAAAATAGATGTGAAGGCAAGAAATGGAAGTGGGTGGACAGCGTTGGATATTCATTCCCGAGTAGCAAAGAGTGAAGATAACATTAGTGAGTATCGTGATATCAAAGGAGTCCTACGTGAATCTGGGGTTAAAAAGTCCTACAAACTTTTTTTCCCATTTGATCCTTTTTGGCAAAAGAAGAAAAAGGATACATTAATGATTGTATCATCGCTGATGGCAACGATGTCATTCCAAGTCGGGATCAACCCTCCTGGAGGTGTTTGGCAAGATACATCAACAGAGCACGAAGCCGGGAAAGCTATAATTGCTTATACCAATCCCAAAGCGTATCCGTACTTGGTGTATTTCAACACGATAGGATTCCTTCTGGCTTTGACTACAATCTTAGAGCTCATTGTTGTTTTGCCAACGCAAAAAAGGGCCTTTGGGTTTATTCGAGCTGGGATCTCGTGGTTGACGATCATGATCATGGCATTTGCTTATACATTTTCCGTCATTGTTCTCGCTCCCACGGAGATGTATAAGTCGGTAAATCTTGTCATTTTGGCTACTGTTACTGTCTGGGCCGTTGGGGTAACATTTCTCCGCGTAGTAACACAAGAGGTTCAATTGATGCTACTTGGCCTGATAGTATCTCTGCCATTTCTACTACCTATATTTTTGCCTGCATGTTTATATGGATGTTACAGTGCAGCGGCCGAAGAATGTTGTCCAACTGAGCCCATTGAACGTACTGTCCAGTCGACTGGAGATACGGCCTCACCACCAAATCCAACTGCAGCTAGCGAGAACGAGACGAGTGTTTTGATCCAGGAGTAATTATTCAATGGCATTTGGCAGTGCCACATTCGCGTCCCAACACCTTTCCCCACCACAAATTCATGTGGGATTTGTACATTCTATCCTAGGCAAAAATGTGAGTTGGTGCCCTAAAAGCACCCAATAGTTGTTCTTCGATCATGCAATGCCGTGAGTTTTTTTATTCTGTTTGCTTGTCCTCGTTATGTTTGTAATTTGTGGTTATGCTAAAAATTTAAGTTACTTGTGGTATTAATACTCGTCCGTCTCATTTTTTTTGTTTTTGTTTCATATACTATTTTTGAAATGTCCGAAATTGTTTCCTGCATGTCAAAGAAAAGTCAAAGAAAGAGGTGTGTAAATTTTCATATATAAACTACCCCTCATAAATGATTAAAAGTAACTTTAAAATTAAAGTGTCTTGATATCATTTAAATGTGCGTGGAAGTTTGTGAATGTATATTCATCACAAAGAAATCTCTATTGAAACTCCGGTTTATTGACAGTAATGAGGGGTATTTTGGCTTAATAATCTTTGAACTATTTTTTTGCCTTATATATTCATAAGTATTTGCATTTTTTAATATTCTATTAATTTCTTGGAATATGTATTTGTCTCAATGAGAGGGATCTAAAAAGTAAAAAGTTATGATCAAAATGGATAGGAATCCAGATAGCTAGGAGAGAAGTAAAATGTTCACTAAATACGAAGAAAATACAAAAAAGACAAATTTTTGAATTTTTTTTGCCTTTATTCAAGTTTTAACTGTTTTGGGTTATAATTTAATGAAGGGAAAATTTCAAAAAAGTCATGAACTTTCAAGAACTTTACTAAAAAAAATACTTTAACTTTAACTAATGACAAAAGGACACCTGAACTTACCATTCCGTTAATAAAAAGCCCATGCCGTCCAATTCTGTCAATTTGTAACGGATGGAGTTAACGGAAGGCGTAAACCTCCCTTTTTTTTACTTTTTACTTTGGAAAAATTTTTAACTTTCTTTTTTAGTAGTAAATAAATAAGCAATAAAGTTCCTCTTTTTTTTTCTTACTATTTATAAAAAATTACTTTAACTTTATTTTTTACTATTTACTAAAATAACTTTAACCCTCATTTTTTTAGAAATTCGACCCCACCTAGCTACCCCACTAATCAACCCCACAACCAACCGCCAAAGCCCTAACCCCAATTTCGTAAATTGTTTAAAAAACGATGGTGAAAGTAATTTTTAAAAAAATAGTAAGAAAGAAAACTTCATTTCATATTTATTTATTACTAAAAAAGAAAGCGTTAAAAGTAATTTTTGAAAGTAAAAAATAAAAGGAAAATTTATATAAATGGTCCTCCTAGTTTCATTCGAGTTTCATTTTCGTCCTCCAAATATCAATTACAACTCTTTTGGCCTTCAAGTTTGGTTTTCGTATCAAATTGGTCCAATTGATAACTTCTGTCAGCCAAACTGAACGGGAAAAATCAGATTGATGGCAGTTTGGACGTTGCAATTCGTACCAAGTTGGTCCAATTGATAACTTCTGCCCTCAATCTGATTTTTCCCTCAATCTGATTTTTTCCGTTGAGTTTGGCTGACAAACATTATCAATTGGACCAACTTGGTACGAAAACTAAACTTGAAGGTCAAAAGAGTTGCAATTGATACTTGGAGGACGAAAATGAGACTCGGGTGAAATTAGGAGGACCATTTATATAAATTTCCCTTTTATTTTTTATTTTTTGTAAATAGTAAAAATGGGGTTAAAATAATTTTTGATAAATATTAAGAAAAATAGAATTTTGTTGTATATTTATTTATTATTAAAAAAATTTTAAAGTAATTTTTTGAAGTTAAAAAAAAAGGGAGGTTAACACCTTCTCTTAATTAGCTCCATCCGTACAAATTGACGGATTTGGATGGCGGCGGCTTTTTTGTTAACTGAATGGTATGTTCAAGTGTCTTTTTGTCATTAGTTAAAGTCCAAGTGTTTTTTTGTAATTTTTTTGAAAGTTCAAGGGTTCTTTTGAAATTTTCCCTTTAATAAATCCCTCTTGTCGAGAGGAATCAATAATTTACAAAAATTTGACGCAAAACTTACAACGACAAAACAAATTTGAATGAAGACAGAAAGTAATCCATAAGAATTATTAACCGTAACCACGCTTATTGAGTGATGGTCAATGAAACCATCGTATTGTGCAATTTCATAAGAAAAACACGGGATCGAATTTACACAAATTAATTGGATAGGGGACTCAGACAAGGTGACCCCCTATCACCTTTTCTCTTTAATATAGCAGCGGAGGCTCTCAATTTAAAGCTAGAAAGAGCTAAGGAGATCAATATCATCAAAGGTACTAAATTGGGACGCAATGGGGTTTCTATATCGCACTTACAGTTCACGGATGATACCATTCTCTTCTGCAACAACGATCCGAAAGAGATGGCAAACATCAAAAGAATCTTAAGGTGCTTCCAATTGATGTCAGGACTGAAAATAAACTTTTCAAAGAGCTCTCTTAGTGGAGTGGATGTTCCACATGAAGATGTGGTGTTGCTGGCAGAAATAATGGGTTGTAAAGTGGAAGTGTTACCTATCAAGTACCTTGGAATGCCGTTGGGTGCAAACCCTGGTAGGATTAAGACTTGGGACCCTGTTATTGAACGGACTGAAAGGCTTTTGATTGTTTGGAGAGGTCGATGTATCTCGTCCGGGGGAAGGCTAACTCTTATTAATTCCAACACTGGAAATGTGCCCATTTATTTTATGTCGTTGTTTAAAATGCCAATTGCAGTGGCAAGGAAAATCGAGAAACTTCAAAGGAATTTTTTTTGGGGTGATACGGTAGACAAAAAAAAGATGCATTTGGTTAAATGGGATGAGATAGCAAGGAAAAAAGAAGACGGGGGTTTGGGGGTGAAGAGGATGCTTCAGCAAAACTTAGCACTCTTGGCCAAGTGGTGGTGGAGATTCGAAAACAACAAAGCAGCACTTTGGGCGAGAGTTATCAGAGGAAAGTACGGGCTGGACACAAACTGTTGGCTGCCATATATTCAACGTCCAGGCTCAACGTCGAAAATTAAGGCGGATATTTGTTCATTGGAGGATCCATCTTCACACTTGGGCTATTCAATGCGCGAGAGTTTTAGAATCAAAGTAAATTCAGGTAATGCAACCTCATTTTGGGAACATTCTTGGCTGGGAGAGTCTACGCTAAAAGAAGACTACCCGAGAATTTTCCTTTTATCAGATCAAAAGAAGGAATTGCTTTGTAATATGAGGTGTGAGGCAAATGGAGGCTCATGGGAGCTGCTATTTCGAAGAAGGACATTCGGGCGGGAGAGGCAAGAGCTGGATAATCTGATTCAGAGAATCCAAGGTGTGACACTAAACCCAACTCAGCCTGATTATTTACAATGGAGATGGTCGGTGGACGGCAATTTTAGTGTTAAATCAGCATATGGGAAATGGGATCAGCTGTCTCAATCTAACAATGCTTTGCTGGGTTCATTATGGAAAAACTTATGCTCGCCAAAAGTGGAAGTCTTTGCGTGGATGGCTGTCAAGGAGAAAGCGGCAACCAGGTCACTCCTTTTGGGTAGGAACATAATCACCGAGGTTCAAGCTGCTTTGTGCCCGTTTTGCTTGCAACATCTGGAGACCCATCAGCATTTATTCATCCACTGCCATTTTTCATGGACTGTGTGGTGTATCATATTGGATTGGTGGAAGGTCAAGTGAGCATGCCCTGCCGCTGTTCCGATTCTAGCAAGTTGGTGGCTTGACAATGGGTTCCGCAACCTAGAGAAACATATTTGGGAATCTTGCTTCTATGCTACTTTGTGGTCCATCTGGCTGGCAAGAAATGACTGCATTTCAATAACTCGGCAAAAAAACCAGGGGAGGTGGGGGATTTGGTTAAAACAAGGGTTGCGATGTGGATGAAGGCGAAATTTAACATCAAAATCTATACTGTGGAGGATTTTAAGGTTTTCTTGGATGGTATCCGTAAATTAAAGCTGTAACGTAGGCTATGGGGTCTTATCCAACTTTTTGTTGGATTTTGTTTTTTCCGAAGTATCCAAGCTCTATGCATAGATGCTCTTTTCTCGATGTACCCTTTCGAGTTATATATAAATGTTTCGTTTGCCGAGAAAAAAAAAATTTAAATGGAACAATGAATAAACATGGAAGTTACTTAGCGGGGTTAAGTACGTGATCACACTTGCCCTGGCTCCGCTTTTGAGTCTGAAAAATAAATTTTAATGTAATTGCTTAGAAAATGAATCAAAAGAGTCATTGGCGATATATAACTTTCTTGCAATAAACGCGGAGGAAAAAAGGAAAAAGAAAAAACTTTCTATCAATAAACTCAATTTGCTGTAAGTGGCCAATTTTATCTTAACATACAAGGGCACCCCTAACAAGCAGGTGCCGAGCGGCATATGATCCAACCGATTGATCTTAGCACGGACGACTCAGATTGAATTTGAGCATCTACAGATCTAAACCGTCCTTTAATTGCTCGGTTGATTGTTGAGATGAACTACCAGATTAGCCGCTCAACACCCATTTGGAGGGGGTGCTTGGCAACATCCCCTTAATTTCCAACCGTATCGGAGTACCGCCAGTGCCTCCCGTTTGGTCGCAAAATTGGTACTGTTATACCCCTATGGGATAATTATATCGGATAAGCTTTTCCAGGATTAGTGCATCCACATGTGCATAGAAGTTTATAAATTAATGTGTATTTTTTTTTTTTTTTTGATCATTGGAAAATGCCTTCAAGGCAAAAAAATTAATGAGTATTCAGTACAGCGAAATGTTTACTGAAATTCTAGCTTTTTTAGAACAATGAGTATTATTCCGCTCGTATTGAGTGGCGGCAATCCAAACCGTGGTATTAATAGTTTTCGGTCGAGTGGTTTTTATGATTGCAAAATTTCATCAAGATATGAGAACAATTTACACAATCGGATAAAAAACTTAAATGTATCAATGAATAAACATGGAAGTTAGTGGAGTTATGTGGCCAACTTGGCTCCGCTTTTGAGTCCAAGAAATCAATTTCAATTAATTGCTAAAAAAATTTGACAAAAAAGTGTAAACAAAGGTTAAAATGGTTTCGTCAAAATAGTAATTTAATTAATACGGGATTTCAAGAACGTGGTTAATATATTTCCAAAGTTCAGTTTGATGAGGACCAAGATTGTAGATACGATCGATTCTGCTGCAACTTTAAGCTTATCCTGGACATATCTATTTGTAGTAGGGGTGTATGTAATGGGTTCGGGTTTGGTTGATTTTGGGTATATGGAACCGAAATCGATCGGTTCTGAAAAAAACTTGGATATCGATCCCGACTGAATTAGTGAAGAAACAGTTATCGGTTCGGAGTGGTCGGTCAACTTATAATGAGTAACAGTAATAGTACGTAGCTCGCTTCCAATTTACAGAGAATGTAAACATCTCTTGCTTACCCTGAGTAAACATCTCTTGCATGCATTAACGTACATTTGCTTACTCATTGCAATTCGACGAATTCTTTCACACGACGGGGCGATTAGTGTAAAGAAAAAGAACTAGCTAGCAAATTTGACAAAAAGAAAAA
Organism: Rhododendron molle; assembly: GCA_025413875.1. Classification (NCBI taxonomy): domain Eukaryota; kingdom Viridiplantae; phylum Streptophyta; class Magnoliopsida; order Ericales; family Ericaceae; genus Rhododendron; species Rhododendron molle. Next base: position 5,093,007 of record CM046388.1, on the reverse strand, counting down.
GTTGAAAAAGTATATCGATTGAAGCTCTCAAGCAACCTTCGCACAACTAGTTTTTTATGACGGGTACTGGAATACTATTAGCGGAAATCAATGGTCTAGGAAAGTGTTATTTTATGACCAGTAATAGAATACTATTAAAGATAATAAATAGAACGACCATTCAAACCGACCAAAACACTTTTGAACAGTAAGATTTAGCGTAGTTGCATGCTGCTATGAGATGGGCTGGGCACAACAGGCCCCGCTGCCGCATGAAACATATCTTAGGTTTTGTTTCTATCTATTTAATAAAGCAACACTGCTATCCACACATATAAATAGCTACATAAGATTTTTTGTGGGGTCCACCTCGGGTCCCACACAAACGATCCGAGCCGTTTATTTAATATAAACATTTTGTCAAGAGCCCCTCAAAAAATTAGCTCAATCCGACACTTATAGATACTCGATCCAATTATCCAATTTTTCATTTTGATTTTTGAATAATGAATAGTTAGATGATTGGATCAATCATCTATAGATATTAGATTGAGCTGATTTTTAGCAGGAGCCCTTGAAAAGTGTTTAAATATTTAATGAACACCTCGGATCGTTTGTGTGGGACCTGAGGTGGGCCGCACAAAAAATTTGTGTAGAATATGTACCCAATTTTGTATGTGTACTTAGACTTTTCGTTAATAAAGGCATCATGTGATGAGGTGATATAAGAGCATCTCCAATCCACCTCTATTTCTCTAAAATAGAGAATGGATGTGACAGATTGAGGGAATATTTTATAATTTATTTCATTTTTTTTCACTTTTTGTACTTTTTGGGAGAATTTTCGAGGGACCCACCGTCCTTTTTAGAGTTTGGTCCTCCAAAAGTAAATTTGGTCATCTAAAAATGGAGGATCAAAAGTAAATTTGGAGTACAAAATTCCTCCATACTCTAAAAAGGAAGATGAGTCCCTCAAAAATTCTCCCAAAAAGTACAAAAAGTGAAGAAAAAAGAGAATAAATTACAAAATCTCTCCTCAATGTGTTACATCCATCCTCTATTTTGGATGCATTGGAGATGCCCTAAAGGGCCAGCCAGGGGCGGATTCACGTTGGGCACATGCCCCACGCCGTTTTAAAAAAAAAGTAAAACAAAATTGATATAAATACATAAAAGTTCCTTAAAATTGTACAAAGCGTGATGGTGTGGCCATATGCGTTGAGAAAAGTTCCAATCACCTGGGTTCGAATCCTAGGCGTTCCATCCCCTGTTTTTTTGTTTATTTTTTTTTATTCTATCTCTTTCCTTTATTTCTTCATTTTTGCTACTATACCTCGTTCATTTATTTCTTCATTTTTGTTTTACCTCTTTTCTTTATTTCTTCATTTTTTTTTCTGTCTCTTTGTATTTTCCTCCAAATCCAAAATATTATGAAAATCAAATTTACTACTCCCTCCATCCATTTTTAAGTGTCCTGCTTCGTAACTCCAACTTATTAAAAAGACATCATCATTATACCTTTCATATCAACTTTTTCTTCCACTTTTCCTACTTACCCATCATCATTACTCTTTTATTCACTTACTTTTCAAAAAAGAATCTACTTTTAGGGACAAAATAGACAATACAGCAATTTTTACCCACTAACTTTACAAAATTGACACTTATTAAGGGACAACCCAAGATGGAATACTGGACAATAAAATAGGGACGGAGGGAGTATATTCTTTAGAAACTTTCTCTTGATTTGGCATTAATCTTACGGTTGCCACCGCGACAGTTGAAAGAGTATTTTCCGCCATAAAGATTGTCAAAAATCGGTTGCAGAATAAAATGAGTGATCAATATTCAATTGTTGAGCGATAATTTAGTGGTATACAAATAGAGAAATACATTTTTAAGATTGTGAATAATAGGTGCCCTTTGTATATAAAATTTTTCGATTCTTGTCCTCGAGACGAATTAATAACACATAAAAATTTGACGCAAAACTAACAAAAGCGAAAAAATTCAAATAAAAATAAAACTCCTAAATTTAAGTCAAGTTCAAAAGAACTCAGCCGAGAGAGCAAGAAATAGATCTAAAAAGTAAAAAATAACTTCCTAAGAGATCATATATCCTCTTTTTTTGGGTCTCCTGCAGTGGAGGCATCGGGTGGAGGCATTCCTATTCTCCGTAGAGACCTTCGGGTTACGATTGGAGTTTCGGGTTTTGATTTCTTCACTGGAATTACCTTGGTTTGTGCTCTAGAGAGAGAGAGAGAGATAAAAAGAGCTTAGTAGATGAAATGACTAACGTAATTAGCAAACTCTGTCTCTAATACATAACTAGATGGTTTTTTCGAACTAGATTAAAATATGGAGAGAGAGAGAGAGAGAGAGAGAGACCTTTGGCGTTTGGCTGATGCTGTGAGATCGTTGATTTTAAAATGGATGTTGAGAGAAGCGAGCATTTGGTCGTTGCGCTTGATGTTCTCGAGCCGTCGGCGCTCGTACTCTGTTAACTTCTTGGGCGCCATGGGAGCGAGTGAGAGAGTTGCAGAGAGAGAGAGAGTTGCAGAGAGAAACAGAGAGGCGTTGGGGTTAATTGCGTAAATTTTTTTCAATTTCCAATTAAAATTCAAGCCGTCTATCGTCAAAATAAACGGCCGAATTGCCGCCAACAGGCCTGCAGCGCAGGATCAATCGTGGGCTAAAATCCCCCAATTCTATATTGTTGCAGCCTTTTTTCTTACTATAGTCACATGTCCTTTTTCCTTCTTGTATTATGACCTCAATTTTTATAAGATGTTCCATATACAATTTTTTTTAAAACCAATAAAATTTAGTTGTAATGAGCCTAATTTTGCGCGTGGCCAAAACCCCTGTTCAAAAATCAACATTCCAAAACCCCTGTTCAAAAAAAAACATTCCAAAACCCTAATATTCCCAAACTTGTCCCCCCAGAGCAACCAACTTCATGTCCGTCAACAGAAAGAACCTCATCATGAGTATTCTCCCGGGCACAACCCTAGCTATATCCTATGGTTCCAACCTCGGCGATCCCAAATCAATGCAACCCCGAAACCCTTATTGAGAATCCGAAAAAATTCTCATTTTCATCACTGAACGCAATTGGGAATTCTTCGAAACACCAATGATTGTTTCAGCAAAAATTTGATCCGTGGTGTCACTGCAATACGTATCTCTCATGCTACTAGGGCCCAATGTAGGGTTTAGTTTGGGTTTCGTCAGAATCATGTTTTTTAGGCCTCCTGCATCGATTCACTTTGGAAAATGTAGACATTATAATTAAATCAAGGCAAGATCTAATCCATTCATCGATTCAAACTCTTGGAACAGCTATTGATGTCCAGTCCTCAAGCAGCATAAAAAGCCACTAAACGCGACATCAAAGTTCTGCAAAGCAGTAATTTACAAGGCCAAAACAGAAGCCTTGCCATTTGACAAACCGCCTACAAACTGCCTATACGTTATCGAAAACCAACATCATCGTTTCTCAACTAATCGATTTCCGATGGTACAACAATACTGGACAAAACCTTAGCATGTTGACCACATGTTGCCGCCAATTCTGGCTCCCGCAAGCATCCCAATCTCGCAAGGGTGTGCATCCAAGTGACTTGGAATTGCAGCTATATGGGGGCTCCGTAAAGTTCTAATACTTGTTTGCCTAGCTGTGGAGATAACTTGGACTTCTCTCTTCGCACTGCCGACGAAGAGGTAAGAATCGTCCCAGCCCCATATCGCTCTGCTTTGTCATGCAAGAAAAAGAAATGTTAAAACTCCTGTTAAACTCCTGTGTCAAAATGAAGATCCTAAAGACCATGTATGTAAGACAGCTTCATGGTGGACCAACAAATGAGGACCCTATGTAATTAACCAGTTATTCAGCATGAACAAGAGGTCCGAAGGTGGAAGGAGACCCGATGTGGGAGGATTTTTGAAAACAGAAATTATAAAGAGAAGCTTTTATATACTTATAAAAAAAAGAAACCCCAAAAACGCATGGAAACAATCACTTGTAACCAATATGCAACATCACCATGCCTATGCAAATCCAATTGCTTTGTGTATCACAGATTCACATAGCCTCAAGTCACTTCTTATGCAACATGGTACATTGGCAACCCCATTAGAAAGATAGGACCAAGTATAAATCTGCATTTGAATCAAAAGGAAGAGTAAAAAAAAAAAAAAAACTGCATGGGTAGGTTACGATTCATTTTCCACCGTCTTCTTCCAGGACAAACATGGAAGGATAGGGACTAGGGAGAAATCATGTGAAAAGACAAGCATCACAAGAGAACGGGTATTATTCGTATCTAACTAATTGATCCATTTATATGGCATATAATCTATGTAAGATATAGAATTCAGGTTCATTTTGCCAAGTGAATCAGTTAAAAAAGCAAATAAATCTAGTTAAACTGCAGATGATGGTGACATGCAGCACCCTGAAGAAGAATAAGAAAGTTAAATTACCACCCCCCCCCCAAAAAAAAAAAAAAAAAGACATTGCAAAAAAACATACCTGATTGAAAAAATCCCTCCTAATGTTGAATTTTGATAATGTATCATACTTGTGTCTTCAAAATTAGCTCCAGTCACTAGGCCGACTTTGTCATCAGAACTGTATCCTCAAAAATCAGAAAGAGTGTCACCAAGCTGTGTGAGATGCAAGTTGTTTTGGACCAAAACAAGATTTGATAATATAACAGAATAATCTTAATTGCTTAAAATGAAGAGACTGATCAACAGTAAATAGTTTCACCATGTTCCTAATACTGAATTAGTACCTCCACTTAAATGGACGTAGACATAGAGAATATCAACCAGAATCCAGATCAAATAAACTTAGCACCAGTAGATTCTACCTCTCAAACTGAGAGGTTCCAAGTAGAAGTTCCAAAATAAAAGAAAAAATAACTCAGATTTTGCAGGTACACATATCTGAAATTAACATTATTTAAACTGAAGCCACAGCACAAGCCACACAAAAATTTAATAATTTCAAGCACACAATCAATGTATCTAGTCTAGCATCTTATAGCAACATTACAAGCTTTCAGAAAAAAAAAAAAAAAAAAAAGATCTCCGAGGGCTGGAACACTTATTGCTTGAGAACTGTATTCACATAGTATAGAAGAATAGTATAATGTTCGCTCATCAAAAATATAGTATAATGTTTGGTCTTGTATTACCTTCCTATAAGATTTTCGCTAAGAGACACCAGTGACATCGCACATCAAAAAGACTTTTTCATACCCTGTTGTTGCTCGACAGCTTCCAGAAGGTGAAAAGTAAGCTGATTGCACAGCCCTATTGTGGCTTTCTGTCTTCAATAACTTTGGCTTAACTGCATCAACAAATCTCAAATCCCAAATGCAAGCAGTTTGTGGGCAGCATGCCCTTGGAAAAAGGATTCCGTTCCTTTTCGCCAAAGCGGCCCGGAAATCGAGGGAGCACAAACGGAAAAGCAAGCGCTCGGAATACAGAGTCGCCACTCGGGTTTGAAGGTCCGACACCCAAGGAACCGTATTTCGAAGCACCTGTCGCGCTGTTTGATTTGAAAAAGTGAAAGAACCAGTCCGTCATAACCATATCTGGGTTCGGGAGACAGGTTACGAGAGGGGAAGGGTTTTAAGACACCCCTCTTGCCCAATCCGGAGATCAGTCTCTATTTAGGCATTTTGTGAAAATATTGTGATTCATCTCCTTCTTTAATCAATTTTAAGCCAGTTAGGGCGGGGGAACAGTTAATCGGGAATTAAACTGTAACTTGTTTGCAGGATGTGATAGAAAACATGTTTGCTCTATTGAAACAGTTAGTATAGGATGAAAACAGACTGTTGTGGGGATTAAACAGACTGGAAGGCCCCTGTCTTGGAGTGTCGTGCGCAGGAAGAAACCAGTATGCACTGATCAAGTCAATGCATGCTGATCACACCTGCGCGCCAGTAAGCCTAAGCCCATAGCTCTTATTCTCAAATCCTCTGGGTTCTAGAAGGACCAGTGCACACCCAGGACAAACCAATCAGTTTATAGTATTTACATAACACAGTTTTAAACAGTTAAAGGCTGCAAAAGCCTTACAAATTAACAAAAACACTCCATAAACAGTGTGGGCACAAAATAACGGCCTAAAACCAATTAAGTTACCCGTGCAAGACCACTCACTGGTCAGAGGCTGACCATCGCGCGAGGAAGCCAGTCTGTCGCGCGATGCTCGCGCTCCGGCGCCCGACGGTTGCGCCCTGGTGCGACGGTCAATGCTCCATTTGACCATCGCGCGCGGGTTTGGGAGCAGCGCGCGAGGGTATGGGCCAATCTTCCAGTGTTTGTTTTTACATGTTCTGGGTTCTGGGACAAGTCCAGAAAGATCCCAGGAGCTTCCAAAAGTAAACAGAAAGATATACAAAACTAAGCTATGGATTTTAGCATGCAAAATAGTGTTCTATATACATAATAAGGCATAAAACAATAGGACACTAATCCCCACGCGGTCCTGTGCGCGCAGCCACATAATGTCGCGCGCTAGATGATAAGCACCCATTATTGTAGATAATTGGTGCGCTTAGTCCCGCTTTAGATTAGTTTCTTTCTTTTAATCGTCATTTTAAGCCATTTTGCGCGTAAGGTTTCTTTTGAGCATTTTCAGGCAAAACGCATTTTAAAGGCATGTTTTGATGCTCGGTGCAACCCTTGAGGGTATTCAAGCACTTTTGCTCGGTAGATTTCGGCCATCGGGCAGCGGAAGGATCAATCGTCCACTTGGCGGTGCTTGCCAGGCATTTGGAAGGCCGTCAAGGCAGTGGGAAGGCAGCCAGGCCAAGCCATGGCCAAAACTGAAGAGGCAGGCCATTTTGAAGCGGTATCGATACGGGTAAAATGACCGTATCGATACATCATTAAAACAGAGCAAGGTGTAGGCCGTAGCAAACGGGTATCGATACGGGCTTTTTAGCTGTATCGATACGGGTACTTAACTGCAGATATTTTCAGCTTTTGTTTGTCTCTACTTTTTGGATATTTTGTACCCCTTTTTGAGATATTTAGGGACGTGCAGAGAGAGACTGGGGGCTTTGGATATAAATACCTCTCACCCTCTCTCTTGTCTTCTCCCACTTCAAGTCTTTCACTTTCTTAACTTACCTCCATTAAAGCTTTAAGGTTTTCTAGCTAATTTCTTCAAGTACCTAGGTAAGTTCAAGTTATTTGTTAATTCGTCGTTTATTAATGTTGTAGCTACGGTTAAGGTTGTTATAATAATCAAGTTTGTTTTCGATTCTATCGGCTAAAAATTATGTCTTGCTTTTATGCTTTCGTTTATGCTTTAGCTATGAATGAGTAGTCGTTAGGCTAAGTCTCGGGATAATCTTTCCCGAAGACTTAGGTTGTTAATTGGTTCTCGAGCCATCGGGCTTAAATGCATGATTTTCGGAATAGAACTTGCTTTGCAAATTCGGTCTAAACTTAGGGGTGTTAACTCCTTGGTATGCCGTTTGTCAAGCGGTCTTGGCAAATAATATGTCGAGGGCTCGTGGCCTCCTATGGATTCGATTAATGATAAAAACAAGTTGGTTCGCCTTCGGAAAATCACATCTTTTGATAAATGTAGTCAATAAAGCTAAATCTTCCGGGTGTGAGCACGCGATCGTGACTCTCGCCTGAGTTATAATCGAGAACCGGTAATGGCCTTTGTCAAGGGTTAGAAGATCCTTAGACTTGCCTCTTTAAGTTAAGTAAGCAAAACTCTAGTCTTCGTTTTAGTCTTTCCATTTTCAAAGCAAAACCGATAGTTGGCCGTCTTAAACGCCACAAACCGACCATAAAACCTTCAATCCGAATCAAGCTGTTATCGAATTCTCTGTGGGAACGATTCCGGTCTTCCGGTTATTATGCGAGCAACGACCTAGCCCTACGCTTCGGGTTTCTTATCAACCTTGTATTGGAAGGCGAGGTTGCGACGTAAGCATTTTTGGCGCCGTTGCCGGGGATTTCTTTATTATAGCTTATTTGGAGGCTCGTCAAACCACTGTAAGTATTCCGTTTTCTTTCACTTTGTATAACTTGAACTCACATTAGCGGATACCTCTAACCGAGCCACCCATTCGACTTGAGGTGTAACGAAGCTAAAGTGAGCGTCAATTGCCTTTTACTGTTTTTATTTTATAGCTGTGGTGGTGGCATAACCCCACGAGACTGTTTGTGAACGAGGCGGCGGCATAGCCCCTCTAGTCTGTTAGATAGATTGTGCAGGGTGTATGCTAAACGTTTATCGTAGCCCTTTCTCCAATCGGCTACATCGGTCCGCTTCCCCGCCAAGGGGTTCGTAATATTATTCAGGCATATTCTCCTCCGCGTGAGTTATCACCTCCGTTAAGGCTAATGGAAGAACAACCAGCAGCCCGTACTTTGCGTGATTACCTCACACCGGAAAGAGGTCCGCATGTGTCACCGATTGCCATTCCAACTTGCACCGCCGCCAATGCTTTTGCTTTCAAGCCAGAATATCATCGGGTTATATCGGAATTTCGGGGGCGTGAACTAGAGGATCCGTATTCTCACATCCGGGAATTTGAAACTATTGTTAGCACATTTGTGACAACTCCGGGGCAATTAGACCAAGCTCGGTTGAAGTTGTTTCCTGTTTCACTTAAGGATAAGGCGAAGCAGTGGTTCCATTCTTTGAAGCCTCGGTCTTTGCATACTTGGAGGGAGGTTCAGGATGTGTTTACTCAGAAGTATTTTCCGGTTAGTCGAACTAAACTTCTCATGGATCAAATTGCCAATTTCAAGCAAAAGGATGGGGAGATTTTCTACAAGTATTGGGAGCGATATAAGGATTTGCTTGCGGCCGTTCCACACCACAATTATCCGATGTACTTGGTGATCAATTATTTTTATGTGGGATGCAATCAACAAGCCAAGCAGCTTCTTGACACTATGGGAAGTGGTGATTTCTTGGGCAAGGATCCGGATGCTGCATGGGAATTCTTGGATGCCTTGGCAGAAAGGGCTCAAACTTGGGAGTTTATAGACCCAGGTGATCAAGCGATGAGAAACCAAGGACCCGGAGGTTCCGGCAAGTTTTCAGTAAGCGAGCATACCATGTTTGAATCAAAGCTAGATGAGCTGTCTACTAAATTGGATAAGATGAAGTTGGATGTGATCCAAGTGAAACCAGTGAAGGAAGTGAGTGAGGTGCGCCAAGTGGAGGAGGCATGTGTTATTTGCGAGACCGTGGGCCATTCGACCGATAATTGTCATACCATTCCCACCCTTCGCCAACACTATAGTCAACTTCCCATGGAAGAGGTTTGTGCTTTCAACCAACGTTGGGATCCGTATTCCAATACTTACAATCCAGGGTTGCGCTCTAATCCAGCTTTTCGTTGGAGTAATCAAAATGAGGCAGGGTCTTCATCGGCTCCACAAGCTCCGCCTCTGGCTCAAAATCCAAATTGGCGGCAACCTCAACTACACGGGCCGCCCCGGTTCCCCGCTATTCAAGGCCCGCCGGGATTCACACCATCGGGCGCGTTTCAAGGCCAAGCTCAGTTTCCTCAACACCAACAGGCGCCTCCCCCTCGACGCTCTCTGGAGGACACCATAAACGCCTTTTGTCAAATGCAAACAACTACTAATGAGCAAACCACTCAGGCCATGAACGATTTGCGCATTAAAATGGGGAAATTGACCACAGCTGTTGGGGTGTTACAACAAGAACGGGGGAAGCTTCCCACTCAACCATTGGCAAACCCTCAAGGACAACACTTAATTGGAAGCTCTTCGGTGCCGTTCCCTGAGCAAGCCAAAGCCATAATTTCTTTGAGGAGTGGGAGAACTGTTGACAATGCCCAAGTGGAGCTTCCGGTCATCCCTAAGTTGTTTCCCGATCCGCCACCATCAAATCCAGTAACGCCAATTGGGGAGTCTTCCGAGCAAGCGCCTAAGGACAAGGTAGAGGAGCAAGGAAAGGCCAAGGAAACCGAGGTTCCGCCGGCTTTTACCGTTCCCGCCCCGTTTCCCAATCGGTTAAGGGCACCGGCTAAGCCAAATTTGAATATCGATATCTATGAGGTGCTAAAGCAAGTGACCGTTAATCTTCCTTTACTTGATGCCATCAAGCAAATTCCGTCATATGCTAAGTTCTTGAAAGACTTGTGCACTCACAAACGTAAGCTCCAAGTGCAAAAGAAGGTTTTCTTGACCGAACAAGTGAGCTCTCTGTTTGAATCATCCCTTCCCCCTAAGTACAATGATCCGGGATGTTCAACGATTTCCATCACCATTGGGGGTAAAGTTGTAGAAAAAGCTCTTCTTGATTTGGGGGCAAGTGTGAACCTATTACCATTGTCGGTGTATGAGCAACTCGGTTTGGGGGAAATGAAGCCAACCCGGGTAACTTTGCAAATGGCGGATCGGAGTATCCGCCTTCCTAAAGGGGTGATCGAAGACGTTCTAGTTCAATGTGGCCAATTTGTCTATCCGGTTGATTTCATGGTTCTAGACACCTGTCCGGTGCCGGCGGCTCAGTCCTCAGTTCCAATTATTCTCGGGCGGCCTTTCTTGGCAACATCCGATGCCGTGATTCATTGCCGGGATGGCCGGCTCAATATGAGCTTTGGTAACATGAAGATGCAAGTCAACATGTTCTATATTGGGAGCCAAATGGGGGATGATGAGGATGTATGCGGGGTTAGCGCGATTGATTCGCTTGTCCAAGACCATGTCGATGCGTTCATTTGTAAGGATGAATTGGAGTTAGCTCTTACGTCCGCCGAAGCCGATTTCTTGATGCACCCGAGGTTGTGTACTTGGCTTCTTTACTAGATGAGGAGGAGGCGTGTGGTATAAACCCGTGGATTCCGAAATTTGAAGAGTTGCCTCCTATTGAGAAGCGAGCCGTTCCGTCTTATGAGCAACCCCCGACACTTGAGCTCAAACCATTACCGGACACACTCAAGTATGCTTATCTTGGCGATAGTCAAACGTACTCGGTGGTAATTTCCTCCGCTCTAAGTGAGTCTCAAGAGTTGGAGTTGCTTGCTTTATTGCGGAAGCATTCCAAAGCCCTCGGGTGGTCCATAGCCGACATCAAGGGTATAGATGCGTCACTTTGCTCGCACCACATTTACATGGAAGATGATGTCAAGCCGACCCGCCAACCTCAAAGGCGTTTGAACCCAATTATGAAGGATGTTGTCTGAGCGGAAGTGATCAAATTGTTGGATGTTGGCATTATTTACCCTATAGCCGACTCGAAGTGGGTGAGCCCGATTCAAGTGGTTCCAAAGAAATCCGGGGTGACGGTGGTGAGGAATGACAAGGATGAGTTAATCCCAACGCGAGTGCAAACCGGGTGGAGGGTGTGTATCGATTATCGCAAACTAAATGCAAGTACACGGAAGGATCATTTTCCGCTCCCTTTCATAGACCAAATTTTGGAGCGGGTGGCCGGCCACACGTTTTATTGTTTCCTTGATGGATATTCCGGTTACAACCAGATTGAGGTGGCATTGGAAGATCAAGAGAAGACTACTTTCACGTGCCAATTCGGGACATTTGCGTATCGTCGTATGCCGTTCGGGCTGTGCAACGCCCCCGGTACCTTTTCGAGGTGTATTATGGGTTTGTTTAGCGATATGGTGGAGAAGATCATGGAGGTGTTCATGGATGACTTCTCTGTTTTCGGTGATTCCTTCGAGGCCTGTCTTACCAACTTGGGGCTAGTGTTAGCCCGGTGCGAGAAGAAGAATTTGGTGTTAAATTGGGAGAAGTGTCACTTTATGGTAACCGAAGGCATCGTGCTTGGCCATATCGTTTCTTCGAAGGGAATTGAAGTTGATCGGGCAAAAATCGACTTGATTAGTAACTTGCCAACTCCCAAGTGCTTAAAGGATGTTCGTTCTTTCTTGGGGCATGCCGGTTTCTATCAGAGGTTCATAAAGGATTTTAGTGCTATCGCCCGGCCGTTGTGTCATTTGCTAGCCAAGGATGTGCCATTTGAGTGGACGCCTGCCTGTGAGGCCGCCTTCGCTAAGTTAAAGTCAAGTTTGACCTCCCCGCCTATTGTACGGTCTCCGGATTGGGAGTTGCCCTTTGAACTCATGTGCGACGCCAGTGACTATGCCGTCGGGGCCTTTTTGGGCCAACGCCAAGGCAAGGAGCCATATGTGATATATTACGCGAGCAAGACGCTAAATGAGGCCCAAATGAACTACTCAACCACCGAGAAAAAGTTATTGGCCGTCGTCTTTGCACTTGACAAGTTTCGGTCTTATCTAGTCGGGGCCCCAATTACTGTTTACACCGATCATTCTGCGCTTAAGTACCTTTTTACCAAGCAAGATGCCAAGGCAAGGTTGATTCGGTGGATTTTGCTTCTACAAGAGTTCGATCTTACAATTAAGGACAAGAAGGGTGTTGAAAACGTGGTGGCCGATCACTTGTCCCGGTTGGAGTTTGAAGATCACACGGCTCACATTCCGATCAGAGACTCTTTTCCCGATGAGCAATTGTTTGCAATCTCCACCGCTCCATGGTATGCTGATATCGTGAACTACTTGGTTACCGGGTTGATGCCGGCCCATTCGAATTTACAAGAGAAGCGGCGGTTCTTGGCAGAAGTGAAGCGGTTCTCTTTTGATGACCCATATCTTTTCAAGTATTGTGCTGACCAACTGGTTCGACGTTGTGTACCTGACTCCGAACAACAGAGTGTGCTTAAATTTTGCCATACGGAGGGGTGTGGGGGCCATTTCTCTTTTCGAAAGACCGCCGCCAAGGTTTTGCAAAGCAGATTTTATTGGCCACATTTGTACAAGGATGCTTATGCCTTTTGCCGGAGTTGTGCTCGCTGTCAGCTGTTGGGATGTGTGACGCAACGGAATGAGATGCCACTTTCGCGTATTGATTTCATGGGGCCGTTCCCTACGTCTTTCGGGTATCTTTACATTTTGTTGGCGGTCGATTATGTGAGCAAATGGGTAGAAGCCATTCCCACTTGTACCAATGATGCGGCGGTTGTGGTTGACTTTCTTCGGGAGTACATTTTGGCACGATTTGGGATGCCGAGGGCCATCATAAGCGATCAAGGGTCCCACTTTTGCAACCGATCATTTGCTGCCCTTATGAAGAAATATTCTATTGTGCACAAGGTTTCAACGGCCTACCATCCGCAAACCAATGGCCAAGCGGAGTTGGCGAATCGGGAGATCAAAAACATCTTGGAAAAGACGGTGAACCCCAACCGCAAGGATTGGTCTACTCGTTTGGTTGATGCTTTATGGGCGTACCGTACCGCATACAAGACGATTTTGGGCATGTCACCTTATTGACTTGTCTATGGGAAAGCGTGTCACTTGCCGGTGGAGCTTGAGCATAAAGCATATTGGGCAATCAAGAAGCTCAATTTCAATATGGCCAAGGCCGGTGCCCGACGGAAGCTTCAACTCACCGAGGTAGAGGAGATGAGGTACAATGCTTATGACTACTCTAGTGCTTACAAATCTAAATTTAAAGCTCAACATGATAAAAACATTGTAGTTAAAACCTTTGTGCCTGGTCAACAAGTTTTATTGTACAATTCCCGTTTGCATTTCCACCCCGGTAAATTACGGTCCCGATGGGCCGGTCCTTATGTTGTCAAAACTGTTTTCCCTCATGGGGCCATCGAAGTTGAAAGCATGTCTAATGGTTCTTCATTTAAAGTGAATGGTCAACGGCTTAAGCCTTTCCTTGGTGGTTTTGAAGTTGGGGAGCCCGATGAGGTGTTGGTCGATCCAGTTTACAAGGATGGCCCGTCGGTCTAGTTTGTATTAACCTAATTTGCACGGGGAGCAAAAGCGTAACCGCTGAACTTAACTGTTTGTCGGACCCGGCCCCTTGACTTAATTGTAGGGGGTACCCTCCATTGACTTGGGTATTTGTAGCTCCGCACGCTGCTACTAAAAAAAGGATCGTGTGCCCAGCTCCGGTTCGAAGGGCAAATTTTCATATCAGTGACATAGGGCTTTAATTAGCCTTTCTGATAGGAGTAATTCACAGTGAACTACTCACGTCTACCAGATTAGCCCCAACGGGGGCAGTATGGATCATAGGTTAGGCCTTGGTATTCCCGTGCTCCACTACCGCACTTGGCTCTATCTTGTGCCGGCCTAGTTACGATATTAGGGGACGCTGGACTTCATTGTTTGGCGGAGTCCATCTGTGACTTGGACGCTCCGAGTTCTGATATTAAATTCTTTTTGTCTGTACAAAGTGTTCATAGTGTGCATATTGTATATAGTTCTTTCGTTTTTTCTATTCGTTTTTTTTTTTTTTTTTTGTGTTTCGGAATCTTATCATTCAGAGATATCACCAATGCATCATTGTTTCGGGCTTTCATTAACCCTCTTTGTGGTAGTTTACCGTTAATGATCCATGCTCTCCGAAATTGTCCCTATCGGAGGCAGCTTAGATCTTTGGGTGAGGCTAGTTTCTCTTGTCTCACTTTGTTTCGATCGTAGGGTGTAGGGAGGTAATCCCGAACAGGTACAAGGTGTGGCCGAACACGTGGTACGTGGGGCCCAAAATCAATATAGCCGGAGTATCCGCCGTGCAATACGGTGACCGGCAGTAGGGACCGGAGACACGTGAGGTCCTGTGTCCAAGACGCCTCGAGGTGGGTATGGTCCAAAGAGTGCGGAAGTTCTTGGACGATCATGGAAGAGGGACCGTGATATGAGAAATCATTGGTCCATGTGGTCTGTTCGGCAGCGAGAAGGCCGAACAGGAACAGCATTCTGGAGGATACGCTCCAGAGGGGTCCGGAAGTGGCAAGTACCCAGTAAGGAAACAATATCTGGAAAAGATACCCAACGGGAATGGGGTGAACGGCCAATTAAGGAAAGAGTTCCTAAATGGTCTAAAAGGAAATATGCAGTTATGGGAATGAGAATCCCTGATGTTCTGGGTTCCCTTTACGAGAAAGGAAGCTTAAGGCAGCAAGATGGCTTGGACAACAAGTAGACGTGTGTCTATATATACATGAGGTAAACCTAGAGGTAAAGGTACGCAATTCTTGGTTATTTGCTCATTACCTACTGAGAATTAGGGTTTTCACTAGTACGAGATACTAACTTAGGCATCGGAGGGCCTTTGCCACGAGACGGCAAAGGTGCGCTCACCCGTTGTTTGTTTTACAGGCTCAATTCCGGCTGTGTGCTAGAGTTCCGGTGTAGAGAGGAAAGTAGCCGTTGCAACTTTGGTGTGGTTCGAAGGCCCATTTGTTTTTCTGCACTTACAATTGGCGCCGTCTGTGGGAAACTCGAAAGAGGTCCATTTGAAAAAGCGACCATGGTGGATGAAGATCCAAAGACCCCAGTTGACCCGAATAATCTGCTGGGTGGGGGAGGTGACAAGTCCCCGCAGGATCGTCCAAGAAAGCCCGATGGCGGGCGAGCGGGGAGGACCACGAGTAAGGACCGCCCCCTAGCAGCCCATGGCGACTCCAGAAACAAAGACGGACGGACGGCAACGGGATCCACGAGAAGGAGTAAGTCCCGCCGTGAGAGGGAGTCGGTGGCACGTTCGAAAAGCGTACATAGCCGGGAAGATATCCTGGACAAAAAGAGACAGGAGATAGAAGAGTACGCTCGCCTGATTAAAAGGCGAGTATGAGATTCAACAGTTGCAGAGGATACGAGAACATCCAGAGGATTCTGGGCTTTCACGAAGGAAGTCCAGAAAAGAAAGGTTGGATATGGTGGAGTACACGAGAGCTTCTTCACGAAAAAGAAGAAGCAGGAGCCTTACTCTGAAACGACTGAGGGCTTCTTCACGAAAAAGGAGAAGTAGGAGCAGGAGCTCCTCCCCCGAGGAAGGAGGGGGCAGGAAGCACCACAGGGACAGGTACGAGAGACCTGATTCCGACTGGGAAAGGAATAATGCCAGGGCTGCTAAGGTATCGGAGGAGGGGACCATGTCTGCACGAGAAGCAGCACGGAGAGCCCTTAGCAACATAGCAACTTCTCCTTTTGCAAAGAGATTGCAGGAGGCAAGGTTGCCGAGCAGGGTTAAACACGGGACGTTTATCCTGTACGAAACCAATGCAGACCCGGTGGCGCACATACAGCATTACCAGCAGGCGATGTTTATGCACGACGGTGATGACGCAATCATGTGCAAGATGTTCCCATCTAGTTTGGGAAAAGTGGCCCTATCATGGTTCCATAAGTTGGGGCCGAACACCATACGAGGGTGGAGACAGTTGGCCGAGGAGTTCACTGCTCGGTTCCTTACGAGCAGGAAACCACCCAAAACTTTTGAGAGTCTCTCAGCTATGAAGCAAGGAGAGAGTGAGCCGATCAGGGACTACGCCAAGAAGTATTGGGAGACTTTCAACGAGATTGAAAACTGCAGTGAAGAGTATGCAATAGCAACGTTCAAAACTGGGCTACCTATTCGGGGAGAGCTACGAAAGTCCCTAAACATGAGTCCAGTGAGCACGCTGGCAAAGCTGATGGAACGGATTGAGCAACATGCCAGGAACGAGGATGACATACTACGCGAAGACGGCAAGCTAAGTGCCGAGCAAGTCAAGGGACCCGCAAAGAAGGCGGATAAACCCGAACCCAAGACTTACAAAGAAAGAAAGGAGCACGGGCAGACTAAGAGAGAGTCGTACCGAGAAAAGCACGTCCCTGATCCGAAGTCGTTCTTCTCGGTGACAACGGTTTGGAAAGAACCAATTTATCGGATTCTTTATCGGATAAAGAACCGCCCATACTTTAAGTGGCCTCCACGGCTGGAGGGTGACAAAGATGCAAGAAGGGCTACGAGTCAGCACTGCAGTTACCACAAGGACTGGGGTCATATGACGGAGGACTGCGAGATGTTTAAGCAGCACCTTGATGACCTGGTCTCACGTGGGTATTTGAAGGAGTTCATCCAGGAGGAGCATAAGAGCGCCGAGAAGGCAATGGAACTGGATTACGAGCAAGATCCGAGAGGCGTGATCCATATGATTCATGGATTGGCCACACCTTATACGAGAAATGAGGTGAGATTGCTCCAAAGGCAAGTGAAACACGACCAGCACGTGATGCGGTTGGGAAAGAAACGTGGACGTGAAGCAGAAGGGTGCGACGAGGGCATAGTCTTCACGGATGAGGACCTGGGAGGAGTCCAGGTGCCGCACAATGATGCCCTGGTCATAACCCTACGAATTGGGGAGTATGACATGGAGAGAATCCTGGTGGATTCAGGAAGCTGCACCGAGGTGCTTTATTACGACGCGTTCAAGAAATTGGGATTGGCGCAAGCGGACTTGGTACAGTCGGTAACTCCATTGGTGGGGTTCAGTGCAGGGGCAGTTTGGCCATTGGGTAAAGTGACCCTCCCTGTTCGGGCAGGAACAGTGGTGCTGAGAACCGATTTTTTGGTATTGGATGTGCCATCTTCCTATAACGCGATTATAGGAAGGACTTGGTTGCATAAGATGAGGGCAGTATCATCCACCTACCACCAAATGGTGAAGTTTCCGTGGTCCGGAATCGAGAAAATAAGTGAAAACCAAAGACGGCCCAACAAAGGCTTGGTTTCCATCATCAAAGGCACCCAAGGCACGGTTAGTGCGGACCGTCGAGTTAATAATCACCGACCATCGAGGATGTCGGGAAGAAAACTGAGAAAGTGGTGGAAGGATTGAAGAAGATCCAGATCAACGAGAATGATCCGGAAAGGTATTTGATTGGGGAAAACTTGTGCAAAGAAGAGGAGGAGGAGTTGGTGAAGCTCCTCAAAGAGCACGTCGATGTGTTTGCTTGGGTGCCAGAGGAGATGCCTGGGGTGGATGCAAACGTGATTTGCCACCACCTGAACATGGACCCACAACACAAACTAGTGATGCAAAAGAAGAGAAGATCTGCCGTATAGCATGTGGACGCTGTCATCGAAGAGGTAGACCGCTTGCTCGAGGCAAAGGCGATCCGAGAAGTGTATTACCCGGAGTGGTTGTCTAACACAGTGGTGGTAAAGAAGAAGAATGGGAAGTGGCGAGTTTGCGTCGACTTCACAGATCTAAACAAGGCATGTCCAAAAGACAGTTTTCCCCTGCCCAGGATAGATCAGTTGGTGGATGCGACTGCTGGATACGGGCGTATGAGCTTCCTCGACGCTTATCGAGGATTTCACCAGATAGCCATGTACGGCCCCGATCAGGAGAAGACGTCCTTTATCACGCCACGAGGGCTGCACTGTTACAGTGTCATGCCCTTCGGTCTGAGGAACGCTGAAGCAACTTACCAGAGACTAGCGACGATTATGCTAAAGAAGCTGCTCGGCAAGACCATGGAGGTGTACATAGATGACATGGTGGTTAAAAGTAAAGAGAAACGGGACCACATCGCTGATCTGAAGGAAGCTTTCGAGATTCTAAGGGAGTACAAGCTGAGACTCAATGCCTCAAAATGTGCGTTTGGAGTAAGTTCTGGAAAGTTCCTGGGTCACTTGGTGACCATTAAAAGGATAGAGGCGAATCCCGATCAAATTACAGCTTTGCAAAAGCTACAAAGTCCAAGGACCACGAAGGAGGTCCAGCGATTGACGGGGATGGCTGCAGCCCTTAACAGGTTTATTAGTCGATCGAGCGACAAGTGTAGACCTTTCTTTCAGCTATTGAAGAAAAGAGAAGGATACGAATGGGGAGCAGAATGTGAGCAGGCATTCCAAGACCTGAAGAAGTACTTGGCGGCAGCCCCTCCACTCCCGAGCCTGGTGATATCCTAACCTTGTACTTAGCGAGATCCGAGCATGCTTTGTAAGTGCGCTTTATCGAGGAATAAGGGATCCAACAAATCCTGCCTATTATGTGAGTAAAACGCCGCTAGATGCGTAGACGAGATATCCGCCCTTGAGAAGTTGGTCCTGGCACTGAGGACGGCGGCTAGAAAGTTGCCCCATTATTTCCAAAGTCACAAAGTCGTGATTTACACAGAGTTCCCGTTGAAGTCATTGCTCCGAAAAGCCGATTTCTCGGGACGAATATCAACCTGGTCGGTGGAGTTGAGCCAGTATGATATTGAGTATCAGCCGTGCATGGCAGTTAAAGGGCAAGTTTTAGCAGATTTCGTGGCAGAGTTTTCTCCCACAGTTGCTCCACTACCTCCTACGAGAAAGGAGCAGTGGGTCGAGCAATCAGCCGAGAAACGAAGGGCATCCGCCAAGCAGGATCCTTTGGAATGGAAACTTTTTGTTGATGGATCCGCATGCAACACCGGATCAGGAATTGGAGTTGTGCTTTTCCCTCCTGAAGGAGTTATGATCGAGTTGTCCCTGCGCCTGGGTTTCAGTGCGTCAAACAACGTGGCGGAGTACGAAGCACTCCTGGCCGGATTAAGGAGCGCAAGAACCTTGAAGGTAAAAAGGATTCGAGTATTCTGTGATTCACAGCTCGTGGTGAATCAGCTGTCTGGGGAGTATGAGGCCCGGAATGAGAAGATGGCAGCCTACGTGGAGGCAGCCAAGGATTTGCTTGATACCTTCGAGAAGGTACACATCGAGCAGATAAGCTCTGGGCAGAACGCCCACGCTGACTCACTGGCCTGGTTGGCAGCGGCTGTGCCAACAGAGTTCAAGAGGAAAGTGGCAGTGGACTATCTTGCTGAGCCGAGCATTGGGAAAAGTGTGGAATTGGTCTTGGACGTGAACCAAGGACCGAGTTGGATGGATCCAATAGTGGAGTTCCTACGAGACGGGACACTCCCACCCATAAAAAGGAGGCTCACAAGATAAAAACAAAATCGCAAGGTTCTCGCTATCACCGTAGGGCAATTGTACAGGAAGTCCTTCACTGGACCGTACCTGCTTTGTGTGCATCCCGAGATGGTGCAAAAATTCCTCCATGAAATACACGAGGGAACATGTGGGAGTCATGCTGGGGGCAGGTCTATTGCCCACCGTGCAATCACACAGGGTTATTGGTGGCCGCACATGCAAGAAGATGCAAAGGTGTATGTGAAAATCTGTGAGAAGTGTCAGAAGTTCTCACCTATGATCCGAACACCAGCCGAAGACCTAGTGCCCTTGACAAGTCCCTGGCCGTTTGCACAGTGGGGAATGGACATCGTGGGTCCACTTCACAAGGCTACTGGGAACAGGAAGTTTCTGTTGGTGGCAACGGATTATTTTACCAAGTGGATTGAAGCAGTGCCACTGGCAAAAATCACAGAACCTATGATAGAAAGGTTCGTGTGGAAGAACATCATCACTCGATTTGGAGTACCATATTCCTTGATCACTGATAATGGGTCGCAGTTCCAGAAAAAGTTCAAGGCTTTTTGCGCCCAGTATGGAATAAGGAACTACTACTCCACACCAGCCTACCCTCAGAGCAATGGGCAGGCAGAGGCGTCCAACAAGACTATACTTGACGGGATCAAGAAAATGTTGGACAAAGCAAAAGGCAAGTGGCCTGACGAATTGCCACTGGTCCTGTGGGCACACTGAACAACTCCTAGAAGGTCTACGGGAGAGACCCCCTATTCGTTAGCATATGGAACAGAGGCTGTGATTCCATTGGAGGTTGGTCTACCGACCAACAGGACCACATTGGTGGAAAGTGGGGGCAATGACAGAGCCCTGGAGATCGAGCTGGACCTCGCCGAGGAGAGGAGAGAACGAGCTCTGGTGCACCTGGCTTCGTACCAGGAGCAGTTGATGAAAAGTTACAACAAGCACGTCCCACCCACGAGAGTTCGGTGTTGGAGACCTTGTGCTACGAAAGGTGCTCGGTAACACCAAGGTGGCCAATGAGGGCAAGTTGGGGGCCAATTAGGAGGGCCCGTATCGAGTTACAGAGGTTGTGGGCATAGGGGCATATCGATTGGCAGACCTGGACGGGAACCCCGTACCAAGGCCCTGGAATGTTCATAACTTGAGGAAGTTCTACGTGTAAAGAACTTCGATTTCGTTTTTATTCTGCTTTAGAAGCCCATCGTGATTGTGTGGGAATTACGAATAAAATTCCCTTGTGTTTTGTTTTACTAGTTGCAAGGGGTACGCGTAACGCCCCCTTGAGTTTTTTGAATTATGAATAAAATTCTCGGATTTTAGTAAACAAACAAACGCTTTTACGAGTTTTTCTTTTGTTATGCTTTAAATACGAAATCAAGCTAATTCCTTTTTTACCGTATTGGGGAGCAGAGGTATAGGATAACTAAATGGAATTTCGAATTTGAGAATATGTGCCAAGTCTGAATACACTTGACAATTTGCTCGAATGCGAATACACCTGCAGGAATATGTGCCAAGTCTGAATACAACTTGACAATTTGCTCGGGTACGAATACACCCATAATATGTGCCAAGTAACGAATACACTTGACAATTTGCTCGGGTACGAATACACCCAGAATATGTGCCAAGTACGAATACACTTGACAATTTGCTCGGGTACGAACACACCCAGAATATATACGAATATACTTGACTGTTTGCTCGGGTACGAATACACCCAGAATGCATACAAGATCGTGCACACTGTTCTTAAGCACGAATATACTTGATTGACTGCTTAAGTACGAATGTACTTAATTGATTGATCGGGCACGATTACGCCCACAAGGCGTTTGAAATTATGCACTCTGTCCTCAAACACGAATATGTTTGAAATAATATCAAGTACAAATAGGTTTGTTTACCTAGACGGGCCCATGCCCACGTATCTGGGTACGAATGAACTCAAGTTTACTAAATCCAAATAGGAGTACATTTGGACAACCTAAGTACGAATATACTAGGGAAAGTTCCCAAGCACGAAGCATGTGGGCTGCATACGAAAACATGCAGTAATATCTAAAGTTAGAAGAAATTTGATGGTTGCTCAGGCATGAACAGACCTCGAGCACCTTCAACATCACATGAAGATGGTCAGAAACCTGCCCAGGGTAAATGTGAACACAACTGGACCATCAACAAGCACGATGAGACCTGGGTAGCATACGTGAATACGCGTAAAAGCTAAGTACGAAGACACTTAGCATGACAAATGCTGGCCGAGAGATGGCCACCTGTATAGATAAGGGCCACGAAGGGCCAGGCAAAACTAAAGTTTAGGCCACGAAGGGCCAGCCAAACATAAAAGGCCACGAAGGGCCAAAACCAGCAGAGTTAAAAATGTATGAAAATGTATCAAGTGCCACGCAGGGCAAAACCAATGGCCACGCAGGGCAAAACCAATGGCCACGCAGGGCCAGTCAAAAAACTGTTCAAAAGAAGTTCCAATTGTTGTTAAATACGAGGAGTCCAACTTACTCTTCGTTTGTCAGATCTTGGATGGCAGGGGGAGAGGCTGGAGCAGTTGGGTTATCCGCGGCAGCGCTTGACTCAGGTGGACCACCAGTGGCTTCCTTTTGGCTGGCGTCTTGTCACTTCTCAAATTGTCTTCAATATTGACATTCTCCGCCGCTGAGGGCGGGCGTTAAGCTCCTCGTCAGTGTCCTCTCTTCCACGATCTCTTCCAGCTCCTCGGTAAAAACTTGGGCGCTCGGAAGGTCATTCTCCGTCCAGAGGGGAGAAGACTCTGCTGCACCAGATTTCTTGAGGCAGGCCAGCCAACCAGCTTCGAACACTTGATCCTGAATACCGGGCATTTGATCCGTGTAGCTCTCAGTGGCCACACGGATTTCCTCGTTGTAGCCCTGCTGGTAGGAGGTCTTGGCCTCGTTCTTGCTTGTCACCAGCTCCGTGAGGGTCTGGTTCAAGCTATCTTCAGCTCCCTCCAACTTGCTCTTTAGCTCATCCACAATTCCACGAGCTTGGTTCCTTTCCCTCTCCAGTCTGACGATAGTGTTCTGCAGCTTGGCATTCTCACTGGCCAGTCTGGCTCGCTGGGGCTCAGATTGACCAAATCTCTGGGCCATAGCCACTATCTTTTACATCGCCTGGACACGCACGTGGTTAGACGAATGGCAGGAATAAGC
The DNA here is from genome assembly GCA_025413875.1 of Rhododendron molle. Lineage (NCBI taxonomy): Eukaryota > Viridiplantae > Streptophyta > Magnoliopsida > Ericales > Ericaceae > Rhododendron > Rhododendron molle. The sequence continues at coordinate 5,070,058 of CM046388.1, read as the reverse complement.
TAGATGAAGCCACTAGCATGTAAAAACGAATATGATAGCCTTACCTTAGCCTGGTGGCTCATGAAAGAGCCGAGAAGGTTGTCCGGGGAGCTGGCAATCTCCTTTTGCATATCCCCAGGAAGCATGAATGCTTGGGACAATGCAAGTGCGGTGCCTTCAGACTCCACACTGTCGCGGACGGTGACTGGCCGTCCACCGTGAGTGAATTGAGGAGTCCAGAGAGGTGTTGAGGTCTTTGTGAGTTGAGGACGAAGGCATTCGGAGAGGATGTCTCCAACCGCTGACGCTGTCACGGTGGTGGCTTCAATCCGGGGAGAAGCCAGGAGGAACATCTGGTTGAGCTGGGCCACGGCGGCCATGAGAAGGCGCCGGGCTCAGAGCACGTCCGCGGCCACGAGATGTGCCGCGGCCCCGTGCACGACCAGCCCCCGGGATGTTGAGGAGGCTGCTGAGGTTGATTGGCTGCTGCATCTCTTGAGTAGAGGGAGATGGAGAGTACCCACTTGAGGATGTGGAGGTTTCCTCGGCAAGTTGGATTGGTTCGTTGGGAAGAGGAGGGGTCCGAGAACGCCTCTCTTCTTGTTGTTCGGGCTGTTGAGCTGAGGGATCTGGGACGATAGGATTGTCCGCTGCTCGGATCCGCCGGTCAATGAAACCGCCGTACGAAGCCCTGTAGCTCAGAAGAATCTGCGCTGCTCTTGCTCGGCCAGCCAAGCACGTGCCTTGCCCGTTGAAAGCAAGTGCACGGTTGATATCAGTAACGTGGACCTGGGGGGTAATGATGGCGTGCCCCTGGTTGACGTTCGATGCTGCAAATACGAGAAAAATTGGCAGTTAGTGAAAGCAAAAAGAAGACGGTGCAAAACGAAATTTTGCTCGGCAATAAAGTTCTACGAGAAAGGGACTAACGTGGGGTGCCAAATCTGTGCGGCGCGTGAAAGCCGATGACCCTACCATCTTCATCCCTAGGCTCGAAATTCCCTGTGACGATGAGGAAGTCATCATCGTCTCCTCGGGCAGAGTCAGGCAGTTCTAGCACGAGCCTTTTTCTGGAATTCCTACTCTTGAGGTAGTAGGTCAGGGCATCCTTGGTTCTGGAAATACTATACAGGTGGTGTATGTCGTGCAAACCTAAGGATGTGCCTAGCATTTGGTTCAGGGCGTTGATGCCCATAACGACCCTAAAGAAGTTGGCTGAAACTTGCATAGGGGATAGTCTATAGTGGGCTAAAACCTGGCGGAGCAGTGGTGCCAGGGGAAACCTGACGCCGCCTTCAACCACGGCGACGACAGGAATGTGAAAAGTATCGTTATCGAAACTCTCACGAATGGCGTTTTCAGAGGCTAGTGTGGTGGCCACGTTGTCAGGAATCTCGTAACGAGATCTGAACTCAGCCATCCGCTGAGGGGTGTCGCAATGACTGCGAAATCTACCCATATTGAGAATTATGGGTATAGGTTTTCTAAAAAGAGAAATGGGTGCGAGAAACCCTAAGGGGACTGTGATAGTTCTAAATTGACGATGAAGACTGAGCAGAAAGGGAAAGAACTTATGAACAGGAAGAACCCTAGAATCGGAATGAAACCCTGAGATGTGAGCGGTGCTTCAATGGCGGGAGCACTTGGGCGTGTTCTCTGCAGAGAGGAAGATGGAAAGAGAAAAGTGGGGTTTGAAATGGGGCGAAAACCCAAGTATACCCGACAAAGAAAAGTGGGGTGACGTATGAAAGCGTCACCTGCACGCCGTTTGGGCGCTCCATTCCCAAACGTCTGCTCAAAAGCATTTATTCACGGGCGCACGAGCATGCAGTGTAAAGGTGTTAGCTGGAAAAGCCTATGCAGACCAAACGACGAGGCGTTTAGGTTGGGCTAATGATGAGTTTGCACCAAGTACGAGAAACATAGGTAGAGGAGCAAAGGACGAGAACCTTGCTCGGTGTTTAGAAGCTTTGCTCGTCATATTAAGAGAAAATAACGAGTAAAGCTGGGGAGCCATTGTACGGAGGTAATCCCGAACAGGTACAAGGTGTGGCCGAACACGTGGTACGTGGGGCCCAGAATCAATATAGCCGGAGTATCCGCCGTGCAATACGGTGACCGGCAGTAGGGACCGGAGACACGTGAGGTCCCAGGTCCAAGACGCCCGAGCAGGGGTATGGTCCAAAGAGCAAGACGCCCGAGCAGGGGTATGCTCGCATTTAATACGGGCGGCACAGAGCATGCCGCGCGTAAAGGTGTTAGCTGGAAAAGCCTATGCAGACCAAACGACGAGGCGTTTAGGTTGGGCTAATGATGAGTTTGCACCAAGTACGAGAAACATAGGTAGAGGAGCAAAGGACGAGAACCTTGCTCGGTGTTTAAAAGCTTTGCTCGTCATATTAAGAGAAAATAACGAGTAAAGCTGGGGAGCCATTGGACGGAGGTAATCCCGAACAGGTACAAATTGGCCGAACACGTGGTGCGTGGGGCCCAGAATCAATATAGCCGGAGTATCCGCCGTGCAATACGATGACCGGCAGTAGGGACCGGAGACACGTGAGGTCCCAGGTCAAGACGCCGGCGGTATGGTCCAAGAGCAGGGAAGTTCTTTGGACGGTCGCATGGAAAAGGGACCGATGATATGAGAGATCAGTCGAGGCAGTGCTCGCAACGGCGAGGCGAAGCAGAGCAGATTTTGGAGGAGATGCTCGAAGGGTCCGAAATGGCATGTGCCCGATGAAGCGGGATCTGGAAAAGATACCTAACGGGAATGGGGTGAAACGGCCAATTAAGGAAAGAGTTCCTAAATGGTCTAAAAGGAAATATGCAGATATGGGAATGAGAATCCCGATGTTACGGGTTCCCTTACGAGAAAGGAAGCTTAGGGCAACAAGATGGCTTGGACAACAAGTAGGCGTGTGTCTATATATACATGAGGTAAACCTAGAGGTAAGAGTGCAATTCTTGGTTATTTGCTCATTACCCTCACGAGAATTAGGGTTTTGACTAGTACGAGATACTAACTTAGGCATCGGAGGGCCTTTGCCACGAGACGGCAAAGGTGCGCTCACCCGTTGTTTATTTTACAGGCTCAATTCCGGCGGTGTGCTAGAGTTCCGGTGTAGAGAGGAAAGTAGCCGTTGCAACTTTGGTGTGGTTCGAAGGCCCATTTGTTTTTCTGCACTTACATAGGGAACGCTGGGCTTAATTGCTTGGCGAGGTCAAGCGGTGAATTTTACTTCGGGCGTGATGTAACAAATTTGACGGTCTAGTATAGCCACCCGTGTCTTACCTCGCGGTGCGATACGGGAAGAAAAGTATGACTCGTGCGATTGCGTGAAAATCGGGTGGTGTCTTTTATGTTCTTTGTTTGTATTTCTGTTTGTTGATGCCCGGATAACACGATCCGGGCGGTTCTAATGTCATTTGTCTCTTAGTGTAGGTAGTTCGAGGTTCAGTCTTTTGCAGGGTGAACGTGCTACCACACCTGCCTTGGTGGTTTGGGTCTAAAGTCGGAGTGATTGAGGCATTCAGGAGCCCTAAGCATGGGTGCGATTACGAGTCGCAGTTGTTAGTCCAAAAAGCTTTGGCCATGTCCCTGTGTGACTAGCTGTGGTTCAGTTGGAAGAGCCGAAGGAGTCGACCTTGGAAGCCGTTCGGATGACGAAAGGAGACGGTGACGCAAAAGCCTCCAACTTGGTCGAGGTATAAGGGGGTTGACATTCCCCCGCGGGTAACATCTTTTGTCCTTTTCCTCTCAATACTGTTGTTCTCCATGCTATGAGGACATAGCATCGTTTAAGTTGGGGGGAGGGGTATATCTATGCTAAATATGTGTTTGTTTTTCGTTTTTGTTTTTCGTCGTTGTTCGCATCAATTTTTCGTTTTTAGGTTTTAATTCTTCCGTTAATACAAAATTAGTGGATTAAAAGAACTTGGCACATGCTCGTTGGTGTTAATTTTGCAAGAGTTCGTTAAGCAAATTTTGTATATCGCAACTTGCATGAATGGACTTAGGTGGCATTTGCGAAGTTTGAGTGTGTTTTGGCCAAGCTTGGCCCATATCCCGACTTTTGTCTTCGTATGTTTGTAAATATGTAGATCATCTCATGTTCATGCCTAATTTTGTTCGTTGTCTAAATTGAATCGATTTGGAATTTACGGCGCACTTAGGATGTGATACAAGGCATTGTTGCATGATTGAACCACATATGTGTCTCTTTGTCCCTTTAAAAATAAAGCCTAGTCCGTGTCACATTCTTATCCATAGGTAACCGGATGTTCGGGTGGTTGTTGGTACTCGATTTTGTGCTTTTCAAGGGGAATCATTAGGTCTTTGTGGTTTCGGATGGTCATCGGGTGTTTTCTGAGATTGTTGGGCCTATGCCAAGGCAGGGATAGGGCAAGACAAGGTTGGAACTTGAAATTCAGGTAAAATCCAGGCAGTATCGATACGGGTAAAATGGCCGTATCGATACATCATTGAAACAGGCCGATGGGAATTCAAAGCAAACCCGTATCGATACGGGTAAAATGGCCGTATCGATACCGAAGCCTTATCATGCCTACTTCAGACGGTTTCGTGCCCGTTCAAATTCATTCCTTCTTCCGCTCTCTCTCTCTTCAACTCCATAACCGCCCATATCTCTCTTTTAATACCCCCAAATCCTTCAAAACCCCACCAAATCCTACAACCCTTCCACCAAATCAACCCCAAATCATGTTTTTGTGAAGATTCAAGCAAGGTTTGATGATTTTGTGCCTCAAATCGCCACATGCAAGGTAATTTCGGGTCTTTTGTCTCTCTCCTTGTTTTTGCTTTGTTTCCCCATTGAAAACCCATAAAACCACCATTAATCTTCTATAAAAATCATCCCACACCCATTTCCATCATCAATCTCTACCCCACTAGCCAAAATCCGAAATTTTCAAGCCCTAACCCCAAAAATTCGGAAAAAAATGGCACCTCGGGCTAAACCGGTTTCAAAGTCGGTTAAGGGGAAGGCTTCGCTTGATGCGGCCCCTTCTCGAAACTCTGAGAGTGAGGAAGAGGGAAATGTGCAGCCGGAGGGGGTTGAGGAATTGATGGTTGATGCTCGGCCTTCCCGTAGGAGGAAGAGAACTATGGAGGAGGTTTTGTCGGCTGCTCAGAAGAAGTGGGAGGATGGAATGGCTAAGAGGAACGTGAAAAACGAGCGACATGTGGATGCGGCTAGTTTTGGGGCACAACACCGGGCAATCCGGCGCATTACCGAGCAAGGTTTGCATTATTATTTTGGTGAATGTCCGGGCTATAATAAGAATTTAGTTGTTGATTTCTATAAAAAAATAGTTGTGCCTGGTGCTGATGCTATTGGGCAAGCTAATGCTCAAATTACATCTAAAATCGGGCGTTTAGAGGTTGTGATTGACCGGGCAACTATCGCGAGGGCTTTAGATTATACCCGCCCGGCGGCTCATGAGATTAACTACCCTAGGGCCAATTATGCTACTTTTGATGAAATTCGTCAGGATTTGTATGATGGTGAGGTTGTTATTGCCGATACACATGTGCCGGGTAGGTTCCGAGAGGGCTACAAACTGATTAACCAATTTGTGCATCATAATTTGAGCCCTAGGGGTACGGAGAATAAGCCGTCATTTGAGGATGGGCTCCTCTTGTACGCTTTCATGCAAAAGGGAATGAAAACTGATTGGGCGTCCTACATTTTTAAGCAAATAGTTGAGTTTAAGGCTAGCGCCCCAACGAACTCAATGATGCCATTTCCCTGCTTGATTACGAAGATTTGCAAAGAACAAGGCGCCACGTCGTCCAAATACATGGAGAAGGGTAGGCTTGAGCCCGGGATAATAAACATTACGGTGCTGACTAAGAGTATATCTCAAACTAGGGTTCCGAGAGCTGCCCCGGCGGGTGATTATTTGACCACGGTACCGTCAAGGGATGCACCGAAGCAGGCTTGGTATAAGAAGTTGTTTTATCAAGGGGTTGCGATGATTGCGAGTAGGAGGAAGGAAAAGAAAGAAAGGCGGGCAATGGCCCGTAAGCAGGATCGTTTGGAGCATCGTTTGGAGTGGCTCACTAGCCGGGCTGAGGGGTCTTCTACTGAGCCTTACGTCCCGCCACCTGTTGAGGCCGTAGAGGATTCTGATGATTTTGCTGGAGACGAGCCGGTTTCTGGGGATGAGGCATAGTTAGTGGATGTCGGTGGCAGTATGTGAAAAACCCTATACTTGGTCGGGGTGCGTGGTGGTTGACAGCCCACCTATCTATCTTGTTTTTATTTATGTTTTTGTTTAGTTGATTGAACTCGTACTTAGTAGTTTTAATTGGTTTTTGTTGTGGCCGGCATGTGGCCTTTTGATTGGGTGTTTTTCATAGTTGGTGATGGCCAAAGGGTAGATAGTTGACCAAGCTAGAATAGGGCCGTCACCTGCTTTTGCTAACCGTTCTTTTGTTTATCCAAGGTCATTATTAGCTCATGAAGCCCTTAGTTGATCTATGTGCGCGTTAATTCCTTTTTGATTCGTTTAGTGATAACATGCATATTTAGCTCGTGGCATGCCTATTTTCATTACTTTAGCTGTTGCTTTGTGTTGTTAACTTCCGTTAAAGTGCTCTCCTGGTATCAAGGCATGGCGTTTTTGTTCCCCATGGCCGTTTCCGAGCACTTTTTGTGGGATATGGTTAGTTGCGTGCTAATGCATCTGTGGCATCCGTATCCTCCTTTTTATTAAGGATACGGATTTTGATACTTGGTTTGGATGCGCTTGAGACTTAGTAACTCATCTTAGTTTTCAGCTGTCTGTTGCGGACTTTGAATAAATTTGCTTTTGGAACTCTTGCTAGTTAGATACGAAGTTGGATATGTTAGGTTATTTTAATCGGAAGGATTTCATGTTAGTTTAGTAGTATGTTGTGGTTGCTCGGGACTAGCAACGTTCAAGTTGGGGGGTGTGATAAGCACCCATTATTGTAGATAATTGGTGCGCTTAGTCCCGCTTTAGATTAGTTTCTTTCTTTTAATCGTCATTTTAAGCCATTTTGCGCGTAAGGTTTCTTTTGAGCATTTTCAGGCAAAACACATTTTAAAGGCATGTTTTGATGCTCGGTGCAACCCTTGAGGGTATTCAAGCACTTTTGCCCGGTAGATTTCGGCCATCGGGCAGCGGAAGGATCAATCGTCCACTTGGCGGTGCCTGCCAGGCATTTGGAAGGCCGTCAAGGCAGTGGGAAGGCAGCCAAGCCAAGCCATGGCCAAAACTGAAGAGGCAGACCATTTTGAAGCGGTATCGATACGGGTAAAATGACCGTATCGATACATCATTAAAACAGAGCAAGGTGTAGGCCGTAGCAAACGCGTATCGATACGGGCTTTTTAGCTGTATCGATACGGGTACTTAGCTGCAGATATTTTCAGCTTTTGTTTGTCTCTACTTTTTGGATATTTTGTACCCCTTTTTGAGATATTTAGGGACGTGCAGAGAGAGACTGGGGGCTTTGGATATAAATACCTCTCACCCTCTCTCTTGTATCTTCTCTCTTGTCTTCTCCCACTTCAAGTCTTTCACTTTCTTAACTTCCCTCCATTAAATCTCTAAGGTTTTCTAGCTAATTTCTTCAAGTACCTAGGTAAGTTCAAGTTATTTGTTAATTCGTCGTTTATTAATGTTGTAGCTACGGTTAAGGTTGTTATAAAAATCAAGTTTGTTTTCGATTCTATCGGCTAAAAATTATGTCTTGCTTTTATGCTTTCGTTTATGCTTTAGCTATGAATGAGTAGTCGTTAGGCTAAGTCTCGGGATAATCTTTCCCGAAGACTTAGGTTGTTAATTGGTTCTCGAGCCATCGGGCTTAAATGCATGATTTTCGGAATAGAACTTGCTTTGCAAATTCGGTCTAAACTTAGGGGTGTTAACTCCTTGGTATGCCGTTTGTCAAGCGGTCTTGGCAAATAGTATGTCGAGGGCTCGTGGCCTCCTATGGATTCGATTAATGATAAAAACAAGTTGGTTCGCCTTCGGAAAATCACATCTTTTGATAAATGTAGTCAATAAAGCTAAATCTTCCGGGCGTGAGCACGCGGTCGTGACTCTCGCCCGAGTTATAATCGAGAACCGGTAATGGCCTTTGTCAAGGGTTAGAGGATCCTTAAACTTGCCTCTTTAAGTTAAGTAAGTAAAACTCTAGTCTTCGTTTTAGTCTTTCCATTTTCAAAGCAAAACCGATAGTTGGCCGTCTTAAACGCCACAAATCGACCATAAAACCTTCAATCCGAATCAAGCTGTTATCGAATTCTCTGTGGGAACGATTCCGGTCTTCCGGTTATTATGCGAGCAACGACCTAACCCTACGCTTCGGGTTTCTTATCAACCTTTTATTGGAAGGCGAGGTTGCGACGTAAGCACTAGAGTGGAACCGTCGCGTGCTGGTTCCTACCATGACGGTTTTTGAAACTTTGCTAGTTTTAGGGCCAGGACTGGTATTGATTATAAGTCTTGACCTTGCCAGCCCCCCTCAGGGATCAGAATAGAGAACAGAGCAAAGGTAAGCTATACCTTTGGTCTTTGAGGTTTGAAAAGTATTTGAACTTTGAGCTGATGTTGAGATTGTTTGAGGTGTTTGAGTGGAAGAAGAAGAACAAGCTATGTTCTTGGGGTGTCTTTGTATCTCTTTTATTAGCTTAAAAGAGTACAAAGTAATGACCCTTTGAAATGAAATTTTGTAACCCTTTGAAAGATGGACAAAGGGGGATATTTATAGGGCAAGAGAGAGAGGTAGATCTGGTGCAAAGAGACGTGCAGGTTGAGGGTTATTTCGTGGCTAAGTTTTCCCAACTGATAAAGGTGATGGGGATAGATGTTGACCATCGCGCGACGGAGTGGGTTTGTCGCGCGAGGGTGCGCCCTTGCGCGCGATGGTCAATGGTCAAACTTTGACTGTTGACCACCACCTGGCAGTTTGACCATCGCGCGATGGAGTGGGACCGTCGCGCGACGGTGCGCCCTGGCGCGAGATGGAGTGGGTCTGTCGCGCGAGGGTGCGCCCTGGGGTGCGATGGTTGTGCCCTGGCGTGGGTCAGAAGGGTTTTTGGCTTTTTTTAAATGGTTTAGGCTTAGGTTAGGTTCAAAAGTTTTGCAAACACTCAAAACTCAAACACTCGACATTACCGAGGTGTTCTTGATCTATTTTATCATCGGGGAATCAAAAAACCGTAAGTAAACTAATTTTGAAACCCAGATTGGAGTGTCTACACAGCCCCATCTAAGGAACTTGTTGCCATGATGTTAGTGTTATCTGTGCTGAAATCTATCGTGTTGATTCTCTCTTCATGCAAAACCCAAGGGGTTAAAGCTTTTCCAGCCCTCTCATCCCATATATTGACAATTCCTTGAGCCCCAGCAAAATACAAGGACTTAACATCATTTGGTCGTTGAGAAATGACAACTATGGCATCATTGCTGGAATATAACAAGAGGAACATCTCCTTCTCGACATCCATCAACCGAAGAAATCCATCATAGCAGCTGCTGTATACCTGCATAAGCACCGACCCAAATTGGAAATAGGAAAATCAACCTTCCACGGCCAATATAGTGGTGACCAATGGCTCCATGGTCATAAGCCATAGCGCAAAAGGAAGTTGAGGAATGCTAAAGCCATGTTTAGTATCTTGTAAAGGTCAAAGTGGCAGATCTTAGACCTTCCTAAAATTAAAGCCCAAGATTTGGATAGATATGTGTCCTAAACTCAGGTATGTGTACAGGGTGTCAGGGAATACTTAGGTTCCATTCCGCAAACGAAATAAGCTGCTTATTTTTTAAGAAGGTAATTTCAAGCTCAAAAATAATGTGTTTACGCAAATAATTTGCCTACTATTATGGATCTTGTTTGATAGATTTCATCAAGATCTTTAATACGGTGCAAAAAAAATTAAAAAATTATTTTTCGTTTGCATTATTTTTTAATTTGAAAATGTGCAATAAGTTGCTTATTTTTTAAGAAAGTTTTTGGAACGGAGCCTTAGGGCATACTCTCCCTGACATTTTTGTCTAGTAACTTTCTTTCAGAATTTCTGTTTTTTTCTAATTTTTTGGTTTGCTTTACATCGAAATTTTTGAGATTAATCATTTGTATTGACAAGAGGAATTAGAAAAATATAAAAATATGGTCCGAAGTTGAAAAAAAGGTCATATAAAACAACACTTTAGACAAGAAAGACAACTGTTTGGTATTACTTTGCTTACTCAGTTTCATGAATAAATAGACATGAAATTCAAGCAAATAACAGAATCAATACCTTTGTCAAGGAATACGGACGAATTATAATCCCCGTGACTCGCCCCAAATGTGGTTGGTACAAATAAATCCCATCTCCATCCTCGTTTCTAGCATCAACATTCCAAAACCCAACATGCCCAAACTTGCTCCCTACTGCAACCAACTTCATATCGCGGAAAGAACCTCACCGTCGGTATCCTCCCCGGCACAACCCTAGCTACATTCTCCGGTTCCAACCTCAGTGACCCCAAATCAATGCAACCCGAAACCCTAATCGGATGACCCGAATTCTCATTTTCATCAACATAGTACAATTGGGAATTCTTCGAAACACCCATTATTGTTTCAATTAGGTTTTGTTCATTGGCGTCACCGAAATAAGCATCTTTCATGGTAATAGGGTCCAATGTAGGTTTTAATTTGGGGGTTTTAGCTTTTTTTAGGCCGTCTGCAATGGTGGCATCGGGTGGCATTCCTCTGCGCCGTAGAGACCTTCGGATTACGATTGAGATTTCGGGCTTCGGTTTTTTCTCTGGAATTACCTTGGTTTGTGCCCTAGAGAGAGAGATATATATATATAGAGAGAGAGAGCTTAATAGATGAAATTAACTTGACATATTAATGTATCTATCAAACTTCTGTACATAATTTGCATCTATCATGGAGAGAGAGAGAGAGAGAGAGAGAGAGAGAGAGAGAGAGAGCGAGCTTTGGCGTTTGGTTGATTCCGTGAGATCGTTGATTTTGGAATGGATGTTGTTGAGAGAAGCGAGCATTTGGTCGTTGCGCTTTATGTTCTCGAGCCGACGCCGCTCGTACTCTGTTAAGTTCTCGGTCGCCATGGGAGCGGAGTGAGAGAGTTGCAGAGAGAGAGAGAGAGAGAGAGAGATGCAGGCGGGAAAGATAAATGGCTATAAACGTGGCGTCATCTATGGCCGTTGAATGTGAAGGCTGAGCCCTCAAAAATTATGTAAAGTTAGGATCCCATTTATTTTGGAGTTTTTTATGAAAATATCCCTCAAACTATCACCAATTTTTCTACTTCGTCCTCAAACTATCTAAACCAGCAATTTCATCCCTCAAACTATCAATAACCCTTTTATTTCGTCCTCAGACTAACTCCATCCACGTTTTTAACGGAAAAGGGAGCATGTGCCAAGCATGTGACTTTTTTGAAGGGTAAAAATGGAATTTCACGTCTATTACTCCCACCATCCGACAAAACCCTATTCTCTCTCTTCTCTCTGTCATACTCGACATTACACTCAAAAGAGAAACCCACTCACGTTCTCTCTCTTCTTTCCTTCTTCCAATCCAGAGCAGAGGCAGATTGAATAGCACAAGGAGAGGATTTTGTCCGCACTTCGGTGTGGATTTTTCTGGTGATGGACGACCGGTTGAGGAGCGAAGGAAATGGCGTTGTTCCCAAAAGTAAGTTGTCGACTCCCAACTGATAGAAACTCTAGGGTTTGTTGCATGGGTTTACTAAATTAGTTGTCTGTGAGTCCGTTTCTATATAATATGTATGAAACTATGTGCTCTGATTGAGGATTTAAGTCCACGCATGTTCGATTTTTTTAATCAATTTGTGGTCCCAAATCAGCCATTTGTGTCGAGTTTTTTAATCAGTTTGTGTTGTCCCAAATCAGCCATGATGGTCCCCCACCTTTGTTGTGATCTGGTCCCCCACTAAACTTTTCCCAGTATATGCTCTGATTAGGCCCCGTTCGGCTATGCCGAACAAGCCAACAGGCTTTTTTTTTTTGTCCTTATTAAATTTTTTTTCGTATTTGTTAGTTTATCGTCAATTTTTTTGGGATTATTGCATCCTCATGACAAGAGGAATCTAAAAAGTAAAAAATTTTGATCGAAATCCAATTTTTTTTTAATGAAGACAAAAATAAGCCAATTTTTCATCTTTATTAAAAAAAAATTGGATTTTGATCAAAATTTTTTATTTTTTAGATTCCTTTTTTCATGAGGATACAATAATCCCCAAAAAATTGACGATAAACTAATAAATACGAAAAAAATTTGAATAAGGACAAAAAAAAAGCCAATTGGCTTATTTAGGCTTGTTACAGCATTTGTAGTATAAAAGGTGTGTTTATAAACGTGTAATGATGGTTCCCCACTTTAGTTAAAACAAATGGAATAGGTTTATTGTTTAATTAGTAATAAAACGTGTGTTTTTCTATTACAGATTTCAACCCCAATTTTTTTTCAATCAAGGTCCACCATGGGGGTAATTTGACTGTTGAAGGGGGTAGGAATTCCTATGTGGGTGGACAAGTAAGCTACAGTGACTATGAGGAGAGAGATAAGGTCTCATTTCTTAATTTGAATGAAATTGGTAGAAAGTTAGGGATTAATGATGAAGTAAAATTCTACTGCAAGGTCCCTAATTCACACTTCGATGGAGGTTTCAAACTTATGCGAACTGATAATGATGTTTTGAAAATGGTAAGGCAGATTAAGGATAATGTAGTAGAGATTTTCCTTGTGATCTCTAATTCCATTGTTGATGATCTGTTAGATGTGAATGTTGGTAATTGGGAATGGGATTGTGGGACCTTTCCGGAGAGTGGGATTACCATTGAAAATATAGATACGATAGAGGGGTTAAGTGGCACTTTAGTTGAGGTCGAAGATGACTCAGATTCTGATAAAAACTACGATGAATTTAATGACAGTGATTATGAGTTGAGTGATGAAGATGATAGGTTGTACGAAGACAATGTGGATGATAATACAGAATGGGCTGGCACTCTGTTGAGCAATACCAGGGTTCCATCCCAAACAATGTATTACAATACCGTTGAGGGTGAGGATATGGTGTATGAGGATGAGGGAGATTCCACAGATTCTGATGATGGGTTCCGTAGTTGGGATGAAGAAGATGGTGACAATTCATTGAATAAAGTACTTGTTTTTAAGGCAATCGAAGGGAGAGAAGAACCTATCTTTGGAAATGGCATGATATTCAGGAGTAGGCACCAGTTGGCTGAGGCAATTAGGCAACACTCTATTCTGAATGGGAAAGAAATCAGATTCTTAAAAAATGAAACAACAAGAGTGAGGGCTAAATGCAAGACTTATGAAAAGGATGACGAAAAAATTGATTGTCCAGGGGAAATTTCTGCTACTGATAAAGGGGTAGCAAACAAAACACTACAAGTCAAGAAATACAATTCAAACCATAATTGTGGTAGGATTTGGAATAATAGGTTGATGAATAGCAATTGGTTGGCCAGGATTTATTTTGATGATATTAGGATCACTCCTACTATGAAACCCGTGGATATTCAAGAAAAGGTTAGACATGATTTCCAATGTGATGTTTCTGAAAGTCAATGCTATAGGGCAAGAGGAAAGGTGTTGAGGAAGATTCAAGGTACCATTGAGGATCAATATGCTAGATTATGGGATTATTGCAATGAGATAAAGAGAAGCAATCCTGATACTAGTGTTTATATTCGTTTGAAACCAGACCAAGATGGAATTGCAACCAATGTTTTTCAAAGGTTCTATATTTGTTGGGCAGCATTGAAAAACGGATTTAGGGAGGGTTGTAGACCAATTATTGGAGTGGATGGGACTCACTTGAAGGGGGGGCATTGTCTTGGTCAATTGCTAACAGCTGTGGGTGTAGATGCAAATGACCAGACTTTTCCTGTGGCCTACGCAATTGTGGAGCAAGAGAACACGAGTACTTGGACTTGGTTTTTGCAGGTATATTATGAATATGTTTCCTGAATCTATTTCCTGAATCACTTTCATAGCTGAATCTCTTTCATTTGACTTGGTTTTTGCAGCATCTGATTCCTGACCTTCAAATACTGAATCAACCTACTTGGACTATTATTTCAGACAAGCAGAAGGTATAATCATTGAATAAGTCGTCAATTGAAAATGGATTTCTTTTTTAAATACTCACATTCTCTTTCACAGGGGTTGGAGAATGCAATTAAGGAGTTGCTACCATCAATTGAGCATAGGCACTGTGTGAGACATTTGCACAACAACTTTAAGAGTGCTGGATTCCCGGGTCAGGATTTACATGATAAGATGTGGAATTTAGCTAGGGCTAGTTATGTGGGAAAATTTACATTCTTGATGGAAGAACTAAAGAAAGAATACCCACAAGCCTTTAAATGGTTGTCTCACGAAGATAGAAACCCTTGCCATTGGTCTAGGTCACACTTTATTGTCGCCCCCAAGTGTGACATTTTACTCCATAATCTTTGCGAACCATTCAACAAGGCCATATTGTGTGCTAGGGACAAACCTATACTAACCATGTTGGAGAGACTTAGAACCTACTTCATGAAGAGGTTAGTTGAAAAGAGAGAATTTGCAACTAAATGGGTAGATCATTTGGGTCCAAAGATACATAAAAAGATAGAGAAGTTGAAGAAAATGTATGGTGATTTTAACATATATCCATGTGGGAATGGGGAGTTTGAAGCAAGGTGGATCCATGGCGGTCAACACACTGTCAATCTAGAACAACGAACATGCTCTTGTAGAAGATGGGATCTCACTGGAATACCTTGTCAGCATGCTACAGCAGTCTTAGGTCAATCGGGTTTACAACCAGAGGACTATGTGAGTGAATGGTACCATAAACACACTTTTGAAGCTACTTATCAGCACATAATGCACCCCCTCAATGGGCCTGATATGTGGGAGAAGTCTGGTAAGGATCCAGTCTTACCTGCAGAGTTTACAAAGCAACCTGGGAGGCCCAAGAAATCAAGGAGAAGGGAACCAGATGAACCTCCAAAGAATCCTTTCAAGCTGAGTAAAAGGGGTGTCAAAATGTCATGTACAAGATGTGGGAAAGAAGGGCACAACACCAGGACATGCAAAGCCCCTGTGGATGCAACTCCAATTCAAAACACCAGTACAAGAGGAAGAGGAAGAGGAAGAGGAAGAGGAAGAGGAGGAGGAGGAGGAGGTGGAAGAGGAAGAGCCCTTGTGGGTGCCACTTCAGATGACAACACCAACATTACTTCTATTAGAGCACAGTGAAACTCTGTTTTGCTTCTTTTTGTTTTGGGATCCATTCATGTTGCATATGGGATTCGTAGGTAGATTATCAGAACCATAATCTGGTCTATTTTTGTAACTAATGTCAATGTGGTATGTTATGCACTTGGTAGTTTATGAGACCCACAATTTGGTCTGTTTTGACTGTGAACTGAAGATTTATTTTGGTAATGCCCTTTAAGAGCTATTGGAACCTGTTTTATGACCTGTTGTGTTTGTGGTATGTTATGAACATGTTTTGTTTAAGAGATGTTTAGAGCAGTTTTCGTGTTTGTTATTGGAATGACTGTGTTTGTTACTGCTGTAGCTATTACTTACATTATTTTGTATGAATATGCACTTGGAATGAAGTTGTTAGTTGCTGCACTTGGAATCTAAGAACCAAAGATATGGGATATGGACACGACACGACGCGGATACGCGGACACGTCATTTCTTAGAAAATTAGGACACGGACACGTTGTTGAGAAGGCAAAGAAAATGCTCGAATACATTATTGTTGGGAAAGACGTTTAGGACTGACGGAAAAAGATAATGACCTGAGTGCTCAAATACATTACTGTGATGATAATAATCACATTTTGAGGAACTATTTTTGGTTTTATTTTTCTTTACCTTATCTATTTTTTTATTGTCAAGTATTACAATTGTAAATGTGCTTATACATTTTGTAGAAAACAGGGTATTTAGAGTGGGTGCTCGAAGAGGAACATGAAGATTGTGGCTGGGGATGGGAACAGAGGATGAGCGAGAGAATTTGAGGTAAGAGAAAGAGAAGTCAATCAACACTCTGTTTTTTCTAGCCTTATATGTGTATATGTACACCAGATATTGGAGGAAAACCCACACATTTTGGCGCCACAAGGTTGTGAGGGGCTAGAATGACCATTATGCCCCTAGGTACTTGTCACATGCTTGGCACATGCTCCCTTTTCCGTTAAAAACGTGGATGGAGTTAGTCTGAGGACGAAATAAAAGGGTTTTTGATAGTTTGAGGGATGAAATTGCTGGTTTAGATAGTTCGAGGACGAAGTAGAAAAATTGGTGATAGTTTGAGGGATGTTTTCATAAAAAACTCTTTATTTTGCTACTCATTATAAAATCCAAATGAAAAAAATATTATGACCTCCGTCTCAATTTGTTCGTCCACTTTTATTATTTGGAATCTCTTAAAAAGTTGTCCATGTTTCTCAATTTGCAATTCCATTTATTGTCCATATTTCTCAATTTGTAATTTATTTTATATTTTATATACAATATTGATCTCGTTTGATAAATCTCAATTAATTTTATTAGACAAAAATTTCGAAATTGTGTAAAACATTATACATTGTGAACCAATATGTACAAAATGCACAATAAAACCAGCCTTTTCCTACTCCATTACAAGACTAAAAGAACATGGACTTCAAGTCATCAACAGAAAGAACCTCATCATCAGTATTCTCCCCGGCACAACCCTAGCTATATCCTTTGGTTCCAACCTCGGTGATCCCAAATCAATGCAACCCCGAAACCCTAATAGGTAACCCGTATTCTCATTTTCATCACTGAACACAATTGGGAGTTCTTCGAAACACCGAAGATTGTTTTAGCGAGATTTTGGTCCTTGGTGTCACCGCAATACGTATCTCTCATGCTAATAGGGCCCAATGTAGGGTTTCATCAGAATCATGTTATTTAGGCCTCTAGTAGTGGAGGCATCGGTTCGAGCAAAAACTCAATGTGTCAATCCATTCAGTTTGGAAAATGTAGGCATTAATTTTGCCACTCCATTTTTTGTTAACGTCACTCCCCTACAAGTGTATTATACTTGCAGAGGAGTGACGGTAACAAAAAAATGAGTGGCAAAATCAGCAGCCTAATTAAATCAAGGCAAGATCTAATCCATTCATCGATTCGAACTCTTGAACAGATATTGATGTCCAGTTCTCAAGCAGCATAAAAGCCACTAAACGCGGCAGCAAAGTTCTGCAAAGCGGTGATTACAGGCCAACGCAGAAGCCTTGTCATTTGACAAACCTCCCACAAACAAACTGCCTTGACGTTATCGAAAACCAACGTCATCGTTTCTTAACTAATTGATTTCCGATGGTACAACAATACTCTGGTGCAAAACGAAGCTCCAGCTCCCAAACCTTAGCATGTTGACCACATGTAAACGTAGCCGCCGTTTGTGGCTCCCGCAAGCATCCCAATGTTGTAAGGGTGTGCATCAAAGCGACGTGGAATTGCAGATATATGGGGGCTCCGTAAAGTTCTAATACTTGTTCGCTTAGCTGTGGAGATAACGTCGACTTCTCTCTTCACACTTCCGATGAAGAGGTATGAATCATCCCAGCCCCATATTGCTCTGCTTCGTTATGCAAGAAAAAGGGATGTTAACAATTGATGCGTTGATCCAGATTTTACTTGGTTTTGTATATAAAATTCCAGTCTCAAAGTGAAGATCCTAAAGACCATGTATGTAAGACAGCTTCATGGTGGACCAACAAATAAGGACACTTATGTGATTAACTAGTTATTCAGCATGAACAAGAGGTCCTAAACCATTTGGACCAACGGAAGGAGATCCGATGGGGGAGGATTTTCGAAAACAAAAATCATAAAGAGCAGCTTTGATAAAGTAAAAAGAAACCCCCAAAAAACATGAAAACCAACGCATGGAATCAATCACTTGTAATCAATATGCAACATCACCATGCCTATGCGAATCCAATTGCTTTGTGTATTACATGTAGACATAGTACGCCTCAAGTCACTTCACAGGCAACATGGTACATTGACAACCCCGTTAGAAAGATAGGACCAAGTATAAATCTGCATTTGAATCAAAAGGAAGAATAAGAAGGAAAAAAACTGCATGGGTAGGTAACGATTCATTTTCGACTGTTTTCTTCCAGGACAAATATGGAAGGATAGGGACTAGGGAGAAATCATGTGAAAAGAGAAGCATCACAAGAGAACGGGTATTATTCATATCTGACTTATTGATCCATTTATATGGCATATAATCTATGTAAGATACAGAATTTAGGTTCATTTTGCTATTATTCATATCTGACTTATTGATCCATTTATATGGCATATAATCTATGTAAGATACAGAATTTAGGTTCATTTTGCCAAGTGAATCAGTTAAAAATAGCCAATAAATCCAGTTAAACTGCAGATAATGGTGTGGTGACAGTGCAGCACCCTGAAGAAGAAGAACAAAGTAAGTATAATTACCAAAAAAAAACAAAAAAACAATGCAGCCCCCAAAAAGTAAGATCAGCTTTAACAAAGAAAACTAAGCTGATTCTTCCAGAGCTAATCATTGGCATTTGACTATGTACAAAAAACCTTACCTGATTGCAGCAATCCCTCGTCCTGTCGAATTTTGATAAGGTATCATACTTGTGTCTTCAAAATTAGCTCCAGACAATAGGCCGACTTTGTCATCAGAACTGTATCCTCAAAAATCAGTATGATCGTCACTAAGCTGTGTGAGATGAGAGTTTTGTATTGGACCAAAACAAGATTTGATAATATAACAGAATAATCTTAATTGCTTAAAATGAAGAGACTGATTAACAGTAAATAGTTTCACCATGTTCCTAACACTGAAATAGTACCTCCACTTAAGTAGATATAGAGAATATCGAACCACAATCCAGATCAAATAAACTTAGCACCAATAGATTCTCCCTCTCAAACTGAGAATCGCATCTTTTTGTTTGTTTCAAGTAAAAGTTCCGAAACAAAAGAAAACAAAACTCAGATTTTGCAGGTACACATATCTGAAATATAACATAATTTAAACTGAAGCCAGAGCACAAGACACAAAAATATATAATAATTTCAAGCACACAATCTATTAATCTAGTCTAGCATCTTATAACAACATTACCAGCTTTCAGGAAAAAAAATATTTGATCTCCCAGGGCAGGAATACTTATTGCTCAAGAACTGTATTCACATCGTATAGAAGCATAGTATAATGTTCGCTCATAAAAAATATTGTACAATGTTCAGTCTTGTATTAACTTCCTATACGATTTTCAGTAAGAGACACCAGCCGACCAGCGACACCGCACGTCAAAAAGTCTTTTACGTACCCTGTTGTTGCTAGACAGCTTCCAGAAGGTGAAAAGTAAGCTGATTGCACGGAACTTTTGTGGCTTACTGTCTTCAAGAAGTTTGGCTTAACTGCATCAACAAATCTCAAATCCCAAATGCAAGCAGTCCCATCTGTGGAACTTGTTGCCATGATGATAGTGTTAGCTGTGCTGAAATCTATTGTGTTGATTCTCTTTTCATGCAAAACCCATGGGGTTAAAGCTTTTCCAGCCCTCTCATCCCACATATTGACAATTCCTTGAGCCCCACAAAAATATAAGGACTTAACATCATTTGGTTGTTGAGAAATGGAAAGTATGGCATCATTGCTGGAATATAACAAGACGAACATCTCCTTCTCAACATCCATCAACCGAAGAAATCCATCATAGCAGCTGCTGTATAGCTGCATATGCATCGACCAAAATTGGAAATAGGAAAATCAACCCTCCACGGCCAATATAGTGGTGAGCAATGGCTCCATTGTCATAAGCCATAGTGCAAAAGGAAGTTGAGGAATGCAAAAGCCATGTTTAGTTATGTCACTCCAATAAAAGAGAGAGAATATAATAGACTCAGGTATGAGTATCTTGTAAAGGTCAACGTGGCAGAACTTAGACCTTTGTAAAATTAAACCCCAAGATATGGAGAGATATGTGTCCTAAACTCACATGTGTACAGGCCACAGGGCTCCAGGGACACGTCTAGAATACTTAGGGCTTACTCTCCCTGACTTTTTTGTCTATTTTAACTTTAAAAAAAGTATAAAAATGTGGACCGGAGTTGAAAAAAGTTCATCTAAAACGACACTGTAGACAAGAAAAACAGCTGTTTGGTATTGCTTTGCTTACTCCATTACATGAATAAACAGACATGAAATTCAAGCAAATAACAGAATCAAATACCTTCGTCAAGGAACATGGATGAACTACAATCCCCGTGATTGGCCCCAAATGCGGTTGGTATAAATAAATCCCATCTCCATCCTCGTTTCTAGCATCAACATTCCAAAACCCAACATGCCCAAACTCGTTCCCCACCGCAACCAACTTCATATCCGTCGACGGAAAGAACCTCACCGTCAGTATCCTCCCCGGCACAACCCTAACTACATTCTCCGGTTCCAACCTCAGCGACCCCAAATCAACGCAGCCCGAAACCCTAATCGGATGACCCGAATTCTCATTTTCATCGCCAGAGCACAATTGGGAATTCTTCGAAACACCCATTACTGATTCAATTAGGTTTTGGTCAGTGGCGTCACCGCAATAAGCATCTTTCATGGTAATAGGGCCCAATGTAGGTTTCAATTTGGGGGTTTTAGCCTTTTTTAGGCCTCCCGCAATGGAGGCATCGGGTGGCATTCCTCTGCGCCGTAGAGACGTTCGGATTACGATTGAGATTTCAGGCTTCGGTTTTTTCTCTGGAATTACCTTGGTCAGTGCCCTAGAGAGATATATAGAGAGAGAGCTTAATAGATGAAATTAAATTGACATATTAATGTATCTATCAAACTTCCGAACATAATTTGCATCTATCAAACTTAAATGAAGAGAGAGAGAGAGAGAGAGAGAGAGACCTTAGTCGTTTGGTTGATTCCGTGAGATCGTTGATTTTGGAATGGATGTTGAGAGAAGCGAGCATTTGGTCGTTGCGCTTTATGTTCTCGAGCCGACGCCGCTCGTACTCTGTTAACTTCTTGGGCGCCATGGGAGCAAGTGAGAGAGTTGCAGAGAGAGAGAGAGAGAGAGAGAGAGAGAGAGAGAGAGAGAGAGATAAAGGTGTAGATGTAGGCGGGAAAGATAACTGGCGGGAAACAGAGTAAGGTGATAAACGTGGCGTCATCTGCGGCCGTTGATTGTGAAGTCTGAAGCCTCAAAAAATATGTAACGTTAGGGTCCTAAAGTCTAACTGGATAAAAAATTAGTTATATCTTTAAATTGGTAATGAATTTTATATCAAATATGGATCTTGTATGATAAATCTCGATTTGTTCTATAATACAATGTTTTTTATTCAAAATCACCTAAAACATTATAACTTACAACATATAATCAATTAAAAAGTGGCACGAACTCCTAAGAAAGACAATTAAATTAGGACGGAGGTAGTAGTACTTATGACCTCTGTCTCAATTTGTTTGTCTCCTTTCACTATTTGGAATCTCTTAAAAAGTTGTCTATATTTCTTGATTTATAATTTATTTTATATGCAATATCGATCTCGTCTAATAGATTTCAATTAATTTTATTAAATAAAATTTTCAAAATTGTGTAAAATATTATATATTGTGAGTTATAGAAGATTTTGCGAGTGGCATGCATGTCGAAACAGGACAAACAAATTGGGACAGAGGAAGTATTAATGATGCACACGCGTTTCATGTTCTGGGTTATTTTGTTTGATTGTGAATATAAGCCATGAATGTTTAAAGAGAATGCTAAGCTAGAGAATGCTTTGAAACTAGAAGGGGCTTCAGATGAAATTCATTGCGTGGGCATAATTAGTACTTTTGCCGCTAAAATTACAAGAAGATTGGTACTATAATGTTTTGTTATTAGTACATAGATATAGAGAATATCGAACCAGAAGCTATAGTATAATGTTCGGTCTCGTATTAACTTCCTGTAAGATTTTCACTAAGAGATACGAGCGACACCGCACGTCAAAAAAACTTTGGCATACCCTATTGTTTTATTTTGTTTTTGATCGTCAAATTTTTTTTATTAGTCTCCGCAATATTATAAAGATTAAAAGGATAATAACATAAAGGAAATTAAAATTATTTAATCTCCAACACTACCTGAGACCCAATCGTTGGTCCGAGACCAACCAAAGCCTAAACACCCAAAAACCCAAACCACCACCCTGCCAAAAACCACTAAAAGATCGGGATACGAAAACGCCACTAATGTTGCGCATACTGCCGTGATCCACCATATGTCGTCAATCCCAAAAATGTCCCGAGTCAGCCGCAAACGCCTCGCATCCCTGTTGTTGCTAGACAGGTTCCAGGAGGTGAAAAAAGTAAGCCGATTGCACGGCACTTTTGTGGCTTATTACTGTCTTCAACAACTTTGGCGTAACTGCATCAACAAATCTCAAATCCCAAATGCAACTGTATGAACAACTTGGGGTTATCTGTGCCGAAATCTATCGTGTTACCATACGGTCCATACCATAAGGGTTTCCATCTGCTGCTTTGGAAGGTCATATTTAAGCCGTAGCTACTGCTTGAGAAGACGAACCGGTCACCACAACTCCCTCCAAAGTGCTAGAGCGGACCAATGACTCTCCACACAGCATCTGGTTTGACAGGTATGGGTGAATCTAGAAATTGTCTTTTAAGTTTGTCGTTGGTTCCAGTACTTGTACTTTAAATCTAATAAAGAAGCCAAATGATAAAGTAATGTTTATTCTGATATGCTATCTCATTTCTTAGAATTTTGCATGTAATTAATTGATTTAATTCACACACTTGGTTGCTAATTTTTTCGTACTATGTTTTGGCAAGAGCAACATATAGACCAATTGGGAATATAATCTACATTTTCAATAAACAAATTTCATTTTTGAGTTATCTGTGCAAGGGGAATCCTTCTAAGCTTTACAAAAGATTTTAATTGTTATTCTGCTTAGTTTTTTTTTTAGGATTGCGGTCTAATTGGAGTGTTCAAACTTCTGACTTTTTTCAGTTACGGGGGATCCGTCTAACCTACGAGAGATTTTGATTGTTATTTTGGTTAGTTTCTTTTTTTTATTTTTTAATATAGGATTGCGGTCTAATTGGAGTGTTCGAACTTCTGACTTTTTTCAGTTACGCGCTCGCTGTTATGCAAGCATGCTCATGAAGAATCCTTCTGAGCTACGAGAGATTTTGACTATTCTTCTTCTTAGTTTTTGTTTATAGGATTGCAGTCTAATTGGAGTATTCGAACTTCATCTTTTTTTCAATTAAATTGAATGCTCTAATATTTCAGATTATTTATGTTTTTGAATTGCTATATCTCCCGTGCATAGGGCTTTATGCTAGTTAAATACGGAGTAGTACTACTATGCAAGCATGCTCATAAAAGAATGGTTTATTGCCTGATGTCATTTGCTCAAGTAAAAGAGAAGCAAAATGGCAATATGTCGGGGCGGAGCTATTGAGGAACACGGGGTGGCAAGTGACGCCCCCGTCATTTCCAAACCAAAATTTTTCTTTTTGAAGATTTGAGCTGTTCGATAATTTTTAAATAACTGTTTTCCTGGTCATGAAAAAATTTAGCTCAACCACGCCACTATCTATTTTAGTAAATGAATAAAGACGAAAAAGTGTCCACAACTGTCTCTCTCTCTTTTTCTTTTTTGTCTAAAGTGCTGTCTTATTTTAATTTTTTCAACATCGGTTCATGATTTTATACTTTTCTAATTCGTCACGTCGAAACATACGATTAACCCCAATAACTACGACGGAAAACTAAAAAAAAAGTTACGAAAAAGTAAAAAATACCAAAATAAGTTTCAGACTTATAAGTTAACAAGGACGCAGTAAATCAATTATTCGAGATTGGTTGGCTGATGTCATGTGCAAATAAAGAGAGGAAAATTAGCAAGATGTTGCCGGCGGATCTGAAACCTCTCCAGTGCAATCTTAATCGTGACCGTTCATTTGCTGCAATTAATGGTTTAGATATATTTTAAAACTTTGACCGGTAAGACTTAATTCATACCGGTAAGAATTTATGAGAAAATCTGAATCATTGAATCTAACAAAGAGTGGTCACGATCAAAACTATCTCTCCTAGCCCAAACTATGAACCGTACCGGAGAGGAGCCAAATCTGTTGCTGCCTCAACATCTAAAAATTTGAACTCAACCCGTGTGGGTTTATTTATCTATGACGCCTTTATATTCGGTGAGAATAGTCTGACTGACTGATGTCACTCATTTTGGAGATGTCATCTTGTTGGTGATTTTGACACGGGAAACCATTGAAGTGGTAAAATGACTGGGTCAACTACAGTTCCATATATGTTACTGTATATCCCCACCATAGAATGTTGCTCATGCATCTACTCTGAATGGAATGCATATGCTGATGCATGTTGGAGGAAGGATACCGTATGATGGAATATTGGAAGCTTGTGCTGGCTTTTATACCTCAATGACTACTTTTAATTGATATGGTTCCAAGAGAATGCTGCTGATTGGTGTTGAAAGTGGATGCTCTAAACTGGAAATTGGCGCTAGCTCTTGTTTTATCTAGTCCGGGCTGTTTTGGATGATCCTTATAGTTGATCTAGATTTGTAGGATCGAAACACACACATACGATATGCGAGTATATGAAAACAGTAAAGAAATCAATCGACACACAGATTTACGCGATTTCCTAAAATCGGGTATGTCCACGGGAGCAAGAGTGGCTGTCGCTTCTTATTATCAACGTCTGAAACAGGGTTTGCAATATAGAGTATTTATACCTACTCTATTCTAATTGTTAGAAATGTGGCTCATATGTTAAGTATGAAGAGATACTAAGGAGTTCTAGAAAGAAGGCCAGACGCCGGAGCGGAGTGGAGCGTAGCAGAGCGACATCATACAAGGGTATTTTTGGAATACAGGCCAAATACCAGGTTCGGGTTAGAGTAGAGTTCGTATAAATACTCTATGTTGTAAACCCTATTTTGTATTGTGATAATAAAAGAACAGTAGCAGCTCTCGCTCCCGTTGACGTACCCGATTTTAAGAAACCATGTATATTGCTGTGTCGATTTCTTTACTGTTTTATACTCGTAAATCGTTTTCGTGCGTGTGTTGATCCTTACACTAACCCTAATCTGGTATTTGGCCCGAATCCTAAAAGTACACCTGTATCGTATCGCGGGAGGCTACGCCCCCTGCACCCCCAACCCACTCCACTGAATCATCGGTAATGGGTCAGATGCCATCGCTCCGCTCCGCTTTACTCGTTCCGCTTTGCTCTGGCATCTGGCCTCTTTCTAGAACTCTTTTGTATCTCTCTATACTTAATATATGAGCCACAATTCCAACAAGATTGAACTTATTCAATTTCCATTGAATGTATTTTTCTCTTTTATTTTATTTCTATCTAGAGTACTCTTACAGCGACTCAATCTCTATGGCTTGTATTTGGTTTTTTCTCGATGTACCATTTGTCGAGTTCTAATAAAATTTTGTTGCTTATCCAAAAAAAAGTACGGGTATGGGTAATTCTGGCTGATGTCATTTTGGAGATGTCATCTTGTTGGTGATTTTGACACTGGAGAACATTGAAGTGGTAAAATGACTGGGTCAACTACGTGTATAGGTAATTCTGGCTGATGTCATTTTGGAGATGTCAGCTTGTTGGTGATTTTGACACCGTAGACCATTGAAGTGGTAAAACGATTGGGTCAACTACGTGTGGTGCTCATCAGCGCGCCATAATTCTCCCGAACAAAGGAAAATGACGAGACAGTGGTACTCAGTCAGTTTATTCCTATTGGGCACAACAAGGGGTAACTGACTCCCCCAGTGTTGCATGCAGACTCTTTTATTTAAACATCAATTTTGTGATAATCCAGTTTCTAACAGTCAATTGATTTTAGATTGTAGTTCTAGAAGACAGAGAGAGACAATATGGAGGGAGAAACAGAGAGAGTATATGGAGGGAGAGAGAGGGAGAGAATATGCAGAGGGAGACAGAGAGAGTACATGGAGAGAGAGATAGAGGGAGAGTACACGAGGGGTGGAGAGAGGGAGAGGGTGAGAATATGGAGAGAGAGACAGAGTGAGAATATGGAGGACCGCCTCTATGAT
This sequence comes from Rhododendron molle, assembly GCA_025413875.1. Taxonomy (NCBI): domain Eukaryota; kingdom Viridiplantae; phylum Streptophyta; class Magnoliopsida; order Ericales; family Ericaceae; genus Rhododendron; species Rhododendron molle. The sequence goes on along the minus strand of CM046388.1, from coordinate 5,043,839 downwards.
GCAGCATTTAGAGGGGATCTAGCATCACTGCAAGCAATAATTGCAAAAGATGAATGCATTCTGGATAAAGTTTTGGTAGGAGGTTTCAAAGGGAAAAATCCTCTCCACGTTGCTATAGCAACAGAGCAAGAAGCCATTGTTCGAGAACTTCTGAGAATCAAACCAGAACTTGCTGAATTTCTGGATGCAGAACTAGGTGCGGCCCTTCACGTAGCATGCTCTAAGGGGAACTTAGAGATTGTGAAACTTCTGGTGGGGGTTAGTCCTGGGATGTGCTTGGCTCGTGATCGAGAAGGTAATAACCCTCTTCATGTCGCTGCCGCGAAAGGTAACGTCGATGTATTGAAAACGTTGCTTCAAACCAGACCCAACGCAGCTCGAGTTACGACGGATCGAGGCGACACCATTTTGCACTTATGTGTAAACTATAATCAGCTTGAAAGTCTGAAACTACTGATACGGATGGTTAGAGGCCAAGAATTATTCGATTCTACTGATGCCAGTGGCAATAATGCATTGCATCTTGCTGTTTTCTGTAATCAATATGAGGTATGTTCTTATTCAAACTTTTTGATTGTTAAATTTTTGGCAAATGTTTTTTTATCAATGAAAACTCATTTCCTTCATAAAGGGAATATTGTCTATATCTAGATACAAGCTAGCTTAAAGCGGAAAACTCTACAATACACACTTCTTAAAAGTGAGTACCATGCGCACCTATATTGTATGATTCATTCATAACATTTTACTGGCCAAAGATTGATAAAAATATTGCTAAGTCCAATGACAAACTTCTCAATTTCGTATTTAACCACCATAATCGTAATCAATTCGATTACCAAAAACTAAGGAACGGAAACAAACATAAGCCTAGATTTGAAAACTGTATGTTATGATACCAGTTTTTTACGACAATACTAATATATAACAACAAACAAATAAAGTGAACTGCTTGACGATTTTCTAGTCCTAAATTAATGGGTTGCCCCAAGCGTAGGGCGGAGATCGAAGCAGCATAATATCCGGTAAGACCGCAGTCGAATTCACAGAGACAGTAATATGTGCTGACTAAAAACTCTGGTTTTGCTTATTTAAACTGGCTCTTAGGTAGCCACCCCTTATCGTTTTGACTGAGATTAACTAAAACTTAAGGAAACAAATAATTAAAAAGAGGTACAGTCGTAGGGTTCATAGCACTCGTAACCAGTTTGGATTAACTTGCTCCATTAGGTGTTCTTAAAAATGTTCAACTTTATATTGAAAAAGATATCCCGCAAGATGCGAGGCCCTATGGTTGCCGTTTACCCATGCGCAGCGGAGAATGAGTTTTGGTCCCCCAGTCCCCCGTTCACATGGGCTCCGACAATACCCGGGTTCGTTCGCGGGAAGTATTTTCCAATCTAAAATCGTTTTTCATTGCTTGAAAATAGGAACAGTGTCCGGACCGGTCACGGTGTGCTAATCACCCCGCGACCATATCTTTACGACTACTCACTCATTATTAAGAAAGAAACAAACGAAATCCTAGTTTGAAACATGTTTCTATTCCGCGAGATGAAAAGTAAACAAGAGATTAATACTAAACGAATGAAAACGAATTACTTTTATTAAAAATAGAAATTGAAACGAGTTACTTATTAAAAATAGAAATTGAAACGAGTTACCGAAACGTTGAATACTGGAACAAAACTTGTAAACTAAACAAAATTGAATCTAGACGGTCGAAAGCCCCGTTAGTCGTTGACTCTTGGCACCCCCGTACGTAATCCTCTGGCGGCCTTTTGCTTATACTCGAGAAATTATTCCTTGCCCCAAGGGCAACACGTGGCCGTGCCACAACACATCCGAGTTGTCTATTCAGTACCCGGACGGCTCGGATTTAGTGAGAGAAAGCAGAGAGAGAAAGGAGAGAGAGAAAAGAGGAGAAATGGTGTTTTAATCTCATCCGTTCGGTACCCGAACGGACGGCTCGGATCGTGCCGAGGGGCACCACGTCACCCCTGCCCAGAGGCAAGGAATAATTTCTCCTTATACTCCTTTTATAAGCCACCTACTCCAAAGAACCCTATTCCCAGGTTATGTCAAATGTTGAGACCATGGGCCACACCTTTGGTCCATCTAATTGTGAATCCTTTTTTTTTTTTTGTGAATCCTTGGCCCCACATAATAAACGTAAGTCCAAGTCAAACTCATATTTTCACCTTCAGTGATGGTATAATCCCACGGCCAATTTGACTCGTGAATGGTTACTTCGTACAGCAATTCCAGTTGATTGATCCGAATGGCTGAGTATCAAACACCATTTAATATTTTCATTTTCCATATTCTTTTATCAAATTCTTCAAATACCTACAACACAAAAATATAGCATTAAAACACCAAGTAATAAAATAAAAAGACTTAGCAATGATAAATTAGGAGGCGCTAATGTGAACATTTACGCACTTATCACACCCTCCAATCTACACTTTGCTAGTCCTTAGCAAAGAAAATAAAATGCAACTAAAGCAAAAAAATGAAAACCGAAAGTTTTTTTAAACCCTTAGGCGGCCCCGGTAGGACGAGTGAAGTCTCGTGAGGGTTTTCAGTAGTGCTCACCCACAAAACACCACGGATCCCTTTACTTGTAACCCAAAAACCTGCAATGTGACTCATTGATATGCCAATGCCAAGAATATAGTATATGCGAAAATAGTTCTGGACGCTATCAAAACATAGAAATAAATCATGGCACCCAAGCTTAGCGTGTGTGAGCAAGGATCTTAACCATAAGTGAACCACAATCAAGTACTCTCTTCGGACCGAGTCTTGACTTCAATTCTCACCGTGTCATATACTCAACAAAAGAAAACGCTCGAAACAAAGTGCATTTAATAAACTCTCAATGTGTGCGGGCGAAAGTTATGCAATAAAGAATCAAAGTACCCAGCACACTTTAGACACGAAGAGAAAGCTTTTTAAGGTAGACACATGATCTCATGAAAGGAATGTCAAGCATTAAAAACTATCTCTATCCATCGATCCACAACCCATTGCCCCTACGATCCAATAGGACTTTTATTCAGTTATATCATTGGGTAAGGAAAAGTGCTTCAGGGTTAAAATAAATCATAAGCAAGTGTCTGAGAATAGGCTAAAACAACATAGGGCAAGTGTAACAATGTGCACCATTTTATCATTCTTTTCAACTCCGCAACGTCTCTCTAATTTTTCACCCTTCACACAATTCCACGATGAAACAACTTGTTTCTTTCTTGCAACAAGTATATTGGTGTCTTCCCCTTTTCTTTTTGTTTTTTCATTCAAGTTTCAACCTCTTTTTTTTAGCATGGGGAAGAACACCGTAACTCAATTACAACATTCTCTAATACATTTACCCTATTCTCTTCAAAAATTAACCTTCACATGATTAGCTTGTCATTCTCAAGACACAATATGATTGGTGGAGCTTAACAAGAAAAAAAAAAAAAAAACCTCATGCAAGAGGCTCAATTTGGCTCGCAAAGATAAGTATTTAAGAAAAAGAAATGAACCAGCTCAATTAGCAAAGATGGCCTGTTATCCTCTCCTAGAGGCAATATAACCAAGTAATGGTCCAATCCCAAAGAATAAAATAACAGTCATGTATTAGTCTCAACACTTGACGACAAAAGATAATGAGATCAACAATGATTAAGCTTCTTTTTTTTTAATAACAAACAAAAGAGTTTATATGACACCACTCCAAATGAAGGTAAGACACTAAAGCTCACATAGGCATAAGTCTCAACTAATCTAGCCATTGAAAGCACTCAAGTCATAACTCACAAGCAGTTAAGGTCCAAGAAACGTGTAGTACAAATATGCTAAGAGTGTATGGCAGGATAAATTCCTATTGCCAAGCTAGCAAAAAGAACTACTATGCAACATAAATATTCAAAGAATGCCCACAGATTCTCAGCACAAGCAACCAACAAGTAAATATCGCAATCTCCAAGTCTCAAGTAGAAAGGATCCAACAAGTATTTTTTCAACTTTTTAATTTTCAAAATTTTTTTCCTTTTTTTTTATTGAATTTAACAAAATAAAGAACAAAGTGATCCTTCCCCCTAACTTAAGACAGAAACGTTAAAGAAAGGAGAGATATTACCTCGAAAAGAGGGGCTAAACAGAGTAAACTATAGAGAGAGGGAGACCCCCCAACTTGGATCGAACAACCTGCAAAATGTTAGTCTACAAGACAGTAAGAAAAATAACTAAAAGAAATAAACAAGGCAAGAAAGAAAATGAAAAAAAAAATCCACTTTTTTCACGCGAAAGACGCGGGTACTACTTTTCTTCCTATTTCTCAAGCGAGAATCGGGTGGTTATACTAGACCAAAAAAAAAAAGTTAATGTACAAGCAGCCAAACGCGGGTACTGAACATTTATCATGCCAACAAGAGCTAATAAAATGAACATAGCACTGCACTCCACACTCTACTTCAAAAATTGAATCTGACCATGCCACCAGATCAGATACTTTGAGTAGCGCATTTGCCGAATTCGTTTTAGACACTAAAGTTCAACCAAGTGCTTAGCCCAAACAAGATCAATTTTCAAAGTGTTGACAAAATCCACAAGATATAGATGATAAACTAAATTAAATTCATCAACACCAAGAAAATCAAACTGTTCCACATTTAAATTCCCTTGCGAAAGTGGAGACTCAGTAGGAGGGTTGGCACCTTCTAGAGCCAAGAGTATTTGATTATTCAGTGCAGCTATTGGCAATGACTCCTCAAAAGGCTTATAGCTTTCACTAATGATAAGGGGCTCTATTTCCTCTTTTTCTCTCCCATCAAATTTGGTATCCTCAGAACTTTCAGTTCATTCATGTAACGACCCGAATTTTGGCCCTATTTTTTTTCGAACAAAGAAATTATTTTTAATCCAATAGTCGATGGTAATCGATTAATTATTTAAAAGTGTAATTAAATTAGACTAGAACCTAGAATAATTTTTGGTGATTAAAATTAGTTTAGCATATATATATATATATATATTATTAATTCAACTTGTAACTATATATGCGTATCTTATATCTATAATATAAAAAGTATTATTTGTAATAATAAAATTATTTTCTTTATTAGATATATACAAACATAATCCTATTCTATCGTTTTTTTATTTTATTTCTTTTCTACTTTGCATACAATTACTTGCATGCATGAACACTCCTCATATCTCCCTCTCCTACTCAGTTTCTACTTCCTCCCTAAGTGTATCTCGTCCCCAAATTTGTCCATTCCAAAGCCCTATAGAATACAACTTCTTAAAATCCATTTTTAACCGAAATTCTTCAAAATTCTTCTATATATACCCTAGTACGTCGACCCTAGGGCACACCACGAAATTCCCCACACCCCACCAGTCCAGAAAAGAGAGGAAATTCGTAGGAAACGAAATTCCAATCCATGGAGTTCTAGAAAGAGAAAGAAAGAGAGAGAAAAGTGAGTTTCATACCAAGACTCAACCGGAATCCAAATTGATCGTTCTAATCACTTCCCTCGACCCCAAGAATCTCCAAACATTATTCAATTCGAGCCCAAGGTTCCCCGATCGCCCAAACCGAAGTCATCTTCTCCAAAACTCAAGTTTCGATCGAAAATCAATTCGAACAAATTCAAGGTATTATAATTCGATCTGAGGCCTCCTCTAAGTATATTTAGTGTTTATAGACATAACCCAATAGCTCCCGTAGCCCCATGCATCGAAAACAATCAAGATAAAGAAAAAAATAAAAGCTGGCAGCAAGGTTGCGGCCGCAACCTTCGGGAACCTCAGCCGCATGCACCAGACTTCGGACCTTGCGGCAGCAAGGTCAACCGCAGGTCCAACCTTGCGGTTTGGACCATTTTGGTTCGAATTGATTTTTCGACATCCCAAACCTAGTTTTTGAACCCCGAACTATTTTTCCTAGATTCCTAACACTTCAAAGATTATACCTTGTTAATGTCATATATTTTTTATTTATTTAAATATTTATTAAATTTGTTTTATACGTTTTCATGTAAAAGTTTATAAACTAAAAGTACTCGCGACCTTATAAACTACTTTATAAATCCCCATACTATTTTTCCTAGACTTCTAACATATCAAAGATCATAACCTGATGATTTCATATTTTTTTAATTTATTAGCTATTTATTAGTAAAATAATAACTTATTTATTTAATTAACTATTTATTATTATTTACGCATTGTTTCTAAATAAAAATACTTTAAGATATTATACAATAGGTTAATAATGCCCAAATAATTTTATTTAGACTTCTTACAGTCCTGGGATGAAACGATGTTAACCTCAACATTTATTTATTTATTTTATTATTTATTATCTATTTATCCTTCTTTCGGCCATTATCTTAATCTCTTTATTTAAAATAATCCCATGAACCTCCAAACCTAACTTCTAGCACTCAAACTTGTTATAGAGGACCTTTAGGACTCTTATTAAGGTTACGATAATTATTCTAATATTTTTACCTAATTAATGTATTTAATTAGTATTTAATCAATCTAATTACTTAAGAATAATTAATAAAAGCCTAGAAAAATTATTTTAAATCTTTATTAAATAGTTCTTACCTTGCTATTGCTATTGTGGTCATATGAGATTAAGGACAACGGCCCAGTCATAAAAAATTGTGTGATTGCATTGTCTAATATTTGTTTTGATCTGTCTGTTGTTCGTTTTATTTATTATTGAGAATAATACTGTGATGATACTTGATTTAAATGCTAGATTGGACCCTAGAGATATGGGATGGTATGCGAAATAGAAATCACCTAGACGATATTAAGTAATGGATAAATTGAGAAATTTTCTTTTTTAGAGATTGCCTGCAGGCGGGATTTTGAGATGTGATGTGATTGAGACTGGCGTGTGTCCAGTGAATGAATTGATAGACTGGCGTGTGTCCAGTGATAAATTGATAGACTGGCGTGTGTCCAGTGATGAATTGATAAAACCTGGCGAGTGTTCCAGAGATATTTTGTGACAATAAAACCTCGGCGCAGTGTGTCCAAAGGATGTTTTATGGTGATAGACCGGCGTGTGTCCAGTGATGAATTGATAGATCGGCAAAGTAAGCCCGGTGATGAATTGATAGGACCGGCGCAGGTCCAAAGAATGATTGTGAAATGATCGTGATGTGGTATATAAGATAGGCGAACTCTGGTTGTGATTCAGGCATGATAAGCTATCCCCTTGTTGTAGTGATTGGGTTACACACCTGTCATATAACTTAGGTTATCTGCGACAAAGGGAAGTGATCTCATAGGACCGAGCATGACTAGCGGTCGGGGTGGAAAGATCTCAAAGGGAGATTTTAAATCACACGTCAGGGTAATGGATAGTAACAAACTGGTTTATGTGAATATCTCTGTTCTAGTTTTTCGCATGTTTATTGTTATATTACTGGTTAGCTATAAAGTAAGAGGGGTAGTTGGGTTGGATTATTCTACTGGGTGATTTATCATTCACGGATACGTTTGTATCCTGGCAAATCGTTTGCTTCGGCGATCAATTTGCTAGAGGTCGCAGGATTCAATGGAGGAGATTTAATGATGATGCAGTTCGACTCGGAAAGAATATTAGTAATGAAGATCGAGTGTGCTTGGGATTCGTATCAAGTGTAGAGTCAGCTGTGAAGTTAATGTATTTTGAATCAGTAAATCTATCTTGAGATTGTAATAGTTAAACCTCATTTTGGAAAATTTTATTTATTTAGCAAATTTTTTTTAAAGAATTATTTTATTTTTGCTCTCGAAAAATCAGGGCGTTACAATTCACAAAATTGGAGCTTTTGGGTTAATCCATCTAGGTAATCCCAAGCCTCTTCAGCGTTTTTATCTAGAAATTCGTCAGTGGACCTAAAATCCGCCTGGCATGACTTATGATTTAAACTATGGCAAAAGATAACCAGAAGACTGCCAAGGTTAAAACTCGACCAAGAGAATATGGAAAATTTAAATTGCTCCCAACACTGTGACAAAGACTCATCATCTTATTGAGAGAAATCTGATAGTTCTTGTAAAAACATATGAGTCTCATATGAGAGATTGAAAGTTTTGAAAATTTGAATTACAATCTCACTCCATGTCAATTTTGGACTCAAAAAATTAAACCAATCATGAGCACTGCGACGCAAAGATGCTGGAAATACATGTAAAAGAGCCGCTTCATCACTAGCAAAAGCTTTCTCAAGACTATGAACATGCGGAAAAGGATTTTCTGAGGCTAAACCATAAAATATAGGAAGTGACATTGAACAATCAAATTGGTTTGCATATCCTCCATAGCACCTTGCAAAATGGGTCATTTTTTTTCTTTTCAACAATTTAAAAAAAAAAAAACTAACGACCTGAATTCTTAACACACGTTATCGTCCCCGGCAACGGCGCCAAAAATACTTGACGATTTTCTAGTCCTAAATTAATAGGTTGCCCAAAGCGTAGTGCAGAGATCAACGTAGCATAATATTCGGTAAGACCAGAGTCGGATCCACAGAGACAATAATATGTGCCGACTAAAAACTCGGTTTTACTTATTTAAACTGGCTCCTAGATAGCCACCCCTTGTCGTTTTGATTGAGATTAACTAAAACTTAAGGAAACAAATAATTAAAAGGAGGTACAGTCGTAGGGTTCATAGCACTCGTAACCAGTCTGGATTAACCTGCTTCATTCGGTGTTCTTAAAAATGTCCAACTATAGATTGAAAAAGATACTCCGCAAGATGTGAGACTCAATGGTCGCTGTTTACTTACCCATGCGCAGCGGAGAATGAGTTTTGGTCCTCCATTCCCCAGTTCACATAGGCTCCGACAATATCCGGGTTCGTCCGCGGGAAGTATTTTCCAATCTAAAATCGTTTTTCATTGCTTGAAAATAGGAGCAGTGTCCGAACTGGTCACACGGTGTACTAATCACCCTGCGACCATACCTTTACGACTACTCACTCATTATTAAGAAAGAAACAAAAAAAATCCTAGTTTGAAACATGTTTCTATTCCGCGAGATGAAAAATAAATAAGAGATTAATACTAGACAAATGCAATCGAATAACTTTTATTAAAAATAGAAATTGAAACGAGTTACCGAAAGCTTGAATACTGGAACAAAACTTGAAAACTAAACAAAATTGAATCTCGGCAGGCGGCAGGCCAGTTTGTCGTTGACTCAAGGCAGCCCCGTACGTAATCCTCTAATGCCCTTGTGCTTAGAGCATCTCCAATCCAAGACCCTCCAAATCTCTATTTAAGAGGATCAAATTAATCTATTTTATTTGAAAAGTAGATTTAGAGGATTGTACTATTTGTCTCAATTCCAACCCAACACTCTATTTCTCAACTCCAACACATATTTGAAGGAGATCTTCTATTTTTTCCTTCATCCTCTATATTTAGAGGGTCAAAGTTCATCCTCCCAAATGGAAGAGAGTTTTAGAGGATGGGTTAGGGAATATTTTTTCTCCAAAATGAAGATATAGAGTATGGGTTGGACATGCTCTTATACTCCTTTTATAAGCCACCTACTCTAAAGAACCCTATTCCCAAGGTTATGCTAAATGTTGAGACCATGGGCCACACCTTTGGTCCATCTAATTGTGAAAACCTGGGAACGTAAGTCCAAGTCAAACTCATATTTTCACCTTCAGTAAAGGTATAATCCCATGGCCAATTTGACTTGTGAATCGTTACTTCGTACAATATAACAGCAATTCCAGTTGATTGATCCGAATGGCCGAGCATCAAACACCATTTAATATTTTTATTTTCCATATTCTTTTATTAAATTCTTCAAATACCTACAACACAAAAATTAAGCATTAAAATACCAAGTAATAAAATAAAAGACATAACAATGATAAATTAAGAGGCGCTAATGTGAACATTTATACATTTATCTTAAACCACACAAGAAAAGAGAAATTTACATGGTTTAGCTTAAGCACAAAGTAAGAAAGTACTCCATAGCGAGGGTCATATATGACATCTTTATTGGAGCGAGATTTTACGGGGTAGTACTTTTTTACCTATTTCAGTCGACAATTTCTCATATATTTGTTTACTTCTAAATATTCACATATTTTACCTATTCATAAACTAGATTACGAAATCAATGCCCAAACTTCTACTTCTAATTAAAATGCTCTACAGAAAAAGTGAACAGAAAATTAGTCCATTTTTACTTGCAAATATAATACTTTCTTCTGTCCCTTTTTAAATGTTCATTATGGTTCTGCATGCTAGTTTCAATTGCCTATATCTTTCAATGTATGTTGCTAAAAATATGTAATATGAATTTTATTTAATAGATTTCAATTATTTTTATAAGACAATGATTTTAAAAACAAAAAACATAATATAAGTCGAGAGATATAAATTTTAAAAAATAGCACACAGAATCCTAGTGAATATTTAAAAAGGGACAGAGAGAATGGGGCGGGTGGGGAGTTTCATGGTAGACTGGGGAGGAGAGGGAGAGAATGAAAATTGGGAACTTTCCTTGTTAAAGGATTCCTAATTTAGAGAGATGATTAGAATAGGGGTGTTCAAGAAAACCGTTCGAACCGTAAAAAAGGTTCGATCCGGACCGAACCGTCCTTTTTTGTCCGGTTCTGCGGTTCGACGGTTAGGTTATGGTTCCAAAAAAATAAGAACCGTTAATTTTGGTTCGATTACTGGTTCTCAATTAATGAACCGTGATTAGAACCGAACCGGACCATTTAAAACTAAGATAAATACTCCATAAAAATACATGTGTGTAATTAAATATGTATTTGAATTTGGTAGGTTAATCTTTTCCTTGCTAAAATTAATTTATTTATAGATGAAATCTCATTTGTTAGGAAAGCATTTATTTATTTTTTCCTTTCTTATTCCAGCAGATTATCTTCCTATTTCTTTAATTTTATGAGTTCATATTTTGTGAATAAGTGTTTTGATGCTTATTGGATAGAACCGGAACCGAACCAAAACCGGACCGGTCTTGCGGTTTGGTTCTGGTTAGGTTCCATGCATATATTGGTTAGGTTCTGGTTCCCAATTTTTCAGAACCGTTTGAAATGCTCCGGTAACTGGTTTTCTAGAGAACCGGACCAATCCGGACCGTGTACACCCCTAGATTAAAATAAATCTATTATGTGATATGTTATGGCCCAACAATTTGGCCTTTCTTATCTAGCCACGTCGGCAACTTCCCCAACTCCAGAACAGAATCCATATGAATTTGTAGTGGAGAAAGGTTTTGGGCCGGGGCACCACATGGCGATGCCCTAGACACAGAATAATTACTCCTAAAATCTACTTTATTGACTTTTGTTCTTTTCATCGTACATTTGTATTTATATTTTTTATCTTTTTGTGAAACTGGGTATGTACATATTTCAGATTATCAAACATTTGATTTCGAACCTTGAAGTGGATGTGAATGCAAGGAATGGAAGTGGGTGGACGGCGCTGGAAATTCATTCCCAAGTAGCAACGAGTCTAGATCCGAATAGTGTGGATCATGATCGTATCAAAGTCCTCCTAAGTGAAGCTGGCGCTAAAAGATGCTCGGAGCTTCTTATCCCATTTGATCCTTCCTGGCAGAAGAAGAAGAAGAGCACATTAATGATCGTATCATCACTGATGGCGACAATGACATTTCAAGTCGGGGTAAACCCTCCCGGCGGTATTTGGCAAGACTCATCAGAATCCCACATTGCCGGGACAGCTATAATTGCTTCTACACGTGTCGCGGACTCATTTCCGGTCTTAATGTACTTCAACACAGTAGCATTCCTTCTGTGTCTGACTACGATCTTCGACCTCATTGTTGTTTTGCCGGCGGATAAACAGGATTCCAAGTTTGCTCAATCTGGGTTTCTTCGATTCTGGTTCTCATGGTTGACGATCACGACCATGGTGTTCGTTTATACATTTTCTGTCGTTGTTATCACGCCCGATGATACCCAGAGCTTCTTTACCGAAGCCATTATTCTTACCGCTATGGTGTGGTGCATTTTGGTATCATTTATGGGTGGAGCACCGTTGAAGGTTCGATTGGCCACTGGAGTGGTCACTGTGGTGATAGCAATATTGATAGCAGGTTTGACGGGATATTTTGAAGGTGCTCGGAGTGCGATGTTATTTTTTGCTGTTACCCTAGCAGTTGCCGGGGTACTACTTTTGATGATTTATAAACGACGGATCGTCGAAATTCCATTGCAACGATGGCTGCGTCGCCCACAGATACCGCCTCAACACCAATCCGAAATGCAGTTGGCGAGAATGACTCCAGTGTAACTCAGAGCCGGCTCATGATAAGGGGAAGCGGAAGAAGTGTTGAAAGTTAATCTTGCACATGGTAGTGGGCCATTTGTGTGTCAAAGGTGCAAGGCAGAGAGGGAGTTGATCAGAGTTAACTGAGGGGCTAGCTGTATAATCGGTGGGTTTATGACTAGGAAGCCGAGAGTTGCAAGTAGCCATGTCAGGCATTTACTTTGTGAGGTTGTGTAGTCATTATGTAGTTTGTCAAGTAGTGTAAATTGGTTGTGGAGTAGTGTATAAAGTAATGTTCATGGGTATTGTATCAGTGTGCATGGGAATTATATTTGAGAGAGAGAGAGAGAGAGAGAGAGAGAGAGAGAGAGAGAGTTGCGTGTGAGCATATTATATTTGTTTTATGCTTGTGATTCAATAAAAGTAAGTTGAATGTTATGTGTGATATCTCTCCGTTGTTTCCTAATTATTGAATTCCCACCACCCGACAAGAAGCGATCGCTTCAAGCCCCCAAATTTTAGTCCAAATTGAAGCCCCGCCGTAATGTTTTTGAAATAAAAATGCAAACTAGGTATTTAGTTTAGTGGTCACGCAATACTATCCTGCTATTGAAAGTGTGTGGTTCGACTTTCATGCACCTCCCATGTTCATATTTTCACTTCTCAGGTCCCTTTTCTCTTCCATTTATTGTGTTATTTTTTGTTATTTTTGTAGTATTATGAAATCAACATTACTCAATTACTTTGTAAAAAATTTTCAGCTAACAAACACAACAAAACTTATCCCAGAGGTTAAAAAATTGAAAAATTTTGAGCGAGCTATTACCGTTTCTTTTTTTTTTTTCACACAAATCATATTTATATTCAAATATGAAGCAAACTATCTTATTTTCTTCAAAAACTCGAGCAATCATATCTTTTTATGTTTATATCGTTACAATTGTATCCTTTTAGTTTGATTTTTTTTTTGGGTTTCTTTTTGTACTTTTATAATTTTTTAATGAATTCTTGAATATGTAAGTGGCCCAACATTAGAAGTTTGATTTTTTTTTTTTGGTTATTTTTTTTGTACTTTTATCATTTGTTAACAAGTTCTTGAATATATAAGTGGCCCAACAATTGGAAATTGCTTCGGGCCTCCTAAATATGTGAGCTAGCACTGCATAAAAAGTTAGATTTAAGATATTAGTAAGAGTCGTTAGACACTTAAAATTTAAAGGGAACGGAGAGATTAATATCTAACAAGGATGCATAGGTTATGGAAATTGATTTTGGTGCTGCACTTTCGTACGCAGGCACTCCACTTTTAACGTGAAATTACTAGGTTAGATTTAAGATACTAGTAATTTCACGTTAAAAATGGAGCGCCTGCATACAAAAGTGGAGCGCCAAAATCAAAACTCATAGCTAGGTTATATGCTGAAAATTGAAAGTACTGTAGCACTCCCATCAATACAGGAGGATAAAAGATTTCAGGAAGGCATCAAAATATGTTCTTTAAAATTAATCAATCTCCATATATTTAATGATTTCAAGAATACATTATACATATATCCACTTGGACGAAAATTAGTATAAGTAAAGAAACAGCAAAATTGGTTGAGGCATCCAACTGGAACATGTATTTGTAGTCTTTTAGATGAAGTGAAGCAACTTTGAATAAGGTATTAAACCTATTTTTTTGATGTCTTTACTTTTTCTTATAATTTTTGTCCAAGTTGATATATGTTTGAGGTTTTATCTAATTTAAGAGTTTATGGAAGAAATGAAAGAAGATTCAGTCGTGATTGATTTGGAAAAGCAAGGAACAATAAGGAGTAAAATGTAGTATTATTTTGCAGTTTTTGTAAACAGCAAAAAGAATTTTATTAAACTTTGAAAACGGATTACAAAGATTAAAGGGATCCAAACAAAGGCATTAAACCAGAGGAATGACCAACCACAAGAAGGCAAGACCTAGCTAACTCCGACAATCACATGCCGCAAGGACATAAAAGGGAAAGAAGAGCAACCCGAGGCTGGTAAGAAACCAACAAAGAAAAGCCCCAAAAGAAAACACCCCAAACCCCAAGTGCTCAACCAAACCAAAAAACACCCAAAGAAACGCCTAAGAAAAAATCAACTTGCACTAGCATGAATCTTGGCCCTTTCATCACCTTCAGCTTCCATAGTTATGAATCCACGAATAACTTCCTCATCATTACCCTTGTAATCAATGCCGAACTCATTGTGATGAAACCGGTTAATTCCTTCACAAGAAGAGGATCAAGCAGCTGCAGTTGCAACTGCAGATCTGAACACAACACATTTTTGCTTCTTTCTTCCACCCCTCTTCTTGGGATTAGGGAAACCCATCAAATCTTCTATCGACTTCTGTTTCCATTTTCCTTTTTCCGTATCCTTAGCATTTTGTTTGCATTTGTATGTCATTGACTATTTTTTTTAGCGGCTTAAGGTTTATTACTTTGTGACAATGTAGGGCGACCGAATAGCTTTTTGCAAGGATTGAAATTGCAGTGTTGGGCACTCCTCTTTCCATTTTTGGAACTCATGAATTTTTTTTTTTTTCCTTTTTGCATTTCTGTTGTATGAGGCAGAGTAGTTTTTGCTAGGAGTGAAGAAGGGCTGTCTAATTTTGCTCTCGGTCGATGATCTATTTGGTTAAAGGTTAACATGGTGTCGTCAGAGGTAAAGAGAGAGATCCATTTCAACTACTAGGTTAATATCCTTTGAATGCTCAGTTTGATGAGGACAAAGGTTCAACATATCGTCTCATATATATCGGATCGATACGGCAAGTACATCTAGGTTGATCGAAATATTGGCCGGAATAGTTAGACCCCCTACTTCGTTCAAGGTGCCATTCATTCTATTTTGCCGTACTAAGGAATTTTCTACCGCACCGGCTCTGGCAATATATATTGATGACAGACTTAGAAGAGAGGGAAGATCGGAAAGGAGAAATAAAGTACAAAAGTGAGGGGCAAGATTCAACGACCGAAAAACTTCTTATCAGAGAGAGATACATAAGTTTTTGGGACAGACGAGATTAGATCTTGAAAGGGGTGAAGAAAACTCACATTTTCAGTCCTGCATTTCCTTTTCAGTGTGTCCATAACAGGACAAAACAGTACATTTCACCATCACTTGCAAATTAATTACAATGAATTGGAGGTGGGTTCCCACTTTTTGACCTTTATTTCTCGAGCCTCTCCTCGTGTTTTATCTATGTTTTTGACATTGACCTTTTATTTTAATCTTTGATGGAAATGTTAGATACAAAGAAATTTTATTTCAAAATGATTCAGAATACACTACATTATGACCGGTCGTAAATAATGTATTTTGAATCATTTTTGAGTAAAATTTCTTTTCACATAGTACTTTTGATCTTTTATACGTTTCATACAAGTAAAATTTATGTTCTCTCTAGTTTTATTTAGTTCAAATTTTTGTTAGTACCATAATGTAGGTCGATGGGTAGATCCGCTGGCTGTGCAGTGCACAAATTTTACTTATGAGCGACAGTGTAAACATTCGTTTTCTTCAAATTAATTACATTGTTCACGTCGTCAAAATAGTGGTACTATTAATTAATAGAATATGGCGACATAACACAATATAATCAATTTGAAAGAAGTACATGTTTACACTGGTGGTGTACATAATTTAATCTCTTTATTGACTGTTGTTATCCATCGGATTTTGTGGACGTCGATTACAATCTTAGATTAATTAGGTAATAGGAGGGGATATTATACGGTAAATGTATGTTTATGCATGTATATATGGTGCATGAATTCAAGTTGAAATTAAGCGTCGTAATTCAATTTTTTAGTAATTTCAAAATTCATATTAGTTCTTCAGAAATCACCCTACAGATTGGCGGACTGGTTTCTGGATACAAAAAGTCAAAAACTAGAAGAGAGAAACTTATTTACGGAATTGAGTGATCTCAGCCGTTTATTTCGGTAATCAACGGTTTAGATATGTTTTTAATCTTTGACCGGTTTCTTACCGGTCAAGGATTAACTTTAATCCGGTGCGTCCAAATTCTTACCGGTCAAGGATTAACTTTAATTCGATTCGTCCAAAATACTTTTGGACGGTCGAGATTGCGTGTCGATTTAAGGCGCTTCATAATAAGTTTTCCTCGATGCTGGTAGGGTTTAGGCGATTTGTTTTTTTGGGCTGTTCGTGTAGGTTTTGGGTGTTTGGGATGGGTTTTTTGGGTTGGGTTAGTTTTACCAACTTTAGGAGTGTTTTTTGGTTTTTTTTTTTTCTTTTTCTTCTAGTTTGGGCTCAACCGGTTGGGCTCCTCCGTGTGGTTTGGAGAAGAGGGTTTTAGATGGTCAAGGTGATGTATTCATTTTTCTATTAGCTTTGAACTTCGTGTTCTGAGTTAATAAAATTTATTTTTGCTGATGCATGACTGGTTTAGTCGAAGCGATAACCTGGTATACGAGGGACAAAAAATAGTAAATAAATGGGGACCAAAATAGACTGACAGAGTGATCTCATACACTTACATTAGGCTAGGAGGGCAAAAATGAAAAAGGCAAAAAAGACTACTCCAAGAAGTATGTGTGGAGTCTTTGGATCAAAGACAAGCATGCCCAAGTCAATTGGAATATGAAGGGCCTACCATTGACATCGACATCGACCAAGACAATGGGCAGAACCATCCAATGACCAAGACTTAGCATTTAAGTCCGTGGAACCCATGACTCCGATAGGATGTCTATTTAATTTTTTTAAAAAATATATAACGGGGATGTGGTGCTTACCAATTTTCCCCCCCAAACTTTAGAGATATTTTCATTGATATGAAAATCATACATCGGGAACGGCCGAACGGGTAGCCATCTTCAAGGAGGGAGGAAAGCAACCACAAAAGAGGTCTAAACTCACAAACGAACATCCAGGATCTCACACAGACAAAATTTGTATCCGACCTCGAAAAGCCATCAAGACGACGTAGAAAACCCACTACAACAACACACACAAGGACTGAGAGAAAGTCCCACGCAGGACAAGAAAACCAACCAAAAAAAAAAAAAAAACAGCTAATAAAAACTAAAGCAAAACCTACGAGCAAACAATAGATCCAAACCCGGCCCTAAGTTTAGCCGCCCCAAAATGCCGACCAAGACCCTTATTGCTGCCACCGCTGCTGCCACAAGGGCGGCCGAGAGATAGCAAAGACCACAGAATGGAACCTTGATCACCATAGCAGCCACACCACACCGTACAACAACACCAACTACTATCTCCATCCCAAGAAACGCGACTATGTTCAATTTGAGTTTAGTGATCCAACCTTTCTCTTTGCGCACAGTCCTCAATTAAATTTTTCCTTAATTATTACTTCCTCAATTCTAATTTTTTAGACATTTTTGAAAGTCCGTGCGACTTTTCAATTAATTATACCTTATAATCTATAATATTCTAAGTGATTTTAAAAACTTTGTTTAATAGTACAAATCGAGAGCTATTAAATAAGATCCATATTGTATATAAAAAGTATTAGCAACTGACAAATATAACCAATTTAAAATCTCATTAAGATGGAATGAGGTACTAAAAAATGGGGACGACTGAAATACTATCATTTCTCTATCCACTACTACAAAAACCTTAAAAGATGACATTCAAAAAATTGAAACAATGACAGTTTTTGTAAAACTGTCATCGAAAATATGATGGTAGACTTTTGATGACAGTCCATCTTACAAACTGTCATGTTTGCGATATAAGATGACGGTTTAGAATAAAAGTGACATTATTATCTTTTTCTTTAATGTCAGTTTTTACTTAAAACTGACATTAAAACATGGCGCTTCCGGAAGCCCATATGGGAAACCTTTTAATGACAGTTTTCCTTAAAAGCGACATTGAAACTAAGCCCTTTTAATGGCAGTTTTAATTAGAACTGACATTGCAGTTGATCATAAAAGATGACAGTCAAAAAGCGTCATAAAAACATATAAGATGATAGTTTGAAACTGTCATCTCATACTTTCAATGTCTACGATGACAGTTTTATCCAAAACTGACATTAAAAGTGCTCATCTTAAAATTTTCGAAAATATAGTATACATATTTTTGTTTGTCTTTTGTTAATAATAAGCGTGCCAGCTCAGTTGGTAACATGCGCGCGAGGAACTTTAGTTCTTGAGTTCAAGTCCTGGGGCAAGCAAATGTTTGCTGGCCACACAAGTGCTAAGTAGGCGACACACAAGTGCCACTGGGCGGCCATGTGAGAGGCACGTGGGTGCCATGTGGGTGGCCACGCATTCGAAATAGAATTGGTTTTTTTTTTCTTGAATGGAGAACAAATAAGATGACAGTTTAAATCCGTCATCTTTGCGATTAAAGATGACGGATTAAAACTATCATCTTTTATCACAAAGATGACAGGTTTAAACTGTCATCTTATATGTTTAATGACAGTTTTTTTATTATCATAACAAATCTAGACTTTTAATGACAGCTTCATAGATGACAATTTCAAAACTGTCATCTTTCACGTTTAATGACACTTTTAAACTGTCATCTTTTACGATTATTGTAGTAGTGATCTATCACTCCACTTACTGCCGCAAAAGCAAAAACCTCCCTAAAACCCAAGATCATCCTATGCTCATTAGCATTAAGTTGGCTTACATTCCTCGGTACGTAACTGGGCCTCATATTTAAATCGAATTAGGAAGATGCATTCACCGTACGTATGATAGCACTCTTGTGTACTATATATGTGAAGCATCCAACTGTATCTATCTACCTATAGAAATAGGTACATACGTAATGGGCCAGTGATGCACTTGTGCAAACATAATGGCTACACCCAGACATAGCGTATTGACAAAGCTTTGGAGATGTATACTGGGAGAAGAGAGTGGGGGGGACAGGGAGAGAGGGGGGAGAGATATTATGGAGAGTGAAACAGGCGAACTCTCGATGACGAGAGTGGGAGAGGAGCTTTTGGCTGGAGAGAACGAGACACCATGGATTGCGAGAATGAGAGAGTACACGACGAGAAGAGAGAATATGGAGAATGAGAGAGAGAGTGTGCGAGCGAGAGAGAAGGAGGAGAGGAATGGAGAGAGCGAAGAAGAGATAAGAGCGAGGATGGAGAGAGATAGAGAGACATGGAAGGACAGAACAGAGGAATGGCTTTGTGATGCAGCAATGAGAGGGGATGAAGAATCACTAAAGGAAATAATGAAAATAGATGGTTACATTCTGGATAAAGTTTTGGTGGGAAGTTTCAAAGGGAAAAATCCTCTTCACATGGCTACATCAACAGGGCAGAAAGAATTTGTTCTCGAACTGTTGGTGTATAAACAAGAACTTGCTACAACTGTAGACACGGAACTAGGCACGGCCCTTCACATAGCATCCTCTAAGGGGTATCTAGAGATTGTGGAACTTTTAGTGAAAGTTAGCCCTGAGATGTGCACGGCTCGTGATCGAGAAGGTAATAACCCTCTTCATATCGCTGCCATGAAAGGTAATGTCGAAGTATTAAAGCTGTTGCTTCGAATCAATCCCCGCTCAGCTCGAGTTATAGTGCATCGAGGTGACAATATTTTGCACTTGTGTGTAAACTATAATTAGCTTGAAAGTTTGAAACTAGTGCTAGACAAGGTGCGAGACAAGACTGGAGATGAAAAGTTTGTCAATTCTACTGATATCAGTGGCAACAACATATTGCATCTTGCAGTTTTTGGTAAACGATGTGAGGTACGTCCATATTCAAACTTTTTATTGCTAAATTTTTGGCAATATTTTTTTGGTCAATGTAAAATAATTCCATTCATAAAGCCTGGCCAGCAACACTAATTGAGGACTCTAACCTAAAGTAAAAGCAAAATAATAAATGATACTTCTAGCAAAAATGCTAGGCTTGCAACAAAATTTTACAACATAGTTATAACATTTCTACACGTCAGCATTGGGGTCAAGGAACTCAGGACGTGTAAGGATGTGTAAGGATGTTCATGGGCTCCAATACTGACATATAAAGATATTGTAACAATGTTGTAAGCCTAACAATTCTGGTCTGATGTCTAGCCTAAAGCTAGCTCTCTAATACGATTTGGGGATTTTGGAAGCAAATAGGAAATACTTTCGCAGTAGTACAAGTATAGATCGAATACTGACTAAAAGCGATAGTATTGTGCACATCCTAATTGTTGTTCTCAGCAATCAACAGTTGGACGGTTGAGATTAGGCATAACACCTGGCAATTCGGACCGTTGATTGCCAAGATCAACGGTCGGGATGTGCACATCACGGTGCGCACAACACCCTCCCCGGGTTCTCCAAAGTGTTACAAAAAATTCAAATTCCAGTAGGAAATTAAAAAGAACTATGGAATCTCATCCAAAAAAAACAAAAACAAAATATAAGAGATAGAAAAACCCTTGGATTTGAGGTCGAAGGAAAAGAGTCCTCAAATGGAGAACTAGTGGCTTATTTAAAAGAAGGAAGACCTTTACATGGGATGAAGGAAGAAGAACACTCTCGGAGAGTATTGAAAATCTTTAGAGCAAATTTAGGTACACTATATTATGTCACTACACGGTACGTTATATTTCATGTGAGATCTATTCCGGGTCCCACAAAACTTCAAAAAAATATCTATAAATTTTAAAATTTTATTTTATGGGACCCAATAGAAAATCAGCTCCAACGAATATCGGTTAGTATTATTTCTCGATCCATAGGGGCGAAACTGTTCAACTGTGCAGTTTCGTCTATACGAATCCAGAAAATAATACTTACTGATATTCATTGGAGTTGATTTTTTACACGGTCCCATAAAATATTATTTTAGAATTTATAGACATTTTTCTATATTTTTTGGAACCCAAAGTGGCCCCCACATAAAATGTAGTGTTACTATGCAGTGGAACATGTAGTATAGTTAGCATTAAGAGAGAAGAACAATAGAGGTGGCGGCAGGTTTGTAGTTGTAGAAAGCGGACCTGTGGGTTGTTTGGCGTAAGACTAACGTTATTTATCTCATGTTTAATTGAACTAAATAAGTTTTTTTATTTGTCTTACATTTTAAATTTTATTGTTAATTTTGTATCAAATTTATTATATATAGATTTTCACTTAGTCTTGATGAGAGTAATTTAATTTAGAAGTAAAATATTATTATGATTCCACAGCTAAAAAATTGTTTACGGAAACTACAATTATAGGGTGCTCGTAGACGACCACCAATTGGTACCCAACACCCTTCTCTACACACGAATATGTGATGGAGAAGAGAGTTGGGGGCTACGTGGCAGAGCCCCAAGCTCACTGAACATTTACGCCTAAAACCTACCTTATTAAACTTTTCCTTTTCTGCGTATAATGTTTATATATTTTCTTTGATTTTTAGCTAAACCTTAGATCGTGGATATACATATTTTAGATTATCAAATATCTACTGCTTGAGCAGCCAAAAGAAAGAACAGATGATGATGAGCTTGGTCAATTAATAGATGTGAATGCAAGAAATGGAAGTGGGTGGACGGCGTTGGATATTCATTCCCGAGTAGCAAAGAGTGAAGATAACATTAGTGAGTATCGTGATATCAAAGGCGTCCTACGTGAATCTGGGGTTAAAAAGTCCTACGAACTTTTTTTCCCATTTGATCCTTCTTGGCAGAAGAAGAAAAAGGATACATTAATGATTGTATCATCGCTGATGGCGACGATGTCATTCCAAGTCGGGATCAATCCTCCTGGCGGTGTTTGGCAAGATACATCAGATGGACATGAAGCCGGGAAAGCTATAATTGCTTACACCAATCCCAAAGCGTATCCGTACTTGGTGTGTTTCAACACAGTAGGATTCCTTCTGTCCTTGACTACAATCTTAGAGCTCATTGTTGTTTTGCCAACTCGATCAAAAAAAGGCTTTTGGGTTTATTCGAGCTGGGATCTCGTGGTTGACGATCATGATCATGGCGTTCGCTTATACATTTTCCGTCATCGTTGTCTCACCCGCGGCAATGTATGAGCCCGCAAACCTTGTCATTTTGGCTACTGTTACAGTGTGGGCCGTTGTGATATCGTTTCTCCGCGTACTACCATTCCAGGCCCAATCGATCATGCCATGCGTGAGTTTTTTTTTTATGGTAGGAAAGTGCTATAGGACACTTTTCTTTTTGCACCCAATATTGTATTTTGTGGTTATGCCACAAATTTAAGTTACTTGTGTCGTGAATCTAATAAGATTTGTCATTAATACACGATCTTTTCGTTTCAAATTTTTGTTTTTTTTAATCATATATTATTTTTGAATGTCCCAAATTGTTTCCGGTCAAAGAAAGAGGTGTGTAACTTTTCATAAACTGTGCATGGAAGTTTCTGAATGTATATTCATCACAAAGAAATGTCTATTGAAACTCTGGTTTATTGATAGTAATGAGGGGTGTTTTGGCTTAATAATCTTTAGATAATTTATTTTTTGCCTTGTTCATAATTTTTTGCATTTGTTAATATTCTGTTAATTTCTTAGCATATGTATTTGTCTCAACAAAAGAAATCTAAAAAGTAAAAGGTTATGATCAAACCCTTTAAAATGTTCACTGAATATGAAGATAATCCAAAATAAATACAGATTTTTGAATTATTTTTGTCTTTATCCAAGTTTTAATTGTTTTGGGTTATAATTTTGTAGATTCCTCTCATTAAGAGAAATCAATAATTTACAAAAAATTGATGCAAAATATATAACAACGAAAAAAATTTGAATGAAGACAAAAAGTAATCCGTAAGAATTATTAACCGTATCCATGCTTATTTTATTATTATTATTTTTTGAAGGGACATATCCATGATTATTGAGTGATGGTTAGCAAAACCGTAATGTTAAGAGGGGGATAACATAAAAATTTTAGTTGAGTTGCTTTCTGATTGCGCAATTTCGTAAGAAAAACATGGAATCAAATTTAAAAAATTCAGATAAAAATTTAAATGGAACACAGAATAAACATGGAAGTTTAGTGGAGCAAGTAATGATCACATCACACTTGAACTGGCTCCACTCTTGAGTCCGAAAAAACAATTAAAATGTAATTGCCTAGGAAATCAAAAAAAAGAGTCATTGGCGATATAACTTTCTTGCAACAAACGCTGAGAAACAAATAAAAAATAAAAAACTTAATTTCTATCAGTAAACTCAATTTGCTGTAAGTGGCCGATTTTATCTTAACATACAATTTAAGCTTTAGTGTAACAAAGGTTAAAATCGTGTCGTCAAAAAGTAATTTAGTATGGGAGAGAGGTGAGAGCTTCGTTTCAAGGACGAGGTTGTTATCCTATGATATTATTGTCAAGGATGTGCGGGATAGGGTATCTTCTTGCCGGAATTATGGTCGTAGCCCTGTTTTTTTTTTTGCTCGGCAAACGAACGATTTTATATAAATCTCGAAAGGGGTACATCGAGAACATGATGAAAACAAGAATACACAAAAGAAACTTAAACATCCAGCCGGAGGTTGGATGCACAACTCCTCCGAGCTAAAGCTTTAGCTTACGAATACCACCCAGAAAGCATTTAAAATCTTCCACTGAGTACACCTTAATTTCGAACTTGGCTTTTATCCACATAGCCACCCTCATCTTAATCTAGTCCCCTACCTCGCTAACTGACCTTGATACATTGTTGAAGACAAGGTCGTTCCTTGCAAGCCTCAAAGACCATAAGGTAGCAAAGAAGGTCACCTCCCAAATGTGCCTTTCCAATCTTCTAAACCTGTTGTCAAACCACCAATTTGCCAATTCCGCCAAAGAAGGTGGACAAACCCAGAGCATTTGCCACCACACCAGAATAAGAGACCAAGTGTTCCACGAAAATATACAGTGCAAGAATAGGTGATGCGGGGTTTCCTCGAAGGTAACACAGAATGGACATTTGGACAGCGGACCCTCCTGTATCATATTTTTGCTCACGAGAAAAGATCTAGTAGCCACTCTACCTTGAACAGCCAACCAAGAAAAGATTTCCACCTTAGGTGGACTAAGGTTCTTCCATAAAGACCCCAAAACCTCATTTTTAACTTGGACCTGCTGCTCCCATTGATTATAGACAGACTTCACCGAGAAGGACTTGTCTGAAGACCAAATCCATTGCAGTGCATCCTTTTTAGAAGAGTCCAAAGCTACACTTTGTAACCTTTGTTGTAACTCCACCTTTTGGAATTCTTCCCAATCATATAACCGTCTTCCGAAACATAAATTCCAACAGCCATCACCTGCACCTTCCTTAACCACACTGATCACTTGTTCCTTTTGGGTAGAAATTCGGAATAACCTGGGGTAAACCTCTTTGAGAGCCACCTCCCCCAACCAAATATGATCCCAGAACAACGTTTCTTGGCCTGACCCCACTTGAACTTTAATACCTGCTTGAATTAAAGCACCGATACCCGAAGACGCATTCCCTATGGAGCATATATCCCTCCATATATTCGAGACCTGTCTAGAATTGGGAAGGTAAGGAAGTCAGCATCTCTGATCGAGGTTGTACTTTCCTCTAATGACCTTGACCCAAAGAGAATCCCTATCATTACTAAACCTCCACCACCATTTAGCAAGAAGTGCTAGGTTTTGAATCTTTAGATTTTTCACACCCAAATCCCCGAACTCTTTTTTCTTAGCAACCACACCCCAATTCACCGGATGAAACTTCTTTTTATCAACAGAATCTCCCCAAAAGAATTGTTTATGCAATTTCTCAATGGACTGAGCAACAGCTGCTGGCAGTTTAAAAAGGGACATTTAGTAAATAAGCAGATGACCAAAGTTGGAGTTTAGAAGAGTAAGCCTACCTCCCGTTGAGTTAAATCTACTTCTCCAAATGCTTAGCTTTTTTCCCATTCTGTTCAAGACAGGTTCCCATGTCTTAACTCTTTTCGGATTTGCACCCAAGGGTAGCCCCAAGTATATATTTAATTGGCAAGACCTCTACTTTTCACCCCATCACCTGAGCCAGATTAGTAACATCTTGATGACAAATCTTAACACCACAAAGTCAGCTTTTTGAGAAATTAATCTTCAAGCCCGACATAAGTTGAAAACATCTTAAAATCCTTTTTATATTGGCCATCTCCACACCGTCATTGTTGCAAAATAGAATCGTGTCATCTGCAAATTGTAAGTGAGATAGAATAACTCCATTTGCCCCTATCTTTGTACCCTTGATAATATTTAACTCTCTTGCTCTAATCAGTAAAATATTCAGTGCTTCCACCACAATATTGAAAAGGAAAGGGGATAGAGGGTCCCCTTGCCTAAGACCTTTCTGAGTGTGAAATTTCGGAGTAGCAGAATCATTGATGAGAATAGACATTGCTACAGACGAGATACATTCCTTTATCCATCCACACCATTTTTGCCCAAATCCCAACTTTGAAAGCATATCAAGTAAGAAACCCCAATTAACACAATCGTAAGCTCTCTCGAAATCAATTTTGAGAATGAGGCCCCCAAAACGACTATTTTTCCAACTATGAATCACTTCATTCGCTATAAGAACGCCATCTAGAATCTGTTTTCCTCCTATAAAAGCAGCTTGGGACTCTCCAATTATAGAGGGGAGAAGGACTTTAAATCTATTAGCCAAGACCTTGGAAAGTAACTTGTATAGCCACCCCACCATGCTAATCGGTCTAAACTCTTTGAAAGAAGAAGGGCAATCAACCTTAGGGATTAAAGACACAAAAGTAGAATTGATACCTTTTGTAAGCTTTCCATTGGCATGAAAATCAGAGAAGAACCGTAGAATCAACGCCTTCATAAAATCCCAACCTCTCTTAACAAAGGAAAAATTAAAACCATCCGGACCTGGAGCTTTGAAATTACTACACTGCTTTAGAGCTGTATGTATCTCCTCCTCCCCAAACTGGTTTTCCAAAGAAGATGATACCAACATACTGAGTTTCCTACAAAACACCCCCCCCTAGACTGGTCTGACCGAAACATCTTCTCTAAACGTGGAACTAAAATACTCAACAGCTGTAACTTTAATCTCGTTCGGATTCTCCAGAATTCTTCCATTGGCCTTAATCGATCCCACCATGGTCGTAGCCCCGTTAATTATAGAGCTTTAGAGCTTGGAACATTTGAGAACATATTTTGTAACTAGCTGTAGATAGGCTCTTGTTTTTAAGTTGTTGGTGTTCCTGTCTTGTTTCTAGTTGGTAGCTGGACTTTTTCCGGGGTATGTCCCTTGTTTTTTGTATTTTTGTCTCCTTTTGGTAGTAAAATCTCTTTTTTTTTTTATCGGCAAAAGTAAAAATTTATTAGGGAAAAGAAGAAGGGATTCTAACCAAAAGTTGGAAGATACAATCAAAGGGACAAAGCCCACAACAACACCTGAAGGCCTAAAGTGCCCAGATAAAACAGATACATCTCAGACATTCAAAAGGCCTGAAAAGCCCAAATCTAACATTAAAGCTCAGCCCAAAGAAAACCCAAAATCTAGCCCTAGAATAACGCCGCTGCCTACTTCGATTAGACAGAAACACCCTCCACCGCCAGTCAACCACCATCGAAATCCTCCACGCCACCGTTGGCCACCCCTTCGGAGATACAAACCAGAACCTAAGCACACCAAGATTGCCGCAGAAGCTACACCATGTCGTTAAGCGAATGTCGGGCCGTCCAACAACGACCACGGCGGGAGCCACGCCAGCTGCAGCATCCAACTCGTACGTAGAAGCCCACGCCATTAGTCATGATCGGAGAACCCAACATAAACCTGACTGGGATCCACAAAGAAGATTAACAGCCGTGAACGGAGAAGCAAAAACAACGTGGGTAGGGGGTTAAAAAATAGAGGGGAGAAGGAGAAGACAAAGGATTAGAAACCATACCAGATCCAACCTCGTTGGACGGCCGAAACCCCTTATGCACAGCCGCCGTGAAGCACAGTGTATCGGCTCCCAAAAACGGCCAAAAAAATCTCTCTTTACCAAAGAAAGGTCATAGAAACAACCATACGCGTATCGGACCAGGATGACCGGTGCCTCCCGTTTGATTGCAAAATTGGTACTGTTATACCCCTATGGCCCTTTTGTTTGCCATGTAAGACACCCGGACATGAGATAATTATAAGTCGGATAAGCTTTTCCGGGACTTAGAGCATCCACATGTGCATAGAAGTTTTGTAAATGTATATTCATCACAGTGAAATGTTTACTGAAATACTTCTATCTTTATTAGAACAATGAGTATTATCCACTCTTATTAAGTGGGCGGTAATCCAAACCGTAGTATTAAAAGGAGGATAATGTAATAGTTTTTAGTAGAGTTGCTTTATTATTGTGAAATTTCATAATTAAGACATGGGAACAATTTACACAACCGGATAAAAACCTAAATGTATCGATGAATAAACCTAATTATGGGAGAGAGTAAAGAGATCCATTTCAAGTACTAGGTTTAATATCTTTTGAAAGCTCAGTTTAATGAGGACAAAGGTTCAACATTCGGTTCCATATCGGAACGGTACGGCAGGTACCGATTATTTGTGGCCCTATTTTGGGGTTCCGCATAAATGATTCAAACCTTTCATTATTTTTAAAATAATTTTTCGAGTTCACTTGTAAAATTTTAGCTCAATCGATCCGATAGATGAAAGGACTAATTGATCTGACGTTCAATTTTTCTTTCAGAATTAAGGATCCTAGATTTTGAAAGAAACATTGGACGATTAAGTCAAGCATTGACATTGATCGGATCGAGCTGAAAGTTTTACAATTGAACCCAAAAAGTTCTATAGAAAATAATGAATGCCCACACATCATCGGTACCCATCGGTACTGTTTTGATTGGTACCCTTAGCACTAATGATTTTGGTTAAATTGCCATTCTCAGTCTATTGGTATTGAGAATTTTTCTGCTGTACCGATATCTCAGGCAATATGGACAACAAACCCATACGATTGGTGAACTGTTTTATTTTAAAAATTTATCTTAAAACTGACAACCAAACAATCACCGCTTGAAGGTGGCTTCAATGTAAGTTGTGACCGCGTCGTTCCGTGTCAAAAATAAATTTATAAAAATCAAGAATTAACTTCTACTCCGTAGAATAATGGTTAAGACCGAGTATCGTTCCAGGACTGAATGGCTAAATTACGACAAATTCGATTAGTTTGCAAATTAGTTCGGAAAGAAAAGAGTTGATTGATTTGGTTTGTTTGAAATAATCTAATTAAATTAAAACAATGAATTAAAAGGTTCGAAAACGATGGAGGAAAATATTTAGGGTTTCGAATCCACCCCGACCGCGCAACAACAATATGCATAGGCTAGGTGCTTGACCGATTCCTAGACCTAAATTAATGGGTTGCCCCAAGCGTAGGGCGGAGATCGACGTAGCACAATATCCGGTAAGTCCGGAGTCGAATCCACAGAGACGGTGATGTATGCTGACTAAAAACTCGGGTTGTTACTAATTAAACTGGCTCTTAGGTAGCCACCCCTTGTCTTTTGGTTGATTAATTAACTAAACTAACAGATAACTTGCTCAAACGATTAAAAAGAGAGGTATGGTCATAGGGAATCCGGCGCTCGCTACCCAATCAGAATTCGCTCTTTTTTTCAAAGTTCTAAAAACGGTTAAAATTAGGGAGAATTGGAAACTCCGAAGGATGCGAATCCTAAGGTTGCCGGTCCCGTACACAACGGCGAACAGGTTTTGGTCCCCCTTTCCCGCTCACATGAGCTCCGGCAATGCCTCGGATTCGTCCAACGAACGTAGTTTTCACCAACTAAAATTATTTAATTAAATCAATGAACAGAAAAATTGCGAGACGAATCCTAATTGGGTCGCAACGCGCCTTTATCCGGTGACCAAATTTCAGAAAAACTACTCACTCATATTTAAGCAATAAACATAGAGAACCCTAGATTGAAACATGCTTCTAAATATGAAATAAACAAAATATACGAATTAAACAAGTACCAAAGAATAACGTTATTAAAGAACGAAAATTAATAACGAGTTACCGGATTGCGAGAACAAAAATTGAAAACTTGAAAAGAAAGAAAAACTCGGAGGAAAACTAAACAATATTCGGAACTCAAAGTACCAGCAGGCGGCAGCCACCGTTTTTCCCTTTTTCGTCCGTCAAAACCTATTGTCGTCCGTGAGACTCCCCTTCCAAAAGCTGTTGTCCCCTTTTTATTTATATAATATGAAAACCTATTCCTTTGCTCCCCGTCAACGCCGTGGGCCCACATTAGCTTAGGTTTTGGCCCCATTTTTATTCACTCGACCCCAGCCGTGTACGGGCTCACCAGGTAAAGAAACTGCCAATTCAATTTCTTCTTTCATGTTTTAATCCAAGCCCAATTAAGTCATAACCTAATTAAATTGGTTGCAAATCCATCACTGAAGTCATGTGTTGGCAACATGTGCTCGTGCCCATTAGACTTGTCTTTGCTTATTGCCTCATCAAATCTCGTACTCTTCAATTCCGAACTAGCTTTGCACCAATTAAAACTTCAGCGGCCAAAATATCAAACACCGTTTAATATTTTCATTTTGCACATTCTTTTATCAAATCCTCCAAATTCCTACAGTTCAAAAATCAAGCATTAAAACACCAAGTAATAAAATAAATGGACTTAGCAATGATAAATTAGGGAGCGCTAATGTGAACATTTACGCGCTTATCACACCCCCCAACTTACACTTTGCTAGTCCCGAGCAAAGAAAACAAAATGCAACTAAAGAAAACTAATTAAAATCGACAGTCCTTTTAAACCCCCAGGCGGCCCTGGTAGGACGAGTGAAGTCTCGTGGGGGTTTTCAGCAGTGATCACCCACAAAACACAAAGGATTCGGGCACTTCGAATGTAACTCAACCCAATCAATAACCTTTAAAAGCACTACAATGACTATCAGACAAGTCAAAGGCAAGATATTTCATCCACAGATAGAGTTAAACAAGTGAACTTCGTACCAAACTTAGCACAAAAATTAATCCTCTCACCTACGATCGGATAGAGAATTTTCAAATGGCATGCGTGTATGAAAACCACGTAGAGAAATTTACCAACCTCGAGAACAGTTCACATACCGTTGATAACCCAATATTTCTTAAGCACACTCCTTCTCTTTTTATATTTTCCCTCTTTCTATGTTTTTTTCTTTTGTTTTTTCTCATGGTCGTGCAATGCCCGGATCTCTCGGGCTTTCTAGTTGACTCTTTAGCGAGCTTTGGGTCGGCTATCCCCAAGCCAAACGGCTTTAGAGCACCAAGTTCTAAGAGACCCCTACGGACTTAATTGCTCAAGTCAAAAAGGCTTTATATTGAGATCCAAGCTAACCACATTTAACGATACTTTCACAAAGTCTATCCATCTTTTGACGCGAACAACACGGTGGGGGCATACCCCGATTGTCCGGTGACTACTCAATGGACGCCCGGATAAGCATTAACAATATAGCACACATATCTCTTTTTTTTGGAAGGAGTTACACAAATCCCATCAAACAAGTTAACACATACCAGATTACCAATGACACATGAACCAAACTCGAGATCGGCAAATCATCAAGTGGGACAGTGTGTGTGTGAGAGCATGCTTTCAAGTAACCAAATGCTATTCAACTATAGATGATACGGGCTAAACAAGTACTTCTTCAACATCATGTTCACGAGCTTAAGACTATCCATAAAATTGTATCGAGACTCTGACTCGCACAACAACCACTATAGTGCTACTTAGAAGCCATCAACCAAGAATAGTTGCACCCAAGTATCCAAAATCCTTAATTCAATTTTTTTTTTTTTTAACTATGCAAAATGAATAAAACAAGTACGAAGTACACCTTCCTCCCAACTTAGAGCATGCTATGCCCTCAAAGCATGAAGGCAATAAGAAAATAAGATCAAGGGAGAGAAATGGACCGACGGATGGCAGCCAACCATCATGACCCCGGCCGATGTATGGGGAATTTTGCTGTCACCGTTGCGTTTCGTCATCAGAACTGCTTCTAGAATCCGCTCCTTCGGACCTAACAAAGTCCACAGCTAGTCACACAGAGCCGCGCCAAAGTTTTATCGGACTTACAACCGCTACACTTAGTGGCACCCCCGCTCGAGGCTCCTAAATGCCTCACTTACTCCGGCGAAGAGGCTCAAACTACCAAGGCTGTTGTGGTAGCATGCTCGTCCTGCAAAAGACTTAAGAACAAACTACCTACTAGACAACAAATGACATTAGTATTGCTCGCTTGTAGTAGCCGGGCCACAAGGAAAATAAAATGAAAAAGAAATAAAAAGAAATTTTTTTTTGAATTAACTTAGAGAGAGAGAGAGAGAAATATGGATCACGAGCATATAACATTCCAACAAAAATTATTATCATGATCACACTGCCCCATTCCACACTCAATGTCAAAAGTTGAACTTGGCCACACCATAAGAAAAGATATTTCGAATAAAGTTTTTGCCGAGTTCTTTTAAAAAACTTACACTCCTCTAACTGTGCATTGTGAGCCAAATCGATTTTCAAGGTGTTGATGAATTCAATAAAATCAGAATGAGGTAACAGATTATCCACACCAAGAAAATCCACATGCTCAACCTCAATTGGTTCCGGCCCCTCACTATCGGCCTTAACCGTCGTGTCATACTCTTCCCGCAAAGAGTCCATAAACTCCGAATCCCTAACTAATCCCATCTCAACAACATCTCGCTTTTCAATAGTAGGAGACCAACTATTGATCTCATACTTTTTGTCTTGCTCGTCCATCAAGGATTGCAAATAATCAATTTCAAAGTCTAACTCTGCTGCAGTGGGATAGATTCTTAATGAATTGTCCTGCGTGAGCAAGGACTCAAGAAAATCAATCTGGTCTACTACCACCAACTCTGATTCCTCATTCATAGCCACTTCCTTTAAGTCTGATTTTTCAACTAGCTCCACCCCAATAACATCTTGTTTTTCAAAAATAGAAATCCTACCCTTGGCCGCATACTCCTTATCCTGCTCTTCCTACAAATAGTATGAGTGATCCCTATTTTCGTATTCAGCAGGGGAATATTTCTCTAATGGATCGTCCCACAGAGGGGGGAACTCAATAGGGGACCCTAGGACAATAAGCTCTTCAACCTTTTCAAACTCGGAGGAGTTTTCGATTTTCACGTTAGACTCAAGGGTAGGGAAAGGCTCACAGGTTGGAGGCTCAAAAGTAGAGGTCTCAAGGGCAGGAGACTCAAGGATAGGAGACTCGAGGGTAGGTGACTCGATGGTAAGGGGACAGTGGCCATAAAGCCCATTGCTCCCTACTTCCTCGAGGAAACTTTTGGACTCCGAATCAGAGTCATCAATATAGTTAGGTTCCTTTTGGAAAGAACCATGGACATGATGCTCTTCTCCTAACTTTATGCTCTCAACAGAATTAATTGGCTCAATCTCCTCTTTTGCATAAAGATTAATAGACTCTTTCTTCCACACCTGTGATTTTTGAATGTTGGCCCTATACTTAAGGCAATTTAAAGCATCATCTGCTGTTTTACCAAGAAAATCTCCATCACACATCATGTCCAAAAGTTGGTGACCCCTTTGAGAAAGTCCGTCATAAAAATATGTCACTATTTGAAAATCTTTATATCCATGATGTGGGATTAAACAGAGCAAGTCCTTGTAACGTTCCCAGCTTACATAAAAGGACTCATTCTCTTTTGCAGAAAATGTTTCAATTTGTTGTTTGAGAGTCCATTTTATATAAGAAGGAAGAAACTTTGTGGAGAATTTCTCTTTTAATTCAGGCCAAGACCAAACAGTATAAAGGTTCCGGGAAATGAACCAATCCCGGGCTCTACTTTTTAAAGACGAGAGAAAGAGATTCACACGTGTGCACTCTAAATACGCCGGATCATACCCAAGCAAGTCTACTTTGACCTCGAAAGCCTTAATATGAGAATTAGGACTTTCATGGTCCATATCATGGAATTCAGGGAGCCAAGTAGAAGAGGTCATCCCCACTGATGGGACAACTACGCAAGGTGAAGGATAACCATAATCGGGATAATAATGTCCTTGCATAGTTACGGAAATTCTCTTTTTTTTTGGGTCCTAAAAACTAAAAACTACAAAGAAAAAGAAAATGAAAAGATCAGTTATTCTATCTCATCCTAAAAACTAAAAACAACAAAGAAAAAGAAAAAGAAAAGAAAGGAAAAGAACCTAAAAATTACCCGAATTCTCAACACACAACGCCGTCCCCGGCAACGGCGCCAAAAATGCTTGACCGATTCCTAGACCTAAATTAATGGGTTGCCCCAAGCGTAGGGCGGAGATCGACGTAGCACAATATCCGGTAAGTCCGGAGTCGAATCCACAGAGACGGTGATGTATGCTGACTAAAAACTCGGGTTGTTACTAATTAAACTGGCTCTTAGGTAGCCACCCCTTGTCTTTTGGTTGATTAATTAACTAAACTAACAGATAACTTGCTCAAACGATTAAAAAGAGAGGTATGGTCATAGGGAATCCGGCGCTCGCTACCCAATCAGAATTCGCTCTTTTTTTCAAAGTTCTAAAAACGGTTAAAATTAGGGAGAATTGGAAACTCCGAAGGATGCGAATCCTAAGGTTGCCGGTCCCGTACACAACGGCGAACAGGTTTTGGTCCCCCTTTCCCGCTCACATGAGCTCCGGCAATGCCTCGGATTCGTCCAACGAACGTAGTTTTCACCAACTAAAATTATTTAATTAAATCAATGAATGAAAAAATTGCGAGACATAATTGGGTCGCAACGCGCCTTTATCCGGTGACCAAATTTCAGAAAAACTACTCACTCATATTTAAGCAATAAACATAGAGAACCCTAGATTGAAACATGCTTCTAAATACGAAATAAACAAAATATACGAATTAAACAAGTACCAAAGAATAACGTTATTAAAGAACGAAAATTAATAACGAGTTACCGGATTGCGAGAACAAAAATTGAAAACTTGAAAAGAAAGAAAAACTCGGAAGAAAACTAAACAATATTCGGAACTCAAAGTACCAGCAGGCGGCAGCCACCGTTTTTCCCTTTTTCGTCCGTCAAAACCTATTGTCGTCCGTGAGACTCCCCTTCCAAAAGCTGTTGTCCCCTTTTTATTTATATAATATGAAAACCTATTCCTTTGCTCCCCGTCAACGCCGTGGGCCCACATTAGCTTAGGTTTTGGCCCCATTTTTATTCACTCGGCCCCAGCCGTGTACGGGCTCACCAGGTAAAGAAACTGCCAATTCAATTTCTTCTTTCATGTTTTAATCCAAGCCCAATTAAGTCATAACCTAATTAAATTGGTTGCAAATCCATCACTGAAGTCATGTGTTGGCAACATGTGCTCGTGCCCATTAGACTTGTCTTTGCTTATTGCCTCATCAAATCTCGTACTCTTCAATTCCGGACTAGCTTTGCACCAATTAAAACTTCAGCGGCCAAAATATCAAACACCGTTTAATATTTTCATTTTGCACATTCTTTTATCAAATCTTCCAAATTCCTACAATTCAAAAATCAAGCATTAAAACACCAAGTAATAAAATACATGGACTTAGCAACGATAAATTAGGGAGCGCTAATGTGAACATTTACGCGCTTATCACTAGGTTATTTATTCGAATCAAAAGAGATTATCGTTAGGGCTTGCAAACCCTAACAATAATCATCAAGAAAATTATTGAGTGGTTAAAAGTCATAGACTATCCCATAGCACGGACCGGCTCTCAGTAGCACAATTTGGTCACCTAACGGCACGATCCGTCTTACGAGTATAATCTATCTCAGAACTCCAACCTCAATCAGTGAAAACCATTGCAAAACTAGGTATTTGAAATCTAGAATACAAATACTCAATTGATAGAAAGAATTAAAATCAACTCAATCAATTGTAATGAAAAGGGTTCTGAGTTTTAGAATCGATCCGAATATTAAAACCTAAACCTATACAGATATGAAGTTACTTGTAACGGTACTTCATCTTCTCCCTAGACGAGGGGTTTAACCGGCCATGAGAACGTGCACAGCTTTTTCTTCTACCGTGGAATCCGTTGTCGTGCTCTTACAAAAACTGACTTCCCCGGCCGAGAGATATCCCACGTCGAAGAGCTGCCGCGTCCACCCAAAAACTGCCCGCCTGATGTCAATAGCATCATATTTTATAATGTAGGGTTTTAAGCCATGAATAACATTAAGGCCCTTTGGACTTTGGGTAATAATAGATAAATCATGCAACTTTTAGACAATCTGCATTATAACCCCAAGTTTCTTTTAATCTTCTTATTACGCAACCCAATTTGCATGTTTTCACACCCATCGGTCTTCGAGGCCTGCAAACACTATAGAACACTAAAACTCGTCAAGTAACAAGGTAAACGAATAAACAAGGCATAACTTAGAGGGAGTAAATGGGTGCTTTTCAGCACCTATCACACCCCCCAACTTACACTTTGCTAGTCCTCGAGCAAAGAAAATAAAATGCAACTAAAGAAAACAAATAAAATGGATAGTTCTTTTAAACCCCCGGGTGGCCCCGGTAGGACGAGTGAAGTCTCGTGAGTATTTTCAGCAGTGATAACCCACTAAACATCGTGAATCCCCTTACACGGAACCCATAACCTGCAAGTAACTCATCAGTCTCTCAAGCCAAGGCACAAAGTCATTGCACAAGTATAATAGGCAACACCAGTTCAAAATGCTATCAAGACATGCATATAAACCATGGGACCTAATTTAGCGTGTGTGAACACTTGGACTTAGTCACCGATGACATGCCACTCAAAGTTGTCTCCGGACCGAGTTTCGACTTCAATTCTCACAGTGTTATGCACTCATAAATAAAATCGCTCGAAACAAGGTGCATTATGAACTCTCAAGTGTGCAATTTGGAAGTTATGTAATTTAAAGCAAAACACTTCGCACACTACGACACGAAAAGAATGCTTTATATAGTGGACACACGGTCTCATGAACAAAACACCAAGCATTTGAACTCACTCTCACACCCATCAATCCACTTTCATCACCCCTAGGATCAAATAGGACTTCATTTACGGTTGTAGCATTCTGTGAATGGTCATGCTTCAAGGCTAGGATAAATCAAATTCAAATGTCCGAGAAAAGGTAAGTATTTCAAGACAACTTAACGGGGCGGTTTTGCAATGTGTACCCCTTAACATTAAATCAATTCCACCTCATCTCTTTTCTAACATTTCAACATCTTTCAACCATAAAGTAATGATTCCTCCTTTTCAACTACATCGGTGCCCCTTTTATTCTTTGTTCTCTTCTTTTTTTTTTTCTTCTTTCGCTGTGTTTCTTTTTTTTTTTTTTAAGGGACACCACCAATTCAAGTACACAAATTCACAATTTACCCAAAAATTTCACCTTTACATTCTTGTCTTTCTCCAAACACAATATGGAAGGTGGAGCTAACCAAGAAAAGACTAAGTACAAAAGGCTCAAAGTGGCTTGCAAGGGATAAATGTGAAAACAAAGGAACGAACTGGTCCAAGTATTAAGAAAATACCTAAAATCCTCTATAGGGGTGTAACATCCATGTGGCAAACCAAAACCAAGAGATATTATCATGCGTTCAAGTTCCAACACTCAGCAATCAAGAATAATGAGACCATCAACAAATATATTTTTTTCATTAACAAACTGCCCTTGTTCGGTCTAGAATTCTAAACCCAGGATTTTGGATAAAGTAACTTTTTTACTTTTTCTCTCTCTAACTTTTCAATCATTACTTTTATTTTTCACTCTATCTCTCTCTACTTTTTACCTCTCTCCACAATCATTACTCTCATTTCTCTCTCTACCTTTATTCAAAAACACAACTCAAAACCCACAACCGAACAAACGTGTCACCACTCTAACAAAAAGCTAAGGCACGAATGCTCACTAGGGTATAAGTCTCTACTAATCTAGCCATCGAGAACGTTCAAATGACACTCACAAGCAAACTAAGTCCAAATAGACGTGAAGTGCAGAGATGCAAGTGCCATAGCTACTACATGCATTAACAAGATAGTATAAAGAACTAACAGTCTACAAAATACCCAAACAATGCCAACATACCTCAACTCAAGCAACCAATTAATACCTCGCAAATTCCAAATCCTGAGCAAGAGAAATCCAACTATTTTTTTTGAATTTTTGAATATTTTTTTTTTGATTTGTTTGGATTTTAAAGACACTACCTAGAAACAAGCAACAAAGGGTCACTCCCCCCAACTTAAATCGTTCAATGTCCTCATTAAAAACAAGCACACTAAAGGTATGACAAGAGCGAAAAAGAGAGGAAAGATATCACCTCAGGCACAAAGACACGCAAACTAAAAAGATGTGGAAGAAAGTGGAACTCCCCCCAACTTGAATACGAAAACCTGCAAAGCGTTAGTCTACACAGAACAAGACGCTGAAAATAAGAAATGAAATTAATAGAGTCTGCAAAACTAAGCAAAAAGAAAATAAAATAAAACCATAGACATGACTCAAAAAGGACTAAAAACAAGGCAAAAATAGTGAAGAAATGAAAGAAAATAAGTAAACTAAGGGTACCGGAGCAAGATAGAGGGCGCAGGAAAGTTCACCGGAAAAGTGCATCGGAGAATCGAACGGAGACCGGTTGGAGACAGCCCATGCGCTGGGGTGTCCGAATATGGAGTTGGTGGCTGATGGGTTTTGGTTGTAGTGGGTATGGTGGAGTAGAGAGAAAAAAGAGAGGGAAGAAAAGAAAGAAAAAAAAAAAGTGATAGTTTATGTGGAGTAGGCATAGATGGGGAAAGGAGTATGCGGCTGCCCCATTTTTTTTCCTTTTCTGGTGGTTTTTTTTTTTTCGTTTGTTTTTCGGAAACCCCACCCTCGCCTGTCCGGACCATGGTCAATCTGGGCCGGACCACGAGCACTTGTGCGCGAAATCTGGGGCTACTGGAAATCCTGTCCGGACCACCATCACTGCGTACAAAATTTAAGCAATCTGAAAATTTCGTCCGGACCACCGGTTGTTCTTGGTCCGGACCAACCTGTCTCACACAATCCAACTTCGACATATTGTCGCATGCTCCTGCACCCAAAAATAAAATTCTAGATGGCAAATTTAGTACCAGAAAAAACATTAAAAAAAAATACAGAAAAATGCTTGACAAAAATTAAAAACAAAAAATTAAAATTCACCGCTTTCTTCACGCGAAAGACAAGGGTACTACTTTTCTCCCTTGCCAAAGACTGTGGTTCCTTACTTGTTGGAAAAGCAATATACGTAGGATTCAACGATATCTTGAGAAGTGCCATCATCTAATAGGCTGTCACTCCCTCTGGGGCTGCCAGATTCCTTACCCACCACTCGGCTTAAGAAGCAATCTCCGCCAAGTTGGACACTAAAGTCGGATGGTTCAGACAAATTTCTCGCTGCTAACTACGTGCCTGCCGCCAGACCCAACCTCCTAAGTACTACATACATAGCTTTAACAAGGTGGCTATACCAGACCGTTAAAAGTCGTTCGAGCACGACAAACACTGGAGGTATCTCACCCTCCATGGCTTTAAAGTCTCCTAGACTTGTCACGATCTACCTCACACTCAACGGTCTAAGAACGGTTTTATCCTCCTCTTAAAATTTAATCGAGATGGATCATTCCAAAAGACATCATCCGACCCGACTAGAAAAATGAACGATAATTGATCACAGAACAGAGTCAGAATTGTCCCTCTAATCACTATACAAATAAAATCATCATACCAAGGAAAAATGTGCTTAAATGGCAATGTTTCGAAACTCACCCGAAAAATTAAGACTGGACAAGACACATTACTCTCCTTCTCTTCCTCTGAACCATGAATGTTTGTGCAAGAACTACCTACCCCCCAACTTTGAATACACTTCGTATGTCCGGAATCTATCGTGAAAGCCTCCACTAAATTAACACATGGAGCCATAGATTCATGCGGCACATGCTGTAACCCAAGCTCTAATGGGGACCCTACAAAAGGAGTGGGTGGTTCACCCATAAGAGTGGGTGCAGGCTCAATTTCAATTTGTCGAGGAGGGGTGACCATTAGGTGTGTGGAACCAAGTAAAGTGTTAACCTCCTCAATAGACTGGTCAATAGCAAAATTTTCAAAATCAAAATGAGCCAAACAAGCAGCCAATAGGTCATCGGTCAAAATAGATGGCAAAGCCTCCTCCACTAAGTCTTCTAAGACATCGACTGCGAAGCAGTCTTCCTCCACTGGAGAAGGTCTCGTGGCCTTGTAAATATTAAGCTTAAGGGTCATGTTTCCAAAAGTCACCTCCATCTCCCCACTCCTCAAATGAATGTTTGCATTAGCAGTTGCCAAGAAAGGACGACCAAGAATAATCGGAGTTTGCTTTTTGACGGTTTGCGCCGATTCTGTGTCAAGGACTATAAAATCAGCCGGAAAGTAAAAATCATTAATCTTGACAAGAACGTCCTCAACTACTCCACGTGGCACCTTAATGTATCTATCAGCTAATTGCAAAGTAACCGACGTGGGCTTCAACTCCCCAAGCCCCAATTGTTCATACACCGAGTACGGAATCAAGTTAACACTGGCCCCTAAGTCTAAAAGTGCATGCTCTATGGCATGTTTCCCAAAGACTATATCAATAGTGGGGGTACCAGGGTCTTGCAACTTAGGGGGAGCGTTAGACTGAAAAACAGAGCTCACTTGCTCAGTGAGAAGGACCTTTTTAGACACATTGGTTCTATTTTTCCTCTTTTGAGTGCAGAGGTCCTTAAGAAATTTTGTATAGATTGGGACTTGTTTGATAGCATCTAGGAGTGGGATGTTAACTTTCACTTGTTTGAATACCTCAAGGGTATCCTCCATAGATGCTCCCCACTTAGGAAAAGGAGATGGTGCATTCAAACATGATGGAAACGGAGCTTTAGGCACATAAGGTGGCACCTTTGGGCTCGCTGACACAGAAGAGGGTGATGCAACTGTGACTGGAGGGGTTCCCTCCTTACTCTGTGAACTCTCCTCCCCAAAGTCATCGGGGTCAGAGGGAACCAAATGCTCCTTCGGTTTTGCTTTCTCTGGTCGGTTTTCAACCTCTCTCTTATTGCGCAATGTCATGACTACCTTGGCGTCAGCAGGGGCAGTTTCGTGAATCACAAACTGCCCTTTAGGGGGCTGGACAGGCTGACTGGGCAACCTACCTTCTTCCCTACGACTCAGTGCATTGGCTATTTGACCCACTTGGGTCTCGAGCCTCGCGATGGACTGTGTGTTGGTGTGCACTTGCTGTTGGGTGTCATTTAGTCTGTCAAGCGCTTGTAGCACCTTTTCCTCAAAGGATGGATCCCTCGAGGGCTGGGGAGGTGCTTGCTGGTGATTTTGTGAGTGATAGGCTGCAGGGTTAAATGGAGTATTAAAATGCCTAAGTTGCTGGGCAGAAGAACTGCCTTGCTCTTGTGATCTCCACGAGAAATTAGGATGCTTGGCCCAACCCGCGTTGTAAGTACTAGAATACGGATCATTACCCGGTTGGGAGAAACCCCGTGCATTAGAGTACCCCTGTGCAGCGTTACCCTGTTCCTGCACAAACAAAGGGAATTGTGGTGCTGCAGGACAATCAACAATATAATGGGCCGGACTAGCACATAAAGAACATGCCTCCTGATAAGATGAAGGCTGTGGGGTGGCCAATCCCTTGGTGAGAAGCTGTTCAACTTTCTCAGTCAGTGCATCTACTTTAGACTGGAGGTCATTAGATGGTTTAATCTCATACAGACCTCGTGGCTTATCTGAACCAGTGGTGATTGACTTAGCTCTCCTCTCAAAAGAAACATTTTGTAGGGACCCTTCGCTCATAGTTTCAAACAACTACCAGGCATCCTCTTTATTCTTAACCATCACAGAGCCTCCACATGAGGCATCAACTATCACACGATGCGGCAGAAGCAACCCGGAATAAAAACTCTGTACTAATTGCCACTTAGGTATGTCATGGTGTGGACACTTACGAATGAGATCTCCATATCTCTCCCAAGCCTCATAGAACTGTTCATTCTCAACTTGTTGGAAAGTAGTGATCTCCTGCCGAAGTCTGAGTGTTTTTCCTATGGGGAAGAATTTCTTAAGGAATGCCTCACTCATTTGCGCCCAAGAGGTTATAGAATTAGCTGGCAAAGTACTAAGCCAATGTTTGGCGTTCCCTATCAAAGTGAATTGAAACAAAATCAATCTCATTGCATCCATTGGAAAATTATGAATTAAAAGCGTGGAACTGAGGGCTTCAAATTCAGTGATGTGTTGATATGGATCCTCTTGAGATTGCCCTTGAAACTTAGGAAGCATTTGGAGTGTACCGGGCTTAATCTCATAGTTGTTAGCTGTGATCGCGGGTAATCGTACACATGATGGTGTAGTGTACGCTGTGGGAGCGAAGTGTGAGTTGAGAGGGAGGGAGTCAGGTACAACTAAATCCCTCTGCTCATCACCCATTGTGACTAAATTGGTCTTTTCGTGAACCCTACGACGCCTTTCTAAGTCCAAATCAAGAGGAATAAGTTCGGGTTCCAAAGACCGACGAGTAAGAAAGGGGTACTCTAGACACAGACGCAAATTCACCAAAAAGAGCAAAACTTACGGTGGGTCAACGAAATCGCTTTATATCACGGCACCGCTTCTCCACCGTGATCTTTGCTCGTTTGTTGCCTGGTGACCTGTATCTAAGAACACAAAAACTAACAAACAAAATTAAAGTAAAAAAAAAAAAACTAAACTAAAAATAAATCGAATTTATGCAACCGTGCAAACAGTCCTCGGCAACGGCACCAAAATTTGACCGCGTCGTTCCGTGTCAAAAATAAATTTATAAAAATCAAGGTTTAACTAATACTCCATAGAATAATGGTTAAGACCGAATATCGTTCCAACGGGGATTGAATGGCTAAGTTACGACAAATTCGATTAGTTTGCAAATTAGTTCGGAAAGAAAAGAGTTGATTGATTTGGTTTGTTTGGAATAATCTAATTAAATTAAAACAATAAATTAAAAGGTTCGAAAACGATGGAGGAAAATATATAGGGTTTCGAATCCACCCCGACCGCGTAACAACAATATGCATAGGCTAGGTTATTTATTCGAATCAAAAGAGATTATCGCTAGGGCTTGCAAACCCTAACAATAATCATCAAGAAAATAATCGAGTTGTTAAAAGACATAGACTATCCCATAGCACGGACCGTCTCTCAGTAGCACAATCGGTCACCTAACGGCACGATCTGTCTTATCGTACGACATTGACAAAACTGCACGAAAAGTGCTTTAATTAGTACTTTCTAATATGAAAAGTGTCGTTTAATTTAAAGAAATCAAAGATAGACAATATTGTATGAGACCTTTGGAGTATTCTTTATCTAATTGGTGAATAATTCACACAGATGATCAAACATGTGCTTAGCTACAAGAAAATTATAGCTGTGAATGCAATAAACAAAAGTGGGTCATCTGCAATTCCGATCTGAAAATCAATCAGATTCGGCGATTAAAGACATCTTACTTGATGCCGGGGCCAAAAAAATGAAGAGACGCAAACAGGATTTCGTAGGGGATGATCACCTTGAGCCTTCGTGGCAGAGTAAGAGAAGGAATAGATTTATGATTGTATCTTCACTGATTGCAGCAATGGCATACCAAAGTCGGGGTGAACCCTCCCGGTGGTGTTTGGCTAGACGATGCAGCAGGACACAAAGTCGGGAAAGCCATACTTGCTTATAACTAC
The DNA here is from genome assembly GCA_025413875.1 of Rhododendron molle. Classification (NCBI taxonomy): domain Eukaryota; kingdom Viridiplantae; phylum Streptophyta; class Magnoliopsida; order Ericales; family Ericaceae; genus Rhododendron; species Rhododendron molle. The sequence continues at coordinate 5,000,750 of CM046388.1, read as the reverse complement.
CCTGATTTGTTCCCGATCTTCGTGTGCTTAAACACGGCTGGATTCCTTTTGTCTCTAACTACAATCTTACTGCTCATTATCGCCTTGCCAGATCGAGAATGGCGTTTACGGTAGGCTCAAGCTTTCATCTCCTGGTGTACGATCCTTTTTCTTACACATTTTCTGTCATTGCAATTTCACCGGCCGGGGAGAAGTATATATATGACAGGGATGCAAGCAAAGCAATTCAACTTACGGCTATGTTGTGGGCCGTTGTGATTTCGCTTATCTTCTTATGTCACTTGTATCATTTGACAATTGGGATTCCGAAAGAGCAACAAAGGTGTCTAATGAAGTCCAGGGATAAGCTTTTCAAGGTCGTCAACGGTAGCCCGACATCACTTCCAAACTCAGTCAGCGGGTACACGCCCAACATCTGATCTTTTGATCGTGCTCGTGCTGTGAGTTCCCCGAAAAGTGTTACAATACACACCCCTCTTGCGTTGACAAAATGACACTATTAAAGAAATGACAATGATAAACTGGCGGTCATGAGGATGGATACTCTTAACAATAATTTTACAACCACACACAAACACTTATACATGCACACTCACAAAAGAGGTGGGCCCATTGTTGTACTCTTAAATACTCTCCCTCCATCCCATATTGGATCTAATGAACACTCACCTTTTTAAGAGACCGAAAATTAATGCATGTAAAGTTTAATCAGATTTTTAATACTACCTCATATTCTCTATTTTAAAGTTAGTTTAATCATTTTTGAAAATTTACACACCTCTTTCTTTGACTTTCTTTGAGAGCAAACAATTAAGGATGTTCTAAAATAGTATATGAAACAAAAAAATGATAATGAGACGGAAAGAGTATTAATATAACACAAATATTATTAGATTCACGACACACTTAACTTAAATTTGTAGCATGCATAACCACAAAGTAAAAATACGACGAGGACACGCAAAAAGAAAAGTGTCTTATAGTACTTTCCTAGCATAAAAAACTCACGGCATGGCATGATCGAAGAATAATTATGGAGTGCACTTGGGGCACCGACACATAATGACTTCAGACCGTTTAATTTCCAATACACATTTATGCTATCCCACATGAATTGGTGGTGATGAAGGGTGTTGAGAGACGGATGATCGAATAATTAATCCAGGATCGAAACAGTCGTTGAGTCGTCCTGGCTAACTGCAGTTGGATTTGGTGTTGGGGCCGTCTATCCAGTAGACTGGACAGTACTTTCAATGGGCTTAGTTCCACATTGTGCCTTTTGAACCAAAAATCTTATACCTGCAACTAAACATAGAAGCAAAATTGCAAAAGGTAGTAGCCCCAAAGCTGTCACTTGTAGTAGTGGAAATACTACCAAGCCAAGTACTATCAATTGAACCTGGTATGGTAGTACTCGGAGAAATGATATCACGACACTATAACAGTAACCAAAATGACAAGGTTTACAGACTTATACATCACCGTGGGCGAGATGACGATGACAGAAAATGTACAAGCGAATGCTATGATCATGATCGCTAACCACGAGATCCCAGCCTGAATAAACCCGAAAGCCCTTTTTTGCATTGGCAAAACAACAATGAGCTCTAAGATTGTCATAAAAAACAGAAGGAATCCTATCGTGTTGAAATACATTAAGTACGGATACGCTTTGGGATTGGTATAAGCAAGTATAGCTTTCCCGGCTTGGTGTTCTGGAGATGTGTCTTGCCAAACACCGCCGGGAGGGTTGATCCCGACTTCGAATGACATCGTCGCCATCAGCGATGATATTATCACTAATGTATCCTTTTTCTTCTTCTGCCAATAAGGATCAAATGGAAAAAAAAAGTTTGTCGGATCTTTTAACCATAGATTCACGTAGGACGTCTTTGATATACTCATCACTATTCTTATATATCTGCACTCTCTGCAACTCGGGAATGAATATCTAGCGTCGTCCACCCACTCCCATTTCTTGCATTCACATCTATTAATTGACCAAGCTCACCGTCATCTTTTCTTTCTTTTATCCTCTCAAGCAGCAGATGTTTGATTATCTAAGAGTGTTGTTCTTCTTCCCTTCATCCAAGGGTTTTGTTTTTTTACCCAAAAAAAATGCCAAAAATTTAACAATAAAAAGTTTGAATATGGACATACCTCACATCATTTACCAAAAATAGCAAGATGCAATATGTTGTTGCCATTGATATCAGTACGATTTGGTTGATTTCCTTGTCGATCAACCACATTTGATTGGACACCGATAAAAACGAACGCATCATACTATGTCATAGCAATAGCAAGCCATATGGTAGTATCAATAAACCCCGCCATTGAAGATGCATTTGTAGCATTTTGAAGACTGCATTTTGAAAAAATTTGGTTGCTGTGGGGAACAAGTTTGGGAATATTGGATTTTGGAATGTTGATGCGGAAAAGGAGGATGGAGATGGGATTTACTTGTCCCAAACCCAATTCGGGGCCAGTCTCGGGGATTCTATTTGAACCATGTTCATTGTCAAAGGTATGGCTTTTGTAATTTACTTAATTGAAGTTCACGGTTTTAGTCCTCTAATTAAATAACTAAATGACTCTTCGATCGACTTAATGACTCTTTGATTGACGAAATGACTCGAAGACTCTGACCAAAAATAATATAGACAGACTAAAGCTAAAATCGATTTGGACTTGAATAGAATTGATACGTGTTAAAATGTTAGGCCGCGCCTCCATAATTTTCCCCACTCAAACCGGTCCAAGTACCTGTTGGCTATGAGGTCTGCGTCATTATTCTCATGCGATAACTGGTGGTGCATAGACTCTTCTGAACTTGTGCCGCTAATACTTAATTAGGTGGGTGTGATATATGTGTTGGGCCGCTCGGCAATAAAAAGAATGTACTTTTTTCTTAGTCGCATTTGAATTTTGAGTACATTTCTGAATAATATTTTGGATTTTATGTACATAAACAAAATAACTAGATGAGCGCACATACAATGCATGTGCAAATAGTATATCATATATCATGCATAAGAGCGAAAGAGGAAAATCTTAGAAGTTTCTTTAGGATGTTAAAAGCAGTAGTTTAAGAAACTGATATGTGAGCTAGCCTCAAAACTAACATCCAAAATAAAAGGAATATTCCATTTATGACAGTAATAGATATACAACAACAATAATAACAAAACTCATCTAGCTAGTCCCCAATCATTAGAGGTAATGGACAGTAATAGATATACAATAAGAATCTTCTAGACGTGTCCCTGTACACAAACCTGAGCTTAGGAGACACGAGCCTCCCTATCTTGAGAAATAATTTTAGGAAGGTCTAAGTTCTGCCACTTCGACCCTCACCAGATACTCATACCCGAGTCTAGTATATTCTAACACATTTGTGCAAAGTGACATGACTCAACTTGGCTTTTGGTTTCTTCAACTTAATTCCTTTTGCGCTATGGCTTAGGACATGGAGCTATTGCTCACCTGTAGACACCTCCTTGGGGCGGGGCATCGCCATACAGATTGATCGTTGTTTGCTCGTTTAGTTGCTTGCTTCATAAACCAAGATCGTGGATATTTCCATGGTTAGGAACATCGCCACACGATAACGGCCATCATCAAAACAAAATCGCCACCTAGTTTATTAAAACTAGAAAAAATAGGTAGAGATTCTAGGTACGGAAGCCAAAAGTACAGTAAGGGGAAAGTGTTAGGCACCCCTCTCTGCCCAGCCGTGGGACTGACCCATAGTTTGTTCATAAATCAAACCAGAGGCCCTTGAGCCTCACCACCTTGATCCCTTAGTGGCTTGATTGCTTCGGGTTTTGATTAGAATTGACTGATTGCTTCTTGAAAACCCTAGGTTTAGGTTTGAACTTCGGAGTTTGATCGTCGGATTAATGGCTGCTTTCGGAGGGTTACGGCTTTTGAAGAGAGGGTTTAAGAGAGTATGTGTGCAGAATTTCGTGGTTTGAGAAAGTGATTTTGTAGGTGAATCTGATCTCTTTATTCTAGTTATGGCTCTCAATTCCCCAGCAGAGTCGCCAAAAAACTATAGATACCTCCCTAGGGCAGGGCATCGCCATACAGATTGATCGTTGTTTGCTCGTTTGGTTGCTTGCTTCATAAACCAAGATCGTGAATATTCCCATGGCTAGGAACATCACCACACGATAACGGTCATCATCAAAACAGACTCGCCACCTAGTTTATTAAAACTTGGAAAAATAGGTAGAGATTCTGGATACGGGAGCCAAAAGTACAGTAAGAGGAAAGTGTTAAGCACCCCTCTCTGCCCAGCCGTGAGACTGACCCATAGTTTGTTCAACGTAAGACATACACATGCTACATTTAATTCTAACACGTAGTCTGTTTTTAGCCTTTAAGCAGTTAAAGGTGAGCAAAAACTGTAATTGAAATCATGCATCAGAAAGTAGAAAGTAAAACAAATTGTCCCAGGAAATGGATCCCATAGCCGGTGAATTGATATCACGGCCGAGGGATCCTCCTGGCTCGATATACCGGCCGAGGGATTGAAACCCCGGTCGGTGTTCTTCCTCACACTAGACAGAAAAGTTAGTAGATAATCAAGCGCTACGATTAAGCACAAAAACGAGAAATAAATCAAACTAGAGGCCCTTGGGCCTCACCACCTTGATCCCTCAGTGGCTTGATTGCTTCGGATTTTGATTGGAATTGACTGATTGCTTCTTGAAATTCCTAGGTTTAGGGTTTGAACTTCGGGGTTTGATCGCCGGGTTGATGGCTACATTCGGAGGGTTAGGGCTTTTGAAAAGAGGGTTTAAAAGAGTGTGTGTGTAGAATTTCGTGGCTTGAGAGAGTGATTTCATAGTTGAATCTGATCTCTTTATTTTCGGAACCCAAATGCCCTTTATATAGGCAATTGACGGCTCACTCCGGCCAATCAAAACGCACAACGGGAATTGGAGCTATAATGCATCTTAAACTCTTTATGGCTATCCCCGGACGCATCGGGAGGTTTCGTGTTTGGATCAAACGTTTGACAGAACATTCGAGAATCTGGAAAATGGACGATCTGGCGGCCGAGAAATGGATCTGGCGGCCGAGGAAATGATATTGTGGCCGTAGGATAGATTTAGCGGCCGAGTTATCGATCTCTCAGGGAGATTTTCAGGCAACAAGTTGCTCGGGTGAAGAAATGATGTTAAGGCCGTGAGATCAATGTCACGGCCGACAAATGGATTCTCCTAGAATTTTGTATTTTCTGTCTGAAAGGCTATATGGTTCTGGATTGGGTCCTCTAAGTGGCTCAAAATTCTTACCGAAAGTCCTAAGGTTCACAAGAATCAATCAGCAATCACTGTATTCATTTCATCATAGGGATGGTCCCCAAGGTGGGACTTGAAATAATCGTTAGGCCAAATTGGGGTGTCTACATCACCACAAATCTGTAAAGGGTGGTTTTCCAATTTTGTCTGCTCATATGCAAGTATATAGCAGCTGCTTTGATGGATTTCTTTGGTTGCATGTAGGGGTGGCAAATTGAATCCAGATCCATTAAGAAATCCAAACCCACCTATTAAAAAATAGACCCAACCCAACCCATTTATTAGCTGGGTCAGAATGAGTTCAACCCATCTAACTCATTTATTAATTGGGTTAACTTAAATGACCCAATAAGTCATGAGTATAACCCAACAAAAATAACCACTCTAGAATTTGGACCACGCTGAGCGCATGGGAATACGCTGAGCGGACATTTGCCAGTGAATTTGGTTACGTACGGGAATTTGACGGAGGTTAATTTGGGGAGCAACCAGTTCTCGGGGCAGATTCCGGTGGAGTACGAGGGGAAGCTGGGTGGCGAGTGGAGGAGTTTGTTCTTGGATCATAATTAAAAATTATATCTCAACCCTTCATTGTCAAGAGTGATGGCTCGTGTGCGCCCTACAGAGTGTCTTGCAGGGCCTCAAACTACAGGATTTCCCAATCCATTTTTTGCCATTTGTGGGGTAACGTTTTGTAGACATCGTGAGGCTATGCCAATGATTACGGGTGGTTCGAATAATGGTATAATAAGCCTCCGTACGATGTTGGGTTAGATCACATGCGTTGATCAAAGTTCTGAGTGTGTAAGCTTATCACACTCTATAATTTTTCATTTGGCATGAGATTGAGGATGAGGCGACATCACGGGGGGAGAGAGAGAGAGAGAGAGAGGAACCAGAATCAGCAATCTTTTCTTCCTCAGAATCTTTTCTCACAAAAGTTTCTTACTCCGTTAAGTTAAATAAGCCAACTGACTTATTTTTTCATAAAATTTGGCTTATTGGCTTAGTTTTGTCTTTATTCAAAACCATTAGGTTTCGATTGTAATTTTTTACTTTTTAGATTTCTCTTATCACGACGATGTAATAATCTCCAAAAAATTGACGAGAAACTAACCAATATGAATTTTTTTTGTATAAGGACAAAAAAATAACCCAGTTGGCTTATTTAGCTGAACGGGATTATAGTTTTGTAAAGGAAGTACAGAACAGAAAAAGCGATGGTAATATGGTATTTAAGTGTACATGGGTAATTTGGTCATTTTACTAGTAGAGGGATAGTATGCTAATTTTAGTGTACATTGGTATTTTAGTTATTTTAAATTTTAGTACATAGTATTTAATTAGATTAATGGGCGGGTTGGGTTTGCTTTTTAATCAATGGGTCGGGTTGGGTATGGGTAATTAGCCTCATAGTTAATGGGTCTAAATGGGTCAATGACCCATTAAAGACCCAACCCACTTACAACTTGCCCAATTTGACCTAAACCCGCCCATTTGCCACCCCTAGTTGGATGGGTATTGAGAAGGAGTAATTCGACTTGTTATATTACAGCGATGATCCTATATTTTCGGGATGATCCTATATTTTCCATTTCTCAGCAACCAAATGATGTTAAGTCCTTATATTCTGCTGCGGGTCAAGGTATTGTCATTATATGGGATGAGAGGACTGAAAAATCTTTAACCCCTTGGATTTTGCATAAAAATAGAATCAACTCGATTGATTTCAGCTCGGAAAACACTAAAATCTTGGTAACAAGTTCCACAGATGGGAGTTGGGACTGCTTGCATCTGGGATGTGAGATATGTTGATACAGTTAAATAAAGCCAAAGTGGTGGAAGATGTATAAGCTATGGATAGCCATGAACCAAGCTTGTTTTCTAGAATTTAATTAGAACATTTTTGCTGGTACATGGGCCATTACTTTCAATATGTAGCATTTTAGCAGTTTTTGCAAAATGTTTTTTCAAGAGCAAAATCGGATATCGATAAAGACTTAATAGAGATTCGATATTTGGTTGTGTCGTGTCATTCAGATTTTCCTCTGGCTAAAGTGATTTTCCTCGAAGAATTCTCTGTTCATCGTATTAAAATAAAAACATCATATCAAAGTAAAAATAACCCGTGTAGATATTGAATCTTTTATCAAGGACGCTAGGTGGGTTCCACACACCCTCCATATTTTGCACAATAGGGGTCAGTGGGGTGTTTCCGTTATTGGTGGGGTTTTAATGGCGCGCTTTTTCTCTCTCACAACTAGCAGTTTTGCCAATGAATTTGCTATGTTGGCTGAAATTTTGCAACTTTGAGAGCAAAATGACTTTATGCATGGGTATGGAATTCCAAGTTGGGGTCAACGCCCCCGGCGGTGCCTGGGTTGACAGTTCCCCAAAACACAAAGCCGAGAAAGCTATAATTATTTATACCAATCTGGCCCAAAGCGTACCCATAATGTATTTCAACATGATAGGATTCCTTCTGTCTTTGACAACAATATATCTTGGAGCTCATTGTTGTTTTGTCATCGTGAAAAGGGGCTTTTGGGTTTATTCAAGCTCGGATCTTGTGGTTGACAATCGTGACCATCGGGGGCGAAGCTATGTTGGGCCAAGGGTAGGGGCTTTTCGGTTTGTTTGAGTTGGGAGCTTGTGGTGGGGTGGATTGAAACCGGGGGGTGGGGTCGATCCCCTGAGTTTTAAAATTTTATTTTGTATATACCTGATTTCAAAAATTATTGATATTTATTCGTGTATAGTGCGCTACTTATAATTCTAATAATTGTGGTTTTATTTGATAAAAAATCGGTTATTTTTCATTCTCATTTTTCAATTTCTTTCATAAATAAAAAATTAAACACGTGACTGTTGAAGTAACCTAAAGAAGAAAACAAAATAATTCGTATACTTTGACTACATTAGGCTAAAATCATTTCAATGTACAAATATAATGTATTGAAAAACAAAAATTTTATGATACAATAAGTATTATACGTTTCGATAGAAAATATATGTCTATTAAGCCGGCCCTTTCGGGTCAAAATCCTGACTTTGCCACTGACGACCAAGGCATTTGCTTGTGCATTTTTAGCAAATGTTGTCTCACCCACAGAGATGTATAGGTTCGTAAACCTTCATTTTGGTTACTGTCGTAGTGTGGGCCGTAATGATAACATTTCTCTGTGTAGTACCATTTGAGGTGCAATTTATAATGCTTGTGGGGATAGAAGTGATAGTAGGTATTGTGTGTTAGAATTAGAATTATTCATTTTGTTTATGTTCCATGACAAAATTGATTTCTTAAAAGTTTAGGTAAAATGTTTTTCTTAAAAAGTTATTTTGAAAAACAAGGAAATGCTTTGCTGTAATCGTAAATAAAACTAATGTTTTGATTTGAGTTTTTGGCTACTTGCCTTTGTGCGAAAAGGGTTCTTTAATGGGCAATAATTATTAACCTTTTTGTTATCTAAAAACCCGCAAATGAGCTGCACGCGATCAATAATACATCATTTCGCTTTTTTTTCACACTAATAACGACACTGCCAACGAGTCGCCTATCAGAATAGATTCATTGGTCCTAGGGGCGGAGCAAGGAATTTTGTTAACATGTGAATCTAACTTTTGACCCCAGAACACAAAATTCCTTGAGGTTAATTATAAAGTAGATATACACTCATAAAATGTATTTCTGCTTTATAATTAGTTGGTCCCAAAGACTAGATACATTTTGAAAACGATGCACGACTGGTTTAGTCCCAGCGATTAGCTAGTATACGTGGAACAAAAAATAGTAAATAAATGGGGACCAAAATAGACGGGCAAAGTGATCTTGTACACTTACATTAGGCTAGGAGGACAAAAATGAAAAAGGTAGAAAAGACTACTCCAAGAAAGACAATGGGCAGAACCATCCAATGACCAAGACTTAGCATTAAGTCCATGGAACACATGACTTCGATAGAATGTCTATTTCATTTTTTTTAAATATATAACAGGGATGGGGTGCTTACCATTTAAAATTTTTTTTTTTGTCAAACTTTACAGATACTTTTATTGATATGAAAAATTATACATCGAAAATAGCCGAACGGGTAGCCACTCCTAAGGAAGGAGGAAAGCAACCACAAAAGAGGCCTAAATGATCACAAACGAAGATTCAGGATGTCACATAGATAAGACTCGTTTTGAACCTCGAAAAACCATCAAGATGATGTAGAAAACCCACCACAACAACACACACAATGTAAAGACCTGGTATTTTGTGAGTTTTGAAAATTTTATTTTGTGATATTTAGTCATTTATAGCTATTTATAATTCTAATAATTTTGGTTTGATTAGATAAAAAAAATAGTTATTTTACATTCTCATTTCTCAATTTCTTTCATAAATAAAAAAATAAACACGTGACTGTTAAAGTAACTGAAAGAAGAAAACAAAATAATTGGTATACTTTAATTACATTAGGCTAAAATCATTTCAATGTACAAATGTAATGTATTGAAAAACAAAAATTTTATGATATAATAAGTATACACTTTAATAAACAAAATGTATGTCTATTAAGCCGGCCCTGTCAGGTCAAAATTCTAGCTCCGCCACTGATGACCATGGCGTTCGCTTATACATTTCCAGCCAATGTTTTCTCACCCACAAAGATGTATAAGTTCGTAAACCTTTGTCATTTTGGTTATTGTCGTAGTGTGGGCCGTAATGATAACATTTCTCTGCATAGTGCCATTTGAGGTTCAATTGATAATGCTTGTGGGGACAGAAGTGATGGTAGGTATTGTGTTAGAATTAGAATTATTGATTTTGTTAATGTTCTACGACAAAATTGATTTCTTAAAAGTATAGGTAAAATGTCTTTATTAAAAAGTCGTTTTGAAAAAGAAGGAAATGCTTTACTGTAATCCTAAATAACTAATGTTTTGATATGAGTTTTTGGCTAATTGCCTTCGTGCAAAAAGGGTTCTTTAGTGGGCAATAGTTCACAATAATCACACTGCTGACGAGTCGCCTATTACATTAGATTCATTGCACCTAGGGGTGGAGCAAGAAATTTTGTTTGTTGAGGTCAAAAGTTAGATTCACATGTAAGATACTTTTCGTGTACAAATCCAAAGAATAACTAAATAAAGAGATTAATTATAAAATAGATATACACTTATAAAATGTATTTCTGCTTTATAATTAATTGGTCCCAAAGACTAGATACATTTTGAAAACGATGCATGACTGGTTTTGTCCCAGCGATTACCTGATAAATGTGGGACAAAAAATAGTAGATAAATGGTGACCAAAATAGACGGGCGGAGTGATCTTGTACACTTACATTAGGCTTGGAGGACAAAAATGAAAAAGACAGAAAAGACTACTCCAAGAAAGACAACGGGTAGAACCATCCAATGACCAAGACTTAGCATTTTAGTCCGTGGAACCCATGACTCCGATTGGATGTCTATTTAATTTTTTTTCTTAAAATATATAATGGGGATGGGGTGCTTACCATTTTTTTTTTCAAACTTTAGAGATATTTTCATTGATACGAAAATCATACATCGGGAACGGCCGAACGGGTAGCCATCTTTAAGGAGGGAGGAAAGCAACCACAAAAGAGACCTAAACTCACAAACGAATATTCAGGACCTCACACAGACAAGACTTGTTTCCGACCTCGAAAAGCCATTAAGACGACGTAGAAAACCCACAACAACAACACACACAAGGAGTGAGAGAAAGTCCCATGCAGGGAAAGAAAACCAACAAAAAAAACTGCTAACAAAAACTAAAGCAAAATCTACGAGCAAACAACAGATCCACACCCGGCCCTAAGTTCAGCCGCCCACAAATGCCGATCAAGACCCTCATTGCCGCCCCTGCTGCTGCCGCAAGGGCGACCGAGAGATAGCAAAGACCACGGAATAGAACGTTGATCACCGCAGCAGCCACACCACACCATACAACAACACCAACTACTATTTTCAACCCAAAAAACGTGACTACGTTTGGTTTTAGTTTAGTGATCCAACCATTTCTCTGTGCGCATAGTCCTTAATTATTACTTCCTTAGTTCTAATTTTTTAGTCATTTTTAGGAGTCCGTGCGACTTTTCAAATCATTACACCTTATAATTTATAATATTCTTAGTGATTTTGAAAATTTTGTTTAATAGTACAAATCGAGCTATTAAATAAGATCCATATTGTATATAAAAAATATTAACAATTGACAAATATAACCAATTTAAAATCTCGTTAAGATGGAATGAGGTACTTAAAAATGGGGATGGCGGAAATACTATCATTTCTCTATCTATCACTCCATTTATTACCCCAAAAGCAATAACCTCCCTAAAAAACCAAGATCATCCTATGCCCATTGGCATTAAGTTGGCTTACTTCCTCGGTAACTGGGCCTGATATTTAAATCGAATTAGGAAGATGCATTCACCGTACGTATGATAGCACTCTTGTGTATTATATATGTGAAGCATCCAACTGTATCTATCTACCTATATATATACATACGTACATAATGGGCCAGTGATGCACTTGTGCAAACATAACGGCTACAGCCACAAATAGCGTATTGTCGGTATTGACAAAGCTTTGGAGAGAGATACGGGAAGAAGAGAGTGGGGCGTGAAGGGAGAGAGGAGGGGAGAGAGAATATGGAGATAGAAAACAGGCAAACTCTCGATGACGAGAGTGGGAGAGAAGTTTTGGATGGAGAGAACGAGACACCATGGATTGCGAGAACGAGAGAGTACACGACGAGAAGAGAGAATAAGGAGAAAGACAGAGAAAGCGCGCGAGCAAGAGAGAGGGAGGAGAGGAATGGAGAGAGCGAAGAAGAGATAAGAGCGAGGATGGAGAGAGATAGAGACACATGGAAGGACAGAACACAGGAATGGCTTTGTGATGCAGCAATGAGAGGGGATGTAGAATCACTAAAGGAAATAATGAAAATAGATAATTACATTCTGGATAAAGTTTTGGTGGGAAGTTTCAAAGGGAAAAATCCTCTTCACATGGCTACATCGACAGGGCAGAAAGAATTTGTTCTAGAAATTTTGGAGTATGAAAAAGATCTTGCTAGAGCTGTAGACACGGAACTAGGCACAGCCCTTCACATAGCATCCTCTAAGGGGTATCTAGAGATTGTGAAACTTTTAGTGGAAGTTAGCCCTGAGATGTGTGCGGCTCGTGATCGAGACGGTAATAACCCCCTTCACATAGCATCCTCTAAGGGGTATCTAGAGATTGTGGAACTTTTAGTGGAAGTTAGCCCTGAGATGTGCGTGGCTCGTGATCGAGAAGGTAATAACCCTTTTCATATCGCTGCCATGAAAGGTAATGATGAAGTATTGAAGGTGTTGCTTCGAACCAACCCCCGCGCTGCTCGACTTATGGTGGATCGAGGTGACAATATTTTGCACTTGTGTGTAAACTATAATCAGCTTGAGAGTTTGAAGCAACTGTTAGACAAGATGGGAGATAAAGAATTCGTCAATTCTACTGATATCAATGGCAACAACATATTGCATCTCGCTGTTTTTGGTAAACGATGTGAGGTATGTCCATATTCAAACTTTTCATTGTTAAATTTTTGGCAATTTTTTTGCGTCAATGTAAAAATAATTCCTGTCATAAAGTCCAGCAACACTAACTGAGGATTCTAACCAAAAGTAAAAACAAAATAACAGATGATACTTCTAGCAACAGAACACCGGGAATAATCCTCCAATGAAGAAAATCATGCGGGAGAGCAATAGACGTCAGACCTAATTGCACGCCATGGGCTTACTAGACCGGATTGTATTATTTACGTTCATTTCTATTCCTAGTTGTATTAGAACTCAGCGGATGGATGATGACTGAGGGGTTACATATCCTGATATCCTCTATTGTGTACTTTCCGTTTTGCTAACTAAATAAGTATTTAATTTTATTTTTTGAATTAAAAGTGATGTATTGTAACAAAATGACTTGTCTCATAAAACGAAAAATAAATATTTAAAAAAAAAAAAGGCTTAGCGGAAAGGGTCATAACTTTAACTATTTATGCAAGTTCCTCTTTTAACCAAAAAAAAGAAAAAGAAAGATACAAATAGAATACTAGTCCACTGAATTGAAACAATGCTTGGTGAGAAGGTTTGCTCATGTTCCCCCTCTATAGAGACCAAGGTTTAAGTCGCATGAGGGGCGGGGTTCGGGATTTCAGGGTACGGATAGCCTCTGAGCCTCCCGTTGACTAACTTACCACTAACCCCCGCTAACTATAAAATATGGCAAAAAAAAAAAAAAAAAACCTTGTCCGTTTCTATGTACGTATATTTTCTTCGACTTTTTTTTTTTAATCTAAATCTTAGACCGTGTATATACATATTTCAGATTATCAAACATCTGCTGCTTGAGCAGCCTCAAAAAAAAAGAAGAAGATGGCGGTAAGCTTGGTCAATTAATAGATGTGAATGCAAGAAATGGAAGTGGGTGGACGGCGCTGGATATTCATTCCCGAGTAGCAGAGAGTGAAGATCAGAATAGTGAATATCGTGATATCGGAAAAGTCCTACGTAGATCTGGGGTTAAAAGATCCGACAAACTTTTTTTCCCATTTGATCCTTCATGGCAGAAGAAGAAAAAGGGTACATTAATGATTGTATCATCGTTGATGGCGACGATGTCATTCCAAGTCGGGATCAACCCTCCCGGCGGTGTTTGGCAAGAAACAAAAGATGGAAACCAGGCCGGGAAAGCTATAATTGCTTATAACAATCCTAAAGCGTATCCGTACTTAGTGTATTTCAACACTATAGGATTCCTTTTGTCTTTGACTACAATCTTAGAGCTCATTGTTGTTTTGCCATCGCAAAAAAGGGGTTTTGGGTTTATTCGAGCTGGGATCTCGTGGTTGACGATCATGATCATGGCGTTCGCTTATACATTTTCCATTATTGTTGTCACGCCCACAAAAAATTTTATGCCCACAAAACAAGTCATTTGGGTTACTGTTGTAGTGTGGGCCGTTCTGATATCATTTTTCCGAGTGCTACCATACCAGGCTCAAGTGATACTACTTGGCGTGAGCGTGATCGGAATTCCACTAGTATCTTTGGAATTTGCGATACCACATGTATCAATTTTCATTGCATGTTTAAGTGTAGATGCAGTAGGTATTACTCTTTTGCTTCATAAGGCACGAAGTCGAACTAAGCCCATGGAAAGAGCTGTCCAGACACTACTTGGCGTGAGCGTGATCGGAATTCCACTAGTATCTCTGACAACTTCTCGGCTATCACCTCTATCAATTCTCCTTATATATGTAAGTGCAGGTGCAGTAGGTATAACTCTTTTGGTTAAAACGACTCGACGAGTGTTTCGAAGTCGAACTAAGCCCATTGAAAGTTCTGTCCAGTCTACTGGAGATTCGGCGGCCTCACCACCAAATCCAACTGCAGTTAGCCAGAACGACTCGACGACTGTTTCGATCCAGGAGTAATTATTCAATGGTCTTTGGCAGTGAGTGTTTCGATCGAGTAGTAATTATTCAATGGTCTATGGCAGTGCCACATTCGTGTCCCAACGCCTTTCCTCGCCGCACATTCATGTGGGATCCGTACATTTTATTCTGGGCAGAAAAGTGTATTGGAAATTAAACAGTTTTAAGTCACCACGTCTCAGTGCCCCAAGAGCACCCAATAATTGTTCTTCAATCATGCCATGCTGTTAGTTTTTTATGCTAGGAAAGTGCTCTAGGACATGCACTTTTGTTCTCGTTATGTTTGTACTTTGTGGTTATGCTACAAATTTAAGTTACTTGTGTCGTGAATCTAATAAGATTTGTGTTATTAATATTCTTTCCGTCCTTTTTTTTTTTGTTTCATATATAATTTTGAAATGTCCCAAATTGTTTGCTCTCAAAGAAAATTCAAAGAAAGAGGTGTGTAAATTTTCATAAACTAACCCTCATAAATGAACAAGAGTAACTTTAAAATTAAAGTGTCTCGATATCATTTAAAAATGTGCATGGAAGTTTGTGAATGTATATTCATCACAAAAAAATGTCTATTGAAACTCTGGTTTATTGACAGTATGAGGGGTATTTTGGCTTAATAATGTTTGGACTTTTTTGTTGTGTTATTCATAATTTATCGCATTTGTTAATATTTTGTTAATTTCTTGGAATATATATTTGTCTTTACGAGAGGAATCTAAAAAATAATAATTTATGATTAAAACCTTTAAATGTTTACTAAATATGAAGATAATCCAAAATGGACAGATTTTTGAATTATTTTTATCTTTGTTCAAGTTTTCACTGTTTTGGGTTATAATTTTGTAGATTCCTCTCGTTTATCTCGTCGAAGGAATCGATAATCTACAAAAATTTGACACAAAACTAAACAGATTTGAATGAAGACAAAAAGCAGTCCATAAGAATTATTAACGGCCATACCCACGCTTATTGAGTGATGGTCAGTGAAACCGTAGTATTAAGAGGAGGATAACGTAATAATTTTTGTCAAGTTGCTTTTTGATTGCGCAATTTCATGAGAAAAACATGGGATCAAATTTACACAAATTAGT
This sequence comes from Rhododendron molle, assembly GCA_025413875.1. Lineage (NCBI taxonomy): Eukaryota > Viridiplantae > Streptophyta > Magnoliopsida > Ericales > Ericaceae > Rhododendron > Rhododendron molle. Next base: position 4,984,848 of record CM046388.1, on the reverse strand, counting down.
TGGATAAAAATTTAAATGGAACAATGAATAAAAATGGAAGTTGGTGGGATCACACTTGACCTGGCTCCGCTCCTGAGTCCGAAAAATCAATTTTAATGTAATTGCTTAAGAAATTAACGAAAAGAGTCATTGGGGAGGCTTAGCAAAAAAAAAAAAAAAGAGTCATTGGGGAGATAACTTTCTTTCAATAAACTTAATTTGCTTTAAGTGGCCAATTTTATCTTAACATACAATTTAAGCGTTAGAGCATCCGCATTGTAATAATCAAATGGATGTGAATAAGCAAACTTAACAATAATGCTCAAAAAAACACCTCACACTGTAATAAGCAAAATTACAAGTCTTTTAGCAAATAATCAAATTCCACCCATTCCATAACCAAACTTAACAACTTTTACCAATAACCAAAACTCAATAATCAAACCCAATAAGGAAACTCGAAACTCAATAACTCAAAAACACCCCTCATTGGAATCGTCTTATCGAGACGAATAATTTAGTGTGATCGGATGCGTGATTGAAACTTGTTTGCGATTGGACATAGGTGCATTGAGTATTTTGAGATTTTTATTGGTTAGGGATACAAAAATAAACAATGTGGAGACAGAGGTTGTTAAGTTTGATTATGAACTAAATGGATAATCAAATGCTGACGTGGCACATTTCGGTTATTGATTTTGATTATTTCCATTGCGGATGCTCTTATAGCGTAAGCAAAAGGTTAAAATAGTGTCGTCAAAAAGTAATTTTAAGAAAGTGCATGGTTAATATCTTACAAAAGCTCAGATGAGGACCAAGGTTGTGGATACGATTCCCTGTCGGACTGGCACAGCTGGTGCCTCCAGTTTGATAGCAAACCCTCAGTTCATGTTCTAGACGTGCGGGGGAATACGATAAAAGGTTGTGAAATTTTGTCGAGTTGAATCCGTAACACAGCAAGAAACAAGTCAACCAGTGATCGTGCCGCAAGGAATTGAGGTAAAATCCTAACTCCACTTTGTAGGATTTTGCATTTTTTTTATTGTTTAATCTGTACGCATTATTACTGTATTTTGAGATTTGGTTTCCAAAAACTACGTACGACTGGTGTTTGATAGCAAAACTGGTATTGTAAATAGGGCACTCTCTCTCTCTCTCTCAAACTTCACAGCCCTAGCCGCCTCCCTCCCTCCTTCCCTCCCTCCGCCTAGTGTTTCCACCCTATGTTGGGCAGCGGGAGGGGTGGCGTTCGCCATTAATGTTCATTCCACCTCCCCTTTTATGTCTCCGGCGATCTCCTCCGCCGTCCTTTTTTCACCGCCTCCTCTCCATCTCGCCTCTCTCATGCGCGACTTCTTTTCCGTCATCCCAAAGCTCCGAGATCACCTCAAATGGCTCGAAGCTGGGACCCCATCCAGGTCAAGCTGCAACGCCGCGCTATAAATGCTCCGACAACCAGGAGGTCGGGTTGGAGAGTCCGAAGTCAAGAGGTTAGAGAACATGGACTGATCTGGAGTTGATTTGGAGAAGGGAAGGTTGGGTTGTTTGATTTTCCCTTTTTTTTTTTTTTCTAGTTTTCTATTGTGATGTGTGGGTGTTTCTCTCCTTCGGGGTCTTCCTAACCCTTTTGGGTGTCATCTATTTTCTTTCTTTAATGTTGGTGGTGTGAGTTTAATTTGTGTGTGAGGTATTTGAGGGCTACCTGCCCGGAAGGCTTTCAGATGGCCCGAAAAGTGTGTTTTTGAGAAAAATTGAGGAGTCGCCATCTTGATTTGAGGTCTGCCATCCGAGAAACCATTTTAATTGAAAAATGATTTTTGAAATTGAAAACCAGAGATTGTTTTGGGTTCGGGAGCCAGGTTACGAGAGAAGAAGGATTTTACGGCACCCCTCTCGCTCGACACGGAGTCGGTCTCTACTTAACATTTGTGGAATTTTCATCAAAAATATTTTGCTTCATAAAACGCAGCTAGCATGTATTTGCAGGTACATCAAGTAAAGGTGTATACATTTGCTTGTGTACAGAATAGAACAATGACATGATGCAAAATAAAGGAGTGCAAAAAATAAAAAAAAATGTCACTGGAAGTACTCCTGAGCGCTCAAGAGTGGTTCCGAGCGCTCAAGAGTGAGCACAGTAAAAAGAAATTTTTTTTTTTTTTGTTTTTGCATTCCTCTTGCTCTTATTATTGAACTACGATAAAAAACAACTTATTTGACTTCTTTCTTCCGTCGTTGTGTCCCCGCCTAATCACTTTGTTTCTCTTAATGCGCAGCGGTGCTGGTTTTCAATATTCAAAGTCATCTGGTACGAATCATTGTCCGATGGCTCTCTCTTTATTTTTGCTTAAAGGGCCTTCGCCACTTGAGCCATATGCGGGAGAACTCGCACGTGCGGTTCTTAGGGGGGAGAGCTAGTAGGAGCTATCCCATCCCCCCTTTCTTTCCCTTTTTTTTCATAAATAAGCCCCGCTGCCAAATTCCTCCTCCACCCGAGCGTTTATTGCTTTCTTTCTCGACAAAGGAATTGATAGAGGTTACTTACTCAGAGGCAGAAGCTTATGGGAAATTGCTTCATCTTAGGGAATTGGTTAGACCTCATATCAGGCACTCCATTGGTGATGGGCAGCACTCTATGTTGTGGTTTGATTACTGGCTTCTCTCAGGTCCTATCCTATCGACTATTAATGAACAGGTTATTGATGATTCAAGGCTTGGAAGAAACTGCCTAGTGAGTCTTATTGTTGATGGTACCCGCTGGAGATGGCGGGGTGGACATCGGATTAGCAGGTATATAATTGTCGGGATGCCCCAAAACATTAGGAGCATAAAAAAGAAAAATGGAAAAAAAGATAGCAAAAGCTACCCAACCTACTAGATCCTTTACATAAAAATAAGGGTAAAAAGAAAGGCTTCATTCTGTCTGGTAGTTCTATGTTCCGTATCCATACTGGTTCATTGCCTTCCTTAAGGGCGAGATGTTTTATCCAAGCCCTTCTTGGTTTGAAAGGTATACCTCTTAAAACTTGCACTCATTCTCTTTCCTGCAGAACGAGAGGGAAAAAAAAGGGGGACAAGTCCTCTCCTCCTAGATCGGAGGAGATGTAAATAAACGGGTCAGATCCATTAATTTCATACCTTTGGAATCGTTAATGCCAATGTAAGATACCATTCCTTGTCACATTGATACCTGATATCCTATTTCCACAAAACCGGAACCTGTTCTTGCTTCTGCTACTGATTCAGGGAAACTCATACCTCTTGGTCGAGAAAATCACAGGGTTTAGCAGCGGTCACTCTGATTGTGTTACTGAACTGAGCTTCAACAAGTGAGGATAGTGCTCCGCTTGTTCGTATCAGTCTTTCCGTCCTTTCGTCTCTCTTATTGGTAGAGCTGGATGGTACAACGGGTGGTTCAGGAGCTTAGGCCCAAGCGGTAGTAGTTTCCTAGTTGGAGTTGTTTGAGAATCTACAAATGTTTTCATTGTGTAAGGGCCTAGTCGGCTTCAACCATCAAAGCCATTTCGACCCTATTCTATTAGTCTATTAGCCATAGGCATGCCAAGAAGAAAGCTAAGAGCATACAGAGGCCTCTGTTATCCGGATCTGGCTATCCGAGCTTACTACTTTCAAAAGAACTCACAACTAGTATGGGGAACTGGTATGAGCCTCTGATCTCCCTCAAAAGTAGGAAAAATAAAAAATAACTTGGAAAAACCAAGTTTTATACTTTTTCTTGACTTGGACTATGCTTTCTGGTTGATTTTGTTGCTTGGAATGGATTGAAAAATCATAGAAAAACAAAAGCTTGATTATGGTTAAGCTCTCCGATTTTTCTAGGATTTTCTTGAAATTATTTTTGATTTTGAAAGAAACTTTGAAGTAGTTTAGAAAGAGAGGGAGAGAGCCTTTTCAGAAAATAAGGAAGTTTGGAGAGAAATTTTGTGGCCTCCCTCATATGCTGAATGAGGGGTATTTATAGCGGTGAATAAAATTAAGATTTATTTTTGAAAATAAAATCAAAATAAAATGAAAAATATTTGGGAGGGAAAGATTGCCCTGCTGGTCTTCTGAATATCCAGTCTGAGTATTGACCTGGACCAGGGTTGAACGTTAAATGGAAAAAGTGAAGTGAGTGGAGAATCTCTTCACCCATTGGCTGTGATAGAGGTCCTGAGCGCTCAAGAGTGCCACTACTAGCTCCAAAGCGCTTAAGAGCGCCTGCCCAACTTCAGAGGACCGCTATAGACACTCCCAAACTCATATTTGAGTGTTTTTCAAAGCGTTAGAAAGCTAGTTAAGTCCTCTTTCTAACCCAATTGGTTTCATTCAAAAATATTTTATACATTGAAATGTGTGCCTATTTTACCCTCAGGGTGTCGGGAAAAATGTCCTAGTTTGTTTTGAAAATTGAGAAGCTTTGTCCAAGTTTGTCCAAGGCCTGTTTTAATTCGTTTTCATTATCTGTGAGCCTCAAGGCCACAAATTAAGGATGATTAATAAATCCAAATTGGGGTGTCTATAGTATTGTACCTCAGTGGCCTTCGTAAGGAGTTTGGGGTGTAGGTCTTTTCTCGTCGGAGCCTATTCGCCTAGTTGGCTATTCTCTCCTTGTCCAAGGAAGAATATATATGTCATTGGTTGTACTCTCTTGGTTATCAAAGAAATTTCTAAACTTTTGGTGAAAAAAATAGGACTGTAAATAAACCAAGAGCCATTCGTGAACGGCTCAGTGTTTGGTTTAATAATCTTTGGACTACTTTTTTTTCCCCTTATTCATAAATTTTAGCATTTCTTACTTTTTTGGCCTTATTCTGTTAAAAAGAAAAAGTTATGATCAAAGCCTTTAAAATGTTCCCTAAATATGAAGATAATTCAAAATAAACAGATTTTTGAATTATTTTTATTTTTATTCAAGTTTTAACTATTTTGGTTTATAATTTTATAGATTCCTCTCGTTAAGAGGAATCAATAAACTAAAAATATAAACTGCAACTTTCTTGTAATAAACGCTGAGCCAAAAAAACTAAACTTTCTTTCAATAAAGCCAATTTGCTCTAAGTGGCCAATTGTCTCTTGACATACAATTTAATAAACTAAATTAAGTGTAAACAAAGGTGAAAATGGCGTCGTCAAAAATAGAAATTTAATGAATGGGAGAGAGTTAAGATATCCATTTCATGAAGAGAGTGTTGTCGAACCAAAAAAGATGATCGAGGCCGCTCATTTTGTTCAAAATATTTTTCTTAATGATCTCATAAAAAATCAAATCCATCCGACATCGATAAGGGTGTTTACGAAACGTCCAAAATCGCTTGAGAATTTAGGCACGATATTTTTTTTGGATTAGAAAAGATTTGTATAATGAGAGTGTAATTTTTTTGTCTAAGAAAGCTTTGTTAGGATGAATTTGAGTCGATGAGAAAAATAAATCAATTTATAACTGCATGAAATGGTAAATAGCGCTAAATTCGAAATGGTATCCGATGTCTGACCGTTACCAATACGTACCATACCAATAAGAAAACGGCTGGTACTCTAGCCGGTACCGTATTGATCAGAACCTTGGCTCCAACATTATATATTCTCTACCATACCAGTAGCTGCGTCTCTCTCTCTCTCCTCAACCAGACATGGCAAGAACAGGTACAGATCAATCTCTCTCTCTCCCTCCCCGTTGACCATGATATGTTTGTGAAACCCAGTCACCACCGTGCAGAATGGTACCGGATGAAATCGTCGGAACCTCCATCTCGCCCGAGATCTGCCGGAATCACCATTACTTTCTGGTAAGGCTCGATGTTAGAGACGAGACGGTATTTGAGGTTGAAGTTACTGGTTTTGCAGAAATTCTGTATGTACTGGTTGGTAACGGATGCGTACGGAACGAGATTCACAATCTTGAGACAGAGAGGGTGAGGCAGAAAAAATGGAGGAGCGCCTCTGTTATGCAGCAAGGAAAGGGGATCTAATATCATTGCAAGAAATAATCGCAATAGATGATTCCATTCTAGATAGAGTTTTGGGTGAGGGTATTTTGGTAATTGACATAAAAATGTGAAAATCCCAAAATGCAAAAAGGACCTCCAAGCCTCTTTCTAGCACTTTGCCTCTAAACCACAATTCGGTGAACTCCCTTTCTGTGAATCGATTATAAAATGAAGTAGCCAAACACCAAAAATGCAAAATATTAGCTTGCTTAATTTATGAAGCTAACAGCAACCATCATCTTCTCCCATGTTATCCTCAATCGCAGGGACCTCCTGCCACCAGCTAGGAGCTCTTCCGGTTCGCCACGTCATGAGAGGATGCAACTAGTGTGCTGACCTCATCTCAAGTGACGCCCTTTCGCACTATTTTTCTTATTATAATTATAATTCAATGCCGGCACGTATTTTAATCTCCCGAGAACTCCGTATTAAGTATTTGTGCGGTTTGTTTTAGGGCTGTCCATCCACCCGACCCACCCGACCACCCGATCCGACCCGAAAATAGACACAACAGACGGATCTGATCAGCCATTCGGGTCGGCTTGGGGTTGGTTTTGTCGGGTTTTTGATTTAGTCGGTCGGGTGTCGGGTGCACCATATAATTTCTCGGGTGACCCGACCCGACCGAAATCAGACGTATCAAATGAAAAAAAACCCCTAACTTACTCCTGTCTCCTTCAGTCCGCATCTCGCAGTCTTCTCCGTCTCTGTTCTCTCTTTCAAGTTTCAAACTTTCAACCCCTCTCCAGCTCTCCTCCACCTCGACTCTTCTCCGTCTCCCAGGACCACACCCTTTCACCTCCAAGTCCTCCACTACTTCTCTCTCTCTCTCTCTCTCTCTCTCTCTCTGAAATGGAGTCACAGGACGACGACGACGAGACCAAATGGTAAACGCCAACTTCTCCACCGCTCCTCCGCCAACTACAGCGGCAGCTCCACCTCGTCCTCGTCGCAATCATTCCCAGCCTCCTGGGCCTACCTTGCTCGATTCCTCCTCCGCCAGCCATCACCTCCTTCACCGCCTCTGCCACTGTAATTTTGAAAAAAAAATTTGATTTTGCAGGAAAAAGGTGTGTAGATCTGTGATTTTGAATGGTGATTTTGTAATATTATGTTGTTAATTGTGATTGTGAGCTGATTTGTGAATGTGATATGTGTAGATCTGTGATTCTGATTTCTGTGGCTTCTTTTTTTTTTTTTTTAAACTGGTGACCCGACCGAACTCGACGACTCCAACCCGACCACGTTTCGGTCGGAGCCCGACTAGTGTTTCGGTCGGTCTCGGGTGGCCATTTCGTCAATCCGACCAAAGTCGGGTCGGGTCCAACCCGAACCCGAACCCGATCAAAACCGACCCGTGGACAGCCCTAGTTTGTTTAATGAATTTCCAGTTAAAAAAAAAAAGAAATAAAAACTAATATCAACTCGCACGTGCATTTGTTTGAAGCCCAGCCGTTGACATTGTAGTTCTTTTTTTTGTTAACCCGCATTGTAGTTCTTTTTGGAGCGGGTATATCATTGAAATCGAGGTCATGAATGAAGAATCCTAGCTAGATTGTCTAGGCTTATAAGAGCATCTCCATCAGCCTATACAAATTCCTAGCCAATTTGGTTAGGATTTCTCTCTTAGCTAGCCACCAAACAAAGACAACACCCAACAATCTAGCCATTTGCCTCAACAAAATCATAAAAACCATACATATATATAGGCGTATATATATTTATATATATATATATACACTCACACACATAGACACACCATTTTCACTCCGATCTGCCACAGCCGGCGACCAACAACGACAGCGGCCAACGATGACGACAGCTGGAGTACCTCTTCCAACGAGATCTGGCCGGAATTCATCGTCTCTTTCTTCCAACGAAATCTAACTCCAACGAGATCTGGCCGGAATACCTCGTCTCTTTTTTCCGACCGTTCATTTGTTGCGTGGTATACTCCTAATTCGTTTTCCGGCGCCGGATCCGGTGATAGCAAGGAGAGAGAGAGAGAGAGAGAGAGAGAGACTGAGACTGACAGTGACAGAGGCGAAGCGAGCGGAAATACCTCGCTGACTGTGGCGAGGAGTTGGAGCGAGGGAGGAAAATGGCCAGCGTCCGGCGAGGCTGCTGGGAACAGGTTTTGGATGCTTTGGCTCGCCTCTGTGATTTTGTTGGAGGAGAAGCGAGTCTCCTGGAGATGCTCTAAATATTTGTTATTTTTATCTTCTTAATTAATTAATCCACCAATCAATATATAAGCTAATCATACGAACGAGAAGCAATAAAGAGATGAACACAATATATACGCGGAAAACCCTAAAAGGGAAAAAACCACGGAAATGAATCAAACATTATAAAACATTGTGCGGTTACAAGTAATCTTACCCTACAATTTTGAATTCTCACAAATCGCTCTAAGACTTACTTGGTGAATCTATGTTCACAACACCCAGTGCTTGACTGTTACTGCCTTGAATCTACAAGAGCCTTCCATTTGCCTTCCGAAATTCACCGAATGACTTTCTAACTTTGTTGGAATAAAGTTGTAAAAGCTTTTTGAAGTTTTGGTTGATGCTTTCCACATTCCACCAGTTAATTAGCCACTCCAAGATTCAAATAGCACATGACGTTCCCACAGTCAATTTGCAAACCCAAGATTCAAGGAGAACATGTTTCTGGATTGGTTTTCGACACCCGTGCAATATCCCTTGACTGCCGTTTAACTCTCGTATTTTATCGGTCAAAGAAATAATAATTGGAAGCATGTATTTATAAACCCAGCTTTTTACCCAGTGGATGGACCAACTTTACCCTTGTAAATTGCCTTTCCAGATATGACTCGTATATGCCGAAATTCTCTTGCCTTGATCTTCTCGATTGTCTTCTACTCTCATTACCTAAAGACACAACCTATCAAATACAAAAGATTGGATTTCCTTCCACTCCTGATGCGCCCATTCGGTAGTCGTTGAAGTTTACCAAACGGCCGTCAAATTCAATTATTTATAAACCGGACTATGACTAACGATTTGCATAGTATAGCGAGAAAGTCCGAGTCGATCCACAGGGAGCTCGAATATAGCTTAATCGGATGGTAGGCTTTATGTAAGGTTTCGGCGTTTAAGACGGCCAACTGTCGGTTTTGCTTTGGAGAGTGATGAACACTTATGAAAATACCTAGAAAATGAGTTTTAACTAGATTGATTCGATTAACGAAATTGAACTTGAAATTAACCTAGATTAAAAGCGGTCAAGTCATAGGGATTGATTAACCCACGACTTAGCCGTTAAACAGTTTCTTCATCTAACTTATGAGTGGACCGAAACCGTCCGGATTCCACTTGAAGAATTAACAGCTGAAGACTACTTGTAACGCAACTCAAAGCATTAATTCAAACTGAACTCATTTAACGGAAGTGAGAGACGAAAATGGATCGTTCGCACGCGTACGATTATCAAGCACGTAGCATAGGGCGATAGACTTCATTGATCAAAGAAGCCACCAATCCCATGATCAATACAAGAAATTATGGGTTTAATTCATTCAACACATTGAAATCGAGCTAAAGTTTAGGCGAAACTGTTTAAACGACTAATCCATAGGGTGCACCTCACCCCATGACCAAACCTATTCAACTACTCACACATATTGAAAAGACTAGAAAGATGAACCATGCTAGGAAATTGAGACATAAGATTTAACCGATAAAAACGAAAATAAACTTGATATTAAGAAGAATCTCAACCGTATGAACAACTTTAATAGACGACAAAATAACGTAAAGCAAATACCTTAAGGTGTTCTTCAAAAATTACACTAGAAAAGCTTGAAACTTAGCTATGGAGATTTCCTAGAAAGCAAGAGAAAGACTTAGGCCTAAATCTAACTAAAATGGCCATCCTTCCATAAAAGGCATACAAGCCATATATATAGGGCCCTAAAGTTAAGTTACAAAAGACTAAAAAGTCCCCAAAATATCCCAAAACATTCCACAAGTGAAAACTTTCCATAAATGGAAGGTTGAAAAAGTGAACAAAACGTGGACATTTCTGCAGAGTAGGTACCGGTACTGGCCAAATCTCAGTACAAGTACCAAGCCTTCAAATTGCTCCCAAAATGGCACCTCTGAAGAGTAGGTACCGGTACTGGCCAAATCACAGTACCGGTACCAAGTTGGCAGATTCCAGATTTTGTTTTGCCTTGGTCTGCAAGGCCCGATGACCACCCGATGGCTTGAGACACTTCATTAATCACCCGACGGGAGTTGATGGGGAGCCGCCACAAGGCCTCGGGCACTTGGATGCTTCCGTGAGCTATCCTTGGCGATAAAAACCGCCGTTAACCCACGTTAAACCTGAAACTTGGCAAAAACAACCTTACGTGCAAAATGGGATAAAAACAACAACATATATGTACAAACACAACATACTAGAGGACTTAAGCACCAAGAATATGTATTATTAGGTGCTTATCAACTCCCTAAACAGACAACCTAGAATTAAAATAAAAAATAAATTACAACTCGATAAATAGGAATATAATTAAATATTGTTTTTCTTTTGAAATTTGCCAACACAGAGAGATCGTGGCCCGTGGTCCTAACATGAATATTAAGATATACTAATAACTTTGTTATGTACATTCCATGACCTTCATTATGCAAATTTGTAAGATTAATTTCACCCATTTATGCATCAGTTTTCCCTTGTTGTGCATAACATTTCAATCAAGATATTGAACGGGAGAAGATGGTACATACCAACCAAACGGACAAAATGGAGAAACTCAAAATTTTGGGAATTATCAAGAAATTAAACATTGCAAGCATGATTATTTTTTTTAAAGTGCAGACCATCAATTGTGAAATTGACATGTTTTTCCTTGTGAACGAAATCATCATCATCATCTTTTCAAAAAAAAAAAAAAAAATCATCATCATCATCATCATCATCATCATCATTATTATTATTATTATTAGAGAGGGGGAGAGAGCGAGATGTTTTTTTTTTTATACGTTGAAAGGTAAGTTTAACGTTAGAATAAGAAGCCTTATATAGGGATTTGTTGTGCTTCTCCACATGAGACGCAACTCTTAGATGTATCTCCTTTTAATGAAGAGACACCTATTTAAATGGTGACTCTTGAAATTATAATTAAATACTAATACTTTAAAAAAGGTTTTAAAACTACGCAACTTTTGATATCTTTTTTGGGGCAAGAATTCTAGTAATAGTCGTCCCAAACAGGGTTGATGGAGATGATGTTCTTTGTGTTGTTGCCCGAAGCAGATTGTGCTGACGAAATAGCACACAAGGAGTTTTTTTTAAGAGGCACCCATTGGTGTTTAGTTTGTAACCGTTTTGTATGTTTATTTATTTAAGAGGCACCCATTGGTGTTTGGTTTGTAACTGTTTTGTATCGGTTGGAAAGAGGCATGAGATGGGGCAGGTATTAATTGCAAGAGCTTGGGGCATTTGTAAAAAACAAAAAGTAGAAAACACCTTCGTACTTTTTAAAATAGTATATATATATATATATATATATATATATATTTAAAAACGAGCATGCGCACATGCACCGACATAGATGAATGCTCAAATTGATCCAAGGAATTTAATACTTAGTCAACCTTTGTTGTTGTTGTTTTTTTTTTTTTTTTTTTTTTTTTTTTTTTTTTTTTGTGTTTGTAAAAATCTGCAAACAATGTAGGGCGATGTTCAAAAAATTCAAATAAGATGGCATTTAAGTTTTAAAAAATACTTGTTTGGTACTTTTTTCGTCTTTAGTGATTTTTTTTTTTTGCTTTTGGTCATAATTTTGTATTTTTTGGATTCCTCTTGTCTAGACGGATGATTAATCCAAAATAATTCCCGCGAACCTAATAAAAATTTAGAAAAGATGAACAAAACACTCTTACACACAAAACAAGAAAACCTTAAGCTCAATGTGGTGGGAGCACTTCAGCTCCAGTTTTAATTTGCTCCAGTCCGGTCCAGTTTTGGGCCGTTGTGGGCCCCTCCCAGGTCCACAACAATGATCGGAATCGTTCATTTTGTAGAGCTCATCGAATATGTTATCCACGCCAAAAATTAGCTTCACTGAACATCTATAGGTACATGGATTAAACAGATTTGTACAAGAAAAAAGCGATGACAAAAATTAAGTTAAAATTAATAATTGCCCATTTTTTTCATGTACAAATCTGTTTTATCCATGTACCTATTGATGTTCGGTGAAGCTAATTTTTGGCGTGGATGACATATTCGACGAGCTCTACAAAATGAACGATTCCGATCATTGTTGTGGACCTAGGAGGGGCCCACAACGGCCCAAAACTGGACCGGACTGGAGCAAATTAAAACTGGAGCTGAAGTGCTCCCCAATGTGGTTGCAGGACTGTCGAGTTGACGTTGTGCATTTTACTAACAATAAATTGAAAATGAAACTGTAACGGTCTGTTTGGGAGCCGAGGCTTTTCATTTATGAAAGTAGTTGACCCTTGAATTAGTTAATGACTATAAAATGATCTGGAAATTAGTTACAAAGTCGATGTTCATTTATATAAAGAAAAAAAGAAAGGCGTTGACCCTTGAATCCCCCTGGGTGAACGAATGCAAATTGACATAAGCACTTCCCTAGTTTGAGGTAAAGAAAATTGACATGCCATAGATATATTATATTATAGTTATATCCAGAGTTAATGATCTTGTAGGATTATATTTTGTTTTCTATGTTCCAAAAAAATTAATCACCTTTGTTAGTTATGCTTTTAATCACCTTTGTTGGTTATGCTTTTAACATAATGCAGCGCAGGTCCTAGTATCCAGGGTAACACCCCGTCCCAAGTGTGAAACCTTTTGGTGCTGTCAACGATCGATCTTATGCATGTGCATGGGACTAATCAATAATGATTTCGTCCTGCCTTTACATGAGCCCCTCGCTAATGGAGGATGGAATGGATTACTTAGGAATCAATTGATCGAGGGGTACGCAATTTGACCTAATTAGACACTCTCAATCACAATTTTATTTAGAAAAGTTCACTATCAGTTAACTTTGGTCTGCCACTTCCCTTAGTGATACCCTATACCAAAACCATATTATTCTTCCAAAGTATCACAATTACCAATCTACCACATATATATCCACACCACCTTAATCTATTTCTCATCTTATCTAATTCTATTGGCATTTCTAAATCTATCTCGAAAAGTTTCTCTATATATTCATCTCAATATTCTCATTTAAACTAATTTATCTTGCTTTTATGTTGTTCCATAGTTGCCCAACACTCTGTACCATATAATTGATATAATGTTAGGGAAATATAGTCTCATATTGCTCGAGAGTAAAATGGATGATCACTTAATATATGTTGGAACCTCTCCACTTATTGACAACTGCTTTTGAAATGGATGTAAAGTAGGGTACATGATATTAAAGCGGGCCTCATTCCATCCCCACATTTCATACATTCACGGTTCACACTCCACAATGGCAGACCAACAAAAAGGCTGCATGATGATAGACCCAAATCCGAATCATTGAATCTACATACCAATGGATTGTCATGATGAGAACTATCTCCTCCAACCCAAAACCAGATCTGTTGCCGCCTCAAAATTTAAAAATTTGAACTCAACCCGTGTAGGTTTATTTAAACATCAATTTTGTGATAATCCAGTGTAGTTCTAGAGACAGAGAGAGACAATATGGAGAGAGAATGTGGGGTAACAATAATGTCGATTTTATGTTTGCAGAGGCAGAGGGTGCCTCAGGTGGGCTGATTACAATGTGGAATAGGGACTGTTTTTCTGTTATAAACTCTATTGTCAAGAAAAATTATATCCTCCTTCATGGTTCATTGAATAATGTTGAATGCGTTTTGGTTAACATCTACGCACCTAATGATGCTCATTCAAGGAGAGAGGTGTGGGATGAGGTGTGTACCCTAAGAAGCCAGAGTCAAATCCCGTGGTGTGTTGGAAGGGATTTGAATGAAATCAGTGTAACTAGTGAGAGATCGGGATGTACAAGACTTGACAGGGGTATGAGAGATTTCATACAATTCATAGATAATTTGGAGGTGGTGGACAGTCCCATGATCGGCAGACGCTTCACCTGGTCCAACTTTCAGGATTTAGCTGTCCATAGTAGGCTTGATAGGTTCCTTATGTCCTTGGATTTCCTACACCACTTTAAGATGATTCAGTGGGGACTACACCGACCTATTTCAGATCATTGCCCAATCATGATCTCAGATGACAATCGTGATTGGGGACCTAAACCTTTCAGATTTATGGATATGTGGCTTACTGACCCTAAATGCATGAAACTGGCTGAGGAAACATGGAATGTTGGGATTGTGCAAGGGTGGGCTGGTTTTAGGGTGGTCCGCAAGTTACAAGAGGTTAAGAAAGCTTTAAGGGCTTGGAACAAGGAAGAATTTGGGGATGTGAACAGGAAGATTCAAGATTTTGAATTTAGACTTGAGCAACTAGACCTTCTGTGGGAAAGTAGAAATCTATCCAATGCAGAGAAAGAGGAAAGAAGTCATGTCAGAGCAGATTTTTGGAGGTGGTCAAGATTAGCTGAAACGTTGTGGAGACAAAAATCAAGGGTGAATGGCTCAAATTGGGTGACAAAAATACCAGGTTCTTTCATTCAATTGCAAACCACAGATTTCACAAGAACATCATTGGAGCAATCAGAGATGATGAGGGTTGGGTAGAAGAGCCAAAATTGATCAAAGAAGCAGCAGTGAAATACTTCAACTCCATTTTTAAAGAGGGAGAAGATTTCAGACCTACTCTAAAGGGTGTCTTCCATAGAAGACTACATGGAGACTTGTCTATAGAGATGGAAACTCATTTTGAGGAAGCTGAAATTTTATTGGCCCTAAAGAGTTGCAGCTCGCTCAAAGCGCCTGGGCAAGACGGTTTTAATTTCTCTTTCTTCAGGAAAGCATGGCCCTTCATGAAAAAAGATGTCTTGGATTTTTTTGCAGAGTTCCATTCCAATGCGAAACTGGTTTCTGGTATTAACTCCACTTTCCTTGCTCTTATACCTACGGTGGATGGACCTATAAAGTTTCAAGAATTCAGACCAATAAGTATGGTGGGAGGTTTATACAAATTGTTGTCAAAGGTTTTAGCAAACAGGCTAAAGAAAACTCTTCCAGCTCTGATTGCGGAAGCTCAAACAGCGTTCGTCAATGGTAGACAAATCCTCGATGGGGTCTTGATAGCAAACGAGATAGTTCACCACTGGAAGCATAGTCACCAAGGTGGTCTGATCCTAAAGCTTGATTTCGAAAAGGCGTATGACACTGTAAATTGGGAGTTTCTTTTGGATATGCTGCACAATGTGGGCTTTGGTGTCAAATGGTGCTCATGGGTGAAAGAATGTATCTCAACTGTCTCCTTTTCTGTGCTCTTAATGGTTCTGCTACTAATGAGTTCAAATCCCAAAGAGGTATAAGACAGGGAGACCCATTATCCCCTTTCCTTTTTACCATAGTTGCTGAGGCCTTAAATGTTCTACTGGAGAGGGCAAAGGAAGTGGGTTTGATCAGTGGTGTTAGTATTGGGAATGAGTAGAGGTGTCAAACGGGTGGGTCGTGTCGTGTCGTGTCAAAAAAATTCCGTGTCGGGTCGGGTCGGGTCGAATCGGACCGTGTCCACTTCCGTGCCCGTGTCATACTGTGCCGTGTCAACCGTGTCGTTTTCTTTATCGGGTCGTGTTCGTGTCGTGCCGATTGCGATCGGGTCGTGCCGTGCCGGCCCATTTTCTTAATTTGATCGTGTCGGATCATGGTCGTGCCTTATTGAAATCGGGTCGTTCCGTGCTTTCGTGACTTGCCGATAGAATTCGTGTCGGATTGGGTCATGCCTTATTTAAAACGGATCGTGTCGTGCTATCGTGCCGTGCCTTTATAATTCGTGTCGGGAGTCGGGTCGGGTCGTGCCTTAATTAAAGCGGGTGTAGAGGTATCAAACGGGTGGGTCGTGTCGTGTCGTGTCAAAAAAAATTCGTGTCGGATTGGATCGGACCGTGCCCACACTACAGCAAATCAGAGCATTCCCGGCGTTTCTTAAACGCCGGAAAAAGTACCCAAAAACGCCGGTAAAGGCTTTCCCGGCGTTTCAACAAATGTCCCCGATACCCCAAAAAACACACATTCCGGTGCCCGGTGCCCGGTGCGTCGGTGCCTCTAATGTTCTTAAGTTTGTATATCGTATTATTCAATATTTCAATCCTAATGAGTAATAATTAACAAACTACCAACAAACTAATAGACTGGAGGGGCTAGGCCGCCACCTCAACTCAGCAAACAGAATATGCGATGGGTTATGCCACCACCTCGGCTAAGCAATGCAATCAAACAGTAAAATAAATTGGAAATGGAAACGGCAACTCAAGAACGCATCAAGTAGATGGAGAGAGAGAGAGACGTACCATTATTAGTGCATTGTATAAATTGATCCAGAAAGCCAACTTCTCATTGCCACTCAAGTAGATGGGATTCACTCTTGGCTCTTGCCAGTTGCTCAACCAGTGTTCTGTTCTCCAAACAATAGCACGAAAATAGTATTTGATCAAAGCTCAGTCTGCAGAACAATTCATAATCACATTTGAATTGTCCAGGTCATCAAAAGTGATTTCTATTGACTCATGGATTTGTCATAATCACATCTGAGATTTCTATTGACTCATGGATTTGTCCAGGTCATCAAAAGTGATCCCATGGACTAGAGGATCTACATTACTAGCTTCCACTATATGGTCTTAACAACTTCTACGATTCAGGACTTTTCCAAATAAAATATGCATTCAAATTGGCATTTTAGTTATGTGGCCAGATTGAGTGGACTTTTCCACGCTTCTGAGGAGCCAAAAAACATGAAACATAAGTATCATGGTTCTGCTTCGTACCAGAACAAAATGTCAATTTCACTGAAGAATGAGACCAACATATTGCTCCTATCCGAGTTCAAGTTTCAGAACAATTACCTAACTTTCATTCGGAAATACCTCCTGAATTGCCTTTCTAACTTCTGGAACTGAGGAAATTGCCACATCTTTGGGAACATTTACTCCATACTTGCTCATCAACTCAGCTCCCTGAAAAATCACAGAACATCACTAATTTGAAAGAAAATAATAAAAAAATCAAAGAACTAATTAACGCGCATTCTGAGACTTAAATAAATCCTGTAATCTTTCTATAACTGCTAATAATATCAACTTGGAATGCAAGCAATATATTCCATTTTCCAGATCTGTTTTCGAAATGCGAAAAAAAAAAGAAGAAAAAAAATCAAATCACGCAAATATTCACTTCACTGGAATACCCAAATTAACGTCAAGATTAAAATAAAAAAGTAGTAACATAAACGAAAATTCGGGCCACGGGTGGGCAGCATCCCCCGGAGGAGGGGTGGGGGAAGGAAACCCTAAGGAGTCGCAGAGAGAGAGAGAGAGAGAGAGAGAGAAGGAAGGGGGGGTTTGAGTCGCAGAGAGAGAGAGGTAATTGTTTGCAGGCCCTAGGAAGTGGGAAAAAAAGCTTATATAGTGTGTGTGTGTGATTGTGTGTGTGCAGCACATGTCATTACGTGTGTGCATATTTCGAACAAATTATGGATGTTCGCCTTATCGAAATTACAGTGCACGAAAATGGTTTCCGGAGAAAATACGTAATAAAATCAAAAGAATTTGAATAATTTTGTCATTTGAACGATTCAGATCATTCATAAATGTTAATCATGTGTTCATTAAAGAGTTGATCGGATGAGAAATAGCATTTTCGTAATAAAGTAGCAGTGCGATGGATGGGTTTCTTATACCCGATCGAGCCCAAATTTTGAACCTATTATTTATTATACAAGCAAAACAACATCAACGATATGGATCGTTGTTATTGTGTATCGGTAGTATGGTTACTTTATATTGAATAAATGCAATACGTTTGGTTTATAAAATTTGCATCCCGATGAGGGCGCTACATAAACTCAATCAATACAATTTTTTACACGAATGATGTAATCAACATGCGTGATCAAATCAACGGTCTCGATCGTCGTATTTTTGTCGCGGTCTGATGGCTACTGTATATTCAACTATAGCACAAGATATAGTTTCATTTTGAATAAGTTAAACGTATAGATTCTAATACTTATTATTGATTTTTTTTTAATAACGATCAATCTGAACCGTTGATTTGATTATGGATATTGATTACATCATTCACGTAAAAAATTGGGCCGATCGATTTTACTTAGTGCCTTCATCGGGATGTAATTAATATTAAACCGAATCTCGTGCATTTATTCAATGTATAGTGACTAAACTACCAATAAAAGATCACGACGATCCATATCGTTGATGTTGTTGTGCTTGTTTAATAAATGATTTGTACAAATTTTTGGCTCGATCGGCTATAAGAAACCCCTTTATCGCAATTGCAAAAAAGTTAGAAAAGTATAGTTTTTTTTATTGAAAATTGCTTGAATCAAGCCCTTTGCAGTAATTTTTTCCCCAATTTCTTATGTAGCCCTTGGAAAGCACCTTTTAAAAACTTTCAACGGTCCCGATCATCAAAAATCAATCACGAACCATGAGAATTAGAGAATCAATATCATGCACGGAGCGAGATCTCTTTGAAATTTCAATATGTTTGACTTTAAATACATTTTAAACACATTAAAATCTCATTTAATAAAATTATTTCAAAATTTTAAATTTATTGTAATAAATTTAATGGTTTAATTTTTAATAAAATTAATTATTATTTTTTAATATGTCACTATTTATTTTTAAATACTAAAATTCATTTTTAATTCCTTCTACAATTAATTAGTCAAAATTTTCTTCAACAAAAATTAAAATTATATCTTTTATCACTTTTTTTTTTGAAATTTCATTTAATCAAATTATTTTTTCCGTTGTCAAATTATTTTGAAAATAATAAGAGGGAGACTGTATTTAAAAATACAATTTTTGTTGTTGTAATCGTTCAATTCATTCTTACAAGTTACAAGTGCTTGATCCAGTTTAATGTGTGCATTGATAAGTGTGTGTTTGGTGGCGAATGTTTTCTTCTATTTTTTGGAAATTTGGTTTAATCAAATTATTTTCAAAAATTTATTAATAAAATGAACACATTTTTTTTTTAAAATCATCTATGGTAAAATTTGATGAGAAATTCAATAGGATTTAGGAATAAATAGCTACTCCTTCATTTATTAAATACATAATCGAGTGATCGACGTCGTCAAACCATTTTTTACATGACTTGCATGTTGCAAATGACGGCTTTGATAATTTGATTTTTTATATCTTATTAAAATTAATTGTTTAGTAACATTATTTTTGAAATTATTTTTATAACATTATTTTTTATTTTCTATATCTTGCTATTTATTTTTAAAATATTACTAAATTTCATCATCATTTTTCATGAAATTTCATTTAATAAAGGCTCGTAACCGTGCCGTGCCGTGCTGTGCCGTGCCCGTGTCCCGTGCCGTGTTGTGCCCGTGCCCGTGTCGTGCCACTGCCCGTGTCGTGCAACACAATCGTGCCATGCCCGTGTCGTGTCTGCTCATTACCGCGTCTGCAGTCGTGGTTCGCTCATTACCGCGTGTGTCGTGCCCGTGCCCTCAACCGTATCGTGTCCATGTCGTGCCGGGCTCAGGCTCGCCGTGGTCGTCGTGTCGAGATTATACTCGAACCGTGTCGAGTCCGTGTCGTGTATCCTTACTTTCGTGTCCGTGCCGTGTCACGTGTCAGCAAATACCGTGTCGTGTCCGTGTCGTGTCCGCTCGCTTTCATGTTCGTGCCGTGTCCGTGCCCAACTATACCGTGTCCGTATCGTGTCGTGTCCGGCCATACCGTGTCTTTTTCGTGTCCCGTGTCACACCGTGTCCGTGTCAAACTGGTCGTGTCGTGGGTCGACACGACCCGTTTGACACCTCTAGGAATGAGGGTCTTGTTTTAACACATCGTCAATATGCAGACGACACCATCATTTTTTGCAAGAACAACATAGAGGAGATCAGCAATATCAAAAGAATTCTGCGATGTTTCCAGATGATGTCAGGGCTTAAAATTAGCTTCTCGAAGAGTGTAATGTGTGGCATAGGCATTCCAGAAACTACTCTTACCCAAATGGCCAACAGATTGGGGTGTGGAGTGGACAAACTTCCCTTGAAGTATATACCTTGGACTTCCTCTAGGTGCAAACCCAAGAAGAATTAGTACGTGGCAGCCTATTGTGGATAGGATCAAGAAGAAACTTTCAAAGTGGAAAGGGAGACGCACGACCAAAGGGGGTAAATTAACTCAGATTAATTCATCTCTCAGCAACTTACCTATCTACTATATGTCTTTGTTAAAAATGCCTATCACTGTGGCCAAGTCCATTGAGAAAATTCAAAGGCAATTCTTTTGGGGAGACTCATTGGAGAAAAAGAAGTTACATTTGGTGAAGTGGAGTTGTCTGATGAAAAGCAGGAATTGGGTGGTTTGGGTATCAAGAAACTACTGGATCATAACCTATCTCTCCTTGCGAAATGGTGGTGGAGATTCTACAAGGAGAAAGGATCTTTATGGCATAAGGTGATATCTATTAAGTATGGGTTGGACAATAGTGAATGGTTACCACAGCTCCCAGTGCCTACGAGAACGTCAAACGTTTGGAAAGATATTTGTTCAGTGGGCGATATCTCTTCAGAATTTGGCAGGTACCTTCATGACGGCTTCAAGATTGAGGTCAAATCGGGCAACCTAACAAAATTTTGGGAACACAAGTGGCTTGGGGAGACTCCTCTTAGAAGCCAACTCCCTAGACTTTATGCGTCTTCATTACAACAAGAAATCAAAATTGCTGACATAGGTGAGAGATCAACACTTGGTTGGTGGCCACTTAATTTCAGAAGGAATTTACACGATTGGGAGAATGTGAGTTACATTCAGTTACAACACAAGCTGGCGAAGATCAACTTAGTAAGGAATCAAGACGACATTTTATTGTGGACCAAGGACAAGAGCAATTCTTTCTCTGTAAGATCTGCATACACCAATTGGGAGGAACTTAATAATAATGATGACTCAAACCTTCACCGTATTTGGAAGAACCTCTCCCCACCCAAGGTGGAGGTGTTTGTTTGGATGGCGGCTCAAGACAAAATTGCTTCAAGGTCAGTTTTGGTAAGCAGAGGGCTGATTTCAGATGAAGGGGCGCAAGAATGCCCCCTTTGTGCAGAGGCCTGTAAAACTCCAAGACACCTGCTTCTCCATTGCAGATTCTCATGGGAAGTGTGGACGAATATATTGAGGTGGTGGGGGTGTACTCTGGATCCGTCCTCCAACAATCATGGACTTCATAGCTACGTGGTTTAATAATTCCTTCAAAAACCTAGAAAAGAAATGTTGGGAGTCAATTCTGTTTGCAGGTTTATGGTCAATTTGGATAGCCAGAAATGAGGTTATATTCAATAACAAGCATCTGGAGGTAGATGAAGTGGTGGACTTAATCAAAACTAGGGTAGCGTTTTGGATCAAGGCAAAGCATAATGTCATGGAATACTCAGTGGAAGAATTCAAAAGAGGAATAGAGGTGATCAGGCGCATGAGGATATAACTAAAACTATAAAATTTTGGGAGTTAGTGTTGTCTGAGTTTTGGACTTCCAATCGACTTGCTGGAAGTCCCTCCTCTGTTTTTTTCTAGTTTCCTTCTTTTTACCATTTGGTCTCTTGCGCCATTTTTTTGGGCGGAACATAAGTGACCTCTTTTCTCGATATACCCTTGTCGATCTCAATAAAATTTCCCTTTTGCCGATCAAAAAAAAAAAAAAACAGACAGAGTATATGGAGGGAGTGAGAGAGAATATGCAACAGAGGGAGACAGAGCGAGTTTATGGAGAGAGTACATGGAGAGAGAGTACAAGAGTGGGTGGGTGGGGGGGGGGGAGAGGGAGGGTGGGAATATGGAGAGAGAGACATAGTGAGAATATGGAGAACCTCCTCTATGATGCAGCATTTAGAGGGGATCTAGAATTACTGCAAGGAATAATTGCAAAAAATAAATGCATTCTGGATAAAGTATTGGTAGGAGGTTTCAAAGGGAAAAATCCTCTCCACGTTGCTCGAGCAACAGGACAAGAAGATATTGTTGGAGAACTTCTGAGAATCAAACCAGAACTTGCTGAAGTTTTAGATACAGAACTAGGTGCGGCGCCCCTTCATGTAGTATGCTCTAAGGGTAACTTAGAGATTGTGAAACTTTTAGCGGGGGTTAGCCCTGGGATGTGTTTGGCTCATGATCGAGAAGGTAATAACCCTCGTCATATCGCTGCCATGAAAGGTAAAGTCAAAGTATTGGAAATTTTGTTTCAAACCAGACCCAATGCAGCTCGAGTTATGATGGATCGAGGCGACACCATTTTGCACTTATGTGTAAACTATAATCAGCTTGAGAGTCTGAAATTACTGATACGGATGGTTAGAAGTGATCAAGGATTCTTCGAGTCTACCGATAGTAGTGGTAACAACACATTGCATCTTGCTGTTTTCTGTAATCAGTACGAGGTATGTCTTTGTTCAAACTTTTTGATTGTTAAAATTTTTGGCAATATTTTTCGATCAATTAAAAAAACATTTCCTTCATAAAGGTCCCATCAACACCGACTGGAGGATTCCAAGCAATAATACAAAGATAAGAATACTTCGGGTAATCCTTCACTCCTCACCAAAACTTTTCCACACTCTACCTCAAAACCCATCTAAATGATCCTTTATAGGTGATCCTTCCCTAATACGAAACTTATAGAGGCACTACTTCAGATATAGATATATAACTGAGATTAAAATTATAGTTCATAATATCGTATTACGCTTTTGTCCTAGAAATTGAATAATTACGCCTAAAATCTACTTTATTGACTTTCATTCTTTTGAACGTATGTTTATATTTTTATTTTTATCTATTTGTGAGATCGGGTATATACATACATATTTCAGATTATCGAACATGTTCTTTCAAACACTAAAATAGATGTGAATGCGCGAAATGGAAGTGGGTGGACGGCACTGGAAATTCATTCTCAAGTAGCAACGAGTCAAGATCCAAATAGTGTGGATCATCGTATCAAAGCCGCGCTAACTACAGCTGGTGCTAAAAGATGCTCAGAACTTCTTATCCCATTTGATCCTTCATGGTAGAAGAAGAAAAAGAGCACATTAATGATGGTATCATCGCTGATGGCGACAATGGCATTCCAAGTCGGGGTGAACCCTCCCGGTGGCGTTTGGCCAGACACAGCAGCAGGAAACTTGGTCGGGGCAGCTATAATTGGTTATACCACTCCAATTGCATATGCGCTCTTAATGTACTTCAACACAGTAGGATTCCTTCTGTGTCTCACTACGATCTTTGACCTCATTCTTGTTTTGCCAGCGGATGAACAGGATTCTGGGTTCGCCCGATCTGGGTTTCTTCGATTCTGGTTCTCGTGGTTGACTATCACGACTGCTGTGTTAGTTTATACATTTTCCGTCCTTCTGGTCATGCCCTCAGAGGCGGAAGTGTGCATGGGCTGCCATAGGCTGAAGCCCAGGTGGGCTTCGAAAAACCAAAAAAAAAAGAAGTTTATATGTAAAATTTCAGTCCATTTATGTTTAGCCCAGCCCATTTGTTTTTAGCCCAGCCCAATTGCCGAGCAAAAAAATACAACGCTTAGCCCCATACGTCGTTTTCATCCATTGTCGTCATCCATGTTGGTTTCCCTCCCTCGCACAAATGCCCTGAACTTGAGACAATTTCAATTTTCAACTGGTGAGTAAATAGGGCTTTCAACTGACGATTTCAATTTCAATTTTCAAACGCCCCTACAATCTACAGATTCTACACTGCATATTCTTTAGTGTTTTGTAATAAGGGCTTTTTGATAATAAGTTTAGGGCTTTTTAATTTGTGTTTAATCTTATTGAAAATTGAAATGTAGGACCCCTAGACCAGAATATACTTCACACTGCGGTCTCCCATTCGCTTGCGAGATTTAATATTTATAAGTATTCACTTATTATGCAGAGCACTGGTGGGTGTGCTTACATTTGCTCTTATGTTGTTAAATGTAGAGCACTTGCTGGTGTGCTTAGATTTTTACAATTTAGTTGATGCAAAGCACTAGTTGGTGTGCTTATATTGGTTTAAATTGTTGGTTCTTACAATGCTACTCTTTTAGGTTTAAATTATAATGGAACAACAACAAAAAAAAAAAAGGAGAAAAAACTCTTTTGTCGTTCTTCAAACGAAGAGTGAATATATTAGAAAGTGATGCTCCTTCTCAATTCAATGTTGATATTTCAATTAACGATGAGCAACCTCCTCCTAAAATTCAAAGAGTTGAATTTGATGATACTTCTCTTGTACGGGAGCCGGGGTTACGTTTTCCGATATGAGAGAAGAAGGTTTTGACCCTCTTATGATGCATGTGAAATCAATTTGCACAGCGTACGACATTGATATGCTCGACATGAGTGCTCGTTACAAAACAGCTACGGGTCGTGCTTGTCAGCAAAAGGATGTCCTCACAATTGAGCATCATTACCACATTGATATATTCAACGCCGCAATAGAAATTCAGTTGGCGGAGTTGAATGACAGATTCAACGAGGGGGTAGTAGAACTCCTTAATTTGAGTTAGCCCAGGGTAAATTTAATTCCTGGTTCCGCCCTTGCATGCCCTATGATATGAATGATCCGAACTACTTTGTCCACGCCATTATTCTTACAGTTATGGTGTGGGGCATTTTGGTTATATCATCTATGGGTAGAGCACCGTTCAAGGTTCGATTGGCCACTGGTGTGGTGATATTAATATCGGTAGCATGTTTGGTAGGATATTTTGGAAGACCTTTGCTTGGGGGGTTATATTTTGCTGCTAGCCTAGCAGTTGCCGGGGTAGTACTTCTGATGATTCATAAACGACGGAGACGAAATGATTCCATTGAACCGATGGCTGCGATGCCGACAGATACAGCCTCAGCACCAATTCCAAAAGCAGTTGGCGAGAACGACTCCAATGAGAGCTAGCTCATAGGGGAAGAGGAAGAAGAGACTACTTTTGACCCAGAAATTTTGGTTCAAAACTGAGACCCCAATGGATTACCAAAACGAAAAAAAATTAGAAAGTTTCCAAATAAAAATGCAAACCAGTTACTTGTTTCAGTGGCAGTGTTTGATCTTTTGCATGGTATTTGTGTAATCTTTATATTCTTACTTTGCGGTTATTCTGCAAATTTATGTGGCTCGCGTGACATGTCCTGAATCTAATAAGTAATAAGGCCTTGTTCTCTTAAGGCTGTGTTTGGATGGCAAGTATCGTAGGAGGGCGTTGATCCGTGGGCCCAGGAGCATGCCGTCACGACCCTACTGGCCTCGTTCGGCTAAATAAGTCAACTGACTTATTTTTTGTCCTTATTCAAATTTTTTTTTTGTATTTGTTAGTTTTTCGTCAATTTTTTTTGGAGATTATTGCATCGGCATGACGAGAGGAATCTAAAAAGTAAAAAATTATGATCGAAATCCAATTTTTTTGAATAAAGACGAAAAAATTGGCTTATTGGCTCTTTGTCTTTATTTAAAAAAATTAGATTTCAATCATAATTTTTTACTTTTTAAATTCCTCTTGTCATATTGATGCAATAATCCTCAAAAAATTGACGAAACTAAACATGGAAAAATTTGAATAAGGACAAAACATAAGCCCGTTGGCTTATTTAGCCGTGACGGCGTGCTCCTGGGCTCACGGATCGGCGCACCTCATTAGAGGGATTAGGGCCGGCACAACGCCCAACTCGGCTATTTTTGTCTTTATTTAGAAAAATTAGATTTCGATCGTAATTTTTTACTTTTTAGATTCTTCTTGTCATGAAGAAGTGATAATCTCCAAAAAATTGACAAAAAAACTAACAAATGTGAAAAAAAATTGAATAAAAAAAAATACGTCAAGTGGCTTATTTAGCGAACAACCCCTGAATCTCTCCTTCCACGAGAAGCAAGTGATTTTCCCAACCCTAATAGGTGCGGTGGAGGATAAAGAGGTTGGGGAGGGAAAATGACAAACATGCCCCTGGTTTTAACGTCTGGGGTAATGGTGTGAGGGGTGAAGGACTACATTGGTACACATTTAATAACGTTGGGGACTAAATGTCTCCTATTTGTAGATTGGGGACTAAATTGAGATTTTCTGAATATTTTGGGGACTAAAAATGTTAATAAGCCTTTTCATAACCTTTCTATAGCTTTGGTATTTAGTTTTTATGATTGCTTTGTAGTTGTGCTCTCTTTGCAATCATGACATGTATAGTTTGTTGTGTTCAGGAAATCTCAATCTCTAGTCTAGGTACCGTTTGTTTGCTAATAAGTTGGTTATAGTCAATCAAAACTTTTTCAATGAAGTATGGCTGCAATACCATTTCATTATCTATTGCTAGCTTCAGTTTTCTCTTAACCTGGTCCTTCCTGAAACACTGTTGGACTTATGGACAGAGTAAGTTCTCTAATTCTCTTTAGTTTTTATTGTGTTGAATGGTCTCTTGAACTTCTTATGGTATGGTTTGTGGTAGATTCACCTTCCTTCTATTGCAGGTGGTATGCTGTTGCTTCATGGACTTGGGATGCTCAAGATGAAACATGTGGAATCGGTAGAATGGCCTTCGATGGTTGTTGTCCTGACTGTAAACTCCCTGGGGACGATTGCCCACTGAGTAAGTCACTGCCTTTATTTACAAGACACCCTGCCATCCTTTTCTTTTTTGTGCATATTTATCAATCCAGTAACTTGGGTCGTCATTCACTTACTCTCAAATTTTTTTCAGTTCAAGCTGGTACCACATTACTAGATGAAATTTCCACGAAGGAGCTAACCTTCTTCTTGGTTCGGTTGCCTGTTAACATTTTTCGAATAGATTCTTAACCTCGCTCCCAAGTCCCAATCCAACACTGAATATTGATCAGTTTTGATCAGTGGTGGAGAAATGCATGTTAGATATAGTGATCAGTATTCCGCTCAGAAGCAGATACATCTTTTCTCATTGGATTGTTGATAGTGGGATCAGCTCTGATGGGATTGGACTTTTGAAATAGTCCATTTGGGTTCGGACATTTGAAATAGTCCAGTTGCGTTCGGAGTTATAATCCCACCAACTTAATCCCCTGTGTGTGTTTGTGTGATGATGCAGTGGCCCCCGCTCCTTATCCCTCCTTACCGTAAGCCCAACCAAGTGAGGTTGGAGCTGAATTGTTCTAAAGATGGGATGCCTAGGACTAGGAATCCTTTCTTGTCCTAATCACTTTAGCAATCAAACATGGCCATACTCGTTTGTTAATTCATTCTATGCCCTTGTAGAAAGTGTGTTTCATCTTCATTGCATCTTATTTTGGGACCATAGTAAAGTTACATCATATCATGAGTAAAATGTCAAATAATATGTTTTGTCTTGCAGTCTGGGGTGCATGCAACCATGCGTTTCATCTTCATTGCATCTTAGAATGGGTGACTTCACAGACACCTCAAGCACATTGCCCTATGTGCCGTAGGGAATGGCAGTTCAAAGGAGGTGATCAGACGGATTGAATTTCTTTTCTCAAGTATTCTCTCTCTCTCTGTTTGTGTGTGTGTGTGTGTGTGTGTTGAATCCTTATTTCTATTAACCAGCGAGACAACAAGGTCGCCACAGTTACCAAAAACCACAGATAAATGAACTATTTTTTCCTGGAATTTAAAATTTGTGGATTTTTTTTAAATGAACTATTTTTTTCCTCAATAAAATGGTTATTTTAGAAACCTAACTGATTTATGCGGATTGGTTTGATTCTGGGTTGATTTGTTTGAGTTAGGGTTTGTTTGAGAGTTAGTTAAATGTTTGAGAGTTAGTTAAATCTTTCTCTCTCTGGCTCATTTTCTTAGGGATTATTTGCTGAAGAGGACGAAGAAGAGAACTACTGAAGGTATCTCTCTCTCTGTAATTTTTTTTTGGACTGCAGAAATTTCGAATGTGTATTTTTTTTTTTATAATTACGCATTTTGATTCTTACTAGATCTAGGACTTTACTGGTAGAATGGAATTTTAGCCTGAGGCGAGTTTATTACTCCTCTACCTCAATATTGTTTCAGTTCTTTTTAACTTTTTAATGTCGATTTAAAGGTTCTTTTTTTGTATAAGAACAGATAATTTATTAACTTGAGTAGTATAATTGCAAATAATATAGAGGGTGAAAAAAACATCATAGTTGAGGATGAAAATACAATTCAAGAAACCCTAGATTGTTCGAGTTGTTTACACTGTATGTAGACACAACTTCTGGTGGTAAGTTGTGAACAAAGCCACAACAATTAAAATTCCAGTACAGATTTCACATGCTATAAGCCTATAATACATGTTTACATATTTTGGTACATCTCTGGTTCACATTTCTGCACGTTTTTTATGGTTGGGTTTCTATTCTCGTCTTTTGTTTCTTCTATTGATATTATTACCTATTCGGGTTGCAGGTTGGGAGAACGATTCATGAGAAGTATAAAAATGTGTAATGTTTAATTTCAATACAAGGGACTAATGAGAATTGGTTCTTCCACATGGAACTGTTTGCTGCAGTTTAGTCATTTGGGTTTTAACCACATTATTGTATGAAGACTTGATTTGTGGGTGTTGTCCACGTCTTTTGGAGGCTGAATCTGTTATGTGTAGCCCTTAATCATGTTTGTAATGTTTCTGCAACAATTTTTTTTTAATGTAGATTTTGTTTAGAATTGTAAGAGCACCGATGGGATCTATGTTGTATTTGATGTAGATTATGTTTAGAATTTATATCTGTTCCTGTATCGTTCTTCTTTCTTAACAACCCCTATTCTGAATTTGATTTCTTTTGCTAAGTGAATGAGATTTTTTTTACTACCTGGATGATTGATGGTGTTTCTATTAGTCTAGTGTATCATCTCTTCCAAAGCAAGCTCAACTATTGAGAGTGAAATGGTCTTTACGTAGTCTAATATTAAAGGATGCAATTGTTGAGATGCTGTTTGTATGTGGTGGACTTAACATGCAGATATAAAAGCCATTCTTGCAGTTCCTCTTAGCTTGGCAAAAAGAGAGGATAAACGTATTTGGTCTTTCACTAAATCAGGGCAATACAGTGTTAAGTCAGGGTATCATCAGATCGTAAAGAAAATTTTCCCTCCAAAACTCCAATCAGGCCTCTACTTCCCATTCTCCCCTTAATCTCATATGGACAAGACTTTGGTCTGTTCCTACCATGCCCAAAGTATGCCATTTCATGTGAAAAGTGGTTAAAAATTGGGTTGCGTGCAAAGCAAATCTATTGAAAAGGAAATGCTCTCCCTCCCCAACTTGTCCTCTCTGTAACGTTGCCCAGGAAACTATTGAGCATTCACTGTTTCAATGTCCTTGGACTAGAGCTGTCTGGTTTGGTTGTGGGAAATCCTTTTGGACTACTGGTTTGGACACCTCTTCAGCTGCTAGATGGATGGAGGACCTTCTCTGCTGACAAATGGCAAAGGAAAATACAATGGATAATATGGCAGCTATCTTTCAAGTGTGTTGGGCTATTTGGAAAGCTCGCAACGCTTGTGTTTTCACTGGAAAGGGCCCAATCCCTGGAGAAACGATTGAAGCTACTTTTGTGGGTTTCTAGCGTGCCAAGATCCAATCCTTCCCAACCTCCCAGGATCAATAGTTGGATCCCCGCAGCGCTGCTGCCTTTGGCATGATCGCCAGGGACTATGGTGGATCAGCTCAATTTTGGCGTATCGGTAAGGTTGTGGTTACTTCAACCCTTGCCATAGAAGCTTGGGCACTCAGAATTGCGTGTGGAATTGCTAAAGATATGGGCCTCTCTGAAGCTATTTTCGAATCGGACTACTTGGAACTTATCAACTGCTTTAACATCCCTTCCGCCACAAGACTTTGGGAAATCTGGGCAATAGTTGAAGACATTGTTGACTGGGCTAAAAATAGAAAATGGTTCTCTTTGTGGTGTCCCCGAGAAAAAAACAAGGTTGCGCATTGGTTAGCTACAAATTTTCTCAATAGGAAGTTTATGTTTCCCTCAGGTTGTATTCCGCCTGATTTGCATAGTTTTCTGAACTCCGATGTACTCAGTTGATTTCGTTTTATGAGATTATGATCTTTTCAAAAGAAAAAAAAAATGCAACATATCAATCTCTATTCGAACTTCTTACTGTGACAATACCTTTGGGTGTGTGAGTGTGTGTTTTTGGTGGGTGAGTCGGGTGTGTGTGTTTTTTTTTTTTTTTTTAGTTTCTTTTCTGTTTGGGTCCTCTCTTTGGGGTCTGTCTGGGTTGCAGGAGTGTTTGTTTAGTTCCCTTGGCTGATATTGAGGGCCTGCTTCTTGTTTCTCTCTACATTGCTACTCCCTCTGTCCCCTTTTTAAAGTCCAGTATTCCATTTTGGATTGTCCTTTAATAACTGTCCATTTTATAAAGTTAATAGGTAAAAGTTGGTACATTTTCCATTTTGTCCCTAAAAGTAGATTCCATTTTGAAAAGTTAGTGAGTAAAAATGTAATGATGATATCTTCATAAAGGGTAAATAGGAAAAGTGGAGGCAAAAGTTGATGTAAAAGATGTAATGATAATGTTTTCATAATAAGTTGGAGTTACGAAGTGGGTCATTTAAAAAGGAACGGAAGGAATAGTAAACTAGGAATTTAGTTTGCACATTTGATCAAATTTTTCCAGCTCCTATTCCTAGAATCGTGGCAGTTGCATACTCTACCTTCATTTCCAGAAAAAGCACACCTGCAATTGACCAAAATTCCTGAAAACCAATTTACATGTGCCCTACTACAGGCAACTATTCTTCTAAATATTCTCACAGCTCATACGGTTCAAGTATACAAAAATGGATACAAGTTTCAATAAGCTCAACTTGGTTCTCAAGTTTCAATAAGCTCAAATGGATACAAAAATTCCAATCTTCCCAACAGATTTGCAAACACACATCCACATCCACAAGTAGTCTTCCCAACAAATTTCCTGTTCTTAAATTTAAGATTTATCAATCCTAACACAAAATCAGCACGAAACTGGAACTGGATCCCTTGGGACTAATCTCCCACATGGTGTTGTCTACATCAGAACTCCACATACTCAGGCCCGGCTCTGGGCTAAGGCCCAAGAGGCCCGGGCCTTAAGCCCCCAAAAATTATCCAAAAAATAGGGCCCCCATTTATTTGTGAGACCCAGTATGTATGTGTTAATTTAGGGCCCAATGTTAAACCCAACACATTCTACACTTGAGGCCCAATGGCCCAGAAATATTTTCTGAACAAGGAACCATGGGAACGCAAGAAAAAACAAAAAAGGAGGAACAACGAACAGGACTAGGGCAGAAAAAAATCAAGAAGAAGACGAAGAACTAGAGGAACAAGATCAAAGAGAAAGGGAGACAAGAAGGAAATTAGAGATTCGACAGGTATTTTATGATCGATTCTTTATTTGTTCTCTTTTCCCACATCCTATCTGGCTATCTAGGGTTTTAGTTTGAGCACTTAATGAGTATACATGGTTTAAAATCATAATATTAGTTGTTAGTGCTTCAATCTGGACGTCTTGTGTCTATATGAGTGTGGACTACATGTTTGATATCTTTATGTTTATTTCTTCTTGATGGCATCATGATTCATGGCAAGAATCATGGCAAAATTGATGGTTGAAATTTTTGGGATTTGCAGATTTTAAGGAATCATGCATAAAATTAGAAAGTATATGTTTGGATTCGAAAAAAGAAAACGAAAGCAAAGAGTAGATGAATTGGTTCAATCTGAAGTGGGGGCTCTCGATAAGTTTATAAGTAGTAATAAACAAAAAGAGAGTTCAAATTTGAATGAAGAACAAGAAATATTGGTGAATGAAAACAAGAAATTGTGGGGAATGAAAGACAAGAAAACTTGAGGAATGAAGGACAAGAAAATTTGGGGAATCAAGAACACAAGGAATCCAGTGAGCGTGTAGACGAGAGTGGCCGTGCATGAAGGTATGGTTTTGAAATTAAAGTTCATTTATCGACTTTTTATTTGATTTTCGTTTACAATTATTAAGGGCTTCACTTTCGAAGATCGTCTTAGACCTCTAAAATCTCAAAGCCGGTCCTGCCCATACTACTTAGTCATGACCATCCACTACTACAAAATGATATAAAGGTCACGGTCTAAAAACTAAGAAGATCTCACTTTTTGTAAAAGTGTAATAAAATGTTACAGACTATAGTTTTAATCTCAGTTATACGAAAAAACTGAGATGGAAAGATTTTTTGATCTCAATAATCTAAAAAGTGAGATTGTTGTAAAGGCAAAATATTTATGATTGTCAATGGCATGCGTCAAAACACATTCATCCGTGTAATTGCGATTATTTGATTATCGAGTTGTATTTTATTTATTTTTATTTTTAGAGTGTCTATTTAGGAAGTGGAAGGAAATCTATTTATTTGTAATTGAGAGTGAGCGTTTTGGTTAGAAAGGAGGCCATCTACAGCAAGTCGGATTCGGTGAAAACGGATTGATGGACGGGTCAAGTTATTACCAATTGGCTGCAAAAATAAAGTGTGGCCCAATCAACAGGCCTATTCTTTTCCTCCTAGGTTTTGTTTCAAAGACTTATAAATAGAAAAGTGGAAGCTGTACGTGACACGGCGAGAGATAGCGGTAATAAGAAAAAGAAAAGGCAGCCCCACGTTCTGAAAAGAAAAAGAAATACTAAAGGGGGTCTTTGCTTTATGTCTTGGAGTATACATGTGATCTATGGATCATTGAGTGTTCAATCCATCTCCAAGAGTTTCATCATCTACAACTACAAGTTTGAGAAAAGCCCTAAGGAGGATTCCTAGGCAAGTTTCAAGTCCTTCGGTGGATTCTGGGAGGCAAACGGAAGGCTTGTGGATTCAAGGCAGCGGCGGTTAAACACTGGGTGTGGTGAACGTGGATTCGGCAAGTAGGTCTTAGACTCGATTGTGAGGATTCAAATCGTAGGGTAAGATTATTTGTAACTGCACAATGTTTATAGTGTTTGATTCCTTCCCGTGGTTTTTTCCCGTTTAGGATTTTCCACGTATATTGTTGCGTTCGTTGTTTGGTTGTTTTCGGTCGTGTGATTTGTTTAGTTATTGATTAATGAATCGTTGATTGAGATTTAAAAATAGCAAATCTATAAACCTAGGCGATCTAGAATTTTTCAATTGGTATCAAAGCAGGTCACTCGTAGATTAAGGGTTATTCCTTGAGCGGATCAAATTTTTTATTATTTGCTATAGTAATTATGGAAAATTCTAATAACTTTATTGCTAAACCCCCTCTCCTAGATGGTTCTAACTATGCTTTTTGGAAAGTTAGAATGAAAGCTTATTTAAAATCTCAAAATAATCGTGTTTGGCTTTCGGTTGTAAATGGCTATACTGAGCCTACCACAACAGTGGAAGGTAAGACTGTTAAAAAGCCTGAAGAGTCATGGGATAATGCTGATCATCTGAAAGCAACTCATAATTCTTGTGCCCTTAATGCTATTTTTAGTTGTGTGTCTATGCCTGAATTTCAACGTATTTTCACCTGTGAAATTGCTAAGGATGCATGGGATATTTTATCTATTACTCATGAGGGGAATAATCAGGTTAAGCAACAAAAACTTCAAAGCATCATAACTGAATTTGAGATGATCAGGATGAAAGATAATGAGACGTTTGGTGAGTTTTATGCTAGGTTGAGCGAAGTAGTGAACTCAAACTTTAACCTAGGTGAGCCTATTTCTCAAGGAAAAATTATTAAGAAAATCATGCGTTCATTACCTCAGAGGTTTATTACAAAAGTTGAAGTTCTAGAATGCATGCCTAATTTTGATTCCATGAAGGTTGAGGAAATTGTTGGTCATTTCTTAACTTTTGAAACCAAATTATTGCAATACGGATCTCAAAAAGAGAAGAACAAAAACGAGGAAAAATCTTTGGCTTTTTCTAGTTTTAAGGTCTCGGATAGTGATGACGATGAATTGGACCAAGAGGAAATGGCTTTATTTGTTAAAAAATTTGAAAAGTTTTTTAAAAAGAATAAAACCTTTGGTCCTAGTTCGAAAGATAAGAATGGTGGTGACAAAGGGTCTTCCAAGGGTAAAGAGAGGAAAGAGAGCAAATTATCGGGTCCCCAATGTTATGAGTGTATGGGTTATGGTCACATTGCCCAAGAGTGTGTTAACAAGCAAAGAAACAAAGTTTACAATGTTAAGACTTGGGATGATAGTGACTCCGATGAAGAAACGAACCGTGGGGGGAATAGTAATTTCATAGCTTTTGGAGCTTCTCTACATCCTCGTGAGAGTGAGTTTAATTCAAAAAATGAGAGTGAAAATGGTGCAAACTCGATCAGTAGTGAGAGTGATGAAGAAGAGAGTTTACAAAAAACTTATAACATTCTCTACAAAGAAAGCTTAGATTTGAAAAAGACTAAGATCAAGTTATTTAGTGAGATAAAGAAGAGAGATGAGGAGAATGTGAAACTCAAGCAAGAGCTTTTGGAAGCTCAAGCCCGGGTGAGTAAAGAATGTGGTAGGGATGTTTTGCACAATGACTTTGTTGAGATTAAAAGCATGAATGATAAATTGCTTGTTGATTTGAATGCCTCTTTAGAGTCTAACAAAATACTTGAATTAAAGGTAGCTAATTTGCAAGTTGAGCTTGACAAGACCAAAGCTACATTTGTAAGAATGAATGCAGGTTCAAAGAAATTAGATGAAATTTTTGGTGCTCAAAGACAAGCAAGCGACAGGTCAGGCCTTGGCTTTCATGAAGCTTCATCATCTAAACAACTTGGAGGTAAAATGCATGAACCAAAGCCTAAAGAGGTATTTCTTAAACCACATACTTCGAGTTTTTCTTGCAAAAATAATGGTATGACACCTAGAATTATGAATGCTAAGTTCATACCCATATGTCATTACTGTCAAGTTAAAGGTCACATTCGGCCTAACTGTTTTAAGTTGCATGGATATCGTTATGGTGCACGCTACAATTTCAATAACAAAGAATTTACTATGAGGCATGGTGATAATCGGAGGAGTAGACCAGATTTTTTAAATTATGATGAGGTCAAAAGCATGAAATCAATTTCCTTATCTAAGAATGTGGATAAAATCGTGCAAGTGAAAACTAGACAAATTTGGATTAGAAAAAGTGATTTGGGCTGCATTGGTGGTCATTCTGCTTATGAGACCTAAAAATTATTATTATTATTATTTTTCTCATTTCATTCTTTTTTATTACTTTCGATTTGTTGCTTATGTTTTTGTTATCAAAAAAAAAAAAAACATTCATATATTGTTTTTAAAAAAAAAAAAATGACCCACTTGTTTTGGGATGTCATTGAGCATGGTGTGCACTCTTTGATGTCTTTGATATATCACATGCATTTGCATTTCATGGTTCTTACTTGTCATGCATGCCTTCTCAAGGGCTTAGCTTCATGAAAGTTCCATCGAGCATTCTGTTCATGGAGTCTATTGCTTGTGTCTGTACACGTTATCTGATAGCCTTGAGAAATTGGTTTTTGTCCAACAGAGAAAATATTTGCCCTTCTGATGGACACCCTATGTCATTCGCCTTGGGTATTGACTTTTGACTTGCATACCCCATGTGAGGTCCATTAGCAGGAAGAATGTTTTATCTGCTATCGCAGCAAATTGTAGGACATTCAGGAAAGCTCTCACTAGGTACATACGTGCATATTAGTCGGATCCTGACATCATTTCAAGACCACCTGCAATTTATAGTTTCATTGAACGAGAACATTGGAATGCATTTGTTAAACATAGATTGACAAAAGATTTTGAGGTATGTATTCTTTAAGGAAAGTTTCATTTCTTTGAGTAGTAGTCGATGTTGAGCATAATGTATGCATCAAAGTTAACTTATATTCATGTTTAAAATCCATTGAAGAAACATAGTGACGACCAACGAGGTAGACAGAGAGAAAACAAATTTCGTCATAGGCTCGGTCGGAAGGGCTACGCTAATTTTGAACAAGAACAGGTAAGTGATTGGAAATTTATGCAATCACATATGAATTACTGGTTGCATTTATATATTGTGCTCTCAATTACCTATTTTCTTGCTTCTTGTCTCAATTAACTAGTTTCTTATTTTGCAGATAAAGATGATAAAAAAATCAATCAATGGTGCTGAGGATAAGGTTGCTGAAGGTGAGGATGTTGATGATGTTGATGAGATTGATAGGAGCATTTTATGGAAGAAGTCTCGTCAAAATAAAAATGGAGAGTATGATAATGAAGACATCGAGGAACAAGCGGCAATGATTGTAAAGATTCTTCAAACAATTGTGGTTGGCACATTTGCATGTGTTTCCACAGGTCTTTGCATGTGTTTCCACAGGTCTTTCTTCAAACAGCTTCCACAGGTCTTTGCATGTGTTTTGTCATGGAAGTGCCAAAGGGGGAGATTGAAGCTCCATAGGTCGAGCTCCCTTTTTGGTTGGCACGTTCATGACAAAAATACACATTTGCGTGTATCTTTTTTTTTTTTATTGAGTTGTACTTCTCTTTTCTTTTTTGATAGAGAGTCTATGCTAGGGTGTGGAAAGGAATCTCAATTTTTGTATATGAGTGCGGTAGATGTTAGTCAAGTTCTGATTGGGCCGGTTCATGAAAGAGTTGGAAAACAGAGTATTTTGTTCAAACATAATCAAGTTGTTATTGGGCCAGTTCAGGTTTTGTTGGAATGGGTTTTGGGGCCGTATCAAGTATTGACCCGTTAGGTCAATAAAAATGAAAAAAGGGGGACTGTGCACTTGAATATATATATAGCCCTTGTTTCTTACCGCTCACAACCATCGAGCACAACTGTTAGTTTTTGTGTGCCCTCGTTTAGATCTCAGAACACTACTAAGGGCTACGTTCCTTCAATCTTGAAGTATTGTGAAGATTCATGGGATTTTGGTGCTAATCAATCATCTTCAAGAGGTTCTTCTCATCTGCATCCAACTCATTGAAGAAAATCCTTTCGTGGAGTCCGAAAGGTATTTCTGGAAGGCTGGAGGATTTAAGATCGGCGATTATGCAAAGGTACGATGAACGTGAATTCGGCAAGTAGTTCTTAGGACTCGTGGTGAGGATATACGGTCATTATTAAGTTTACTTGCAATCGTACAATGGTTTTAGTGCATGATCTCTTCCCGTGGTTTTTACCCATATTGGGGTTTTCCACGTAATCTTTGTGTCTCGTGCGATTGTTTACTTGTGCTTTGTGATTGAAATTATCTAGTGAAGAGGTAATTATATATCTAGCATCAACCTAGATATTTCAGAATTTTTTTTTGCATTTGTTAGTTTTGCGCCAATTTTTTGTGGATTATTGATTCTTCTCGACGAGAGAAATCATCAATGGTCCGATCGAATTTCAGAAGAAAGAGACATCCATCTGATCAAGGTGGAAGTAAGAGAGGAGCCTGCATACTGTGCTTTCGCAGAAGAGGAACTCGATGGCAAGCCCTGGTATCATGATATCAGGGTCCTTATCAAAGAGAGAAAGTCCCCAGTTGGGGCAACTGACAATGACAAGAAGACAATCAGGAGGTTATCAATGCAGTTCTTTCTAAGCAACGATACCCTGTACAAGAGATCCTATGACAGCATGCTGTTAAGGTTAAGATGTGTCGATACGGGCGAATCAAACCGGTTAATGGCAGGGAAAAGTAATTTTTTTACATTTACCCAAGTATTTTGAGAAATAACTACTTTTTAGTTCAAAAACATTTACTTTTTTGATTCCTGTCGTCGAGACGAATCAATAACCCACAAAAATTTGGTGCAAAACTAATAAATGTGAAAAAAATTCAAATAAAGACATAATTCCGAGATTTAAGTTAAGTTCAAATTAAAGAACTCAGCTTGAGACGGGGAGAGTAAGAAATAGTTCTAAAAAGAAAAAATTAACTTCCTAATAGATTATCCTGTGCTCACTGGCATTAAGTTGACTTACATTCCTCCGGCAATTTGGCTAAATAAGTTAATTGAATTTTTTTATGTCATTATTCAAATTTTTTTGCATTTGTTAGTTTTACGTTGATTTTTTGGGGTATTACTATGTCGTCATAACGAGAGGAATCTAAAAAGCACTCCATCCGTCCCGATTTGTTTGTCACTTTTCACTAGTTGGGACATTCTACAAAATTGTCTATATGTTTCAATTTATAATGATTTTTATATATAACATGGATCTTGTTTGATACAAACTAGTTCTATAATATAATATTTTTAAAATTATATAAAATGTTATAGATCTTGAGACATAGATAATTTTTCGAAAGGCATGCATGTCGAAATTGGACAAATAAATTGTATGGAGAGAGTAAAAAGTTATGAGCGAAACCTATTTTTTTTGAATAAAGACAAAAATAAATCAATAAGCCAATTTTTTTTATCTATATTAAAAAAAATCAGGTTTGGACCATAAGTTTTATATTTTTGGGGAATTTTTAGGCCGGCCCAAAAAATTAGGCTCGGACTTAATTTAGTCCTGCACAATTGTTTATATTTTTTATTCCAACCATGCCCCTTCACGCGCATCAGCGCACGGAACTAAAGAGCATCTAGTATAGAAAAATTATCCAATGCTACATGAACATTGGTGCACCATTAAAACATTGTTTAAATTTCAAAAAGCCATATCTTTTGTTGTAGATATTCATTTTTTAAAAAAATTATATTTTTGGAACTTATTCGACGATATCTACTAAACAAGATCCATATTGAATATGAAATTATGTAAGATTAAAAAAATATCATTTTTTATGAAAATTCTCTATGAGAACTGTTTCTATGAGAATTGTCTCTATGAAAAGTGTCTATGATTATTATTTCTATGAGAACTGTCCCTGAACTATGGTTATGAGAACTGAGGCTATGAGAACTATATTTTTAGAATCAATTCCTGATTTATGTTATTTCGGACAAAAATACCATTGGATATGTAAACTGACTATGAGAACTGTCAAGTCTCATAATCAGTTCTATGAGAACTGCTGAGAACTAGCTTTGTGAACTGAGTTATGAAAATTGGCTATGTGAACTGCCAATTCTCATAGTCAGTTCTATGAGAACTGCTAGTTTTCATAGTCAGTTATATGAGAATTGGCTATGAGAAGTAAATTGTTCTCATAGAGAACTAGCTTTGTAAACTGGTTATGAGAACTAGACTATGTGAACTAAAAAATACATACTTCACATAGTTTTACCATACACTAAAATACACAGTTCTAATAGTAAAAACACAGGTCTCATACAAAAAATACACACTTCTCATAGCAAAAACACAGTTCTCATATGTTTAAAACATTTCTCATACAAAAATAAATATTTCTTATAGAAAAATACACACTTCTCATAGAAAAATACACAGTTCTCATATGCTTTAAAACAGTTCTCATATAAAAATACACACTTCTCATAAAAAATTACACACTTCTCATAGAAAATTACACACTTCTCATAGAAAATACACAGTTCTCATATGCTTTAAAACAGTTCTCATATTAAAATACACACTTCTCATAGAAAAATACACAGTTCTCATATGTTTTAAAACAGTTCTCATACAAAAATACACAATTCTCATAGAAAATATACAGTTCTCATAGACAATTCTCATGGACAATGCACAGTTCTCATAGAAAAATATATAATTTTGATAGAAAATACACAGTTCTCATAGAAAAATATACAATTGGTAGAAAATACACAATTCTCATAGACAATACACAGTTCTCATAGAAAAATACACAATTCTCATGAACTATACACAATTTTCATAAAAAAAATATACAGTTCTCGTAAAAAATACACACGAACAAAAATTGAACAAAAACATTTAAACTTTTCAGTGGCCACAAACCACAAAACTTCCACGTACGCGCACAGTTTCCACAAACCACAAAGCTTCCACGTACGTACCCATAAGACTTTCAGTGGCCATACTTCCTAATCCAACAGAAGAGACATTCAGTCATTTCTTTATTACAATTTACAATACCTTTTGGTTGAAACGTTACTGCATACGTGTGGTTGAATTTGATTTGCAGTAGAGAAACAACTCTTTCAAGCGAGATTTCCATAGACACGGTTGAGGTGGAGTCATCGAAGGCGGCAACGAGTCTCCGGCGAATACATCCGGAGACGAAGAAGCCAGCAAAGGCGCAGATCAAGGAGTTCTTTACCGCGGCCGAAAAGCATGAGCCGAAGAGATTTGCGGACAACTATTGGTTTAGCTCGAACGGTCGATGTGGCTGTTGCCGTCGCCGTCGACCTTGGCGGAGATCTCATCGGAGGCTTGGTTGAAGACGTGTGTTGTTGGATTCAATGGTGGGGATTGGGATTGGAAATGGAGAAGAGAGAGAGGAGCACCGAGGATCCCCTGTCCGAGTGAAATCCGGACAGGGGCCTGTCCCAGTGCTCCGAATCGTTGATCTCGTAAATTAATGGTTGAGATCCGCCGAACCAAAACGACGTCATTTTAGACCAAAAAGTGTTTGGCAGATCTCAGCCGTTGATTTGCGAGATCAACGGTTCGGAGCACTAGAACAGGCCCCTGTCCGGATTTCACTCGGACAGGGGATCTGGTCTCGGAGAGGAGATGGGGACTCTCAGTTTATTTATTTATTTTTTTGATAAGACGGAGACTCTCGGTTGAAATAGGGTAAAAAAGTCATTATTCAACATATTCGAGCCTATCTAGGTTCGGATATAATATTCAGGGTTGGGATCAAATCAAACCTAAAAAAGAGGATCGGGCTCTAATTTTCTATATATTTTTCTAATTCCTTCCGTCGAGTCAAACTAATAATCTACAAAACATTGACGCGAAACTAATAAATGCGAAAAACCCTAAATCGAATTAGGAAGATGCATTC
This sequence comes from Rhododendron molle, assembly GCA_025413875.1. Taxonomy (NCBI): domain Eukaryota; kingdom Viridiplantae; phylum Streptophyta; class Magnoliopsida; order Ericales; family Ericaceae; genus Rhododendron; species Rhododendron molle. The sequence goes on along the minus strand of CM046388.1, from coordinate 4,943,871 downwards.
ACCGTACGATAGCACTCTTGTGGGGGCATAGCAAGGGGATGAGGTTATCTACCGGGTTGAGGCAAGGGGGATAAGTTTTGCCTTGGTTCGGATGTTTTGACAGTGACTTTTGAGCTGTTCATAAATTTTCCGGGTGTATTTTTTACCATTTTATTATCCTTACGCATCCCGTTCCAATTTTCTGTTCCAAAAATATAGTTAAAAAATTAAGTGTTTCAATTTTCAATCCATTTGAATCGGTATGGGTCATAGTTAAATTTTATATCTAGGGTTCCACAGGGTAATGATCATATTATTAAAGGGCCATAGTTAAATTTTGTACTCTCTTCGTCCTTTTTTTAGAGTCTTCTAATAGGGAAAAATTCAAAAAAACCCCAATCTTTAGGCCCAAGTTCAATTAGACTCCCAACCTTCTAAAAACTTCAATTTTACTCCCAACGTTATCTTCCGTTAATCAAAATGCTCCCTTCCGTCAGAATGACTAACGGATTCGTTAAAAGCTCCGTTAAATATCATCCCGATCGAATCTCGATGATCCGAGCCGCTCAATGTGTTCAAAACGTGATTTTAAGGGTACCCTATAAAAAATCAACAAAAAAAATGACCGGGAAGGGCTTCATCTAAACAGTTTTTTATTGAATTATTCAATAAAAAACTGTTTAGATCAAGCCCTTCCCGATCATTTTTTTTGCTGATTTCTTGCAGGTACCCTTAAAATCACGTTTTGAACAGATTGAACCGCTCGGATCATCGAAAAAGGGGAGGTGCAGATCGATCCGGATTTTGTTCAAGTCCGGACGTCTGGATTTTGCTTCGGTCTGCACCTCCCCTTTTTCGATCGAATATCAATGATCCGAGCCGCTCAATGTGATTATAACGTGATTTTAAGAGTACCTGTAAGAAATCAGCAAAAAAAATGATTGGGGAGGGCTTGATCTAAACAGTTTTTTATTGAATAATTCAATAAAAAACTGTTTAGATCGAGCCCTCCCGGTCATATTTTTTGTTGATTTTTAAGGGGTACTCTTAAAATTACATTTTGAACACATTGAGCGGTTCGGATCATCGGGAAAGGGGAGGTACAGATCGATCCGGATTTTGTTCAAGTCCGGACGTTCGGATTTTGCTTCGATCTGCACCTCCCCTTTTTCGATCGAATATCAATGATCCGAGCTGCTCAATGTGATTAGAACGTGATTTTAAGGGTACCTGCAGGAAATCAACAAAAAAAATGAACGGGAAGTGCTTGATCTAAACAGTTTTTTATTGAATAATTCAATAAAAAACTGTTTAGATGAAGCCCTTCCCGGTCATTTTTTTGTTGATTCTTATAAGGTATTCTTAAAATCACGTTTTGAACACATTGAGCGGCTTGGATCATCGAGATTCGATTGGGATGATATTTAACGGAGCTTTTAACGAATCCGTTAGTCATTCTGACGGAAGGGGGCGTTTTGGTTAACGGAAAATAACGTTGGGAGTAAAATTGAAGTTTTTAGAAGGTTGGGAGTCTAATTGAACTGGGGCCTAAAGGTTGGGGGTTTTTTTGAATTTTTCCCTATTCCATATTGAGTCGTCGCTTAATAAGTTTCTATTTTGTAAAATTAGTAGGTAAAAGTTGGTGAATTTTTCATTTGCCCTTAAAAGTAGATTCTATTTTGAAAAGTTAGTAAGTAAAAATGTAATGATGATGTTTTCATGGAAGGTAAGTAGGGAAAGTGGAGGTAAAAGTGATGTGAAAGGTGTAATGATAATATCTTTTTAATAAGTTGAAATTACGAAACATGACATTTAAAAAGAGACGGAGGGAGTATCTAAGACTCCCATAATTAAGTTTCTACTCCACAAGATCACAAGCAGAAACTTAATTATGGAAGCCTTAGGTACAAAATTTAATTATGGCCCTTTAATAATAGGATCATTACTCCGCGTCGGTTCAAATAAATTGAAAATTAGAATTATTTAATTTTTTTTCATGCAAACTATCTATCTTATCTAACCCCCTCCGTAACCCCATCTTATCTTAACCGCCCCCCATAAATAATATCTTAAAATTATACCCGCATCCAATCGGGTGGTATCTATCTGCCTACCTATATACTCACTCCGTCTCTTTTTAAGTGTCCTATTTCGTAACTTCAATTTATTAAAAGGACATCATCATTATACCTTTCACATCAACTTTTTCCTCCACTTTCCATACTTACCCATTATCATTACTCTTTTACTCACTTACTTTTCAAAAAGAAATCTACTTTTAGGGACAAAATAGACAATACACCAACTTTAACCCACTAACTTTACAAAATGGACACTTATTAAGGGACAGCCCAAAATGGAATACTAGATAATAATAAAGGGACGGAGGGAGTATATATACATACATATGTAATGGGCCGTGATGCACTTCTGCCAAACATAATGGCATCAGCCATATTACACAAACTCTATCTTTTCTAGATCGAGAGAGGTAGAAGATAAACGGAGTGAGAGAAACAGGCGAACTAATGATGACGAGAGGGGAGAGGAATTTTGGATGGAGAACGAGAGAGTACAGGGAGAGAAGGGAGAATAAGGGGAAAGAGAGAGAGAAAGTGCGCGAGAGAGAGAGAGAGTGGAGAGGAATTGAGAGAGCGAAGAAGAGATAAGAGCAAGGATGGAGAGAGACGAGAGACATGGAAGGACAGAACAGAGGAATGGCTCTGTGATGCAGCAACGAGAGGGGATGTAGAATCACTGAAGGAGATAATGAAAATAGATTATTACATTCTGGATAAAGCTTTGGTGGGAAGTTTGAAAGGCAAAAAGAATTCGTTCTGGAACTTTTGGAGTATAAACAATATCTTTTTTTGGATAATCTTAAAATTTTTGCGGATCATCGTATAAACAATATCTTGCTAAAGCGATAGACGTGGAACTCGGCACGGCCCTTCACATTGCATCCTCTGAGGGGCATTTAGAGATTGTGAAACTTTTAGTTGAAGTTAGCCCTGGGATGTGCGTGGCTCGTGATCCACAAGGTAATAATTCTCCTCATATCACTGCCATGAAAGGTAATGTCGAAGTATTGAAGGTGTTCCTTCGAACCAATCCCCACGCAGCTTGAGTTAAGGTGGATCGAGGCAACAATATTTTGCACTTGTTGGCCATACAAGACTAAGGGCAATGGCCCATCCATAAAAGGTTACGTGATTTGTCTCGCTCATTATTTATTGCAAATATTATTCTTGATTGCTTGTTTATTTTTCCAACTCTTGATTGATATGCTAGAATGGACCCTAGAGACATGGAGTGGTATGCGGATGGAATTCACCTAGACGATGCTAGGTAATGGATAAAGTGAAAAGTTTTATTTTTTAGATTGCCTGCAGGCGGGATATTGAGATGTGATGAGATGGATGTGATGATTTGAAACTGACAAAGTAAACCTAGTGATGAATTGATAGACTGGCGGGAGTCCAGTGATGATTGTGAAGTGGTGCATAAGATAGGAGAACCCTAGTTATGTCATGGCATGATAAGCTTCCCATTTGTTGTAGTTATTGGGATGCACACTCGGTATATAATCTAGGTATTATCTGCGATAGCAAAAGGGAGTGATCTCATGGGACAGGGCATGATTAGCGATTGATCTTGTGGAAAGATCTTAGAACACGCAAACCCTAGTTATGTCACGGCATAATAAATTTCCCTTCGTTTGTAGTTATTGGGATTCACGCTTGGTATATAACTAAGGTGTCATATGCGACAACGAAAGGAAGTGATCTCATGGGATGGGGCCTGGCTAGCGGTTGGGGGAGAAGGATCTCGCGGATGAGATCTTAGATCACACGCCAGGCTAATGGATAGTAATAAACCAGTTTTGTGTGAAATTTTTATTTAATTCTTCTGTACTGATATTATTTTAATTAATTGCTTGTTTGCTATAAAGTAAGAGGGGTAGTTGGGTTGGATTATTCTACTGAATGATTATCACTCACGGATACGTTTGTATCCTGGTAAATCGATTGCTTCGGCGATCAATTTTTCAACTCTTGATTTATATGCTAGAATGGACTCTAGAGACATGGGGTGGTATGCGGATGGAATTCACCTAGACGATGCTAGGTAATGGATAAAGTGAAAAGTTTTAGTTTTTAGATTGCCTGCAGGCGGGATATTGAGATGTGATGAGATGGATGTGATGATTTGAAACTGACAAAGTAAACCCAGTGATGAATTGATAGGCTGGCGGGAGTCCAGTGATGATTATGAAGTGGTGCATAAGATAGGAGAACCCTAGTTATGTCATGGCATGATAAGCTTCCCATTTGTTGTAGTTATTGGGATGCACACTCGGTATATAACTGAGGTGTTATCTGCGACAGCAAAAGGGAGTGATCTCATGGGACAGGGCATGATTAGCGGTTGATCTTGTGGAAAGATCTTAGAACACGCAAATCCTAGTTATGTCACGGCATGATAAGTTTTCCTTCGTTTGTAGTTATTGGGATTTACGCTTGGTATATAACTGAGGTGTCATCTGCGATAACAAAAGGAAGTGATCTCATGGGATGGGGCCTGGCTAGCGGTTGGGGAAGCAGGATCTTGCAGATGAGATCTTAGATCACATGTCAGGCTAATGGATAGTAATAAACCGGTTTTGTGTGAAATTTTTATTTAATTCTTCTGTATTAATATTATTTTAAATGCTTACTTGCTGTAGAGTAAGAGGGGTAGTTGGGTTGGATTATTCTACTGGGTGATTTATCACTCACGGATACGTTTGTATCTTGGTAAATCGATTGCTTCGGCGATCAATTTTCCAGAGGGCGCAGAGTTCAATGATTGGGAGTCAATGATGGTGCAGTTCGACACAGAAAGAATATCAGGAACGGAGATCGAGTAAGTTTGGGATCTGTATCAAGTCTAGAATCGGCTCTGAAGTCAATGTATTTTGATTCAGTAAATCTATCTTGAGATTGTTAGCTAAACCTTTATTTTGGAAAATTATATTTATTTTCTTAAGAAATTATTTTATTTTGCTTCCGAAAAATTGGGGCGTTACAGAGGAGCACCACTTTGGTGTCTCAACTATTTGTAATTGTGTCAACTTTTTAAAAAACTAGAAGCCAGGGCACACAATCACGTGTACAAGTTGGATTTTTACAAAATTTGTGAGAATTCAACTAAACAATAAATGAGAAGCTATTGGACAAATTTTGCCAAAATCTGACTCGCACACGTATCGCGTGTGCACCGACCTCTAGTTTGACTACATATATGTAGATGAAGCAGTCAGCATGCGCTCAACAACGGATAGAGTACAATCCCATGAAAATGCTCAATAAGTAACTCATTGGAGTATTCAAGTATTTTAGATTGTTTGGTTTTTGAATTGCTAAATCAATCCGTGAACGAAAATGTTTTTTATTTATTCGGGTACTTAATCATTTTAAATTAAGTTGCTTTTAATCATTTATGAGGGTTAGCTGCTAATGAAAATTTACACCCCTCTTTCTTTGACTTTCCTTTGAGGGAGCAAACAATTTGGAACATTTCAAAATAGTACTCCTATATGAAACAAAGAAAAAAAAAGAGAGGCGGAAATAGTATAAACAACACAAATCTTATTAGATTCACGACACAAATAACTTAAATTTGTAGCGTAGCCACAAAGTACAAAGATAACGAGGACACGCAAAAAGAAAACTGTCCTATAACACTTTTCTAGCATAAAAAATTCACGGCATGGCATGATCGAAGAACAATTAGTGGGTGCTCTTATGGGATCGACACAAGGTGACTTAAAATCTTTTAATTTCCAATGCACATTTCTGCCCAGGATAAAATGTACGGATTCCGCATGAATGTGTGGTGAGGAAGGGTGTTGGGATACGAATGTGGCACTGCCAAAGACCATTGAAGAATTACACAATGCTCGAAACACTCGGCGCCTTTTTCCAGCTAACTGCAGTTGGATTTGGTGTTGAGGCCGTATCTCCAGTCGGATGGACAGTAGTACTTTCAATGGGTTTCAGTTCGGCAACATAATTTGGCAATTCCACAGAAACATCGAGAGAAACATCCAAAGACACATCCAACTAGAAATGCAGGCAAAAATATTGGTAGTGGTAGCACATATCCTATGATCAAGCGAAGTAGTATCAATTGAACGTGGTATGGCAGTACGCGGAGAAATGTTACCCCAGCGGCCCACACTATAACAGTAACCGAAATGACAAGGTTTACGGGCTTATACATCTCTGTAGGAGAGACAACAATGACGGAAAATGTATAAGCAAACGCCATGATCATGATCGTCAACCACGAGATCCCAGCTCGAATAAACCCAAAAGCCTTTATTTTTGTTGGCAAAACAACAATGAGCTCTAAGATTGTAGTCAAGGACAGAAGGAATCCTATTGTGTTGAAACACATTAAGTATGGATACGCTTTGGGATTGGTATAAGCAATTATAGCTTTTCCGGCCTCATGTTCCGGTGAACTGTCAACCCAAACACCGCCGGGAGGGTTTATTCCAGCTTGGAATGACATCGTCGCCATCAGCATTGATACAATCATTAATGTGTCCTTTTTCTTCTTCTGCCAATGACGATCAAATGGGAAAAAAACTTCGTTGGATTTTTCAACCCCGAATTCACGTAGGACGTCTCCGATACCATGATACTCACTCTTCTTATCTTCACTCTTTGCTACCCGGAAATGAATATCCAATGCCGTCCACCCACTTCCATTTCTTGCATTCACATCTATTAATCTACCACGCTCGCAGCCAAATTTACCAAGCTTGCCGCCAAAGCACGTGTTTTCTTTTTCTTTCTTCTCTTTCCACTCAAGCAAATGTTTGATAATCTGAAATAGGTATATACATTGTCCAAGATTTAGGGCCTACTTGAAAAACTGAAAACTGAAACCGAAAGTTGAAAAATTAAGTATTGAAAGTTGAATGCTGAATATTTTAAGCTGAAAGGTTGTTTGATAAACATATTAAGCACTGAATTAAAAAATGATGAATTAATTTTAATTTCGATTCTCTCTTAATTTACTAATGGTCACAATCTACTTATGGTAATGGTGGAGTGGTGATTATGGTGGTAGTGATGGGTTGGTGGAGATGGAGCGAGGATGGTGGTGGAATTGTGAGGGTGGGGATGGAGTGGGAGTGGTGGTGGTGCATGTAATGGTGGGGTGGCGGAGGAATGATGGTGGCAGCGAATGGTGGCGGTGAAGTGGTGGTTGTGTAATGGTGACGTTGTGGGGATGTTGGCATTGTGGTGGTGGTGGCAGCGGCGTGGTAGCGGTGTTGGTGGTGTGGTGGTGTTGGTAGTGGTGGAAGTGGTGGTGGTGGTGGAGTGGTGGCGGTGGAGTGGTGGTGTTGTGATGGTGGCGGTGTGCTGGAGTGGTGGTGGTGGTGGATTGATGGTGAAGTGGTAGTGGTTGTGGAGTAATGGAGGTGGTGGTGGAGTGGTTGTAAGAGTGGTGGTGATGGTGTCGTGGTGGTGTTGGTGGTAGGAGTGGTAGTTGAATACAAGTATATAAATTAAAATTCAGTCAGAATTAAGTAGTTCAAAATTACTTAATTATTCTCAACTTTCACTACAAGAAAAAACACTTTCGCCGACAAAAATAATAGTCGCCAAATGGTTGTTTTTAGTCGCCAAAACCTTTTCGCGACTAATTTTTTGGTCGCCAGTTTGGTCGGCGACACTTGGTCTGGGAAAATTTTTGGCTCGCTTTTCCCGACAAAATAATTTGTTGTGGAAAGTTATTGCCGACTAAAACACTTTTGTTGCAAAAAGTATTCGCGACTAACTTTAGTCGCCGAATCTAATTAATTTAAACCCGTCCAAAAAATCATATTTACATTCGGCGACCAAAAATTTGCTCCTTAAGTTGCATATTTTTAATTTGCTCCTTAATTTTGTAATTGTGTTCATCATTCTTTTTGTTGTTGCATTATATTGGTCGTATATGACATGAGGAGCTGAACTAAATGACTTGCAACGCATGATTAATAGGGGAGGCATCTTCTTTGTAGTATCAAAGTGGGATTATGGGACTGAATTTTGTTTTTGAGATTGTAGGATATAGTTTTCACTTCTATTGAATATTAAAAAATTGAAGAAGACTAACCCTTTTTAATGGATTTTGAAAATTTCACAACAAAGCGCCAAACAATAAATGATTTCTTAATTGACTTTTATAAAATTCTTATCGTGACAATCGACGTCACTTATCCCCTTGGCTCCATCCTTGCTTTGTCAAATCCAAATTGATTACTTGTAATACTTCTATTTAATAAATAAATAAACCGAATGGAGGTAGACTAGAGAAGCCACCTTCAACCAATTAGCAGAATTGATAGCCAAATAATCGGACAAAAAATATGATGATGATGGAATAAATATATAAGTTTATTATGATAAAAAATATAAATTTTCGGCTACAAAATTAGCTTTGGTAGCAAAATGGTAGCTTTCTCCAACTAAGGATATCTTAGTCGCCAAAGGTCCACACAATCATCGACAAAAATAATTTAGTCGCGGATTGGTAGCTTTCCCCGACTAAGGATATCTTAGTCGCCAAAGGTCCACACAATCGGCGACAAAAAATAATTTAGTCGCCGATTGGTAGCTTTCCCCGACTAATATTTTTGTCGCCTAATGGTTCTCTTTGCCGACTATTTTTTGGTCGCCAATTGTTCTCTTTCGGCGACCAAATGATATTTGGTAGCCAAATGGTAGGCCTTCGCCGACTAATGATGTTTTAGTCGCCAAAGGTCCACACAATCAGCAACAAAATTGAATTTAGTCACCAAATGTCTTTGATTGACGACAAAAAATATTTTAGTCGCTAAAAGGTGACAATCAGCGACAAAAAATAGTTTGGTCGCCGAAAGTTGGTCGCCAAATGTGTTTTTTCTTGTAGTGTTTTTAGCCTACATTTTAAGTAGCATTTAACTTGTAAAGCAATGTAAAATGTAATTATCAAATTTACTGGATCACTTATTATTAAATTGATTTAGTTTTAAGTGCTGAATTTAGGTTATCAAACAATCCCTCAGACAAAATCAAAGAAATATACATCCATAAAAAAGGACAAGTTCAATACTCTCTTCTGTTGGAAAAATTCCCAGATTAGTGAATGGAAATTGGGGCACACGGACTCATGGACAGGGTTGGCCTAGGCACAAGACCCAAGAGGCCTGGGCCTTGGGCATTCTAAGAATCTCAAATTTTAGGAATACTCCAATATTTTTACTACTTGGGTTTGAGTAGAATTTTTTTTTAAATGCTAAAATGGTCGGAAACTTACCTTATCGGTGAAGGAGTGTGCTCGTTGTCGATGAATGCTACGTCTACCTCTTGATATGCAATACAGCCGGAACCCGTGAACACAATAAAAAAAGGAAAATCCAAGGCTCAAAATTATTTTTCTATTACTTCAAAATTATTATTTTTGGTTAAACAGGACTTCAAATTCAAGACTCATCAATTATGAGCTACTTTTTGTTTTATTTTCTAGGAATCAATTTGTTTTCAATTAGATTTATTTTAGTATGATCGAAAATATTTTAAGACTATCCTATCATCAATTTATTCGACTTCATTCGATACTTGTGTCCCGTAACCAACTCATAATGTATTTGGTTAAAAAAAGAAAAAAGAACAAAGAAAAGGAGAGAAACTTACATATACACAATGTACACATAAGTAATCTTGTTAAGAAGATCTAAAAAAGTGTTCTGTGTTCCGCCCTAACGTATTCCATTTCGTATTTACCTTCTGAAGAAGCCTACTCCTACAGTACCCCATTCCGGCAGGGGTAGCGTACTAAGTTCCCATTCTCGTTCTTCGTACTGCAACGATCCGTGATCTAGGTAATATTAAGCCCAACCCACCATCCCGTAACTTCGCCCAAGTGTCCAACCCAATTACTCGCCAAAATTGTTAAGTAATACTCTTTAAGGACACTTTTTTTATTAGGTCTTGAGCACTAAAAACTCTTGGACCAGCCTTGCTCACGGCGGGTCACCGAGGCAATCGAAAGGTCCCTCTTTCCGGTTTATTGTATCTGGACAAGTCCTCCAATTTCCAGCCGTTATCAGCCAGTTATTGGCCCCCATAATGCATGGACGTTTATGGCAGAATTGAATCACCAATTCATTCAGCTGTGTTTTCCCTATTCAAAGTTATGTATTCAAGGCCCAGAATTGAATTTCTGGTTGTTACAAGAGTCACCTGAGGTGTATATATTGTGCAATCCCATATTGCATTCTTCACCAGTCCACGAAATACTCAAAAGTCTATTCCGATAGTGTTCTTGTGTGAGAGAGAGCCAGACGTAGCATTCAGTTCGTCAAGGCAACTTTTCAGTGGTGTTCTGATAGTCATGGTCTAACCGCTCTATCTTGGGCGACAGGCACCGGTCAACCTCCAACACCCAACGGTGAGGTGGTGAATCTGTTTTAAAGAGATTGATTCAGGGCTCGGTTCGGTGTTACAATTTTCTGTGCCCTTTATTTTCTATTCATGTAACATATAATCTGTAATTTGTTTATATTGCTAATGAAATTGTACTCTGCAATTTCATGTGTAACATATAATCTATAATTTGTTTGTGTAACATATAATCTATAATTTGTTTATATTACTAATGGAATTGTACTCTGGAATTTCCGATCGTATCGCAATTTTTCATGACATTTTCTCCGTCACGTGGTTCCTATTTGCTTTGCAAACCCCCAAATCGTATTGGAGAGTTTTAGGGAGGCGGGATGGTTCAGCGCCTCAAAAGCGCTGCACCGTGCTGCCGTGCAACACTCAATCTCACTATCCAAAACGGTTTTGGACGGTCGGATTTTGAAAGAACTCATTCAGAGAAGAATTAACCCTGCAAGAGTTCTTTTAACATTCGGACCATTAATGCTGAGACGGACGGTCCGGCCGGATGAAGCGCTGCACCTTCCAATGCGCCTAGGGTACTACAGGGTCCCCGAATCCGAGAGCTTCAGGCTAGACATTAGACTCCTATAACTTTCTTTTTTGTTTTGGTTTAAAGAGGAACTACTTGCATAAATATTTAAAAGTTAAGAGTTCACAATTAATGGGAGGTATCACGGTATCTAACCCCTTAATGACCATCCATCTGCTGAGTTCTAATACAACTAGGAATATAAATGAACGTATATAATTGCAAAAAATTGGGTATGCACGTCTATTGCTCTCCCGGTGTTCTGTTGTTAGAAGTTTCATTTGTTACCAAAAACCATTTGTTACCAAAGTTTGAATATTGACGTACCTCACATTGTTTACCAAAAACAGCGAGATGCAATATGTTGTTGCCATTGACATCAGTAGAATTGGCGAATTCTTCTCCAACCACGTCTAGCAGTAGTTTCAGACTCGCAAGCTGAATATAGTTTACACATAAGTTCAAAATATTGTCACCTCGATCCACCATAAGTCGAGCTGCGCGGGGGTTGGTTCGGAGCAACTCCTTCAATACATCAATGTTACCTTTCATGGCAGCGATATGAAGAGGGTTATTACCTTCTCGATCACGAGCCACGCACAATCCAGGGCTAACTTCCACTAAATGTTTCACAATCTCTAAATGCCCCTTAGAGGATGCTATGTGAAGGGCCGTGCCTAGTTTCTTGTCTACAGCTTTAGCAATATCTTTGCTATATTTCAAAAGTTCTCGAACAAATTCTTCTCGCCCTAATGATGTAGCTATGTGAAGAGGATTTTTCCCTTTGAAACTTCCCACCAAAACTTTATCCAGAATGTATTCATCTATTTTCATTATTTCCTCTAGTGATTCTACGTCCCCTCTCATTGCTGCATCACAGAGCCATTCCTCTGTTCTGTTCTTCCATTTCTCTTTCTTGCTCTGCTGCATACTCTCGCTTTTTATCCCTTCTTCGCTCCCTCCATTCATCTCCTCTCTCCGTCGCACTATCGTCAACAATTGTTCGCCTGTTTCTCTCTCTCCCCACCTCTCTCTCCTCCCTCTCTAATTAATCTAGACTAGAAAAGATTGAGCATAATAGGACTAAAGCGATTATGTTTTCACAAGTGCGGCACTGGAATATTACGTCTTGTGTGTATATATATGTAGATAGATATACAGTTGAATGCTGTACATATATAGTATATATATTATATACACAAGAGTGCTATCATTGATAAGGTGAATGCACCTTCCGAAGTCGATTTAAATATGAGGCCCAGTTACCAAGGAATCAAAGTCAACTTAATGCACGTGAGCATAGGATGATCTTGGGTTTAAGGGAGATGTTTTAGGGTAATAAATGGAGGAAAGATAAATAGAGAAATCATAGTAATAATTAGAGAGAAAATTTGTTGGGAATCATGCACAAAGAGAAAGGACTAAAGGTTAATTTGGATCTCTGGACCCAAAGCAGACGTAGTCATGTTTCTCAGTATTGGATCCATGGGTCTACTGTCCAGAAGCTACTGCGCGTAAATGCGCCACCACACCACACCAAATTTTGGTTTTACCGGCGGTTTTAGTATCATCATTAACTACCGCTAAAAGTACTTTTAGCGGCATTAATAAAACTGCCGGAAGTTTTTACCCCCAAAATGGTGGTTTTTTTGGGATTGCCGTTTTCAAGGACTTTTATTGACGGTTTTTTAAATTACCGTCGCTTTTAATAAAACTAACTTGTATAATATAAATATTATATTAATTAATTATCCTATTTGAATTAATATGCGGGTTATCCTAGTTTGTAGCATGTGCTCGCGGAGATCCGGAGGTCTTGGTTCGAGTAATGGAGAGCAAAAAAAAATTTACCGCCGCTTTTATCGCATGTGGTTTTTTATGGCCGTTTTTTATTATAATCGGCAATTTGTTTCTGCCGTTTGTTTTTCCGACAGTTGCTTTATTGACGGTTTATTCCCGGCGATTGTAACTATTTCCAGTAATTTTTTAATGCTGATAAAGGTGAAATTTGGCGTAGTGCCAACTAGGGGTTTGAACTGCAGGACACCAATAATCCTTGGTTGGCTGGCCCTTTATATTTCTTCATCACTTGATGCCTTTATTAAATATGAGAAACAGAACCTGAGATATGTTTCATGCTTGGATCCTGATACAATTTGCTCTAAACCAAAAAGATCAGTGCACATTTTTGTATCGAATTTTTCCTCTGCTGGACCTACAAGTTTTGTTTAACCCGTTCTTGTTTTCTCTTCCTTTTTAATTAGCCTTGGTTTGAACAATTTTCTCAAGATATATTCATCTTTGGTAAACTTTTCTAGCTTTGACTTACAACTTATTATATAGGTAGCAAATCCTAACCTTAGCTGACAAAAAAAAAAAAAAAAAAGTAGTACAAATTTCGGAAAAATCCAAAATTATCACAAATTTAAAATATAGAGAAAAAACCAAGACTTTTGACACTCCCCTTGGTGATGCCATTAACAAATTGGGGAGTGCCAAAATCATTGGCCAAAATAAATTACATTTTACAAAAACTTGATAAGAACCGCAGTTTTTCTCTATTTTGGTAGGCAGGGAGGGGAACTCGGATGGCACATGTCATAGTTAATGCATCTTAAACTAAGGAATTCCAGGTACAAAGCACGTGCATCTTTACTGGTTCCTATACAAGCTTTAAAATTACTCTAGAAAATAGCAAAGATTTTGAACTAAATGAGCGGCTCCGATCATCTTTGTGAAACCTGATACGGTCCCAAAGCCATATGTAGGCGAGGGATGGACAAAGAACATGTACTAGCTTTGTGAAATTAATCTCACAAATTCAATATATGTTCATTTATGGAAATAGTTGACCCTTGAATACCGCCGGGTTAACGAATATAAAATGACCTGAAAAATTAGTTACAGAGTCATTTTTCACTTACGAAAAAAGAAAGCCGTTGACCCATGAATCCCGTTGGGTGAATGAAAGCAAATTGACATCAAACCTACCCATCGATCATATTCGATCATTTTCGTGAGACCCAATACAGTTCCAAAGACATGTAGGCGAGGGATGGACAAAGAACTTGTACTAGCTTTGTGAAATTAATCTCACAAATTGATTCAATGCTCATTTATGGAAGTGGTTGACCCTTGAATACAGCCGGGTTAACGAATATAAAATGATCTGAAAAATTAGTTACAAAGTCAATGTTCTCTTATGAACAAAGAAGGGCGTTGACCCATGAATCCTGCTGGGTGAACGAATGCAAATTGACATCAAACCTACCTAGCTAAATTAGTTACAAAGTCAATGTACTAGCTTTTTTATTTATGCTTTAATTTTTGGCATTCGGTAATTTTTATTCAGAAGGCTACATCGTTAATTGAGGAGTGACAAAAGTCGGTCATGCTGTAGGTCCTAGTCTCAAGTGTGAAAGCTCCATTTTCTCAATATGTGACCTCACGCCGTCTACAGCATTTGCTGGACGATCACCTCCCAACGGTGTGTTCCTATTTTGTGTAGTAGAGATGGTGGCTCTATCAAGGTGGTTGCGAAAGAATGGCGACAGATGTCTCGGCGGTGCTTCTTTTATTTTGTTATTTGATTTAATAATGTCCTCTCTTTGGGGGGTTTATCCTCATTCGGGGGATTTGTCCTCTTTTGAGGATTTGTTCTCATTCTGTAGGGTGGCGCATTGATAAGCACCCGAAAATGCCCATTCTTGGTGCTTAAAGTTCTTGGTTTATCTTAATTATATTTATAACTTAGTCTTTTTATCTACTTTTTGCAAGTGACGTTGTTTTGAAGATGTTTCAGGAAAACGTGCAAATAAATCGTGTTTTGACTCCAAGAATGAACCCTGGAGGGTGCCCGAGAGGTTACAAGGCGAACGAGGAATCACCAAAGAGGCACCAAGTTGAGGAAAGAACATGGTACCGATGCCATCGCAGAGGAGGTATCGGTACCGAGCTGATTATTGAAAGTTCTCAGACTTTGGTACCGATACCATCGCAGAGGAGGTATCGGTACCGAGCTGTTCCGAGCCAGATATTGTACTTTTCTCTTTTATTACGGACTTGCCCTTTTGGGTAAGATTTGGGTGGATATTTTGGGACAAAGGGACATGTGCATAAATACCCCTTGACTTCAGAAATATCTAAAAAGTCACTATATAGATTCTATCCTAGAGAGTACTACCTTCTTTTCTAAGTTTTCTCCATTGTTGTTCTTGAAGCTTTCTTAGTTAATTTCTTAAGAATTCCTTTAAATACTTGTTGTTTGTTAAATCTCTATTAATTAAAGTTGTTCCTTGTGATTAGACCTCTCTTAATCTCTAGTTTATTTTTAATTCCCATGGTTAGAATGTTTTTCGTAATTAGCCTTGCTCTTAACTTTCTAGTAATGAGTGAGTAGTTTTCAAGGCTAGCTAGCTTGGTCATGGAGTGATTACACTCCATGGCTTGGGTTAATCTTACCTTTCTCTCAATAAATATTCATGATAAGTTCAAAAATCAAGTTAGTTAGGGTTTGTTTATCGATTTTAATCTCTTTGATCATGTATAGGCAAGAGCTTGACTACTTGGCGCACATGATGCTTGGAGCTCTATTTAAACCTCGCATTTGCTAAATAAATTTCCAAACTCGCTTGGTAGTTGAACTACTTTTCTAGTCTAAAAGGGCTTGCCCAATAGAAAGGTTGATTGACTTGAGTCGTGGGTGTTAAGACCCCCTAGACCTAGCTGCTTGCTTTATTAGTTAAATCTCTTTTAATTAGCCTTTACTTTTCACCGTTTAATGCAAAACAAAGTTGGCCGTCTAAACATCGAAAATCTTACATCTATCAATCCATACAAGCCATTTGAAGATTCCCTTGGGTACGATACCCGGTCGTCTAGATATTATGCTTATTTCGACATATTAGCCCTATGCTTGGGGTATCCTATATCGGAGACGAAGCATGCATCAATGTGTTTATAATTCTTTTCTATTGGAGTGTCTGATCTGTGGACTCCCAAACCTTTCCCTATGGGAATCTTTTGATGAATACTACCTCTCAACTTTTGGCAAAAAAAAAAAGTGTGAAAGCTCTATGGTACTATCACTCAACTCGTTCGAGGCCGTTTAGGTCTCTGGAAGCCCATTTTTGCATTTTTGAGCGAGTTCAAAAATACGGTCAAATATTTGGTCATGGTTTTGGAGAGAGAGAAGGGAAAGGGGATGGGTGGAGGAGGAGATAGACTTGGGTTTTGAAGGAACAGGGGAATGGATAATTCTACCCCTCAAAATCAATCACGTGCTTGGCATATGTCAACTTTATGTCCAAAAATGTAACGGCATCAAACTAAGGGATTATATTGGAATCAATTGGAAAGTCGAAATATTTGTTTGTCCTAATTAAAAGGTGAAAGACCAAATTGAATTTTAGGCAAAAATTGAAGGTATATAAAAGAAATTTTCCTAAAAAGTAGACGTAACTTCCTAAGATCATCCTATGCTCACACGCATTAAGTTGACTTTGATTCCTCGGTAACTGGGACTCATATTTAAATTGAATTAGGAAGATGCATTCGCCTTATCAATGATAGCATTCTTGTGTATATATACAAAATAAAGCATTCAACTGTATATCTATCTACCTTTATATACACACAATGCGTAACGGGCCAGTGCTGCACTTGTGCAAACATAATCGCTGTAGTCCTATTATGCTCAATCTTTTCTAGTCTTGATTAATTAGAGAGGGAGGAGAGAGAGGTGGGGGGAGAGAGAGAGAAACAGACACAATATTGTTGACGACAATGCAACGGAGAGAGGAGATGAATGGAGGGGGCGAAGAAGGGATAAAAAGCGAGAGTATGCAGAGCAAGACAGGGAAATGGAAGGACAGAACAGATGAATGGCTCTGTGAACTATTGCGACGGAGAGAGGAGATGCAGAGCAAGACAGAGAAATGGAAGGACAGAACAGAGGAATGGCTCTGTGATGCAGCGATGAGAGGGGATGTAGAATCATTAGAGGAAATAATGAAAATAGATGAATACATTCTGGATAAAGTTTTGGTGGGAAGTTTCAAAGGGAAAAATCCTCTTCACATAGCTACATCATTAGGGCGAGAAGAATTTGTTCGAGAACTTTTGAAATATAGAAAAGATCTTGCTGAAGTTGTAGACGAGGAACAAGGCACGGCCCTTCACATAGCATCCTCTAAGGGGCATTTAGAGATTGTGAAACATTTAGTGGAAGTTAGCCCTGAGATGTGCATGGCTCGTGATCGAGAAGGTAATAACCCTCTTCATATCGCTGCCATGAATGGTAATGACAAAGTATTAAAGGTGTTGCTTCGAACCAACCCCTGTGCAGCTCGACTTATGGTGGATCGAGGTGATAATATTTTGCACTTGTGTGTAAACTATAGTCAGCTTGCAAGTCTAAAACTACTGCTAGACATGGTTGGAGAAGAATTCGCGAATTCTACTGATGTCAATGGCAACAACATATTGCATCTCGCTGTTTTTGGTAAACGATGTGAGGTACGTCGCCCTTATTATTTAGGTTCATTTTTACTACTGTTTTTTTTTTTTTTTTTATCAGTCATATCTATTCCTAGTTGTATTAGAACTCAGCAGATGGATGATGATTGGGGGGGTTACATACCCTGATACCCCCTATTGTGTACTCTTAACTTTAACTATTTAGGCAAGTTCCTCTTTTAACCTAAAAGAAAGAATGAAAGAAAGAGAAAGGAGTCTATTGTCTAGCCTAAAGCTCTTATCCGGGGACCCAGTACTATAGCATCCCAAGAGCGCCGCATGATGCAATGCTTCATCCCGAACATCTTTTCAGTAATCAATGGTACAAATTTTAAGAATTCTTTCAGGGTATGCGTTAACTCTTTCTGGAAGAGTTGTTTCCAAATTCTGGCCATGCAAAGCACTCTTTCCTAGAAGATTTGTTTTAAAATGTTTACGAAAACTACATCTAGTCGAGAATCTGAAATTTTATAGGGTGCTCATAGATGACCACCAATTGGTGTCCAACACCCTTCTCCACACGAACCAATTGGTGCACAACACCGTTTTCCACACGAATATGTGATGCAGAAGAAAGTAGGAGAGTCACGTGGCGGAGCCCCAAGCCCACATAATATTTACTCCTAAAAACCTAACTTATTGAACTTGTCCTTTGATCTCTATGTATGCATAGTTCTTTGATTTTTATCTAAATCTAAGACCGTGTATATACATATTTCAGATTATCAAATATCTGCTTAAGTGGCTGAAAGCAAAAAAAGAAATTTATGTGAATGCAAGAAATGGAAGTGGATGGACGGCGCTAGATATTCATTCCCGAGTAGCAGAGAGTGAAGATGAGAAGAGTGAGTATCATGGTATGGGAGACGTCCTACGTGAATTCGGGGTTGAAAAATCCGACAAACTTTTTTTCCCCTTTGATCCTTATTGGCCGAAGAAGAAAAATGGAACATTACTGATTGTATCATCGCTGATCGCTACGATTTTATTCCAAGTCGGGATCACCCCTCCCGGCGGTGTTTGGGTTGATAGTTCACCAGGACACGAAGCCGGGAAAGCTATAATTGCTTATACCAATCCCAAAGCATATTCGTACTTCATGTTTTTCAACACCGTAGTATTCCTTCTGTGTTTGACTACAGTCTTAGAGCTCATTGTTGTTTTGCCAACGCGAAAAAGGGGTTTTGGGTTCATTCGAGCTGGCATCTCGTGGTCGACGATCATGATCATCGTGTTCGCTTATACATTTTCCGTCATTGTTGTCTCTCCCACTCCCACGGAGATGTATAAGTCCGTAAACTTTTTCGTTTTGGCTACTGTTATAGTGTGGGCCGTTGGGATAACATTTGTCCGCGTACCATACCAGGTTCAATTGATACTACTTGGCCTACCTATAATTTTGCCTGTATTTTTAGGTTTATATTTCTGTGGAATTGCAGAAGAATTATGTCGAACTGAGCCCATTGAAAGTACTGTCCAGTGGACTAGAGATACGGCCTCGCCAAAACCAACTGCAGCTAGCCAGAACGAGACGCGTGTTTCGATCCCGGTGTAATTATTCAATGGTCTTTGGCAGTGCCACATTCGTGTCCCAACACTCTTCCTCACCATACATTTATGTGGGATCTGTACATTTTATCCTGGGTAGAAATGTGTATTGAAAATCCAATGGTTTAAGTGACTTGTTGGTGCCCTAAAGCACCCAATAGTTGTCCTCATTACGTTTGTACTTGTGTCGTGAATCTAATAAGATTTGTGTTCTATTCCCGTCTCTCTCTCTCTCTCTCTCTCTTTTTTTTTTTTCATGTTCTCCCTCTATCCCATACTTGTCAAGTCTGCAAAATGAGAATGTAAAAATAATACAACTATTGCAAGAAAAATTCAAAATTTTTTTCTACAATTCACTTCATATCGATGAGTTAATTTATGAAAAAATTTAAATTTTTTCTTGAAAGAAATGCATTATTTTTGAGTTCTCATTTTGCGAACCGGACAAATATTTTAGGACAAAGAGAATCCTATTTTGGAAGAGATTAAATTCTCCGCCGCCCATTGTAGACTCCACCATGCATTTATTGCTATAATCCGAACGGTTCATCTTGTATGACCCATAGTGTAGTATATTCACGTAAAAAAATAAGTTTGATTGGGTATCGATAGATTAATTAAAAGTTCAAATTTAGTTTAGAAAGTGTACAATTTGATCCTGTCAAGTTAAACTGTCCATGATCCTCCATTGGGAAGAAAATTTCAAAAAAACACCTGACCTTTCGACCGTTTATCACATAAACACCTGGACTTCAAGAAATATCAATCCCACACTTGACCTTTGGTCTCCGTCATCAAATAACCCCCTCCGTCCATTTTCCGTCCAATACTTAACAGAACGTCCATTTTCCGTCCAATACTTAACAGAGAAGTAGCAAACAGCAACGTTTCGGTTAAAAAAAAATTCTTACCACCAATTTGCAATCCTATGGAGCAGAAATGTGATAATGGGAGCCTTAGAGACAAAATTTAATTATGTCACTTCAGAATAATATGATCAGAATAAAAAGATCTTCACACCCGTTCAAACGAATTAAAAATTGGAGCACTTAATTTTTTAACCATATTTTTTAATATATAAACGGTCTAAAAAACTTAAGTGCTCCAATTTTTAATCCGTTTAAACGGGTGTGAAGATTTTTTTTATTCTGATCATATTATTCTAAAACGACATAATTAAATTTTGTCTCTAGGACTCCCATAATCACGTTTCTGCTCCATATGGTCCTAAATAAAGAACATATACTTAATATAAGAAGCCTAGAGATAAAAATGAATTACGACCCTTTAGAATAATATGATAAGAATAACAAGATCTTTACACCGATTCAAACGGAGTGAAAATTTGAGCACTTAAGTTTTTTTAGACCGTTTATATATTAAAAAATATGGTTAAAAAATTAAGTGTTTCAATTTTTAATCCGTTTGAATCGGTGCCAAGATCTTTTTATCGGTTAAAAAAAATTCTTATCACCAATTTGCAATTTTATGGAGCAGAAACGTGATTATGGGAGCCCTAGAGACAAAATTTAATTATGTACTTTAGAATAATATGATCAGAATAAAAAAATCTTCACACCCGTTCAAACGGATTAAAAATTGGAGCACTTAAGTTTTTTAGACCGTTTATATATTAAAAAATATGGTTAAAAAATTAAGTGCTCCAATTTTTAATCCGTTTGAACGAGTGTGAAGATCTTTTTATTCTGATCATATTATTCTAAAGTGACATAATTAAATTTTGTCTCTAAGGCTCCCATAATCACGTTTCTGCTTCATAGGATTGCAACTTGGTGGTAAGAATTTTTTTTTAACCCAAACGGCGCCGATTTGCTACTTCTCCGTTAAGTATTGGACGGAAAATGGATGCTCCATTAAGTATTGGACGGAAAATGGACGGAGGGGGTTATTTGATGACGGAGACCAAAGGTCAGGTGTGGGATTGATATTTCTTGAAGTCCAGGTGTTTATGTGATAAACGGTCGAAAGGTCAGGTGTTTTTTTGAAATTTTCCCTCCTCCATTCTATAAATCAAAGCTTTAATTTTAATACAACCATTGATGTCCGGTGAAACTAATTTTTTGAATGAGATTACTAGCTACTCTGTGAGTCCTACAAGATGAATGGTTTATATCGCCATTTAACGCACCATGGAGCCAAAATAATGGTGGTGAAAAACCCATTGTTTTCACTGCCAGCCATTTTGGAATATCCCAAATTGTTTGCTCTAACAAAAAGTCAAAGAAAGAGGAGTGTAAATTTTCATAAACTAACGCTCATAAATGATTAAAATTAAATCTTTGGTTATAGTGTGATTGCTCCATTTACCTCTTGTGGACGTATCCGATTTAAAAAAACGTGTATTTCATGTGTTCGTGTTTGTGTGCGTGCGTTTTGGCTCTATTTGATCCACTCCGGGCACAACATAAACTAGAGCAGTGCTGAAACTTATAAGAGCACGGAAGAGCAAAGAACCAAAAAAAAAAAAAATTAAAAAAATAGTAGGATCCATGTTTTCCATGTACGTTGTCCGGCAGCTAAAGTGAAAGGCGCTATGGTGCAGCCCTTGGCTCCTGTCACTCTCACCCGTTGCACCACTTGAGAAGGATTTCAACAAGATAAAACTAATGCCTAATTTGTTCTACAATTGCATTGATAGTTGGAGTAAACAATTGCCACTAGTACTTACTAATTGCTTAGGATCTGACTGTGATTCTGTGAAGAGCTAATATATAAGCAAAAAAACATATCCGTTCATTACATAACATTTCAGCTACAATTGACCACATCCATTTGTCATATTCTGGAATCGATTCATGATAGCTTCATTTGAAATGCTATCAAAAATCTCTCTCTCAATATAGACAATCAAACTATCATGCATCCATTGATCACCCATCCGGTTACGAAGAGGGTTAATTTAACACCCTACACACTTTTTCTCTCCAAACAACAGCTAATAGTCGATTCTGAAGAAATTTGGTGGGCTCAATCAATGCTTCTTGAAGAGTTGTGGAAGATTTGTTAGAAATTAAGGAAGTAGCAGTCGAGTACTTTCGTAAGAGTTTCATGGAGGAGAGGACTTGTAGACCTACGTTAGGGGGCTCTTTCCCTAGGAGATTGAGTACGGATGTATCTATTGTTCTTGAAAAACAGTTTGAGGAGGGGGAGATTGTGGTAGCGTTGAAGGACTGCAGTAATTTAAAGGCGCCGGGTCCAGATGGATTCAATTTCTCCTTTGTTAAGAAAGGCTAGGATTTCTTGAAGACTCTTTGTAACGCCCCGACTTTTCGGGAGAAAAATAAATAATTTCTATGCTAAAATTTTGCTAAATAAATATGATTTTCCAAAATAAAGCTTTTGCTAATACAATCTCAAGATAGTTTTACGGAATCAAAGTACATTAACTTTAGAGCTGACTCTAATCTTGATACGAATCCTAAGCATCCTCGATCTTCATTACTGATATTCTTTTCGTGTCGAACTGCATCATCGTTGAATCTCCTCCATTGAATCCTGCGCCCTCTAGCAAATTGACCGCCGAAGCAATCGATTTGCCAGGATACAGACGTATCCGTGAGTGATAAATCACCCAGTAAAATAATCCAACCCAACCACCCCTCTTACTTTACAGCTAGCAGGCAAACAGAATATATATATGGTGCGAAAAAGTAAAACAGAGATAATTCACATAACTTGATTCATTGCTATCCATTAACTTAACATGAAATCTAAGATCTCTCCACGAGATCTTTCCTCCCCAACCACTAGCCATGCTCAGTCCCATGAGATCACTTCCCTTTGTTGTCGCAGGAACACCTAAGTTATGTACCGAGTGTGCACCCCCAATAACTACAACAAGGGGTAAGCTTATCATGTCGGTATCACGACTAGGGTTCGCCTATCTTATAAACCACATCACAATTCTTTTCACAATCATCACTGGACACCCGCCAGTCTATCAATTCATCACTGGACACCCGCCAGTATCAATTCTCATCACAATCTCATCATATCACAACATCACGCCTGCAGGCAACCTCTAAACAGAAAATAAACCTCACAATTTATCCATTACTTAACATCGTCTAAGTGATTTCTATATCGTATACCACCCCATGTCTCTAGGGTCCAATCTAACATTCAAATGAAATATCGATACAATATCAATCACAATAATAATTGAAAACGAATAACAGACGGATCGAAACAGTTAATAAGCAATGCAATCACTTAACTTTTTATGACTGGGCCGTTGCCCTTAATCTCGTATGGTCACAAATTCATTAAGAATGTAAGAATTATTTAATTAAGATTTAAAAACAATTTTCTAGACTTTTGTTAATTAACTATAAGTAATTAAATACTAATTAAATACATTAATTAGGTAAAGATATTTAAATAATTATCGTAACCTTAATAAAGGTCCTAACAGTCCTCTATAATAAGTTCGAGTGCTAAAAGTTGGGTTTGGATGCTCATGGAATTATTTCAAATAAAAAGATTAAGTTAATAAGCAAAAGAAGACTAAATAGATAAAAAATAATTAATTAATTAAAAATATTTTTATTCTAACAAAGTATCATCTTAGGACTGTAAGAAGTCTAAATAAAATTATTCAGAATTTTTAACATTTTAAATAATATTTTAAAGTATTTCTATTTAGAAACAATGCGTAATTAATAATAATTAGTTAATGGAATAATTAAATTATTATTTTAATAACATATCATCTTTGGGATGTCAGAAGTCTAAAAAAAATAGTTTAGATGTTAACATCATTAATTATAAGGTCGCAACTATTTTTTTGTTTGTATCTATAATTAAAAATAAAATAAATAGCTAATAATATCAAAAGTTTATGAAATCAGTAAGTTATGATCTTTGACATGTTAGAAAACTAGGAAAAATAGTTTGGGGATTTATGGAATAGTTTACAACGTCGCAATGAATTTTAGTTTGTAAATTTTTACAAGATAACGAATAAAAACTTAATAAATAGATAAATAAATAAAAAAAATATGAATTTAACAAGGTATGATCTTTGGAGTGTTAGAAACCTAGGAAAAATATTTCGGGGGTCAAAATCGAAGTCCGGGATGATGAAAAGTCGATTCGAAGCATCACAACAGCCGCCGCAAGGTCTGACCGAGTCAACCTTGCGGCTGGACCTTCTGCCGCAACCTTGCGGCTGGTTCTTGCGGCCCGCGGCTGCAAGGTTGGACGCTGCGTTGGTTTTTTTTTGTTTTCTCGAGGTTTTTTTGATGCATGGGGCTACGGGGCCTATTGGGTTATGTCTATAAACATCAAATATACTTAGAGGAGGCTTCGAATCGAATTATAATACCTCGGTTCGGATTAAATTCGTTTTCGATCGAAAACTTGAATTTGGAGAAGACGACTTCAATTCCGTCGATCGGGGAACTTTGGGGCCGAATTGGTTGATGCTTGGTGATCCTTGGGATTGTAGGAAGTAATCAAATGATCAATTTGAGTTTCGGATGGACGAAACCACGAAACCCACTTTTCTCTCTCTTTCTTTCTCTCTCTAAAAATCTATGGATCGTAGCACGGTTCTCTCGGGTTTTTCTCTCCTTTTGGACTCCGTGGAAGGTGTTGAGTATGGTACGTGCCCTAGGTTCGGAGTGGTATTGTATTTATAGGAGAATTTGATGTAGAAAAATTAAATCGAGTCCTAATCGAATTGGGTTTCTACACGGACGAATCTAACTCGGTTTTGGGGTTACGGAGGAGGTAGAGATCGAGTAGGAGTAGGAGAGGGAGATTTAGAATTATTATATGCATGCATGCAATTATAAAATATTTTTATAGAGATAATTAGATAGGAAACTATTTTTTTTTGTAATTATCTACTATTTATGTAATAAGGAAATTAATATTATTGGAATTAAATAATACTTTTAATATTTTTTATTAATTTAAGATTTTCGGGTTATTACAACAATTATACGGTCACAAGTTAATTAATGTAACATTTAAATAAATTTTAATCACAAAAAAATAAATCTAGATTTTAGTCGAATTATATTATATAAATAATCCATTACTTATAGACTATTTAGTTAAAATAATAATTTTTTTATTCGAAAAAAATTGGGTTGAAATTCCGGGTCGTTACAACCTATCCCCCTTAAAACAATTTCGTCCTCAAAATTAAAGCGTACTCTATGGTGAATGGAATTGTCAGTAGTTGGCACGAATCGGGTCTTCTCGTTCCCTAGTTGATTCCTCTAATCTTCGGTGTCTCCACAAGACCTTGACTAATTTGATTCTTCATCCTCGGGTAACCTTTTCTCTATGGTCCTAAATTCTCACCGGTTGTTCTTCGAAGATTGTATCCTCATTTGATGTGACTTCCTTCCAGTTGAACATGTGTGTAGGGTGTGGACCATGTATTTTCGTATTATGGAGACATGATGATGTTGTGAACTTTGGCGGTCTGCGGCGGTAAAGTTGGGCGATAGGCTACCTCTCCAATTCGTTTCGCGATTTCGAAAGGACCAATGTAGCGAGGCGATAACTTCCTTTTTTTTTTGCCAAATCGAATGATCTCACGGAGCGGTTTGAACGAAAAGTACGTTGAAAGTCTATGGTCTCATCCTCTTGTTGGCGTAACTCTTTTATTGGCTTCGAGTGATTGGGAGTCGTCAACTTATCTCCTTCCTTGGTCAGTTTCTTGAAAGTTTGGTTCTTGTCTCTTAATCGGTGGATGGTACTTTTCTTCAAAAGAAATGAGAATGCGAGAATTTTCAAGAGATTTCAAACATGACTCAAATGCTCGAAGGTCAAAGCTCAAAAATAGAAAATACGTACAGATACTCCTCCACGAGTCGAGGTGTAAGTAGTTTTGAGTTGGAGTTGGAACATGTGAACAACAAGAATCAAGTTAACCGAAGTCAAACTCAATGATTTGGATTTGAAAATTTCATCATTGGAATAGTGCTGATCAAAGATTTAACATGCTAGTGAAACAAACAAGTACTTGGTCTACCAAACATTGCGCTAGAATAATCTAACAAGGGTTCTCATAAGAAATATCAATCTATTGATAGGTTTTGAAGGATTACAAGATCCAATCGATGAAACCGAACTAGATATTTATTTTGCACCACGTTGGCCAAACGTATTTCAAAACAAACATCTAACTCTAGATCACTGGGCTTACTCTGCCAGTCTTAAATCATCTCCGGGTTTACTCTGCCGGTTTTAAATCATCACAACCATCACTGGGCTTACTCTGCCAGTCTTAAATCATTTTCGGGCTTACTCTGCCGGTTCTAAATCATCACAGACATCACTGGGCTTACTCTGCCAGTCTTAAATCATTACAAACATCACTGGGCTTACTCTGCCAGTCTTAAATCACGCCTACAGGCAACCTCTAAACAGAAATAAATTTCACAATTTATCCATTACTTAACATCGTCTACGTGATTTCTATTTCGTTTTCCACCCCATGTCCCTAGGGTTCAATCTATCATTCAAATGAAGTATCGATACAATATCAATCATAAAAATAATTAAAAACGAATAACAGACGGATCAAAATAATTATTAAGCAATGCAATCATATAACTTTCTTGTATGGCCACAAAGTCATTAAGAATGTAAGAATTATTTAATTAAGATTTAAAAATAATTTTCTAGACTTCTATTAATTAATTATAAGTAATTATGTTAATTAAATACTACTTAAATACATTAATTAGGTAAAAATATTAGAATAATTATCGTAACCTTAAATAAGGTCCTTGTAACGCCCCGACTTTTCGGGTGCAAAATAAAATAATTTCTAAAGAAAATATTGCTAAATACATATAATTTTCCAAAATAAAGATTTTGCTAATACAATCTCAAGATAGATTTACGGAATCAAAATACACCAACTTCAGAGCTGACTCTAATCTTGATACGAATCCTAAGCATCCTCGATCTCTGTTTTTGATATTCCTTCTGCGTCGAACTGCATTATCGTTGAATCTCCTCCATTGAATCCTGCGCCCTCTAGCAAATTGATCGCCGAAGCAATCGATTTGCTTGGATACAGACGTATCCGTGAGTGATAAATCACCCAATAGAATAATTCAACCCAACCACCCCTTTTACATTACAGCTAGCAAGCAAACAAGATAATCATGATGCGAATAAGTAAAACAGAGATTTTTCACGTCAACCAGTTCATTACTATCCATTAGCCTAACGTGTGATCCAAAATCTCCCTACGAGATCTTTCCTCCCCAACCGCTAGCCATGCTCGGTCCCATGAGATCACTTCCCTTTGCTGTCGTAGATAACCTAAGTTACAATATTACAACAAGGGGTTAGCTTATCATGCCTGAATCACAACTAGGGTTCGCCTATCTTATATACCACATCACAATCATCACCTGGACACACGCCGATCTATCAATTCACCACTGGACACACGCCGGGACATCAATTTATTCCACTGGACTCTCGCCAGACATCAATTTATTCCACGGACTCTCGCCAGACATCAATTTATTCCACTGACTCTCGCCAGACATCAATTTATTCCACAAAACATCACCTGGACCATCCGCCAGGTTTTATAGTCACAAAACATCGCTGGACCCTACTTGAGGTTTTAACATCACAAAATATCGCAGGGCCACCGCCAGGTTTAACATCACAAAATATATCTCGCCTGCCGCCAAATTTTAACATCACAAAATATCTCTTAAGCCACCGCCAGGTTTTATCAAAACATCACTGGGCTTACTTTGCCAGGTTTTATCAAAACATCATCACAGACATCACTGGGCTTACTCTGCCAGTCGTAAATCATCTCCGGGCTTACTCTGCCGGTTTTAAATCATCACAAACATCACTGGGCTTACTCTGCCAGTCTTAAATCATTTCCGGGCTTACTCTGCCGGTTCTAAATCATCACAGACATCACTGGGCTTACTCTGCCAGTCTTAAATCATTTCAAACATCACTGGGCTTACTCTGCCAGTCTTAAATCATTTCCGGGCTTACTCTGCCGGTTCTAAATCATCACAGACATCACTGGGCTTACTCTGCCAGTCTTAAATCATTTCACAAATCTCATCAGATCTTAAATCACGCCTGCAGGCAACCTCTAAACATAAATAAACTTCACAATTTATCCATTACTTAACATCGTCTACGTGATTTCTATTTCGCATACCACCCCATGTCCCTAGGGTCCAATCTATCATTCAAATGAAGCATCGATACAATATCAATCATAAAAATAATTAAAAACGAATAACAGACGGATCAAAATAATTATTAAGCAATGCAATCACATAACTTTTTATGACTGGGCCGCTGCCCTTAATCTCGTATGGTCACAAAGTCATTAAGAATGTAAGAATTATTTAATTAAGATTTAAAAATAATTTTCTAAACTTTTATTAATTATTTATGAGTAATTAGGTTATTTAAATACTAATTAAATGTATTAATTAGGTAAAAATATTAGAATAATTATCGTAACCTTAATAAAGGTCCTAACAGTCCTCTATAACAAGTTTGAGTGCTAAAAGTTGGGTTTGGATGCTCACGGAATTAATTTAAATAAAGAAATAGGCAAAACAAGATTAAATAGACAATAAATGATTAAATATTTGATAATATTTTTATATTTACAGAATAACATTCTGGGGCTGTAAAAAGTATAAATAAAATTATTTGGAATTTTAAACCTTCTTTATAATATTTTACGGTATTATTATTAAGAAACAATGCTTAAATAATAATAAATAGTAAATCAAATAAATAAAATTTTATTTTAATAACATATCACCTTTGAACTGTCAGGAGTCTAAGGAAAATATTTTCGATATTAAAAAAAATTTTTTGTAAGGTCGTTATTAATTTTCATTTATAACTTTAGTTAAAAATTAAATAAATAGCTAATAATATAAATTAACTACGAAATCAGCAAGTTATGATCTTTAACATGTTAGGAGTCTAGGAAAAATAGTTTGGGGATTTATAGAGTGCTTTATAAGGTCGCAACGATTTTTAGTTTACAATCGATCACACGATTACGAATAAAAATTAAATAAATAGAAGATAAAATAAAAAAATATGAAACTAACAAGTTATGATCTTTAGAATGTGGGTAATCTAGGAAAAATATTTCGGGGGTCGAAAACTAGGTTCGGAAGGTCGCAAAACACATTCGAAACAAAACAAGGGAACCCGCAAACTTGAACCGGGTTTGACCTTGCTGCCGCAAGGTCTGAAGTCTGGTGCATGCGGCTGGACCAATCCGAAGGTCGCGGCCGCAAGGTCGCGGCTGGGTTCGGTTTTTTTGATTTTTTTGGTACTTTTTTGATGCATGGGACTACGGGGGCCATTGGGTTATGTCTATAAACATCAAATATACTTAGAGGAGGCTTCGGATCGAATTATAATACCTCGAATTGGGTGGAATTGGTTTTCGATCGGAAACTTGACAATTTGGAAAGAAAACTTCGGTTTCTTCGATCGGGAGACCTTGGGGCCGAATTGGTTGATGTTCGTGGATGCTTGGGATTGTAGAATGAGATTGGAACGATCAATTTGGGTCTCGGACGAACGGATCTACAAAACCCACTTTTCTCTCTCTCTTTTCTCTCTCTAGAACTCCATAGCTTTGGAGCTTTGATTTCCTTTCGATTTTCTCTCTTTTCTGGACGATTGGAGTGTGAAAATTTTCGTGCGTGCCCTAGGGTCGGAGTAGGAATGTATTTATAAGAGAATTGGATGAGTTTCGAATAAAATCGAGTCCTAATGGAATTGGGTTTTGGAACGGACGAATCGTGCTCGATTTTAGGGTTATGGAGGAGGTAGAGATCGAGTAGGAGAGTGAGAGATAGAAGAGTTGTGCATGCATATTTGTATCTAAAAGGAATAATAATAATAATTGTATTAAGAAAATAATTCTAATAACATTATTATAAAAAAAAAAAATTGGGTCAAAATTCCGGGTCGTTACACTAGTTATTTAAAAGAAAGAAAGTTAATGGACACAAGTGAAAAGTAAATAATGACTTTCAAATCCAAAAAGAAATAGAAAAATGTCATCAATAGAACAATGATTGGATCTGATTTGCTTGAAACAGGATACAAAGTTTAAGGAAAGTTAAGCACAATGATTTCGGTGTTCAAGGACTAAATAACTCCAACATTGAAACTCGAACTAGGTTTGTGAATTTAGAGTTTTGAAAGGTCGGAAGAATATTTTGATGTGATATCAAAAGAATTCAAGGTTGTGGATAGCTAATAGTGCGCTGATCAAAATAAACGAGAATTTCTCCAAACATGAAGTATTCAATAGGTCATAGAAGTTAGACTCATAATTGAGCACACTGTTGACTTCAAATCAAATCAAATTAAGAGAGGTTGGAACAAAATGATTTGTTAGGAATACCCAACTCAAAAGAAAATGTCACGAGAGTTAGGTGCTTGGAATAGACAAGAGTTCAACGATGTGAGATTTAGTAGAAGTTGCAGTTATAACAATGAAGAGTCATAATGAATGTGATTTTAACAAGAGTCAAGAGAGATTGAAGGTAGCGGGCGGTTAGGATACAATCAATGGAATGAGAATGGAGACTTAGATGAATAATTGTCAATAGCTCGTCTATCCCCCTTAAAAATCGTCAATAGCTCGTCTATCCCCCTTAAAAAATATATTTAGAACTTCATTGCAAGATAATGGTTGTCGCTTTCTCAGATATTCACGATCTTGAGTTCTTCTTGGTTTGTTGATGATGGTGCCGTCGTTGGAAGCTACCGGTGTAGGCAACGTTGTTGTTGGCATCAATACTACGAGTATTGTCCTTGTTTGGTGGGGTCGACAGAATGACTGTAGAATGTGGCATAGTATTTAGCTAGGTGATGATTTCGAATCTCTGATAACATCATGTTTCTATTCGTCAATCTATCTACTTTCTCAAGGAATTTACGACGCTGGAGGTTAGGGTTTAGGGGTAGTCGGTAATCGCTCGTATGAGTTGCACAACCCAATTGATACTCCGTCTTGCGTTGAGGTTTGAGTTGGTATTGATCTCGAAATTCACGAAAGAATAGTCGTTGTCATAGGCGACGTTGTCGTTGGAATCAGGGCTACGCGTATCGTCCTTACTGGTGGGTTTGACAAAATGATGACGTCCTTGACGTTTTGTACCAATCTTGTAACGACTGCTCCTCGAGGTTAGGTTCAGGGTTATAAGGGTTTCTAAATATTTGGTTCTAAAAAGGAAATGAGTGCAACAACGTTCTTACATTGATCCTACCCTATTTGCGACCGTTATCAACCTAGAGAAAGAAGAATTCTTCTTCAACATGTACTCTATTTACTAAGCAGCCTCCTTTGATAGTACTATTCCTCTATTGTCGAGATTTGTCTTCTTTGGACTGGTGTTCTTCGCTTCGTTCAATTGGACAACCAATTATAAGAGGAATGATTCTTCTGTCGCTTCCTTCTGATCGGAATCAACGTTGATTTCGTAACTCATCGGAGTCTGAGTCGCAACAGGTAAATAAATATTTATATGATATACTTAGACAGGTTATATCGTAGTTTAGAAGAGTCATAGATACGGTAAACGTTTAGCTAATTAGCGATAGGTTTTGGTATACTACAGATAACGTTATCTTATTAGCGTAGGATATACTAAATTCTACGTGAATTTATCCAATCTACCCAATCTACCCAAGGCCGAGGGTTGAACCTATGCTCTGATACCACTTGTAACGCCTCAACTTTTCGGGAAAAAAATAAATAATTTCTATGCGAAAATTTTGCTAAATAAATATGATTTTCCAAAATAAACCTTTTGCTAATACAATCTCAGGATAGTTTTACGGAATCAAAGTACATTAACTTCAGAGCTGACTCTAATCTTGATACGAATCCTAAGCATCCTCGATCTTCATTACTGATATTCTTTTCGTGTCGAACTGCATCATCGTTGACTCTCCTCCATTGAATCCTGCGCCCTCTAGCAAATTGACCGCCGAAGCAATCGATTTGCTAGGATACAGACGTATCCGTGAGTGATAAATCACCCAGTAAAATAATCCAACCCAACCACCCCTCTTACTTTACAGTTAGCAGGCAAACAGAATATATATATGGTGCGAAAAAGTAAAACAGAGATAATTCACATAACTTGATTCATTGCTATCCATTAACTTAACATGAAATCTAAGATCTCTCCACGAGATCTTTCCTCCCCAACCACTAGCCATGCTCAGTCCCATGAGATCACTTCCCTTTGTTGTCGCAGGAACACCTAAGTTACGTACCGAGTGTGCACCCCCAATAACTACAACAAGGGATAAGCTTATCATGCCGGTATCACGACTAGGGTTCGCCTATCTTATAAACCACATCACAATTCTTTTCACAATCATCACTGGACACCCGCCAGTCTATCAATTCATCACTGGACACCCGCCAGTATCAATTCTCATCACAATCTCATCATATCACAACATCACGCCTGCAGGCAACCTCTAAACAGAAAATAAACCTCACAATTTATCCATTACTTAACATCGTCTAAGTGATTTCTATATCGTATACCACCCCATGTCTCTAGGGTCCAATCTAACATTCAAATGAAATATCGATACAATATCAATCACAATAATAATTGAAAACGAATAACAGACGGATCGAAACAGTTAATAAGCAATGCAATCACTTAACTTTTTATGACTGGGCCGTTGCCCTTAATCTCGTATGGTCACAAAGTCATTAAGAATGTAAGAATTATTTAATTAAGATTTAAAAACAATTTTCTAGACTTTTGTTAATTAACTATAAGTAATTAAATTAGTTAAATACATTAATTAGGTAAAGATATTTAAATAATTATCGTAACCTTAATAAAGGTCCTAACAGTCCTCTATAATAAGTTCGAGTGCTAAAAGTTGGGTTTGGATGCTCATGGAATTATTTCAAATAAAAAGATTAAGTTAATAAGCAAAAGAAGACTAAATAGATAATAAATAATTAAATAATTAAATATATTTTTATTCTAACAAAGTATCATCTTAGGACTGTAAGAAGTCTAAATAAAATTATTCGGAATTTTTAACATTTTAAATAATATTTTAAAGTATTTCTATTTAGAAACAATGCGTAATTAATAATAATTAGTTAATGGAATAATTAAATTATTATTTTAATAACATATCATCTTTGGGATGTCAGAAGTCTTAAAAAAATAGTTTAGATGTTAACATCATTAATTATAAGGTCGCAACTATTTTTTTGTTTGTATCTATAATTAAAAATAAAATAAATAGCTAATAATATCAAAAGTTTATGAAATCAGTAAGTTATGATCTTTGACATGTTAGAAAATTAGGAAAAATAGTTTGGGGATTTATGGAATAGTTTACAACGTCGCAATGAATTTTAGTTTGTAAATTTTTACAAGATAACGAATAAAAACTTAATAAATAGATAAATAAATAAAAAAATATGAATTTAACAAGGTATGATCTTTGGAGTGTTAGAAACCTAGAAAAAATATTTCGGGGGTCAAAATCGAAGTCCGGGATGATGAAAAGTCGACTCGAAGCATCACAACAGCCGCCGTAAGATCTGACCGAGTCAACCTTGCGGCTGGACCTTCTGCCGCAACCTTGCGGCTGGTTCTTGCGGCCCGCACCTTGCGGCCGCAAGGTGCACTGCAGTTTCGGTTTTTTTTTTTTGTTTTCTCGAGGTTTTTTTGATGCATGGGGCTACGGGGCCTATTGGGTTATGTCTATAAACATCAAATATACTTATAGGAGGCTTCGAATCGAATTATAATACCTCGGTTCGGATTAAATTCATTATGATCGAAAACTTGAATTTGGAGAAGACGACTTCAATTCCGTCGATCGGGGAACTTCGGGGCCGAATTGGTTGATGCTTGGTGATCCTTGGGATTGTAGGAAGTAACTCGAATGATCAATTTGAATTTTGGATGGACGAAACCACTAAACCCACTTTTCTCTCTCTTTCTTTATCTCTCTAAAAATCTATGGATCGTAGCACGGTTCTCTCGGGTTTTTCTCTCCTTTTGGATTCCGTAGGTGTTGAGTATGGTACGTGCCCTAGGTTCGGAGTGGTATTGTATTTATAGGAGAATTTGATGTAGAAAGATTAAATCGAGTCCTAACCGAATTGGGTTTCTACACGGACGAATCTAACTCGGTTTTGGGGTTACGGAGGAGGTAGAGATCGAGTAGGAGTAGGAGAGGGAGATTTAGAATTATTGTATGCATGCATGCAATTATAAAATATTTTTATAGAGATAATTAGATAGGAAACTATTTTTTTTGTAATTATCTACTATTTATGTAATAAGGAAATTAATATTATTGGAATTAAATAATACTTTTAATATTTTTTATTAATTTAAGATTTTCGGGTTATTACAACAATTATACGGTCACAAGTTAATTAATGTAACATTTAAATAAATTTTAATCACAAAAAAATAAATCTAGATTTTAGTCGAATTATATTTTATAAATAATCCATTACTTATAGACTATTTAGTTAAAATAATAATTTCTTTATTCGAAAAAAATTGGGTTGAAATTCCGGGTCGTTACACTCTTGTCTTGCTTTTTTTTCGCGGAGTTTCATGCCAATGGAAAGCTTCCTAAAGGTATTAATTCTACTTTTGTGGCTTTAATTCCTAAGGTGGAGTGCTCATTGATTTTCAAAGATTTCAGGCCTATTAGTATGGTGGGGTGGGTTTACAAATTGTTGTCTTAAGTTTTAGCAAATAGAATTAAATTCCATTTACCCTTAATTATTGGTGAGTCTCAAGCTGCCTTTATTGGAGGGAAACAAATCTTGGATGGGGTCTTGATTGCTAATTAAGCAATCCATAGCTGGAAGATGAGAAATCAAGGAGGTTTAATCCTGAAAATTGATTTGGAAAGGGCCTATGACTGTGTTAATTGGGAATTTTTGCTTGATATGCTTTCAAATCTGGGTTTCGGAGAGATTTGGTGTAGATGGATCAAGGAGTGTTGCTCCTGAGTATCCATGTCTGTGTTGATTAATGGCTCTCCCTCCAAAGAATTCAAAACTCAGAAAGGCCTTGGGCAAGGGGACCCTTTACCCCCTTTTCTTTTTAACGTAGTTGTGGAAGCTCTAAACATAATGTTGGAAAGAGCAAGGGAGCTGCAAATAATCAAAGGAATAAGGATTGGGACCAATGGGGTAACTGTATCCCATCTCCAATTTGTTGACGACACTATCCTCTTTTGTAACAATAATAGAGAGGAGATGACTAACATTAAAAGGATCCTTAGATGTTTCCAGCTCATGTCGGGG
Source organism: Rhododendron molle (assembly GCA_025413875.1). NCBI lineage: Eukaryota > Viridiplantae > Streptophyta > Magnoliopsida > Ericales > Ericaceae > Rhododendron > Rhododendron molle. Next base: position 4,908,473 of record CM046388.1, on the reverse strand, counting down.
CTGAAAATCAAATTCTCCAAGAGCTCCCTCTGTGGTGTCAATATTCCATAGCCGGATGTGATTTCCCTCGCACAGGTTATGGGATGTAAGGTTGAATTCCTACCCATTAAGTATCTTGGTCTTCCCTTGGGAGCCAACCCGAGGAGGACTAAAACTTGGGAACCAGTTTTACAAAAGATGGAGAGTAGCAAGATTAAATGTATGGAGAAGGAGAACTAATTCCACGGGGGGAGGCTCACACTTATCAATTCCTCATTCACCAATCTGCGAACCGATTTCATGTCCATTTTTAAGATCCCCGTGGTCGTGGCAAATGGTATGGAGAAGCTACAAAAATAATTCTTTTGGGGTGATACAGTGGAAAAGAAGAGGTTGCATCTGTTGAAGTGGGAATCCGTAGCAAAGAAGAAAGAGTTTGGTGGGTTGGGAATTAGGAGAGTGCTACAACAAAACCTTGCTCTGCTATCTAGATGGTGGAGGAGATTTCACGAAGACAAAGACTCTCCTTGGGTCAAAGTTATTATGTTGAAATATAACCTAGCTCAGGGGGATTGGCTACCTCAATTGCCTAGGACAGGTCGAATTACTAACATCTGGAGAGATATTTGTTCTCTAAGGGATCCGTCATCTACCATTGCCTCGGTTCTCCCTGAGGGTTTTAGAATTCAGGTTCATTCTGGGCAAGAGACATCTTTTTGGGACCATGTATGGTTGGGGGATAGGACTCTCAAGGAAGAATTTCCGAGACTCTTTCTTATCTCTAGCCAGAAATAAACACGGTCAACGCAGTGAAGGAAGGGTTAGGGTCTATGTGTTGGACGTTACAGTATCGAAAAAGGCGACTAAATGTGTTGGAGAACACCCTATCAGAGGAGTTGCATCGTCGCTTAGATCTAGTAACTCTAGATCATGCCAGAAAGGATGTGCTTCAATGGAAGTGGACGATTGATAAATGTTTCTCATCAAAATCAGTGTACACTCAATGAGAACAGATTGGTCAGACTACAAACCAAGTTTTGGGCTCCCTTTGGAAGAATCACTGCCCTCCTAAGGTGGAAATATTTTCGTGGATGGCGATTCAGGAAAGGATTCCAACGAGATCAGTGCTCTCTAGAAGGAATATCATTCAAGAGGGTCAATTGTTATCTTGCCCTCTGTGTTCCATGGATATTGAAACTCCTAATCACCTGTTATTACACTGTCAATTCTCTTGGAATGTCTGGGCTATAATCTTGGATTGGTGGCATGTATCGTGGGTATGCCCGCATTCGTTGTTAGATCTGGCTATATGGTGGTTTGATTCCAAGTTTCGAAATTTAGAGAAAAGTGTGCGGGAAGCACCCTTTTATGCTACGTCGTGGTCCTTGTGGCTGGCTCAAAATGACTGTGTGTTCAACAATGCTAACATGAGTATTGAGGTGGAGGGGGAATTGGTAAAAACAAGAGTCGCAATGTGGATGAAGGCTAAGTTTGTAATCAAGATTAATTCGGTGGAGGAGTTTAAGGTGTTTCTTGATGGTATTCGTAGGCTAAAATTGTAGTTCTTGTTGAGGTTTGAGTCTATTCAACATTCTGTTGGATGGGCTAGCTTTGTTTGCTTTATTTTTGTATTTCCCTCGTTGTTCCCTTTCGAGCTTATATAAAAGTTTCATTTGCCAAGCAAAAAAGAAAAAAAAGGTTACTATCGTACTGTGGGCCGTAATGATAACGTTTCTCTGCGTAGTACCCTTTGAGGTTCAATTGATAACGCTTGTGGGGATAGAAGTGATAGCAGGTTTTGTGTTAGAATTAGAATGATTGATTTCGTTCATGTTCTATGACAAAAATTGATTTCTTAAAAGTATAAGTAAAATGTTTTTAGTCATTTTGAAAAACAAGGAAATGCTTTGCTGTAATTCTAAATAAAACTAAAGTTTTGATATGAGTTTTTGGCTAATTGCCTTCGTGCAAAAAGGGGTTCTTCAATGTGCAATAATTATTAACCTTTCTGTTATCTACCATTAAAAAAAAAAATTTTTTTTGCTGGCAAATGAGCTACACACGATCAATAATACATCATTTTGTTTTTCTTCACACTAATAACAACACTGCCGACAAGTCGCCTATTAGATTAGATTCATTGCACCTAGGGGTGGTGCAAGGAATTTTGTTTGTTGGGGCCAAACGTTACATTCATGTGTAAGATACTTTTCATTTTCAATTCCAACAAATAACTAAATTAAGAGGTTAATTATAAAGTAGATATACACTTGTAAAATGACTTTTGCTTTATAATTGATCCCAAAGACTAAATATACATTTTGAAAATGATGCATATATGACTGGTTTAGTCCAAGCGATTAGCTGGTACATGTGGGACAATAAACAATAAATAAATGGGGACCAAAATAGACTGGTAGAGTGATATCGTACACTTACATTAGCTTAGGAGGAAGAAAATGAAAAACGCAGAAAAGACTACTCCAAAAGGTATGTGTGGAGTCTTTGAATCAAAGTCAAGCATGCCCAAGTCAATTGGAATATGAAGGGCTTACCATTGACATCGACCAAGACAATTGGCACAACCATCCAATGACAAAGATTTAGCATTTAACTCCGTGGAATCCACGACTCTGATAGGATGTTTATTTAATTTTTTTTTGAAATATATAACGGGGATGGGGAGCTTACCAATTTTTCTTTTTCAAACTTTAGAGATATTTTCATTGATAAGAAAATCATACGTCGGGAACGGCCGAACGGGTAGCCATCTTCAAGGAGGGAGGAAAGCAACCATAAAAGAGGCTTAAACTAAAAAACGAACATTCACGACCTCACATAGACAAGACTCGTTTCTGACCTCAAAAAGCCATCAAGACGACGTAGAAAACCCACAACAACAACAACACACAAGGAGTGAGACAAAGTCCCACGTAAGGGAAGAAAACAAAAGGAAAAAAATAACACAGCAAACAAAAACTAAAGCACAACCTGTGAGCAAACAACAAGTCCACACCCGGCCCTAAGTTCAACGGCCCAAAAATGCCGATCCAGACCCTCATTGCCGCGACTGCTGCTGGGTGGCCGAGAGACAGAAAAGACCACGGAACGGAACCTCTATCACTACAACAGCCACACCCCACCGTACATGAATGACAACTACTATCTCCGTCCTAAGAAACACGACTATGTTCGGTTTGAGTTTAGTGATCCAATCCTTTCTCTTTGCGCATAGTCCTTAATTATTTTTTCCCCTAATTATTACTTCCACAATTCTAATTTTTTAGTTGTTTTTGGAGTCCGTGCGACTTTTCAATTAATTATACTTTATAATCTATAATATTCTAAGCGACTTTAAAAATTTTGTTTAATAGTACAAATCGAGAGCTATTAAACAAGATCTATATTATATATAAAAAGCATTAGTGACTAACAAATATAACCAATTTAAAATTTGGTTAAGATAGAATGAGGTACTAAAAAATGGGAACGGCGGGAATACTATCATTTCTCTAACTATCATTCCACTTATTACCCTAAAATGGCCTCATATTTAAATCGAATAGGAAGATGCATTCACCGTACGATAGCATTCCTCTGTATTTATATATGTAAAACATTCAACTGTATCGATCTACCTACATAAATAAACACGTAATGGGCCAGTGACGCACTTGTGCAAACATAATCGCTGTAGTCGTAGCTTTTCTAGATTATAAAGAGAGAGGGAGGAGAGAGATGGGGGAGAGAGAAACAGGCAAAATATTGATGATGGGAGCGGGAGAGGAAGTTTGGATTGCCAGGAAGAGAGAGTACATGACGAGAAGAGAGGACAAGGAGAGAGAGAGAGAGCGCACGCGACAGATAGAGAGAGAGGAGAGGAATAGAGAGAGCAAAGAACAGAGGATAGGGCGCAAGAGAGAGACATGGAAGGACAGAACAGAGGAATGGCTCTGTGATGCAGCAATGAGAGGGGATATAGAATCACTAAAGGAAATAATGAAAATAGATGATTACATTCTGGATAAAGTTTTGGTTGGAAGTTTCAAAGGAAAAAATCCTCTTCACATGGCTACGTCAACAGGGCAAAAAGAATTTGTTCTGGAACTTTTGGAGTATAAACAAGATCTTGCTAAAGCTGTAGACACGGAACTAGGGACGGCCCTTCACATAGCTTCCTCTAAGGGGTATTTAGAGATTGTGGAACTTTTACTGGAAGTTAGCCCTGAGATGTGCACGGTTTGTGATCGAGAAGGTAATAACCCTCTTCATATTGCTGCCATGAAAGGTAATGTCAAAGTATTGGAGGTGTTGGTTCGGACCAATCCTCAAGCAGCTCGAGTTATGGTGGATGGTGACAATATTTTGCACTTGTGTGTAAACTATAATCAGCTTGCCAGTCTGAAACTATTGCTAGACAGAATTGGAGGTAAAGAATTCATCAATTCTACTGACGTCAATGGCAACAACATATTGCATCTCTCAGTTTTCGGTAAACGACATGAGGTGCGTCCATATTCAACTTTTACTGTTAAATTTTTGGCAATATTTTTTTGGTTAATGTAAAATAATTCCATTCATAAAGCCTAGCCAGCAACACTAACTGAGGACTCTAACCTAAAGTAAAAGCAAAATAATAAATGATACTTCTAGCAAAAAAGCTAGGCTTGCAACAAAATTTTACAGCATAGCTACAATATTTTTACACATCATAGTTGGAGTTCACGAACACAGTTTGTGTAAGGAGGTTCACGGGCCCCAGTGATGACATATAAGAATGATGTAACTATGTTGTAGGATTTTGTTGTAAGCCTAGCAATTCTGATATGATGTCTAGGCTAAGCTCTCTAATACGATTTGGGGATTTTCGAGGCAAATAAGAAATACTTTCGCAATAGTACAAGTATAGAATAATACTAGACTAAAAGCGATAGTATTGTGCACATCCCGATCGTTGATTTTGGCAATCAATGGTTGGATGGTTGGGATTAGGCACAACACTGTGCAATCCGGACCGTTGATTGCCAAGATCAACGGTTGGGATGTGCATATAACGGTGCGCACAACACCTTCCCCGGGTTCTCCAAAGTGTTACAAAAAATTCAAATTCCAGTTAGGAAATTGAAAAGAACGTAACAATGGAATCTCATCCAAAAAAACAAACAAAATACAAGAGATAGAAAAACCCTTGGATTTGAGATCGAAGGAAAAGAGTCCTCAAATGGAGAACCAGTGACTTATTTAAAAGAAGGAAGACCTTTACAAGGGATGAAGCGATGAAGGCAAGAAGAACAACACTCTTGGAGAGTATTGAAAATCTTTAGGGGCGGGGTAAGAGCATCTCTAATCCAATTCTCTTAAATACTTTTTTTCTCCTAAATCTCTTTTTTCATCTCTATATTTTTCCCTCCCAAATTTCACTCCAAATTTATTACTCCAATCTCCCTCCCAAAATCCCCCACCAAAACTCTAACTTCAATCCCTAATTAATCCCGAATAGATCCCTATTCGGCGGGTGTGCACCAAACCCGAACCGATCGGTTGTAATTTTGCTGGATTGATTTCGATCGACAATGCAAGAAACTAAGAAAGCATGTTGTTATCATTACTGCTGCTGCTACCACAACTTAAATTTACCCATAGCAGACTCCGGAACGATGTGGAAATAATTCGATTCGGCGAAACTAATGAATCTGTCTTGATTGGGGTAAGAGATTTCGGTTTGAAAAGTAAATAAAACTGTGTTAGAAATAGTTGCATCAGAAATATGAAGAAAAGGGGTGAGCAACAAAAGGAATCGTGTGAGTAGGGGATCAAAATACAGCCAAAAAACGAACACCAAATTTTACCCACCTGGAATCGGCATCAGAGAGGGAGAGGCGGTAGAAGAAGAGCGGAATCTGATGGAAATCGTAATCTAAGGAGGTTCAATTACTTGTTGTCAGCGGCTTTTTATATGGTGCTAACTGCTGAGTTTTATTTTTTTTGTACTTCGGAAATTAAACTGGTGCTTTCTCGCTTTTGTGAGGAGATGTTGAAGATGAGATGATTTGTAGCCAAGTTCCAAAAATACCCATGCCTTTAATGGTCAGTTTGGACGGAGTTAGCTCGGGGGACCATTTAAACGTGCATTATAAATGTTGAGGATGCAATAGACACAATTTGTAGATTGGGGACCAAATTGACATTTCTCTAATACTTTGGGGACCATCCGTACAAATAAGTCAATTTTTCCACGTACAGCACTATATTTTCCACGCACACAATCAAGTAGAGTGAGTATTTTGATGTTAAAAACATCAAAAATACTATGTGCAGGGACACTTTGCAGGGACCCGTGCAGAGATAATTGTGTTTGGCCCCATTTCGGGTCCCAAAAAAATTTAGAAAAATATCCATAAATTTTTGAATATTATTTTATAGGGCCCTGTAAAAAATTAGCTCATGCGGATATTGGTAAGTATTACTTTTGGATTCGTAGGGGCGAACTGCTCAGTTTGTCCCTACGAATCCAAAAGTAATACTTACCGATATCCGCAGGAGCTGATTTTTTACAGGGCCCTATAAAATAATATTCAAAAATTTATGGATATTTTTCTAGATTTTTTTGGGACCCGGAATAGGGCAAATCGCGATTGTCTCTGCACGGATCCCTGCAAACTGTCCCTGCTCGTAGCAGGACTGTAAAAACATGACTTCCACATAGGCTTGTCATTGGGCCGGATTTGACAAATCCGAATCCGATAAGACTCGAATCCTATTGTGGTAATCCGAATCCGAAAAATTCGGATCCTATTCGAAAATCCGAATCTGATCCGAAAACTTTTTTATTTCAAAAATTTTAGCTAAAAAATTATTTTCCAAAACAAAAATTAAAAATAAAAATACATCTTCTTAAACTGTTTTTTCTCAAAATAGAAAATTTTCTTTTTTTAAGAAAATTAAAAGAAAATTTAAAAAATAAAAAAGTTTGGATCGGATTGATAACAGATTTAATCCGATCCGATCCGTATTTGAATTACTGGATTCGGATTATCGGATCGACATTATCGAATTCGGATTGGATCCGGATCCATTAATAGGCCTACTTCCATAGACACTTCAATGCATCTGATTAACTACGTAGAAGAAGAAATGGCAGCATGGGAGGAGGAAGATCATCAGATGGCAGTAAAGTGGTGATTTCACCAAGGGAAAAAAATTTAGCGATCATTCTCTACATGTTTCGAACATCTCTATCTATCTATCTATCTCTCTCTCTCTCTCTCTCTCTATATATATATATATATATATATATATAGAAAAACAAAATTTATAGAGCTTGATTGGAGCAATTTTTTTCTCTTATTTAGAGATATAAAACTTGATTGGAGATAGAGGTGGTGGCAAGGTTTGTAGGTGTAGAGTGCCTTTGGGTTGTTTGGCGTAAAACTAACGTTAAGTTATTTATCTCATGTTTAATTGTAAATAAGTTTTTTTGAATTGTCTTCCATTTTCAAATTTTTGTTAGTTTTGTATCAAATTTATTATAAAAAGATTTTCACTAAGTCTAGATGAGAGTAATTTAAGAAGTAAAATATTATGATTCCACAGTTAAATTTTTTTTTACTAAAACTACAATTATAGGGTACTCGTAAACGACCACCAATTGGTGCCCAACACCCTTCTCCACACACGAATATATGATGGAAAAGCGTGTTGGGGACCACGTGGAGGAGCCCCAAGCTCACTGAATATTTACCTCTTTGTTAGGAATATGTGTGAAAGGTTAAGTCTCACATCGGATAAATAGAAAAAGAGTTGGACCTTAATATACAATTGGATGACTCACCACTTACAAGACTTAGCCTTTTAAGTGGATATGAATCAATCAATGTATATCGCGTTCAGGCGATGTGGTGTGGACTCTGCGGACACTCCCAACGGATTGGGCCTGCGTGCACACGGGAAGACCTCAAGTAGATAGACTCCCAACACTCCTAAAATCTACCTTGTTGAACTTTTCCTTTTTTATGTATAATGTACGTATATTTTCTTTAATTTATCTAAATCTTAGACCGTGTATATACATATTTCAGATTATCAAATATCTGCTGCTTGAGCGGCTGAAAGAAAGAAAAAATGGCGATGAGCTTGGTCAATTAATAGATGTGAAGGCAAGAAATGGAAGTGGGTGGACAACACTGGATATTCATTCCCGAGTAGCAAAGAGTGAAGATAACATTAATGAATATCGTGATATCAAAGGCGTCCTACGTGAATCTGGGGTTAAAAAGTCCGACAAACTTTTTTTCCCATTTGATCCTTATTGGCAGAAGAAGAAAAAGGATACATTAATGATTGTATCATCGTTGATGGCGACGATGTCATTCCAAGTCGGAATCAACCCTCCCGGCGGTGTTTGGCAAGAAACATCAGCAGGACACAAAGCCGGGAAAGCTATAATTGCTTATACCAATCCCAAAGCGTATCCGTACTTAGTGTATTTCAACACGGTAGGATTCCTTATGTCTTTGACTACAATCTTAGAGCTCATTGTTGTTTTGCCAACACAAAAAAGAGCTTTTGGGTTTATTCGAGCTGGAATCTCGTGGTTGACGATCATGATCATTGTGTTCGCTTATACATTTTCCGTCATCGTCGTCTCGCCCCCAGCGATGTTTAAGTCCGTAAACCTTGTCATTCTGGCAACTGTTATAGTGTGGGTGGTTGTGATATCATTTCTCCGCGTACTACCATTCCAGGCCCAATTGATCCTACTTAGCGGACTGATAACAATTCCAATGGAAGTGATAGCTCTGGGGCCAGTACCTTTTGTAATTTTGGTTGGATTTTTATATAGTAAATTATACGGAGGTTTCGTTAAATTATATAAATTATTGGCACAAGGTGGAACTAAGCCCACTGAAAGCACTGACCAGTCGACTGGACAGACGGCCCCACCACCAAATCCAACTGCAGCTAGCCAGAACGATTCCACGAGTGTTTCTATCCTGGAGTAATTATTCAATGGTCCTTGGAACTGCCATATTCGTGTTCGAACGCCTTTTCTCACCGCACACTTATGTGGGATTCGTAAATTTTATTTGGGGCAGAAATGTGTATTGGAACTAAACAATTTTAAGTTACCACGTGTTGGTGCCCCAAGTGCTCCCCATAGTTGTTCTTCGATCATGCCATGCCCTGAGTTTTATATGCTAGGAAAGTTCTATAAGACACTTTTCTTTTTGTGTGTTCTCTTTATGTATGTACTTTCTGGTTATGCTAGAAATTTAATTTAATTACTTGTGTCATGAATCTAATAGGATTTGTGTTAATATTAATACACTATCCGTCTCATTTGTTTGTGTTGTTTCATAAGGAGTACTATTTTGAAATGTCCCAAATTGTTTGCTTTGAAAGAAAAGTCAAAGAAAGAGGTGTGTAAATTTTCATAAACTAACCCTAATAAATTAATGATTAAAAGTTACTTTGAAATTAAAGTGTCTCGATATCATTTAAATGTGCATGGAAGTTTGTAAATGTATATTCATCACAAAAGAAATGTCTATTGAAAATTTGGTTTATTGACAGTAATGAGGGATATTTTGGCTAAATAATCTTTGGATTATTTTTATTTTGCCTTGTTCAAATAATTTATTGTATTTGTTAATATTTTGTTAATTTCTTGGAATATGTATTTGTCTCAACGGGAGGAATCTAAAATATAAAAAGTTATGATTAAAACCTTAAAATGTTTACTGAATATGAAGATAATGCAAAATAGACAGATTTTTGAACTATTTTTATCTTTATTCTTGCTTTCACTATTGTGGGTTATAATTGTATAAATTCCTCTATCAATAATCTATAAAAATTTGATGCAAAACTTACAACGACGAAACAAATTTGAATGAAGTCATATAGTAATCCATAAGAATTATTAATCGTATCCACACTTATTGAGTGATGGTCAGCGAAACCGTAGTATTAAGCGAAGGATAACGTAATAATTTTTGTTGAGTTTCTTTCTGATTGCGTAATTTCATAAGAAAAACATGGGATCAAATTTACAAAATTCAGTTAAAAATTTAAATGGAACAAAGAATAAACATGGAATTAAGTTAGTGGGCAAATAATCACACTTGAACTGGCTCCGATCTTGAGTCCGAAAAATCAATTTTAATGTAATTGCTTAGAAAATTAACCAAAAGGGTCATTGGTGATATAGCTTTCTTGCAATAAACGCTGGGAAAAAAAAAACAACTTAATTTCTTTCAATAAACTCAATTTGCTGTAAGTGGCCAATTTTATCTTAACATACAATTTAAGCTCTAGTGTAAACTAGGGGTGGCAAATTGAACCCAAACCCATTAACAAACCCAGACCCATCAACTAAAAAATAGACCCAACCCAACCCACTTATTAGTTGGGTAAAAATGGGTCCAAACCCAACTAACCCATTATTAGATGGGTCTTAATTGGATATCAATTGGGTCAACTTAAATGACCCAATGGGTCATGAAGGTAACCCACCAAAAATTCCCTTCTCTTTACCCAATTTCTCTGGGAATGAAGGTAGCACAAAGCGGATCAAAAAAAAGGTAGCACAAAAAATTCCCGCTTGGACCAGTCAAAATTCGTGTCTTTTACCAGGTCTCTCTCTCTCTCTCTCTCTCTCTCTCAGTTCTACTGTGATAAATTACACGTGTCCAAAAATATTTTGAACAGTCCGAACTAAAAATCAATTGTAACTGGTAATAATTACTTTGACAAGTCAAAATTGAAAACACATCTCATCCATCGATTGTGCGAATGGACTGATGACATTGCGCTCCGCCATGAATAACTCTCATGGTGGTCCCGCACAGGGTTTAGATTAAAAAGTTAAGTGACTTTTTTTTGTCCTTATTCAAATTTTTTTTGCATTTTTTTGTTTTGCGTCAAACTTTTGTGGCTTATTGATTTGTTTCGATGAGAGGAATCGGAAAAGTAAAAAAATTTGATCGAAACTTATAATTTTTTGAATAAAGACGACAATGAGTCAATAAGACAAAAATTTAACTTATTCTCGTCTTTTTGAAAAATTTTATGAGTTTCAATCATAATTTTTTACTTTTTCGATTTTTCTCGACGAGACTAATCACTAAGCCACAAAAGTTTGATGCAAAACTATCAAATACGAAAAAATTGAATAAAGACAAAAAAAAGATATGTACATCTCGCAACGGGTTAGTTTTGATTCTGATCGAATGGAAAATTCAATTTATGAATGGAAAGCTGGCTTGTTCGGATAATGGTATAATAAGCCTCCGTACGATGTCGGGTTAGATCACATGTATCGATCAAAGTTTTGAGTGTGTGAGCTTACCACACTCTATAATTTTTCATTTGGCATGAGATTGAGAATGAGGCGACATCATGGAGAGAGAGAGATGAACCAGAATCAACAATTTTTTAGTATGTAGTATTTAATTGGGTTAATGGGCGGGTCGGGTTGGGTTTTAGATAAATGGGTTGTGTTTGGGTATGGGTAATTAGACTAATAATTAATGGGTCTAAATGGGTCAATGACCCATTAAAGACCAACCCACTAACAACTTGCCCGTTTGCCACCCCTAGTGTAAACAAAGGTTAAAATAGTGTCGTCAAAATTGTAATTTAATATGCGAGAGAGGTAAGAGATTCATTTCGAGGATGAGGTTGTTATCTTTTGAAAGCTCAGTTTGACGAGGATATGACCGTATCGGACCGGTACGGCCAGTGCCTCCCGTTTGACCTCAAAATTGGTACTGTTATACCCCTGTGGCCCGTTTGTTTGCCTTATAAGACGCCTGGATATGAGATAATTATAAGGCGGATAAGCTTTTCGTGGACTTATGTGCGTAGAAGTTCGTAAATGTGTATTTCATCACAGCGAAATGTTTACTGAAATTCTAGTGCTTTTTTCCACTCTTATTGAGTGCCGTTACCGTGGTATTAAAAGGAGGACAATGTAATGGTCTTCAGTCGAGTTGCTTTATGATTGCGAAATTTCATTAAGACATAGAACAAGTTACACAACCGGATAAAAAAAACTTAAATGCATGTATGGATGAATGAACATAGAAGTCAGTGGGGTTAAGTGACCAACCTGGCTCCGCCTTTGAGTCCGAGAAATTAATTTTAATTAATTGCTTAAACAATTTGACAAAGAGATTCATTGGCAATATAACTTCTTGGATGATGATACCCCGATACCCCCAGTAGGAAGACCTTTACAAGGGACGAAGGGAAGAAGATCGAACAACACTCTCAGAGGTTATTGAACCCTCCGCCACCCGCATAAGCCACGGTAGCCACCTCATAAGGGTGGCGAAAATCTTTAGGGGCGGGTAAGAGAGAAAACCCTTTGATTTCGGCTCATTTGTTTGGACCGGACTTTTTTTAGCTGTTTTGTTGGTGTCTTACCAACGTTGGGAGTTTTTTTTTTTTTTTTCTTAAAACATGTGGGGTGAGGTGTAGTGATAGATGATGTGATGATCCATGGTGTATCACTACACGGTTTTTGTTTTGTATAATTTCTTTAATTAATTGTATGAAAATCTTTCTTTACTGATAAAAAAAAAAAAAAAAAAACAATGGAGGTGGCCGCAAGGTTTGTAGATGGAGAGAGCGGACCTTAGGGTTGTTTGGCTTTCTTTTTTGTTGTTGTTAGGCAAAAGATATTTATTAATCTTTGAAAGAGATATGCAAAGATTAAACAGACTAAGGGCGAAATGAATAAACACACCTGAGAAGAAAAAGAAAATCAAAGGAGGCAAGATGCCAACAAGGTTGTTTGGCATACATATTACTAACGATATATATCTCATGTTTGAACTCGATAAACAATTTTTTTGATTTGTATTACATTTTAAAATATTTGTTAGTTCGTATCAAGTTTATTATATAAAGATTTTCAGTTAGTCTTGATGAGAGTAATTTAAGAAATTATTATGATTCGAAAGCACAAAAAAATGTTTAAGAAAACTACAGATAGTCGAGAATCTGAAAATTTATAGGGTGCTTGTAGACGACCGCCATTTGGTGCGCAACACCCTTCTCCACACATGAATATGTGAATATGTGATGGAGAAGGGCGTTTGGGAATCACGTGGTGGAGTCCCAACTCATGGGTATCGTAGCGGCATAGGCTGTCTGGGTCGTGGTTTGGGTGGGTGGCTGTGGCGGCGGGTGGAGATGGTGAGCTGATCTAGAGTTGATTGGCAGGGTGATTGGGCTTAGGGTTTGGTTTTACCCGTTTGGGCCTTGCCTTAGATTTGGGCTGAATTGTATATCTGAGCTTTTCGGCCTTTGTGTTGTTTTGAACTTTACTGTTTAAATCTGTGCATTTTGAGGCCCATAGCCATAGAGTGTCTTGAGCTATGTCCCAATAGGTGTTTATCCAGTTTTTTGTTGAATTCCCTTCCTCTAGTCAAATTTCTTAATAAAACTTTGTTGTCTATCTAAAAAAAATCTACCTTATTGAACTTGTCCTTTCCTATACATCTATATTTCTTTGATTTTTATCGTAGACCGTGTATTTACCTATTTCAGATTATCGAATATCTGCTTAAATGGCTGCAAGGGAAAAAAGTAGAAAACATGATCTTTGGCGGTGAGCTTGGCACATTCGTAGATGCGAATGAAAGAAAGGGAATGCTTAAGTGGCTGCCTGGGAAAAAAGTACTTGAAAAGATGTGCTTTGGCGGTGAGCTTAAATTAATAGACGTGAATGCAAGAAATGGAAGTGGGTGGACGGCGCTGGACATTCATTCCTGAGTAGTAGAGAGGGAAGATAAGAAGAGTGAGAACTATCGTCGTATCGGAGACGTCGTACGTGAACATGGGGTTAAGAAATCCGACAAACTTTTTTTCCCATTCGATCCTATTTGGCAGAAGAAGAAAAAGGAAACATTAATGATTGTATCGTCGCTTATGGCGACGATTTTATTCCAAGCCGAGATCACCCCTCCCGGCGGCGTCTGGGTCGACAGTTCACCGGAACACGATGCTGGGAAAGCTATCATTGCTTACACCAATCCCAAAGCGTATTCATACTTGATGTGTTTCAATACGGTAGGATTCCTTCTGTCCTTGACTACAATCTTAGAGCTCATAGTTGTCTTGCCAACGCAAGTAAGGGCTTTTGGGTTTATTCGAGCTGGGATCTCATGGTTGACGATCATGATAATGGCATTCGCTTATACATTCTCCGTTGTCGTCGTCTCGCCCCCGGAGATGCATAAGTCCATAAACGTTGTCATTTGGGTTGTTATACTGTGGGCCGTTGTGATAACAGTTCTCCGCGTACTACCGTACCATGTTCAATCGATGCTACTCAACGTGATATCATCTCCACTACAAGTCGTAGTTCTGCTACTGCCATGTCGAAAAAAGCGTGAACACATTCTGGATAAAGTTTTGGTCGGAAGTTTCAAAGGGAAAAATCCTCATCATTGCTACATCAAAAGGGCAAACAGAATTTGTTGAAGAACTTTTGAATTATAAACAAGATCTTGCTCATGCTGTAGACAAGGAACTAGGCACGGCCCTTCACAGAGCATCCTCTAAGGGGCATTTAGATATTGTGGAACATTTAGTGAAAGTTAGCCCTGAGAAGTGTGTGGCTCGTGATCGAGAAGGTAATAACCAATATGAGGGTTATTACCTTCTCAGGGCTAAAAAAATGTTTACAAAGACTACTGCGGTTAGTCGAGAATCTGAAAATTTATAGGATGCTCGTAGACCACCACCTATTGGTGCCCAACACCCTTCTCCACACATGAATAGTGATGGAGAAGGGAGGGGAACCACGTCACAGAGCTCCAAGCCCACTGAAGAATTACTCCTAAAATCTATCTTATTGAACTTGTCCTTTTCTATGTATTTATATGTCTTTGATTTTTATCCAAATCTCAGACTGTGTATATACATATTCCAGATTACCAAACATCTGTTGCTTGAGCGGCCGATGAAAGAAAAAACAGAAGGTGGTGAGCTTGGTCAACTAAAAGATGTGAATGTAAGAAATGGAAGTGGTTGGACAGCGCTGGATATTCATTTCCGAGTAGCAGAGAGTGAATCTGAGAAGAGTGAAGATAAGAAGAGCAAGGCCTATCGTGACATCGGAGACGTCCTACGTGATTTTGGGGTTAATAAATCCGACAAACTTTTTTTCCCATTTGATCCTTATTGGGAGAAGAAGAAAAATGAAACATTAATGATTGTATCATCGCTGATGGCGACGATTTTATTCCAAGTTGGGATCATCCCTCCCGGCAGTGTTTGGGCCGATTTCACCGGAACACAAAGCCGGGAAAGCTATAATCGCTTACAACAATCCCAGAGCGTATCCCTACTTAATGTTTTTCAACACGGTAGGATTTCTTCTGTCTTTGACTACAATCTTCGAGCTCATTCTCGTTCTGCCAATGCAAATAAAGGCTTTTGGGTTTATCCGAGCTGGGATCTCATGGTTGACGATCATGATCATGGCGTTCGCTTATACGTTTTCCGTCATCTTTGTCTCGCCCACGGAGATGTATAAGTCCGTAAACCTTGTCATTTTCTAACTGCTATAGTGTGGGCTGTTGGGATATCATTTCTCCACGTACTACCATACAAGGTTCAATCGAAACTACTTGGCGTGATAGTATGTCCACTAAATGTGACAGTTAAGGTGCTACTATGTTTTGCAAGAATTTTGTTTGGATGTTTCGGATGTTGTTTTGGCTGTTTGGTTGCATGTTTAGCCTGTTTGGCTGGATGTGCTATCGCACCAGCAGCATTGGCAGCAATTTACAAGTGGGCTGGAGATTCGGACTCACCACCAAGTAATCCTACCGTCCAGTCGGCTGGAGATACGGCCTCACCACCAATTGGTGCAGTTAGCCAGAACGACTCGAGGATTGTTTCGATTGAGGAGTAATTATTCAATGGTCTTTGGCAGTGCCACATTCATGTGCCAACACCGTTCCTAGGCAGAAATATGTGTTGAAAATTAAACGATTTTATGTCGCCATGTGTCGGTGTCCCAAGAGCACCCAATAATTGTACTTTGATCATGCCATGCCATGAGTTTCTTATGCTAGGAAAGAGCTGAAGGACACTTTCCTTTTTGCGTGTCCTCGTTATATTTGTACTTTGTGATTATGCTCAATTTAAGTTGTGTCGTGAATCTAATAAGATTAAGTGGTGTTATTCATTAATACTCTTTCCGTCTCATTTATTTATTTTTGTTTCATATACTATTTTGAAATGTCCCAAATTGTTTGCTCTCAAAGAAAAGTCAAAGAAAGAGTTTTGTAAATTTTCATAAACTAACTCTCATAAATTAATGATTAGAAGTAACTTTAAAATTAAAGTGTCTCAATATAATTTAAATGTGCATGGAAGTTTGTGAATATATATTCATCACAAAGAAATGTCTATTGAAACTCTGGATTGTTGACAGTAGCGATTGGTGTTTTGGCTTGATAATCTTTGGACTTTTTTTTGTGTGCCTTATTCATAATTTTTCACATTTGTTAATATTCTGTTAATTTCTTGGAATATTAATTTGTCTTGACGAGAGGAATTTAAAACTGCAAAGTTATGATCAAAATCTTAAATATACACTGAACATGAAGATAATCCAAAATAGACATATTTTTTAACTATTTTTTTCTTTATTCAATTTCATTATTTTGGGTTATAATTTAATAGATTCATCTCATCGAAAGAAATCAATAGTCTATAAAAATTTGATACAAAACTTACAACGACAAAACAAATTTGGATGAAGACAAGAAGTATCCACAACTATTGAGTGATGGTCAGAGAAACCTTAGCTAAGATGAGGATAACATAATAATTTTAGTAGAGTTAGTTTCTGATTGCACAAGTTCATAAGAAAAACATGGGACCAAACTTTCAAGATTCAGATAAAAAATTTAAATGGAACAAAGAATAAACTTGGAAGTTAGTGGGGCAAGTAATCGCACTTGAACTGGCCCTGCTCTTGAGTCAGGAAATATCAATTTTAATGTAACTGCGTAAAAAATTAGCCAAAAGAGTCATTGGCGATATAACTTTCTTGCAATAAACACTGAGGAAAAAATCTGTACTATCTATACTACTTCTTTTAGGGAAATTATAATGCCACGCTACTTTCTTCTAGTGCCACGAAACTTACTGTGCATTGACCATCACACCCTGTTTGCTTTCTACCTATAACACTTTTCCCCATCAAATCCACTTGTCTCTCTCTCTCTCAAAGATCAAACTCCTTGTACGAATGCAGCTAGAATACTTCTTCCTTTTATTTAAAAAGAAAATCCAGACATCTTCCTCAAACAACAGACATCAATGAAGAAATCTAGTATACCTCTTTAGTTAATTTAGTAAGAAAGTCAGAACCTCTTCCTAAAAAAAATCAGAAAGTACATAAAGGGAAGAATGAAGGGCGAAATTGCTTAACAGAATCTAGTTTTCTCATTTTTCCCTCTTCTCACTCTACAATTTATTCTATTCCCAAGACCGGTGACGGCAATCTAAGACGTCCTCCACCATTGGAAAAAGTTCTTGATGACATATGATTGCCTACGGTAGAAGTGTTCGAATCTGGACGATTGGATCCAGGAATGGCCACAAAAGCAGGTGCGAATCGATTGAAGAATTGGTGGAGGACGATTGAAAATTTTGAATCGATTGAATAAGGAAATTAATAAGCGCAGAGGGACCAGGGATAAGAAGTGGATTTGTGGGTTTACGTGGAGTTTGACTGCAGGCCAACAGGAGAAAACAAAATGCAGGAAATGGGGGTAAACTTGTTAGACCCAAAGAAGTGGTCGTGGCATTAGAAGAATGAGTCGTGGCATTAGGGCCACCCCTTCTTTTAAATGTACGAAGATGTTTCCTCCTTTTTCTTTTTCAAAAATGTCCCCAACACTTGCAATTAATATCAGTCTGTAAAAATTTGACGCAAAACTTACAACGACGAAACAAAGTTGATTGAAGACAAAAAGTAATCCATAAGAATTATTAACTGTATATATCCACGCTTATTGAGTGATGGTCTGCGAAACTATAGTATTAAGAGGAGGATAACTTAATAACAAGTTTAGTTGAGTTGCTTTCTGATTGCGCAATTTCATAAGAAAAACATGGGATCAAATTTACAAAATTAAAATCCGATAAATATTTAAATGGAACCGATATCGGTTCAGGGTGGTCGGTCCAGTCAGGTATTTCGGGTATTTTCGGGTTTATTTGAGCATTTGCACCTGACTTGCTTCTGCATAATTCCCTCAGATGGTCAAACATGAGCTTAGCTACAAGAATATAGGCATAGCGGTGAATGCAATAAACAAAAGCGGGCGAACACCGCCGGTTATTTCACTGCAATTCCGAGCAGGAAATCAGTCAGCTTCGGAGACCATTACAGACATCTTAATACTTCTGAATTGTTAAGTTGACTTTTTTACATTCTCACACAAACTTTATACAGAATGTAAACATCGACACTACTAAAAAATAGATAAATACTTCGGTCATTTGGTGTGATCTTTCACTTTTAATCTCGCATTTAAAACCGTGGTCTATCAAGGTGTAACTAAAAGTCTCTATCTTTTAACCACAGGATAAAAACCGTGATTAAAACTCATTAAAACCGTGACTAAAAATATAAAAACTGTGATTAAAATGACAAAATCGTGACCTTTAATAGCTTAACATCTCAGTTTTATTATAAAACCGTGGTTGTTTAGAGAGAAATAATCTTAGTTTTTGAAAGAACCGAGATTAAAAGTGGCGTTTTCCTAAGGGAAAAAATCCCACATTATTTCTCCTGTTGGGTTTTGAACCCAAGTCTCTTGAGTTTTGCATACAATCTTCAACCAACTGCACCACACACACTTTTCAATATATAATTGAAATATTTAATATATAACATATGCGTTCAACATTAAAATATATTTCGAACATCATTTTGAACCATTAAATTTTAAAATTAGCAATTTTGATAAACATGAAAGTTGTAGCCTTTTGTGTTATTGTTTAAACCCAATTTGAATTGTCTCAATTAATGTAGTTCTGAATATAGAGTTATACTCGAAATACATTTGGCGACGAAATGCAACCTTCATAAATTTTGTCACCAAAGGTACCCATTTGGCGACGAAATATATTTTCATCGCTGAAAGTGCCCCATTTTGTGACGAAATATTTTTTGTAGAATGGATGAGAGTGACATTTATTTAGGGGTATTGCGCGAGGAGTCGATTAAAGGGTAAGCGACTTTTAACTTTTCCTATATAAGAGCTTTCATCTCAAGTCTAAAAAAAATGTTCTCTAACTTACGACCTCAGTTTCTAGATGACTGGGATTAAGGGTTCTTTTTATCTCAATTTTTTCGAAATGAGATATATTCTTTCATTTACAATCTCAGTTTTTGGAAAACGAGATCTATTTTTGAAGTTACAATCTCACTTTTAGATTACTGAGATTAAAAAATCTTTTCATCTCAGTTTTTTTGTGAACGAGATATATTCTTTCATATATAATCTCAGTTTTTTGAGAATGAGATCTATTCTTCAAGTTACAATCTAACTTTTTAGATTACTGAGATTAAAAAATCTTTTCATCTCAATTTTTTCGTATAA
Source organism: Rhododendron molle (assembly GCA_025413875.1). Taxonomy (NCBI): domain Eukaryota; kingdom Viridiplantae; phylum Streptophyta; class Magnoliopsida; order Ericales; family Ericaceae; genus Rhododendron; species Rhododendron molle. The sequence goes on along the minus strand of CM046388.1, from coordinate 4,888,851 downwards.
CGGAGACTAAAACTATAGTTACAATCTAACTTTTTAGTCCTAAGAAAAATTGATTGAAGAAAAAAAGAAAAAGAAAAAGAAAAAGATAAAAACAAAAAGAACTGCCGAATTTGACAAAAAGAAAAAAAGTTGAAAACATATATCGATTGAAGCTCTCAAGCAAACTTCGCAGAACTGATTTTTTCGGTTTACAGCAAAGTATCAGGTTCTATGGCTTCCCCCACAATCCTGAAATTAAGTCAGAATTTACACCAATAATTTCTGCCGTTCAAAACTCTCTCTCCATCTCTCCTGTGTGCTCCAAGAGATATCGACAAGAGACAACCCCCACATTGAGTAATTCACTCAAAATCGAGTAACTCTTTACTCGAAGTAAGACGAATTTATGCTAATTGAACCATGCATTCTTTATAGCATATAAATCGATTTTACTTTATTTAAAAAGTACCTAGCGGAGCATAGTTGTTAAATAACAACCAACCGTTCAAGATCGTAGAAACTAAAATACTCCAATTTCAGTTTCATGCCAAATCAAATATAGTAACCCAATCTATTGGGGACCAAAATGGCACGACGGAAATACTTTGGGGACCAAAAAAGAAAACAAAGCTATGGGGTTGTGAAATACCAAGTTTGCCCTTCATTTTGACGGAGGGAAGTAACGGCGTGACCTCCAGGGACCATTTAAATACAAATTTGATACGTTGGGGTTGCAATGTTTACAATTGGGATATTGGGGACCAAAGTGGCACGACGGAAATACTTTAGGGACTAAAAAAATAAATAAGCCGTTAATATATATTCAATTTTTCGTCGTGTCATGTCATTCAGATTTTCCTCGGAGAATTTTCTATTGACAACACATAGAAATAAAAATAACCCGTGGAGATATCAATCTTTTATCAAGGACTCTGAGGTAGGTTCCACACACCCTCCATATTTTGCACAATGGGTGTCCTGGGGTGTTCCATTGTTGGTGGGGGTGTAATGGGGCGCTTTTTCTCTCTCTCTCAACTGGCAGTTTTTCGAACGATTTTGCCATATTGGCTGAAATTTTGCAACTTTGAGAGCAAAATGACTTTATGCATCGGTATGGAATTCCAAGTCGGGATCAATCCTCCCAACGGTGTTTGGGTTGACAGTTCAGCAAAATATAAAGCCGAGAAAGCTATAATTGATTATACCAATCCGGCCGAAAGCATATCCTTAATGTATTTCAACACGATAGGATTCCTTCTGTCTTTGACAACAATCTTGGAGCTCATTGTTGTTTTGCCATCGTGAAAAGGGGCTTTTGGGTTTATTCAGGCTAGGATCTCATGATTGCAATCATGATCATCAGGGGCGAAGCTGTTGGGCCGGGGGCAGGGACTTTTGGTTTTGGTTTCGTTCCCTGAGTTTTGAAAATTTTATTTTGTGATATTTATTCATTTATAGCTACTTATAATTCTAATAACTTTGGTTCGATTTGATAAAAAAATCAATTATTTTACATTCTTATTTCTCAATTTCTTTCATAAATAAAAATAATAATATGTGACTGTCACTACAAGAAATTTGACAAGACCAGTGTTTTTTCTACCAATGCTTCCAAAAAGTGCTACAATAAGAGGTTTACGCCAGCACTTTTTCTAGCCGCTACTAGAATGGGGATTTCCTAGCGCTCAAAGCAAAAGTGCTGGGATTGGCAGACCGCTTCCCAGCGCCCAAGCAAAAGCGCTAGAATAGGCCGACCGCTTCCCAAGGCCAAGCAAAAGCGCTCGAATATACCCCATATTTACCAACGCCCCAAAAAAAGCGTTGGAATAGACAAAACCCCCCAGACCATTTATATATCAAAAAATTAAGTACTATAATTTTTAATTTGATTGAATCGGTGCAAAAATCTTATTATTTTGATCATATTATTTTAAAGTGTCATTATCAATTTTTATTTTTAGGGCTCTCATAATTAAATATATTTTGTTTAGGATCCCAAATAAAGAGCAATAGCTTAATTATGATAACCCTAGAGACAAAAATTAATTATAACCCTATAAAAAATATGACAAAAAAATAAGATTTTCGTACCAGTGCAAACGGATTGAAAAGTGAACCATTTAACTTTTTAACCATATTTTTTGATATACAAATGGTCTAAAAAACACTAGTTACTCCAATTTTCAAATTGGGTTTGAACAATAATACAAAGGGGTACAACTTTCATGTTTATTAAAATTATTTTTTTAATGTTTAAAGGTTCAAAATGACATTCAATTCATCTTTAATTGCTAATTTTAATGTCAAATATATATGTTATATAATAAAATTTTCAAACATATTTCAAAAACTATGGGTAGTGCAGTTGGTCTAATTAAGTTGTTGTGCGTGGTGGCTAGTTCTCTTAGAATACCTGGGTTCGAAACCTACGAGGTGTACCAAGTTAATTTTTTCCTCATATGAACATGTTTATACCAGCCGCCAAAATGTTCATTTTTTCCTCAAATGGTTAATTTTTTCCTCATATGAACATGTTTATACCAGCGGCCAAAATGTTCATTTTTTCCTCAAATGAACATGTTTATACCAGCGGCCAAAATGTTCATTTTTTCCTCAAATGAACATGTTTATACCAGCGGCCAAAAAGTGTTGGGAAAGAGCGTCTACACCAGCACTTACAAAAAGCGTTTGTACAAGAAATTTTATACCAGCACTTGCAAAAAGCGTTGGTATATGTCTATGCCAGCGCCGATGTCCCAGCGCATTTGGAAAGCGTTGGTATAACCCCTTAAGGTATAGCAACGGTTTTTGATATCAGTAACAGCACTTTTAACCGCTACTATATTTCCACTTTCTTGTAGTGTGTTAAAGTAACCTAAAAAAGAAAACAAAATAATTGATACTATATTTTAACTGTATTAAGGTTTTTTTTTTTTTTTTGATCCTTGTATAAGGTTGATGTCTGAAATTCTAGAAGGTTTTGTTCCATGCCTTGTCAGATGCTATTTCACATTTAACGGACCGAAGGCTTTCTATAGCAGTTTGATTGTTCTCTTCGGTGGCTTTCTGTCACTGTTTTGCAAGACTGGTTTTCAGTCTTTTTTTCGTGTTTTCTCTTTTGGAAGTTTCTCCCTTTCTTTTCCCTTCTCTTTATCTCTCTCTTTCCTCTAAGTACCATTTATCGAGTTTTTATCTAATAATATTTTTGTCATTTCAAAAAAAAAAAAAAATCATTTCAATGTACATACAAATGTAATGTATTGAAAAATAAAAAATTTATAATATAATAAGTATACACTTCATAAAAAAATATGTCTATTAAACCGGTCCTTCCGGATTAAAATCTCAGCTCCGCCACTGATGACCATGGCATTCGCTTATACATTTCCAGCCAATGTTCTATGACAAAATTGATTTCTTAAAAGTATAGTTAAAATATTTTTATTAAAAAGTCATTTTGAAAAACAAGGCCAGGGGAAATGCTTTGCTGTAATCCTAAATAAAACTAATGTTTTGATATGAGTTTTTGGCTAATTGCCTTCGTGCAAAAAGGGGTTCTTTAATGTGCAATATTAACCTTTTTGTTATCTGCCGTTCAAAAAAAAACCTTTTTGTTATTTAAAACCCGCAAATGAGCTACACACGATCAATAATACATCATTTCGTTTTTTTTCACACTAATAACGGCACTGCCGACAAGTCGCCTATTAGATTAGATTCATTGCACCTAGGGTTGGAGCAAGGAATTTTGTTTGTTGGGGCCAAAAGTTACATTCATGTGTAAGATACTTTTCATTTTCAAATCCAACGAATAACTAAATTAAGAGGTTAATTGTAAAGTAGATATACACTTGTAAAATGACTTTTGCTTTATAGTTAGTCCCAAAGACTAAATATACATTCTGAGAACGATGCATGATGCATGACTGGTTTAGTCCAAGGGATTGCCTGGTACATGTGGGACAAAAAATAATAAATAAATGGGGATCAAAATAGACCGGCAGAGTGATCTCGTACACTTACATTAGCCTAGGAGGACAAAAATGAAAATGGTAAAAAAGACTACTCCAAAAAGTATGTGTGGAGTCTTTGGATCAAAGTCAAGCATGCCCAAGTCAATTGGAATATGAAGGGCGTATCATCGACATCGACCAAGACAATTGGCAGAACCATCCAATGACCAAGACTTAGGATGTCTATTTAATTTTTTCTAAAATAGACCGGTAGAGTGGTCTTGTACACTTACATTAAGCTAGCTAGGAGAACAAAAATGAAAAAGGTAGAAAAGACTACTACTTCAAGAAGAATGTGTGGAGTCTTTGGATCAAAGTCACGCATGCCCAAGTCAATTGGAATATGAAGGGCTTACCATCGACATCGACCAAGACAATTGGCAGAATCATCCAATGACCAAGACTTAGGATGTCTATTTAATTTTTTCTAAAATAGACCGGTAGAGTGGTCTTGTACACTTACATTAAGCTAGCAAGGAGAACAAAAATGAAAAAGGCAGAAAAGACTACTACTTCAAGAAGAATGTGTGGAGTCTTTGGATCAAAGTCACGCATGCCCAAGTCAATTGGAATATGAAGGGCTTACCATTGACATCGACCAAGACAATTGGCAGAACCATCCAATGACCAAGACTTAGGATGTCTATTTAATTTTTTCTAAAATATATAACGGGGCTGGAGTGTACTTACCAACTATTTTATTTTTTCAAACTTTAGAGATACTTTCATTGATATGAAAATCTTACAATATATCGGGAACGGGTAGCCACCTCCAAGGAGAAAGGAAAGCAACCACAAAAGAGGCCTAAACTCACAAATGAATTGAACATTCAAAACCTCACACAGACAAGACTCGTTTCCAACATCGAAAAGCCATCAAGACGACGTAGAAAACCCACCAAAACAACACTCACAAGGAGTGAGAGAAAGTCCCATGCAGGGGAAGAAAACCAAAAAAAAAAAAAAACAGCAAACAAAAACTAAAGCAAAACCTACGAGCAAACAACAGATTCACACCCGGCTCTAAGTTCAGCCACCCAAAAACTCCGATCAAGACCCTCACTGCTGCCATGTAAAGGGCGGCCGAGAGACAGTAAAGACCATAGAACGAAACCTTAATCAGCAAAGCAGCCACACCACACCGTACAGCAACACCAACACTAACTACTATCTCCGTCCCAAGAAACGCGACTACGTTTGGTTTGAGTTTAGTGATCCAACCCTTTCTTTTGCACACAGTCTTAATTATTTTCTTCCTTAATTATTACTTCCTCAATTCTAATTTTTTAGTCATTTTTGGGAGTCCGTGTGACTTTTCAATTAATTATACCTTATAATCTATAATATTCTAAGTGATTTTAAAAACTTTGTTACAAATCGAGAGCTATCAAATAAGATCCAGATTGTATATAAAAAGTATTAGCAAGTGACAAAATATAACCAATTTAAAATCTGATTAAGATGGAATGAGGTACTAAAAAATTGGAACAGCGGAAATACTATCATTTCTCTATCTATCACTCCACTTATTATCCTAAAAATCCAAGATTATCCTATGCTCATTGGCATTAAGTTTGGTTACATTCCTCATTAACTGGCCTCATATTTAAATCGAATTAGGAAGATGCATTCACCGTACGATAGCATTCCTGTGTATATACGTAAAGCATTCAACTGTATCTACCTACCTACATAAATAAACACGTAATGGGCCAGTGACGCACTTGTGCAAACATAATCGCTGTAGTCGTATCTTTTCTAGATTATAAAGAGAGAGGGAGGAGAGAGATGGGGGAGAGAGAAACAGACAAAATATTGATGATGGGAGCGGGAGAGGAAGTTTGGATTGCCAGGAAGAGAGAGTACATGACGAGAAGAGAGGACAAGGAGAGAGAGAGAGAGCGCACGCGACAGATAGAGAGAGAGGAGAGGAATAGAGAGAGCGAAGAACAGAGGATAGGGCGCAAGAGAGAGACATGGAAGGACAGAACAGAGGAATGGCTCTGTGATGCAGCAATGAGAGGGGATATAGAAGCACTAAAGGAAATAATGAAAATAGATGATTACATTCTGGATAAAGTTTTGGTTGGAAGTTTCAAAGGAAAAAATCCTCTTCACATGGCCACATCAACAGGGCAAAAAGAATTTGTTCTGGAACTTTTGGAGTATAAACAAGATCTTGCTAAAGCTGTAGACACGGAACTAGGGACGGCCCTTCACATAGCTTCCTCTAAGGGGTATTTAGAGATTGTGGAACTTTTACTGGAAGTTAGCCCTGAGATGTGCACAGTTTGTGATCGAGAAGGTAATAACCCTCTTCATATCGCTGCCATGAAAGGTAATGTCAAAGTATTGGAGGTGTTGGTTCGGACCAATCCCCAAGCAGCTCGAGTTATGGTGGATCGAGGTGACAATATTTTGCACTTGTGTGTAAACTATAATCAGCTTGCCAGTCTTAAACTACTGCTAGACAGAATTGGAGGTAAAGAATTCATCAATTCTACTGACATCAATGGCAACAACATATTGCATCTCTCAGTTTTCGGTAAACGACATGAGGTGCGTCCATATTCAACTTTTACTGTTAAATTTTTGGCAATATTTTTTTGGTCAATGTAAAATAATTCCATTCATAAAGCCTAGCCAGCAACACTAACTGGGGACTCTAACCTAAAGTAAAAGCAAAATAATAAATGATACTTCTAGCAAAAAAGCTAGGCTTGCAACAAAATTTTACAGCATAGCTACAATATTTTTACACATCATCGTTGGAGTTCACGAACACAGTTTGTGTAAGGAGGTTCATGGGCCCCAGTGATGACATATAAGAATGATGTACTATGTTGTAGGATTTTGTTGTAAGCCTAGCAATTCTGATATGATGTCTAGGCTAAGCTCTCTAATACGATTTGGGGATTTTCGAGGCAAATAAGAAATACTTTCGCAATAGTACAAGTATAGAATAATACTAGACTAAAAGCGATAGTATTGTGCACATCCCGATCGTTGATTTTGGCAATCAATGGTTGGATGGTTGGGATTAGGCACAACACCGTGCAATCCGGACCGTTGATTGCCAAGATCAACGGTTGGGATGTGCATATCACGGTGCGCACAACACCTTCCCCGGGTTCTCCAAAGTGTTACAAAAAATTAAAATTCCAGTTAGGAAATTGAAAAGAACGTAACAATGGAATGTCATCCAAAAAAACAAACAAAATACAAGAGATAGAAAAACCCTTGGATTTGAGATCGAAGGAAAAGAGTCCTCAAATGGAGAACGAGTGACTTATTTAAAACAAGGAAGACCTTTACAAGGGATGAAGCGATGAAGGGAAGAAGAACAACACTCTTGGAGAGTATTGAAAATCTTTAGGGGCGGGGTAAGAGCATCTCTAATTCAATTCTCTTAAATACTTTTTTCTCCTAAATCTCTTTTTTCATCTCTATATTTTTCCCTCCCAAATTTCACTCCAAATTTATTACTCCAATCTCCCTCTGTGGTGAGTACGGCTCGGCAGAAGGCCCCTTTTTGCCTCGGACCGGTGATGTGGTCCGGTAGAGAGGTAAGCATGGTTCGGCCCTGATGGAGGCCACTTAACCCCTGAGCTCGACCCGTTGATATGTTGCACTGTTGGGTCGGCGGGGGTGAGGTTCGGTGTACCGAACCCGATCCACCGAAGGGGAGTACCCCACTCCAGGAGAGATGTTGCTCCGTATACTTGTCGTGGAACCCGGTTCGACGATTAACCACCGAACAGGGTAGCAGCTACGGCGAGGTCACGAGTGGCCGGATTGATTGGTTCGGCTGTACGGCCCACCACCGAACCATATCCCCCCTGACTTGAAGAGGAAGTCAGGAGGGGAGTCGGTAGAATAAGGAACGTTTCATTAATCCCATTATGGTAGGAGCAGGCCGTTAGGGATCATGACGAGCCTAACTTCACGGGATTGGATTTGGATGCCATAGTGGGCGAACCAATCACCGTGCGCGTGGGGTAAATGCGTGGTGTGGATACCGCCTTTACCCGCGCCTATAAAAGGAGTGTTGATGCTGAGAAATAAGGTACGTGAAACTGGACCCTCAAACCCTAGTACTCTCATTCTCTCCTTTTCCTGCCACTGACTAGATCGTCGGAGTGCCTATCCCGGACCACCACGATCCGGGTTTAGGCACTAACGTGTTCGCTACTTGTGCAGGTTCCCACCAAGATCCAACCACCCTAGCCACCTTAGCACCAGAGGTTCGACCGGAGAAGTACGGCACCACAATTGGCGACTCTGCTGGGGACCTCTTTGAACTCATCTAGTGGTGTTACTTCTTCCCCAAACCTCTTCTCCCTCAAAACTTCAACGTCCTGAAGATGGCTTTCACGGACGGACGACTTCTTGGTTTGACCCATTTCGATCCAAACTTCGCGGCTAACCCCTCCCCAACGACTCAGCAGGTGCGGATGGACCTGGGGCTGGCAGGCTCACCTCTCAGGGGACCTGATGGCACGGTCATGATGGGATCGACCGTGGCTGGAACAAGTACCCGACCTGTGGGTACGGCGTCGTTCTACATCGACGGAGTCCACCGCACGGCAGCAAGCCTTGGGCCACCCCCGCCTCCTCCGGAGCTCCCGGTGAGCATAGAGGAGGAACTGCTGCGACTAAGGACGCAGGTGCAACAGCTGCAAGCACAGCAAGGATTACCTCCGGCGGCCGGGTCAAGGGATCGACGCCGAAGGAGGAATGTGGCTCGTCAGACACAGACAGCTGATACGGCCAGGGCCTCTGCCTTCACGAGGCTCGGCGGACGAACCCACCTGGAGTCAGATCACCAGGGAAACAGTCAGCATGAAGCCCACGGCGGCAATCACCGCCGAAGGAACGACCCGGAGGTCAGTGGGACGGCGTCGAGTGATAGGGCGAAATCGCAAGGGCGAACGCCATCGTTGATAAGACCTCGGCACGGCGACCGAAGGCGTAATACAGGCATCTCCCCTCACCGCTCCACAGGAAGTGGGGATCACCGAGAGCACCGCGCCGAGTCAAGGTCCGCCGGCCGGAGAATCGGTCTTCGAAAATTTCACCCGAACCGAATCGACAGCACACCTAGCAGCTACTGGGGAAGGAGATGAGAAGTTACCGAGAGTGGTCGAGGTATTCGTGAAGGGCCGATTACAATGGGTAGATAATGGCCTAATGGGTCTAGAAATATTGTAATTTGGCAGTGCATGGCTGTCGTCACGATAGTGAATATCAGGGCCGGCGAGAGAACCACCTACCAGGCGATGCAACCGCCCAAGGCAGCGTCCGGGTCCAAGAAGCGGAGATCGCCGGAGCCGAGCGTCGACGGCCGGGGGCTCCGCATGCCGTTGTCGGATAAGCGCTCGAGGGACGCCGAACCAGATACGCCCTCATACTGTCGGTGGTCAATGCGCCGAACCTAAGAGAAGCGGCGGTAGAGAAAGGGGGGTCGCCTTTAAGGCCATAGCAGAAGAGGTTCCCCTCCCCAACTTCAAGGTCCCAAAGTTCAGCATGTACAATGCAAAGTCAGATGCTCCGACCCATATCCAGCAATTCAAGTCTATGGCCGCACTCTGTGGATTGAGCGAGGCAATGATGTGCCGGACTTTCTCCTTGAGTCTGCCTGACACCTCCATGCTGTGGTACACGCAGCTCAAACCAGGATCGATCAACAGCTTCGGCGAACTGGAGCGCTCGTTCACCGCCCGGTTTGTAGCTAGCAACAGGCGGCCGAAGACGGTGGAAGCCTTGACGGACCTTCGGCGAAAGGTTGGAGAATCCTTGAAGGACTACTCCGAACGCTTTTACAACGTCTACAATTTGGTTGAAAATTGTGACCAGAAGACAGCGGCTACGTCGTTCAAACGTGGCCTGGACAGAAACTCCGATCTCTCCAAAGAACTAATGCTTCGGCCACCGAACGACATGTCGGACTTAATGCAAACCGTCGCCCGGTATATTGAATTGGAGGAGTACATTGAGGGCTCCGATGTCGCAAAGGTCGCCGAACCACCAAAGCAGGCGGTAAAAAAGCAAGTCAATGTGGTGGCCAGGGAAGCTGCCGGGGCTGGTGGAAACAGAGGAGGCGGCAAGACAAGGGACCGGCCGCCGAGCGACGCGCGGGACCACCTTGCCATCACCACTTACTTCAAAGAGCCGATCTTCCGTGTGCTCCGAGAATGCGGGAGGCTTCCTGGTTTCCAGTGGCCAACAGGAGCGGCAGAGAAGTTGGGGACTGCAGACGGGCGCGAGCCGAACCAGCGGGTGTACTGTTCATTTCACAACGAGCAGGGTCACTACACGACGGCCTGCCAGCCGTTTAAACTTTACCTGGAGGAGCTGGTCCAACAAGGGAGAATGGACCGGTGGATTGATCGGACGAAGTCACCCAATGCAGGTATTCAGCCGAGGGCTCAGATTCTGGACGGCGTGGTGCAGTGCATCCACGGACCGATGGATCCGAGCCGGGCCGGCAGGCTCCATGAAGAATTGTGCCACGCGTCACGCGAGGTGATGGTGGTACAGCCGTCTTTGAAGCGCAAGATGGAGGATCGTAATACGTGGGAGATCACGTTCACCGAGCGAGACTTGGAAGGGGTGTCACTGCCCCACAACGATGCCTTGGTCATATCGTTACCGTTTCAGCGGAAGTTAGTCCGCCGAGTGCTGATCGATCAAGGGAGTTCGGCGGAGATTCTCTACTTCTCGGCGTTCAAAGCCCTTGGCCTCTCGGAGGAACGGTTGTCCCCGGTGGACGCTCCTCTCGTTGGCTTCACAGGGATTCCAGTCTTCCCCCTTGGCAAAGTGGTGCTTCCTGTCTATGCCGGCTCGATGCAACTAGACGTGGAATTTATTGTGGTGAACTCGCCGAGCCCCTACAACGCCATCCTCGGCCGTAACTGGTTACACGGCATGAAGGCTGTGGCCTCGACGCTCCATCAGTGTGTACGTTTTATTGGCGAATCGGGGCGGCAGGAGACCATCAGGGGGGACCAGATGGCCTCCAAGAAGTGCTTTGTTAACTCCGTCCGCGGGAACAGCAAGGCAAAGAGGGTTCAATGGATTGAAGTCCCCGAGTTGCCGGAGGGGAGCAAGCCCGGTGAAGCTATGAAAGAGGAACTGCAGGGGCCAGACGAAATTGGAAGACCGGCTGTTGATAGGGCCGTGGAGGAACTCGTTCGGGTACCAATTAACGAGGATGGAACCCGGTTCCTTTTGGTTGGCTCGGAGCTGAGTGCAGCCGAACGTGATGAATTGGTCCACTTCCTCAAGGAGAATGTGGAGGTATTTGCTTGGACTCCCTACGAGATGCCGGGCCTGAGCCCTGAGGTGATCAAGCATTCGTTGAATGTTGACCCGAGCAGAAAGCCGGTAGTGCAGAAGCCGCGCCGATCCTCGGCGGCACACGCGGACGCCGTTAACGAAGAGGTCGATAGGCTCATTGACGCCGGAGCAATCCGGGAGGTGCAGTACCCCACCTGGTTGGCCAATCTGGTGGTGGTGAAGAAGAAAAATGGCAAGTGGCGTGTGTGCATTGACTTCACCGACTGAATGATGCATGCCCAAAGGATTGCTTCCCTTGCCCATGGATCATCAGTTAGTCGATGCCACGGCTGGGTATGCACGATTGAGCTTTATGGATGCGTATGGGGGTACCACCAGATTGCTATGGATGAGAAGGACCAGGAGAAGATCAGATTCATCACGCCCGAGCAGTGCGTTACGCTCTGGGTGATGCCCTTCGCCTGGCGAACGCCGGGCGACAAGCCAGCCAGATGATAGCCCGCTGCTCGTGAGGCTTCTTGCTGGCCGGGTGATGGAGGCCTACATCGACGACATGGTGGCAAAAAGCAAAGATGCTTGCTGATCACATCCTTCACCTTGGTGAGATTTTTGGCGTGTTGAAAAGGTTCTTGAAGCTTAACGCCGAGAAGTGCGCGTTCGGTGTTGGATCAGGCATTCCTTTGGCACTTGGTCACTCGCCGAGGCATCGAAGCGGACCGAGTCAAATCAAAGCCATCCAGAGATTAGGGCTCCGGCCACGGTGAAGGAGGTTCAGCGCCTCGCCGGCATGGCAGCGCACACTTAACCGTTTCATCAGCAAGTCCTCGAACGTATGCCGCCCATTTTTTCAGTCCATAAGGCAACAGCCGAAGGAGCTTTTAGTGGACGGCAGAGTGCGACTAGGCCCTTGCTGACTTGAAGATCTGTCTTATCTAGAGCCCCTTGCTCGTCGATCAAAGATGGAGAAGACCTCTACCTTTATCTCGCCGTCTCCGAGCATTCGGTGAGTGCGTCTTGGTCCGGCAGCCAGGCTCTGAAGAAGGAACTAACCAGCAGCCAATCTATTACATCAGCAAGTCGCTCCTACCCGCCGAGACCCGCTATTTGCCCATAGAGAGACTGGCACTTGCGTTGGTCACGGCGAAGAGGAAGCTCTTGCCGTACTTTCAGAGTTTTACCATCATAGTTGTCACGGAGTATCCGTTGAAAACAGTCCTCCGGAAGGCGGACCTATCTAATCGGCTGTGCAAGTGGTCCTTAGAACTGGCTAACTTCGACATACGTTATCAACCCCGTACGGCGATCAAAGGACAGGTGCTGGCTGACTTTGTCGCCGAGTTCTCCCGAGGGGTGGATCAGAGAGAGGGCGATGAGCCAGTCACAGACGTAGGAGCAACCGAGCCTTCCACCACGCCTCGGCTGAGTCACCCAGCACATGACAAATTCATCACTAAGCGGCCTATTCCCGCTCACCGAGCCAAGATCTTCACGGGCCACGCCTGGCGGCTCCACGTAGACGGAGCATCCAACAACCGAGGGGCTGGGGCCGGGGTTGTCTTGGTGTCGCCAGACGGGACGATGCACGAACAGGCTCTCAGTCTTGGCTTCCCAGCAACAAACAATGAGGCTGAGTATGAGGCTCTCATAGCCGGGCTACGGTTGGCTCGGCACATGGGGGCCGAGGAGGTTCAGGTATACAGCGACTCTCAGCTGGTTGGAAATCATCTCAACGAAGACTATGAGGCCAAGGATGCACGCATGAACAAGTACGTAAGCCATGTCATCGCTCTGACCGGCTCATTCAAGAATGTGTTCTTCGATCATGTTGGGCGAGACCTCAACTCTCATGCCGATGCTTTAGCTGGGCTCGGCGCCGTTTGTGCCGAGCATGATGGGGACCGAACAATAGCCCTCGGAGAAATCCCCTCGCCGAGCTTTGAGACTGCGCCCCACGAGGTTATGGATATCCACGGGGCCCCAAGTTGGATGGACCCTCTCATCGCTTACTTGAAGGATTCCACCTTACCCGCCGATCAGAAAGAGGCCCACAGGATCCGTTGCCAATCAACTTCTTACTTCCTGGATCCGTCCGGCGTGTTGTACCGCCGATCCTATACTGGGCCCGACCTCCGTGTGATCCATGAGCAGGAGGTGCCAAGCATTCTCAAAGAATTACATGATGGCAGTGCTGGTTGCCACACCGGTGGACGTTCCTTGGCTGACCGTGCCCTTTCTCAGGGCTATTGGTGGAAAAAGATGGTGCATACGGCTACGGAGTTTGCAAAGCAGTGCGAGTCGTGCCAAAAGCACTCACCGCTCATCAACCAGCCAACCCTACCATTGCAGCCGGTTTCTAGCCCGTGGCCCTTTGCTCAGTGGGGGGTCGATATCATTGGGAAGCTACCTAAGGCGACCGGCGGTTTCACGCATATCATTACGGCCACTGATTATTACACTAAGTGGGTGGAAGCCAAGGCACTCATCACAGTCACGGCTGCCGACGTGGAGAGTTTCCTTTGGAAACACATCTTTACCAGGTTCGGTGTGCCGTACGCCATCGTGTCTGATAATGGGACCCAATTTGTGGCCGATGCTATTAAGGCCTTGTACAAAAGGCGCGGCATTCAGATGAAGACGGCCTCCGTTTCCTATCCCCAAGGGAACGGGCAGGCTGAGGCCGCCAATAAGGCCATCTCTGCCGGACTGAAGCGCCGACTCAAGAATAAGCGTGGCAAGTGGGCGGAGGAGCTGCCCGATGTGTTGTGGGGCTATCGCACCACCCCACGACGCGGCACCGGCCGGACTCCTTACTCCATGGCGTTCAGTGTGGAAGCCGTTCTCCCAGTGGCTGTCACCCGCCCAACGGCACGAACTGCTAATTTTAACGTTCCAACGAACGATGCCATGTTGGCCGCCGAGGCTGACCGTATTGATGATCTCCGAGATAACGCCCACATTAAGTATGCGGCCTATCAGCAGCAGTTGGCTCGGAGTTATAACAAGAATGTGCGGGCCAGGCCTTTCAACGTTGACGATCTGGTCCTTCGGCAAGTGGTCCAAAAGAAGGACCTGAAGAAGTTTATGCCCAAGTGGGAGGGTCCATTCCGTGTGGTTAAGAAAGTGGGCTACGGGTCCTATGAGCTCGCCGAGATGGATGGAACGGCTATTCCGAACCACTGGAACGCCCAGCTACTTCGCAAGTTTTATGCCTAGTTTCTTTTCCTTTTAGTTTCTTTTCCTTTTATGTTTTTGCCTCGGTTGTTTATGTAAGCCCTTGGGCAAATGATCTCAGTTCAATAAAGTTTTGATTCATTCCAATTTTTTGATTGTTACGATTGTTTATTGCCCTCGGTGGGCTCGACTTATCTCAAGCCCTCAATAAGACCTGAAGGGCGCCGAGGCAAATTTTTCCGGTTCCCGTTCGGCAATATGGGACATGCATTATCCTGAAGGGAGCATGCCCAGCCAATGCCGCTCCTTTGCTTCGGCAGAGTCATGCTCGGCTGCATGATTCAACCGAAGCAGGGGGCTAGGTGCGGCACGCTGGGGCTGGAACAAAAAATAAAAAACACCACGTGCATGAAGTGCAATACATGGGACGATATGCATGAAGTGCAGAAAATTAGAACGAACGCTGAACTAAAGTCTTCATTGATTACTTGAAACTTACAAAAGAAATGGCTCGGCAGTGACAAAGTTCCACGCCGTCCACAGACGACAAAAGACAAGAAAAACAAAAAATCCTACTGGTTGGCGGCGGAGGTGTCCTCGGTTTCCTTCGGTGGAGGGCTGGAAGTCGGGTTCGGCTGCTCGGTAGGAGGAAGGGGCCCAGGCAGATCCATAGGAGGCACCACTGGGGGCTCCCTTCGGTGGTTTGTGGCAGGGATCTCGGCATAGTCGAGACCAACCTGGAATCCGCGGAGGAATGAGCTGTTGTGAACCGCCTCCATTTTCTTTAGCTCGGCGGACTTGAAGTTCCGGACCAGGTCTTCGACCTGCTTCTTGTAGTCATCGCCGGCTTCATTGTAGCCTGCATCACCAGCCTCCTCCAGGAGATTCGGCAGTTTCTCATCCGCCTTCCTTTTCTCCTCCATCAGCCGATCCCGTTCGGCGGAAAGGCTCTGGACCTGGAGCAGCAGCCGGTCCCGCTCCTCCTCCACGGAAGCTGCGTCGGCGACCTTCGCCTCCAGCGCCTCGGCCTTGTCATGGGCCTCCTTCAGTTCCTTCCTCAGCGCCTGAATGTCTCCTTTCTGGGTCTTCCTCGCCTCAAGGACGACATCCATGTCCTCAAAGGCTCGGCTAGCACACTGCCCGGCCTGCAATGAAAAAGCATTAGAAGAAGTCGGAGCGAGTTGCCTTTTTAGGTTGAAGGAGATTGGAATTATACCTTGGCAAGGAATAGGCAAAGTTCGGCCATGTTGTTGGCCTTCCCGGTGGGGAGGCCTTCCATATCCTTCGGCAAGGCTACCCCCTTGAGGAGGGTCATGGCCAGGAGGGGGTTGTCTGAGAGGCTGTCCCCCTTTGTGATCACATGCCCGTCGGGGCACGTGAGGTCCGGCACAAAGATCTCTTGGGGCTCTGCCAGCCCTGTTGTATCTGTCTCCGAGGCATGGCCGGTCCCGACGAACGCCACATCGTCCTCGGAGACCTTAGGCCTCTTCTCGGCGGCTTGGTTCCCCTCGCCAGCTGGTTGATTCCTCCTTCGGCGGCGGGAGACCTGCGGCTGATTGGAGATAACTGAAGGCTGCCCTTCCTGTACCACCTGTTCGGTGGGAATCTACTCTGGAGGCTCCTGTCAAACCGGCAGATTGCTGGTTGAGAGGTCCTGGGCTTGATACTGCTGCTGCAGTGCCTGGTCGGCGACGGAGGACAGATCGAGGGCCTTCCTCACCATCTTGCTCTTATCTCTTCGGAGGGCGAAACCAAAATAAGTAGGCTCGTAGCCGAGGAGTCTGGGAGCGTCCCGGTTGGCACACTGAAGAAGGGCGATCAAGTTTGGCCACCTCCCGGTGAGGAGAAGCGCTTTGTTTGGTCCGGAGCAATCTGCGTATTTGGAAAAAACAGAGGACATTAGTATGTATTAAGGGGCAAACCAAAATAGCATGGTTAAGTTAAAAAGAACAAGGAGTTACCAGGTTTATCTGTATAGCCGAGGCCAGGATACCCTCGTGCTCGGGGAATCTTGTACGGCCGCTCTATTGCCGTCCCTACCCTGGTTGGGCAGGGGATGTCAAGGAGTGGGTTGATGGGCCCCCACTCGAAGTTCCCGGAGACCTTCACCAAGACTCCGCTCCACTTCTCGGAGTCGTACAGGCGGTCAACCAGGTGGTCGAAGTATTGCCTCGGTGCGAGGTAATACTTGTCGTGTTTGGGGTTCCTTGATACCATGTACATAAGCATCAGGTCCCCCAATTGGAACGGCAGGTTATTGGTCTCGGCTAGTTTCATAGCCGAGCACAGGATTCGCCAGGCGTTTTGCGCGACCTGGATCGGCGCCAGCTTGTACGAATCCAAGAAGTAACGAAGGAAGGGGCTCATGGGAAATCTCACCCCTCCCTCCGTAATGGCAAAGAGAGGAAGGACATCGAAATCTTCACCGAAGGGTATCCTGTCGGCGGTCACCCTCTCGATCAAGACGTCATCCGGGATGGCGTATGTCTCCCGGAATTCGCTGGTGAACCCTCCTGGACCGTCTCCGTAGAATTTGTTGTATGGCATCGGGCCAAGACCGGTCGGCGGTGGAGGAATGAGGTTGACGTCTCGTGGGGCGGCAGCAGCCCCTCCAGCGTTGGTGGCGGTTGGAGCCCCACCGGACGATGTGGATGCGCCGGCTTGGGTTCCCGTCGTCGCACGTTCAGCGCGAATCTGCTCCTCAGACTCGGGATCTGCAGAAGCATTTGGGGAACTGCCCCGGTCAGCGGGAGTCCCCCTACATGCACTGTCGTCTACTTGAAGGGGGACAGTGATCCCTGGTATGATGGACGGTCCGGTGGGAAGGGGGAAGTTGCTAGAGCTCTCGTTGAAGCTTCGGTAGCTTCTGCCGAGGCTTTGGATCGTCTCCATAAGGGCTGGGTAATCCTCGGGATTGATGTTCGGCAAGATCCTCGAATCCACCATGAGCTGAAGACCTAAGAACAAGGAAAGGGAAGAGAATCAAGACTCCTACTTCAGCATGGCTATTCCCCCCAACCTTTCACCGGGGGAGGTTTCGAGGGATCTTGTTCGGCAAATAACAAGGGTCTCCTCCGAAGACAGTTTGGGTAAGTGTTAAGATGATCGACCGCTGTATATACAGGCGGTAGATCATGGCCAAGGGCGGCCATGGGGGGCGGTTTACACTGTTCAAATCGAGGTTTTGCACTACGAAAATGGAAGAAATAGGCCAGAGGAGGCCGCAGCCTTGCAAAATCAAAGGAAAAACACGGCGTAAGGGAGGTCAGAGTTACCTGAATACGCTGGAACTGCTGGTCGACGGGAAACGACGGCGGAGGCGATTGAGGCAGCACGAAGTTGCAGAGCAAGGAGCGAGAGGGAGAGCAGAAAGTGATTTTCTGCCTTGCTCTCCCCCTTATATAATGTAAGGAGCAAGAAGGGGGAGTCCTAGAGTCGTGCGCCGGAACCGAAGCGACGCCAGTCCGCCCATCCTCAATGTGCCGCGTGGAAAGCCTGCATCGACCCGTACTCGCGAAGCCCTTCTTTTCGCCACGTGTCCCCCTACGTTGGGCTAGGGGTTAACCCCAGCCGTTAGATCTCTGAGGCCCGACGGTCCCATCAGCCCCCTCTGCAGCCAAACCATCATTACTCCTTCCACAAGACGCCTTCTCGTTACCTCTCGATGGTCCGGTGTAATACCCTCGGCGGGCATACGTCACACGACTCAACGCTTCTTCACCTCGTCTACGTATGGTTCGGCATGGACCCCTCGAGATGCATCCAATGAGAACCACATGTCAACTCCTCCCATTATTTCCCCAACCAGGAAGGAGTTGAGGGGCTATTGTGGTGAGTACGGCTCGGCAGAAGGCCCCTTTTTGCCTCGGACCGGTGATGTGGTCTGGTAGAGAGGTAAGCATGGTTCGGCCCTGATGGAGGCCACTTAACCCCTGAGCTCGACCCGTTGATATGTTGCACTGTTGGGTCGGCGGGGGTGAGGTTCGGTGTACCGAACCCGATCCACCGAAGGGGAGTACCCCACTCCAGGAGAGATGTTGCTCCGCATACTTATCGTGGAACCCGGTTCGGCGATTAACCACCGAACAGGGTAGCGGCTACGGCGAGGTCACGAGTGGCCGGATTGATTGGTTCGGCTGTACGGCCCACCACCGAACCATATCCCCCCTGACGTGAAGAGGAAGTCAGGAGGTGAGTCGGTAGAATAAGGAACGTGTCATTAATCCCATTATGGTAGGAGCAGGCCGTTAGGGATCATGACGAGCCTAACTTCACGGGATTGGATTTGGATGCCATAGTGGGCGAACCAATCACCGTGCGCGTGGGGTAAATGCGTGGTGTGGATACCGCCTTTACCCGCGCCTATAAAAGGAGTGTTGATGCTGAGAAGTAAGGTACGTGAGACTGGACCCTAAAACCCTAGTACTCTCATTCTCTCCTTTTCCTGCCACTGACTAGATCGTCGGAGTGCCTATCCCGGACCACCACGATCCGGGTTTAGGCACTAACGTGTTCGCTACTTGTGCAGGTTCCCACCAAGATCCAACCACCCTAGCCACCTTAGCACCAGAGGTTCGACCGGAGAAGTACGGCACCACACCCTCCCAAAATCTCCCACCAAAACTCTAACTTCAATCCCTAATTAATCCCGAATAGATCCCTATTCGGCGGGTGTGCACCAAACCCGAACCGATAGGGTTGTAATTTTGCTGGATTGATTTCGATCGACCATGCAAGAAACTAAGAAAGCATGTTGTTATCATTACTGCTGCTGCTACCACAACTTAAATTTACGCATAGCAGACTCCGGAACGATGTGGAAATAATTCGATTCGGCGAAACTAATGAATCTGTCTTGATTGGGGTAAGAGATTTCGGTTTGAAAAGTAAATAAAACTGTGTTAGAAATAGTTGCATCAGAAATATGAAGAAAAGGGGTGAGCAACAAAAGGAATCGTGTGAGTAGGGGATCAAAATACAGCCAAAAAACGAACACCAAATTTTACCCACCTGGAATCGGCATCAGAGAGGGAGAGGCGGTAGAAGAAGAGCGGAATCTGATGGAAATCGTAATCTAAGGAGGTTCAATTACTTGTTGTCAGCGGCTTTTTATATGGTGCTAACTGCTGAGTTTTATTTTTTTTGTACTTCGGAAATTAAACTGGTGCTTTCTCGCTTTTGTGAGGAGATGTTGAAGATGAGATGATTTGTAGCCAAGTTCCAAAAATACCCATGCCTTTAATGGTCAGTTTGGACGGAGTTAGCTCGGGGGACCATTTGAACGTGCATTATAAATGTTGAGGATGCAATAGACACAATTTGTAGATTGGGGACCAAATTAACATTTCTCTAATACTTTGGGGACCATCCGTACAAATAAGCCAATTTTTCCACGTACAGCACTATATTTTCCACGCACACAATCAAGTAGAGTATTTTGATGTTAAAAACATGACTTCCACATAGGCTTGTCATTGGGCCGGATCTGACAAATCCGAATCCGATAAGACTCGAATCCTATTTTGGTAATCCGAATTCGAAAAATTCGGATCCTATTCGAAAATCCGAATCTGATCCGAAAACTTTTTTATTTCAAAAATTTTAGCTAAAAAATTATTTTCCAAAACAAAAATAAAAAATAAAAATACAACTTCTTAAACTTTTTTTTTTCAAAATAGAAAATTTTCTTTTTTTAAGAAAAATAAAAGAAAATTTAAAAAATAAAAAGTTTGGATCGGATTGATAACAGAATTAATCCGATCCGATCCGTTCCGTATTTGGATTACTGGATTCGGATTATCGGATCGACATTATCGGATTCGGATTGGATCCGGATCCATTGATAGGCCTACTTCCATAGACACTTCAATGCATCTGATTAACTACATAGAAGAAGTAATGGCAGCATGGGAGGAGGAAGATCATCGGATGGCAGTAAAGTGAAAAATTTAGGCGATCATTCTCTACATGTTTGAAAAATCTCTCTCTCTCTCTCTCTCTCTCTCTCTCTCTCTCTCTCACTATATATATATATATATATATATAGAAAAACAAAATTTATAGAGCTTGATTGGAGCAATTTTTTTCTCTTATTTAGAGATATAAAACTTGATTGGAGATAGAGGTGGTGGCAAGGTTTGTAGGTGTAGAGTGCCTTTGGGTTGTTTGGCGTAAAACTAACGTTAAGTTATTTATCTCATGTTTAATTGTAAATAAGTTTTTTTGAATTGTCTTCCATTTTCAAATTTTTGTTAGTTTTGTATCAAATTTATTATAAAAAAATTTTCACTAAGTCTAGATGAGAGTAATTTAAGAAGTAAAATATTATGATTCCACAGTTAAATTTTTTTTTACTAAAACTACAATTATAGGGTACTCGTAAACGACCACCAATTGGTGCCCAACACCCTTCTCCACACACGAATATATGATGGAGAAGCGTGTTGGGGACCACGTGGAGGAGCCCCAAGCTCACTGAATATTTACCTCTTTGTTAGGAATATGTGTGAAAGGTTAAGTCTCACATCGGATAAACAGAAAAAGAGTTGGACCTTAATATACAATTGGATGACTCACCACTTACAAGACTTAGCCTTTTAAGTGGATATGAATCAATCAATGTATATCGCGTTCAGGCGATGTGGTGTGGACTCTGCGAACACTCCC
Source organism: Rhododendron molle (assembly GCA_025413875.1). NCBI lineage: Eukaryota > Viridiplantae > Streptophyta > Magnoliopsida > Ericales > Ericaceae > Rhododendron > Rhododendron molle. The sequence goes on along the minus strand of CM046388.1, from coordinate 4,867,723 downwards.
AACGGATTGGGCCTGCGTGCACACGGGAAGACCTCAAGTAGATAGACTCCCAACACTCCTAAAATCTCCCTTGTTGAACTTTTCCTTTTTTATGTATAATGTATGTATATTTTCTTTAATTTATCTAAATCTTAGACCGTGTATATACATATTTCAGATTATCAAATATCTGCTGCTTGAGCGGCTGAAAGAAAGAAAAAATGATGATGAGATTGGTCAATTAATAGATGTGAAGGCAAGAAATGGAAGTGGGTGGACAGCACTGGATATTCATTCCCGAGTAGCAAAGAGTGAAGATAACATTAATGAATATCGTGATATCAAAGGCGTCCTACGTGAATCTGGGGTTAAAAAGTCCGACAAACTTTTTTTCCCATTTGATCCTTATTGGCAGAAGAAGAAAAAGGATACATTAATGATTGTATCATCGTTGATGGCGACGATGTCATTCCAAGTCGGAATCAACCCTCCCGGCGGTGTTTGGCAAGAAACATCAGCAGGACACAAAGCCGGGAAAGCTATAATTGCTTATACCAATCCCAAAGCCTATCCGTACTTAGTGTATTTCAACACGGTAGGATTCCTTTTGTCTTTGACTACAATCTTAGAGCTCATTGTTGTTTTGCCAACCCAAAAAAGAGCTTTTGGGTTTATTCGAGCTGGGATCTCGTGGTTGACGATCATGATCATTGTGTTCGCTTATACATTTTCCGTCATCGTCGTCTCGCCCCCGGCGATGTTTAAGTCCGTAAACCTTGTTATTTTGGCTACTGTAATAGTGTGGGTTGTTGTGATATCATTTCTCCGCGTACTACCATTCCAGGCCCAATTGATACTACTTAGCGGACTGATAACAATTCCCATGGAAGTGATAGCTCTGGGGCCAGTACCTTTCGTAATTTTGGTTGGATTTTTATATAGTAAATTATATGGAGGTTTCGTTAAATTATATAAATTATTGGCACAAGGTGGAACTAAGCCCACTGAAAGCACTGACCAGTCGACTGGACAGACGGCCCCACGACCAAATCCAACTGCAGCTAGCCAGAACGATTCCACGAGTGTTTCCATCCTGGAGTAATTATTCAATGGTCCTTGGAACTGCCATATTCGTGTTCGAACGCCTTTTCTCACCGCACACTCATGTGGGATTCGTAAATTTTATTAGGGGCAGAATTGTGTATTGGAACTAAACAATTTTAAGTTACCATGTGTTGGTGCCCCAAGTGCTCCCCATAGTTGTTCTTCGATCATGCCATGCCCTGAGTTTTATATGCTAGGAAAGTTCTATAAGACACTTTTCTTTTTGTGTGTTCACTTTATGTATGTACTTTCTGGTTATGCTAGAAATTTAATTTAATTACTTGTGTCATGAATCTAATAGGATTTGTGTTAATATTAATACACTATCCGTCTCATTTGTTTGTGTTGTTTCATACGGAGTACTATTTTGGAATGTCCCAAATTGTTTGCTTTGAAAGAAAAGTCAAAGAAAGAGGTGTGTAAATTTTCATAAACTAACCCTAATAAATTAATGATTAAAAGTTACTTTGAAATTAAAGTGTCTCGATATCATTTAAATGTGCATGGAAGTTTGTAAATGTATATTCATCACAAAAGAAATGTCTATTGAAAATTTGGTTTATTGACAGTAATGAGGGATATTTTGGCTAAATAATCTTTGGATTATTTTTATTTTGCCTTGTTCAAATAATTTATTGTATTTGTTAATATTTTGTTAATTTCTTGGAATATGTATTTGTCTCAACGGGAGGAATCTAAAATATAAAAAGTTATGATTAAAACCTTAAAATGTTTACTGAATATGAAGATAATGCAAAATAGACAGATTTTTGAACTATTTTTATCTTTATTCTTGCTTTCACTATTGTGGGTTATAATTGTATAAATTCCTCTATCAATAATCTATAAAAATTTGATGCAAAACTTACAACGACGAAACAAATTTGAATGAAGTCATATAGTAATCCATAAGAATTATTAATCGTATCCACACTTATTGAGTGATGGTCAGCGAAACCGTAGTATTAAGCGAAGGATAACGTAATAATTTTTGTTGAGTTTCTTTCTGATTGCGTAATTTCATAAGAAAAACATGGGATCAAATTTACAAAATTCAGTTAAAAATTTAAATGGAACAAAGAATAAACATGGAATTAAGTTAGTGGGCAAATAATCACACTTGAACTGGCTCCGATCTTGAGTCCGAAAAATCAATTTTAATGTAATTGCTTAGAAAATTAACCAAAAGGGTCATTGGTGATATAGCTTTCTTGCAATAAACGCTGGGAAAAAAAAAACAACTTAATTTCTTTCAATAAACTCAATTTGCTGTAAGTGGCCAATTTTATCTTAACATACAATTTAAGCTCTAGTGTAAACTAGGGGTGGCAAATTGAACCCAAACCCATTAACAAACCCAGACCCATCAACTAAAAAATAGACCCAACCCAACCCACTTATTAGTTGGGTAAAAATGGGTCCAAACCCAACTAACCCATTATTAGATGGGTCTTAATTGGATATCAATTGGGTCAACTTAAATGACCCAATGGGTCATGAAGGTAACCCACCAAAAATTCCCTTCTCTTTACCCAATTTCTCTGGGAATGAAGGTAGCACAAAGCGGATCAAAAAAAAGGTAGCACAAAAAATTCCCGCTTGGACCAGTCAAAATTCGTGTCTTTTACCAGGTCTCTCTCTCTCTCTCTCTCTCTCTCTCAGTTCTACTGTGATAAATTACACGTGTCCAAAAATATTTTGAACAGTCCGAACTAAAAATCAATTGTAACTGGTAATAATTACTTTGACAAGTCAAAATTGAAAACACATCTCATCCATCGATTGTGCGAATGGACTGATGACATTGCGCTCCGCCATGAATAACTCTCATGGTGGTCCCGCACAGGGTTTGGATTAAAAAGTTAAGTGACTTTTTTTTTGTCCTTATTCAAATTTTTTTTGCATTTTTTTGTTTTGCGTCAAACTTTTGTGGCTTATTGATTTGTTTCGATGAGAGGAATCGGAAAAGTAAAAAAATTTGATCGAAACTTATAATTTTTTGAATAAAGACGACAATGAGTCAATAAGACAAAAATTTAACTTATTCTCGTCTTTTTGAAAAATTTTATGAGTTTCAATCATAATTTTTTACTTTTTCGATTTTTCTCGACGAGACTAATCACTAAGTCACAAAAGTTTGATGCAAAACTATCAAATACGAAAAATTGAATAAAGAAAAAAAAAAGATATGTACATCTCGCAACGGGTTAGTTTTGATTCTGATCGAATGGAAAATTCAATTTATGAATGGAAAGCTGGCTTGTTCGGATAATGGTATAATAAGCCTCCGTACGATGTCGGGTTAGATCACATGTATCGATCAAAGTTTTGAGTGTGTGAGCTTACCACACTCTATAATTTTACATTTGGCATGAGATTGAGAATGAGGCGACATCACGGAGAGAGAGAGATGAACCAGAATCAACAATTTTTTAGTATGTAGTATTTAATTGGGTTAATGGGCGGGTCGGGTTGGGTTTTAGATAAATGGGTTGTGTTTGGGTATGGGTAATTAGACTAATAATTAATGGGTCTAAATGGGTCAATGACCCATTAAAAACCCAACCCACTAACAACTTGCCGAATTTGACCCAAACCCGCCCGTTTGCCACCCCTAGTGTAAACAAAGGTTAAAATAGTGTCGTCAAAATTGTAATTTAATATGCGAGAGAGGTAAGAGATTCATTTCAAGGATGAGGTTGTTATCTTTTGAAAGCTCAGTTTGACGAGGATATGACTGTATCGGACCGGTACGGCCAGTGCCACCCGTTTGACCTCAAAATTGGTACTGTTATACCCCTGTGGCCCGTTTGTTTGCCTTATAAGACGCCTGGATATGAGATAATTATAAGGCGGATAAGCTTTTCCTGGACTTATGTGCGTAGAAGTTCGTAAATGTGTATTTTATCACAGCGAAATGTTTACTGAAATTCTAGTGCTTTTTTCCACTCTTATTGAGTGCCGTTACCGTGGTATTAAAAGGAGGACAATGTAATGGTCTTCAGTCGAGTTGCTTTATGATTGCGAAATTTCATTAAGACATAGAACAAGTTACACAACCGTATAAAAAAAACTTAAATGCATGTATGGATGAATGCGGGTTAAGTGACCAACCTGGCTCCGCCTTTGAGTCCGAGAAATTAATTTTAATTAATTGCTTAAACAATTTGACAAAGAGATTCATTGGCAATATAACTTCTTGGATGATGATACCCCGATACCCCCAGTAGGAAGACCTTTACAAGGGACGAAGGGAAGAAGATCGAACAACACTCTCAGAGGTTATTGAACCCTCCGCCACCCGCATAAGCCACGGTAGCCACCTCATAAGGGTGGCGAAAATCTTTAGGGGCGGGTAAGAGAGAAAACCCTTTGATTTCGGCTCATTTGTTTGGACCGGACTTTTTTTAGCTGTTTTGTTGGTGTCTTACCAACGTTGGGAGTTTTTCTTTTTTTTTTTTCTTAAAACATGTGGGGTGAGGTGTAGTGATAGATGATGTGATGATCCATGGTGTATCACTACACGGTTTTTGTTTTGTATAATTTCTTTAATTAATTGTATGAAAATCTTTCTTTACTGATAAAAAAAAAAAAAAAAAACAATGGAGGTGGCCGCAAGGTTTGTAGATGGAGAGAGCGGACCTTAGGGTTGTTTGGCTTTCTTTTTTGTTGTTGTTAGGCAAAAGATATTTATTAATCTTTGAAAGAGATATGCAAAGATTAAACAGACTAAGGGCGAAATGAATAAACACACCTGAGAAGAAAAAGAAAATCAAAGGAGGCAAGATGCCAACAAGGTTGTTTGGCATACATATTACTAACGATATATATCTCATGTTTGAACTCGATAAACAATTTTTTTGATTTGTATTACATTTTAAAATATTTGTTAGTTCGTATCAAGTTTATTATATAAAGATTTTCAGTTAGTCTTGATGAGAGTAATTTAAGAAATTATTATGATTCGAAAGCACAAAAAAATGTTTAAGAAAACTACAGATAGTCGAGAATCTGAAAATTTATAGGGTGCTTGTAGACGACCGCCATTTGGTGCGCAACACCCTTCTCCACACATGAATATGTGAATATGTGATGGAGAAGGGCGTTTGGGAATCACGTGGTGGAGTCCCAACTCATGGGTATCGTAGCGGCATAGGCTGTCTGGGTCGTGGTTTGGGTGGGTGGCTGTGGCGGCGGGTGGAGATGGTGAGCTGATCTAGAGTTGATTGGCAGGGTGATTGGGCTTAGGGTTTGGTTTTACCCGTTTGGGCCTTGCCTTAGATTTGGGCTGAATTGTATATCTGAGCTTTTCGGCCTTTGTGTTGTTTTGAACTTTACTGTTTAAATCTGTGCATTTTGAGGCCCATAGCCATAGAGTGTCTTGAGCTATGTCCCAATAGGTGTTTATCCAGTTTTTTGTTGAATTCCCTTCCTCTAGTCAAATTTCTTAATAAAACTTTGTTGTCTATCTAAAAAAAATCTACCTTATTGAACTTGTCCTTTCCTATACATCTATATTTCTTTGATTTTTATCGTAGACCGTGTATTTACCTATTTCAGATTATCGAATATCTGCTTAAATGGCTGCAAGGGAAAAAAGTAGAAAACATGATCTTTGGCGGTGAGCTTGGTACATTCGTAGATGCGAATGAAAGAAAGGGAATGCTTAAGTGGCTGCCTGGGAAAAAAGTACTTGAAAAGATGTGCTTTGGCGGTGAGCTTAAATTAATAGACGTGAATGCAAGATATGGAAGTGGGTGGACGGCGCTGGACATTCATTCCTGAGTAGTAGAGAGGGAAGATAAGAAGAGTGAGAACTATCGTCGTATCGGAGACGTCGTACGTGAACATGGGGTTAAGAAATCCGACAAACTTTTTTTCCCATTCGATCCTTTTTGGCAGAAGAAGAAAAAGGAAACATTAATGATTGTATCATCGCTTATGGCGACGATTTTATTCCAAGCCGAGATCACCCCTCCCGGCTGCGTCTGGGTCGACAGTTCACCGGAACACGATGCTGGGAAAGCTATCATTGCTTACACCAATCCCAAAGCGTATTCATACTTGATGTGTTTCAATACGGTAGGATTCCTTCTGTCTTTGACTACAATCTTAGAGCTCATAGTTGTCTTGCCAACGCAAGTAAGGGCTTTTGGGTTTATTCGAGCTGGTATCTCATGGTTGACGATCATGATAATGGCATTCGCTTATACATTCTCCGTTGTCGTCGTCTCGCCCCCGGAGATGCAGAAGTCCATAAACATTGTCATTTGGGTTGTTATAGTGTGGGCCGTTGTGATAACAGTTCTCCGCGTACTACCGTACCATGTTCAATCGATGCTACTCAACGTGATATCATCTCCACTACAAGTCGTAGTTCTGGTACTGCCATGTCGAAAAAAGCGTGAACACATTCTGGATAAAGTTTTGGTCGGAAGTTTCAAAGGGAAAAATCCTCATCATTGCTACATCAAAAGGGCAAACAGAATTTGTTGAAGAACTTTTGAATTATAAACAAGATCTTGCTCATGCTGTAGACAAGGAACTAGGCACGGCCCTTCACAGAGCATCCTCTAAGGGGCATTTAGATATTGTGGAACATTTAGTGAAAGTTAGCCCTGAGAAGTGTGTGGCTCGTGATCGAGAAGGTAATAACCAATATGAGGGTTATTACCTTCTCAGGGCTAAAAAAATGTTTACAAAGACTACTGCGGTTAGTCGAGAATCTGAAAATTTATAGGATGCTCGTAGACCACCACCTATTGGTGCCCAACACCCTTCTTTACACATGAATAGTGATGGAGAAGGGAGGGGAACCACGTCACAGAGCTCCAAGCCCACTGAAGAATTACTCCTAAAATCTATCTTATTGAACTTGTCCTTTTCTATGTATTTATATGTCTTTGATTTTTATCCAAATCTCAGACTGTGTATATACATATTCCAGATTACCAAACATCTGTTGCTTGAGCGGCCGATGAAAGAAAAAACAGAAGGTGGTGAGCTTGGTCAACTAAAAGATGTGAATGTAAGAAATGGAAGTGGTTGGACAGCGCTGGATATTCATTTCCGAGTAGCAGAGAGTGAATCTGAGAAGAGTGAAGATAAGAAGAGTAAGGCCTATCGTGACATCGGAGACGTCCTACGTGATTCTGGGGTTAATAAATCCGACAAACTTTTTTTCCCATTTGATCCTTATTGGGAGAAGAAGAAAAATGAAACATTAATGATTGTATCATCGCTGATGGCAACGATTTTATTCCAAGTCGGGATCATCCCTCCCGGCAGTGTTTGGGCCGATTTCACCGGAACACAAAGCCGGGAAAGCTATAATCGCTTACAACAATCCCAGAGCGTATCCCTACTTAATGTTTTTCAACACGGTAGGATTTCTTCTGTGTTTGACTACAATCTTCGAGCTCATTCTCGTTCTGCCAATGCAAATAAAGGCTTTTGGGTTTATCCGAGCTGGGATCTCATGGTTGACGATCATGATCATGGCGTTCGCTTATACGTTTTCCGTCATCTTTGTCTCGCCCACGGAGATGTATAAGTCCATAAACCTTGTCATTTTCTAACTGCTATAGTGTGGGCTGTGGGATATCATTTCTCCACGTACTACCATACAAGGTTCAATCGAAACTACTTGGCGTGATAGTATGTCCACTAAATGTGACAGTTAAGGTGCTACAATGTTTTGCAAGAATTTTGTTTGGATGTTTCGGATGTTGTTTTGGCTGTTTGGTTGCATGTTTAGCCTGTTTGGCTGGATGTGCTATCGCACCAGCAGCATTGGCAGCAATTTACAAGTGGGCTGGAGATTCGGACTCACCACCAAGTAATCCTACCGTCCAGTCGGCTGGAGATACGGCCTCACCACCAATTGGTGCAGTTAGCCAGAACGACTCGAGGATTGTTTCGATTGAGGAGTAATTATTCAATGGTCTTTGGCAGTGCCACATTCATGTGCCAACACCGTTCCTAGGCAGAAATATGTGTTGAAAATTAAACGATTTTATGTCGCCATGTGTCGGTGTCCCAAGAGCACCCAATAATTGTACTTTGATCATGCCATGCCATGAGTTTCTTATGCTAGGAAAGAGCTGAAGGACACTTTCCTTTTTGCGTGTCCTCGTTATATTTGTACTTTGTGATTATGCTCAATTTAAGTTGTGTCGTGAATCTAATAAGATTAAGTGGTGTTATTCATTAATACTCTTTCCGTCTCATTTATTTATTTTTGTTTCATATACTATTTTGAAATGTCCCAAATTGTTTGCTCTCAAAGAAAAGTCAAAGAAAGAGTTTTGTAAATTTTCATAAACTAACTCTCATAAATTAATGATTAGAAGTAACTTTAAAATTAAAGTGTCTCAATATAATTTAAATGTGCATGGAAGTTTGTGAATATATATTCATCACAAAGAAATGTCTATTGAAACTCTGGATTGTTGACAGTAGCGATTGGTGTTTTGGCTTGATAATCTTTGGACTTTTTTTTGTGTGCCTTATTCATAATTTTTCACATTTGTTAATATTCTGTTAATTTCTTGGAATATTAATTTGTCTTGACGAGAGAAATTTAAAACTGCAAAGTTATGATCAAAATCTTAAATATACACTGAACATGAAGATAATCCAAAATAGACATATTTTTTAACTATTTTTTTCTTTATTCAATTTCATTATTTTGGGTTATAATTTAATAGATTCATCTCATCGAAAGAAATCAATAGTCTATAAAAATTTGATACAAAACTTACAACGACAAAACAAATTTGGATGAAGACAAGAAGTATCCACAACTATTGAGTGATGGTCAGAGAAACCTTAGCTAAGATGAGGATAACATAATAATTTTAGTAGAGTTACTTTCTGATTGCACAAGTTCATAAGAAAAACATGGGACCAAATTTTCAAGATTCAGATAAAAAATTTAAATGGAACAAAGAATAAACTTGGAAGTTAGTGGGGCAAGTAATCGCACTTGAACTGGCCCTGCTCTTGAGTCAGGAAATATCAATTTTAATGTAACTGCGTAAAAAATTAGCCAAAAGAGTCATTGGCGATATAACTTTCTTGCAATAAACACTGAGGAAAAAATTTGTACTATCTATACTACTTCTTTTAGGGAAATTATAATGCCACGCTACTTTCTTCTAGTGCCACGAAACTTACTGTGCATTGACCATCACACCCTGTTTGCTTTCTACATATAACACTTTTCCCCATCAAATTCACTTCTCTCTCTCTCTCTCAAAGATCAAACTCCTTGTACGAATGCAGCTAGAATACTTCTTCCTTTTATTTAAAAAGAAAATCCAGACATCTTCCTCAAACAACAGACATCAATGAAGAAATCTAGTATACCTCTTCAGTTAATTTAGTAAGAAAGTCAGAACCTCTTCCTAAAAAAAACCAGAAAGTACATAAAGGGAAGAATGAAGGGCGAAATTGCTTAACAGAATCTAGTTTTCTCATTTTTCCCTCTTCTCACTCTACAATTTATTCTATTCCCAAGACCGGTGACGGCAATCTAAGACGTCCTCCACCACTGGAAAAAGTTCTTGATGACATATGATTGCCTAGGGTAGAAGTGTTCGAATCTGGACGATTGGATCCAGGAATGGCCACGAAAGCAGGTGCGAATCGATTGAAGAATTGGTGGAGGACGATTGAAAATTTTGAATCGATTGAATAAGGAAATTAATAAGCGCAGAGGGACCAGGGATAAGAAGTGGATTTGTGGGTTTGCGTGGAGTTTGACTGCAGGCCAACAGGAGAAAACAAAATGCAGGAAATGGGGGTAAACTTGTCAGACCCAAAGAAGTGGTCGTGGCATTAGAAGAATGAGTCGTGGCATTAGGGCCACCCCTTCTTTTAAATGTACGAAGATGTTTCCTCCTTTTTCTTTTTCAAAAATGTCCCCAGCACTTGCAATTAATATCAGTCTGTAAAAATTTGACGCAAAACTTACAACGACGAAACAAAGTTGATTGAAGACAAAAAGTAATCCATAAGAATTATTAACTGTATATATCCACGCTTATTGAGTGATGGTCTGCGAAACTATAGTATTAAGAGGAGGATAACTTAATAACAAGTTTAGTTGAGTTGCTTTCTGATTGCGCAATTTCATAAGAAAAACATGGGATCAAATTTACAAAATTAAAATCCGATAAATATTTAAATGGAACCAATATCGGTTCAGGGTGGTCGGTCCAGTCAGGTATTTCGGGTATTTTCGGGTTTATTTGAGCATTTGCACCTGACTTGCTTCTGCATAATTCCCTCAGATGGTCAAACATGAGCTTAGCTACAAGAATATAGGCATAGCGGTGAATGCAATAAACAAAAGCGGGCGAACACCGCCGGTTATTTCACTGCAATTCCGAGCAGGAAATCAGTCAGCTTCGGAGTCCATTACAGACATCTTAATACTTCTGAATTGTTAAGTTGACTTTTTTACATTCTCACACAAACTTTATACAGAATGTAAACATCGACACTACTAAAAAATAGATAAATACTTCGGTCATTTGGTGTGATCTTTCACTTTTAATCTCGCATTTAAAACCGTGGTCTATTAAGGTGTAACTAAAAGTTTCTATCTTTTAACCACAGGATAAAAATCGTGATTAAAACTCATTAAAATCGTGACTAAAAATATAAAAACTGTGATTAAAAATGACAGAACTGTGACCTTTAATAGCTTAACATCTCAGTTTTATTATAAAACCGTGGTTGTTTTATAGAGAAATAATCTCAGTTTTTGAAAAAACCGAGATTAAAAGTGGCGTTTTCCTAAGGGAAAAAATCTCTCATTATTTTTCCTGTTGGGTTTTGAACCTAAGTCTCTAGAGTTTTGCATACAAACTTCAACCAACTGTACCACACACACTTTTCAATATATAATTGAAATATTTAATATATAACATATGCGTTTAACATTAAATATATTTCGAACATCATTTTGAACCTTTATATATTAAAATTAGCAATTTTGATAAACATGAAAGTTATAGCCCTTTGTGTTACTGTTTAAACCCAATTTGAATTATCTCAATTAATGTAGTTCTGAATATAGAGTTATACTCGAAATACATTTGGCGACGAAATGCAACCTTCATAAATTTTGTCACCAAAGGTACCCATTTGGCGACGAAATATATTTTCATCGCTGAAAGTGCCCCATTTTGTGACGAAATATTTTTTGTAGAATGGATGAGAGTGACATTTATTTAGGGGTATTGCGCGAGGAGTCGATTAAAGGGTAAGCGACTTTTAACTTTTCCTATATAAGAGCTTTCATCTCAAGTCTAAAAAAAATGTTCTCTAACTTACGACCTCAGTTTCTAGATGACTGGGATTAAAGGTTCTTTTTATCTCAGTTTTTTCGAAATGAGATATATTCTTTCATTTACAATATCAGTTTTTGGAAAACGAGATCTATTTTTGAAGTTACAATCTCACTTTTAGATTACTGAGATTAAAAAATCTTTTCATCTCAGTTTTTTTTCAAAACGAGATATATTCTTTCATATATAATCTCGATTTTTTGAGAATGAGATCTATTCTTCAAGTTACAATCTAACTTTTTAGATTACTGAGATTAAAAAATCTTTTCATCTCAGTTTTTTCGTATAACGGAGACTAAAACTATAGTTACAATCTAACTTTTTAGTCCTAAGAAAAATTGATTGAAGAAAAAAAGAAAAAGAAAAAGAAAAAGATAAAAACAAAAAGAACTGCCGAATTTGACAAAAAGAAAAAAAGTTGAAAACATATATCAATTGAAGCTCTCAAGCAAACTTCGCAGAACTGATTTTTTCGGTTTACAGCAAAGTATCAGGTTCTATGGCTTCCCCCACAATCCTGAAATTAAGTCAGAATTTACACCAATAATTTCTGCCGTTCAAAACTCTCTCTCCATCTCTCCTGTGTGCTCCAAGAGATATCGACAAGAGACAACCCCCACATTGAGTAATTCACTCAAAATCGAGTAACTCTTTACTCGAAGTAAGACGAATTTATGCTAATTGAACCATGCATTCTTTATAGCATATAAATCGATTTTACTTTATTTAAAAAGTACCTAGCGGAGCATAGTTGTTAAATAACAACCAACCGTTCAAGATCGTAGAAACTAAAATACTCCAATTTCAGTTTCATGCCAAATCAAATATAGTAACCCAATCTATTGGGGACCAAAATGGCACGACGGAAATACTTTGGGGACCAAAAAAGAAAACAAAGCTATGGGGTTGTGAAATACCAAGTTTGCCCTTCATTTTGACGGAGGGAAGTAACGGCGTGACCTCCAGGAACCATTTAAATACAAATTTGATACGTTGGGGTTGCAATGTTTACAATTGGGATATTGGAGACCAAAGTGGCACGACGGAAATACTTTGGGGACTAAAAAAATAAATAAGCCGTTAATAAATATTCAATTTTTCGTCGCGTCATGTCATTCAGATTTTCCTCGGAGAATTTTCTATTGACAACACATAGAAATAAAAATAACCCGTGGAGATATCAATCTTTTATCAAGGACTCTGAGGTAGGTTCCACACACCCTCCATATTTTGCACAATGGGTGTCCTGGGGTGTTCCATTGTTGGTGGGGGTGTAATGGGGCGCTTTTTCTCTCTCTCAACTGGCAGTTTTTCGAACGATTTTGCCATATTGGCTGAAATTTTGCAACTTTGAGAGCAAAATGACTTTATGCATCGGTATGGAATTCCAAGTCGGGATCAATCCTCCCAACGGTGTTTGGGTTGACAGTTCAGCAAAATATAAAGCCGAGAAAGCTATAATTGATTATACCAATCCGGCCGAAAGCATATCCTTAATGTATTTCAACACGATAGGATTCCTTCTGTCTTTGACAACAATCTTGGAGCTCATTGTTGTTTTGCCATCGTGAAAAGGGGCTTTTGGGTTTATTCGGGCTAGGATCTCATGATTGCAATCATGATCATCAGGGGCGAAGCTGTTGGGGCCGGGGGCAGGGACTTTTGGTTTTGGTTTCGTTCCCTGAGTTTTGAAAAATTTATTTTGTGATATTTATTCATTTATAGCTACTTATAATTCTAATAACTTTGGTTCGATTTGATAAAAAAATCAATTATTTACATTCTTATTTCTCAATTTCTTTCATAAATAAAAATAATAATATGTGACTGTCACTACAAGAAATTTGACAAGACCAGTGTTTTTTCTACCAATGCTTCCAAAAAGTGCTACAATAAGAGGTTTACGCCAGCACTTTTTCTAGCCGCTACTAGAATGGAGATTTCCTAGCGCTCAAAGCAAAAGTGCTGGGATAGGCAGACCGCTTCCCAGCGCCCAAGCAAAAGCGCTAGAATAGGCCGACCGCTTCCCAAGGCCAAGCAAAAGTGCTCGAATATACCCCATATTTACCAACGCCCCAAAAAAAGCGTTGGAATAGACAAAACCCCCCAGACCATTTATATATCAAAAAATTAAGTACTATAATTTTTAATTTGATTGAACCGGTGCAAAAATCTTATTATTTTGATCATATTATTTTAAAGTGTCATTATCAATTTTTATTTTTAGGGCTCTCATAATTAAATATATTTTGTTTAGGATCCCAAATAAAGAGCAATAGCTTAATTATGATAACCCTAGAGACAAAAATTAATTATAACCCTATAAAAAATATGACAAAAAAATAAGATTTTCGTACCAGTGCAAACGGATTGAAAAGTGAACCATTTAACTTTTTAACCATATTTTTTGATATACAAATGGTCTAAAAAACACTAGTTACTCCAATTTTCAAATTGGGTTTGAACAATAATACAAAGGGGTACAACTTTCATGTTTATTAAAATTGTTTTTTTTAATATTTATAGGTTCAAAATGACATTCGATTCAACTTTAATTGCTAATTTTAATGTCAAATATATAAGTTATATAATAAACATTTCAAACAAATGTCGAAAACTATGGGTAGGGCAGTTGGTCTAATTAAGTTGTTGTGCGTGGTGGCTAGTTCTCCTAGAATACCTAGGTTCGAAACCTACGAGATGCACCAAGTTAATTTTTTCCTCATATGAACATGTTTATACCAGCGGCCAAAATGTTCATTTTTTCCTCAAATGAACATGTTTATACCAGCGGCCAAAAAGTGTTGGGAAAGAGCGTCTACACCAGCACTTACAAAAAGCATTTGTACAAGAAATTTTATACCAGCACTTGCAAAAAGCGTTGGTATATGTCTATGCCAGCGCCGATGTCCCAGCGCATTTGGAAAGCGTTGGTATAACCCCTTAAGGTATAGCAACGGTTTTTGATATCAGTAACAGCACTTTTAACCGCTACTATATTTCCACTTTCTTGTAGTGTGTTAAAGTAACCTAAAAAAGAAAACAAAATAATTGATACTCCCTCCGTCCCTAAATAAGTGTCCGTCGCGCAAAACTAGGCCTTACAAAATATGTATGTTTTTCATTAAAAAAAATTAATTTTTTTCACAATCTAATAGAACTCCTTGCTATCTATTGATTTGTGAAAAAATTTTGATTTTTTTAACGAAACAAATGCATTTTTTTGAAGTCCTAGGTTTGCGCATCAGACACTTATTTAGGGACGGAGGAAGTATATTTTAACTGTATTAAGGTTTTTTTTTTTTTTTTTGATCCTTGTATAAGGTTGATGTCTGAAATTCTAGAAGGTTTTGTTCCATGCCTTGTCAGATGCTATTTCACATTTAACGGACCGAAGGCTTTCTATAGCAGTTTGATTGTTCTCTTCGGTGGCTTTCTGTCACTGTTTTGCAAGGCTGGTTTTCAGTCTTTTTTTCGTGTTTTCTCTTTTGGAAGTTTCTCCCTTTCTTTTCCCTTCTCTTTATCTCTCTCTTTCCTCTAAGTACCATTTATCGAGTTTTTATCTAATAATATTTTTGTCATATCAAAAAAAAAAAATTCATTTCAATGTACATACAAATGTAATGTATTGAAAAATAAAAAATTTATAATATAATAAGTATACACTTCATAAAAAAATATATGTCTATTAAACCGGTCCTTCCGGATTAAAATCTCAGCTCCGCCACTGATGACCATGGCATTCGCTTATACATTTCCAGCCAATGTTCCATGACAAAATTGATTTCTTAAAAGTATAGTTAAAATATTTTTATTAAAAAGTCATTTTGAAAAACAAGGCCAGGGGAAATGCTTTGCTGTAATCCTAAATAAAACTAATGTTTTGATATGAGTTTTTGGCTAATTGCCTTCGTGCAAAAAGGGGTTCTTTAATGTGCAATATTAACCTTTTTGTTATCTGCCGTTCAAAAAAAAACCTTTTTGTTATTTAAAACCCGCAAATGAGCTACACACGATCAATAATACATCATTTCGTTTTTTTTCACACTAATAACGGCACTGCCGACAAGTCGCCTATTAGATTAGATTCATTGCACCTAGGGTTGGAGCAAGGAATTTTGTTTGTTGGGGCCAAAAGTTACATTCATGTGTAAGATACTTTTCATTTTCAAATCCAACGAATAACTAAATTAAGAGGTTAATTGTAAAGTAGATATACACTTGTAAAATGACTTTTGCTTTATAGTTAGTCCCAAAGACTAAATATACATTCTGAGAACGATGCATGATGCATGACTGGTTTAGTCCAAGGGATTGCCTGGTACATGTGGGACAAAAAATAATAAATAAATGGGGATCAAAATAGACCGGCAGAGTGATCTCGTACACTTACATTAGCCTAGGAGGACAAAAATGAAAATGGTAAAAAAGACTACTCCAAAAAGTATGTGTGGAGTCTTTGGATCAAAGTCAAGCATGCCCAAGTCAATTGGAATATGAAGGGCATATCATCGACATCGACCAAGACAATTGGCAGAACCATCCAATGACCAAGACTTAGGATGTCTATTTAATTTTTTCTAAAATAGACCGGTAGAGTGGTCTTGTACACTTACATTAAGCTAGCTAGGAGAACAAAAATGAAAAAGGCAGAAAAGACTACTACTTCAAGAAGAATGTGTGGAGTCTTTGGATCAAAGTCACGCATGCCCAAGTCAATTGGAATATGAAGGGCTTACCATCGACATCGACCAAGACAATTGGCAGAACCATCCAATGACCAAGACTTAGGATGTCTATTTAATTTTTTCTAAAATAGACCGGTAGAGTGGTCTTGTACACTTACATTAAGCTAGCTAGGAGAACAAAAATGAAAAAGGTAGAAAAGACTACTACTTCAAGAAGAATTTGTGGAGTCTTTGGATCAAAGTCACGCATGCCCAAGTCAATTGGAATATGAAGGGCTTACCATCGACATCGACCAAGACAATTGGCAGAATCATCCAATGACCAAGACTTAGGATGTCTATTTAATTTTTTCTAAAATAGACCGGTAGAGTGGTCTTGTACACTTACATTAAGATAGCTAGGAGAACAAAAATGAAAAAGGCAGAAAAGACTACTACTTCAAGAAGAATGTGTGGAGTCTTTGGATCAAAGTCACGCATGCCCAAGTCAATTGGAATATGAAGGGCTTACCATCGACATCAACCAAGACAATTGGCAGAACCATCCAATGACCAAGACTTAGGATGTCTATTTAATTTTTTCTAAAATATATAACGGGGCTGGAGTGTACTTACCAACTATTTTATTTTTTCAAACTTTAGAGATACTTTCATTGATATGAAAATCTTACAATATATCGGGAACGGGTAGCCACCTCCAAGGAGAAAGGAAAGCAACCACAAAAGAGGCCTAAACTCACAAATGAATTGAACATTCAAAACCTCACACAGACAAGACTCGTTTCCAACATCGAAAAGCCATCAAGACGACGTAGAAAACCCACCAAAACAACACTCACAAGGAGTGAGAGAAAGTCCCATGCAGGGGAAGAAAACCAAAAAAAAAAAAAACAGCAAACAAAAACTAAAGCAAAACCTACGAGCAAACAACAGATTCACACCCGGCTCTAAGTTCAGCCACCCAAAAACTCCGATCAAGACCCTCACTGCTGCCATGTCAAGGGCGGCCGAGAGACAGTAAAGACCATAGAACGAAACCTTGATTAGCAAAGCAGCCACACCACACCGTACAGCAACACCAACACTAACTACTATCTCCGTCCCAATAAACGTGACTACGTTTGGTTTGAGTTTAGTGATCCAACCCTTTCTTTTTGCACACAGTCTTAATTATTTTCTTCCTTAATTATTACTTCCTCAATTCTAATTTTTTAGTCATTTTTGGGAGTCCGTGCTTTTTCAATTAATTATACCTTATAATCTATAATATTCTAAGTGATTTTAAAAACTTTGTTACAAATCGAGAGCTATCAAATAAGATCCAGATTGTATATAAAAAGTATTAGCAAGTGACAAAATATAACCAATTTAAAATCTGATTAAGATGGAATGAGGTACTAAAAAATTGGAACAGCGGAAATACTATCATTTCTCTATCTATCACTCCACTTATTATCTTAAAAATCCAAGATTATCCTATGCTCATTGGCCTTAAGTTTGGTTACATTCCTCATTAACTGGCCTCATATTTAAATCGAATTAGGAAGATGCATTCACCGTACGATAGCATTCCTCTGTATTTATATATGTAAAACATTCAACTGTATCGATCTACCTACATAAATAAACACGTAATGGGCCAGTGACGCACTTGTGCAAACATAATCGCTGTATAGTAGTCGTATCTTTTCTAGATTATAAAGAGAGAGGGAGGAGAGAGATGGGGGAGAGAGAAACAGACAAAATATTGATGATGGGAGCGGGAGAGGAAGTTTGGATTGCCAGGAAGAGAGAGTACATGACGAGAAGAGAGGACAAGGAGAGAGAGAGAGAGCGCACGCGACAGATAGAGAGAGAGGAGAGGAATAGAGAGAGCAAAGAACAGAGGATAGGGCGCAAGAGAGAGACATGGAAGGACAGAACAGAGGAATGGCTCTGTGATGCAGCAATGAGAGGGGATATAGAAGCACTAAAGGAAATAATGAAAATAGATGATTACATTCTGGATAAAGTTTTGGTTGGAAGTTTCAAAGGAAAAAATCCTCTTCACATGGCTACGTCAACAGGGCAAAAAGAATTTGTTCTGGAACTTTTGGAGTATAAACAAGATCTTGCTAAAGCTGTAGACACGGAACTAGGGACGGCCCTTCACATAGCTTCCTCTAAGGGGTATTTAGAGATTGTGGAACTTTTACTGGAAGTTAGCCCTGAGATGTGTACAGTTTGTGATCGAGAAGGTAATAACCCTCTTCATATCGCTGCCATGAAAGGTAATGTCAAAGTATTGGAGGTGTTGGTTCGGACCAATCCCCAAGCAGCTCGAGTTATGGTGGATCGAGGTGACAATATTTTGCACTTGTGTGCAAACTATAATCAGCTTGCCAGTCTGAAACTATTGCTAGACAGAATTGGAGGTAAAGAATTCATCAATTCTACTGACATCAATGGCAACAACATATTGCATCTCTCAGTTTTCGGTAAACGACATGAGGTGCGTACATATTCAACTTTTACTGTTAAATTTTTGGCAATATTTTTTTGGTCAATGTAAAATAATTCCATTCATAAAGCCTAGCCAGCAACACTAACTGAGGACTCTAACCTAAAGTAAAAGCAAAATAATAAATGATACTTCTAGCAAAAAAGCTAGGCTTGCAACAAAATTTTACAGCATAGCTACAATATTTTTACACATCATCGTTGGAGTTCACGAACACAGTTTGTGTAAGAAGGTTCATGGGCCCCAGTGATGACATATAAGAATGATGTAACTTTGTTGTAGGATTTTGTTGTAAGCCTAGCAATTCTCATCTGATGTCCAGGCTAAGCTCTCTAATACGATTTGGGGATTTTCGAGGCAAATAAGAAATACTTTCGCAATAGTACAAGTATAGAATAATACTAGACTAAAAGCGATAGTATTGTGCACATCCCGATCGTTGATTTTGGCAATCAATGGTTGGATGGTTGGGATTAGGCACAACACCGTGCAATCCGGACCGTTGATTGCCAAGATCAACGGTTGGGATGTGCATATAACGGTGCGCACAACACCTTCCCCGGGTTCTCCAAAGTGTTACAAAAAATTCAAATTCCAGTTAGGAAATTGAAAAGAACGTAACAATGGAATGTCATCCAAAAAAACAAACAAAATACAAGAGATAGAAAAACCCTTGGATTTGAGATCGAAGGAAAAGAGTCCTCAAATGGAGAACGAGTGACTTATTTAAAAGAAGGAAGACCTTTACAAGGGATGAAGCGATGAAGGGAAGAAGAACAGCACTCTTGGAGAGTATTGAAAATCTTTAGGGGCGGGATAAGAGCATCTCTAATCCAACTCTCTTAAATACTTTTTTCTCCTAAATCTCTTTTTTCATCTCTATATTTTTCCCTCCCAAATTTCACTCCAAATTTATTACTCCAATCTCCCTCCCAAAATCTCCCACCAAAACTCTAACTTCAATCCCTAATTAATCCCGAATAGATCCCTATTCGGCGGGTGTGCACCAAACCCGAACCGATCGGGTTGTAATTTTGCTGGATTGATTTCGATCGACTATGCAAGAAACTAAGAAAGCATGTTGTTATCATTACTGCTGCTGCTACCACAACTTAAATTTACGCATACCAGACTCCGGAACGATGTGGAAATAATTCGATTCGGCGAAACTAATGAATCTGTCTTGATTGGGGTAAGAGATTTCGGTTTGAAAAGTAAATAAAACTGTGTTAGAAATAGTTGCATCAGAAATATGAAGAAAAGGGGTGAGCAACAAAAGGAATCGTGTGAGTAGGGGATCAAAATACAGCCAAAAAACGAACACCAAATTTTACCCACCTGGAATCGGCATCAGAGAGGGAGAGGCGGTAGAAGAAGGGCGGAATCTGATGGAAATCGTAATCTAAGGAGGTTCAATTACTTGTTGTCAGCGGCTTTTTATATGGTGCTAACTGCTGAGTTTTATTTTTTTTGTACTTCGGAAATTAAACTGGTGCTTTCTCGCTTTTGTGAGGAGATGTTGATGCTAGAGTTCCAGGATCCCACGCTATTCTAGCCTTTAAAATCACATTTTTTTAGGTAGGGTTAAGGTAGAGATTTGGAGGTTGAAGATGCGATGATTTGTAGCCAAGTTCCAAAAATACCCATGCCTTTAATGGTCAGTTTGGACGGAGTAAGCTTGGGGGTCCATTTAAAACGTGCATTATAAATGTTGAGGATGCAATAGACACAATTTGTAGATTGGAGACCAAATTCACATTTCTCTAATACTTTGGGGACCATCCGTACAAATAAGCCAATTTTTCCACGTACAGCACTATATTTTCCACGCACGCAATCAAGTTGAGTATTTTGATGTTAAAAACATGACTTCCACATAGGCTTGTCATTGGCCCGGATCTGACAAATCCGAATCCGATAAGACTCGAATCCTATTGTGGTAATCCGAATCTGAAAAATTCGGATCCTATTCGAAAATCCGAATCTAATCCGAAAACTTTTTTATTTCAAAAATTTTAGCTAAAAAATTATTTTCCAAAAAAAAAATTAAAAATAAAAATACAACTTCTTAAACTTTTTTTTTTCAAAATAGAAAATTTTCTTTTTTTAAGAAAATTAAAAGAAAATTTAAAAAATAAAAAGTTTGGATCGGATTGATAACAGATTTAATCCGATCCGATCCGTATTTGGATTATTGGATTCGGATTATCGGATCGACATTATCGGATTCGGATTGGATCCGGATCCATTGATAGGCCTACTTCCATAGACACTTCAATGCATCTGATTAACTACATAGAAGAAGAAATGGCAGCATGGGAGGAGGAAGATCATCAGATTTCAGTAAAGTGGTGATTTCACCAAGGGAAAAAAATTTAGCGATCATTCTCTACGTGTTTGGAAAATCTCTCTCTCTCTCTCTCTCTCTCTATATATATATATATAGAAAAACAAAATTTATAGAGCTTGATTGGAGCAATTTTTTTCTCTTATTTAGAGATATAAAACTTGATTGGAGATAGAGGTGGTGGCAAGGTTTGTAGGTGTAGAGTGCCTTTGGGTTGTTTGGCGTAAAACTAACGTTAAGTTATTTATCTCATGTTTAATTGTAAATAAGTTTTTTTGAATTGTCTTCCATTTTCAAATTTTTGTTAGTTTTGTATCAAATTTATTATAAAAAGATTTTCACTAAGTCTAGATGAGAGTAATTTAAGAAGTAAAATATTATGATTCCACAGTTAATTTTTTTTTTTACTAAAACTACAATTATAGGTTCTCGTAAACGACCACCAATTGGTGCCCAACACCCTTCTCCACACACGAATATATGATGGAGAAGCGTGTTGGGGACCACGTGGAGGAGCCCCAAGCTCACTAAATATTTACCTCTTTGTTAGGAATATGTGTGAAAGGTTAAGTCTCACATCGGATAAACAGAAAAAGAGTTGGACCTTAATATACAATTGGATGGCTCACCACTTACAAGACTTAGCCTTCTAAGTGGATATGAATCAATCAATGTATATCGCGTTCAGGTGATGTGGTGTGGACTCTGCGGACACTCCCAACGGATTGGGCCTGCGTGCACACGGGAAGACCTCAAGCAGATAAACTCCCAACACTCCTAAAATCTACCTTGTTGAACTTTTCCTTTTTTATGTATAATGTATGTATATTTTCTTTAATTTATCTAAATCTTAGACCGTGTATATACATATTTCAGATTATCAAATATCTGCTGCTTGAGCGGCCGAAAGAAAGAAAAAATGATGATGAGATTGGTCAATTAATAGATGTGAAGGCAAGAAATGGAAGTGGGTGGACAGCACTGGATATTCATTCCCGAGTAGCAAAGAGTGAAGATAACATTAATGAATATCGTGATATCAAAGGCGTCCTACGT
Source organism: Rhododendron molle (assembly GCA_025413875.1). Taxonomy (NCBI): domain Eukaryota; kingdom Viridiplantae; phylum Streptophyta; class Magnoliopsida; order Ericales; family Ericaceae; genus Rhododendron; species Rhododendron molle. The sequence continues at coordinate 4,845,691 of CM046388.1, read as the reverse complement.
GAATCTGGGGTTAAAAAGTCCGACAAACTTTTTTTCCCATTTGATCCTTATTGGCAGAAGAAGAAAAAGGATACATTAATGATTGTATCATCGTTGATGGCGACGATGTCATTCCAAGTCGGAATCAACCCTCCCGGCGGTGTTTGGCAAGAAACATCAGCAGGACACAAAGCCGGGAAAGCTATAATTGCTTATACCAATCCCAAAGCCTATCCGTACTTAGTGTATTTCAACACGGTAGGATTCCTTTTGTCTTTGACTACAATCTTAGAGCTCATTGTTGTTTTGCCAACCCAAAAAAGAGCTTTTGGGTTTATTCGAGCTGGGATCTCGTGGTTGACGATCATGATCATTGTGTTCGCTTATACATTTTCTGTCATTGTCGTCTCGCCCCCGGCGATGTTTAAGTCCGTAAACCTTGTTATTTTGGCTACTGTTATAGTGTGGGTTGTTGTGATATCATTTCTCCGCGTACTACCATTCAAGGCCCAATTGATCCTACTTAGCGGACTGATAACAATTCCAATGGAAGTGATAGGTCTGGTGATAACTCTGGCGCTAGTGGCTTTTTCATTGTTGCTTGGATGGTTAGCTGGATATTTCGTTAAATTATATAAATTATTGGCACAAGGTGGAACTAAGCCCACTGAAAGCACTGACCAGTCGACTGGACAGACGGCCCCACCACCAAATCCAACTGCAGCTAGCCAGAACGACTCCACGAGTGTTTCGATTCAGGAGTAATTATTCGATGGTATTTGGCAGTGCCATATTCGTGTTCCATCGCCTTTTCTCTCCACACACTCATGTGGGATTCGTAAATTTTATTTGGGGCAGAAATGTGTATTGGAACTAAACAATTTTAAGTTACCACGTGTTGGTGCCCCAAGTGCTCCCCATAGGTGTTCTTCGATCATGTCATGCCCTGAGGTTTTTATGCTAGGAAAGTTCTATAAGACACTTTTCTCTTTGCGTGTTCTCTTTATGTTTGTACTTTGTGGCTATGCTAGAAATTTAAGTTAATTACTTGTGTCATGAATCTAATTGGATTTGTGTTAATATTAATACACTATCCGTCTCATTTGTTTGTGTTGTTTCATATACTATTTTGGAATGTCCCAAATTGTTTGCTTTCAAAGAAAAGTCAAAAGAAAGAGGTGTGTAAATTTTCATAAACTAACCCTAATAAATTAATGATTAAAAGTAACTCTGAAATTAAAGGGTCTCGATATCATTTAAATGTGCATGGAAGTTTGTAAATGTATATTCATCACAAAAGAAATGTCTATTGAAAATCTTGTTTATTGACAGTAATGAGGGATATTTTGGCTAAATAATCTTTGGACTATTTTTATTTTGCATTATTCAAATAATTTATCGCATTTGTTAATATTCTGTTAATTTCTTGGAATATGTATTTGTCTTAACCGGATGGATCTAAAATATAAAAAAGTTATGATCAAAACCTTTCAATGTTCACTGAATATGAAGATAATTCCAAATAGACAGATTTTTGAATTATTTTCATCTTTATTCATGTTTTCACTGTTGTGGGTTATAATTGTATAGATTCCTCTATCAATAATCTATAAAAATTTGATGAGAAACTTACAACGGCGAAACAAATTTGAATGAAGACATAAAGTAATCTGTAAGAATTATTAATCGTATCCACACTTATTGAGTGATGGTCAGGGAAACCGTAGTATAAAGCGGAGGATAACATAATAATTTTAGTCAAGTTGCTTTCTAATTGCGCAATTTCACAAGAAAAACATGGGATCGAATTTACAAAATTCAGTTAAAGAAATTGAATTATACATTCCTTTTTTTGACATCTACACTCCTTTTTTTGGATTTTAGTGTTGAAAATGTATATAATTTTTTTGCTAGAAGACAGAAAAAGGAGTGTAGATGTCAAAAAAGGGAGTGTATAATTCAAAGAAAAAAATGGAACAAAGAATAAACATGGAATTAAGTTAGTGGGCAAGTAATCACACTTGAACTGGCTCCGATCTTGAGTCCGAAAAATCAATTTTAATGTAATTGCTTAGAAAATTAACCAAAAGGGTCATTGGCGATATAGCTTTCTTGCAATACACGCTGTGGGAAAAAAAAAAAAAAAAAAAAAAAGACAACTTAATTTCTTTCAATAAACTCAATTTGCTGTAAGTGGCCAATTTTATCTTAACAAACAATATATTTAAGCTCTAGTGTAAACAAAGGTTAAAATCGTGTCGTCAATTTAATACGGGAGAGAGGTAAGAGATTCATTTCAAGGACGAAGTTGTTATCTTTTGAACGCTCGGTTCGATGAGGAAACGACTTGTGGGCAGCATGCCCTGAAATTTTCGGATTCCAAAGCGAGCCTCCGGGAATTTCGTTTCCCGGAGCAAGGGCCCATAATCGAGGGAGCGCGAGCGGAGAGAGGCTGTGCACGCGCTCGCCAAAAATACAGAGTCGCCACCTGGGTTTGAAGGTCCGTCACCCAAGGAACCGTATTTCGAAGCACCTGCCGCGTTATTTGATTTGAAAAAGTGAAGGAATCAGTCCGTCATAACCATATATGGGTTCGGGAGCCAGGTTACGAGAGGGGAAGGGTTTTAAGGCACCCCTCTCTCCCAATCCGGAGATCGGTCTCTACTTAGGCTTTTTGTGAAAATATTTGTGATTCGCTTTCTTCTTTAACCAATTTTAAGCCAATTAGGGCGGGGGAACAGTTAATCGGGGATAAAAAAAACTGTAACAAATTTGCAGGATATGATCGAATACGGCATGGATGGATGATGAAATATGTAAATGGGATAAGATTTGATCCCTGGTCAAACCTGGACCAAAACAGCTCAAAGAGTGAGTGTGTCACTTGACTACCACCTTTTGTATGCATGAAACTACGTGCATACAAAGATATGTGTCGCGCGATACACTTTCTCCATTGCGCGAGGGTCCATGCTTCATCACAGATTAAATTTTATCCCCTTCTGGGCTCTGGAAGGACCAGTGCACACCCAGGGGCAAACCAAGCAGTTTATAGGGACTGGAAGTAAATAATTAATTCTAATTATTACAAGTAGGGACTGAAATTAATTGAAATATAACCCCTAAACAGAGGGGGTATGAAAGCAAGGGCCAAGGGCTAAGCTGCTCATGCAAGGGCAGCTCCTGGAACAAGAAAGAGCATCGCGCGCGACAGTATGTGTATCGCGCGAGAGTCCTGACTAGACTTCCAGGAATTGCTTTGCATGTTCTGGGCTCTGGCACAAACCCAGATGCAACCCAGAAGCATTCCAACAAAGTAAATAAGCAAGAAAATCTAAACTATGTATTTTTAACTTGCTTGACAGTGAGCTAAAATCCTAACAAAGCTCAAAATAAGCAATAACAGGAGAAGACAAGGAAAACCAATCATCCCCAAACCCCACGAGATCCATCGCGCGAGACACAGGTGTATCGCGCGAGACAGATGGACCATCGCGCGAGGGTATGATTTGCAAGGTTTCTTGTAACTCTGCTGACTTTAGGACCAGGATTGGTATTGATTACCAACCTTGGCCCTGACAGCCCCCCTCAGGGATCAAAACAGTAAGCAGTACAAAGGTGTTATACCTTTGCTTGGAAGGTTTTGGGAAAAGATTGAAGCTTGTGATGGAAAATGGAAGGGGTTATGGACTGATCGAATGTGCTTGGATTGAAGGCCTTTGTGTGCTTGATGTTCTCCTTGGCTTTGTGTTTTGAAAACTTTGAGAGAAATTCATTACCCTTTGCTTGAAAGAGTGAGGGGGTATTTATAGGAGGAGGTAAGGGCAAAGGGTGGTGGCAAACACCCCCTTAGGACCAAACTTAAGGGCTAAGTATGGTGGAAAGGTGATAGGGAGAGGTTGTGAGGGTGGAGTGTTCAAGACCTGCACAGCCCACGGGCCTGTGCAGAAGAACGGGGTTCAGTAGCCCTGCAGACCCCCCTGGCAAGCAACCAAGTGGCTGGCAAAAGGTGAAAGGGACAGGCAAACTGTCTCGCGCGAGTGAGATACTGTGTCGCGCGAGATAGCCAGCTGTCGCGCGTGGGTCAACAGTCAAAGCTTTGACTTTGACCACACCTGGCAAGCTGACTCTCGCGCGAGGGAGTGAGTGCCTCGCGCGATGGTCAACCCCAGACCAAGGCTGAAATGATTTTTATTTTAAATAAAGGGGTTCAAAAGGGTTCAAAGGGAGTTCAAAGGGGATTCCATGCACACCAAGCTCAAACCTTTCCCATTCTCAAGCCTGCTTCTTGATCCCTTTCATCATCGGGGAAACAAGAAACCGTAAAACGATCGGGAGATCCAGATTGGGGTGTCTACAGTAGCCCCTCTTTGACGGCACACGGAGCACCATTGGCTGGTACGGGTAACGTCAAAGATTCCTAGACACCCACCGAATCCACCCAAAAGCCGATTTAATGAAAAAGTGCGCGAGTATGTAAAAATACCGTGCACCGAAGATAGATTTGACGGATAGATCGTCGCTGATTGACGGTTAGATCGTCGTTGATTTGAACGTGGACGGATAGATCGTCGCTGATTCAGAGTTTTGACGGATAGATCGTCGCTGATTGACGGTTAGATCGTCGCTGCTGGGGATCAAGCTATCCTCGGCACAAAGTATTCCAACAAACACGGGTAGGTCGTGTCAGGCAGGTTAAATTCCATCTGTTGGGAATCAGAGCCAATCTCCTTATCAAAGACCATCCGAGACAGAGCAATAAGCCTGGCGAAGATGCACTTGCGGCTAGGCGAGGGTGATTGTCGTTAGGGGCCAGGCCAAGACGGACTCTCCGGGAACAATCGATTGCGGATGAGCAGACCATTGGGCGATAATCGATCGTCGTTGTGGCTGAATGCGGACGATACAATGATCGCCATCGATGGATTTGACAGAACTGGCTGCCATGAAGGCGGACGGGAAGATCAATGTGCTGATTGATCAAACCGGTGGGGAACTTTGACAGGGGGCTGTCGTGAATGCGGACGGGAAGATCAATGTGCTGATTGATCAAACCGCTGGGGAACTTTGACAGGATCGGCTGTCGTTGAAACGGCTCCGCAGGATAGCATCCTTTGGTTTACGAACCGAGAATTGGACAGGAGAGATTTCCATCGCATCCGCTGACCAATGATAACAAAACCGCAGGAGATCGCATCGCATCCTTCGGCAAACCAAATCGAGAGTTGGAGAGATTTCCATCGCATCCACTAACCAACGATAACAAAACTGCAGGAGATTGCATCGCATCCTTCGGCAAACCAAGTCGAGAGTTAGGGAGATTTCCATCGCATCTACTAACCAACGATAACAAAACCGCAGGAGATTGCATCGCATCCTTCGGCAAACCAAGTCATATAACGGCAACCATGCTGGCCATCTTCCTGCTTCAACATTTAATATACACAATATGCAATGATGTATACGAAATTGAAAATGCAGATGCAAGCTAAGGGCGGCTCCTAGGAGGACAACGACGCCTAAGGACTACCACTGAGCCTCATTGTTGTACTGTCTGTTACTTCTGAGATGCGCACCCAGATAGAGAGACATTGAGCGGGCTAGCATGCCCCAGTTGACGTAGTAACGGCATTGGGCCCGTGTGCCCATTCTTTGATGCTTGGGCAGATGTGCCAGACAGATATGCTTTGCTTGGCCATGGGCTGACGTGCCTTTGCTGCTTATGAGATTTCCACAGCTTGTGGATTACAGGAGCTAGGGTAGCACATGTAAAATTGCACTTTCTAGCCGTTAATATCTAATTTTGCATTGACAAGTGACCTGAATTGACACACAGACATGCGCACACGTACAGACTCGCCTAGCTCAAATGAAAAGGGAGAAAGAGCCCCAGGGTACAATGCGAACCCTTAGACATGCGGAATACAATGAAATTTTGGACATTAAGTGGCCAAAACTCACAACATTCCTTAGATAGGTGAAACTGACAGTTACGAAAGCGCAAAAAGTACAAAAACCTGTACAAACAAAATTGAGAAAAGCATCTCAACATGACAATTGATTGAAAAACTGAAAAAATGTCGCAAAGATGGACATAAGACGCATATGATGACTCATATAGGCCCGGACTGAAACCGACACCCCCGTGCAGTCACATTAAGTCCATATGACCTGCATGGTATGACAAGACTTGGCAAAAGCCCCTGGAACGACATTCGAGGGCAAAAGCAGACTACCGCTGGGATTGAAAGAGCACGCACAGGACCGATACCAATGCGAATTATTTTGAACAAACGCGCGTGACTATAAGCTAGCACGCGAGGCTGCAGCTGCTCATACCAGACCTCGCTGAGCTTAGAATAAACTGTGAGCCATCAGGCTTCTAGCATTTCGTTCTGTTTTTGATGCTTCAAATATTTTTAAGACTTCATGCTCAGCCCGTAATAGAAATAGCAGTTTGCAATAAAATTGAAAGACAAAGGTTTTCCCCCTTCTGGTTCTTCCAATGCAGCTTGATATTTGATCCTCTTCGACCTTTGATGTGTACTAAAATGTCAACCATGGATCCAATTGATAGATTTGTGACCGAGTCTCAAAGAGAGACTACCTACGTATCCCAAGCTAGGGAATCAGGTCAAAACGTAGTTCAGGCCAGGGTTCACTCGTGTGTTTACCTCACCTTTTGTGCTCTAACTTTTGCCTAGTACCGCCCATTCGGGTTTTCGGTCTAGCGAGCTTTGAACATTGCCTATTACTTTTGCCTAAACCGCCTTCATAGGTTTTCGGTCTAGCAGGCCGCTCTAACTTTTGCTTGAACCGCCCACCGGGTTTTCACCAACGAGCTTCTCGTGGAAAAACAACTTTTGAATTGATCCAGGTTGACCAAGTATTGAACTTGTTGCCGTTAAGGTCGATGATCTTTAGCTGTAGCCCCAGATACAATGGCTTTGATGACGCAGGGTCAGGAGTGCTTCGGTTGGAAATGCCTTGCTCCGGGCCATTTTGTACACTATCTCATTGGTACTCGGCGGAACGCCACTGCTGTTGCTTTTGAACATGGTATGAGGCCCGGAGCCCTCTTGAGCTTCTGTTTTTTTTTTTTTTTTTGGATTGGTACCCGGTAGCAGGGGGTTTGATGCTTCTTTATCTCAGGATCAACGCAAGGCGTGACTTGATGAGACCACACCAAGACGTCGATGAATTCTTCAAGCCTGTCTGACCAGGCGCAATGCTCCTTTAGGGGCGGTGCTTGGACCAACTTTGAACCTTTCGGGAGATTATACTTGTCTTTCAAGTTTATTGAAAATTACTTCTTCTTTTAATAGGCTAAGCATGCCTTTTATCTTCCCTTTCGGCGAAGGAACACATTTCCTTGGGGATGATCCCATCGAAATCTATCCCTTCGTCTTCAGAGTCGATACAGTTTATATGAAAGCCAGCGAAGTACTTAGAAGCAAGATAAAGCATATCACAAAAACCCACGGGGTTTGCCAAGTATAACAAACTCGAAACTTGAAACAAAAGTTACGACGTGGAGGGCCAAGAGGCACGAACTCCGACTCAGAGCTAGACTTAGACAGACACACAAGGCTCTGTGTCAGACTCAGACAAAACGCCAATGCAAACTAGACGCAGTTTTGAAATGCAATATTTAAAAAGCTACCCGTCGCTTCCACAAAAAGACATAGGATCCAGCGGATGTCAGGCCCAAGCAACAGCACTTCGGCTTTTTCAGCTTCTTCAACCAAACCTACTCGATGCTCCTTTGATCAATGGACCTCAGACAGTCAGTCTTTTTATTTGCAAGCCCCTCATCACTGTCAAACCAGATGTCGGCAGTGAAAACCTCTATTGCCCAACTTACAGCCATCATGTTAACCTCCGGCTCGGACGGGATGGATACGATGGGTTTGGGTTGATTTACTGGGATGATATAGTGGCTAGGGTTGAATATGGTGGAGTTCGGGTTGATTCGAGTGGAGCTGATAGATACCTGACCAACCAGAGGGTCAGACCCGTGTTGAGGCAAGGAGTTGGAAATAATGTTGGGCTTTGGCGGAACTTGGACCGTGCCATCATCAATAAGATCTTGAATCTCATGTCGAAGACGATAGCACTTGTCAGTGTGATGGCCAGGCATTTGGTGGAAGGCACAGAAGAGGTTAGGGTTGTAACTAGCAGGTAAGACTTTGGGTGGGGAAGTAGGGGTCAAAGGTTTGAGATGCCCAGACTTGACGAGTTTCTCCATTACTGCGGACAGAGATGCCTCAAAAGCAGAGAAACTCCGAGGTTGGGTTCGGGCCCGGTAGCTTTGGGTGTTCTGAACCTGATTGACATCGGTTGTATGATTAGGGGAAGCAGCAGCATTATCCCCACTTGTAGCCGTGCTGGCATAATTGCTACCGCCAAACAGTGTGCTACTGTTTCCAGAGTAAGCCTTCGACTTTGGTTTCTGAGGATTGGAAGAAAAAGACTCCCCTCTTGGCAAAATCCCACTTTGCAGCGCATCCTCGATGGCCAGGCCAGATTCAAAGAAAGTCTCGAAGTTGGCAGATGCTTGAACCAACACGAGATGCTTAGCATAGTCGAGATGCAGGTTGCGGGAGATAATGCGGAGTTGATCCCTCTCGCTCGGGCGCTCAATCATTAGAGCGGCTTTGGCTCTCCACCTTTTAACAAAATCCGCAAAGGACTCTTTGGCTTCCATCTTCGTGGATTCTAACTCTCGAATAGTCATCTTGAGCTGGGAGTTGTAGTTGTATTGAGCAATGAAGGCAGCCCCAATGTCTTCCCAAGTCTTTCTCTTGGAAATGTCGAGCGACAGAAACCAGTGGAAGGCAGGCCCTGAGAGAGTTTGAGGGAAAAGCTGAGACATGGCCTCACTTTCGACTTTGAGTAGCTTCATGGCGGCATGATAGCCATAGAGATGAGTCTTGGGATCACCGCTCCCATCGAACTTGACCAAGTCAGGCATTTTGAATTTGTCTGGCAGTTTAGCATTAGGGTACAGGCAAAGACGATCCAAGTCTATTCCGCTTGTGCTGATCTTTTCAGATTTGGTGACGGATTCCTCTAGCTTTGCCATCTTGGCCATAAGAGCAGCTATGTCAGGGTTTTGAACAAGTTCCCTACCCGCAAGATTCGGGTTTGCAGCAGGCGCACGAGCCTTCCTAGGGTTGGGCTGAACAATGAGACGCCCCTCGTGATTCGGATCTGGGACCAAGACAGGCTGCTCCTGGTCGTCCTCATCGTCCACGCCTTCCTCTTTGAGTGGAGGTGGAAGACGAGTGTTGATAAGGTCATTGAGACGAGTGATGTTAGCATCGGTTTGGATGGCCTTTTGCTGCATCGCAGTGATACTGTTCTGGAGGTTCATGAGCATGTCTTCCAGAGAAAGTGGTTGAACCTCTGGCTGACCTGACATGGTAGGTGATTCAGAAGTGCTCGATGCAGAAGATGGGGATGCTGGTTGCCCTTCCTGTATAACCGGTGGTGACCCTGACTGTAGAGCAGCTAATAAAGAGCGCGGAGAGCCCTCCGTTGTGACTGATTGGGATTGTAACCTGACCAACCTTTGACTCGAATTCTGAAGACGTTCCCAAGTAGGTTTGGCTCTTCCTTTCGGTACTCTCTTGCTCGGTGCAATGGCTCAGAACTAGACAGTAAAATAAGTGAAAGCTCAGTGGTGTTCCTGCAGCAATTAGAATGCAATGCATGCGTCGTTGTCGGTGTCAACCCTAGACTCTAGAACTAGAGACAAATCTGTCTCATGATATTCGGACGCTGCCAAAATCCTCAGATTTCTTTTCGAGGGTGTATCCTTTGAAAGGATCAAACTGATCCTAAGAGATGTCAAAACAGACTAAGTCTTCGACTAGTCCCTTTTGAAGATTCGACTTTGAACTTAGAACAACTCGGTATTGATGGCGTGATACCTTTACCGGGGTGGCTTCAGCGACAACGCGCGTTAGCCGGGTGGTGTACATGCTTAGCACGATAACCAAAATGACATCAATATCACGACATCAACACTTTGTGGTTCCTTGTTTTCGGTTGAATCCTCAACCGGGCATAAGCCAAGGATCTAATAAGATTTGATTTCTCGAAGTCTCGCTGACCTAAGGACTTTAAGAATTAACAACATGCACCATCGAGATGCACGACTCTTCATCGGGTCTAGCAGCGTCCAAATTAGCATAAGACAGACTCGAAAGCGAGTGACAACCTAGAAGCCGCCCTAAACATGCTCTTATGCAAAATAACATGTATGTATGTACAGTTTCAGAGACAAGTTTGCCTCACAAGTTTCAGACGTTGCCAGACTCTTCAGAATTCTTTTCGGCGATGTGTCGTTGAGTAGATCGACAGATACTAAAAGATGTCAGAATAGACTAAATCTTCGTCTAGTCCCTTTTGAAGATTCAACTTTGAATTAGAAACAATTTGGCATTGATGACATGACACCTTAACCTCGAACAACGTGGTGTATAGTGACAACGCACTTCAACCTGGGTGGCGCCAGTGACACGGCATCAATACTTTGTTGTTCCTTATTATCGGTTGAATCCTCAATCAAGCATGAGCCGAGGATTTAATAAATTTTGATTTCTCAAAGTCTCATTGAACTAAGGACTTTGCGATTGATAACGAACATTCGACAGAATGAACGACTCCTTATCGGGTCCAACAACGACTTAGACAACGTAAGACAAACTCGAAATAAAGAACTGCCTTAAGCATGCTCCTATGCACAACAATGTATGTACAGTGCATGCGATAGGGAAATCAGTAACACGTAGACAGTATATGGGGTTAGATGCAAGTAGATCCTACCCTGTAGGTACCTGTCCTAGTTTGGAGAGTTCTAATGCTTTGTATATGCAAAGGCCGGTTTTGGTTCGTAACGGGTTCCTTGGACTAGGGCCACAGATATACCTCCCGTTGCCCGCGATATTGCTGAGCAACAGTCAAACGGTAGCATGACCCATCATCGTCGAAAGTTGTTGGTCATTCGGGGTCCCCGGGGTCCGGTAAACCGTGCCGGATTGCCAAAACGATCCAACGAGGCTTATCCCACATCGATGCAAATGAGATGCTAGAAATTGATTAATAAGAAGAAGAATCACAAAATCGCAAAAAATGCCTTTTCAAGCTCGGCTCACTTTATTTAGTCCATCTTTAGAGGAAACTACGCAAGTGAACAATCGAAAAAGTCCCAGATCAGATTGGCCGGACACGGGGTCCTGTTAAATCACCATTCCAACCTTCGGCAGCGCGAAACTCACCGTTTTGACAGACTTTTAAGGAATCGTTCACGAACGTATTAAACTCTAAGTATGAATTAATATTGGTTCGATTATCCCCAGCAGAGTCGCCACTGTGGGCAGCATGCCCTGGAATTTCCGGATTCCAAAGCGAGCCTCCGGAAATGTCGTTTTCCAGAGCAAGGGCCCATAATCGAGGGAGCGCGAGCGGAGAGAGGCTGTGCACGCGCTCGCCAAAAATACAGAGTCGCCACCTGGGTTTGAAGATCCGTCACCCAAGGAACCGTATTTCGAAGCACCTGCCGCGCTATTTGATTTGAAAAAGTGAAGGAACCAAATCCGGTCATAACCATATCTGGTTCGGGAGCCAGGTTACGAGAGGAAGGGTTTTAAGGCACTCTCTCGCCCAATCCGAGATCGGTCTCTACTTAGGATTTTTGTGAAAATATTTGTGATTAGCTTTCTTCTATAACAAATATTAATCCAATTAGGGCGGGGGAACAGTTAATCGGGGATAAAAAAACTGTAACAAATTTGCAGGATATGATCGAATACGGCATGGATGGATGATGAAATATGTAAATGGGATCAGATTTGATCCCTGGTCAAACCTGGACCAAAACAGCTCAAAGAGTGAGTGTGTCACTTGACTACCACCTTTTGTATGCATGAAACTACGTGCATACAAAGATATGTGTCGCGCGATTCACTTTCTCCATCGCGCGAGGGTCCATGCTTCATCACAGATTAAATTTTATCCCCTTCTGGGCTCTGGAAGGACCAGTGCACACCCAGGGGGCAAACCAAGCAGTTTATAGGGACTGGAAGTAAATAATTAATTCTAATTATTACAAGTAGGGACTGAAATTAATTGAAATACAACCCCTAAACAGAGGGGGTATGAAAGCAAGGGCCAAGGGCTAAGCTGCTCATGCAAGGGCAGCTCCTGGAACAAGAAAGAGCATCGCGCGCGACAGTATGTGTATCGCGCGAGAGTCCTGACTGGACTTCCAGGAATTGCTTTGCATGTTCTGGGCTCTGGCACAAACCCAGATGCAACCCAGAAGCATTCCAACAAAGTAAATAAGCAAGAAAATCTAAACTATGTATTTTTAACTTGCTTGACAGTGAGCTAAAATCCTAACAAAGCTCAAAATAAGCAATAACAGGAGAAGACAAGGAAAACCAATCATCCCCAAACCCCACGAGATCCATCGCGCGAATCACAGGTGTATCGCACCAGACAGATGGACCATCGCGCGAGGGTATGATTTGCAGGGTTTCTTGTAACTCTGCTGACTTTAGGACCAGGATTGGTATTGATTACCAACCTTGGCCCTGACAGCCCCCCTCAGGGATCAAAACAGTAAGCAGTACAAGGTGTTATACCTTTGCTTGGAAGGTTTTGGGAAAAGATTGAAGCTTGTGATGGAAAATGGAAGGGGTTATGGACTGATCGAATGTGCTTGGATTGAAGGCCTTTGTGTGCTTGATGTTCTCCTTGGCTTTGTGTTTTGAAAACTTTGAGAGAAATTCATTACCCTTTGCTTGAAAGAGTGAGGGGGTATTTATAGGAGGAGGTAAGGGCAAAGGGTGGTGGCAAACACCCCCTTAGGACCAAACTTAAGGGCTAAGTATGGTGGAAAGGTGATAGGGAGAGGTTGTGAGGGTGGAGTATTCAAGACCTGCACAGCCTACGGGCCTGGGCAGAAGAACGGGGTTCAGTAGCCCTGCAGACCCCCTGGCAAGCAACCAAGTGGCTGGCAAAAGGTGAAAGGGACAGGCAAACTGTCTCGCGCGAGTGAGATACTGTGTCGCGCGTGGGTCAACAGTCAAAACTTTGACTTTGACCACACCTGGCAAGCTGACTCTCGCGCGAGGGAGTGAGTGCCTCGCGCGATGGTCAACCCCAGACCAAGGCTGAAATGATTTTTATTTTAAATAAAGGGGTTTCAAAGGGAGTTCAAAGGGGATTCCATGCACACCAAGCTCAAACCTTTCCCATTCTCAAGCCTGCTTCTTGATCCGTTTCATCATCGGGGAAACAAGAAACCGTAAAACGATCGGGAGATCCAGATTGGGGTGTCTACACGACTGTATCGGACTGGTACGGCCAGTGCCCTCTCTTTAAATCGCAAAATTGGTACTGTTATATATACCCCCTATGGCCTGTTTGTTTGCCATACAAGACACCCGGATATGAGATAATTATATGTCGGATACGCTTTAATCCTGAACTTAGAGCATCCACATGTGCATAAAAGTTTGTTTACTGAACAATGAGTACTATCCACTCTTACTGAACAATCCGATAAGAAACTTAAATGTATCGAGGAATAAACATGGAAGTCAGTGGGGTTAAGCTATCAACTTGGCTCAGCTTTTGAGTCCGAGAAATCAATTTTAATTTATAGAATAAAAAATTCGACAAAAAGAGTCATTGGCCAATTTTATCTTGACGTACAATTTAAACTAAAATGTAAACAAACGTTAAATTGGTGTCGTCAAAATAGTAATTAAATATGGGAGAGAGTTAAGAGATTCATTTCAAGAACGTGGTTTAATATCTTTCGAAAGCTCAGTTTGATGAGGACCCAGGTTGTAGATGCGATTCCCTATTGGACTGGCACCGCCGGTGCCTCCAGTTTACCCAGCGAATGAGAAATCTAATGAAGAAATTATTTTGCTAAAAAGTGATTATTTCTCAAAATACTTGGGTAAATTTTTTTTTTTTTTTTTACTTTTCCGATTCTTCTCGTCGAGACGAATCAATAATCTACAAAAATTTAACGCAGAACTAACAAATATGAAAAAAATTCAAAATAAAGACAAAACCAACTTAATTTCTTATAAGTTTAGGGGAACTCACCTTGACTTACATTCCTGATCGGTAACCGAGCCTCATATTTAAATCGAATTAGGAAGATGCATTCACCGTACGTATGGTAGCACTCTTGTGTATATATGTAAAGCATTCAACTGTATCTATCTATCTACCTATATATATTATGCTCAATCTTTACTAGATTAATTACAGAGGGAGGAGAGAGAGGGGGGAGAGAGAAACAGGCAAACTATTGATGACGACAGCGCGCGAGAGAGAGGAGAGCGATGGAGAGAGTGAAAAAGGGATAAGAGACACGATGCCGAGCAAGAGAGAGACATGGAAGGATAGAACAGAGGAATGGCTCTGGGATGCAGCAATTAGAGGTGATGTAGAATCACTCAAGGAAATAATGAAAATTGATGATCACATTCTGGATAAAGTTTTGGTGGGAAGTTTCAAAGGGAAAAATCCTCTTCACATGGCTACATCGACAGGGCAAAGAAAATTTGTTCTCGAACTTTTGAAATACAAAATAGATCTTGCTAATGCTGTAGACACGGAACTAGGCACGGCGCTTCACGTAGCATCCTCCAAGGGATATTCAGATATTGTGAAACTTTTAGTGAAAGTTAGCCCTGAGATGTGCGTGGCTCATGATCGAGAAAGTAATAACCCGCTTCATATCGCTGCTATGAAAGGTAAGGTCGAAGTATTGAAGGTGTTGCTTCCAACCAACCCCCACGCAGCTCGGCAAATGGTGGATCGAGGTGACAATATTTTGCACTTGTGCGTAAACTATAATCAACTTGCGAGTCTGGAACTACTGCTAGCCGTTGTCGGAGATGAATTCGCCAATTCTACTGATGTCAATGGCAACAACATATTGCATCTCGCTGTTTTTGGTAAACGATGTGAGGTACGTCCATAATCAAACTTTTAAATGTTAGATTTTTGGCAATTTTTTTGGTCAATGTAAAATAGTTCCATTCATAAAGCCCAGCAACACTGACGGAGGATTCTAACCTAAAGTACAAACAAAACAACAATTGATATACTTCTAGCAGCAGAACACCGGGAATCCTAGCCTCCAATGAAAAAAATCATGCGGATTGTATTATTTACGTGCATTCTATTCCTAGTTGTATTAGAACTCAGCAGATGGATGATGATTGGTCCGGCTTTTAAAATTATCCCGACCGTCCGTCTCAACAATCGGATTGTATTAAAGAACTTTTCTTGAACTCTTTCCTGAAAGAGTTGTTTTAAAATTTGGATCGATCATTCAAAATACTTTTGGACGGTGAAGTTGAGCGTTGCACGGTGCAACGTTTTTTTAAAAGCTGCACCATTCGGCCTTCCTAAAACTCTCTAAATACGATTTGGGGATTTGCAAAGCAAACAGGAAATGCTTTCGCAGTGGTACTAGTATATAGGATATATAATGACTAAAAGCTCCAAACTCCAAAGTGTTAAGTCGGCGGATTTAAAGGGATCGGGGGGGTCACGTGTCCCCCTGGGTTTTGAACTACTACACTTTAGTCCTCTATTTATTTGTATCATTTTCATTCACAGCCTAAAATGTTTACACTAGTGCCCCTATATAGTTAGAAATTATAATTGATCAACTCTCATAAGCCTCAAAACCCATAAAAAGTAGCCTAAATTAATTTGCTTCACCATTATTCTCTCAAAATTCACCTCTCATCTTTAGTTTTACAAGTCATTTTTTTCATGAATATCTAATAATTACGGTTCATTTGCTCAATTTTCATGTCGAATCTATTACTTATAGAGTGTTCTTGAAAGGTATGGCTTTTAATTCCAAAGTTGATCTGTTACAATACGTACTTTTGATTTTTAAAAAAAATTATATATAGACTGCATGAAGAACTTAAGGTTTTTCAATTTGAACAAGACTGGAAATAACATTGGACTTGATTGTGAAAAAGAAATCGAGAACATGAACAATAAGTGCCCTATCAGTACCAAATTTCTGGCTTCGCCACTGAGTGTTAGAGTGTTACCAACAATTCAAATTAAAAAGAACCGTGCATGGAATCTCATCCAAAAAAGCAAAACAAAATAAAAGAGATAGAAAAAAAATAAGCCACTTGACTTTTAATCCAAACCCACTCCTACTAACGTTATTTATGTCATGTTTGAACTAAATAAGTAATTTTCTTATTTGTCTGACATTTTAGAAATTTTGTTACTATTGTTTTATATGAAGTTTTATAAGAAAAAGATTTTCACGCAGTCTTGATGAGAGTAATTTTAGAAGTAAAATGTTATGATTCGAAAGCTAAAACAATGCTTACGAAAACTGAAGTTAGTCGAGACACCTTTTTCTACACATGAATTGTTGGTGCAAAAGTCGTCGTAGCTGATGAAAGCGGATAAACAGAGATGTTTCAAGTCACGTTACTATGTCGCTGTCCTTAAGACGATATTCACCCCCGCCAATTCGAGAGAATTCGGTGTGCACCGGGTTACAGCGAAACCGCCTCCAAGATAAAATGAAGCCCAGTCTCCAACTGTTGTCTAACTGCGTTATGCACAAACGAAGAGAGACCCGAATACCTTTGGACTTTGTGAGCCCCACAAGTATAATCGTAGGAGATAATTCTAGAGAGAAACAACAATCAAAATGATTCTGATTATCTTCCCCTTTCAATTGGTAGAACCATTTACCTTTTATAGGCATAGATCGTGACCGTTGGCCAAACATTACACCTCTTTGATTAAATGCATGCAATAGTCATGTCTATTCATTCCACCCCAATGGTTACACCTTTGCTCTGGTAATGTCTATTCATTTAACCTGAATAGACACACCTTTTGTGCTTAAATCCAATGTTCACGTCTATTCATTTAACCTGAATAGTCACGCCTCTTGGATTAAAACCGTTCACCAATATTTACATTTAATATCCATTAAATATTTTGGAAATGTTCCAACAATCCCCCACCATTTTCAAAATATTGAAAATAAAACTTGTTTAAGCTCGGAAAATTTGTGCATAAAAGAAGGTATCTTACGATTTGAACCATTCACTTAGTGAAAACACATCAAAGTTAGTTGGAAGAGCATAGTAGACTTGTCTTTGAACTAGCAATCCTTGTTGACTAACCGGACACGTCTCACACACAAATTTTCTTCTCCTTAGGTAATTCATAAAAGCTGACCCATGTATTTGCCTTGGGTCTATATCTTGGTTTCATGAGTGCTCTAAAGTCAAAGCCCCCATGACCTATAGGAAGCGGCACCACCTCCACACTCATATAGGTAGGATTTTGTCAGTGTTCATGTAATTACAACACAAAAAATCCTATTAAGAACTAAGTAGTTCACCCTCTTATTTTCTACATTACAGGTACCAAGCACTTTACCTTGGGATGAAACAACTTAAAATTAAGTGCTTACAACCACGACATATGGTGTACTTTGCTCATTGAACTCAAGACTTGAGGTATGGTCAAGCGTTGAGTCGAGTTTCCACCAAGAGTGATCGAGCAAATTGGGCTAAAATCTCATCCCTTTTGATGTTTCTCACATCAAACCACTTGCAAGAATAAATAAAACCATTGCTGTGAAAGCAAAATTTTCATAGCTATATCACCGAAGTTTATGACGTGATTAACTTGTCCGGACCACCACAGTCATAACTATCAACCCTCTTTCTTAAGTGACTTACTGAGAAATATATCCGTGACAAAATGCCATGTCACTCCATCTCATCGTAAAATCCTCACTTCAATCCAAAAGAGAACCCCCCCACAAAATAGACTTACTATTTATCCATGATTTTTATGCTTCAATTATATCAGGCGCCTTTGTATCCATCATAACCAATGGATACCAATTACAAGCATATAAACCAACTCCACCAAATAAACAAATTTGGATTTAATTAACTTGTGGGCCATAGTTGACTGGAACAACTATGCAATCAAGATAGTAGGAATTCGTCATTCTGCATCTTTATTTACTCTCCAATATACATAGGAGAACATGTGACCTAAAGGCCACACTTAACAACATTCCTTCCAATGAAAACCACATTTCATACTTCTTGGAATAATCATGACTCTTCATTTTAATACAAACACCACACCGCTTTACTTAGCCTCCAATGGTTACACCATTTAGGTTAAATCCAAAAGCCACACCTTTCAGGTAATACCACTGGTTAAATCCTTAACCTTCACATAAATACATTCATATGTATATGTCAAATAGTATTTTGGTAAAGGGAAAGAGAAGAGTCCCGTTCGTTTTTATTTCCTCATAAAAACAAACCCATTCATATAAAAAATTCTCAACACCCACCATTTTGATTACCTGATGCAAATAACATGCATATAAATTTTCCAAATTTATGATGGTATGTTCAGTTTTGGAAATGGCTTCCAAAACTAGGGTTTCAGAATATTCTATATTTAGCAATTTGCACAAAGCAAAACATTCGAGATAATTTAAATAGCCACCGATTCGGTTAACCACCGACCACATGTCTAACAGTACTGTAACCTTGTACTTTTTCCAACATGATTATATAGTTCTTGATCAAGGCCGTCAAACATTGCTCATTGAAAGCCACATAACACATTTCCGTGTTACCGAAATACCACCATGACATAATTACCATGTCATGTATCACACCTTCGACAGGCCACAAAAACCTTGGCTATAAAAATCTATCCGAAACTATCCATGAATAAAACCTTATACCCCGTGCATATAACGAAACATTTTAAATAAAACCGCTGCATATGCACGGTCACCATGCATGGCATTCAACTCCTCCGCAATGGTCCAAAACCGAAACCATTCAAACGGTGAAACAATTCAACCATTAGTCAAATAAGAATAGAAGTCATTGATCCACATGTACTGAGATAACCCGGGAAAGTATACTAATCCATCAGATATATCATCAACATCAAAGATCTGATACATGCATTGCAACAATATCTCCATGGATATTAATAGAGTAATGCAACAATTAGATAATATTAAATCTAATTAATACTTCACAGATGATAAGTCTCGAAACCATGTGAATCTACTGCCAGTCATGACTTGGTTCGGTGGGGCCATGTAAAAACAAATTTTACTAAGTCACAAACTGAGCCCGTTATATCCGTTTACCCCAAACAATGCCACACTAACAAAGGAGCTAGGCCTATCAAACACATCAGTAATGCGCAAATTTGAAATGCATACAATACGAAATTTCCTAAACCATGAGGTACTGATCAAATGCAAACTGACTAATCATGCTCTTTGTAATTCCCATGATCAGTACGATAATCAAGAAAACAAATTCATAGGAAAAGAAAAACGTACCCGTTTCCACATCAGTTTTGTCATGATATATTAATTCAATTTATCACACCCATTTCTAATGAAATAACAAAACCAAAACGAATTCGTACAGTTTCCTGATTGTGTCTCCTTCGGCCCGCTCCACCATCATCAAAGATTGAAAACTCACAACATTCTCCAAACACATATCCGTCTTCGTCCTAAGGACCCGTAACGTAATCAATCCACTTTCATTTTCCGGAAAATATCGTCTTAAGATTGTTGGTGCAAAAGTCGTCGTAGCTGATGAAAGCGGATAAACAGAGATGCTTCAAGTCACGTTACTATGTCGCTGTCCTTAAGACGATATTCACCCCCGCCAATTCGAGAGAATTCGGTGTGCACCGGGTTACAGCGAAACCGCCTCCAAGATAAAATGAAGCCCAATCTCCAATTGTTGTCTAACTGCGTTATGCACAAACGAAGAGAGACCCGAATACCTTTGGACTTTGTGAGCCCCACAAGTATAATCGTAGGAGATAATTCTAGAGAGAAACAACAATCAAAATGATTCTGATTATCTTCCCCTTTCAATTGGTAGAACCATTTGCCTTTTATAGGCATAGATTGTGACCGTTGGCCAAACATTACACCTCTTTGATTAAATGCATGCAATAGTCATGTCTATTCATTCCACCCCAATGGTCACACCTTTTGGTCTGGTAATGTCTATTCATTTAACCTGAATAGACACACCTTTTGTGCTTAAATCCAATGTTCACGTCTATTCATTTAACCTGAATAGTCACGCCTCTTGGATTAAAACCGTTCACCAATATTTACATTTAATATCCATTAAATATTTTGGAAATGTTCCAACATGAATATGTGATTGAGAAGGAAGTTGGTGAACCACGTGGGGAGCCGCAAGCCCATTGAATAAGTTCTCCTAAAAATTCTACCTAATTGAACTTGTCCTTTTTTATGGATGCATATTTACTTTGATTTTTATCTAAATCTTACGCCGTGTATATACATGTTTCAGATTATCAAACATCTGCTTGAGTGGCTCAAAAAGAAGAAAAAATAAAAAGAAGGAGAAGAAATCACGTGCTTTGGCAGTGAGCTTGGTGAATTTATAGATGTGAATGCAAGAAATGGAAGTGGGCAGACCGCGTTGGATATTCATTCCCGAGTAGCAGAGAGTGAAGATAAGAAGAGTGAGTATCGTGGTATCGGAGACCTCCTACGTAAATATGGGGTTAAAAGATCCAACGAACTTTTTTTCCCATTTGATCCATATTGGCAGAAGAAGAAAAAGGATACATTAATGATTGTATCGTCGCTGATGGCGACGATCTCATTCCAAGTCGGGATCAACCCTCCTGGCAGTATTTGGGTTGACAGTACTAGTTCACCAGAACACAAAGTCGGGAAAGCTATAATTGCTTATACCAATCCCAAAGCGTATCAGTACTTAGTGTATTTCAACACGGTAGGATTTCTTCTATCCTTGACTACAATCTTAGAGCTCATTGTTGTTTTGCCAACAAGAAAAAGGGCTTTTGGGTTCATTCGAGCTGGGATCTCGTGGTTGACGATCATGATCATGGCGTTCGCTTATACATTTTCCGTCATTGTTGTCACTCCCACGGATATGTATAAGTCCGTAAAGCTTGTCATTTTGGTTATTGTTGTAGTGTGGGCCGTCGTGATATCATTTCTCCCCGTACTACCACACCAGGTTCAATCGATACTGCTTGGCGTGATATTTTTCCGCTAAGTGTATTAGTCGTTGTGCTATTATTGTTTACACCATAATTTGGCCCATTATGATCGATTGGGCCATATGGTAACACGTTGTCCAATGTGATCAATTGGGTCATAATAGTGACACCTGTCAACAATGAATGGACTAATTTTAAATAAACAAGGTGCAATGGTGCTTGATAGGTAAATTGACGGTTAAGGAGTTGTGTTTTAATGCAAGACACTTGTCCATCAGGAAAGTTACAAGCAAATCATGGACGGAGCAGTTAACAAAGCAGTTGAAGAAGACAAACACAAGTGAGCAAGACATGTGCAGAAACCGCTTGGACTTGAACGTGGAAGGCAAAGAAAGAGGAATAACCGCCTGGTTCAAATTTATGGAGGGAATGCTGCCAAGTTTGAATCTCTAATCGAAATGAAGCCTATAAATACAAGATCTGAAGTCAATTTCAAACCCCACCCACTCAATCGCCCAAAGACTTCTACTTTTTATCTGTACTTTACTTTCCAGCACTAGGAGTAGCTTGTAACTTAACCGTTTTCTCGGCTATTTATTGTAGTCGACTGAGTTCTACCTTTGAAGAATAATAAAGTCCATTTGTTGTTCATCTTCCGTCTCCATTCACTTCACCAAGTTTGCTTCCAAAGAAGTCCTGAAATACGGCGAGGAACCAAACTCCACCACCACAACACCCACATTCCAGCACTCACATAATTCTTAGTCGATCATCGACTACAAGCGAAAAATAGACAAACAATTATCTTACAGTATGCTGTTTAGGTGGATGTATGACCGAAGATACGGCCTCACCGGCAATTGAAAGTACTGTCAAGTCGACTGAGGATACGGCCTCACCAGCAATTGAAAATACTGTCCAGTCGAATGGATATACGACCTCACTACCAATTGAAAATACTGTCCAGTCGAATGGAGATACGGCCTCACTACCGATTGAAATTATTGTCCAGTCAAATGGAAATACGGCCTCACCACCAATTGAAAGAACTGTCCAATCGAATGGAGATACGGCCTCACCGCCAATTGAAAGTACTGCCCAGTCGATTGGAGATACAGCCTCACCACCTATTCCAATTGCAGCTAGCCAGAACGACTCGACGAGCGTTACGATTGAGGGGTAATTATTCAATGGTCTTTGGCAATGCCAAATTCAAGTCCTAACGCTCTTTTTTACCTCATATTTATGTGGGATCCGTACATTTTATCCTAGGCAGAACTGTGCATTGAAATTTAAATAGTTTAAGTCACGACATGTCGGTGCCCCCAAGAGCACCAGCACCCAATAATTGTTCTTCGATCATGCCATGTCGTTAGTTTTTTATGCTAGGAAAATGTGTGTACTTTGTGGTTATGCTACAAATTTAAGTTACTTGTGTCGTGAATCTAATAAGATTTGTGTTATAGGAGTAATAATTATCTTTCCGTCTCATTTTTTTTTTCATATACTATTTTGGAATGTCCCAAATTGTTTGCTCTCAAAGATAAGTCAAAGAAAGAGGTGTGTAAATTTTCATAAACTAACCCTCATAAATTAATGATTAAAAGTAACTATGAAATTAAAATGTCTCGATATCATTTAAATATGCATGGAAGTTTGTGAATGTGTAATCATCACAAAGAAATGTTTATTGAAACTCTGGTTTTTTGAATGTGTAGATTTCTCTCGTCGAGAGGAATCAATAATCTATAGACAAAAAGTTCTCTTGTAGATATGGACAGCAGACAAAAGTTCTCCGCCAAATCAGTGTATAGACAATGGAAAACTCGAACTCAAACAAGCAATAGTGGCCTGGATTCTCTGTGGAAGAATTTGAGCCCCCGAAGGTGGAAATATTTTCTTGGATGGCCGTTCAAAGAAGAGTTGCAACAAGGTCAGTGCTATTTAATAGGAATTTAATCTCTGAAATCCAATTGGCCTTGTGCCCCCTTTGTTCCGAAGATGTTGAAACCCCCCATCATCTGCTCTTACATTGTCGTATACTGTGGGAAGTTTGGTTCGATCAATATTCTGGATTGTTGGAAAATTCTGTGGGTCTGCCCATCCTCTCTAGCAAAACTTGCGTCCTGGTGGTTCAAGAACGGATTTTTGAACTTGTAGAAATGAATATGGGAGGTCTGTTTCTTTGCAACTCTTTGGTCTATCTGGATAATGAAGAATGAGTTTATTTTCAACAACGTATCAACACAAGCATGGGAGGTAGTGGATCTAATCAAAACTAGAGTGGCCATGTGGATGAAAGCCAAGTTTGTCATTAAGGTTTACACAGTGGAGGACTTCAAAGGATATCTGGATGGGATTCAGAAAGTGAAGTTGTAGTGTAATCTTTAGGCGTCCTGTCTATCCAAAACCTTGGTTGGATAGTATATTGTACTTTTCCTTTAATCTACTTAATTTCCCTTGATGTACCCATTTCGAGATTTATAAAATGTTTCGTTTGCTGAGAAAAAAAAATCTATAAAATTTTGACGCAAAACATATAACGACGAAACAAATTTGAATGAATACAAAAAGTAATCCATAAAAATTACTAGCCCTGTCCATGCTTATTGAGTGATGGTCTGCGAAACCGTAGTTTTAAGAGGAGGATTATTTTTTTTGCCAAAATGATAGGAGATTCATTGATACAAGATAAACATACAACCAAAGAGGGTTAACTATCCCAAATAGAGACAATAATCAGGAGGTCTAGATTCGCAAACTTGTAACTCCAGAGTCTCATAAATTAACCAACACAACGATCATTTGATCATTAGCAAGATTCAAACAACTGGATTCCAAAATCAACGAATGAAACCCCAACAAAACCATTGGAAAAATCCAGCCGGGAGAAAGATTCACGTACGGCAAGAAATCGGAGAGAAACATAGAAAAACAAATGGAAAAGAAACATGAATAAAACCTCACAAATAACACCCAAACAATCACGTACTCCAACTCCGGCGAATCAATCGCGCACAAGAAAGGACTCCAACAATCACATTCGCGAGCTAATCCACAACTCCGAGATGCACCTCCGTGACAGAACACCGACTACTATGTTATGGAGATGGCGGAGGAGGTGCGGGGTGGAGAAGATGAGAGGGTCTAGGGAGCTGGAGGCGTAGGGGTACGGTGAGGGTGGAGAATGGTGAGAGAAAGAGATAGATCTCCAATCAAACCAGCGGAGAGAAAGCTCGCGAGGAGAGGAAAGGAAAACCCTCCTCCTGTCGCCCCATTTAGGGTAGAAATCCTAGGGGGAGGGAGGGGAGTAAGGAATCGTGTTGACTCTTAAGAGGAGGATAACGTAATAAAAATAGCCGAGTTGCTTTCTGATTGCGCAATTTCATAAGAAAAAACATGGTGTATCAAATTTACAAGAATTTTTTTTTTTTGCTAAGCATCAAATTTACAAGATTCAGATAAAAATTTAAATGGAACAAAGAATAAACATGGAAGTTTTTTTTGAACGGTGAAACAAGGAATTTTATTAATGACAATAAAGTAGTACATCAAGATTTAGGGCAAGATAAGATAACATCACAACGTGTGAGTGACATCCCAACTAGGTTGACACCCTATCCCACGACAATCATATACTATTCCTGCCCAAGAATTGACAAGAGATCAACCTTATCGAATTACAATATAAACCTCAAAAGGAAGCTTTCAATCCATAGAGTTCGTTTTCATATCCCCAGCCAAATAATCAGCTCAAAAAAAGAAGATTCAGTAATGGCATTAGTCGTCTAATTCAACAAGGGAGAAATATCAGCAGCACCAGCATCATCAAGACGAGCAGCAGTCCCATGAAAATAAATGCAAAAGGGCAGCAGTTCCATGGTCAGCAGTTCCAAAAGATCAGTGGAAGTTAGTGGGGCAAGTGATCACACTTGACTTGGCTCCGCTCATGAATTTGAAAAATCAATTTTAATGTACTACTCTTTCTGTCTCTTTTTTAGAGTTCAATTTTTTATTTCGGACTGTCCCTTAATAAGTGTCCATTTTGTAAAGTTATTGAGTAAAAGTTGATGCATTTTACATTTTGCCCCCAAAAGTAGATTCTATTTTGAAAAGTTAGTGAGTAAAAGTGTAATGATAATGTCTCCATAGAGGGTAAGTAGGGAATGTGGAAATAAAATTTAATGTAAAATGTGTAATGATGATGTCTCCTTAATAAATTAGAGTTACGAGACAGGACACTTAAAAAGAAACGAATGGAATAATTGCTTAGAAAATTAACCAAAAGAGTCATTGACGATATAATTTTCTTGCAATAAACGCTGGCGAAAAAACAAAAAAAGACAAAACTTTCTTTTAATAAACTCAATTTGCTGTAAGTGGTCAATTGTATCTTAACATACAATTTAAGCTGTAGTGTAAACAGAGGTTAAAATCGTGTCGTCAAAATAGTACTCCCTCCGTCCTAAATTGGATGTCAATTTTTGATATCTGTGCCAATTTCAACTCCTTATATATTTCAATATGGATGTCAAAACATATGCAATATGGATCTTGTTTGATAGTTTTCAATTAATTCTATTATACAAAGTTTTCAAACTCATGAAAAACATTATAGATTGAAAGATATAAGCGATACAAAATGACACGGATTTCAAAAATTGTCATTCTTTATGGGACGGATGGAGTAATTTAATATGGGAGAGAGGTAAGAGATTCATTTCAAGGACGAGGTTGTTATCTTTTGAAAGCTCAGTTTGATTAGGGCCAATGTTGTAGAAACGACCGTATCTGACCGGTACGGGCAGTGCATAGAAGTTTGTAAATGTGTATTCGTCACAGCGAAATGTTTACTGAAATTCTATTAGCCTTTTGGTAAATGATATTGACACTCTAAAAATTGATGCAGGCACTTCAAAATCAGTGTAATTTCAAAGCCATTTTTCTTTGTTTTTTAGAATGTCTGCATCAATTTTTAAAGTGTCAATATCATTTTTCCTACTTTTTTAGAACAATGAGTATTATCCACTCTTATTGAGTGGCGGTTTCCACGGTATGTTCGCAAAAATTTCATTAAGACATGGGAAGAATTAAAATACAATCGGATGAAAACTTAAATGTATCGATGAATCAACATGGAAGTTAGTGGGCTTAAGTGACCAACCTAGCTTTTCAAAAAAAAAAAAAAAAGTGACCAACCTAGCTTTCTCTTGGCTTCTCCCTTATCATCAGATGCCGTTTCAAGTCTTGATAAAGATGGTGGTGGACTTGATGGTGGTCCTTTGATGAAGCAAGGAAAAGGCAGTGGTGGTCCGATCAGATCGGTTGGATTGACTTACAATCAATGTGTGATCTTGCCATACGGAAACTGAAGTCATCATCGAAGATATTCGTCGCGAAGTTGATTGGTTTGGATTTTTAGTTTTCTTTCTATTTGTAGATCGGCCAATGTAGTTGCATACGTTTTGGCAACTTCGGATTTGTGAGGTTGTGGTATTCATATTTGAGAAGCTAGACCTTCGGATTGGTTATTGGATATTCTGTGGAATGATAATCGTATTCTTCGATGTACTGTTATGATCTTTCTTATCAATGCAAGTTTCTTACCTATACGTTGACAAAAAAAAAAAAGTGACTACTGACCAACCTAGCTCCGCTTTTGAGTTGGAGAAATCAATTTTAATTAATTGCTAAAAGAATTTGACAAAAAGAGTCTCTCTTTTTCTTTTTTATGTTTTTGTCAAAATGATAAAAGCTTCATTGATAGGAAACACCAATACATAAAATAATCCCCAAAAGGTAGTATTTGTCCTCAATCGAAGGACTAGAAAGCCACAAAAGAGGGTAGCCTTCGTGGTATCGATACCCAGACCAATACTACTTCTCATAGGCAAAGAATGGACCACCATAATCGTAGTCCTACTTCTACGTATGCACAATAGAAAACTCCAAGTGATAGAAAAACCTAACACCGAAGCGGCTAGGCTACCAATCGATTTGATTCATCATTGGGCCGCCACTGCCTTCCTTTGTTAGAGAACCATATCCTCCACCACGATCGAAATCTGAATCGATACCTCAATGATGGAGGGAAAGCCGAGAGAAAGAAAATGAAGAAAAATCACGAAGAAACTCTCAGATCTGAGATCGAGAAAGAAAACGCTTACTAAAAAGGAGGAGTTATTGAGAGTGATCAAAGCCATAACTAATGAGGAAGAAAAAAACCCATCAAGAGTAAAGCCCTCTCCTCCCTCCGTTGCATGAGGGTGGTAAAAACCCTAAGGGGAGGGAGGGAAAGGAAGAGAGGCGCGGCTAGGGTTTCTTTTCAGAGAGATGCTCGAGGTTAGAGAGAGCGATTAAAAAAAAAATTAGAAGAGGAGTCATAATTGGCAATATAAATTTCTGGCAATAAACGCCGAGCCAAAAAAAAAAAAAAAAGAAAATTGAACTTTCTTTCAATTAACTCAATTTGCTCTAAGTGGCCAACTGTATCTTGACATAAAATTTAAACTGAAGTGTAAACAAAGGTTAAAATGGTGTTTTTAAAATAATAGTAATTTAATATGGGAGAGGCCGATCGAAAAAAAAAAAATTTAATATGGGAGAGAGTTAAGAGATCCATTTCAAGTGAGAATTCAATTCGAGGGGTGGAGCCAGACAAAAAATTGGGGAAGATTTCAAATGCAAAGCAAGTAAAAAGGTTAAGGGCAAGAAAGACGTTAAAGGGGCGTTTTTGGTATTCAAATCATTTGGATCTTTTTAAAGGGGCGGGGCGGGTACGATTGTCATCCCTATGCGGGAGTCTTCGCATGAAAAATTTGATATTTGGAGTATAATGGTAGATTATATGGAAAACATTGTGGGAGAAATTTTTGGTAGCTATATCAATGAAATATTACTTTCTTTGCTTTTCAAAAAAAAAAGTGATCCATTTCAAGAACTTGGTTAACATCTTTCGATTCCCTATCGGACTGGCACGGCCGGTGCCTCGAGTTTGATAGCAAAACTGCTACTTTAACCTTATCCTGGACTTATCTATTTGCAGTAGGGGTGCATGTAATCGGTTCGGGTTTGGTCAGTTTTGTGGTATATATATGGAACCAAAACCGATCGGTTCGGGAAAAAACTGTATACCGACCTGACCGAATTAGTGAAGCAACCGAGATTGGTACGGGGTGGTCGGTCTGGTCGGGGTTTCACATATTTGCACCTGACTTGCTTATACTTACCGGATACGGATTAGCTTATCCCACTCCTTACCCTATCATTAGATTTTCCCACTTATGGTAATGACTTGGATGCCCTCAACCTTAAATCTCCCTCTTTAAGTGTTTTATTTACAGATTATATGTTTCTTAAATACAATGTTGGTAATATGAAGGAAACATATATTTATTCTCCAATTATTTGACTTTGCAAATCGTAAATGAAATTATTAACGTACATGCATTTTTAATACGCAAATGCTACATTCAACCCATTGGGCTGTCGACGGTGGGAACACGCGCGCATCTGACAGAAGACAGTCTGCCTTTTCCGTTCTGTACACATCAACTTCTAGTGATATCATAAATGCAAAGTGTAAATTACAAAACTAACTACAATTTAGTACTCTCTGATCAAATGATCTACTGCTAGTACTCTCTGATCAAATGATCTATCGTAGTCAGGGGCGGTGCTATGTGGGGGTTGGGTGATCCGTCCCTCCCGCCCAAGTTCTCCGAGCGTTTGGGTTTTAAAATATTTATTTTGTATATATTTAATTTTTAAAATTATTTATAATTATCATATATAGCTACTTGTAATCTTAATAATTTTAGTTCGATTTGATAAAAAATCGGTTAGTTTATATCCTCATCTCTTAATTTCTTTCATAAATAAAAAATAAGCACATAATAGTTAATGTAGCCTAAAAAATTATTTCAATGTATAAATGTAATGACTTGAAAAACAAAAATTTTATTATATACTAATAAGTATGCGTTCCAATGAAAAATATATGTCTACTAAGCCGGCCCCCCGTGGTTAAAATCATGGCTCCGTCACTGAGAATAATACAACTCTCTCTCTCTCTCTCTCTCTCTCTCTCTCTCTCATCTTCATAGACTGTGATATGGAGATGAATGCTAGCAAAGAAGTTACTGAAACAATAATTCTAATACCACATCCACCTACACACCCAAACATTTAAAAAATCGGACATGAGACCTTAAGAACCTCGTTCCATTTAGATATTTTGGTTTTTTCATGTTTTGTCCTTATTCAATTTTTTTATTGCATTTGTTAATTTTGAATTTTTCTTGTTTTGTCCTTATTTAAAAAAAATTCGCATTTGTTAATTTTGCTACAAATTTTTGTGGATTATTTATTCATCTCGTCAATACAAATAGAAAAAGTAAAAAAATTATAAATTTTATCCAAAATTCTTTAAAAATATTCAAGATAAAGTCCAAAAATCGGATTTTTTTGGCTATATGTTGTTGATATATTAAAAATATACAATTTTTTATTTTTTTTTTGCATTTCAAACAAGATCCATATTATATATTTTTAAATTTCAATAAGTTTATCATTTTTGAATTTGAAATTGCCTTCTTAAAAAATAAGAATTTTTTTTTCCGGAACAAGCCCTGAGGGCCTCTTTTGTAGGATTTAAAGAGAGCGAAACAGTGAAAATGGTTAAAACAGGGGTAATATGGTCATAGTAAAAAAAGAAGAAGGGTAGCACAGACTGCACAGTGCTCATTTAGAAAACTGTGATAACAAAGGACAATGTACAGTTTTACAAATCATCTAACAATTGACGTGAATGATGGAAAGGACTAAATTACAGATTATATTCTCATTGAACGTCCACGTGCCCTTCTACCAATTTAAAAAACTTATTTTATTCCCTCTAATTGACAGCCCAATGGGCGTTTTATAGCCGTCCAAAAATTTTAATAAAAAAATCGAGGGGTCTTACGCGAGAATCAACGGCATTCGAGGTGTGTAGGGCGCTTGATCGGAGCACCCTTTTTTCGTGTATATATATGCGCACATATATTTACACGAAAAAAAGGTGTTCCGATCAAGCGCCCTACACACCTCGGATGCCGTTGATTCTTGCGTAGGGCCCCTCGGTTTTTTTTATAAAATTTTTGGACGGCTCGGATCGTCCGTCCGGTGGCCGGAGATGGCCGGCCGGCGCCGTCGGTACGATTTCTGTCCTCATTTGGTTGGTACGTATAGCATTACTCTTCAAGATATTATACTGCTGGTACTTTTTTGAAAATTTGGAGACGTTATGAGCAGGGGCGAAGTTATGTTGGGGCCTGGCCCCCCCGGTCCGGCTCTCCGAGTTCCCGAATTTTAAAATTTTTATTTCATATATATTTGATTTTGAATATTATTGATAATTATTCGTGTATAGTTACTTATAATCTTAATAATTTTGGTTTGATTTGATAAAAAATCAGTTATCTTACACATTCTCATTTCAAAACGATTGGTATACTTTAACTGCATTAGGCTGGAATCGTTTAAATGTACAAAATCTAATGTACTAAAAACTAAAAACTTTGTGATATAATAAGTACTTGTTTCGATAAAAATAATATGTCTATCAAGTTGGCCCTCCCGAGGGAAAAATTCTGACTCCGCCATTGATTATCATGAGGGTGTTTTGGTAGCTAAAAATCAATCCACTCACCATGCACACAGGCAAGCGAGCCACACTTGCTGCACTTGCTGTTATTTTGGATGGAAAACAAAACTTTGCACATTAATTAGTCCACATACATGGTGGTTGATAAGCAAATGTGGAGGGGGCGATCTGTGTGCATGACCCAAATCATAGAGGGTTAAAAGTCAATTTTTCTCCACAATTTAAGCGTAAACAAAGGTTAACATGGCATCGTCAAATTAATAGTAATTTAATATGAGAGAGAGGTAAGAGATCCATTTCAAGTACTAGGTTAAAATATCTTATGAAAGCTTCGTTCGATGAGGACAAAGGTTCAACATATATCCTGTTTGATCTTAAAATCGGTCGAAACTGTTCGATGCCATCTATAGGTACCGACCCGAACGGTACCGATGGAGTACCGACCATTTGTGACTCTATTTTGAGGTCCCACTTGAACAATTCAAACCCTTCATTACTTTTTAAATAATATTTTGAGTTCACCTATAAAATTTCAGTCCAATCCGACGATCGACTTAAGCGAATGGTTAACTTTTTTATCTCAAAAAGTGTCTTGAAGGTGGCTACAATGTAATTAGTTGCATGGCTAAGCTTTTGCATCTGACGTCATACAAGTGAGGTTGTCATTATTGCGTCAGCTAAGCATCCAAGAACTTTTCGGCACTTTTCGTGTTTTGTTTTGATCTTTGCGTGTATTTTTTGGTAATGAGAATGACTATACAGAGAAAATCTTATTTGCGGATCATTCCATAAAGAAAGTTTTACGGAGGTTTATCGAGCACGTTCAAAGTATTTTTGGATGGTCCATATTGAAAATAAATTATGACTGGAAACAATTAATTGTATCTGGTTAGAATTGAAAATAAATCTCAGCCATTGATTGTGCGAATAATTGATTGAGATTGCGCCACTCCGTAAACAACGCCTCCGTGAATAAGTTTATCTCGACTATATATACGTGTGTGTTTGTGAAAACTTAATTTCAGTAAAACATCTCTATTGTAAACTTTACTGGTGGAGACAGAAGGAGAGGCAGAAAAAATGGAGGAGCGCCTCTGTTAAGCAGCAATAAAAGGGGATCTAATATCATTGCAAGAAATAACTGCAATAGATGATTCCATTCTAGATAGAGTTTTGGTGGGAATTTTCAAAGGGAAAATTCCTCTTCACGTGGCCATATCAACCGGGCAAATACGCTTTGCCATAAAACTCCTGGAAATTAAACCAGGACTTGCAGAAGTTTTAGATACTAAACTTGGCGCGTCCCTTCACATAGCATCGGCTAAGGGGCACCTTGATATTGTGAAAGCTATAGTGAACATTAGCCCTGAGATATGTCTGGCTCGTGACGGAGATGGTAATGTAAGGTCACGTTTTTATTTGGCAAATCCCATGACAAAAATACATTGATTTGTATCTCTTATCATTCAGTTGTATTATTTATTTTCCTTTTTAGAGTGTCTGTTTAGGAAGTGGATGGAAATCAAATATTATGTAATTGATAGGTAGGTTTTGTTAAGGAAATAGATTGAAAGAAAATCATGGCTTTGATTGGAATTTCGTGATTGTGGGAGTCTTTATGGAAAGAGGACCAACGGAATCGGTGGCTGAAAAACGTGGGATCATGCATCAGATTCGTGGCTCAAGCAACTCCAGTAAAGGTCTCACCGGTGCTTGAGCAACTTGATAGATTTTTTCTATCTATTTATATGCGGCTCATTTGGGATTTATAGGTTACTGAACATATTTGTGCCGTCTCTCTCTTGCTCCAAATAAGAAAAAATACCTAAGGGAAATTGTGGTTTGTCTCTTGGAATAATTACATGATCCGTTGATCACCAAGCTTTCAGAACAATTCCAAGAGTTCTTTTCAAACTTTGATTCAATTGAGTGAATCATTCTTCCGGTGGATTCTGGAAGTATCTCGGAGGACTTGTGGATTCAATGCAGCGGCGGTCAAGCACTGCGTACGGTGAATGAGTGATTCGGCAATCAACCTTGGTCAACCGAGAGCGATTCTAGGTTGTAAGTATAGGTTTGTTTGTAACCGTACAATGGTTTATAGTGTTTGATTTCCTCACGTGGTTTTTACCCTTTTTAAGGGTTTTTCCACGTATATCTTGTGTTCGGTATTGTTCATCATTTATTACTTTTCAATTCCTTTTATTTTGCTTGATTAAGTTTTTAGATAGCGAAAAAGGAATTTTCAATTGGTATCAGAGCGGGTCACTCATAACCTATAGGGAGTCTTCCTAGAGCGGATCCTTTATTCACGATGAACAAGAACATAAACCACCCTTCTAGTCGTACGCGTGTATTGGACATTGAAAATATAGACATAAAAAACAGATCTAGAAGTAAAAAGAATAATGGTATTGGCAAAATATATTTTTCTAGTGGAAAGGAGAAAAGGGGAGGTAATGGTTTACCAGCAGGGCCTAAATGCTTTGAGTGTCACGGGTATGGACATTTTTCCCATGAGTGTGTTAACGTGATAAAAAAGAAAACAAACTTTAAGCCCAACATAATCAAGGATGACGATATCGAATTAGACAACCCTAAGGAAGAACAAATAGATAACACAAACTTCGTTGCGTTTGGGGTTTCATTACAATCTAACTTTAGTGAGCATGAATCCTCGGATGACAGTGATGATGAGGAAGGAGATGAGTTTGAGGATGTTCAGGAGTTGAGAGAAAAATATGACATGCTATATAAAGAGAGAGTAAAAATGTTGAGACTAATTTGAAGTTGGCTAAAAAATATAAAGAATCTAATGTGGAGTTAGAGATAGCTAAAAAGTAAGTAGAAGAATTTCAAAGAGTTTTGAGTGATGTTACTAGTGAAAGAGACAAGCTGAGAAAAGAAGTTGGAAGCCTCCAAGAGAAAAATGGACTCTTGATCGAGTCAAACACAATATGTGAAGGTAAAGTTAAAGAATTGAATATCGAACTGACTAATGCTAACGATGTCTTTGAGCGATTAAATACAGGTTCAAAGAAATTGGACAATATTCTTAATGTTCAAAGGCCTACGAGTGATAGGTTGGGACATGGCTTTCATGGAGCTTCATCATCAAAACAAATTGGAGGTAAATTGAATGAAGCAAAACCTAAAGAGGTAATGCCTAAATTTTGTACTATAAATATTGCTAAGAACATTGTTAAGAAGCCCCTTGATAGTAAGAAAGCAACTCCTCCTAAATTTATTCCAACATGTCACTATTGTCAAGTTAAGGGTCATATTAGACCAAACTGCTTTAAATTGCATGGCTATCCCACCGCTAAACATTCTTATGCCACTACCAATAGAGGGTCTTGTGATCACTTTGCCCCTAGGTGGAACAATGGACAAATGCCTAGACCTGTTGGATATAATGATGACCACACTATAAACATGAATCCTAAACATATATCTATCGGTCAGAGCGAGAGCTCGCAGGTGAAGACCAGACCCATATGGGTTAGGAGATGTGATTTGCATTGTCTTGCCACTAATACGGTTTCTAAGGCTAGAAAGATTAACATGTGGAATCTCAATGGTGGTTATTCGCGTCATATGTCTAGCGATACATTCAGTTGGGGTATGCCTTATTGATTGAGTGTTTTTTCCTTTTTCCTGTTTTTCTTAATTAGTAGTGCTATGTTTTATTTCTTAGTTGAGTACTCTATTATTATTGTTTTTGTGTGTCCTTACTCCTAGTTTTTGTTGAGTTTTAAAGAAAATCCAAAAACATTCATATATACAAAAATTCTTTTAAAAAAAAAAAGTTTTGGGGCTATAAGCATATTTTCCAAGGATGAGTAGTCAGCCATGGGATCGACTCGAATAGATGCACATTTTTTAGAATGAATGCACATTTCTTGCTAATTCCACTCATGAGATATATTCGGACATTATTTGCACCATGCCTTATGACTCTATGATCGCCACATTTACATGTCAGGATTAGAGAGATTATTCAGATTGGATAGTTGATTCTCATGTCCATTGGAATGTCTCATTTTGTTCCTTCAACGATTGACCTTTTGGCATCTTGGTTGGATACGGTGTTCTCTTGGTTCTGTTTAAAAAAAAGAAAAAGAAAGGCAAAAGTCTATTTGTGATATCTTAATGCTTATCCGGGCGTTCATCGAGTAACAGACAATTGGGGTGAGGTACTCTCACTCTGAGCGTTCGTGTCACAAAATGGATAGACTTTGTGAAGGCATCCGTGTTGGACCACTCGCTTAGTAACTGGGGATTGGGTATGAGGTACTCTTATTTCCAATATTCGTGTCAAAAGGCAGTGGGGTAAAAATATTAAAACACGTGTATTTGTTTGGAAGATTCAATAAAAATTGTTATGGCAAAATACTCATTGGTTGAGGGGGAGTATTTAATCGTTCAGGGGGAGTTTGTTAGGCCTTGGGATGTCAATCGTATCATCATGCCTGGTTTGACTTCGTGGGAGAAAGGGGGGTTGTCATTCTCATGGAACACGAGAAATCTTGTATCCGAAGATGGTGGTCTTAATATTTCTGACATGTCACTCACCCACTTTTGTCATAGTCTCATATCGCTTGGTGTACTTAATTCCAGATTTCTTCATGCTTGGGATACATACAAGTTCTCTCATGCATTTCAAAAACTTGTAGTGACGTTTATTGAGACTCATGGTTGAGCACTCGTATCTCGAATTAGTGTGTTCATCTCCTATGGAAATCCAATTTATTTTGTGTTGATAGTTGCCCGGGTGGCAGTTGAATTTTTTTTTTTTTTGCGGTTGCTTTCGAGTTAGATAGAGCGTAGCTAGTATTTTGCTCTACTTTGGTGCTTGGCACATGCTACTGTTGTTCTGCTTTCTAAACTTTCATTTGGTATATGATTATCATGGCATATGGTCATTACTACTTTGTCTTCAGTTTGCTTATCAATGTTATGACCTGTTGGACCTCTAATTTCCTTTCAAACCTTTTTGATCTAGTTGCTCGTTTATGTGTGCTCTACCTTTGTCATTCCATGACAAAAAGGGGAGTAATATATTGATTAACAGATTGTCTTTTCAGTGTTTATTTCTACAGCTTCACAGGTCGTGATCAATCTGTTAAGGGATAGATTTTTATGTACGTTTTGTCATGGAAGTGCCAAAGGGAGAGATTGTAAGGTCACGTTTTTATTTGGCAAATCCCATGATAAAAAACATTGATTTGTATCTCTTATTATTGAGTTGTATTATTTATTTTCCTTTTTAGAGTGTCTGTTTAGGAAGTGGATGGAAATCAAATATTATGTAATTGATAGGTAGGTTTTGTTAAGCAAAAATAGATTGAAAGAAAATCATGGCTTTGATTGGAATTTCGTGATTGTGAGAGTCTTTATGGAAAGAGGACCAACGGAATCGGTGGCTTAAAAACATGGGATCATGCATCAGATTCGTGGCTCAAGCAACTCCAGCAAAGGTCTCACTAGTGCTTGAGCAACTTGACAGATTTCTTCTATCTATTTATATGCGGCTCATTTGGGATTTATAGGTTACTGAACATATTTGTGCCGTCTCTCTCTTGCTCCAAATAAGAAAAAATACCTAAGGGAGATTGTGGTTTGTCTCTTGGAATAATTACATGATCCGTTGATCACCAAGCTTTCAAAACAATTCCAAGAGTTCTTTTCAAACTTTGATTCTATTGAGTGAATCGTTCTTCCGGTAGATTCTTGAAGTATCTCGGAGGACTTGTGGATTCAAGGCAGCGGCGGTCAAGCACTGGGTATGGTGAATGAGTGATTCGGCAATCAACCTTGGTCAACCGAGAGCGATTCTAGGTTGTAAGTATAGGTTTGTTTGTAACCGTACAATGGTTTATAGTGTTTGATTTCCTCCCGTGGTTTTTACCCTTTTTAAGGGGATTTCCACGTATATCTTGTGTTTGGTATTGTTCATCATTTATTGCTTTTCAATTCCTTTTATTTTGCTTGATTAAGTTTTTAGATAGCGAAAAAGGAATTTTCAGGTAACAACCCTGTTCACATCGCTGCGATGAAAGGTCAGATTCAAGTATTGGAAGAGTTGGTTCGAACCAATTCCACCATAGTTCAAGTTAAGGTGAATCAAGGCAATACCATCTTGCACTTATGTGTGAAGTATGACCAGTTTGATTGTCTAAAACTACTTCTAGAGATGACTCCATATCCATATTTTGTCAATGATGCTGATGTCGAGGGCAACACCATATTGCATCTAGCAGTTTTCGAAAAACGACTAGAGGTATGTCCACATTCACGGCTTTCTGATATATAGCTAAATTTTGTTTTAGGCATATAACTGTATGTTATTTATTGGCGTTGTTCTTTGATATGCATATCAATACTTCATTGATCTCATGTATTTGTTTTTATTTTTTCCTGGAAAGAATTACGATTTTTGAAGTAATAGCTAAAGTGGTTTCCTCGCATATAGCTGTTTTTTGTTTCTTAAATCATATGGAATCCAACCACTACAGCAATAGACAAATTCTATGAAATTAACTATTTGAATCAAGATAATATCATCTTGTAGAACTCTTTTTAAGTGCACTACAATCCTATAGTGTGTTGGTGCACTACACGAACTCCCAAATCCCGAAGGTTATCGTACGACATTGACAAAACTGCACGAAAGTGCTTTAATTAGTACTTTCTAATATGAAAAGTGTCGTTTAATTTTAAAGAAATCAAAGATAGACAATATTGTATGAGACCTTTGGAGTATTCTTTATCTAATTGGTGAATAATTCACACAGATGATCAAACACGTGCTTAGCTACAAGAAAATTATAGCTGCGAATGCAATAAACAAAAGTGGGCGATCGCCGCTGGGCATTCATCTGCAATTACGATCTGAAAATCAATCAGATTCGGAGATTGAAGACATCTTACTTGATGCCGGGGCTAAAGAAATGAAGAGACGCAAACAGGATTTCGTAGGGGATGATCGCCTTGAGCCTTCGTGGCAGAGCAAGAGAAGGAATACATTTATGATTGTATCTTCGATCGCTGATTGCAACAATGGCATACCAAGTCGGGGTGAAACCTCCCGGCGGTGTTTGGCTAGACGATGCAACCAGTGGCGGATTCAGGAATTTGACATAGCGGGGGTACCAAATTTTTTTGTAACCATAATATACGAATTACAGTTAAGCACATTTACTCCAAAATAATTTTAGCATTAATGATAAATTAACAATTTTAAAGTATATATGTATTTTAATAATTAGCTACTTGGACAAATTTACGCACCTTGACTAAATGCATTAAAACAATATTATCACATGTTCATTATCTATTTTTTATTACTAACTCTACTATTACAGTTTTGGAGACAAAAAGTATACAAATACAATGTGGGGTAGACTTGAACCCATGAATAGTATAAAAAATAAGGTACGCACTACTATTTTATAGTGCCTTTTGAAAAAAAAAACACACATTTTCTCCTTTTGGGAAAAAGGCAAAAAATTCGAGTGCCTTTTGGCAAAAAAACACACACACACCCACACTTTTTCTAGTGCCTTTTTTTCAAAAGGCAAAAAAACCCTGCAGGAGCATGGCCTGAGGTCTCGAACCCAGCAGCTATTGGTTAAAAGAAGAGTTCTTTACTAGTGCACCAACAAACACTTTTTTACATGTATTCAACATAAATAATATATATACAAAACTGAATTTTTTTTTAAAGGGTCGGGGGTGGGGGGGCACGTGACCCCACGTACCCTATGGTGAGTCCGCCCCTGGATGCAACAGCACACAAAGTCGGGAAAGCCAGACTTGCTTATAACTACCCTGATTTGTACCCGATCTCCATGTGCTTAAACACGGCTGGATTCCTTTTGTCTCTAACTACAATCTTACTGCTTATTATCGTCTTGCCAGATCGAGAATGGCGTTTACAGTGGGCTCAAGCTTTCATCTCCTGGTGTACGATCCTGACGATGGCTTTTTCTTACACATTTTCCGTCATTGCAATTTCACCAGCCGGGGAGAAGTATATATATGACAGGGACGCAAGCAAAGCAATTAAACTTACTGCTATGGTGTGGGCCGTTGTGATTTCGCTTATCTTCGTATGTCACTTGTATAATTTGACAATTGGGATTCTGAAAGAGCAACAAAGATGTCTTATGAAGTGCAGGGATAAGCTTTACAAGGTCGTCAAAGGTAGCCCGACATCACTTCCAAACTCAGTTAGCGGGAACACGCCCACCATTTGATGTTTTGATCATGCTCGTGCTGTGAGTTTTCTCCGGAAAGTGTTACAATACACACCCCTCTTGTTGCATAAGTGTACTCAGGGCCGGCCCTAACATTTGTGAGGCCTAAAGTGAAATAAAAATTGAGACCCCACATGATAAGAAAAAAAAATCAAGATAGGTGGCTAATACAAGATTTTAAGTTCTATAATTTAACTAAAAATAATATTAAAAAATTATACCATAAAAAATGAATCAAGCATAACGAATCACTGCTCATGCTACGGATTTTTTTTTCTTCTAACTAATCATGTAATTAACTTTGCTCTCATAAGAAGACTAGTTTTAGCAATACAAAGTTATTTATTCTTAACCTTTTTTTTATCATTTTTTGTTGAATTATTTTGGTTTATTTATTATCAACAGTGATTTACTCGTTCAGTTAATATTTAAAATATGATTAAAAAGAGTGAAAAGAAATAATAAAAAAAACCCTATCCAAACATTTATGGTGTGTTTTTATGAACGTTGGGCATAGAGTAACATCCACTACCACTAAAACTACCTAATTTTTTATACAAGTGCAAAAGTTATATTTTATCTATACTAATTCCACCCCAAAAAAATAAGGCGGATAATCAAATGGCAAAATGGGACAGAACAATAAGGCAAAAAAAGTAGCCTTCCTGGTATCGAACATGGGACGCCTAGATCTAGAATTCAAGCGCGCACCAATAGACCAACGAATGATATTGCACTACAACAAAAATGGTCTATTGCGACGAAAACTGTTGACGAAATCTAAATTCGTCGCTAAATGACACCTTTTGGCGAGGAAATTGGATTTTCGTCGTAAAAAGTGATATTTTTTGCGAGGAAAAAAATTCATCGTCAAATAGTACTTTTTTGCGAGGAAATTTTAAATTCGTCGCCAATGAGTACCCATAGGCGAGAAATTTTAAATTCATCGCCAATAAGTACCGTCGAACGACGAATTTCAAATTTCGACATCGATAGTGGACACTAAATTTTATTTTTTAAAACTAATTGAAATGTGCATAATTAACTCTAACTCAAATACCTGATCATAAAAAGATAAATGAAAAAAATGATGGGGACTAGTCACTAGGGAGCCCAAGAATTGGCTACATTTGGATGAAAAAGAAAGTGACTTATTTTTCGTCTTTATTTAAAAAAAAATCGCATTTGTTGGTTTTGCGTCAAATTTTTGACTTATTAAATTTTTTTTATGAGAGAAATCAGAAAAGTAAAAAATTATGATAAAAACTCGCAGTTTTTTGACTTATTGTTGTCTTTTAAAAATAAAAATAAAAGTTTTGATTAAAATTTTATACCTTTTCAATTCCTCTCATCGAGACGAATCAATAAGTCACAAAAATTTGACGCAAAATAAACAAATGCATTTTTTTTAATAATGACAAAATAAGTCATTAAGTGTTTCATCCAAATGGAGCCTTACTCTCATGCTCAAGAGGGGTGGAGTGGCTAGTTTGGGTGGTGCACTGGCAAGGCCGAGCCCATACCATAAAAAAACATAATTA
Organism: Rhododendron molle; assembly: GCA_025413875.1. Taxonomy (NCBI): domain Eukaryota; kingdom Viridiplantae; phylum Streptophyta; class Magnoliopsida; order Ericales; family Ericaceae; genus Rhododendron; species Rhododendron molle. The sequence continues at coordinate 4,805,138 of CM046388.1, read as the reverse complement.
AATAATGGAATTTGTAGGTAATTTGTGGTGGTGGTGTGGTGGTGGTGTGATTGTGGTGGTGGTGGTGGTGGTGGAGGAGGAGTGGTGGTAGTGGGGTGGAGTTGTTATAGGAATGGTGGTGGTGGAGGAGGAGTACTAGTGGCAGTGGGGTGGAGTTGTTATAGGAATGGTGGTGGTGGTGGAGGAGGAGTGATGGTGGTGGTGCAGTGATTGGGGTCTCACCTTTGGTGGTGGTGCATGTGGTGGTTGTATTTGGGGAAAAAAAACGAGTTGTAAATAGTATATATAATAAATATTATGCCTTTGTTAACAAGTTCGGTGTGGGTGTAGTGGTTGGGTTTATGTTGTGCATGTAAGAGGTATAGGGTTCGAAACTCGGTAGGGGCTGAAAATGGCACTACAGTAGAAGGTCTTCTTGTTTTTCGGAAAAATAACTAATTACGAGGAATATTTTTTTTGTCGTCAAAAAAAATATTGCCGACGAAAAAATTCATCGCCAAAAGCCAAAAAGCCGATGAAAAACAAAATTCATCGTCAGGGACCCTTTTGCGTGAAACAAAAGTCGACGAATGGTGGCGACGAATTTTTTCGTCGCCGATTCCTTTGGCGATGAATTTTGCCTCTTTGCCGACAAAAAAAATTCGTCCCCTTATACAATTTTTGTTGTAGTGTTGTGTGTATACGAGAAGCAAAATATATATAATACATGTACATATCTTCTAGGTAAAATGAGGCCTTAGTTTTTGCTTAAATTTTTGGGCCTAACGCAGCCGCAGCTCGGGCTTTAGCCCAGGGCCGGCCCTGAGTGTACTGTAGCACATGTAGTACGAACTTAAGGAATGCATAACAATGTGTATGTGTCTCATAGGCAAGAAATTGAGTGTACTGTAGTTCAAAATATGTCTGTAAAAATCAATCTCCATGTATGGAAAATAAGGAGATTTCAAGAAGACGTCATATCTTATAATAAGCAGCTTTCGAGAGTATATGTGACCAGTTTACAATTGATCTGTTCTCAGTTTGGTTCATGGCTATCGATATCTTATACTATCTTCCACCACTTTGGCTTTATTTAACTGTATCAACATATCTCACATCCCAGATGCAAGCAGTCCCAACTCCCATCTGCTGAAATCTATCGAGTTAATTCTATGGTTATGCAAAATCCAGGGGGTTGAAGATTTTTCAGTCCTCTCATCCCAGATATTGACAATACCTTGACCCGCAGCAAAATATAAGGACTTAACCATGCAACCAAAGAAATCCATCAAAGCAGCTGCTATATACCTGCATATGAGCAGACAAAATAGGAAAACCACCCTTTACAGATTAGTGGTGAGCAATAGCTCCATGTCCTAAGCCATAGCGCAGAAGGAATTAAGTTGAAGAGAGCAAAAGCCAAGTTGAGTCATGTCACTTCACACAAATGTGTTAGAATATAGTAGACTCGGGTATGAGTATCTGGTGAGGGTCGAAGTGGCAGAACTTAGACCTTCCTACAATTATATCTCAAGATATGGAGGCTCGTGTCTCCTAAGCTCAGGTTTGTGTACAGGGACACGTCTAGAAGATTCTTATTGTATATCTATTACTATCCATTATTCCCAACGATTGGGGACTAGCTAGATGAGTTTTGTTATTATTGTTGTTGTATATCTATTACTGTTATAAATGGAATTTTCCTTTTATTTTGGATGTCGGTTTTGAGGCTAGCTCACATATCAGTTTCTTAAACTACTGCTTTTAACATCCTAAAGAAACTTCTAAGATTTTCTCTCTTTCGCTCTTCTGCATGATATATGATATACTATTTGCACATGCATTGTGTGTGCACTCATCTAGTTATCTTGTTTATGTACATAAAATCTAAAATATTATTCAGAAATGTACTCAAAATTCAAATGCGATTGAGGAAAAAGTACATTGGACCGGTAAATATTGGATGGGCGCGTAAATGTTCACGTACGCGCCTCTTAATTTATCTTTGTTAAGTCTCATTTATATTATTATTCGGAGTTTTATGTCTAATTTTTGTGTTGTAGGTATTTGGAGGGTTTGATACAAAAAGTGCAAAGTTGGAATATTAACTGGTGCTCGAAGATTGGGTTGTTCGAGTTTAATTTGATCAGCAATATGAAGTCTAATAGTTTAGCACTAATTAGCCAAGGAATGGATGTTCACCGAAAGTAAATAAAGAATTGGGCTTAGATTTATTCTATTACATGGTGGACCCAATAGTTAAATGGTGGGCCAAGGCTTAACAGGGAGAGTCGGCTGAGAGTAGAATAGAAAAGAAAAGAAAATAGGGCTGCCAAGGGTACTTGACATATAAAAGGCAGAGAACAGGAGGCGAAAAAGGGGATTGGGACGCGGACGAAACAGAGAAGTTCCCGTTTTCACTTAGCCGCTTCAGATTTCTGTGCTTTTATTCAGAGTTATTTTTCCCTTCAAATTTTTGGAGTTTTTTCAATTACCCATATTCTGATAACTCGTTTTATTTTATGTTCTTAATAAAAGTTATTCATTTGTGTTTGTTTGGTTTGGATCTTTTATTTATTTTCCGTATCGCGTGATAGAAGCATGTTTTGAATTAGGATTTCTTTTGTTTCTTACTTGATAATGAGTGAATAATTTCTCTAGGTGGGGTCGTGGGGTGATTAATACTTCGTGGCTAGGCTTGGGTATGATTCGCTCCACTTTTCATAATAATAAATTGAATAGGCAATTTTAGGTTGGAATATTTGTCCGGCAGACAGCTCTAGTGTCATTACAATTCATGCGAATGAAGATCGGGGTCCAAAACTCATCTCTGGTCGTATGGAATTTAACGGTGTTGTCAGAACTCGTTGAAACTCATGTATGCGAGGGTCGTGGGTCCAAAACTCACCCTTCGTCGTACATGGGAACAGCGGTCTAGGGTTCGCATTCGTCGGATATTCTGTACTCTAAAGTCAACCGTTTTTAAGAACTTAAATTGGAGTGAATTTATCTGGGTCTGGTTACGAGTGTTAGGATTCCCTACGATCGTACCATCTTTTTAATTATTTAGAAAATCCGAATTCTCCGTCGATTAGTAATCTCAAATCCAAAAGCAACGGGTGGCTACCTAACTGCCAAATTAAACCTAGAGATAATCTGAGTCCTCACTAGCACACATGACCGTCTCTGTGGATTCGACTCTAGTCTTACCGGATTTATTATGCTACATTGGTACCAGTCTTGCGCTTGGGACATCGATAGTTTAGAGTTAGGGAATCGGTCAAGCATTTTTTGCGCCATTGCCGGGGACGGCGTTGTGTGTTGAGAATTCGGCTAATTTTTAGATTCTTTTCTTTTTCTTTTTCTTTTTCTTTTTCTTTGTAGCTTTTAGTTTTTGGAGCCAAAAAAACAAAAAAACAAAAAACAAAACAAAACAAAACAAAACAAAAATAAATAAAAAGAACAAAAAAAAGTTAGGTAAGGGGATACAGTCATGATAAATTCGAAAATGATGCGCGATCACCTTTTTGGGGGTGATATATGGGACTCCAATTCACATGAAAGAAGTCCTTATCATCCCCAATTACCCCAGTTCCATGGCTTAGGATTCGAGAATCCATATTGGCATATTACAGAACTTGAGGAGCTTTTCACAAATGATAAGGTGCTTTTGCGTAAATTTTTTTCATCATCTTTGCAAGATTATGCTTTGAGTTGGTTTCATTCTTTGAATCTCAGCTCAATATTTACATGGCAAGATGTGGAAGAAGAGTTTTACAAGAAGTTTTTCTCTCATATATGCAACTCATAATCTTCTACAAGAACTTGAAAATTTTTATTATTTCGATAATGAGTCTTTTGCATGTTGTTGGTGGAGGTTTAGAGAACACACTTTACTCAATTAGCGGGATCATAATTGTGAAATGATGCACCTTGTTACCATTTTCTATAACGGTTTAAATTCTACAACGCGTAAGCTTGTAACTGATATGTTTGATGGTGTATTTTTATATACAACCGCTACTAACAATTTGGAGTACTTTGATGAGTTGGCCGAAAGTTCAGAATGGTGGGACCATGATTTACATGTTAAAGAAAAGGAAGTCGAGCCACTTATCATTGAGGGTGGGGTTGATGATTGTTTGGAGGAACCCTCTAAGTTGGGAGGGAATAAGGAGCTAACTGCCCGATGTCCTCCCCTTGAGTTTGATGTAAAAATCGAGTCCCCTCCCATGTATCTTCCACTGTTGATTTGGGCCGCCTACGTTTTTCTTGTACGCTCATGTAAGTCTAGAGAGGGGGGAGCTCACTGCCCTCCGTGTGATGATCCGATGGATAAATATCTCACTGCTGCTGAGATGGACTCAGAGGTGGATTATTTGTACTCTTTGTTAGAAAAGCAGGACAAAGAGTTTGTGATCAAGAATGAGTCTCTTACTCTCGAGAATCAAGATTTTGTTGAGAAGGAGGTACCTGCGAAATCGAATATAGAGGAGGAGGTATGGTTTGAGGAACCAAAGTCGGGGGTAGTGGAACGTATTGATTTTTTGGGTGTTGATGATGTTTATCTTGTTTACCATCCTTATATTGCAGATTTTGTCAACACCAAGAAATTTGATTTAGTTCCGTTTGTGCCCTTTGAGGCTTTCAAACGTCTTAACAAAACTCGGCGATTGTTTTATTCGAAATATCTTTTCTTGTGGTCTGGCCGAATTCAATTTCTAGTGCAAAGTTTAGAGTGGGGTGGTGCATTCTTGGGAGTTACTTTTGTGCAATTGATTAACTTTCGGATTTTACGTTGGAAAGATCTCTCTCTGTCTCTCTCTCTTAAACTCAAAAATAAATAAATAAATAAATAAATAAATAAACTAAAATAAAATCAAATTCAAAAACCAAAAAAGTTTCTTTTTAGTTTTGGGCTTTTAATTTGTGAGTCTTGTATAGCCACTTGTTTCTCGCTCATCTGCTTGAAACGGGAAGAAAAGTATAACACGTGAGACTGCGTGAATGTCTGGTGGTGTTCTTTTATTTTCATTATTTTTTTTGTTGTGGCCCGGCTTCTACTAGCGGGCGGTACTAATGTCATTTGTTGCCTAGTAAGTAGTTGGTTTTTAAGTCTTTTGCAAGACGAGCATGCTACTACATCAGCCGTGGTAGTTTGGGCCTCTCCGTTGGAGTGAATGAGGCATTCAGAAGTGTCGAGTAGGGGTGTCACTAAATGTGGCGGTTGTAAGTCCGATAAATCTTTGGCGCGGCTCTGTGACTAGCTATGGACTTTTTTAGGTCCGAAGGAGCGGATTCTGGAAGCAGTTCTGATGACGAAACGCAACGGTGACAGCAAAAGTCTCGGCCGGGGTCATGATGGTCGGCTGCCATCCGTCGGTCCATTTCTCTCCATTGATCTTATTTTCTTATTGCCTTCTTACTCTGAGGGTATAGCATGCTCTAAGTTGGGGGAGGGTGTAGTTCGTACTTTTTTTTATTCATTTTGCATAGTAGAAAAAAAAAATTGAATTAAGGAGTTTGGATACTTGGGTGCAACTATTCTTGGTTGATGGCTTCTAATTAGCACTATAGCGGTTGTTGTGCGAGTCGGAGTCTCGATACAATTTTATGGATAAACTTAAGCTCGTGAACATGATGTTGAAAAAACACTTGGTTAGCCGGTATCATCTATAGTTGGATAGCGTTTGGTCACTTGAAAACATGCTCTCACAAACACACTACCCCACATGAGTATTTACCGATCTAGAGTTTGGTTCACATGTTTTTGGTATTCCGGTATAAATTTGTTTGATGGAATTTTTGGAACTCCTTTCCTAATATAAAAAAAAGTAAGAGAATAAGTTATGTGTGCTATATTGTTAATGCTTATCCGAGCGTCCATTGAGTAGTAACCAGGCAATCGAGGTATGCTCCCACCGCGTTGTTCGCGTCAAAAGATAGATAGATTTTGTGAAAGTATCGTTAAATGTGATTAGCTTGGATCTCAATATAAAACCTTTTTGACTTGAGCAATTAAGTCCGCAGGGGTCTCTTAAAACTTGGTGCTCTAAAGCCGTTTGATTTGGGGATAGCAGACCCAAAACTCGCTAAAGAGTCAACTAGAAAGCCCGAGAGATCCGGGCATTGCACGACCATGAGAAAAAACAAAAGAAAAAAAAAAGGAAAGGAAAAATACAAAAAGGAAAGGAGTGCACTTAAGAAATATTGGGCTATCAACGGTGTGTGAACTGTTCTCGAGGTTGGTAAATTTCTCTATGTGGTTTTTCGTACACGCATGCCATTTGAAAATTCTCTATCCGATCGTAGATGAGAGGATTAATTTTTGTGCTAAGTTTGATATGAAATTCACTTGTTTAACTCTATCCATGGATGAAATATCTTGCCTATGACTTGTCTGATAGTCATTGTAGTGCTTTTAAAGGTTATTGATTGGGTTGAGTTGCATTTGAAGTGCCCGAATACTTTGTGTTTTGTGGATGATCACTTCTAAAAATTCTCACGAGATTTCACTCGTCCTACCGGGGCCGCCTGGGGGTTTAAAAGAACTATCCGTCTTAATTTTTTTTTTGGTTGTTGCATTTTGTTTTCTTTGCTCGTGACTACCAAAGTGTAAATTGGGAGGTGTGATGGGCGCGTAAATGTTCACATACGCGCCTCTTAATTTATTTTTGTTAAGTCTTATTTATATTATTATTCGAGTTTTATGTCATATTTCTGTGTTGTAGGTATTTGGAGGGTTTGATACAGAAAGGCAAAATTGGAATCTTAACCGGGGCTCGAAGATTGGGTTGTTCCAGTTTAATCTGATCAGCAATATGAAGTCCAATAGTTTAGTACTAATTGGCCAAGGAATGGATGTTCACCGAAAGTAAATAAAGAATTGAGCTTGGATTTATTCTATTACATGGTGGGCCCAATAGTTAAATGGTGGGCCAAGGCTTAACAGGGAGAGTCGGCTGAGAGTAGAATAGAAAAGAAAAGAAAAGAAAATAGGGCTGCCAAGGGTACTTGACATATAAAAGGCAGAGAACAGGAGGCGGAAAAAGGGGTTGGGACGCGGACTAAACAGAGAAGTTCCCGTTTTCACTTAGCCGCTTCAGATTTTTGTTCTTTCATTCAGAGTTATTTTTTCCTTCAAGTTTTTGAAGTTTTGTTCAATTACTCATATTCTGGTAACTCGTTTTATTTTGTGTTCTTCATAAAAGTTATTCATTTGTGTTTATTTGGTTTGGATCTTTTATTTATTTTCTGTATCACGTAATAGAAGCATGTTTCGAATTAGGATTTCTTTTGTTTCTTACTTGATAATGAGTGAATAATTTCTCTAGGTGGGGTTGTGAGGTGATTAATATTTCGTGGCCAGGCTTGGGTATGATTCACTCCACTTTTCATAATAATAAATTAAATAGGCAATTTTAGGTTGGAATATTTGTTCGGCAGACAGCCCTAGTGTCATTACAATTCATGCGAACGGAGATCGGGGGTCCAAAACTCATCTCTGGTCGTATGGAATTTAACGGTGTTGTCAGAACTCGTTGAAACTCATGAATGCGAGGGTCGGGGGTCCAAAACTCACCCTTCGTCGTACACGGGAACAGCGGTCTAGGGTTCGCATTCGTCGGGTATTCTGTACTCTAAAGTCAACCGTTTTTAAGAACTTAAATTGGAGTGAATTTATCTGGGTTTGGTTACGAGTGTTAGGATTCCCTACGACCGTACCATCTTTTTAATTTTTTAGAAAATCCAAATTCTCCGTCGATTAGTAATCTCAAATTCAAAAGCAACGGGTGGCTACCTAACTGCCAAATTAAACCTAGAGATAATCTGAGTCCTCACTAGCATATACGACCGTCTCTGTGGATTCGACTCCGGTCTTACCGGATTTATTATGTTACACCGGTACCAGTCTTGCGCTTGGGACACCCATAGTTTAGAGTCTGGAAATCGGTTAAGCAGTATTAGCGACACAAGTTCAGAAGAGTCTATGCACCACCAGTTATCGCATGAGAATAATGAAGCAGACCTCATAGCCAACAGGTACTTGGACCTGTTTGAGTGGGGAAAATTGTGGAGGCGGGGCCTAACATTTTAACACGTATCAGTTCTATTCAAGTCCAAATCGATTTTAGTTTTAGTCTGTCTATATTATTTTTGGTCAAAGTCTTCGAGTCATTTCGTCAATCAAAGAGTCATTGAGTCGATCATAGAGTCATTTAGTTATTTAATTAGAGGAACTTCAATTAAGTAAATTACAAAGCAATACCTTTGACGTTGAAATAAAATCCCCGAGACTGGCCCCGAATCGAGTTTGGGACAAGTAAATCCCATCTCCATCCTCCTTTCCCGTATCAACATTCCAAAATCCAATATTCCCAAACTTGTTCACCACAGCAACCAAATTTTTTCAAAATGCAGTCTTCAAAATGCTACAAATCCATCTTCAATGGCGGGGTTTATTGATACTACTATATGGCTTGCTATTGCTGTGACATAGTATGATGCATTTGTTTTTATCGATGTCCAATCAAATGTGGTTGATCGACAAGGAAATCAACCAAATCGTACTGATATCAATGGCAACAACATATTGCATCACGCTGTTTTTGGTAAACGATGTGAGGTATGTCCATACTCAAACTTTATAATTATTGTTAAATTTTTGGCATTTTTTTTGGTAAAAAAACAAAACCCTTGGATGAAGGGAAGAACAACAACACCCTCAAATTATCAAACATCTGCTGCTTGAGTGGATAGAAGAAAGAAAAGATGACGGTGAGCTTGGTCAATTAATACATGTGAATGCAAGACATGGGAGTGGGTGGACGACGCTGGATATTCATTCCTGAGTTGCATATAGTGAAGATAAGAATAGTGATGAGTATATCAAACACGTTCTACGTGAATCTGTGGTTAAAAAATCGACTAACTTTTTTTCCCATTTGATCCTTATTGGCAGAAGAAGAAACAGGATACATTAATGATAGTATCATCGCTGAAGGCGATGATGTCATTCCAAGTCGGGATCTACCCTCCCGGCGGTGTTTGGCAAGACAAATCACCAAAACACCAGGCCGGGAAAGTTATACTTGCTTATAATCCCAAAGCGATCTATACTTAATGTATTTCAACACAGTAGGATTCCTTCTGTCTTTGACTACAATCTTAGAGCTCATTGTTGTTTTGCCAATACAAGAAAGGGCTTTCGGGTTTATTCGAGCTGGGATCTCATGGTTGGCGATTAGAATCATGACGTTCGCTTATACATTTTCCGTCGTCGTCATCTCCCCATGGCGATATATAAGTCCGTAAACCTTATTTTGGTTACTGTTATAGTTTGTGATATCATTTCTCCGGTTGCTAGCGCTACCCTACCGGGTTCAATTGATACTACTTGGCTTGATAGTATTTCCACTACTTCAAGTGACAGCTTTGGGTCTACAACATTTTGCAATTTTGTTTATGTGTTTAATTGCAGGCATATGATTTTTGGTTCGAAAGGCACAATGTGGAACTAAGCCCATTGAAAGTACTGTCCAGTCGACTGGAGATACGGCCTCACCACCAAATCCAATTGCAGCTACCCAGAACGACTCGACGAGTGTTTCGATCGAGGAGTAATTATTCAATGGTCTTTGGCAGTGCCACATTGTGTCCCAACACCCTTTTTCATCACACATTCATGTGGGATCCATACATTTCATCCTGGGTAGAAATGTGTATATTAAACGGTTTTAAGTCATCATGTCTCAGTGCCCCAAGAGCACCCAACAATTGTTCTTCAATCACGCCATGCAGTGAGTTTTTTTATGCTAGCTAGGAAAGTGCTATAGGACTTTTTTTTTTTTTTTTTGCGTGTCCTCGTTATGTTTGAACTTTGTGGTTATGCTACAAATTTAAGATACTTGTGTCGTGAGTTTAATAAAATGACTTTATGCATGGGTATGGAATTCCAAGTCGGGGTCAACCTTTTTTGTTAGAAGAAATCCAGGGTGCCACAAACAAATTAAACCTTCTTTCAATAAACTCAATTTTCCCTAATTGGCCAATTGTATATATCTTGACATATATACAATTTAAACTAAAGAGTAAACAAAGGTTAAAATGGAGTCGTCAAAATAGTAATTTAATATGCGAGAGAGTTAAGACATCCATTTCAAGTACTAAGTTTAATATCTTTTGAAAGCTCAGTTTGATGAGGACAAAGATTCAACATACGGTTCCATATCGGAACGGTACGGCAGGTACCGATGGAGTACCGACTATTAATTGTGGCCCTATTTTGGTGTTCCGGATCCACATAAACGATTCAAATCCTTCATCGCTTTTAAAATAATTTTCAAGTTCATTGGGAAAATTCCAGCTCAATCGATCTGATAGATGAAAGTTACTACTTGATCCAATGTGCAATTTTTCTTTCATAATTAAGGATCCTAGATTTTAAAAGAAACATTGGCCGATTAGGTCAAGCATTCACATTGATCAGATCAAGCTAAAAGTTTTACAACTGAACCCGAAAAGTTATATAGAAAATAATATGAATGCCCACACATCAAACTGATTGCCATTCTCAATCTATTGGTATTGAGAATTTTCTCTTGGACCAGTATCTCAGGCAATATCGACAACAGACCGCTTGAAGGTGGCAACAAAGTTGCACGGCTACACCCCATGGAGCAATCTTTCATGGTTAAGCTTTTGCATCTGACGTCATATAAGTGATGTTGTCATTATTGCGTCAGCCAACCATCCTAAAACTTCACTGCACTTTTCGTGTTTTGTTTTTGATCTTTGCGTGTATTTTTTGGTAATGAGAAATGATTATATACAGAAAATTTTATTTGCGAATCATTCCGTAAAGAAAATTTTACGGAGGAAAATGGTCCGAATTAAAAATTAATTATGACCGGTAGCAATTAATTGTGACCAGTTAGAATTGAAAATGAATCTCGTTCATTAATTGCGTGAATGGATTGCTGAGATTGCGTCACTCCATGAATAGGTTGACTGATTCTTGGAGCCTCCATGAATAAGTTTATCTCGACTATATATATGTGTGTTTGTGAAAACTTATTTGTCTATGGTTTTGACATTGACCTTTTATTTTAATCTTTTACGGGGATGCTATGCACAACAAAATTTTACTTGAAAATGACCCGGAATACATTATTTATGGCTAGTTTTAAATACGTTGGTATCTTATGACCAGTCATAAATAGTACTCCGTATATTTCGAATCATTTTTGGGTAAAATTTCTTTGCACATAGCACTTTTGATCTTTTATATGTTTCATACAAGTAAAATTTATGTTCTCTCTAATTTTATTTAGTTCAAATTTTTGTAATACGATAGTGTAGGTCGATCAGTAGATCCGCCTAGCTGTGCAGTGCACGAGTCTTACTTACGAGCGGCGGTATAAATATTTCTTTCATTCAAATCAATTACATTGTTTCATGTCATCAAAATAGTAGTCTCAATTAATAGAATATGGCAACATGGCATAGTATAATTAATTTGGAAGAAACAAATATGTTTACATCGGCGGGGCGGTTCCGAGAACAACTAATTAGACACCTAAAAAAATACCTCATAGTTTCCGATCAAATTTTAATGATCCGAGCCGCTCAATGTGATCAGAATATGATTTTAAGGGTATCCGCGAGAAATCAACAAAAAAAAAAGACTGGGAAGGGCTTGATTTGAACAGTTTTTAGCTTAGATTTGATGAACGGTTCAATTAAAAATTGCTCAAAACAAGCACTTTCCGATCATATTTTTTGCTAATTTCTTGCAGACATTCTTAAAATCACATTCTGCACACATTGAACGGTTCGGATTATAAAAATTTGATCGGGAACTATGAGATTGAGATTTGGGGTGTTTTTTTGGGTGTTTAATTAGTTGTCCGTCGAACCGGCCCGTTAAGAGAAATTTATATAAATGGTCCTCCTAGTTTAATTCGAGTCTTATTTTTGTTTTTCAAGTATTAATTACAACTCTTTTGACTTTCAAGCTTGTTTTTCGTACCAAATTAGTCCAATTGATAACTTCTGTTAGCCAAACTGGATGAAAAAAATCGGATTGATGGCAGTTTGGACGTTGCAGTTTGTACCAAGTTGGTCCAATTGATGGCGTCTACCCTCAATCTAATTTTTTCGGTCCAGTTTGGCTAATAGACGTTACTAATTGGACCAGCTTGGTATGAAAACCAAACTTGAAGATCAAAAAAGTTGCAATTAATTCTTAGAGGACAAAAATGAGACTTGGGTGAGAGGTCATTTTCTATAAATTTCCCTTAGATTAATTAGGTAATAGGAGGGGGAGGGGATATTATACGGTAATGTATGTTTAAGCATGCATCTATATATGGTGCATGAATTCAGGTTCAAATTAAGCCTCGTAATTCAATCTTTTAGTAATTTCAAAATTCTAAAATAGGTGTTAGAATTCAAAATTCATATTAGTTGTTTAGAAATTGCCCTACAGATTGGCAGACTGGTTTTTGGATACAAAAACTAGAAGAGAGAAACTTATTTACAGAGTTGAGCAATCTAAGTTGTCAATTTCGGTAATCAACAGTTTAGATATCTTTTTAATCTTTGACCGGTTTCTTACCGATCAAAGATTAACTTTAATCCAAATCGTTCAAAATATTTTTGGACGGCCGAGATTGCGTGCCTATTTACAGAGTTCCGTAAATAAGTTTTCGTTGAACTAGAAACCCAACAAGAAGATGGGTTCACGAATCATAACATCCCTGAACATGTCATGTCATCCATTCAATAATTGGGATATGGGGTTGGTGTTGCCCCTCAAAAAGGCAACACTGCGCGGACCCCTCTGGTCTTGCTCGATGATCAAAAATAATCACTTTAAAGAGTTCATTAAGTAAGACAACTATGCAAACAATCAACTCAATCGGAAACATTCATTTCATAGAGTTTTTTATTTTTTATTTTAATCCCAATCAGGCCCAAATACCTTCAACGCTGTGGGCTACCACTGCCCCGAGTGGATCGGGGCGGCCCGAAAAATGATATTTTTGAGTTGAATTGAAAATTTTGAAGAGTCGCCACCCGGATTTATGGTTCATCACCTGAGAAACCGTTCTGATTGAAAACCACAGAGATTCATTTAAGGATTCGGAAGCCACCTTACGAGAGGGGAATGGTTTTACGGCAGCCCCCTCGCCCGATACGAGATCGGTCTCTACTAAACATTTATGGGATTTTGTCAAGACATTTTGTTTCATTAAACATGTAGAATGTATCCACAAGTATACCAAGTAAACGTGTATGCTGGTGCATGTGTACAGGGAATGATAAAATGGCAAAGGATGAAATGCATGATAACAAAGGATTGATGATCTGCTACTGACATCACTCTCGAGCGCTTGGCAGTACTCCCAAGCGCTTGGGAGTGCTGATGTTCAACTTGCAAACTTTGTTAGGCATAAATAGGACATAACCCTAAACTGCAAACTGAAGCTATTTTAAACATATGGTAAGCTCAGCAGAGAGCCTGGCAGATTAAAACTGAACTTCAATCTTCCAAACCATGCATCCCTGCCTTTATAGAGTCGGATCTGCATTCTTTCAAGAGCAAATGGACACATCCCTGCATATTAAATATAAGGAGCATGGCAAAATAGGGGGAGTAACGAACTGCAATAGCATGCAGACACTCCTGAGCGCTCGGGAACGGTCCCAAGCGCTTGGAAGTGGGCTACATGTCAGCTTGCTTTCAAACAGGAAATGATCTTATTTTGGCATGCAGTCACCCTAATCTTGATCTTCCAAGAATAAAAACCTTCTTTTTAACCTTGGAAAACTCTGTTCTTACTTGAATCTTGGTGAGAAACATTTCCGATTTGAGAAAATAATTTTCTACGTCTGCATGTCACAAAGAGACCATTTCATATAAAAATGCACTTCACTCCTACCCACTGTCCATCAAAATACAAGAGATGAAGCTGGAAACAATCCTGAGCGCTCGGGAGCACTCTCGAGCGCTCGGGAGTGTTTCTAGCAGATTTTGAAAATGAGTTTTGTGATCCTTTTGCTCTTGCTTTTACACCAAGGTCTCTCAACCCCTTTACCCAATGTTAAATACTGAGTCAGGCTGAGAGACCTCCCTCAAAAAGGAAGAATAGCCTTTTTGTTTGAAGTTAAAGTAGAAAAACTTCTACCTTTAGTTAAAACTTTGCTCCTTGAATGACTTTGAAAGGTGAATGAAGAAAGAAGAATGCAGGAGATCAACGACTGAGAATGTTCTGAACCTCCTGCCTTTTTCTTGATGCTTTCGATCTTTTTCCAAACTTTGTTTCTTTTGAAAGTCTTTTTGGATGGAACACAAACTTTACAAAGTGAGAGTTTTTGAACAAATGAGAAGGTTTTTCTGATACAGGGATTTTGTGCCCCTTTCAGCAGAAGACATGGCTTTTTTTAGGAAAACTTGTCCTATAGTTTGGTTTGAAAAATAAAATCAAAGTTGAAAGATTTTTTGGGAGGGAAAATCTCAATGATGTGATTTCCTGTCACCTGAGGTTGAGCCTACTGCTGGTAAAACCCTGGCTCAAACGGCTGAAATGATGCATTGCATGAAAAGTGAGGAACTTTTACATCCATTGGGCAAGACAGAGATCTCGAGCGCTCGGGAGTGATTTCAAGCGCTTGGGACTGTCACTCTCGAGCGCTCGAGAGTTGGCCTGACCCATGGTTTTGGAAATGTTTTTTGAGCGCTTGGGAATACTCCGAAGCGCTTGAAACTGATTTTGACACTTTATTTCCTATTTAAAGTCCTCCAAGAAGCATTGTTCTGATTGATCTAAGGCTTGCTTTAATCCAAATTCATCATCGGCGAGCTTTCGGGCCACAAATTAAGGAAAATTTAAGAGTCCAAATTGGGGTGTCTACGAGCGCAAATGGGAAAAACCAACCAAATTAAAAGGTCTGGTTTCCATTTAGATTTTCAGAAGCCAAAAACTTCAGTTCTGTCTGTAAAATTGAGAAAATCCGGATTGAATCGAACCGATTACACTCCGAACCCCAACTACACTGGACTCATTATTGCCATCACCAACACCACCCCAATCACCACGCGCACGCGCCATCTTTAGATCTCCATCAACTAAGTACCTGCCTCAGTGATCACCATCACCACTATCTTCCAGCCACGCCACCACATGTAGTCACCACCACTCCTCCACTATCAATTACAAATAATATATATTTAAAATTATGTATCTCCAAATGGAACTAATTTGTTCTTTTTTAGCTCCTAATATTTTTATCAAATAGTTTTTTAAGCTTAAAATGTTCTGCATTTAGTTTTTCACTTTTTACCTTTATCAAATAGCACCTAAGAGCATGTGTTTGCCATTCCACCTTTGCCATTTTTTTTTTCCCAATGGATATAGTCAATAGCCAAAAAATGGCAGGAGTATTGCTATATCCATTTATGCTATTTCGTCATTCTCATTTTTTTAAATCGATCGATGAATACACGTGGAAGTTAGTTGAGTGAAATGACCAACTTGGCTCCGCTCTTGAGTCCAAGAAATCAATTTTAATATAATTGCTAAAAAAATTGACAAAAAGAGTTTTTTTTTTTTTTGGGTACGTTGGAATTTGACAAAAAGAGTTATTGGCGGTATAAGTTTCTTGCAATAAACGCTGTGCCAAAAAAAAAAAAGAACTTTCTTTCAATAAACTCAATTTGCTGTAAGTGGCCAATTGTCGTCAAAATTGTAATTTAATATGGGAGAGAGGTAAGAGATGCATTTCAAGAACATGGTATAAAATTTTCTTAATTATATGTACATACATACGTAATGGGCCATTGATGCACTTGTGCGAACATAATGGCTACACCCAGATATAGCGTATTGACAAAGCTTTGGTGATATATACTGGGAAAAGAGAGTGGGGGGAAGGGAGAGAGGGGGGGAGAGAGAATATGGAGAGAGAAACAGGAGAACTCTCGATGACGAGAGGGAGAGGAGTTTTGGATGGAGAGAACGAGACACCATGGACTGCGAGAACGAGAGAGTACATGATGAGAAGAGAGATTAAGGAGAAAGAGAGAGAGAGCGCGCGAGCGAGAGAGAGGGAGGAGAGGAATGGAGAGAGAGAAGAAGAGATAAGAGCGAGGATGAAGAGAGATAGAGAGACATGGAAGGACAGAACAGAGGAATGGCTTTGTGATGGGCTTTTTTATATTTTTGGTCCCCAAAGTACTTAATCCGTTCCGTTTTGGTCCCCAACGTATCAATTGCACAGATTTAGTCCCCAACGTTTTCAATTTGACTTTAAATAGTCCCTAAGCCTGACGCTGTTTCACTTCCCTGTCAAACCGAGGGGCAACCATGGTATTTCACCACCCCTCTTCACGTGAATATCACGTGCACGAAGATTACCCACCCCCACTCCCACCCTTTTTTTCTTCTGTACGTGATCTGAAAAAAATCCCTAAAGAGCACTAAAGAGGAAGAGACTACTGCACTGTAGTCTCCTTCTTAACTCCAACTGAGAATGGATTTTGAAGAATGGGATGCAACAACAACAGGTACGATTCTGGGCTGAATAAAAAAGTTTTAATGTCTGACTATGGTTAGTTTATTTTTTTTTTGAATGAGTGCGTGAAAATCTATGTCCATGACTCCATGTACACACACACACATATATATACATACGCCATATGCAGACATAGTTTTTCACGTGTTTGTTGGCTTTTTTGGGCGCAAAAGAATCTTTTTATTGGTAAAGGATTAAAGTAGGGTTTTTTTATGGGCATTTGTTGCTTTCGGCTTTCCCTTTTGTTTTGTTATACCATAAATGGAAGTTTGTGGTCCCATTCCTCTGTTTTGACTGTATATTTATGGATCTGTGCACATGTGATTTTTATGTAGGGGTTTTTGAAAGACCTACTGACTTTGCCCTTGAAGTGCATCATGGTGGTACTTTTACTTTTAGGCCCATGAAAGTGTATAATGGGGGTAAAATAGAATCAATATATGGCCTAGTACGCCCCTCCTGTGTCCTTTTACTATAAGAAGCCCAAATGCAATCTGGATAATGGGCTTGTACCAATTGTCACTGACAAAGATGCATATGGAATGATGGATTTTTTGCACAAGGATAGGACTGCAATAGTGTATCTGGAACATGTAGGAGGAGTGAACTTAATTGAAAGCCAAGTGGGCAGTTCTAATTGTAGGGTAGCCCATGAAAATGACCCAAACTTTGAAGTTTTTGATTTGGATCAAGAACCCCAAAATATAGGGCCTTCTACTTTGGCATCTCAGGTTGAAGTTTTTGATTTAGAAGCAGAAGTTGATGTTGGGTTAGGGCCTGTTAGTTTGGAATCTGGGTTTGGGTGGGAGCATGATAATATGGAACAGGGTATTGGGTTCAATGTTGATTTTGGTATTGGAGTGGATGATGTAAATGAAGAGGAGGAACCTAGAGATTTGGAAGACAACACTGACTCTTCAAGTGACAGTATATATTATAGTGACCACTCTTATCATGAGAGTGATGATGATGGATTGTATGAGGCATTTGTGGATAAGGAAGTAGAGTTTGTTGGTGTCCCATTGAGTAACGAGAAAATGGCAATAGTTGATAATGAGAATCTGCTCAGTGATGAAGATTCAAAGTACGATTCAGAAAATAGCTTGTATTCTTCATCTGATGAGGAAAATGAGGGGAGAAGGAAGACCCCATTCAAAAAATTTAGGCCTGAGACTGATATGGAAGATCTTCGATTTAAGCTTGGCATGTTCTTCAGTACAACCAATGACTTTAAGACAGCTATAAAAGAACATGCAATTAAGCATCAAAGGAATGTCAAACTTGTTAAAAATGACCAGAGAAGGGTTAGAGCAAGGTGTGAAGCACCTTGCGAGTGGGAGGTGTATATAGTTAAGGTCATGGCAGAGAGTACATATCAAGTGAGGACCTACACTAGTACGCACACATGTACAAAGACTTATTCCAACAGGAATGTGACTTCAACCATCATAGCAAGGAGGTATATGGAGGATTTGAGGACCAATCCATGGATTCCCATTACTGCATTCAAAGCTAGGGTGAGGAAAGAAATGAAATGTGATGTCTCTAAGAGTCAGCTGTACAGAGCTAAGATAAAGGTAGCCAAACTTATTTATGGATCTGATCTTGAACAATATGGGAGACTCTGGGATTATTGTGAGGAATTGAGGAGATCCAATCCAGGTTCAACAATGGTCATGGATGCACCACTTGATGAAGAAAGTGGGCAGCCAATGTTCAATAGGCTTTACATATTCTTTGCAGCTCCCAAGACAAGATTTCTAAATGGTTGTAGGAAGATCGTTGGTTTAGATAGCTGCCACCTCAAAGGGGAATACACTGGTCAGCTTCTAACAGCTGTAGGGGTGGATCCAAATAATGCAATGTACCCTATGGCATATTCTGTGGTGGAGACAGAGAGTAAGGACACATGGACATGGTTTCTTACACTACTAAAGATGGATTGCAACATTACAAATCAAAATGAGCATGAGTGGACATTCATCAATGACAGACAAAAGGTATCTCAGTCCATGTTTATTCAATGTTACATTATTATTTTTTTTAAATTTTAACATTGTTTATTGATTGTTATGTTGCTTTATTGTAGGGTCTATTGCCTGCAATTAATGAGGAGGTTCCTAGAGCAGAACATAGACATTGTGCTAAGCATTTGCTTAGCAATTTCCAGAAGAGGTTCGAGGGAGTGTCTCTTGAGGACAAGTTTTGGGACTGTGCTAAGGCAAGCCATGTACCTATGTTTGAAGATGCCATGGAAAAGATGAAGGCTGAGAATGAAGAGGCTTATAATTGGTTGGCCAAAGAACCCCCTAGGTATTGGAGCAAGTCTCATTTCAAAGACATAGTGAAGTGTGACATGGTGTGCAACAACCTGTGTGAGGCATTTAACAAATCAATATTAGAGGCAAGAGAAAAGCCCATAATAGAAATGTTAGAGTGGATCAGATGTTATTTTAGTAGGAGAATGTTGATTAGAAGGGAGTGGATTAGGAAGTTTACCAAGGAGTTGCTACCTAACTGTTATACTAAGTTAGAGGAAAACCTGCAGTGGTCAGCAACATGTCAATCTTGCTGGTTTGGAGATCTTCAGTTCCAAGTATGGTGTGGGGAAGGGGAGCAATATACAGTTGACCTTAACAAAAGGTCTTGCACCTGTAGAAAATGGGACCTAACTGGCATACCATGCCCCCATGCTATTGCTGCAATCCAGGAAAAACATGATAAAGTTGAAAGGTATATCAGTCCTTGGTACTCTAAGACAAGCTACATGAATGCTTACCAACCACTTGTCAACCCTATCAATGGCTATACCATGTGGCCCAAGACTGGATTTACCCCAATTATACCCCCATCTGGGAGGAGAAAGCAAGGAAGGCCTAAGAAGAAGAGAATCCTTGGGGCAGAAGAGTACATCAATCCCAAGTATCCAAACAAGTTAAGGAAAGTTGGACAAAATTCTGTTTTCTGTGGGCGATGTGGTAAACATGTGCACAATAGAAGGACATGTACTACACCAATACCAAATAGGAGTGCTGAGACTGATGGGGCTGGGCTAATGTTGGAGGTGGTACTACTGATGTTCAATTGTTAGGTTGTGAGACTAGAGGGAGGGATGGTGGGACTGTTGTGCAGTTCAGGGGTGGAAGAAGAGGTGGTAGGTCTGGAGTGACAATGAGAGGAGGTGGTAGGTTTGGTGTAACAATGAGAGGGAGAAGGAGAGGGAGTAGAGGGCGGGGTGGTGGAGTTGGTGTGACTGCTTGTATGCCAATGAGAGGTGGTGTGAGTGCTCAGCAGATGAGGGGTGGAGGGAGAGGGAGTAGAGGGTGGGGTGGTGCTGCTGGTATGCCAATTAGAGGTGGTGCTGCTACTGTGCCAATCAGAGGTTGTGCTCAAAAGGGAGGCCATCAGGTAAATTCCTACTCATGCTATTATATCACTAATTTAGTTACATTACTTACATTTCAGCAATTTTGCATTCCATTTGTATCTCATTTAGTTACATTTCACTAATTTTGTATTCCATTTGCAGGTCAATATCCCAACAAACTACGATCAAGCAACACAAGCCTCTCAGACATCAACTATCACAACAACTACTAATGACAAGAGGTTTGGTTCAAATTATGGAAGCAGGCCATAATCTGCTTGCAGGTGTTGTGCCCTGCATATTTTTGTTAATGGTGCACAAATAGTTGTCTTTTTGTATGGTGCACAAATAGTATTAGGTGGCCAGAATTAACCTATCTCCGGTCCACAGATATATTTATGTGGTGCAGTGTTATTATGCACATTTGGTGTACTTTTTGTATGAACTGGTATGGTTTGATGGAACTGCTATGGTTTGATGGAACTACTATGGTTATGCTTTGTTTTGTAAGCACCAATGGTTTGAATGAACTTGTTTTCCCAATCCTTGGGCTAGCATTGGTGTTATGCTTTTGGATTCAGTATTGCATTGTAGTTAGCATAGTTAAAGCTGATCTCCTTTTGGCTGAGTGCTGTTCTGCTGTATGATTGATTCAGGTGCTGTTTTGCTGTATGTTTCATTAGGCTACTGCTGTTTTCTGTTTCTGCTGTTTGTATTCTATTGTTGCAAACTGTGGCTTCTCTAGTACTTGATCTTTGCTATGTGAGGTGCAGCCATTCCTGCACTCTCATGGAAAGTTGAAGTTCAAGCTGCTTGCAAAGTATTTCAGTAGTATTTTAAATGCATACTCATTTTGTCATGCACAATCCTTTTACCATCTGTTTTGTTTCCCTCTATTAGATGGACAGGAAACAGATGTTCCTCTAGTCCTATACAGGAAACAGATGTTTCTCTATTACCCGATTGTACGAACCGTAATCTGGCCTTCTTTCTAGAATTCTTTAGTATCTCTTCATACTTATATATGAATATGAGCCCTTTTATAAAGAAAAGGCATAATCCTAGCAAAACCCTAACTCAAAAAAAAAAAATTCTAAAAATTGGGGAAAATAATAAAATTGAAAACTAAACAAAAATATAAGACTTTCCCAAAAAAAAAAAACAACTACAAAAAAATTACGATCTAAAAGTTATTAACGTTTCAAAATTTTCCTAAAATGATAAAAAAAAAACCTAAATTTGAAAGGCCTAAACGAATAAATTAGGCTAAAAAACACCACACATCACAACCTTAGGGTTGTGAGTATTGACCGCAACGTGAAAATAAATCAGCCGACCAAGTTTGGGCCTGATCAGAGCTCATCTAAATTTTGCCAAATTTTGGTAATTTGCAATTAACTAACGTTTGGACTTCCGAAGCTTTGATCGGTCCAATTGATCATAAAATTGGGCCTCCACATGTCCTACGTCAAACTTTTTATCTTCTCAAGGCTCCCATAATAGCACTTTTTTTTTTATCAGCACAATAGCAGAACTGACTCTCCATTTTCCTCCCCTTTTTTTTTTCTTTCCCCTGTTTTGCTCTGTTTTTTTCCAAGCCAGGTGACCTGATCAATTGGTGGGACATTTTCCCTCCAAAAAGAGGGGTGGTGAAATTCCATGGTTGCCCCTCAATTTGACAGGGAAGTCAAACGGCGTTAGCCTTAGGGACTCTTTAAAGTCAAATTGCAAACATTGGGGACTAAATCTGTGCAACTGATACGTTGGGGACCAAAACGGAACGGATTAAATACTTTGGGGACTAAAAATGTCAAAAAGCCCTTTGTGATGCAGGAATGAGAGGGGATGTAGAATCACTAAAGGAAATAATGAAAATAGATAATTACATTCTGGATAGAGTTTTGGTGGGAAGTTTCAAAGGGAAAAATCCTCTTCACATGGCTACATCAACAGGGCAAAAAGAATTTGTTCTAGAACTTTTGGAGTATAAGCAAGATCTTGCTAGAGCTGTAGACATGGAACTAGGCACGGCCCTTCACATAGCATCCTCTAAGGGGTATCTAGAGATTGTGGAACTTTTAGTGGAAGTTAGCCCTGAGATGTGCGCGACTTGTGATCGAGAAGGTAATAACCCTCTTCATATCGCTGCCATGAGAGGTAATGTCAAAGTATTGGAGGTGTTGGTTCAGATCAATCCCCAGGCAGCTCGAGTTATGGTGGATCGAGGTGACAATATTTTGCACTTGTGTGTAAACCATAGTTTTAAATATCGGTATCGGTCGCGGTCGCGATATCGGTCGCGGTGTATCGGTATTGGGACGTATCGGTGATACGTCGCGGGAATCGGGTGTCGCGGTCGTGAATTTTTAAAAATCATCAGCAACATGTATAAAACTTGAAAAATATACTTTTGCCCCCAACATTGGCTTAAATTATCACATTTTAATTAATTTAAGACATGTAATAGCCCAATCTCTTCGTGTGAAATATCCAATAATTTATCAAAACCCGCAAGTCAATAAGATTTTACAAATATGAGAAAAATGCAACATTATGAGTTTCGATATAATTGACATAAACAGCAAAAGTAAGATGAAAACATTAAAATAAACACACCATAGAGGATTTACATTACATAATCGCTAGCCACAACTAATTTCAAGCTCATAGCTTTTAAGTTGTACATAATTTTGCTAATACAACTTCAATGCCAAAATGAAAAGTGGAAGATGGCCAGACAAGATGCTATGTTCTACCACTAGACCACTGGTGCTCTATTCGTAACTTGCATGGGCCAACCACGAGCAGTAGCCTGTTTTTGACGTTTTTTTTTTTTTTTGACGAACCGATACGTATCGGCGGCGTATCGGTTGCGGACCGATACGTATCGGGTATCGGCCGATACACCTGCGATTTCTAGTCTTCCCGTCGTATTGGCCCGTATCCGTATCGGAGGGCTCAAATTCCGGTACGTATCGGCCGATTTTTAAAACTATGGTGTAAACTATAATCAGCCTGAGAGTTTGAAGCAACTGCTAGACAAGGTGGGAGATAAAGAATTTGTCAATTCTACCGATATCAATGGCAACAACATATTGCATCTCGCTGTTTTCGGTAAACGATGCAAGGTATGTCCATATTCAAACTTTTCATTGTTAAATTTTTGACAATTTTTGTGCGTCAATGTAAAAAAACTCCTGTCATAAAGCCCAGCAACACTAAAGTAAAAACAAAATTAACAGATGATACTTTTAGCAACAGAGCACCGGGAATAATCCTCCAATGAAGAAAATCATTCGGGAGAGCAACAGACGTCAGACCTCATTGCACTCCATGGGCTTACTTGACCGGATTGTATTGTTTACGTTCAATTCTATTCCTAGTTGTGTACCTGTTTTGCCAACTAAAATAAGTATTTAACTTTTATTTTTTGAATTAAAAGTTATGTATTGTAACAGAATGACTTGTATCATAAAGAAAAAAATAAGTATTTAAAAAAAAAATACAGCTTAGTGGGACGGGGCATAACTTTAACTATTTATACAAGTTCCTCTTTTAACCAAAAAAAAGAAAAGAAAAAAAAAAAAAAGGAAACCTATAGGATACCAGTCCACTGAATAATTACTCCTAAAATCTATCTTATTGATCGAAACCATGCTTGGTGAGCTGGTTTACTCATGTCCCCCCTCCATAGAGACCAAGGTTCAAGTCGCACGAGGGGCGGGGTTCGGGATTTCAAGGTATGGATAGCCTTTGAGCCTTCCGTTTGACTAACTTCCCACCAACCCCCGCCAAGTATAAAATATGACCCAAAAAAAAAAAACTTGTCCGTTTCTGTGTATGTATATTTTCTTTGACTTTTTTTTTTTAAATCTAAATCTTAGACCGTGTATATACATCTGTTGCTTGAGCAGCCGATAAAAGAAAAAAAAGATGGCGGTAAGCTTGGTCAATTAATAGATGTGAATGCAAGAAATGGAAGTGGGTGGACGGCGCTGGATATTCATTCCCGAATAGCAGAGAGTGAAGATCAGAATAGTGAATATCGTGATATCAGAAAAGTCCTACGTGAATCTGGAGTTAAAAGATCCGACGAACTTTTTTTCCCATTTGATCCTTATTGGCAGAAGAAGAAAAAAGATACATTAATGATTGTATCATCGCTGATGGCGACAATGTCATTCCAAGTCGGTATCAACCCTCCCGGCGGTGTTTGGCAAGATTCATCAGCAGAACACGAAGCCGGGAAAGCTGTAATTGCTTATACCAACAAGAAAGCGTATCCGTACTTAATGTTTTTGAACACGGTAGGATTCCTTCTATCTTTGACTACAATCTTAGAGCTCATTGTTGTTTTGCCAACGCAAAGAAGGGGTTTTGGGTTTATTCGAGCTGGGATCTCGTGGATGACGATCATGATTATGGCATTCGCTTATACATTTTCCGTAATTGTTGTCTCGCCCAAAAAAATGTTTAAGTCCACAAACCTTGTCATTTTGGTTACTGTTATAGTGTGGGCCGTTCTGCTATCATTTCTCCGAGTGCTACCACACCAGGCTCAAATGATACTACTTGGCGTGAGCGTGATAGGAATTCCACTAGTATCTGTGACAACTTTGCGAGCACCTCTATCAATTCTCCTTAGATGTTTAAGTGCAGTTGCAGTAGGTATAACTCTTTTGGTTCGAAAGGCACGATGTCGAACTAAGCCCATTGAAAGTTCTGTCCAGTCTACTGATTCGGCGGCCTCACCACCAAATCCAACTGCAGTTATCCAGAACGACTCGACGAGTGTTTCGGTCGAGGAGTAATTATTCAATGGTCTTTGGCAGTGAGTGTTTCGATCGAGGAGTAATTACGTCTATGGTAGTGCCACATTCGTGTTCCAATGTCCTTTCTCGCCGCACATTCATGTGGGATCCTTACATTTTATCCTGGGCAGAAATATGTATTGGAATTTAAACGGTTTTAAGTCACGACGTCTCAGTTTCCCAAGAGCACCCAATAATTGTTCTTCGATCATGCCATGCCGTTAGTTGTTTATGCTAGGAAAGTGCTATAGGACACTTTTCTTTTTGCACCCAATATTGTATTTCGTGGTTATGCCACAAATTTAAGTTACTTGTGTCGTGAATCTAAAAAGAAGAAGGTCCAAGATTATCCACCATTATAAAAAGAAGAAGGTCCAAGATTAGCATTCTCAAAGACAGGAATAACCATTGGATGGAAAATCCTGAGGTCATTAAAGACCATGTTCAAAATTATTTCATTGAGCTTTTTACTGCTCCTAATCATAATCAGGGTTGCCATGCTACCTATCATCCTCATCCAACCTTAGATAGGGAGGATAATGAAAAACTTTGCATGCCTATAACTAATACGGAAATCTGGAGTAGTGTTAAAAACATTCAAGCCTATAAAGCCCCAGGCCCTGATGGCATTCAGGCTTTATTTTATCACAAATTCTGGCATATAGTTGGGCCTGAGGTCTGTAGATTTGTGCATAACTGTTTTAACTCGAAGTCCATTCCTGAGGACATGAACAAAACTTTCATAGCTTTGATCCCTAAGACTGACAATCCCGATTCTATAAAGCTTTTTAGACCTATTAGTCTTTGTAATGTGGGATACAAAATCATTACCAAAATTATTGTGGCTAGATTACGACCCATGTTGACCAAGATTATTAGCCCTTTCCAAAGTAGCTTTATACCTGGCAGAACCACTAATGACAACATCATTATCACCCAGGAGGTGCTTCACACCCTTAGAGGAAAAAAAGGGAGGAAAGGGGGTATGATCTTTAAAATCGACTTGGAGAAAGCTTATGACAAAGTGTCCTGGAAATTCCTATTTGATACTGTAACTTTCTTTAACTTTAATGCTTCTTGGATTTCCATCATTATGAGCTGTGTAACCAGTGTCAAAACCTCTATTCTCTGGAATGGGGAGCCCCTCCCTGAGTTTGCACCTGGGAGAGGGCTCCGCCAAGGTGATCCTCTATCTCCCTATTTATTTGTCTTGTGCATGGAAAGGCTCTCTATTCTCATTAATAGTAAGAGGGTGGAAGGGTCCTGGAAAGGGATTAAAGTGTCTAAAAATTCCACACCCCTAACTCATCTCTTCTTTGCGGATGATTTGATCCTGTTTGGTCAAGATAATTTTACCACTGTGAAAGCTATAATGGAGGTTCTTGATGAATTCTGTACCTTGTCTGGCCAAACTGTGAACCTGGATAAATCCAAAATTTTTCTCTCTCCAAATGTAGCTAAAAACAAGGCCAAGAGGATCAGTGATTTTTGTGGTATCAAACTTACTACTAACTTGGGAAAGTACCTTGGAGTACCTTTATTCCATAAGAGGGTGAGTAAACATGACTTCAACCATATAATTGAGAAAGTTCAGTCCAGACTTGCTGGATGGGTTTCCAATACCCTGATGCTATCTGGGAGATTGACGCTTGTGCAATCTGTCTCCTCAACCGTACCCACTTATTCTATGCAAACCATGCACTTGCCTGTATCTGTGTGTGACAAACTTGACAGGTTGAACATAAACTTTCTTTGGGGGGACTCC
This sequence comes from Rhododendron molle, assembly GCA_025413875.1. Classification (NCBI taxonomy): domain Eukaryota; kingdom Viridiplantae; phylum Streptophyta; class Magnoliopsida; order Ericales; family Ericaceae; genus Rhododendron; species Rhododendron molle. The sequence goes on along the minus strand of CM046388.1, from coordinate 4,778,638 downwards.
CCTGACAAAAAGAAAATCCATCTTGTCAAATGGGACGAGGTTTGTAAAAGCAAAGACCGTGGAGGGTTGGGGATTAAAAAAGCCAGGAACCAAAATATGGCCATACTCACTAAGCTTGGCTGGAAAATCTCCAATCAGGAAGAAGGAGGATTGTGGGCTGCTATCCTAAGAGACAAATACCTTTGTAACCATTCCTTACAATCTTGGCCGAAAAGCAGGCCTGCCTCCTTTATTTGGAAAAGTATTGTGGATACAAAAAAGGTACTTGAACAAGGGATGAAATGGATTATTGGTGATGGGAAATCAGTTCACATATGGCATGACTGGTGGTGTGGGGACAAACCCCTGGCACTAGCCTTCCCTGGAGAGCATGTTAATTCCAGCCAAAAGGTAGAAACTCTGATAGTGAATGGTAATTGGGTACTTGATGATATTGCCCCATATGTAGATGTCCAAACCCTTGAGAGCATAAATGCTATACACATTCCTGTCTACACCCAATCTATTGATCACCCCACCTGGGAGGGATCAGGAAATGGAAACTTTTCTATTTCTGCAGCTTATGAGATTATTAACAAAGATGTTCCGGACTTGACAGGATGGAAGTGGTTTTGGAAACTGAAAATGCCAGAAAAATTCAAAACTTTTTTATGGATTATTCTTCATAATAGCCTTCCTACTAATCTTCTCCGGAACCGAAGAGGTATTGCAACTTCAGACTTATGTCCAAGATGCAATACCTTTTCTGAGAATATCAGTCATTTGTTTAGGGAATGTATCAAAGCTAAGGAGCTTTGGAGATACATCCCTTCTAGCCATTTATTGAGAGGGGACTTGGACACTCCAATACAAGATTGGATCTCTCTAAACATGAAAAGTAATAGACCTGCTGGATATGGTAATAATATCCCTTGGCACATCTTGTTTATCACCACTTTGTGGCTGTGGGCAGCATGCCCTCGGAAAAGAGGATTTCGTTCCTCGTTTTGCCAAAGCGGCCCGATAGATCGAGGGAGCGCGAGCGGAGAAGCAGGCGCTCGCAAAACACAGAGTCGCCACCTGGGTTTGAAGGTCCGTCACCCAAGGAACCGTATTTTGAAGCACCTGCCGTGCCGTTTGATTTGAAAAAGTGAAGGAACCAGTCCGTCATAACCATATCTGGGTTCGGGAGCCAGGTTACGAGAGGGGAAGGGTTTTAAGGCATCCCTCTCGCCCAATCCGGAGATCGGTCTCTACTTAGGCATTTTGTGAAAATATTTGTGATTCGAATTCTTCTTTAACCAATTTTAAGCCAATTAGGGCGGGGGAACAGTTAATCGGGGATTTAAGACTGTAACATGATTTGCAAGATGTGATTGAATATGGTACGAATGGATGGAAATAAAGAAAGTAAGATAAAATCCAACCCCCTGGTGAGAAACAAACCAAAACAGCAAACGGAATGGGTGAATCATGCATGACAGCCATCTTTACATGCATGGCTTTACGTGCATGCAAATAGGACGCGCGAGACAACCATTCACTCGCGCGAGGTCATCCCTCACCACATGTTGAATTCTATCCTCTTCTAGGCTCTGGAAGGACCAGTGCACACCAGGAGGCAAACCAAGCGGTTTATATTGACTGTAAGTAAATGATTATTACAAATTATTACAAAGAAGAGCCAAATTAATTGAAATGCAACCCTAAAACAGTGGGGTGTCAAAACAAGGGCAAAGGCCAAGCTGCTCATGCAAGGGCAATCACGGAACCAGGAGGTCCCTCGCGCGAGACAGTGAGTGTCCTGACTGGACTTCCAAGAATTGCTTTGCATGCTCTGGGCTCTGGTACATGTCCAGAAACAACCCAGAAGCATTCCAACAAAGTAAATAAGCAATAAAAGTCTAGTCTATTTGTTTTAACATGCAAAACAGTGATCTAAAAGGCTTACAAAGCTGTAAAATAAATAACAACATGAAAAACAAGAAAACCTAGCATCCCCAAACCCCACGAGGACTGTCGCGCGAGACAGTGGACTGTCGCGCGCGTATGTGAGTCACTCGCGCGAGGGTATGCTTGAACCAATTTCTTGTAACTCTGCTGACTTTAGGACCAGAACTGGTATTGATTACCAATCCTGGCCCTGACAGCCCCCCTCAGGGATCAAAACAGTAAGCAATAAAAGGTGTTTATACCTTTGCTTGGAAGGTTTTGGAAAGGTTTGAACAAATTGAGAAGCTTGTGATGGAAAATGGAGTGAAGAAAGGTATAGGATGTGAGCTAGAGTTGAGAGCCTTTGTGCTTGCAAGGATTCTCAATCTCCTAAACTTTCAAAGTTAGTGAATTTTTTTGTGGCTTAGTGACCCTTTCAAAGGAAGAACAAGGGGGGTACTTATAGGGGAAGCCAAGGGCCAAGGGTGGTGGCAAACACCCCCTTAGGACCAAACTTGGTGGCTAAGCTTGGTGAAAAGGTGATGGGAAGGGTTGTGTGAGGGTGTATTCCCAAGGCCCTGAATCAGACAAAGGCTCTATGGAGAAAACGGGCTCAGCACTCAGTAGTCCCCCGAAAGCAAACCAAGTGGTCGGGCAAAGGTGAAAGGGACAGCCCAGGACCATCGCGCGAGTGAGTGAGACTCTCGCGCGAGTGTACCACCTGTCGCGCGTGGGTCAACAGTCAAATGTTTGACTTTGACCACACCTGGCAAAGCAGACTCTCACGCGAGGCAATGATTCCCTCGCGCGACGGTCCACTCCAGACCCAGTGTTGACTATCTTTAATTTCTTGGTTTAAGGGTTCAAAAGGGTTCAACCGGGGTTCCACACACACCGAGCTCAAACCTTTCCAACCTTGAGACTGTTTTTTGATCTAGTTCATCATCGGGGAAACAAGAAACCGTAAAACGATCGGGAGATCCGGATTGGGGTGTCTACAGTGGCAGCTTTGGAAAGATCGAAATAAAAAAAGTTTTGACAACATTGAAATCCCTCCTTATGTTAGTGGCAAGAATATTATTGCTTATGCTCAAGAGATAGAGGATGCGTTCAAGTCCCCACTCACTAATGGCTGCATAAATACATGCCTGACTTCTTGGACTAACCCACCTGCAGGAAACTTCAAGCTAAATACGGATGGCTGCTGGTATGAATCGAATGGTATAGGAGGGTTTGGAGGATTGTTCAGAAGTCACGCGGGAGATTGGATTATGGGATACCATGGCAGGCGGAGCTTTAATTCGAGCTTGGAGGCAGAGTTGTGGAGCATTTACAAGGGACTGGGAGTCATTCGGGACAGGAAGCTGGAGAACGTCAAGATTGAATCAGACTCACTTGTAGCAGTGGACCTCGTCACGGAAGGAAACCCAGGCAATCACCCCCAGAGTGTGCTGATCAATGAAGCCCATTTCCTACTGGCTCAGACCAACACTACGATTGGGCATATTCCCCGGGCGGCCAACCAATGTGCTGACCACCTTGCTCGGATGGGGGCGGAACACACCGAAGACCTCGTCTTTGTTATGGACATGCCTATTGGAATGAGGGAATTTGTAATTAGGGATAGCCTGAACCTTAGGCAAGTGCTTGACTAGATTGCGAGCTCTATGCTCCTGTTCTCGAAGTCTTTGGTTGTACTCGTGTTGTGGTACTCTTGTTCTTAAGTTTTATTGAATTTCCGTTTGACCCAAAAAAAAAAAAAAAAGAGTTGTGTTATTAATACTCGATCTTTTTGTTTCAATTTTTTTTTGTGATTCACATATTATTTTGGAATGTCCCAATTGTTTCCTGTCAAAGAAAAGTCAAAGAAAGAGGTGTGTAACTTTTCATAAAGGCGAGGAACAAGTTTGGGAGGTGGGGGAGTTAGTCAAAACTAGAGCTGCGATATGGATGAAGGCGAAGTTCGACATCAAGGTCTACACTGTTGAGGAGTTCAAAATTTTCTTAAATGGAGTCCGAAAACTGAGATTGTAACCTAGTTTTCAGGTGTTGTTCCAACTATTGGTTGGAGGTGTATGTAAATTCGGGCTTTGTCTAGCTCTTTCTTTTCCTTTTCTTCTCGATGTACCTCTTTCGAGATTAATAAAACGTTTCCTTTGCCGAGAAAAAAAAAAAAAAACTTTTCATAAACTGTGCATAGAAGTTTGTGAATGTAATTTCATCAGAAGAAATGTCTATTGAAACTCTGCTTTATTGACAGTAATGAGGGGTGTTTTGGCTTACTAATCTTTAGATAACTTTTTTTGCCTTCTTCATAATTTTTTGCATTTGTTAATATCCAGTAATTTCACTACAAGAAAATCGAGATCTCCCAACGGTTTAGCTAGCAACGGTTCCAAAAACCGTTGGTATAGACGATGTGTAGCAACGGTTTTTAAACCGTTACTAGAAACAGGACTATAGCAACGGTTTTCATGCAACCGTTACTAGATTATAAGACTATAGCAACGGTTTTCCATAACCGTTACTAAAAACCGGCCTCTAGCAACGGTTTTCCATAACCGTTACTAAAACCCGACCTATAGCAACGGTTTTCCATAACCGTTACTAAAAACCGGCCTATAGCAACGGTTTTCCATAACCGTTACTAAAAACTGGACTATAATCGAGACCATTGATTTTGTTTTCCTTATTTGTTGATTAAATCATTCTCATAAAAATTTGGCTTGATCGAGTCTAGAAAACTTCTTTATTGAGATAAAATTTCATTAGTAAAATAAATTTTTCTGCCCGATCAAGTATGTAACGATACCCTATTAATTTCATTTTTTGTATGAAGAATGTACTCTTTACTATGTAAAAAATAGATGGTTCTAATCGGGAAAAAAAAAAGTAGGTGTTTGTATAGAATAAACTGAATTTAAAAACTTGGGTTAAGAATAAATCGATAAAACTCAAATGACACAAGCTAACCCAGCTGGTATGCATAGTATAAATATTAGTAATCCATTGATATTACACAAGTGTTGGGCTAGCCCAGTTGGTTTGCACTCGCGCGCGCATGCAGGAGGTTCTGGGTTCGATTCCCAGGAGGAGCAAAAAATTGTTATGTTGCCATCCATGTGCCACGCGACGACAGGTGGAGGCCACATGGGTGCCACGTCAGTGACACCTGGCGACGGGGGCCACGTGGCTGCCATGTCATATTTTACCCCAGATTTTTAGAAAAAAAAAAAACTTGCCTTTAGCAACGGTTACAAGCGTTGCTAAAGAAACCGTTGCTAAAAAAAAATCTATACCAACGCTTGCCAAAACCGTTGCTATAACCCTACAGCAACGGATATCTCGCAACGGTTTAACCAACGGTTCTATAACCGTTGGTATAGCCTATATTGGTCTTTAGCAACGCTTTTTTGCATCTCTAGCAACACTTTTGACCGTTGCTATTGAACGATTTTCTTGTAGTGTTTCTTGGAATATGTATTTGTCTCGACGAAAGAAATCTGAAAAGTAAAAAATTATGATCAAACCCTTTAAAATGTTCACTGAATATGAAGATAATCCAAAATAAATAGATTTTTGAATTATTTTTTTCTTTATTCAAGTTTTAACTATTTTGGGTTATAATTTTGTAGATTCCTCTCATTGAGAGAAATCAATAATTTACAAAAAAATTGACACAAAATATATAACAACGAAACAAATTTGAATGAAGACAAAAGTAATCCGTAAGAATTATTAACCGTATCCATACCTATTTTATTATTATTATTATTTTTTGAAGGGACGAATCCATGCTTATTGAGTGATGGTTAGCAAAACCGTAATATTAAGAGGAGGATAACGTAAAATTTTTAGTCGAGTTGCTTTCTGATTGTGCAATTTCGTAAGAAAAATATGGGATCAAATTTAAAAAATTCAGATAAAAATTTAAATGAAACAAAGAATAAACATGGAAGTTTAGTGGAGCAAGTAATGATCACATCACACTTTAACTGCTCCGCTCTTGCCTGTGAAATTAACCAAAAGAGTCATTGGCGATATAACTTTCTTGCAACAAACGCTGAAGAAAAAATAAAAAACTTAAGGCTCCGTTCCGCAAACGAAATAAGCTGCTTATTTTTTAAGAAGGCAATTTCAAGGTTAAAAATAATGTGTTTACGCAAATAATTTGCCTACCACTATGGATCTTGTTTGATAGATCTCATCAAGATCTTTAATACGGTGCAAAAAAATTAAAAAATTATTTTTCGTTTGCATTATTTTTTAGCTGCTTATTTTTTAAGAAGATTTCTGGAACGGAGCCTTAATTTCTTGCAACAAACGCTGTAAGTGGCCGATTTTATCTTAACATACAATTTAAGCTTTAGTGTTAAAATCATGTCGTCAAAATAGTAATTTAGTATGGGAGAGAGGTAAGAGCTTCGTTTCAAGGACGAGTTTGTTATCTTATGATATTATTGTCAAGGATGTGCGGGATAGGACATCTTCTTGGTGGAATTATGGTCGTAGTCCTGTTAATAGAGCTTTGTGTAGAGCTTGGAACATTTCAGAACATATTTTGTAACTAGCCGTAGATAGGCTCTTGTTTTTAAGTTGTTTGTGTTCCTGTCTTGTTCCAGTAGGGAGCTAGACTTTTTCCAGGGTATGACCCTTGTTTCTTATATTCTTGTCTCCTTTTGGTAATAAAATCTCTCTTTACCAAAAAAAAAGGTTGTAGAAACGACTGTACAGGTATCGGACCGGGATGACTGGTGCCTCCCGTTTGATCGCAAAATTGGTACTCTTATTAAGTGGCGGTAATCCAAACTGCGGTATTAAAAGCAGGACAATGTAATAGTAGTTTTTAGTAGAGTTGCTTTATGATTGCGTAATTTCATTAAGACGTGGGAACAATTTACACAACTAGATAAAAACCTAAATGTATCGATGAATAAACATTGGAAGTCAGTGGTGTTAAGTGACCAACCCGGCTCTGCTTTTGAGTCTGAGAATTCAATTTTAATTAGTTGCTAAAAAAACTTGAAAAAAAGGAGTCATTGGCAATTAATATAACATTCTTGGGAAAAACGCGGAGCCAAAAAACAATTAAACTGTCTTTCAATAAACTCAATTTGCCCTAAGTGGCCAATTGTATATATCTTGACATATATACAATTTAAACTAAAGAGTAAACAAAGGTTAAAATGGAGTCGTCAAAATAGTAGTTTAATATGGGAGAGAGTTAAGACATCTATTTCAAGAACGTGGTCAAAGTGAATTTTTCTCTACAATTTAAGCGTAAATTACAAGGTTCAACATATGGTTCCATATCGGAACGGTACGGCAGGTACCGATGGAGCACCGACTATTAATTGTGGTCCTATTTTGGGGTTCCACGTAAAACATTCAAACTCTTTATTACTTTTAAAATAATTTTTCGAGTTTACTGGTAAAATTTCAGCTCGATCGTTCCGATAGATGAAAGTACTACTTGATCCGACGTTTAATTTTTCTTTCAGAATCAAGGATCCTAGATTTTGAAAGAAACATTGGACGATTAGGTAAGCATTCACATCGACCGGATCGAGCTGAAAGTTTTACAATTGAACCCGAAAAGTTCTATAGAAAATAAAGAATGCCCACACATCGTCGGTACCCATCGGTACTGTTTTGGTCGATACCCTTAGCCTTAATGATTTTGTTTAGATTGCCATTCTTAATCTATTGGTAATGAGAATTTTTCTGCTGTACCGGTATCTCAGGCAACATCGACAACAGACCTATGCGATTGGTGAACTTTTTTATTTAAAAAACTTATCTTAATTAAAACTGACAACCAAACAATCACCGCTTGAAGGTAGGGGTGTCAAATGAGCGGGTTTGGGTCAAGGGATTCTTACTGGCCGGCCCTTTTTTGTCACATCCTACCCATCTAAACCCATTGCATGTCAAACTTATTCCACATAAGCCCCATTTTAAGTAAACTACCTATTATACCCTCGTATATAGGGTTTAGACTGAAATATGGTTGATTCGTTCAGTTCAGTAAGAAACACGCCGGCCGCATCTCATCGTCTTCTTCAAGTCTTCTCACAATCCCACCTCCACCTTCGATCACTCCCACTGCCTCACCTCCACCAGATCGTCTTATCCGCTCCGTCGTGCCTCCTCCTCTGCTCCGTCGCGTCATTGATCTACATATTCCGATCTTCTAAATTCCACTGCCCGCCGCTGGCCCCACCGCCCCAGCCGAACGAACCACCGTCGTCTCCATCGTCGCCGTCGTAGACATAGAACTCGTCGCCGTCTTCTGCGTCAGCGAAACCGGTCAAAGACCGTCGCCTCGTATGCCTCTTTCTGCGAGGTAGCTCGATTTGCCCGTCCCCTCGTAAATGTTGTCGACTCGTCATCGTCACCATCAGCTCCGACTGGAGCCACTACGCCACCTGATCCCCCTGCGACTGGAGGCTAAGGTGGAGCGGCTTTCCGTTTCGCCGCAGTGGCACGGGCACACGCCATGCGCCTTCATCGGTTCCTTCCTCAAACCTGCACTTCCTCTCCTTCCCTCTCGACCGATCTGTGTATCTATTTGTCTCCGATCGATCCGTGTCTTTCTGCATTTTTGAGATTTTAGTGTAGTCTTTATGCTTTATTTGGTTACAGAGAAAGATGAGGAAAACAGAAAAGAAAGCTACTAGGTTGTAAACTTCTTGATTCTAGACGAAATCGAGGTGCTACTCTAATAAAATATATCCACTGTCTTGATTTTGAATCTCGTTTTGTTGTTTTGTTTCATGAATCTATTCTGTTTGTATTTTCAGCGATTTGAGTTTTTACTACAGTAGTTTTGTTTGGTCTCTTCTCCCTTTCTGAACTTAGAGTTTCTGGTGTTTGTCGTTGACGACGGGGGCATGGAAACTTTTCCATAATTTAGAGAGGTGAATTCTTCCTTTAGAGGTGTGAATTTTGTATTTAAAGGTGCGAATTGTACGGATGGCGTGAATTATGGGGTAATTGTATACATACATAGAATTCACATCTCAAGAATTTTGTAATTTAGAGGTGCCAATTATACAGATTGAGTATAAATTCTGCAAAGAGGTGAGAATTTTGTAAAATTCACATCCCAAGACTGAAAAGGTGTGTGAATTTTGCAACCAAGAATTCACACCAAGACTACAAAGGAGTGTGAATTCTGCAAATGAGTATGAATTCTTGCAAATGAGTGTGAATTCTGAAGCTAAAATCCACTTAAAATTTGTAAAAAAATGAGCTAAATTGTTTGTTTTCATATAAATTGATTTTTTTCTTCAATATTATTTGCATTTGGATGTGAATTTTGTATTTATTGGTGTGAATTCACACCAATAAATACAGAATTCACACCCCCCCAGAATGAAACAGGGTGTGAATTATGGGGATGTGAATAGTATAAAGGGGTGTGAATTCTAAAAAATGGTGTGAATTTTGCCAATGGGTGTAAATTCTAGGAGTATGAATAGTACAGATGGGGTGTGAATTCTAAAAAAAAAAAAGAGTGAATTTTCGGGGTGTGAATTCTGCAAAAGTGTGAATTCTCGGAGGTGTGAATTCTCAGAGGTGTGAATTCTTTGAGTGTGAATTCTGGGGGGGTGAATTCTCAAAGGTGTGAATTCTAGGGGTGTGAATTCTCAGAGTGGGGGGGTGAATTCTCAAAGGTGTGAATTCTAGGGGTGTGAATTCTCAGAGGTGTGAATTCTTTGGGTGTGAATTCTCGGAGGTGTGAATTCTTGGAGTAGGGATATGAATAGTATAAAGGGGTGTGAATATTGTGGGTGTGAATTCTGAAAAATTGTGTGAATTTTGCCAATGGGTGTAAATTCTAGGGGTATGAATAGTGCAGATAGGGTGTGAATTTTGAAAAAAAAATAGTGAATTTTCGGGGTGTGAATTCCGCAAAGGTGTGAATTCTGGGGGGTGTGAATTCTGTGGGTATGAATTCTCAGAGGTGTGAATTCTTGGAGTGTGAATTATGGGGGGGGTGAATTCTCGAAGGTGTGAATTCTGGGTTGTATAAAGGGGTGTGAATTCTCGAAGGTGTGAATTCTTGGAGTATAAAAAGTGATATGGGCAAAATAGTAAAAGCTTCTTTAAAAAGGGTCTAGATGGGATAGTACTTTAAAAAAGGGTTTGCATGGATCCCCATGTAAAATTTGGGACCGGCCAGGAATTTCCCCTTGGGTCAAAATGGGCAAGTTGTAAGTGGGTTGGGTTTTTAATGGGTCATTGACCCATTTAGACCCATTAATTATGAGTTCAATTATCCATACCCAACCCGGCCCATTTATTTAAAATCAAACACAACCCGCCCATTAACCCAATTAAAATTAAAAATGACTAAAATACCCATATACACTGAAATGACTATATCACCCTTGTACATTTAAATGACCAAATTACTCTTACATACTAAAATTACCATAATACCCCTATTTACTAAAATGAAGGAGGAGATACCAAATTACCCTTGCTCCTTGTTCCCTTCTTTGCTTTCCAAGAGACGGGTTTCGGCATTTAAAGTCAAAAAAATAAAGAATGTGTCTCGATTTGAATTGGGTCCTCCGTTAGTAGACGGTAAGATTAGTCTTCAAGAATTAATCAAAGTGCACATAAGTTGGCTTGAAAATCCTAAGATTCTAAAAAAATGGAATTTAATTATGTGAGATACAAGTTTACAAAAATTTAGTAGCCACCTTGGAGTCTTACACAATTGATTTGAGACGTTCAATTTGTTTAAAATATATATTTTAAGTCCTTACAAAAATTAATTCAATAAAATATTGTTAAGTGCCTGATCAATTCTCTCAATATTTGATCCGTTCCAATTTAGGACCACAAATAAAATTAATAAATAACTCTTCCTCATATCGGATATCGTTTCGAATTTTTGATGAACGCATTTTACGGTACAATTGATTTGAATTGGTTTTTAGAGTCAATAATTGAAAAAACTTGTAGTCGAGTCACATCATCACGGCAGCGGGGATATAATTGTTTTTGTTTTTTGTTGGGTCATGTTCATTAGCTATTGGGCATTTAAGTTGACCCAATTAAAACCCAATTAAGATTCAATAATAAATGGGTTAGATGGATTTGGACCCATTCTAACCCAACTAATAAATGAATTGGGTTGGGCCTATTTTTTAATACATAGGTTTAAATTAGGGGTTCTTCCTGGCCGGCCCAATTTTGTCAAGCCGTTCCCGTCCAAGCCCACTATTTGTCAAGCCCATTCCCTAGAAGCCCCGTTTTAAGTAAACTTTCAAAAATACCCCCGCTATACTCGAACGATACATAATCCCAAAAAAAACACACACTTCACCCGTGTCCTTTCCAACTTTCAGCAAACCCTAAACCCTCAACGTTCTTCAACGTCGTCAATCCTTCGGTAATCATCCAAAAAACCTCATCAACGTCGTTAATCCTTCGGTAATCACTGTTTTTTTCTTCTTCTATACTTTTTCTACGCCCTCGTATTTCACATAATGTGAATTCTTGTTTGTTGCTTCTGTTGCCTGTGTATCATGATCCACACACCTTAGATCTGGCTTTTTCTGACATTTTGTTCGCATATTTGCCTGTGTTAGTTGTGTTGTATCTTTTAAGCTGTGATTTATAATTCGTTTTGTGGATTTTGATTTTCCAATATCTGGATTTTGCGGATGTGAATTCGTTTTGTGGATTTTGAGGATGTGAATTCTCTCTCGAAACTATGAACTCTTCATTTTTTGTGTAGTAATCTCTAAGGTGTGAATTCTACTTCGTTTTGTGAATTTCCATTTTCCGAGATGTGCATTTTTATTTTGGCGATGTGAATTCTCTTTCAAAGGTGTGAACTCTTCATTTTTTGTGTAGTAAGCTCTGACGTGTGAATTCTACTTCGTTTTAATTTTCCGATATCTGGATTCTTATTTTCGGGATGTGAATTCTCTCCGATATCTGGATTCTTATTTCCCTGTGTTAGTGGATTTTTAATTTGGGGCTGTGAATTCTCTCTCGAAGCTATGAACTCTTCATTTTTTGTGTAATAAGCTCTAAGGTGTGAATTTTCGGGGTGTGAATTCTGGGAGGTGTGAATTCTTGGGGGGGTGAATTTTCGGAGGTGTGAATTCTTGGAGTATGAAAAGTGATAGGGGCAAAATAGTAAAAGCATTCACTCTTGGATCCAAGGGTGTGAATTCTGTAAAGGCGTGTGAGTTCTTGCAAAAGAGTGTGAATTCTGTGGGGTGCGAATTCTTGGGGGTGTGAATTCTGGGGGGTGTGAATTCTTGGGGTATGAATTCTGCGGGTGTGAATCCTGTGGAGTGCGAATTCTTGCGGATGTGGATTTCTCTCTCGAAGCTGCGAACTCTTCATTTTTTGTGTAGTAAGCTCTGAGGTGTGAATTCTACTTCGTTTTAAATCTGGATTCTTATTTTCAGGATGTGAAGTCTCTCCGTTTCACAGCTGTGAACTCTTCATTCTTTGTGTAGTAAGTTCTGATGTGTGAATGCTTAATGCACCATTGGCTTGATTGGCAGAATCCCACCCTATTTGACATAGTTCACCCCCAATTTGACACAATTCACCCCCAATTTGAGACAGTATTCACACCCCCATGATACAATTCACCCCCCATTTGACAGTATTCACACCCCCATGACAGAATTCACCCCAATTTGAAAGAATTCACCCCCATGACAGAATTCACCCCCCACCAATTTGAAAGGATTCACACCATCAGTTAGATGTAATTCCTGAAAACATAATTCATCCAATTTCCACTATATATGCCTGAATTTTGCGTTTAATAATTGTTTGATTTGCTATGTCATTGTCTAATACAGATTCTGCATTAAATAATTGTTTATGTGAATCATGTCCTTTTCCGAAAGTATGAATACTTCATTTTTGGGTAGCAAGCTCTGTTTTTTCAAAAGAGTGAATTAATTGTTTCTGTGTTAATTCAGCATTTCAGAACAAAAAATGAAGGAAGCTGAATTGAAGGAGGTACCAATAACAGCTAGTCCTCCTGGATCCAAGAGGCTACCACCATGCAAGGTACCGCCAATCAGGATACTTGGTCCCAATAACTCAACCAATCCAGCAAGTACCAAAAAGAAAAAGGTCGGCAAGAAAGTCAACAGAAAATCAAACCCAACCACCACCAGAAACACATGCGAGGGAAAAAAGGAAACGAGAAGTCCAAACCCAACCACCAAGTCCATCATTGGAGGAACAACAACCCAAGAGAACAAGGAAAAGTCCACGCCAAATTCCATCAAAAACCACATCCCACCCCTCTCTGCCATTAACCTACCCAATTAGAACAAGGGCAACAATGGAGAAGAGCAAGCACAAGGACAACAAGGGAGAAGCATTGACATACCCACAAAAAGGGAAAAGAGCAAGCACAAGGACAAGAACAACAAGAACACAAACACAAACACAAACACATACAAACACAAAAAACAGATCCAACCTTCAGTTGACAGTTACGTTTCTGCAAGATCTGAGTCTCAGAGGTGACCACCTCGACCTGCTGAAAAAAACACCGTTCTGGCTGATCATTGATGCAATCATATCACAAAAATTGGATGCCGATAAATGCATCAAGTCAGACACGGTTCTCACAAAACTTCTTGCTGCATACAATCCAAAAACAGATTGCTTTACAATAGCTGGGAAGAATGTGAAGCTGACGGCGAATCATGTTAAGTTAATTTTTGGAATATCTTGTGGTACGGAGCGGTTTGTAGCAAAGTTGAAGACTAGAGATCAGGTTGCATTTGCCAAAAGACACAACATTCAACAAAGATTGACAACCAAAGCCATATCAGATATGCTGAAAGAACTTGCCCAAGAGAACAAAACCAACATTGAAGATGTCCAAGATGTTGCACGGTTGGTCTGCATGTTTCTCATTGTCAAGCTTTTTTTCCCAACATCCCGTATAACGGTCTCATGGAAGCACGTCGATGCAATGGAAGACCTGACTCAGATGAAGTCATACAACTGGGCAGCTGAAATACGGGATGAGCTTATTGAATCAATAAAGAAATCCCAACATTCACCAAAAGATGTGAAGGGCTGCCAATTGATACTTCCTGTAAGTGAAGTGATTCAAATTTGTTTTTACAGTTGCATGACATACAACACTTCCAATACATCTGCTAATCAATTATTTATTTGCAGTACTGGCTATGCGAGTACACAAACATTCTTGAACAAGAGCTGTCAGAACATCAAGTGCCAAGATTACTTAAGTGGAATATATCCACACTTGAACATGCATTACAAGCCATTCCAAACATCGTGAACGCGCGAAAAATTAAGGTAAACTCAATTATCGCCATAGGGAAAGTGAGTACTGTCCTTTTCGAATATGAATTCATATGCCCCATGTGTATTATATGCCCCCCATGACAGCATTCACACCCCCCATGACAGAATTCACCCCCATTTGACACAATCTACACCCCAACTGACAGTATTCCCACCTACATTTTTAATTGATTATGTAGCTAGATGTGAACTCTTCATTTTTTGTGTAGTAAGCTCTGACGTATGAATTCTACTTCGTTTTAATTTCCCAATATCTGGATTCTTATTTTCGGGATGTGAAGTCTCTCCGTTTCAAAGCTGTGAACTCTTCATTCTTTGTGTAGTAAGTTCTGATGTGTGAATGCTTAAGGCACCATTGGCTTGATTCAGAATTCACATGCACCATTGGCTTAAGGCAACACTGGCTTAATTCACACACACCATTGGAAGAATTCACACCCAAATTGGCAGAATCCAAACCCCATTTGGCTTAATTCACACCCCATCTGACAGTATCACACCCCATTTGACAGTATTCACACCCCCCATGACACAATTCACCCCCCATTTGAAAGAATTCACCCCCATGACAGAATTCACCCCAATTTGAAAGGATTCACACGCCCTAAAAACATATTTCACACCATCCTATTTGACAGAGTTCCCCCCATTTGACACAATCCACACACCAACTGACAGTATTCCCACCTACATTTTTAATTGATTACGTAGCTAGATGTTTTGTATGTACTATTAATACTGTCTTCTTCATTTGACCTGCGCAATATATCTAGTTCGAAGGTGTGAATTCTATCAGGTAATCTGAATTCTGCATTACAGGATGTGAATTCTGCATTTCACGGCCCATAAAATATGTATCCTCCTATTGCTGTTAGAAATCTATTTGACATATTCAATCATTGCCATAGGTACAAGTTGCTGAACTTACTGAAACGGATCAAGAACACAAACTTTACAAAATGGAATTCCCTTGTATTCAACAAGGAGGAGAAGAAGGAGAAGGAGAAGCAGAAGGAGAAGGAGAAAAAGAAGGAGAAGGAGAAGGAGAAGAAGAAGGAGAAGCAGATGATGAAGGAGAAGAAGATGATGAACATGAAGATGGAGATGATGATGATGATGATGATGGCAATGGCGATAGCGATGGTGATAATGATACTGCTGCTGATGATGATGATGATGATAGTCCTCATGATGATGGTGCTCGTACTTATTCTCTGGTTAATGCTAGAGAAAATGACGACGATGGTGATGATGACAACGATAGTGATAATGCTGCTGCTGCTGCTGATGATGATAGTCCTCGTGATGATGGTGCTGGCAATTATTCTCCTGTTAATGCTGAAGACAAAGATGATGACAATGCTCATGCTGGTGGTCATAATTATCTTGGCCTTGAGGACATTTCACAACCCAACCAGCATTTCCAAACACCACAAGTACAGAACCCTTCTCAGGCGAATGAGTTGGAAGTATCAAAAGCACTGCTCCACATATCCCGAAATCAAAATCCAGTCCAAAGATGGCTCTCTAGTCAGGACTCGGGATCAACACTTGTCCCTAACACATACCTGCCAACAAATGCAGGGGTGTTTCCACATCTTGCGTTATCCCCTCTGCCAGCATATATCCATCCTGATCAAGATGAACCACAACCAAACCTTGAATTTTTGTGTTCCTCTGCAGTGCAAAGAGTAACAGAACCGCTTGTTGAGCAGCTCCAGGAGGTAAACAGGCAACAAGAAGTTATAATTGACACACTCAAGGAACAAAGCAAAAACAATGAGGTAAAAATGGCAGAACTCCTTCAAAAAATTGATTTTTTGTACAAGGAAGGAAGGAATCAACAAGGGAAACACAAAGAAGCCCTTCTCTTGGCCATACAACATATCAAAGAGTCACACATAGCAATCAGTGACGAAAAGATGAAAATGGAGGTTGAATTCAAAGAAGCTGCAGCAAAACAGGAGCAACAGCTCACAGATGCACGAATGGCATTAATCGAGGAGAAAAAGATCTCACTTGCACTGAAAGAAACTGCAGCTAAACAGGCTCATGAACTGGATGATGCACAAATGGAAAAGATGCAAATGGAGCTTGAATTCAAAGAAGCTGCAGCAAAACAGGAGCAGCAGCTTAAAGATGCACGAATGGCGCTAATTGAGGAGAAAAATATCTCACTTGCAGAGAAGAAGGCTGCACAAAAAAAGGAACACCAATTGCAAACTGAGAAAACACAGCTGGAAGAGGAGAAGATGGTTTTCCTTAAAGAGGTGGAAGCTCTGCAACAACACAAACAGCAGATTGAAAGGAACAATGCAGAACTTGAAAGGGAAAACAAAGAACTGAAAAAAGAGCTGCAAGAAAGGAGCAAACGAAGTCCACACCTTGAACCCTTCTCGAACGAGACCGAAGAGCAAAACATAGAGCAACAAGTCCACAGTGTAACACAGAGTGCTCAAGTAAAACCATACTCAACGCAAGACACTCTGGACTTTGTGCACACCGTTACACAGGCTACTAACAGAAAACCCACTCCACCATCAAAATATCGAAGGATCAAGCAGAAAACAAGTCAGGGGACAAGGAAGCTGAATGTCGATCCCATATATACCTATCCCCTACTTGACAAGAGAGCCGACGAAGAAATGAAAATGCAAACAGATGGACCAACAGACTAGAAGAAACTAAAACTCAACAACCATCATATGCAAGTTTTAAAGCTTCTACCGCAACCAACATTGCAACTCATCAAAGATATGTGGGCAAATACATCTCCAAAGTAAGAATTCACATTCCTGAAAACAGAATTCACCCCAATTTGACAGAATTCCATGTTACTTTATGAGATAGAATAGTGAAAGTTTATGGATTCTGAGATACAGGAGCAACAAATGTAGAATTCACATGTCCCATATGTATAATTTACCCCCCATTTGACAGTATTCACACCCCACATGACAGAATTCACCCCCCATTTGACACAATTCACACCCCACATGACAGAATTCACCCCCCATTTGACACAATTCACACCCCATCTGACAGTATTCCTAATTTCATTTTTTAATTGATTGTATACCTAAATCTTTATATGCAGTATTAAAACTTTGTCTTCTTCGAACAACAATGTGGCTTATACTGGACCAAATAGCTTTGTAATGGTTGAAGATATACAAGAGATACTTCGAGATGGCGAGCTTGGCTACGAGGTACATACATTCATAATCAAATTAACACCATATGCTATATAATAAGTTAATCTCTTACGTTGTGTTTCAGATAATAAATACCTATGCTCAACTTCTGCTCGAGGAGTACGACAACCTTCCGAATTTCTGTTTGATTGAATCGCAACAGAAGAGGTCATACATCTTCTCTGCCGACCTGATGGTAAGAAAACAAATTACTATTCTGTTTTTTTTTTTTTTTAACAAAAATATCCTATTGTATTAACTCTCTAAACAAAAAATCAAAATTCCTTCAAAACAGAACACGTTTCTACTGAACACCACTGAGCAGAATCAACAAATGTTTGGAGAACTACTGCCAGATGCCATAAATTCGGCGTCTTATCTGATCTTCCCAATATTGTGCAAAAGCCACTGGACACTGCTCATCCTTGATACTACTCGACCAATGTGGTTATACTACAACTCGCTGAAAATCCAAGGGAGGGACAGCTACTTTGACGCATCGACTCCATTGGTTAACCTCTCACTAATTACTTTGTCTTCTATCTGTATCAGAATCTAATTCATTTATTTTTTACTAATTGATCCTCTAAATTCATCAGAGGCTAGCAATCACTAAATACATCTGTTCAGAAATGCGCGTATCCAGATTGGAACACTTCTCATCGACTGCTTGCATGTGTCCGACACCAAAACAGCAGCCCAATTCGTATGTCTTAAAACCATTTCTCTGTCTCTACAAACCTAAACCCTAAAGAAAACATATAAGCATTCAACTAACACATTTAATATATCTGTTTTGCAGACTTGATTGTGGCCCAATCGTGTGCTACATCATCCAACATTATATCAATAATGATGTAGATGGGATTGCACAAAGCCTCACAAAGCATCATGTCAGAAAGATAAGAGCAGATATCACACACAAGATACTAAGCCATAAATCAAGGTCATGGACGTTGGAGATGCACAAAAGTGAAGAGGAGGCAAGGAGAGTCCACATGGCAAGCTGAATTGCAGGGACAAGAAGGTCATGGATGCTGAAGATGCACAAAACTGAAGAGGATGCAACGAGAACTGACCCCAACCTGAACCCCAGAGACAAGAAACAACTGTAATAGTTTAGCGATTCAGTGATTCTGACATACAGTAGTGATAGTTTACGGATTCTGTGTTTTATATCCACTATACATCCCTGAAAAGCATAATTCACATGCACCATTGGCTTAAGGCACCACTGGCTTAATTCACACACACAATTGGAACAATTCACACCCAAATTGGCAGATTCCCCACCCCATTTGACAGAGTTCACCCCCAATTTGACACAATTCACACACCATCTAACAGTATTCACCCCCATTTGACAGTATGCACACCACCCATGACACAATTCACCCCAACTTGAAAACATATTTCATACCATCGGTTAGACGTAATTCCTGAAAACATAATTCATCCAATTTCCATTATACATCCCTGAAATCAGAATTCACACGCACAATTGGCTTAAGGCAACACTGGCTTAATTCACACCCACCATTGGAAGAATTCACACCCAAATTGGCAGAATCCAAACCCCATTTGGCTTAATTCACACCCCATCTGACAGTATCACACCCTATTTGACAGTATTCACACCCCCCATGACACAATTCACCCCAACTTGAAAGAATTCACACGCCCTAAAAACATATTTCACACCATCGGTTAGACGTAATTCCTCAAAACATAATTCATCCAATTTCCAATATACATCCCTGAAATCAGAATTCACATGCACCATTGGCTTAATTCACATGCACCATTGGCTTAATACACATGCACCATTTCCTGAATTCACACACAAATTGGAAGAATCCAAACCCCGTTTGGCTTAATTCACATCCCACAAAATATAATATTTTTCTGCTGTGTTTGGATTGTATTTTGGAATTTTTTTTAACAAATAGTACGGGTTATAAGTGGAGAGAGATAGAGAAAAATGTTGGAAGTAGGGGGAATTTTTTTTTAAAAATTCTTTTTTAAGAAGGGAAGAGAACAAGTATTTATTTCTTTAATAATTTGACTTAGAGAAGTAATGAATAAACCATAAAAAAACGAAAATTAAAATAATAATAAATTGAAAACATATTTTTGCATAGGGATGTGAAAAGATACACCACACATCCCACAAATAATATAATAAAAAATAATTGGGAAACGAAACAATCTCAACTTTTCACATCCCACACTGCGCCTTTTCACCACCTTAAATACACCACTTTTCACTTCACCACTCACACCCCTTTTTTCTCTCCCCCACTCACACAAAGCCCTCAAAACTCAAAACATGTCTGACGTCCCCCTCAACGCCCTCGCCAGAGGAGTCCAGGAACTCCAGCAACACAACGACGCCATGATGGCCATGCTGCTCGAACAGCAACAGCGCATAGAGGCCCTCCAGCGCAAAATCCAGGAAACGCAGGACCGCCACTATGCCCAGTTTCTGGAGGACGAGGAGATGCTCCAAGACATGGACGAGGACGACGAGGACATGGACGAAGACACAGACGAGGACGACGAGGACGAAGAAGAAGAAGAAGACACACCCCCACCAAACCCTCCTCAGTCCCCTGAACCCAGGGTTGATTAGGGCTTGACTAGTGGGGTTAACGACTAGGGATTTTTTTGTTGCTTCTCTGGTGTTGAAGCGTTTTGAAGCCCTGGTCTCCTTATCTGATGTTGAAGGGTGTTTTTTTTTTTTCAAAACCACCAGACTTTAGGGTTTCACAAACCCTAGCTTCTTCTTTTGTGACCCCAATCTAACATCCTTTTATGTTCATATGGAAAAATCTTGCTTATCTTTTACGGTGCTTGCATGTGCTCTTGATTTGATGATTTTTCTCTGCTTCTATAAGTTTGATTTATGTGCTTGCATGTGCTCTTGATTTGATGATTTTTCTCTGCTTCTATAAGTTTGATTTCTGTGCTTCTGTTTCTGAAAGAACTGTGAAATCACAATTTGCTGCATTTCTTTGTTTCACTGTTCCAAGAATTCACGCCCATATTTGACTGAAAAATACGATCCACATCCCCTGATTACAAAATTACACCCCTGAAAAATAAAATTCACATGCCCAAAAAAAAAAAAAAATTGCATAGGGATGTGGAATTCACATACCTGAAAATATACAATTCACATGACCCCCCCCCCCAAAAAAAAAAAAATAAAAATAAAAATAAAAATAAAAATGCACAGGGATGTGAACGTATTATTGATGTGTCAGAAGATGCCAAAAGCAAAATAATAAAATAATAATAAACCGTACAAGAAACGATGTGAACCTGCAGCCAAAATAAAAAAAACCCTTCTCTCAACCAACATAAAATACACACTTTACTCTCCACTTCACCACTCAAACCCTTCTCTCAACCACTCACACAAAACCCTAAAAAGATGTCTGCCGTCCCCCTCAACGCCATGGCCAGAGGAGTCCAAGCACTCCAGCAACAGAATGACGCCATGATGGCCATGGTGTTGGAACAGCAGCAGCGCATAGAAGAACTGCAGAGCCAGATCCAGATGGCGCAAGACCGGCTGTTTCTGGAGGAGGAGGACATGGACGACGAGATAGATGAGGACTATCAGGCCTTTATTAACTCCTACAACGCCGAGATGCATGAGGACGACTCAGACATAGAAGACGAAGATGAAACCCCTCCACCAAGCCCTCCACAGTCCCCTGGACCAAGGGTTGATTAGGGTTTCACTAGAGGGGTTAACGATTAGTGGTTTTTTTTTTTTAAATGTTGTGCGTTTTTTAAACTCTAATATCTTTTGAAACCCTTGTCTTCTTCTTCGTCTTTTCCATGAGTAGGTGCCTGCAGTTTCTTTAATGTCGTCTCTTTAATGTTGTGGGTTTTTTTGAACACAAACACAGTTTATGGTTTCAGGAACCGTAATGTCATGTCTTTTGTAACCCCAACTCGTTGTATATAATGCAAACATCCGTTGTGTTAATTTCTGAATCTGTTAGAGGACTTTGAAAACTCTTCATTTTTGTGTAGTATGCTCTGAGGTGTGAATTCTTAATTCACACACGCCATTGGAAGAATTCACACCCAAATTGACAGAATCCCCACCCCACTTGACAGAGTTCAACCCCAATTTGACAAAACTCACAAGCCATTTGCTATATCATTTCAGAATTCACACCCCAATTGGCAGAGTTCAGATTCCTAAACAACACGATTCACACCTATTCACAAACAATTCACAACCCCATTTGAACACAATAAAGATAAACCATGCAGAATTCACAACCATATCAAACACATTGAGACCATAATAGAATTCACTCCCTCTATTCGATAAAATTCACACGCCATTAAAAAAGAATTATTCACCCCCTTTTTGAATTCACTACCTCTATTTAATAGAATTCACACCCTCTACTTGATAGAATTCACCCCCTTGTTGAATTCACTCCCTTGTTTAATTCACTCCCTCTATTTGATAGAATTCACAACCCCTGTTCACCACAATTAATACAAACCATTCTTTTTTTTACAAAAAAAACAGCAAAATCCACAAACAGTTAACACCACAAAATACCAAATCAATAAATTCCTCAATCAATTCAACTCAATATCAATTCAACTCAATACAATTCAACTAAATCCAAATGAAAACTTGTTCCTCAATATCCACTCAAATCAAAGCCTGTTATGAAATCCTGGCAGTATTTAATTGATAGCCTCCTTACAACTCCTCCTGTTATGAGATCCTCTCTTTCCACACCTAGTACATTTAATGGTTCTGACCTTTTCCCCAAAAGATCGTATCCTCTTCTTCTTATTTCTCCCTGGTGGCTTTCTAGAAAAAGGAGGTAATATCACAGCATCACCGGCACCTTCAGGTTTCCACAGCGTAGGAACAGGCATAATAGGTCTAGAATATGCCTCCCGATAACATTCCACGTGAAAGTAACGTTCAACACATGCATTCAATGACTTCCCGCTCTTTTTAATTGCACAAACTGCATGCACGCAAGGTACACCATTCAACTGCCATTGCGTACAAGTGCAACTATGCCTCCCAATATCCACCTTGACAGATGGATTACATAAAACTTCAAGCACATCTGGTGAAGAAAATTTTACTTCCCATGCCTTGGACTCCTGAAAAGCAATTGTCAAAGCTTCATCCATCGTGGGACAAAGCACCTTACGCCACTTCGCTGCAATTTGTTTCCTACAACACATCTGTTCCATAAGCTTGATCCGTACTCGATCAACCAGTTGTGTGATCGGTAAGTGCCTCTCCTTCTCTATCCAAGAATTAAAGCACTCAGCCAAATTAGACCACATCTCTCCATACCGCTGTCCCGGGAAAAAAGCATTAGCCCAATGTTCGTAAGGCAAATCAGCTAGGAAATTCGTAATCCTTGATTCCCCACCTGCTTTCTTCAACCTAGCCATTTCTTCATTAAACTTCATCTCATTCGGTGCATAAGCACATAAACTGAACAGACCAATCACGCGCTCTTTATACTTGTTCCTTCCACCAGTCAATCGACCACGAAGGTTGTTCTTCAAATGGTAAAGACAATACCCATGAAATCCCGAAGGAAAAACCCTAGGAACTGCAGCTTTTATTCCAGATTCCTGTCAGAAACAAAGACAATGCTTCTCGTATCTCCATCCAAAATACCACTCAACTTCTCCATAAACCACAACCAATTCTCATTGCTCTCCGAATCAGCCACACCAATACACAATGGAAACAGTCCTGCAAAAAAATGTGTATTCGTACAACAATTAACAACTCTCACACAAAATGTTCAAAAATAATTACAATTCAAAACTCACACATAATTCACAATCCAAAAATAAATTCAATACACAAAAATACTTTACAAAATTGTACCTTTATCACCATCCTTCGCACTGCCGAAAGCAATGATCCTTTGAAGTTTCCTTTCAGAAATGTTCCGTCAACAAACAAAAGGGGCCTCAAATGTTTAAAACCATAAATACATGCACTGAACGCGACAAACAACCTCTTAAATCGATTAGTCTCAGTATCTACTTCTATATCAAACACGCTTTCAGGATCAGAATTCTTAACAGCCTCACGATACCACCGTAGTTCATCAAAGGATGCATCATAATCCCCAAAGGCTTCAGACCTCCCCTTCTCAACACCCTTCCAAGCTCGTTTATATGGAACATCCACCCCATACAAACCCTTCAGTGAACTAACTACATCAATTGGACGTTTCTGCGGTGTGGTCCGAATATCAGCACTCATTAATCTTCCAATCATACTGGACGAAGCCCGCGAATGCTTTGTGGAAAGGATAGAAGCACCGCATGAGTGGATATCATCAAAACTACGTATATAAAAATGTCTGCTAACCTTGTCCAACCTCGCATGCACTCTCCACTTACAATCTGCATCCTTACAAAATGCAATCACCCTATCCCTTTCATTCTTTGCAAAACTATAATCAAAACCATAAAATATTGCAAACTTTGCCAATTTATCACGAAACTCAACTGCACCACCCTCAAACTTCTGGTTAACTTCTTTGATATAATGACGCCAATCGTCAGACAATAATGCACGATCCCGATGCTGACAAAATGTGGGTAGTAAGTCTCTCTCTTTCTCAACCTCCAACCTCCATTGCGAACGAATCACAGCTAAACCTTTCCCTTTCGAACTGCTGCAACTTCCAACATCTGAACACAAACCATCACTGCTTCCACTACTTCCACTAACTCCACTAGCCACAACATCACCAAAACAACTAACACCTGACCCTTTACCTTTTGAACTGGTGAAAATACTACCATAACTGCCACTACTACCACCACAAAGTCCAACAGACCCAACATCAGTACTCAAACAACTAACACCTGACCCTTTCCCTTTTGAACTGGTGAAAATACTACCATAACTGCCACTACTACCACCACAAAGTCCATCAGACCCAACATCAGTAGTCAAACAACTATTCTCACTACGATCAACTCCAATAGCCACAGAATCACTCCCAAAACAACCACTACTGCCAATAGAATTCACAACTGTAACGTCAATTACTTCAACACCAAAACAACCAGCTAAAGAAAACATTACCTCCAAATCATCATCATTCGCCAAAACACACCCATCATAATCCCGCAGATTATAAAAAAGCCTCACTGAATCGAATCTCAACACACTGAACTTGAAGCACAATTTGTCGACCAAATCCATGTACGACGTGAAAGACCGGCAACACTTTATTGGAACAGTACGCGAACCGAATTTACACATCAAGATGACTGAATTTTCAGAAATCACACCCTATCACAAAAAAAAAAAGAATAAAAAATGAAACTCAAAAATCTCAAAAACTACACAATTCACGAACCAAAAATAACAATTCACACCCCTCCCCTGCACATACTCCCCACCATAACACACAATCCAATATTAAAACAACAATTCACACCAACTGCATGACACAATTCACACCAAACGGAAATGTTAAAACATATTACAAACTAGCCTATAACACAATTCACAACACTATAACGAACAATTCACATCACCTATTATCCACAACTCACACCAACTGTTACTCGTTCTGGCTTAAATTCACACCAAACGGTAATTGATAATACATAATACACAACTACCATCCCCTATAACACACAATTCACAAGACTATAACGAGAAAATCACATAATCCAGCTTCTTAACTTCAAAGTTCAAACTAGAACTCACACCGACTGTTAACAAAAACTCATTCTAGCTTAAATTAACATCTGTTATCCAAACGTTAACCAAATCTCATTCTTCTTTCCCTTAAATACTAACGAGAAAGCCAAATAATTAAAAAACAAAAACAAAAACAAAAACAATCACCATTGCTTATAATTTACTGATTCAGGATCTCGATTATTATAATTTACTCACCATTGCTAACGACTGTAAAATATTCTGTTCGATCACTGTTACAATCACCTTCGATCAACTCCTCTCGCTGCAATCCTGCAATCCTCTCTCCTCATTGCCAGCCGTCATCGTAAGTGATCGACTCATGCGCCAATCGACTTATAAAACGAAGGAAAAGAGGCAAACAATTAAAACGATATAAAAGGGGTAAAATTGTAAAACCACACTTAGAAAGGGCCTGCACGGAATGCAAATTACAAAAGGGGGTTCGGAAGGAGCCCTAACTAAAAAACGGGACCGGCCGGTAATTTCCCCTTCTTAATGAATTTGGGGTTCTTCCTGGCCGCCCCTTTTTTGTCTTCACATACCGGTCCAGCCCCATTCCGTGTCATGCTCTTTCCTCCCAAGCCCTGTTTCAAGTGATGCACCCAAAATACCCCCGCCCAACCGCTGCCTCTGTTTAAAAGAGATCCTGCCAAGAGAGAGAGAGAGAGAGAGAGAGAGGGAGAGTTACAGAACGACAATGGTGTCTTCGTCTTCTTCGCCGGTGGTGACGGTGACCTCTTCGAACTTGACGATTGGTGCTCCGGTGTTTTCGTCTTCGCCGGCGGCGGTTCTTTAGCGTCTGTGCTCTGGATCGACCATTTGAATAGAGGAAGTAGGTACGAACCAGCCATGTACAGGAAGCTCGACGACGCCACCCCGTCCTCATCGTCTTCGCCTCCTCCGTCGTTACCACGCCGCGTCTCGCTGGCGACTTCTGCTGCCGCCGCTCTTCTTCGCTCAGACGAGATCAACTTTTCCGGCGTCCTCTTAAAGACCCCACTGGCCACGTTCTCTTTTGCCTCCTTTGCCACTCCGCCTGCGTCGGCGGCATCATCGGCAAGTCCGTCACCATCATCAAGCAAATCCAACACGACACCGCTTCCAGAATTCGCGTCTCACCACCACCGTCACGAGCTCCAATACCTCAGTCTAAAATCTTACAAGTGTGGCACATTATTTAAAACCTGTACTGTTTAAAACCTTTAATTACCGTTCTCTTTTCTTCTGTTGGGTTTTACTAGGTGTGGATATGTATGAAAGTGTAGGGGTTATTTGTATGCACAGCACTGGAAAATCTTTGGGTGTGAATTCTTCATTTGGAGGTGAATTGTGTCCTTTTTAAAGATGGGAAATCTGTCTTTTTTTGAAGATAAGAATTCTTCATTTGGAGGTGAATTGTGTTCTTTTTAAAGATGTGAATCTGTCTTTTTTGAAGGTATGAATTCTTCATTTGCGTGTGAATTTTGTTTTTTCAAGCGTGTGAATTCTCATTTGGTGATGTGAATTTTGTCTTCCTATTTTTTCTGTGAATTCTTTGACACCTCCTCCCGAATTTTTTGTATGGAGGAGTAATTTAAGAATATTATGAAGGGAGGCGTTGATGTGAGAAGTTGAGAACTACCTGTGTTTTTGTTTTTATTCAGATTAAGTGTTTGTTTGTGAATTATTTTAGAGGGTTGTGAATTTTGAATTTAGGGTTGTGAATTTGTGTAATTTGAATGGGCATGAATTCTTGAGGTGTGAATAGTACAAAAGGGAGTGAATTCTTAAAAGTGGTGTGAATTCTTAAAAAGTGTGAATTCTGTGGGGTGTGAATTCTGTGGGTGGGGTGTGAATTTTGAAGGATGTGAATTCGTGGATGCGTGAATTCTGTAGGGTCTGAATTCTGTGGGTGGGGTGTGAATTCGTGGAGGTGTGAATTCTGTGGGGGGTGTGAATTTGTGGAGGTGTGAATTCTGTGGGGTGTGAATTCTTGAAGGTGTGAATTCTTGAGGTGTGAATTCTGTGGGTGGGGTGTGAATTCTGGAAGTGTTGAAATAGTGACAAGGGTAAAATAGTAAAAGCGTCTTTAAAAAGGGGCTGGATGGGATAACTTTACAGAAAGGGGTTTGCATGGAACTCCAAGTAAAAAATGGGACCGGCCAGGAATTTCCCCAATGAATTTAGGTTTCTTAATTGGTCTGGATTCAATTTGCCACCTGAAGGTGGCTACTATGTTAAGTTGCATGGTTACAAGCCTACAACCCTTGGAACAATCTTTCATGGTTAAGCTTTTGCATCTGACGTCATACAAGTGATGTTGTCATTATTGCGTCAGCCAACCATCCTAAAACTTTGCGGCACTTTTCGTGTTTTGTTTTTGATCTTTGCGTGTATTTTTTGGTAATGAGAAATGATTATACACATAAAATCTTATTTGCGGATCATTCCGTAAAAAGGTTTTACGGAAGTTAATCGCGTACATCCAAAGTGTTTTTGGACGGTCCGAATTAAAAACCAATTTTGACCGATAACAATTAATTGTGATCGGTCAGAATTGAAAATGAATCTCATCTATTAATTGCGTGAATGCATTGCTGAGATTGCGCCACTCTAAGAACAAGTTGACCTGTTCATGGAGCCTACGGAAATAAGTTTATCTCGACTATATATATGTGTGTTTGTGAAAACTTATGCTTTGTTTGAATTGGAGTTTGAAATTTTTTTTGAAAAATAATAAAGGTAATAAATAGAGAAAGATAGAGAGAGAAATGTTGAAAGTAGATAGAATCTAAGGAAAATCAAGGGAGAATTTTTTGAAAAATTCTTTTTGAAATTGTGAAGAGAACAAGGCATTATTTTCAGTATCTATTGTCAAATTTACTGATGGAGAGAGAATGAGAGGCAGAAAAAATGGAGGAGGGCCTCTGTTATGCAGCAATGAAAGGGGATTTGATATCATTGCAAGAAATAATCGCAAAAGATGATTCCATTCTAGACAGAGTTTTGGTGGGAATTTCCAAAGGGAAAAATCCTCTTCACGTGGCCATATCAACCGGGCAAACACGATTTGCCTTAAAACTCCTGGAAACTAAACCAGGACTTGCAGAAGGTTTAGATACGAAACTTGGCGCGGCCCTTCACATAGCGTCGGCTAAGGGGCACCTTGATATTGTGAAAGCTTTAGTGAACATTAGCCCTGAGATGTGCCTAGCTCGTGATGGAGATGGTAATAGCCCTGTTCACATCGCTGCAATGAAAGGTCAGCTTCAAGTGTTGGAAGAGTTGGTTCGAACCAATTCCCTCATAGCTCAAGTTAAGGTGAATCGAGGCGATACCATCTTGCACTTATGTGTAAAGTATGACCAGTTAAAGTGTCTAAAACTACTTCTACAAATGATTCCAGATCCATATTTTGTCAATGACGTTGATGTCGATGGCAACACCATATTGCATCTAGCAGTTTTTGAAAAACGACCGGAGGTATGTCCACCTTCCTGACTTTCTGATTGGCAAATTTACTGTCTGTTATTTATTGGGCTTGTCCTTTCATATGCATATCAATACTCCATTCATCTCATGTATTTATTTTTTCTTGGAAAGAATTCCGATTTTTGAATTACTAATAGCTAAAGTAGTTTCCTCGGATATAGTTCTTTTCTGTCTCTTTTAAATCAGTGTGAAAAAATGTAGTACAAATTTATCTTCACTGATTGCAACAATGGCATAACAAATGATCTGAAAAGATTTGTCCTAAAGTCCATTCTTTGAATCGCACTAACCATCATATTCGCAACCTCATATAGTGTCCAATCATTCGATTACTGAATTCTGTTCAACTTTATTTTTTGTACCACCCAAGTAATAGACGAACTCTATGAAATGTACGATTTGGGTCAAGATAACGCCATCTTGTAGAGCTCTTTTTAAGTACATATATGATATAGTACGAGACCTCTGAAGTATTCTTTTCTGGCCTTATTATTATTATTATTATTATTTTTATCTAATTGGTGAGTCGTCCGTATATGCATAATTCACTCAGATGATCAAACATGTGCTTAGCTACAAGAATATAGTAGCTGTGAATTCAATAAACAAAAGTGGGCGAACGGCGCTGGATATTCATCTGCAATTCCCAGCAGGAAATCAATCAGATTCGGAGATTACAGACATCTTACTTGATGCTGGGACCAAAAGATTTAAAACAGGCAAACAGGACACTGTTGGGGATGATCGCCTCGAGCCTTCGTGGCAGACCAAGAGAAGGAATACCTTTATGATTGTATCTTCACTGATCGCGACAATGGCATACCAAGTAGGGGTGAACCCTCCCGGCGGTCTTTGGCTAGACGATGCAGAACAAGACAAAGTCGGGAAAGCTATACTCGCTTATAACTACCCTGATTTTTACCCGAGTTTCATGTGCTTAAACACGGCTGGATTCCTCGTGTCTCTAACCACGATCTTGCTGCTCATTATTTCCTTGCCAGAGCGAGGATGGGGTCTAAGGTGGGCTCAAGCTTTCATCTCGTGGTGCACGATCCTGACAACGGCTTTTTCTTACACATTTTTCGTCATTGCTATTTCACCGGCAGGGAAGAAGTATATATACGACAGGGACGCAAGCAAAGCGATTAACTTTATCGCTATGGCGTGGGCTGTTGTGATGTCGCTTATCTTTGTATGGCACTTGCTTCATTTGACAATTGGGATTCTGAAAGAGCAAAGGGGTCTAATGAAGTGCATGGATAAGCTTTTCAAGGTCGTCAAAGGTAGGCCGACATCACTTCCAAACTCAGTTTAGCGGGAACGGGCCCAATATTCGATCTTTTCATGCTCGTGCTGTGTGTTTTTCTCTCGGGAAGGGTTACAATACACACCCCTCTTGTTGCATAAGTGTACTGTAGCACATGTAGTATGAACTTAAGGAATGTATAACGTATGTGTATATGTCTCATAAGCATGAAAGTTAGTGTTCTGTAGTTCAAAATGTGTCTGAATAAAATAAGAAGATTTCAAGAAGAGATCATTATTTAACACATATTAGCTCAATTATAAATGGAAAATGCTACAAATTGTAAGCAATGGCCCATGTGCGAGGAAAACTGTTTCTGAATTCTCGACGAGTGTTTTGATCGAGGAATAATCAATCATGAGGAATTCGTACATTTTATTATGGGCAGAAATGTGCATTGGAAATTAGATGGTTTTAAGTCACCATGTGTCGGTGCCCCAAGAGCACCCAATAATTATTCTTCGACCATGCAAGGCTGTGAGTTTTTTATGCTAGAATAGGAATATCGTGTCCTCGTTATATTTGTACTTTGTGGCTATGCTACAAAGTTAAGTTACTTGTGTGGTGATTTGTTGTTGTTTCATTTACTACTTTGGAATGTTTCAAATTGTTTGCTCATAAAGAAAGAGGGGTGTGTAAATTTTTCATAACTAACCCTCATATGATTAAAAATAACTTTAAAATTTTAAGTGTCTTGAAATCATTTAAATGTGTATGGAAGTTATGTGAATGTATATTCTTTTCTTTTTTTTTTGGTCAAACGGAACATCAAATTAGATTACGAAAGGAAGTACCACATACAGGATACACACAAAGAGGAGGTCCAAAGCCTAAACACAGCGTCCAAAGCCTAAACACACAAAGTCAAGCTAATCTAGAACCTGCCTGATATTCAGGCGGTCTCTAAGCAGAAACTCCCTCATTGAGATGGGCATGTCCATGACAAACACGAGATCATCAGTGTTTTCAACTCCCATTCTGGCGAGATGGTCTGCACATTAGTTTGCTGCGCGGTAGGTGTGCTCTATCTGTGCATTGGTCTTGGCCAGGATGAAACGTGCTTCGTTAATGAGCACACTCTGTGAATGTATATTCATCACAAAGAAATGTCTTATTGACTGTAATGAGGGGTGTTTTGGCTTTATAATCTTTGGACTATTTGTTTCCCTTATTCATAATTTTTAATTCGCATTTGTTAATATGTTATTTATTTCTTGGAATATGTATTTGTCTCGACGAGAGAAATCTTAAAAGTAAAAAGTTATGATCAAAGCCGTTAAGATGTTCACTAAATATGAAGATAATCCAAAATAAACATATTTTTGAATTATTTTGTCTTTATTCAAGTTTTAACTATTTTGGGTTATAATTTTATGGCTTCCTCTCGAGGAATCAATGAACTAAAAAAAATAATATAACTTTCTTGTAATAAATGCTGAGCCAAAAAATTAAACTTCCTTTCAGTAAACTCAATTTTCTCTAAGTGGCTATACATAAATGTATACCGACCCTACCGAATTAGTGAAGAAACCGATACCGGTACAGAGTGGTCGGTCCGGTCGGGGATTTCGGGTATTTTTGGGTTTATTTGAGCATTTGCACCTGACTTGCTTATACCAAATGGATACGGATTATCTTATCCCACTCCTTACCCTATCCTTATCTTATCCCCCATATGGTAATGTTTGGATGCCCTCAACCTTAAATTAAATCTCCCACTTTAGCATCTGGATTAACATTTTTATTTGTTTACTTACAGATTATTACTTCTTTGATCTTTCCCTTCTCTCTTCTCGCGTAATGAGTCTCGCATCGGTACTGCCTGCCGGCCTGAGACACTCAGGTACGGTAAAAACCTTCCTGGTACGGTGAAGAATGGCCGAAAATTCAACCTCATATTGCATGGGGACTCAGATTTCATCTAGTGTGGAATACGTCCAGTTCGGCATTTGTGGGCCCTTCTCAATGAAAAAGCTTTAGATAAAAGAGGGTGGAAGATTCAACCAAGGCATCATCTCAATGAAAATAAGTGTTTAAAGCCTATCTCCATTCATAAAAGAAGAAGATTCCAGAAATACATCATCTCTAGGACAGGATAAGTTTTTCAGTGCCAAGCGGGTACCACGTGGTGGCTGTTCGGGGCATCTATTTCGGTTTTGGATGGCTCGGATTTGGAGAGAGAGTGTTGTTTTACACTGGGCCGTCCAACACACTTTTGAACGGCTCGGATTCATTGCTCGGGGTACCCACCCGGCACCCAAAAGTTTCCGCAGGACGGGGCATAGAAGGATGGCATGAAGGCAAATACCAAAAATATGGCATGAGGTACGCGGCCACGCTTGTGTCTGCAACCAAAATGGCATGTTTCCAAAATTCGGCTTTGGGAGGTACAAAAAAAAAAAATTGTGCGTTGGACTCGGTCCGATGTATACAGAGTAAAGTGATGATAAAATACTGCATGCGCTACGATCATTCTTGGCCAATAAGCATATCGTTAGCTCTCTAATCCCACACACAGGAATGTTGTTCATGTGTCCTTAGGTTTATTGGAATTTAATACTGTAGCTTTCTTTAAGTTGCTGATTTAGGCAAGCCACCTCAGAAGTTGCAAGGTTAATTAGTGCGTGAGTTTGGTGCGTTTAGATAGCAACACTCTTCTTGAATTTGGTGCGTTTAATGTAAAGTTCGTTAAATTCGTTTGAATTTTGTCATCATTTAATACTATTGGGATTGAATACCGTATGTGCTCTGGTACTATGTTGACTATTTAGTCATTGGTACCGTTTACCATGTTTTTCAATCAGTAATGATTCCCATACAGATTCTTGTGCACATGTCATGCACATACATTTTTGTGGGGCCCATATCAGGGTCCCACAAAAATGATCCGAACAGATTATTTTTTTTAAAATATTTTTTGGAGGATTTTCACAAAAAATCAGTTCCAACTGATATCGGTAAGGGCTTTCTTTTTAATAGTTTGGACTCTGTTTTTTGGGCTTTGCTGTAAATGAGATTTTCAAGCCCACTGGTGCTTGCAATTAGGTATGCTGTGGCCCATATGATGGAGGCTTCTGACTGGCCGGCCCCGTTTTGTCAAGAGATTCCCGTCCAAATCCACCATTTGTCAAATTCATTCCACATAAATCCCGTTTTAAGTGATATACCTAAAATAATCCGCTCTCATCTTTTCCCCTCAAATTGAAAGCCGCACAATTTTGTCTCCTTCATCATACAGCGAGGTCGCCGGAGTTACAGCGAAATCTCCACGTCTACCTGCCCACGTTCCCCACCGTCTTCCTCCTCCAAATCGCTTGCCAAACTGCCGGCGGCGGCGGCGACGACGAGTCATCGGTTTTTATACTCGACCTCTCAGCGATTCCTCTCCCGTCAATCTACGGACTGTTGAAGGACGTGTTGGTCTCACCAGATGTACTGAAAATTGGGGTTTAGATTCAAGCAAGATCTAGTTTACTTGTCTTCCACTTTCTGCTCTAGCTCAAGGCGGCGACCCTGGCTTTGATAGGGTGAGTTTTTTTATTTTTTATTTGGTGAGGTCGATGGGGCCGCCGCGGAGTTGCTGCTGCTGTTGTTGTTGGTAGCGCTACTCTTGGTCGTGGCGGTGCTCGGCCATTGCTGCGTGTGTAGCTTTTACTATTTTTAGCTATTTATGTTGGGATATATTTTCTCACTGAAAATCCGAAACAGCTGAGAACCCCCTCCTTTGTTAAATTTTGCTGTTTAGGTTTCACAGGTGAAGAGAACAACTGGTTGTTTGTTTGGGGGTGAATTGTGCCTTTTTTATAGGTGTGAATTTTTTATTTAGGTGTGAATTTCTAGGGGTGTGAATTTTGAATTTTATTTATGTGTGAATTTATTTATGCTTCAATTGTCGTAGACAATGACGGTAATGATGATCGTTTTAAATTTTTAATAGCTACCTGCTAGTTTGGCATTAGTAATTAGAATCAGAGATAGTTTTCACCAGTTTTCTGCAGAGTAGTTTGGCATTAGTTCTGTTTGGTTTTGTTTTTTTAAAATCCTTTCAGAATATCTCTGTGTGCATATATGTTGACATAGTGTGGGTGTAAATTCTGAAAGAGGCTGTGAATTCTAAAAAGAAAAAAAGTGTGAAATCTTGGAGTGTGAAATCTGCATATAGGAATGTGAATTGTGAGTTCTGTATTTAGAGGTGTGAATTGTGCAGATGAGTGTAAATTCTGGGATGTATGAATTATAAAGTGTGAATTCTGCAAAAAAATGTGAATAGTGGAGATATGGTGTGAATTCCAGGAGTGTAAATAGTACAAAAGGGTGTGAATTTTTACAATGGAGTGTGAATTCGGGGGTGTGAATTCTGCAAACGGGTGTAAATTCTTAAAAAGTGGTGTGAATTCTTAAAAGAGGTGTGAATTCTGAAGGTTTGAATTCTCGGATGTGTGAATTCTCGGGGGTATCTGAAGGGTGTGAATCCTTCTTCTCACCTCTTTAAGCTCTGTTGTTTCCTGGCTTTTTCTTTTTCTTGAACCGAAAAGGCTTGCTTTGGGGAAGATAAACAACCACCCTAGAATTGAATAAGAGAAGGGAGTAGTTGCAACTTGCGCTGGACATTGTTTCGTATTAACCTTTTGAAGTTAAGTTAGTGTGTAACAAGAGCACGTCATTTATCCTCCTAGTTTTTTGTCATTTTTAACCTATTTTTTAAAGATTCAGGTTGCCAAGTCTTTTTTTAATTTAGGTGTGAATTGAGTTTTTTTTGAAGGTGTAAATGTTTAATTTGAATATGTGAATTCTTTATTTCGGTGTGAATTCTGTCATTTTCGAATGTGTGAATTCTGCAGGTGTGAAATTTTATTTTGTGTAAATGTGGTGTGAACTATGGGGGTGAATAAATGTGGTGTAAATTCACACCTGTGAAATGCAGAATTCACTCCCTCTAAAATTAAAGAATTCACACCCCTCAAAATGCAGAATTTACACAAACTCTACACAATTCACATCCAAAAAATATACAATTCAAACTCTCAAAAACAAAACAAAAAATTGCACATAATTTTCAGAATTCACACCATTTTGCAGAATTCACATCCTCCGAGAATTCACACTCATTTTCAGAATTCACACCGCTTTGCAGAATTACACCCCCAGAAATTCACACCCATTCGCACTATTCACACTCACAGAATTCACTTCTTTGAAAAAAGACACAATTCACACCTAAATAAAGAATTCACATGTTCGGAAAAGACACAATTCACACCTTAAAAAAAGACAAAATTCACATCCCATCTATACTTCTCACACCCTTGAAAAACGAGAAATCAATTGAGAGACTCGTAATCTTTACTGAACAAATCAATTGAATCCCAATCATGCACAAATTGAACAAATCAATTCACACCAACTGAAGTACAACAATCTATAACAAATACAAGAACAAAACGATTATGAGAGAAATCAATTGAGAGACTCATGATCTTTATTGCAACGATCTCGAACATATCAACGTGCGTAGCTGCAAAATAAAATTTAAAAAATGCAACAATAATCACAATCAGATTAATTAAGAAAAAGAAACAAATATACGTATATATTTATATCTATTTACGAATAAGAACTTACCGAGGTGGAATTCTGCCTTTTGAACATGTGAAATCTGCATTTTTGAACTTATGAATACTGCATTTTCGAGCATGTGAATTGTCCCTAAAATTCACATATCAATTTACACCAAAAAATACACAATTCACACCTACAAATCAACATGATATTTACAGGTTGATTTATGGTCCCCAGAATTCACACGTCTTCGCAGAATTCACACCCTTTTGTAGAATTCAAACTATTCACACCCATCCAAATTACACAATTCACTATCCTAAATCTAGAATTCACACCTTTCTAAAATAAAGAATTCACATTTTCGAA
The DNA here is from genome assembly GCA_025413875.1 of Rhododendron molle. Lineage (NCBI taxonomy): Eukaryota > Viridiplantae > Streptophyta > Magnoliopsida > Ericales > Ericaceae > Rhododendron > Rhododendron molle. The sequence continues at coordinate 4,742,727 of CM046388.1, read as the reverse complement.
AAAACAGAATTCACACTTTCGAAAAAACAGCCGGTCCCATTTAAAAATATCTTTTAAAAGGGTCTAAAAGGGAGGTCTTGACAAAAGAGGATTGGCACGGAACCCCATTTAAAAAATGGGACCGGCCGGTAATTTCCTGAAAAAGCCACAACCTTGGATTCTGTTTTTTCGAAAAAAAATGGTGAATTCTGTTTTTTCGAAAGTGTGAATTTTGTTTTTTCGAAAATGTGAATTCTTTATTTTAGAAAGGTGTGAATTCTAGATTTAGGATAGTGAATTGTGTAATTTGGATGGGTGTGAATGGTTTGAATTCTACAAAAGGGTGTGAATTCTGCGAAGACGTGTGAATTCTGGGGACCATAAATCAACCTGTAAATATCATGTTGATTTGTAGGTGTGAATTGTGTATTTTTTGGTGTAAATTGATATGTGAATTTTAGGGGCAATTCACATGCTCCAAAATGCAGTATTCACAAGTTCAAAAATGCAGATTTCACATGTTCAAAAAGGCAGAATTCCACCTCGGTAAGTTCTTATTCGTAAATAGATATAAATATATACGTATATTTGTTTCTTTTTCTTAATTAATCTGATTGTGATTATTGTTGCATTTTTTAAATTTTATTTTGCAGCTACGCACGTTGATATGTTCGAGATCGTTGCAATAAAGATTATGAGTCTCTCAATTGATTTCTCTCATAATCGTTTTGTTCTTGTATTTGTTATAGATTGTTGTACTTCAGTTGGTGTGAATTGATTTGTTCAATTTGTGCATGATTGGGATTCAATTGATTTGTTCAGTAAAGATTACGAGTCTCTCAGTTGATTTCTCGTTTTTCAAGGGTGTGAGAAGTATAGATGGAATGTGAATTTTGTCTTTTTTTAAGATGTGAATTGTGTCTTTTCCGAACATGTGAATTCTTTATTTAGGTGTGAATTGTGTCTGTTTTCAAAGAAGTGAATTCTGTGAGTGTGAATAGTGCGAATGGGTGTGAATTTCTGGGGGTGTAATTCTGCAAAGCGGTGTGAATTCTGCAAATGAGTGTGAATTCTCGGAGGGTGTGAATTCTGCAAAATGGTGTGAATTCTGAAAATTATGTGCAATTTTTTGTTTTGTTTTTGAGAGTTTGAATTGTATATTTTTTGGATGTGAATTGTGTAGAGTTTGTGTAAATTCTGCATTTTGAGGGGTGTGAATTCTTTCATTTTAGAGGGAGTGAATTCTGCGTTTCACAGGTGTGAATTTACACCACATTTATTCACCCCCATAGTTCACACCACATTTACACAAAATAAAAATTCACACCCTTCTGCAGAATTCACATATTCGAAAAAGACAGAATTCACACCGAAATAAAGAATTCACATATTCAAATTAAACATTTACACCTTCAAAAATAAAAAAAAACTCAATTCACACCTAAATTAAAAAAAGACTTAGCAACCTGAATCTTTAAAAAAATAGGTTAAAAAATGACAAAAAACTAGGAAGATAAATGACGTGCTCTTGTTACACACTAACTTAACTTCAAAAGGTTAATACGGAACATTGTCCAGCGCAAGTTGCAACTACTCCCTTCTCTTATTCAATTCTAGGGTGGTTGTTTATCTTCCCCAAAGCAAGCCTTTTCGGTTCAAGAAAAAGAAAAAGCCATGGAACAACAGAGCTTAAAGAGGTGAGAAGAAGGATTCACATCCTTCAGAATTCACACCCCCGAGAATTCACACATCCGAGAATTCAAACCTTCAGAATTCACACCTCTTTTAAGAATTCACACCACTTTTTAAGAATTTACACCCGTTTGCAGAATTCACACCCCCGAATTCACACTCCATTGTAAAAATTCACACCCTTTTGTACTATTCACACTCCTGGAATTCATACCATATCTCCACTATTCACATTTTTTTGCAGAATTCACACTTTATAATTCATACATCCCAGAATTTACACTCATCTGCACAATTCACACCTCTAAATACAGAACTCACAATTCACATTCCTATATGCAGATTTCACACTCCAAGATTTCACACCTTTTTTCTTTTTAGAATTCACAGCCTCTTTCAGAATTTACACCCACACTATGTCAACATATATGCACACAGAGATATTCTGAAAGGATTTTAAAAAAACAAAACCAAACAGAACTAATGCCAAACTACTCTGCAGAAAACTGGTGAAAACTATCTCTGATTCTAATTACTAATGCCAAACTAGAAGGTAGCCATTAAAAATTTAAAACGATCATCATTACCGTCATTGTCTACGACAATAAATTCACACATAAATAAAATTCACAATTCACACCCCTAGAAATTCACACCTAAATAAAAAATTCACACCTATAAAAAAGGCACAATTCACCCCCAAACAAACAACCAGTTGTCCTCTTCACCTGTGAAATCTAAACAGCAAAATTTAACAAAGGAGGGGGTTCTCAGCTGTTTCGGATTTTCAGTGAGAAAATATATCCCAAAATAAATAGCTAAATATAGTAAAAGCTACAAACGCAGCAATGGCCGAGCACCGCCACGACCAAGAGTAATGCTACCAACAACAACAGTAGCAGCAACACCGCGGCGGCCCCATCGACCTCACCAAATAAAAAATAAAAAAACTCATCCTATCAAAGCCAGGGTCGCCGCCTTGAGGTAGAGCAGAAAGTGGAAGACAAGTAAACTAGATCTTGCTTGAATCTAAACCCCAATTTTCAGTACATCTGGTGAGACCAACACGTCCTTCAATAGTTCGTAGATTGACGGGAGAGGAATCGCTGAGAGGTCGAGTATAAAAACCGATGACTCGTCGTCGCCGCCGCCGCCGGCAGTTTGGCAAGCGATTTGGAGGAGGAAGACGGTGGGGAACGTGGGCAGGTAGACGTGGAGACTTTGCTGTAACTCCGGCGACCTCGCTGTATGATGAAGGAGACAACGTTGTGCGGCTTTCAATTTGAGGGGAAAAGATGAGAGCGGGTTATTTTGGGTATATCACTTAAAACGGGGTTTATGTGGAATGAATTTGACAAATGGTGGGTTTGGACGGGAATCCATTGACAAAACGGGGCCGGCCAGTTAGAAGCCCTGACTTTTTGTGCCCAACCAGGCCCGATTATCATTTTCAGTCCAAACCGAAGAAACTGACGAAACTAACACCGTATGAAACAGAACCGGTCCAAACCGAAGTTGAAGGTTTGGTTTAGATTTAGATTTTAAAAAACTGAAACTTTCGGTTCGGTCCATCACCACCATTGCCATCCATCAGCCACTTGCCACGGTGATCACCATCACCAATATCTTCCAACCACACCACAATCACTTCTATGACGCAAAGTTAGGTCGCAAGCATTGATCTAATGGAGATTCGGAGTAAAACAATGAAGCTACTTATAACGGAAAGATGCTAGAATTTTTCCATGTATGTTGGCCGGTAGAGGAAGTGCAAGGCTGTGGTGCAGCCCTTGGCTCCTGTCACTCTCACCACTTGCACCACTTGAGAAGGATTTCAACGAGATAAAAATGCCTAATTTGGTCTACTTGCATTGGAAGAATTGGAATAAAAAATTGCCACTAACACTTACTCTATACTAATTGCTTAGGATTAAGTTGACTCTTATTAAGTAAAAAAACATCTCTTGCCAGTAAGCAAATGTACGTCAGCTATGTTTATACGTATCCTTAATGTTAAAAATATCCGTGGCCAAGGATACGATGATGCTAGTAACATGTGTGGAAGATGGAATGGTTTGTTGGCTTTATTTTTGAATGAGTGTCTATTTGCAAACCATATTCACTGCTTTGCTCATTGACTCTAATTAGCATTGGTTAGAGACGGAACTAGGAAGGGGCATATGGGGGCAATGGCCCCACACAGTTTCGGGGGGAGGGGGGGTGGTTTTGAATTTTAGTATTAATATTAGTTATTTTTTGTTTATTGAGAGCACCTAAATATTGTGTTTTGTATTGGGTGTTATTTAAATACTTTGAGAATGTGTTTGTTTTGGATTCCAAAACTCAACCCCTCTCTGCACATGGCTTCCCAAAAGTTTTTCCTTCAATTATTAATTTTATTTTTTTATATCTCTATCCACTCACTATCCGAAAAACCTCCTTCAAAATCCAAACCAAACAAATAAAGATTCTAGAACCCTGAAATTTTAAAATAATGTTCATAGTTCGGCTCCCGTGTTTACAAAAACCTGGCTCCGTCCCTGGCATTGGCAGTGGCATCCAAAGAGGTTAGATCGGTGAGTCAATTCTTCTCTTATCTAACTCTTGTTGCTAATATCATTGGCTCCTTCCCTAAAAAGCATGATCAATTTAGGGATATTCAATTTAGGGATATTCACAATGATGACGATGAGGAGTTTGAGCACAATTTAAAATCCCTGATTTTTGTAGATAGGATTAGGTAAACGTTAATACTTTTGCAATCTAAGTTGATATGAGAAACATTTTTTTTTGACACTGGATATGAGAAACGTGTTTAGTTTTATATGTATTGGTGTTATTTTGTATTTTTTTGAGTTAGTAAAAATTCACATTACTGTGTCTATTTTTCTTTTGAAACTTTTTGGTTGTATATATTCGTTCTGCTACGCGAAAATCCTAACTCCATCCCTAATGTCAACATAGCTGACGTACATTTGCCTACTCATTGCGATTCGACGAATTCTTTCACTTGACGGGGGATCGATTAGTAAAGAAATTAACAGATCCCAAATTAGAAAATACTCTTACCTAGAAAATGAACTCATCGTAACAAGCGCACAACTTTGGTTTATTTGGGTACCGGATTGTGCTTGATTGCTTTATTTTTTGGCTCCCCGTTAGACCTTAGGTGGCTAGGCCTATCTCACCGTCCATCTTACAACAGCGTGCAGCCGTGCCTATCTCACCATCCTTCATGGTAATCAATGGTCCAAGGTTATTTTATGACCAATAATAGAATACTATTAGCGGTAATAAATAGTACAACCAACCAAAGCACTTTTGGATGGTGAGATTTAATGTAGTTGCATGCTTAGAAGTTCGGCCCACTTTTTTTGGTGTCGTAGGGGTGGGATTGACCTTCCTAACGCATATTTAGTCGTACCGGCATGGCCCCACTGATTTTCTTTCTCGATCGGAGCATCAAGCAGCGCAACCCGGTTCTACTTGACTAAGCCCCGTGCTCGTCCAAGGAGGAAGTTTGCTTTACCCAACTCCCATTTTTAGGGCTTTTATCACTTTCTTCCAGCACTTCCATTTTGATTAAGGTAGGGTTTGAAAGATCCAATAGAAACAAAAATAAAGAAGAATTTTGTGCTTTAATTTTGTGTGAAATGGTCTTTTTCTTTTTATTCCTCTGGTCGGGCTAGGTTAGTAACTAGTCGGGCCCTTTGTTTGTTCCTACAAATCATAGATAAAACGATTCATCTAATTTGAAATGCAATGAAATGGGCATGCACAATAGCCCCCCTTTCCGCATGAAACATATATATCTCAGGTTTTGTTTCTATTTAATAAAGGCATCATGTGATGAGGTGATATAAAGGGCCAGCCAACCAAGGATTAATATGGTGTCCTGCAGTTCAACCCCCCTAGTGGTGGCGCATTTGGGCGCAGCTGTTTCTGGACAGCAGGCCCATGTCTCCAATCCTGAGAAACGTAATCATTTTTCTTTGCGAACAGTTCTCAACAAATTGTCTTTATTATTATCACTTATTTATCTCTCTCAACTTATTACCTTCAAAATCCAAGATCATCATATGCTCAATGGCATTAAGTTAATTGTGAGAGAGAGAGAGAGAGAAATAGAAATAGATATAAGAAGTACTCCTAAATAACTTCCTAAGATCATCCTATGCCCCACTAAGTTGACTTACATTCCTGATTGGTAACTGAGCCTTATTTTTAAATCCTATGCATCCAACTGTATCTATCCTGGATAGGATCACTAGCGTGTATATATATATATATATATATATACACACACGTATTGGGCCTGTGATGATGCACTTGTGCAAACATAATTGCTATGGTTGTATTATATGCTCAATCTTTCCAAGATTAATGAGAGAGGGAGAGAGAAACAGGCGAGCTGTCTATTACCGCTAGAGACTGGAGAAGGGATAATAGAGGATGCCAAGCAAGAGAGAGACATGGAAGGACAGAACGGAGGAATGGCTCTGTGATGCAGCAATGAGAGGGGATGTAGAATCACTAAAGGAAATATTGACAATAGATGAATACATTCTGGATAAAGTTTTGGTGGGTAGTTTCAAAGGGAAAAATCCTCTTCACATGGCTACATCAACAGGGCAAAAACAATTTGTGCTAGAACTTTTGAAATATGAAAAAGATCTTGCTAATGTTGTCGACAAGGAACTAGGCACGGCCCTTCACATAGCATCCTCTAAGGGGCATTTAGAGATTGTGGAACATTTAGTGGAAGCTAGCCATGAGACGTGCGTGGCTCGTGATCGAGAAGGTAATAACCCTCTTCATATCGCTGCCATGAAAGGTAATGATGAAGTATTGAAGGTGTTGCTTCGAACCAACCCCCGCGCAACTCGACTTATGGTGGACCGAGGTGACAATATTTTGCACTTGTGTGTAAACTATAATCAGCTTGAGAGTCTGAAGCTATTGCTAGACAAGGTTGGAGATATAGAATTCGTCAATTCTACTGATATCAAGGGCAACAACATATTGCATCTCGCTGTTTTTGGTAAACGATATGAGGTATGTATGTTTCCTTTTTATTATCTACCTTATTGAACTTGTCATTTCCTATGTATGTTTATTTTCTTTGATTTTTATCTAAATCTTAGACCGTACATGTATATACACATATATTTTAGATCATCAAACATCTGTTGCAAGAGCGGCCGATGATAAAAGAAAAAGAAGATGGTGTTGTGCTTGGTCAATTAATAGATGTGAATGCAAGAAATGGAAGTGGGTGGACAGCGCTGGATATTCATTCCCGAGTAGCAGAGAGTGAAGATAAGAATAGTGATGACTACATCAAAGGCGTCCTACGTGAATCTGGGGTTAAAAAATCCGACAAACTTTTTTTCCCATTTGATCCTTATTGGCAAAAGAAGAAAAAGGATACATTAATGATTGTTTCATCACTAATGGCGACGATGGCATTCCAAGTCGGGATCAACCCTCCCGGCGGTGTTTGGCAAGATACATCAGCAGGACATGAAGCCGGGAAAGCTATAATTGCTTATACCAATCCCGAAGCGTATCCGTACTTAATGTATTTCAACATGGTAGGATTCCTTCTGTCTTTGACTACCATCTTAGAGCTGATTGTTGTTTTGCCAACGAAAAAAAGGGCTTTTGGGTTTATTCGAGCTGGGATCTCGTGGTTGACGATCATGATCATGGCGTTTGCTTATACCTTTTCCGTCATTGTTGTCTCGCCCACGGAAATGTTTAAATCCATAAACATAGCCATTTTTGTTACTGTTATAGTGTGGGCCGCTGGGGTAACATTTCTCCGCGTACTACCATACCACGTTAATTTGTTACTACTTCGCCTGATAGGATATGTGCTACTACTACCTATATTTTTGCCTATAGCTTTTGCTGGATATTTCTATGGAATTGTCAAATTATGTTGTCAAACTGAGCCCATTGAAGGTACTGTCCAGTCGACTGGAGATACAGCCTCAACACCAAATCCAACTGCAGTTAGCCAGAACGACTCAACGAGTGTTTCGATCCCGGATTAATTACTCAATGGTCTTTGGTGGCGCCACGTTCGTGTCCCAACACTCTTCCTTACCACACATTCATGTGGGATCTGTATATTTTATCCTAGGCAAAAATGTATAGTGGGAAAAAATTAAATGGTTTCAAGTCACCATGTGTCGGTGCCTCAAGAGCACCCAACAGTTGTACTTCGATCATGCCATGCTGTAAGTTTTATGCTAGGAAAGTGCTATAGGACATTTTCTTTTTGCATGTCTTAGATTGTTATGTGTTTGTACCTGCTACAAATTTAAGTTACTTGTGTCGTGATTCTAATAAGAGTTGTGTTATTATACTCTTTGCGTCTCTTTTTCTTCTTTTTTTTTTTTTGGTTTGATTTGGAATGTCTTAATATGGGATGGTGGGAGAGTATTTAAGAGCATCCATACTCGTGAGTGCCATTTTACCATTGCCATTTTTTTGACAATGAATAGTGTCATTTTGTCAATGCAAAATTCAATATTCCACTATTTTTAACAACTTTGGGCATGTTTGGCATCACACCCACTTTGACAAATTTGGACAGTTATTGGATATCGGTAAAAATTTAATATAAATTCGGTTTTTGGTTGTGTCGTCTCATTCAGATTTTCCTCAGTCTTTAGTGATTTTCCTCGCTGTCATCTCATTCAATTTAGAAAACGAAATATTAAATCAAGCTCTTACTGCGCGAGATCCAATTGAACTCATTTATATGGCGACCGAAAAAAGTTTAGAAAAAAGAGCTGCTGCTGCTAAAGGGACCGTCTTCCAATTCTTTTCTGAGTTCCATGCCAATGCGAAGCTAACTAAAGGTATCAATTCTACTTTTGTCTCCTTGATTCCTAAAGTAGCTTGTCCAGTGTCCTTCAAAGAATTTAGACCTATTTGTATGGTGGGATGGGTCTACAAAGTCCTCTCTAAAGTGTTGGCGAACAGAATTAAAAGGCACATGTCAATTGTGATTGGGGAAGCCCAGGCAGCCTTCGTGGGTGGGAGACAAATTTTGGATGGCGTCCTTATAGCGAATGAGGCTATCCATAGTTGGAAACATAGCGTGCGTGGGGGACTTATTCTGAAACTAGACTTCGAAAGGGCGTATGATAGTGTCAACTGGAATTTTTTGATTGATATGCTTTCAAAGTTTGGCTTTGGGGACAGGTGGTGTGGCTGGATTTTCGAATGTTGTTCTTCGGTTTCTATGTCCATATTGATCAATGGTTCAGCCTCTAAGGAGTTTAAAACGCAGAAAGGTCTCCGGCAAGGGGATCCCCTATCACCCTTTCTCTTTAACATAGTGGCGGAAGCACTCAACATAATGTTGGAAAGAGCTATAGTGATTAATATCATTAAAGGGACTAAATTGGGGTGTAATGGGGTTTTAATTTCACACTTACAGTTTGCGGATGACACCATCCTCTTTTGCAATAATGATCCGGAAGAGATGGCCAATATCAAAAGAATCCTTAGATGCTTCCAATTGATGGCATGTTTAAGAATCAATTTCTCAAAGAGTTCCCTATGTGGTGTGAATGTTCCACAAGATGCGGTGGTTGCGTTGGCTCAAATAATGGGGTGCAAAGTGGAACAACTTCCCATTAAATATCTAGGCCTGCCGTTGGGTGCAAACCCAAGTAGGATTAAGACTTGGGATCCTGTTATTGAAAGGACTGAAAAGGTTCTGAGTGTTTGGAGGTCTCGATGTATCTCAACAGGGGGAAGGCTGACTCTTATCAACTCCAATACTGGTAATGTCTCTATTTATTTCATGTCTCTATTTAAAATGCCAGTTGTAGTAGCGAGGAAATTGGAGAAACTACAAAGACAGTTCTTTTGGGGTGAATCAACCGACAAGAAGAAGATGCATCTGGTTAAATGGGAGGAGATAGCAAGGAAAAAAGATGATGGTGGGTTAGGGGTGAAAAGAATGCTGCAGCAGAACTTAGCACTCTTGGCCAAGTGATGGTGGCGTTTTGGTAACAATAAAGAGTCTCTGTGGGCGAAAGTTATTAGGGGAAAATATGGGTTGGACGTAAATTGTTGGCTTCCATACAGCTACGGCTTAAGCTCCACTTCGAAAATTTGGGCAGACATATGCTCCTTGGAAAACCCTTCATCCCATCTGGGGTACTCCATTCGCGAAGGCTTCAGAATTAAAGTAAACTCAGGGAATGCTACTTTGTTTTGGGAACACATCTGGTTGGGTGATCTACCATTTAAAGAAGCTTATCCAAGATTGTTCCTATTATCTTCTCAACAAGGAGAAATGATCAGCAATATGAGGGGAGTTGATAATGGGGGCTCATGGGAGTTGTTGTTTAAAAGAAGGGCGTTTGGACGAAAGCGTCAAGAGCTAGATAATTTGATACAGAGAATTCGAGGAGTGACGTTAATTCCAACCAAATCTGACTATTTACAGTGGAGATGGTCGGAAGATGGGAACTTTAGTGTTAAATCGGCGTATGGGCAATGGGAACAGTCTGTTCATTCGAGTAACACTCTTCTGGGATCACTTTGGAAGAATTTGAGCCCCCCAAAGGTGGAAGTGTTCGCATGGATAGCTGTCAAGGAGAAAGCGGCAACCAGGTCAATACTCTTGAGTAGAAATTTGATAACTGATATCCAACACGCCTTATGCCCTCTCTGTTCCTTGTACCTGGAAACCCATAAGCATTTGTTCATTCAATGCCACTTCTCCTGGACTGTATGGTCTGTAATCTTGGAGTGGTGGAATCTCAAATGGGCTTGCCCTTCTTCTGTTCCGGACTTGGCTAGTTGGTGGCTTGCTAATGGGTATAAAAATATGGAAAAGCATATTTGGGAGTCATGCTTCTATGCCACATTATGGTCTATTTGGCTAGTAAGAAATGACTACATTTTCAACAACTCAACAACTCAGGCATGGGAGGTGGGGGAGTTGGTCAAAACTAGGGTCGCGATGTGGATGAAGGCGAAGTTCGACATCAAAGTCTACTCTGTTGGGAATGCCTTGTATTCTTTAGTCCCACATTGGTTAATTATGTTGTTCCCGTTTTTGTAGCCTATTATAAATAGGGCTTTTGGGGGACTTCTAGATATCATCTTTTGGGCTTTCATATTGTGGCCTTTCTAGAGTTACGGATTATAGCCGGCTCTTTGTATCTTTTCTTCACGTTGGTTAGTGAATCATCTCTCTCCTCGCCCGTGGACGTACCCATCTTGGGGAACCACGTATATCTTGTGTCTTTGTGATTTCTTGTTTAGTTTTCAAGTTCTCGTCCTTAGCTTGCATTCATAGCGTTCTTTTCAACAAAGAGCACCTCTAGGTTGCAAAACTAGGGTTTCATTTCCGATTGTGGCTATGGCGGCTAAATTCGAGATTGCGAAGTTTGATGGGCAGAGCAGCAGTTTCAGTCTTTGGAGAGTAAAGATGAAGGCTCTGTTAACCCAACAAGGATTGCACAAGGCTTTGTTAGGCAAGACTGGTTCTGGAATCAAAGAGGAAGATTGGGATGATACGAATGCCAAAGCTCTGAGTTCTATTCAGTTGAGTCTGGCAGATGATGTTCTTCGCGAGGTGGAAGAAGAAACTTCAGCAGCAGGAATTTGGCTAAAGTTGGAAGGCATATATATGACGAAGTCGCTCACCAATAGGTTATATCTTAAACAACGTCTTTATACGTTTCGTATGCGAGAAGGTATACCTGTTAAGGATCATTTAGACGAGTTCAATCGTATTATTATGGATTTGAAAAATATTGATAGTAAAATTGAGGATGAGGACCAAGCCCTAATTTTGTTATGTTTTTTACCGCTTTCGTATGAGCACTTTGTTACAACCCTATTGTATGGCAAAGACACAATATCCATGCAGGATGTTAAGGCCAGTCTTTATTCGAAAGAATTAAGGAAAAAGGTGTCAGGTGAGGGTGATGCACATGCGGAAGGTTTGTTTGTTAGGGGAAGAACAATAGAAAGGGAGGAGTCGAGTAATAGGGGAAGATCCAGATCATCAGGTAAGAAGAAGATAAAGTGCAATTATTGCAAGAAATCTACGTACTGGAAAAAGGACTGTTTAAAAACTCAAGGAGAAGGAAAAAGAAGACCAAAAGGGGGTAAAGTAATTGCTGAAAGTTCACATGAGTCAGATAGCGTGTTATCAGTTACAAAGGGCGATTCTCGCTCTAATACCGAATGGATTCTGGATTCTGGATGTTCATACCACAAGTGTCCGCATAAAGAGTGGTTTTCTACTTATGAGGCAGTCAATGGTGGTACAGTTTTGATGGGCAACAACATGGTCTGTAAGACTGTTGGTTCAGGAACGATTCAGTTTAGGATGCATGACGGTATTGTTAGGACTTTATCTGAGGTTCGACATGTTCCGGATTTGAAGAAAAATCTTATATCCCTGGGTGCTCTTGATTCTCATGGTTGCAAATTCTTCGGTGAAGGTGGAGTTTTGAAAGTCTTGAGGGGTGCATTGGTACTGATGAAGGGTCATAAGCGTGGTAACCTCTATACACTCCAGGGCAGTACAGTTCTAGGTGCTGCAGCAACGGTTGCTTCATCCAAGGTTTCAGATTCAGATTTGACTCGTTTATGGCATATGCGCCTTGGGCATATGAGCGAGAGAGGGATGACAGTTTTGAGCAAATAGGGTTTGCTATGTGGCCAGAAAATTGAGACGCTGAATTTCTGTGAGCATTGTGTCTACGACAAGCAATGCAGGGTAAAATTCAGTACAGCTGTTCATCGCACCAAAGGCACGGTGGATTATTTTCACTCGGATCTTTGGGGTCCCGCAGAGGTAACTTCTAAAGGTGGTTTTCGCTATTTTATGAGTATTATCAATGATTTCTCACGTAAGGTTTGGGTGTATATGTTGAAACATAAGAGTGACGCCTTTAATACATTCAAACAGTTTAAAACTTTGATTGAAAATCAGATTGGTAAGAAAATAAAACGTTTGAGAACTGACAATGGTATGGAGTTTTGTCTTGGCGAGTTTGATAGGTTCTGTAGTGATGAGGGCATTGTGAGGCATCATACAGTGAGAAAAACCCCTCAGCAGAATGGTGTGGCTGAACGAATGAACAGGACTCTTTTGGAGAAGGCATGTTGTATGTTGTCTAATTCCGGATTGGGCAAAAAATTTTGGGCTGAAGCCATTTCCACAACATGCTATTTGGTGAACAGGTCTCCGTTGACTGCTATTGAGTGTAAGACTCCTTTTGAGGTATGGTCAGGTCATCAAGCTGATTACTCTATGCTGCGTGTGTTTGGGTGTCCAGCTTATGCTCATGTGAATGAGGGTAAGTTAGAGCCACGGGCCAAGAAGTGTATTTTCTTGGGTTATCAGCCATGCGTGAAAGGGTACAGATTGTGTTGTTATGAAGATTTTAAAGTTTTTGATCATTAGAGATGTTACTTTTGATGAAAACTCTATGATTAAAGGGTATAAGCAGATTGATAATACAGTTCAGGAACAGAGTGTTCCAAAGCAGGTGGAGTTTTTGAGTGAATCTTCTGACTCAGGGAAGAAGCACGTTGAAAAGCCAATTGAAGAGGAGTTCAAGAGTTCAGACACAGAGGTTAATGCGTTAGTTGAGCAACCACGCACTATTGCTAAAGATAGGCCAAGGAGGGAGATTCGGCTTATTCTGAGATGGTAGCCTATGCTTTATCAGTTGCTGAAACAGTTGAGTATGAAGAGCCTTCAAGCTATACGGAAGCTGGTTCGAGCACTGAGTCTGCACAGTGGTTTGTTGCTATGAATGAGGAGATTGAGTCTCTTTAGAAGAATCAGACATGGGAGTTAGTAGAACCGCTGAAAGGGAAGAGGATTGTTGGGTGCAAGTGGGTCTTCAAGCGCAAACCAGGTATTCTAGGGGTAGAAGATGCACGGTTCAAAGCTCGGCTAGTGGCGAAAGGATACAGCCAGAAGGAGGGTGTTGACTACAATGAGGTATTTTCACCAGTTGTAAAACATAGTTCCATTCGCACTTTACTTGCTATCGTTGCATGTTATGATCTTGAGTTGGAGCAACTTGATGTCAAAACTGCATTTTTGCATGGTAAGCTTGAGGAACAGATTTACATGCGTCAGCCTGAGGGATTTGTTGTTTCTGGTAAGGAGGATCACGTTTGTTTACTTCGTAAGTCTTTGTATGGCCTCAAACAATCTCCTAGGAAGTGGTATAAGCGGTTTGATACTTTTATGATAAGTCAGTCATATTCTAGGAGTGAGTATGACAGTTGTGTGTATTTTCGAAAACTTCCAGATGGTTCATTTGTTTATCTACTATTATATGTTGATCATATGCTTATTGCTGCCAAGAGTATATCATAAATCAATAGGTTGAAACAACAGTAAGGTGGTGAATTTGAGATGAAAGATTTGGGTGCGGCAAAACGTATTTTGGGTATGGAGATTTGCAGAGATCGAGTAGCTGGCAAATTATTTTTGAATCAAAAGTTTTATGTTTGTAGACACCCCAATCCGGACCTCGAAGAGTCTTTTTCCACCCCGATGATGAAATAGAGGAAACGATACGTTTGCGAGATTGAAAAAGGATCTCTCTAAGCCCACATGAGCCCAAAAACCCAAAAAACCTGAAAGGCCCCGATAAAGCTCAGACAAAACCCAAAAGACCCTGGACCGAGGAAAGAGGCACCGTGCGGAATGGCTCTAGAGCGCACGGCACCTTGAAATCCAAGGGACCGTGCGCAGGAAACCTTCACCGCACAACACCTTGAGCAAAAAGGCTGACTGGCTCAGAAAGCTGTCGGCCACGCCAGTTTGAGCCACAGCTGATGACTGGCTCAGCCGAAAATGCATTTTTGGCCCGCCCAGAAAATACCTCCACCATTTGAAATTCAAAATCCTTGGCCCTTTGCCTATAAATTAACCCCACCACTCAAGGGAAAGGGGTCCCTCTTACCCTTCTTTTGGGTCCCTCTCTTGCCTTCCTCTTGGCTTTCTCACTCTACTTTCTCTCCCTAAGTTTCTACACCCACTTTCTTACTCCCATTTCCATTCCCAAGCTTTAAAGAATGTCATTCCCAAAAGACCTTCTTTAAGTGCCTTCACTCACTCCCCTCTCATCATTGGAATTGATCTTTCATTAACTTCAAAGTCTCATCACCCAAAACACCTAGCCTTCCCCCACACCCATACTCCTTTTGTCTCATCCAACCTTTTTCATCTATATCTGTGACGATCCATCCACCCCCTCATATCAACGATCCTTGATCAAGCTCTAAACTAAAGGTACAAACTAGTTTCCTCGGACTAAACCCTGTTCTGGTCCTGAGGGGACTCTTCTGTCAGAAGGTCTAACCCTTTTTTGGTTAGATCCTGACCAAAAACCCATTTTTCAGAAAATAAAACTAACACTGTGCTGAGGTTGGGGAGCCGCGCGGTCTGCTGATCAGACGCGCGGCACCCTGACTCTCAGCGCCGACATCTTATATCTTGATGCTATTGTGAAGCGGTGCTTGGATCCGAGTTTTCCTCTGTTGTAGTTATCTGTATCTGTTGTTTACTGTTTCTGTTGCTCTTAAAAATAAGACCATATCTACAAGTCATGTTTCGGCTCTTTTAAAAACTTCATAAGATCATCCCAAATGATCAAATATGTCAAAAATCACTTTAAGATCATGTTTTAAGAAAGACAATGGCCTTTTGGGATGATCTGACTGTCGATGAGTTTTCTAAAAAACGCACGAAGAAGGCAGTGGTCTAAATAATGTTTTGAAAGTCTGCAACAGTCTGATAGGAGAGCAGGTACCACGCACGGTACGTTGAGGAGCCGCGCGCGGCATATCAGTGTGCCGTGAACAGTTTGTCAAGGTCTAGACAGTCTGCTAAGTGTTGTTTGTTTTCTCTGTTCACATCATTTTATCACTACTGTACAGACAGCACCACACGCACATCAATGTGATATATTTTCCATGTCCCTTCCCCGCTATGTGCTTTATTGAAAGAGTTTGATGTTCCAAATGATATTGAAGATTCTCCCTTTTTGAAAACACTAAGTAGAGACCGGTTTTACCGGGCGAGTGGGGTGCTCTTTAAAGAAAAACCTTCCCCATTCGTAATGTGGCTCCCGAACCCAAAATCTCAACGTTTTCGCTAGACCAAAAGTCTTTCTTTCAAACGACTCATCGGTTTCTCGGATGATCCATCTCAAAAATCCGGGTGGCGACTCTTTCAAACGAGGGCACGGGAGCCCACAGTGGCAACTCTGCTGGGGATCTTTTATTCAATACTTTTCTTTTTTTAAAAAAAAAATGTGTACAAAAGTATTGAATGATCAAGAGGGCTAAACTTGAAAGGTGTTTTCTAAAGGGAGATTTTCAAATATTTTTCGGAATATTAAGCTCTTTTATCCTGTACACTTTGCACCGCACAAGTCTCGCTATGCGTGTTTCAGCTATCTTGCCCGGTTTACCGGTGACAAGCTCTCCCGGGATGCCTAGCAACCCTCGACTATGATGAGCCATCGTGCTGCTCGACCGTTGTCTTGCAATACATTCGACACGGGGTAGTACATCTTGGCTCTAGTCCGGGGAACCCTTTTGAGACCAAAACCAGCCTTTGCACTTGTACATAGCCATAGAACCTTCCCAACTAGGACAGGAACCCATGGCTAGGACTTATGTGTTATATCCTGCTTACGTGCTTTTTATTCCTGTACACACGCATCATTCACACACTATTGCATCTTGTGGGCTAGAGGAATAGGCTCCCTTAGAATTCTTTAGGGCCCTCCGGTCGGTCTAGGAGACCTTAAATCCATGGAGTTTGTGATACCTTCGGTGTTTGCCGTGCCCGAACTGTAACGACCCTGATTTTTTGTCAATAAAAATTTCGCTAAAAATTTGAATTTTATTTTAATATTTGGATTTCATTTTAACGTCCAAAAATCAGTCGTTATCGACTTATAAAATTTTGTTATTTTATTTGAAAATTCTTTATTTATTTTATAAATCCCTTTTTGCGATTAATAATCCGTCATAATTAGGTTTATGACTTAGGAGATTGGAATTCATCGCCCGGGCAATAAGGTCATTTTTTAAAGACGAGTATGCCTATTAAGACCTTGGTATAGTTACTTGGTAATTGTAGAAAATCCTAGAATTTATTTTCTCGGTTGGAAATCCTGCATGGCAACCGATTAGTTAGCAAACCCTAACTACCATATGGCTTAGTTGCATTTCCCATAAAAGAGCATTGCATCGATGCCAAAATGGTTAATATTTAGTCCTTGCCTTGATCGTTAACGCCTTGCTTTGGCATTGGCTGAGGCTGCCTAGGCATCGGCTCGCTGCTTGACTGCCTTGCCTTAGCGTCGGCTCACTGTCGGGCCTGCCTTGCCTTAGCGTCGGCTCACTGTCGCGCCTGCCTTGCTGCGTCGGCTCGGTGACAAGCTGCCTTACCTTAGCGTCGGGTAGCTGTCGGGTTGCTCTGCCTTGTTTGCCATCGGGTTCTGCCTTGGTGTTTAGTCGCGCCTTGCTCACGGCCTTGCCTTAGCATTTGCTGGGCTGCCTTGCTCCGGCCTTGCCTTGGCTACGCCTTGGCCAGCCGCCAGCCTTTGGCCACTTGTGCCGGTGCCTTGGCCATTGTTTGGCCATCAAGCTGGCCGCTGCAACCGCTGCCACCGGTGCCATGACCAACCGCTTGGCCACGGTACTTTGGCCGCTGGCCTTTGTACCGGCTGCAGCCGCTTTGTTTGGCCATTGCGTTTTGGCCAAGCAGCCGCTACCGCTGTTTGGCCACCAGTCGTTGCCACCGCTTGACCACCGCTTTGCCACCGCCTTGGCCAATGTTTGGCCACCGCTGGCCACCGCTGGCACCGCTTGCTACTGTGTCGCTTGTGGCCACGCTCACGCTTAGCCTAGGAGTTTGACCTAGGATAATATTTATCCGTTGAACGATAGATGCTAGAGTAATATTTACCCATTAAACAATACGTAAACCTTGGTTAATCTTCCTAAGTACGAGATTAGATTAGTTTAGTGCTTAATTGCAAAGTATTATACTTTTGGTATTAACCGTTGGATAATAACCGTTAGGAGTTTTATTAACCATTGGACGATAGACTAGAATCCTAGCCATTATTACCCATTGGTTATTGACCATTAGAGAAACTATTATCCATTGGATAATAGTTAGTCTTGACAATCATGTACTTGTTTGATTTAAATATTAAATTTGGCCATGTGTTAAAATCCATTAAATTAAGATTAGTCCATTAGTATATTAGGTTAGTACATGGTACTTTGGATGAAGTAGAATACTATATTAGATACTAGTCCTAGGTCATATCTAGTATAGATATTGTGTAGTACATGTATATATATATATATAGGATTCGGTTCAAATGAGGGATTAAAGTGAGGGACTAAAATGCGGGACTGTCATTTCCCGATGAAATTTTGAAAATCCGAACCGTTCAATGTGTGCAGAACGTGATTTTAAGGGTCCCCGCGAGAAATCAGCACAAAAAAATGACCGGGAAGGGCTTCATCCGGGCAATTGAAAATCGCCTTGATGAAGCCCTTCCCGGCCATTTTTTTTTGCCGATTTCTCGGGGACCCTTAAAATCACGTTCTGCACACATTGAACGGTTCGGATTTTCAAATTTTCATCGGGAAATGACAGTCCCGCATTTTAGTCCCTCACATTAATCCCTCACTTGAACCGGATCCTATATATATATATATATATGTACGTACTTGTTGTATATATATATTTTATTGTATATGGCATGTGTGTTATTAAATATTTTAACTAGAAAATCTAATTTACTTGAAAATGTGGATTTTATTAAAGACCCAAAGTACATATACATATATTAGTATATTGTATGTCTTCCATGCAAGTACAAGGTTTATTATTTAATTTTTCCATGGGATTCTCTTATTATTAAAGACTAGATTGCCCATGTGTTAAAATCCATTAAAATAGATTTAGTTCATTAGGTTAATAATTTAGTACCTAGTACTTTGAAAGAAGAAGATTAGTTTATTAGATCTTGGAAAGTGACATATCTAGTCTAGATATTGTAGTACTTGCTTGTATATATAATATGTGTACTTGTATGTATATATATATGTATATATATATTATATTGTAATACACATGTGTGTATATAGATTTTTATAATAAGAAAATCTAATTTTGGTTTAAAATACAAGATTTCAAAGTCATAGTACCCATATCTATGATATATTATGTGTATTCTTCCTAGTGCATATATATATATATATATATAGTACTTGAGAGAGAGGCCGAGAGAGAGAAATTGGGAGAGAGAGAGAGATCGGATGGAGAGAGAGGGAGAAAGTGATGTGTGTGCAAGTGGATGACATGCTTTGGTCATCTTTGTCCTAGTTTGTGTATACTTCAAGTGAAAGCATGACCAATGCCATCCAATCTTGTCCTTCCTTGTACAAACCCCATTAGAATACTTGAATCAAATCCACCTTCCTTAATCAATCTTCCAAAATCCAATCCAAAGGACACATCCATAGCCTTGCATGCCTAGTTCTAGGGTTAAACTTGCAAGCAAACAAGATTTGCTTGAATAAAAAAATGAGATATAGGAGAGAGAGAGAGAGAGGCCGGCTAGGGAGAGAGAGAGAGGGTGCCTTGCCTATAAATACCCAGCTCTTGGTGCTTTGAACTCACACCTTCACCTCATTCTCCAAACTTCTCTCTAAAACCCATTCTGTTTTGCCCAGGCAGCCTACTGTCCTCTGAAAAATTCCATTTTTTCTCCGGGCGAAAATCGTTTCTAGGAACAACGACCTCCACGAAAGTCATAGAACACTTCGAGAGCTTCAGTTTAGACCCAAGAACCACCCCAAACGGTCAAGAGATGACCAAGATATCGACCTCCAAAGTTCAGTGAAAAATCTGGAAATTCCATTCCTGACAGCTCACTGTCCACTTTCTTATCCCCATTTTTCTCCGGGCGAAAGTCGTTTCTAGGAACAACGACCTCCACGAAAGTCATAGAACACTTTGAGAGCTTCAGTTTAGACCCAAGAACCACCCCAAACGGTCAAGAGATGACCAAAATATCGACCTCCAAAGTTCAGTGAAAATCTGGAAATTCCATTCCAGACAGCTCACTGTCCACTTTCTTATCCCCATTTTTCTTCGGGCGAAAGTCGTTTTTAGGAATAACGTCCTTCACGAAAGTCGTAGAGAACTTCGAGATCTTCGTTCTAGACTGAAGAACGATCCTATTCGGCCAAGTATTGACCGAGTTACTGCCATCCAAAGTTTGGTCCAGATTGTGAGTATTCGACGCCCGTAGCACTTTCCAACCTGCTTATTCGGCCCCGACTAGTTTCGGATTAAGGTAGAATACTCCGACCCCGCTATCTCTAAGTATATGTGGTACTTGAATAGTTATATGCATGTTTGACTTGAATTTAGCTTGTAGAATCTTTTTATACCCCTACCCTACGTATATCGTATGATATGAGCGTGATTAAAAATATGTAGTACTTGGCTAGTTGATCGCATGATGTTGTTTGACGTAGAATTCTTTGAAGTACATGAGCATGATAATGTAGTTGTGATATTTAGCTTGTAGAACTTTCTTGTTTAAAAGAACGTAGTTTACTTTGATCTTATGACTACTTGATTGCTTGATCGCCTAGTTATCACGTGATTGTATGAACTCGTCAATAAACATGTGTTGCTTTATTGAACCTCTCGAAGGAAATGCATTTTAAAGATAAAGTATCGTTTGAAACGAAGTATTTGTATTTTGACCTTTTAATGAGCATGATATCGCATGAGTTATGTGAATAGTCCCACCGCGGAGTCGATGCATGTTACGAGACACATGGAATCGGAAAAGTAGAGATATGAAACCTAAGATGTGGTTGATACGGATAAAAAGTGTTTTGGAAATGCATAATGGCCGGACTTGGTAGCCATTATGGCCATGAGTCAGATTTGGTAGCTTTTGTGGCAATGAGCCGGACTTGGTAACTCATTGTTGTGCGACACAAGGTGCCGGTCTTGGATGCTCATGGTTGTGTGTGTGTGTGACACAATGTGCCGGACTTGGTAGCCATTGTGGCCGTGCGTTGGTAACCTTGTGGCAATGAGCCGGACTTGGTAGCTCATTGTTGTGCGACACAAGGTACTTGTAACCCATGGTTGTGTGCGTGCGTGTTTTCGGAATTGATGATAAAAGATGAGACACAAAACAATGAGTCGCATAGGGGAGACACACGGAAAACATGACACCAACGCTCGTTAGTGAATGCGCATGTGTAATTGTATGAGTTGTTTGAAAGCATGTTAAATTCGTATACTATCTTTGATGTGTATGTTAAGGGTTAGCGGGTTTGGATTACTCTATTGAGCGTTCAAGCTCACGGTGTTGCTTTATGTGACCCTGACATATTATACTGGTGGCGACGCTGGTATAATGTGTCAGACTTGATAGATGAACAAGGGGAGCTGTACACGTTGAAGGCCTTTGGAGCTGAGGAACTTGCTAGGATGGAAGAAGAGAAGGAGCTGTAGATAACCTTAGATATCCATCCATTTTGTGTAATAAACGAACCCTTTGGGAGTTTATGATGTAATAAAGAGCCAGACTCTCTTTTGTTGTTCAATAAAATGTTTATTTAACGTACCCAAAATTCGGGGCGTTACACGAACGGCTCCCTTGTTTTGAATCTAGTCTTGAGCGCGTGCGTATCTGGATTCCGGTAGTCACATTGCTCTGTCTCGGATGGTCACGATAAGAAGATTGGCTCCGGTTCCGATCCATTCGGAATTTAACTTGCCTGACGGCACCTACCCGGACTATCGGAAATCTTCTTTACAAACGTCTTAAGTGAGATTCAAGCCACGGTAGGTCCTAGGCTTTGTTTCTAGGAGAAGGGTAGAAGTAGGGCGAGTATTTGGATCGGTTATGCGTTGCTCTCTTTTGACTTGTTACCAGTACTGCCAACATTGATCGCCTGCAAAGGAAAGAAACTGTACCCAATTGGTTTCGTCTGTCCCAAAGACTAGTTCGCGTAGACACCCTGGAATAATCCCCACTATTTGAGGTCCAAATTGAGGAGGAGGAAGAACCCGTGGTAGAAGAACCCGTAGTCTCATTCCCGACCGAAAATCCTTTACCCATGGCCGATCAGGGAGACGGAATAGAAGAACTCAGGCAGAACATGGCTAACATGGATATTCAGTTTAAGCAGTCCCTTGCCGGTGTTGATGCGCAACTCAAGGCCTCCGTAGCCTCTATGAAAAACGACATGAACATGCTAATGGAAAGCATGCAGGAGATCACTGACAAGCTCCTGATCAAGACTTCCCTGCAATCCGAGCAACCGCCCAAAGTCGAGGTACCAGCTGTTGACTCTAACCTGGCCGCTATCATGGATAAGATTGGCAAGTTGGAAGAATCTGTCCAAGAAACTAAACGGCTTGGAAAAGGAGAAATCGACATGAGCAAGCTATGCCTCTTTCCGAATGCCAAGCTGCCGGAAAAATTCAAAAGAGTGGACTTTGCGAAGTTCGATGGAACCGGCGATCCAAGGGCCCATCTTCAAGGATATGTCGGATCCCTCACTATGCGCGGTATCGAAAAGGAAGCTATGGCCCAACTCTTCCATGAATCCTTGTCTGGCCCAGCCCTGCAATGGTTCCTCTCACTCGAACCATCCAAGAAAAGGACTTGGGAAGACATTGGGACGGCCTTTGTAGCACAGTATAATTTCAACGTTGACTTGAAGATGACCACGAGGGAACTGGAAAGTACTAAGATGAGTGAGAAGGAAAGTTTTGCCGACTTTGTGAAGCGTTGGAGGGCTAAGGCTGCCCAGATGCAGAATAAGCCTGACCTGAAAGAACAGATACGGATAATAACCAAGAACTTGCCGAGTTCCTTTGCTTCGCACATGGTTCTTTCTCAGGCTGCTCCAAATTTTGAAACCTTTTATGATTCTGGATTGGCTGTAGAGGAGGCTTTGCGAGATGGGACTTTGGAGAAGAAAGAATCGGGATCTGGGTCAAAATCCAAAAGGGCATATTCAGGAAACAGCAATGTTCTCTTCGGGAATACCAATCAGGCGGGAACTTCATCCACTAAACCTGTAGAAGTTAACCAAATCTCTGAAAAACCTAAGTCCCAAAGCCGAACCTTCACCCAATTCAGCACTCCCAGATCCACTCTTCTTAAGAAACTCACGGATATCGGAGTGTTGAAACCTCTTCCGCCACCACAAACCATTCCACCGAACCTCAACCAAAACGTCTACTGTGACTTCCACCAAATGCCCGGCCATACCACCGACAACTGCATCCGCCTCAGTCATGAAATTCAAAACCTCATCGATAACAAAATTGTCGATGCTCCACCCTCAGATAAACCAAACACCGTCTCAAACCCCTTGCCACAGCATAATACCCCCTTCCGTATCAACCAGATCACCCTAGCCGAAAATCAAAGTCTCCCAGAAATTGATCATACCCTATTCACCATCCCTAATACCGAACCAATGCCTGTTGGTGAAATTCCCGAAGAAACTGCCTTTCGTTCTGCCTGGGAATGTGAAGATACATGGGGAGAACTGATTGCTGACTGGGAAGAATTTGAAGCTGCCAATTTCCAAAGAAACGACGAACCTTTGTTCGAGGCAGGATGGGAGGTTGATTGGCAAAACATCCAGGCAGATCCTCTTGATGGATTCTCTTTGTATGCACTATTTGAAAATCAAGGGGAAGAATACCAAGCCTTTCAAGACGTACCTGAATGGGATCCGACCCCAAATGAGTACCAGCTTTTGGCCTGGAATGACCCATTGGATACCTTCTCCCTGCCGGCACTATTCGGTGAAGAATACCAGCCTGGATACCCACCTGAGATGATGACGTACAACTGGCCGGAGCTTGCCCCGCTCCGCCCGGATTTTTCTCATTTTAATGACTTTGTCGTCAACAATCTGTATGGCAATGTGAACCTCACCCCGTATCCGAACCTCCCTGGGTTCGAAGAAGAAGTCGCTAGCAATGAGTTTGACCCGATGGACTACCTCGTGGATGGAACAAAATCCGAACCATCAGTCACTTTCCCGAAAGACGCTGAAGTTGCTATGATGAACTTATGGGAAGATGAACCAACGTCTGGAACAAACTTGTGGGCTAACACAGAGGTGGTTAACATAAAAGTGGGAAACGAGGAATGGACTGTTAACAAGACCATAATGGAGGCCGAAAAGTGGAAACCTGAAAATCTCTAGGATGACCTGGTCATTGCTGATTTGGCTGCCAATCTGCGGGATACAACTATTGGAAACAAGCGTAAAGCCTTGGCCGATTTATGAAGTGAAGAGTCGAAGTACCGTCAGATTGATCACCTAACCAGAAGTGGCCATGTGTACCAACCTCCAAACCTTCAAGTCGGAGAGCCTTCCAATCCTGCAGCCGTAGAGCCCTCTGATCCCTTTACCACCCCGGTCAAAAGCACCTTTCGACCCTTTGACCCACCAGCCAAGGAGCCTTCCCGACCAGAAAAGAACCCCGAGGGAATGATCAAACGCCAACTCGAGCAAACCCATGCCAAGATGTCTGTCTGGGATGTGCTGGTTCATTCCACACGCCATCGTGAAGGTCTCATCCAAGCACTCTCTCAACTAAAGGTTCCTTCCGCTATAACCCCCGATGAGCTAGTGGCGTTGATCAAAACCATACCTGTCAAACATGCTATCACCTTCACTGATCGGGACTTACCTGCCGAGGGAACTGATCACAACCGGCCGCTGCACATCACTCTGAAATGCCATGGCAAATCGGTTCCGGTAATCCTGGTTGACAACGGTTCAGCAATTAATGTCTGCCCACTCCGTGTTACTTACTGCTTGGGGTACAAAAATAAGGACTTCTCTCCATTAGAAATCAAGGTCCGAGCATACGACAACACTCGGAGAGACGTGGTAGGGACCCTCATGCTCCCTATGACCTTCGGACCATATCAGACAGAAGTAGAGTTCCATGTGGTGAATATCCCCGCCTCTTTTAACTTGCTACTGCGAAGACCTTGGCTGCATCGACCGGATATCATGGCTGTACCCTCTACGCTCCATCAGAAAATTCGGTTGGGACTGGAAATGGGAATGCTCACTATTCATGGAGACTCTGGAATCCATGCCCCTATTGAAGACAACGCCCCACTCTTGGAAATTCAACACAGGGAAGAAGATATCGCCTTAGGAGGCTTCTCTTTGGATACCTCTCGATCTGTCTATTCGGTTAGAATTGATGACGACTTCGTCGTTAGCAACGTCGCCATCAAGATAATGAAGAAGATGTCTTATATGCCGGGATTGGGATTGGGAAAGAATCTCCAGGGCCCCGCAAAGTTTGAAGCTCAGGGCACTTTGATGCGTACGACCGGTCTTGGTTACTCACCTTCGAGTAACAGCAAGGTGAAAAGGGGGAACAGGCTAGAAGATTACTTTGTCAAAGAGAAGGCAAAACAAATCTATCAAGGGCAGCCGGAACCTTTTTTGGGATGAAGAAAACAATGCCTTCTTACCGGGGTTTGAGATATTCGCCAACGATGTCTGGCCGGATAGTGACGAAGAGGCAGAGATTGCAAAGGGACGGGAAGAACCAGCCGACTGGATTGAGGTTTTTGCCATGGGCAGTCTCGCAACTCTGTTCAAGGAGGACAAACCAATGGGTACAGCTGTGGAAGCGCAAGTGCTGATGATGGAACAAGATATTCTTGAAGACCCAACTTCACTCATCATGGATGCTGCTGGAAAGCACAAGAACTGGACCTTCATGCCAAGTGCAACTCACCGCGAGTCTGAGTCTGAGTCCGTTGTGTCTTCTGAGTCTTCTGAATCTGTCAAATCTGGGTTGGTGCCTCTCGGCCCAAGCTCTCAGAGTCTGTATTGCGAATTCGAGTCCACCCGTGTGTATGGTGCCCCCGAGGCCCCCGTTGATAATGAAATGAATGAATCTGATTCTGCTTACTTCCCCGACTTTGAAACAAACTGCGTCGACCCTGATGATGAAGAGGTTGATTTTGATGGGGACATCCCCAAAGAAATTAGATCCCTAATCGAAAGGGAAGATGAGAGGCACGCTCAGCCTATAAAAGAAGAAATCGTTTTAATAAATTTGAGAGATGAAGGGAATCCTCGAATGACCCAGATCGGTTCCGCGCTGTCCGCTGAAGAACGCGAAGCCCTCATAAACTTGCTCAAGGAGTTCGAAGATGTATTTGCATGGTCACACGCAGATATGCCCGGAATCGATCCCGAAATCGTGGAGCACCGGATCCCTCTTTATCCCAATGCAAAACCGGTAAAATAGAAACTAAGACGCATGAAGCCTGACTGGGTGCTTAAGATAAAAGAAGAAGTCACTAAACAGATTAACGCCGGATTCTTAATGGTAACCGAATATCCGCAATGGGTTGCGAACATCGTCCCTGTACCAAAGAAGGTTGGTAAGATAAGAGTCTGTGTTGATTTTCGGGACCTCAACAAAGCTAGCCCTAAAGATGACTTTCCGTTACCACACATCGATGTGCTGATTGACAACACTACCGGGCATGCTCTACTCTCTTTCATGGATGGATTTTCGGGGTATAACCAAATCCTCATGGCCCCAGAAGATCGGGAAAAGACTACGTTTATCACTGAATGGGGACGATCTTTATTCTGAAGTTATGCCTTTTGAATTTGAAAGAACGCAGTGGTCTACTTACTGTAGAGTCGCCACAAAGATCGTTACACGACATGATTCACAAAGAGGTAGAAGTCTACGTTGATGACATGATCGTCAAGGCTAAAGAGCGAGAAGGACATCTCCCCGCACTCAGAAAGTTCTTCAAAAGGATCAGAAAGTACAAGATGCGCCTTAATCTGGCCAAATGCACATTTGGAGTCACTGCAGGAAAGATGCTTGGGTTCATGATCACTACCCGAGGTATCGAAGTCGATCCATCAAAGATCAAGGCCATCTTAGAAATGGAGCCGCCGAGATCTGAGAAGGATGTAAGGAGTTTTCTCGGCAAGGTACAATTCATTAGCAGGTTCATTGCAAAGCTGACCTTGACTTGTGAACCCTTGTTCCGATTGCTCAAGAAAAGAGTGCCATTCGCTTGGGACGATAGGTGCCAGAAAGCTTTCGAAGCCATCAAGGCCTACCTGAACAAGCCACCGGTATTAACACCGCCGTAAAAGGAAAACCTTTGATCCTATACCTGTCAGTCACCCCGTCCTCGATGGGGTGTATGTTGGCGCAGGAAGGAGATGATGGGGTTGAAAAGGCTGTTTACTACCTCAGTAAAAAGATGGTTGGACCCGAAGAGCGGTACACTCTCCTGGAAAAGACATGCTGGGCACTTGTATGGGCTTCCAGGAAGTTGAGACATTACATGCTTGCCTACCCGGTGAGGCTGATATCTCGGATGGATCCCTTAAAATATCTATTCGAAAAACCGGCCCTCACAGGTAGAATGGCGCGATGGTTGCTGATGCTCGCTGAATTTGAGTTAAAGTACGTCACCCGAAAGTCCATAAAAGGAAGAGCCGTCGCAGAATTCCTGGCCGACTGCCCAGTCGAGGAAGGAGAAGATACCGAATTCAGTTTCCCAAATGAAGACATAATGACGGTAGCCGAGGACATTTGGCGATTGTACTTTGACGGAGCAGCCAACCAAAAAGGGTTCGGAATCGGTGTATTACTCATTTCGCCCGATGGGTCGCACATCCCGTTGGCATTCAAGCTTAACTTTGAAGTCACCAATAATCAGGCAGAATACGAGGCTTGCATCGTGGGCATGGAGGCAGCCATTGAGATCGGCATAGAAAAACTGAAAGTCGTGGGAGATTCGAACTTAGTTGTGTCCCAAGCAAATGGTGACTAGAAAGTCAAGGAAGAAAAGCTGAAGCCGTATCACCAGGATCTCGAAGACCTCATCCCTCACTTCACCAAGGTGACATTCACTCATGTCCCAAGGTTCAAAAATCAATTTTCAGACGCTTTGGCAACGTTGGCATCAATGGTCGAGATACCTGTTGGCGTAAAGTTAAGACCGATTGTGATAGAACAAAGGGACACTCTAGTGCACCAACATGTCATGACAATTGAGGAGCCTGACGATGGTCACCCATGGTACTTCGATATTTGGAGATGTATAGAAAGGGGAGAGTACCCCATGGGAGCAAGCAAGAAGGACCGAATCGCTTTCCAGAGAATAGCGGCTCAATACATTATCTGCGGAGGGAACCTATACCGAAGGTCGCACTGTGGCACGCACAAATTATGTATCCATGGAGAAGATGCGAAGAAGGTAATGGAGGAAGTCCACGAAGGTGTATGTGGCTCTCACATGAATGGTATAATGCTCGCCAAGAAAATCCTCAGGTAGGGATACTTCTGGACCACCATGGAAACGGAATGTGTGGAGTATGTGCGAAGGTGTAGGAAGTGCCAGATCCACGCTAATCTCATGCAAGTCCCGCCGCATGAGCTGCAACAAATGACCTCACCATGGCCCTTCTCGACATGGGGAATTGACGTCATCGGGAGGATAGTGCCAGCAGCATCCAACGGTCACAAGTTCATTTTAGTAGCTGTCGATTATTTCACGAAATGGGTACAAACTGCTTCCTATGCTACTTTGACCGCAGTCCAAGTTGCACACTTCATCAAGCAAAATGTCGTTTACCGATACGGAGTCCCCCAAGCTTTTGTATCTGACAATGGGGTTCGTTTTAAAGGACGAGCCCATGAAGTTTTGGATGAGTTCCAAATCCAAGTGCACAAATCAACGACTTATCAGCCGCAGACCAACGGCGCTGTGGAAGCAGCAAACAAGACAATCAAAGCCATTCTGGAAAAGACTATCCACTCCGCAAGGGACTGGCATGAACAACTACCCCTGGCCTTGTGGGGGTACCGCACCTCTGTACGAACGCCGACGGGAGCAACCCCCTACTCTTTGGTTTATGGAATGGAAGCAGTGCTTCCCGTCGAGTTAGAAGTCCCATCCCTTCGGACAATGATTGAATGTGACGTCCAAGAGGCTGAATGGTTGAGTAACCGATTTGAAAAACTTATGCTATTTGACAAACGCCGGTTGAGGGCTCTTTACCATATCCAAGGGTATCAACGAAGGATCGCACGGGCATTCAACAAGAAAGTGAAACCCAGGAACTTGGTGGAAGGCGACATGGTTTTAAAGGAAATTCGGGCTCCAGTCTATGACCCACAAGGAAAGTTTCGACCAAAATGGTCCGGGCCATACATCATCAAGACCATCCTTTCCGGAGGAGCTGCACAACTCATCAACTTAGACGGAAACGAATTCTCAACCTTGGTTAACCTGGATCAACTCAAGCGCTATTACCCTGGAAGAAGCTCGCTAGGCTAAAAACTGCAAGGGCGGGCAGTCCTAGGCAAAAATTAGAGCAAAGCCTGCTAGGATGAAAACCCGTTAGGGCGTCCTAGGCTAAAGTTAAGGCATACAATAAATGAGCTCGCTAGACCGAAAATCCGAAAGGGCGGCTCTAGGCAAAAGTTAGAGCACAAAAGGAGAGTGTTAAAACCACAGCGAACCCTACCCTGAACTACGTCATGACCTGATTCCTTTGCTAAGAGGATACGTAGGCAGTCTCACACTGAGACCCGGTCACAATCCATCAAAATAAAAATTCAGGTTGAGAAGGTTTGAAGAACAAAAGTCGAGAATGGGGAAACCCTCCAAGACTCGTTTTTATTAACACGATTATGTGGGGGGCTGGTTTCAACCTAGACCTCTTGAACCCTTCGCCCCTCTGCGGTTAGGTCGCGGGAAGATGACGCGGTTCGCCGGGTACCTGCAAACCGGAGGATGGTGTTCCTCCGGGTAGAAACTCCGACGATTAAGTCAGTATAGAGGAGAAGAAGTACAGTGGAGTATGTTAGGAAAAGAGGAATTGCTTATGAGAGAAGGAGTGTGTAACCGTCGTCTCTTGAGTAAGAAGTACCACTGTATTTATAGGCAAAGGAATCTTCCGCGCTAAGCAAGCCGAGCGTAGGATACACGCGCGTTCCTACGCTCGGATGACGTCACCTGTCAGAGGCATTTAATGAAGGCCGCCTTCCCAGGTTTGCAAAGGCACATGGGTTCGTGTCAGGCATGTCACATCATACAAGGGCGGCACGCCTATCAGAAGGGAAGGCAACTTACGTATCACGTGGAAGGTTCCAGAACGTTCTGTACTAGTAGTGTCCGAGCAAACAGGTCCCGAAGGAAAGGTGACCGGCCGAACAAATGGAGATCAGGATGGGAGAGGTGCTACGCCGAACAAAAGACTTCGTTACCGAACAAAAAGCTGAGTGATGACGTTCGGAAAACAATCTATGCTCGGCTGAGTAGTCCGTGGTCCATCCTACGCTCGGCGACAGATGAGCGACGTGTCATCGTGCCAACTCAGCCCTAAACGAACTGAGACAACTGAACGATGGACCCCGGGTATGACCCCTTTGAATCTTGTGAACCCTTTGGATATTTCGCCCCACTACAGATTACTTCCACTACATAAGGTTGAGCAAAGCTTTCAAAACCAAAAAGTAGTGTAACATAATGAAAATGGGTCCGCAATTTATTCAACGGTCAGGGTGGTAGGATTGAGTCAGTTTTCTTGAACTCCGGCTCTTGCAGCAATCTCTCCTAAGCCACTTTCGATAGCTCCCGCGTATCGCCACAGAAGGGTAGGGATGCGCGTCGGTCACCTCACGTGTCCTCCAGAAGCGCTGGTAATGGCAAAGGACTGAATGGCTAAAGGGAGGCAGACCACGTCCACGAGAACCTCCGCAGGGGCCTCCTGCCTCAAACGGAGCTGACGCTGAATACGGTAAAGGATGTAGAAGGTGAAAGCTCCCAAACCAGCAAGAACAACCCACTGAGGGCCCATGTAGTACACTGTCATGGGAGGGAGGTCTAGCCATTGACACCTCCAAGCAATAGTCTCCGCTCGCCGGCGCCTGAGGAAGTTAACCCACTTGGCCCTGCTCCTATCCTCAAACTCAAAGCATCGCTGAGATAGTAACCTCGCCTCATATGACCAGTTGCCAGGAGGAATGGTCACCACATTCACCTTATCGCAGAGCCAAATCTGTGGGAAGAAAGAAAACAAGTAAGAAGCCATAGAAAGCCAAGCCGAGTGTTGAGGTAAAATGAGAACGTAAGAAAAATCCGAAAAAGGAGAGCTGAGTGAGAAGCCAACCTGTAGGAGAAGAGAGCTACCTCCGAAAGTCTCGGTCTCTCCAGAATGAACCTTGTCCAAACCAATTAGCGTCTCGGCCAAAACCATCGGAATCACGTCCTTTCGAGCCTCCACCTGAACAGCAACGCTGACCAGCGTTGAGCTAGCATGACCAGCAGAAGGAACCAAGAGATAGGCCGCAAGCAAACACATGCAGAGAGCAGTCATGCGTCGAGTCTGATAAGTCATGTCTCCAAGATCGCCAGGAGGAGAAAATAGCTCGATAAGGCGCATGACATTGAGATGGCCATTCCTGACTAAGTAACGAGCAGCACCATCACCTAGCCCAAGGGCCGCAACCAAGACTCTGTAAGCGCTCT
This sequence comes from Rhododendron molle, assembly GCA_025413875.1. Lineage (NCBI taxonomy): Eukaryota > Viridiplantae > Streptophyta > Magnoliopsida > Ericales > Ericaceae > Rhododendron > Rhododendron molle. The sequence goes on along the minus strand of CM046388.1, from coordinate 4,711,387 downwards.
CGCGTACAGGAGGGATGATGACCTCCCCTGAACCAAAGCCCTCGAGGTACGCGTGGAACTCCTCGACAGTGGGACAGAGCTCCTGATCGCCAAACCGGAACACGTGAACCTCCGGATCCCAGAAACTCACGGCTGCCCTCAAAAGTTCGGGACGAAGACGAATGTTGCAGAGGTACCGCATAGAATAGAGACCATGAGCCCGGAAGTTGAGCCAATCAACGCCTTCCATCGAAGCCAACCATGGGCGAAGCGAACCGGTGAGAGAAAGAGCCATTTCAGGAAGTAAGGAAAGAAGATAGGAGTTGAATAAGGTGAGGAGAATGTGGTATGAGAGAGCCTGAATTTATAGGAGGGGTAAAAGGACAATTTCAACTTTCAAAGACCCTTGGGTTCCAAAAGTGCATGTTTTCCATGAGTCCAACATAGGGGAAAGCTTGGTCAAGTCCTAAAAGGTTCAAAACAGACATGCACTGGTTCAGAAATGCCATTGCATGGGTCAAACCTCAACCCCCGAGCAATTTGCCTTAGAAAACAGCAAAAACTGAAATTTGTCAGGAAAGGTGCCTCGCACGGCACCTTGATCGGTCGCACGGCAGGATGAAACCAGAGAAACCCCACGACAGAGTGATTAGGGTACCGTCTGGCGGATTTTTACCCGCACGGTATCTTGGTGTATCCGCACGGCATGTTGACTCTGCATTTCTGCAGTTTTTGGCAGCCACGCATCAAGATGAAAACGAGGCCCTAAGGAGCACCAACTAGCACCTAAACACACACTAACGGGTATTTAGGACTTCAGGGATGTTTCGTTCCAAGAAAACTCTCGGGATTCGTCGTCGTGGCACAAAAACTTGATAAAATCCGTTTCGTAAGCCATGTCAAGGAGTCAAAATCCGTTTCGGGTCATTCTAAGTCGTTCTTTCGAGTCTTACAGGTCATGACGGTCAATGTGACTTAGTTCAAGTCCCGGTTCGTGTCCAGAGTCAAAACTCGAGAATGTCACGTATTAAGGTCAGCGTTTTCCTACTTTTCGAGTATATTCCAAAGGCAAAGCAGAATTTCCGAGTCTCGTATCAAGATTTCAAGGTTGTTATTATCTCATACTCGTATACGGAGTCAGTTGAGAAGATGTCTGTATGAAGTCTTGTATGCAGAGTCAACTTTACAATGGTTTGCCCAATTGTTTTCTTTGATTTCTATTCCATTGTCAATATGCTTCGATTGTTAATACGTCCCTCATCGCAAACCTCACATTCAGCTCAGTCTCTCGAATCAGCGACCAGTTGCACATTTCGGTCAATGTTTTAGTTATTCAGTTTTCTTCATGTAAACAAAAGGAAATTGAATGGCATAAACAATGAAAGAACAAAATCTCTGTATATAAATCCAAAAGTATCCATGAGTCGAAGTACAAAAAGGGGCATAATGGCCCAATGATCGAAGTTCCGTCTACCGAGGGCAAACAGGCGCCCTACAAGAGAAGCACGCAGGCTCCGTCAAAAATACAAAACAAAAGAGGAGCTCAACTCTCGTCGTCCTCATCCTCGTCCTCGCTCTCCTCCTTAGAGACCTCCTCGTCCGCCGGAGAGGCTGCTCGGCTTCGCCGCTTTGAAGTGCCGTCGCTCTAGGCCGCGATGTCTCTGAGGTGACCTCCAGGTCAACGTCTGTAGGCTCAGGAGTATCATCCTTAGAGACGTTAATAGCCTCGTCCTCAGTCCCTACAGAGCGTCGTGTCCTCTTCGATGCCGGCTCCTCCCGTGCGCCGGCAGAGGAGACCTGTCGTACTATCGGGCGGACAGACTTCCGCTGCAACCCTCGTGGAGGCCCCCCTCTAGCCTGCAATGGTATAAAATTCATGTGATATTTGCATTATAATCATGATATAAACGATAGAAGTAAGGCAAATGACTAAAGTTCGAGAGTATACCATCGACCCACCAACGCGAGGCAACACCTCCGGAGGGTGGCCCATGGCGTACTGCCTCACCAGCTGCTCCAGGCCCATCATGGCCTCCGCCATCTCCTTCACGTACCCTGGAGGAGCCTGCAATGAAGGAAATCGATCAGAACATGTGAAAAGAGCGAATGTACGAAGGAATGAAACCATGTTATACCTGAGCGAGAAACTCTGAAGCCTCCACTGTAGGGCGTGGCACTACAACCAGGCCCGGAGCTCCCTGGGGAGTCTTCACGTCTACTGTCCAAGAGAGGGCAGGGAAGCTATTGCCACTTGGGCCCACGCCCTCACTGCGACCTCTGTCACCACGGCCCCGTTCTCCCACCGACTCCGTCGCCTCTGTCTCTCTTCCTTCCTTCTTCCTCCAGCGCCCTCTCGTGCCGCTGTGCTGCCTCCCAAGCGGCACGTATCCCAGACTTCGCCATCAAGTCGAGAAACGAGATTCTGCGTAGCCAGCAGTAAGGCCAGCACCTGCCTCGAAGAACGGCTCCAACTCGAGGTCCGACCGTGTGAACTGCTCGATCTCCCTCCGTGTGTGCTGGTCTGTCATCTGCACTAGAGTAGGAACCAGCCCAGGGACTCGATAGGCGTCTAGCCTCAACGACTGGCGTGGCACTCGGTCACCCAAATACCACTGCCAGCCGTAAGGGGACTCGAGAAGCACTCTCCTCCTAGCAACCACCCTACTCTGTGCAACGTAGAGGATCTCGAAGCGATCCCACACCCGCCAGTGGACCTGTCATCAAGAATGAGCAATATCAAGGTGCTGCTTGAATGGAAATAAGCAAGAAAGCCATGAAATGGATATGGAAATGCCTTAGTACCTGATCAGGACGCAGCTCGTCCAAGTAAAGACGGAAGGCATCCAGCTTGCCTCTTCCCCTCTTCACGCCCATGTACTCTGTCGACCAGCGTAGGGCTCGGGGGAGTATCGTGTCGTCGGGACACGTGGTCTCGGGAGGGTACATCCCTATCACCTCATACGTCCAAAGCTGCAATTCAAGGCATCAAAAGTTAGCACAAGATATACATTGAATGGATACAAATGGAAAGCTAACTATTCATGAGAAAGGAAGAGATATATACCTCCCAGACCCTCCAATAGCCTCCAAGGCTCACTCCTGCCTCGCGGGAAAGATAGCCCATGAAGGCATAGCACGTCCCCAGTGCTGCACCTCCCCAGTCGAAGCGGGCGATCTCCCCGACGTCCCTCAAGGCTGGAAGAAGCGAAAGGTGTACTCGGTTGTGCCTGTTGGGAAACAGGGACACACCAATTAAGTATAGCAGAAAGCACCTCGCCATCTACTCCTCCTCCACCTTGTCAGTCGGGAGCCTCTCTGTCCAAAACCTGAGAAGCTGAGCATACTTCGCATCGTCTCCCTCTGCCCTCAGCTCATACCCCAGCATCGCCCGCTGGAACGCCGCATGCCTCCCCGTGGCAGCGTCAAAAGGAATAGGGTCACCTCCGACCCTGAGACCAGTGATCGCCGCAATGTCCAACAACGTCACGGTCAGCTCACCAAAGGAGAAGTGGAGGGTGTTCGTCGTATCCCACCACCTCTCAGCCAAAACCCTCACCACCGAGCGGTCGTTGCACACGCCCCTCGCCAACACCCCCAATAACTCTCCAAAACTGGCCCGCCTCACTATCTCCCGCGAAGACTCGGGCAATCTCTCCCAGAACGTCGGCACAGCTGCCGAGCCTCCATAGTACGAGAGCGAGATCACCTGTTGCAACAAATCAGCAAATATTTAATGAACGGGCGTAGCATGCAATACAATGGTATGCTTGGATGCAAAGGAATGGGAATACGATGCATTGGAAGTTGAAATACCGATATTTAAAGTATACCTCGTCTCGGCGCAAAGAAAGGTGCCGCTGGGGGTCCCTCAGGACCAGAGCCTCGTCGTAAGTTGGCCTCCTCGGAGTGTAAGGGTCAAAAAGCAAGGGCACCACCACGTGCTGAAAGGGCACGTAGGTCACCTCGTCGTAAGGCCCTTGTCCCTGCAACGCTGTGTCGCCTCAGCCACCACAGTAGTATGAGGAGCCGCCACCCCTCCGGCCTGCTCGTCAGCCCGCCTCTCCTCAGCCTCCAGCCCCAGGGCACCCTCACTCCTGACCTCAGCCTGTAACTCCGCCTCGCGAGCCGCAAGTAAGGCGTCCGCCAACCCAGGAAACCCGTGCACTAACTCCAGCACGTCCTCCATGGACACCGTCGCCAAATAGTCGCCCATGCCTATGGGGCGTGACGACCCTGCACCTACGCCACTTCCCGCAAACATGGGCGGTGTGTCCTCCACCACCGGCTCCACTACTGGCTCCACCACCGGCTCGTCCGCGACGATGGGGGCTTTCCCCAAGTCGGTCGGAGGCTCTCTCACGGGAGAGGCCTCTGTCTCCTCCGCCACCTGGTCTAAGCCACCACCACCGTGACCCTCCGAGGTCCTCTCCTCCATGCTGGCCGCCGCCTCCGATCGGCCCGAAACCCCGACGTCGCCCCTCGACTCCACTGCACCAGGAGTCTCCACCTCCTGACCATACCCGGCCAACACTACACTGCCACCGTCACCACCACCACTCCCGACCACCATGGCAGCCATGGCCACGGTCTCCTCGACCAATGCCGGCTGCACAGAGGTCTGTGGCTCACCCTCAACTGTCGTGTCGTCCCCCGGAAGAACGTGAGATGGTGTAGCCTCAACCCGGAGTGACATATCGTCACCGGGTGCATCCCTCGGTTCCATTATCGTAATGTGTGAGAGAGAGGAAGAGAGAGCAGTCGGGAGAGAGAGAGAATAGCGAGAGAGAGAGAACAGCGAGGGAGAGAGAGAGAGAGCAGTCGAGAGAGAGAGAGAGAGAGAGATAGCCGTGAGAGAGAGAGAGAGAGAGAGAGGGAAATTTCGAACGGGTGGGGTGTACTGTGTACACCCCGTGTATATATATATATATATATATATATATCCTCCGAACCGATTCACTCGGGAACCAACGTCGAACCGGGTTCAGAGCTAGCCTAACCGCACGGCACGTTGTACGGGTCGCACGGCACCCTGGACGAACATGCAGTGCCTCCAGTTTACTCTACCGTGCGTACCTAAATTGGCTTCGCACGGCAATGTGAATTATTTCCACTGTTCTGCTTTCTGGAGACAGTTTGTGGAAATCTGCGCAATTCGAGTTTGTTCGAGAAGAGAAGTTTTGAATGGAAGAAGAAAAAGGGACTTTTTATTAAATAAACCCGAGGTCTCCCCCGGGACTTGCCATTACATTTCAAAAAAAAAAAAAAGGGGTTAAGAAAAAGGACAAAAAACAACAAAAACGACTACAGGGCCTGCTGCCCTCTTCTTCCTTCCTCTTCTCCTTCTTCCTCCTCTTCTCCGACCCCATGTTTCAGTCGCTCGCCCCGTCAGAGCGGTCATCCGACCCGTTCGGATTACCCTCGGAGTCTTCCGCCGTCTCGTCTGACTCACGACCAAGGACAGAGTCGGGGTCGCCCTTGTCATCCATCTGATCGAATGCGAAGTCCTGCAGATTCGACACCGCAGGGCGGAGAGTGCGAATCGTCCCAATGAGCCTCTCCATTTGCCGGTTGAGCGCTTTTATCTCCCGATGGTAGAAAGCCATCTCGGCCTCTAGAGATACGACCCGGGCCGCTAAATCGCTGTTTGCCATCCGTAAACTTCGAGAACAACCTGTTTTTTTAGAAAGAAGCGAAGAAAGTAGAGAGACTCTTGAGTTTTGTTGGTGCATGGAATGTGGCACCCCCCATGCTTATAAAGACATCCCAGCTGACGAAGGGACACACCCGAATTAATGGGTACCCTCAAAACTGCCAACTGTTCTCGGAAACCGAAGGGGTGCTTAGAAAAGAGAGGTGCCGCGCGCCCCTGATTTGGCCCGCACGGCACCCTGGCTCCAGAAGATTAAATGTTTTCTCGAAAATTGATCCAATCAGCCACCAAAATCCTCTTGGAAACCCAATTCTTAGCCGTTTTGCAGTAAAAATCCTTTAGAATGTCGTGCATTGGTTTTAGCACCATTTGATTCCCCGGGAATTTACCGTATTCGACTTCTTCTCAGTACTCGTTCTCCGAGACTGGTCTCAGGATTGTTATTCTAACGTTTTTAACTCGTCGTATTTTCCCCAGCAGGTCAAAAAAAAAATTTGTCGCAAAAATTCTAAATTGAATTTTCGCCTTCCGAGGGCTTGTCTCAAAAAAATTCTAAATTGAATTTTCGCCTTCCGAGTGCTTGTCTTAAAAAAATTCTAAATTGAATTTTCGCCTTTCGAGTGCTTGTCTCAAAAAATTCTAAATCGAATTTTCGCCTTCCGAGGGCTTGTCTCAAAAAACTTCTAAATTGAATTTTCGCCTTCCGAGGGCTTGTCTCAAAAAATTCTAAATTGAATTTTCACCTTCCGAGGGCTTGTCTCAAAAAAATTCTAAATTGAATTTTCGCCTTCCGATGGCTTGTCTCAAAAAAAATTCTAAATTGAACTTTCGCCTTCCGAGGGCTTGTCTCAAAAAATTCTAAATTGAATTTTCGCCTTCCGAAGTCTTGTCTCAAAAAATTCTAAATTGAATTTTCGCCTTCCGAGGGTTTGTCTCAAAAAATTCTAAATTGAATTTTCGCCTTCCGAGGGCTTGTCTCAAAAAAAATTCTAAATTGAATTTTCGCCTTCCGAGGGCTTGTCTCAAAAAATTCTAAATTGAATTTTCGCCTTCCGAGGGTTTGTCTCAAAAATTCTAGATTGAATTTTCGCCTTCCAAGGGCTTGTCTCAAAAATTCTAGATTCAATTTTTGCCTTCCGAGGGCTCGTCTCGCTTTTCGTCTCTTGTGCCACGGTCTAACGAACCTAACGTCTCTCCCTGTCTCGATTTTCGCCTCCCGATGGCTCGCCTCAATTTTCGCCTCCCGAGGGCTCTTCTCAAGTCTTTCACAAAATTTTGAATGACACACAGTACCGCAAGCACTTCTTTGCATAAGTTTGTCCTCCGGGACTTGTTTCTCGCATTGCCTTGTCCCAATCGAACTACGCTGGTCTGATCCCTACAACAGAGTACGTAGGCAGCTCCCCGAGCGCAACCACCATCGTTATTTACTTGCATTTTTCACTTTGTCTCTGTTCAAAGGCACTAGAGCAACGGATTGGGATGCCTATTCTTTAAGCGTCACTCGTACCAACTAATGGTATCCGAGTTACGTTAAAGAAGGACTACTGTAGACACCCCAATCCGGACCTCGGAGAGTCTTTGTCCACCCCGATGATGAAATAGAGGTAACGATACCTTTGCGAGCTTGAAAAAGGATCTCTCTAAGCCCACACGAGCCCAAAAACCCAAAAAATCTGAAAGGCCCAGATAAAGCCCGGACAAAGCCCAAAAGACCCTGGACCGAGGAAAGAGGCACCGTGCGGAGTGGCTCTGGAGCGCACGGCACCTTGAAATCCAAGGGACCGTGCGCAGCAAACCTTCACCGCACGGTACCTTGAGCAAAAAGGCTGACTGGCTCAGAAAGCTGTCGGCCACGCTAGTTTGAGCCACAGCTGATGACTGGCTCAGCCGAAAATGCACTTCTGGCCCGCCCAGAAAGTACCTCCACCATTTGAAATTCAAAATCCTTGGCCCTTTGCCTATAAATTAACCCCTCCACTCAAGGGAAAGGGGTCTCTCTTGCCCTTCTTTTGAGTCCCTCTCTTGGCTTCCTCTTGGCTTTCTCACTCTACTTTCTCTCTCTAAGTTTCTACACCCACTTTCTTACTCCCATTTCCATTCCCAAGCTTTAAAGAATGTCATTCCCAAAAGACCTTCTTTAAGTGCCTTCACTCATTCCCCTCTCATCATTGGAGTTGATCTTTCATTAACTTCAAAGTCTCATCACCCAAAACACCTAGCCTTCCCCCACACCCATATTCCTTTTGTCTTATCCAACCTCTGCCATCTACATCCGTGACGATCCATCCACCCCCTCATATCAACGATCCTTGATCAAGCTCGAAACAAAAGGTACAAACTAGTTTCCTCGGACTAGACCCCGTTCTGGTCCTGAGGGGACTCTTCTGTCAGAAGGTCTAACCCTTTTTTGGTTAGATCCTGACCAAAAACCCATTTTTCAGAAAATAAAACTAACACTGTGCTAAGGTTGGGGAACCGCTGCCGATCGACGCTACGCACCTTGACTCTCGCGCACGGCATCTTACATCGATGCTATTGTGAGCAGGCTGCTTGGATCCGAGTTTTCCTCTGTTGTGGTTATCTGTATCTGCTGTTTACTGTTTCTGTTGCTCTTAAAAATAAGACCATATCTACAAGTCATGTTTCGGCTCTTTTAAAAACTTCATAAGATCATCCCAAATGATCAAATATGTCAAAAACCACTTTAAGATCATGTTTTGAGAAAGACAATGGCCTTTTGGGATGATCTGACTATCGATGAGTTTTCTAAAAAACGCACGAAGAAGGCAGTGGTCTAAATAATGTTTTGAAAGTCACCTTGATCGACGAGAGAGCGTACCACGCGATGCGTTGAGGAGCCGCGCATATCGGTGTCGTGAGCAGTTTGTCGAGGTCGCATACCGATGCGCTAAGTGTTGTTTGTTTTCTCTGTTCACATCATTTTATCACTACTGTACAGACAGCACCACACGCACGTCAATATGATATATTTCCCATGTCCCTTCCCCGCTATGTGCTTTATTGAAAGAGTTCGATGTTCCAAATGATATTGAAGATTCCCCCTTTTTGAAAACACTAAGTAGAGACCGGTTTTACCGAGCGAATGGGGTGCTTTTTAAAGAAAAATCTTCCCCATTCGTAATGTGGCTCCCGAACCCAAAATCTCAACGTTTTCGCTAGATCAAAAGCCTTTCTTTCAAACGACTCCTCGGTTTCTCGGATGATCCATCTCAAAAATCCGGGTGGCGACTCTTTCAAACGAGGGCACGGGAGCCCACAATGTTCTTAAAGTGCTTGAGCGCTTTGTCATGTAGAGCTCGAAGCCAGTCAGTACCCCTTTGGCAGCACACTTTCGACTTTCAGCTGAGTTGTCACCACAGTCGGAGGATGAGGAAAAGTTTATGTCTCAGGTTCCATATTCGTGCGCAGTTGGGAGCGTTATGTACGCCATGGTATGTACTCGTCCTGATATTTCATATGCAGTTAGTGTCGTTAGTCGTTATATGGGGCGTCCAGGAAAGGCACATTGGGAGGCTGTGAAATGGATACTCTATTGGTTATGTTGATTCGCATTTTGCTTTTGTTTGGGGTTGCCAATTCTGGTGATCATGCTGTTGGTTATGTTGATTCGGATTTTGCCGGTGACCACGACAAGAGGAGGTCTCTGACAGGTTATGTCTTTACTCTGTCCGGAAGTGCCATTAGTTGGAAAGCTACTTTACAGGCTACAGTCGCGCTGTCTACAACAGAAGCGGAGTATATGGCCATTGCTGAAACTGTGAAAGAGGCATTGTGGATGAGAGGTTTGCTTTGTGAGCTTGGTCTTGCACAAGGTGTGAGTTCAGTGTTTTGTGATTCACAGAGTGCTATACATTTGACTAAAAATCTGATGTATCATGAGAGGACCAAGCATATCGATGTCAGGTATCACTTCGTTCGGGATATCATCTCACAGAAGCAAGTTGAGGTGAAGAAAGTGGGTACGGCAGATAACCCAGCAGATATGTTGACTAAACCGGTTCCGGTTGCCAAGTTCAAGCATTACTTGGGCTTGCTTGGTATTTGCAGTTGATCGCCCCTCGGGGGCATTTGGCGAGTGAGAGGTTAGAAGGGGAGAGCTAAATTTGGTGATTTGGTTCAGTGGAATTCAAGTCAAGGTGGAGATTTGTTGGGAATGCCTTGTATTCTTTAGTCCCACATTGTTTAATTATGTTGTTTCCGTTTTTGTAGCCTATTATAAATAGGGCTTTTGGGGGACTTCTATAGATCATCTTTTGGGCTTTCATATTGTGGCCTTTCTAGAGATACGGATTATAGCCGGCTCTTTGTATCTCTTCTTCACGTTGGTTAGTGAATCCTCTCTCTCCTCGCCCGTGGACGTACCCATCTTGGGGAACCACGTATATCTTGTGTCTTTGTGATTTCTTGTTTAGTTTTCAATTTCTCGTTCTTAGCTTGCATTCATAGCGTTCGTTTCAACAAAGAGCACATTAATGATCTTATCATCGCTGATGGCGACAATGGCATTCCAAGTCGGGGTGAACCCTCCTGGCGGTATTTGGACAGACTCAAAAGAAGACCACATTGCCGGGACAGCTATAATTGGTTATAGCTATCCATTGGCATATCCGTTCTTAATGTTTGTCAACACAATAGGATTCCTTCTGTGTTTCACTACGATCTTTGACCTCATTCTTGTTTTGCCAACGGATAAACAGGATTCTGGGTTTGCTCGATCCGGGTATCTTCAATTCTGGTTCTCGTGGTTGACGATCATGACCGTGGTGTTCGTTTATACATATTCTGTCACTATTGTCGCGCCGGTTGGGATTTTTGCTATCAGCTCTGTCTTTACCAATGCCATTTATCTTACTGTTATGGTGTGGGGCATTTTGGTATCATCAATGGGTAGAGCACCGTTCACGGTTCGATTGGTCGCAGGTGTGGTGATAGCAATATTGGTAGCACTTTTGGGTTTTTCAGAATCATACTATACTTCACCAGTTCAGTTTCGGGGGTTGGATGTTGCTGTTAGCCTAGTAGTTGCCGGGGTAGCACTTTTGATGATTCATAAACGAAGGAGTCGAAATAATTCCATTCAAAAAACGGCTGCGTCGCCCACATCTACATCCCCAACACCAATTCCAAATGCAGCTGACGAGAACGACTCTAGTGTAACTCAGAGCCGGCTCATACGGGAAGTGGAGGTAGCGACCATTTCCGACCATCAAATTTTGATCCAAAATTAAGGCCCTACTGTAATGTAATTTACATATAATATTCGAAAGTTTTCAAATAAAAACGCAACTTAGGTACTTGGTTCAGTGGTCACGTAATGTTGTTATGCTATTGCGACTGTGTGGTTCGACTCCCATGCAACTCCCATATTCATTTTTACACTTCTCATGCCCCTCCTCTTTCTTTTATTGCTTTATATATATTTTTGTTATTTTTGCAATGTTATGAAAAATTACATTACTCAATTATTTTGTTGAAAATTTTCCGCTAACAAACACAGCAAAATTATAGAAGAGACATGCTCTTACATTTCATTTAAAAAACTTATCCCAAAGGTTGAAAATTTTGAGCGAGTTAATACTGTGTGTTATTTTTTCACACAAATCATATTTGTATTTAAATATGAAGCAACCTATCTTATTTTCCTAAATACACTTGCAATCATATCGTTTTACGTTTATATTGTTATAATTTTATCCTTGAATATATATGGAAGGGGCCAATATTAGGAATTCACTTCGGGCATCCAAGATATTTGAGCTGGCACTGACTCAAGTGTTTGATCTTTTTCCTAAGAGCATCCATATATATAATACCTGTGTACGAGCATATCTCTTGATGACGAGAGTGGGATCGGAGAGGAGTTTTGCACCATCTTGGCGGTATCCTGGGTACGGTTTCCATTCATTTCTCTGGCTTCTTTTCTCCGAGGACCAAGGAATTAATTAAGCATTGGGGTTCCGTGAAGCCTTGGTTGTTGCGGCTAATTAATAGAGGTTTTTCGAAGATTCTGATTGAAGGCAACTCTTTGCAGATTGTTCAAGCTTCGTCTCAAGATGGAAAATATATCTTTCGATCTCTAATTGTAGCTCTATTCTTGCTGATTTCTTAGAGCTCTTACCTTTGTTTTCCTCTTGTTCTTTTAGTCCTATTAAGCGTTGACTAAGCAATCCCTATTAGGTGCTAGGTTAGAGTGTTGGGGGTACTGTTCCTCAATGGCTGGCTAATCTTGCCCTTGGTGATGTTCGCCCTCTAGTCCGCTCTTCTACCTACTAAAATCTCTCCATTTCCAAGTACAAAAAAGAAGAAGTGACCAATTAACTTGGCCCCACTTTTGAGTCCGAGATCAATTTTATTAATTGCTAAAAAAATTTGACAAAAAGAGTCATTGGCAGGATCTCTATTATAAAATAAAAAGGTGTGGGGACAAGTTGTTAGAACGGCTTAAATTCATTTGATCCAAAGGCTGTAGTGCATCCTCCCACTTCTCGGTTAAGTGCCCATAGTTTTCACCTAAATCACACAACTGCCATCCTCTTCCAACTGGAATGTGTAGTGTCGTAGGCACGGATTAGCACTAGTACTCCTATATAACTCTCTTGCAATAAACGCTGAGCCAAAAAAATTGAACTTTCTTTCAATAAACTCAATTTGCTCTAAGTGGCCAATTTTATCTTTGACATTCAATTTAAAACTAAATGGTACACAGAGATTAAAATGGTGTCGTCAAAATAGTACTCCCTCCGTCCCTTTTTTAGAGTCTGGTATTTCATTTTGGGCTGTCTCTTAATAAGTGTCTATTTTGTAAAGTTAGTGGGTAAAAGTTGGTGAATTTTCCATTTTGCCCTTAAAAGTAGATTCCATTTTGAAAAGTTAGTGAGTAAAAGTGTAATGATGATGGGTAAGTAGGAAAAGTGAAGGAAAAAGTTGATGTGAAAGGTATAATGATGATGTATTTTTAATAAGTTGGAATTACGAAGCGGGACATTTAAAAAGGGACGGAGGGAGTAGTAATTTAATATGGGAGAGAGTTAAGGAGATCCATTTCAAGAACGTGGTTCATATCTTTTGAAAGCTCAGTTTGATGAGGACCAAGGTTGAAGATACGATTCCCTACGGGACTGGCACGGCCGGTGCCTCCAGTTTGATAGCAAAATTGCTACTTTAAGCTTATCCTGGACTTATCTATTTGCACTAGGGGTGCATGTGTAATCGGTTCGGATTTGGGTTGGGCTTTGATCGGTTTTTGGTATATGGAACCGAAACCGATCGATTCGGGGAAAAAACTCGTATACTGACCCGACCGAAACCGATATCGATGCGGGGTGGTCGGTCAGGTCGGGAATTTTGGGGTTTATTTGATCAGTATTTGCAGTTGACTTGCTTGTGTGTAATTCACTCAGATGAACAAACATGTGCTTAGCTACAAGAATATAGGCACAGCGGTGAATTCAATAAACAAGAGCGGGCGAATGCCGCCGGTTATTTCACTGCAATTCCTAGCAGGAAATCAATCAGCTTCGGAGATCATTACAGACATATTAATACTTCTGAATTGTTAAGTTGGCTAATTACATTCCCACACAAACTTTATTCAGAATGTAAACATCTCTTGCATTAAGTAAACATCTCTTGCCAGTAAGCTGCGACTTGCCGCAGTCCTTCGCATGACACGGGTCAGTCCCCCGACCCGGGTATCTTCCAAACGGGTGATGGATCTACGGGCTCTTGTTCTTGTCTTGGGCCTACGGGCTCAGCGGGATTTGGGTTCAAGAGGCCCATAACTTATCCATATGCTAATCCGGCCTACTACAGTAACTTCCCACACAAACCAAGTCAACTTTATACAGAATGAAAACATCTCTTGCATTAAGTCAACTTAATGTACGTTAATTAACATAGCTGACGTACATTCGCTTACTCATTGCAATTCGACGAATTCTATCACTTGATCCCACATTAGAAAATACTCCTACCTAGGAAAAGAACTCATCGTAACAAGCGCACAATTAAGGTGTAACAAAACTCGATCCCTCAAGTTACCATTCAAAGTGGTTGAATTACGACAAGTTCACACTATGCTTGCATGCATTAATCATTGAAATGAAACTTAGAAGGCCTGTTTGGGAGCCAAAGTTTTCATTCTTGCTAGCTACATGTTTTGAATGCTTAATCCAAAATCACTTCCGGATGTAATTGATTATGTTGATTATCATTCAAACAATGTCACTAATTTTGATTGTAATTCAGATATATATATAAGCTACAATTCATAATTAAGAATCTAAAAGTTAATTAGCTCTCAAACACTTCGTAATACTTTCATTTCTCATAGACATGCACTTCAAAAAAATACCGTTTTTAGGACTCCTAGTCCTAAGAAAAATTGATTGAAGAAAAAAAGAAAAAGAAAAAGATAAAGAAAAAAAGATAAAGAAAAAGATAAAGATAAAAAGAAAAAGATAAAGAACTGCCATATTTGACAAAAAGAAAAAGTTGAAAACATATAGGCTTAATTGCAAGAACACCCCCTAAACTATCACTTTTTGGCAACTTCACCCCTTAAGTTTAAAACTGAGCAACTTCACCCCCCTAACTATCAAATTTGAGCAACTTCACCCCCTCCCCGATTTCCCGTCCAATTTTCTTAGGGATTTGGATGGAAAATTGGATAGAAAAGTAATTTAACATATCAAAATACCCTTTATACTCCCATTAGAGACTCTCTCTGTCTCTCTGTCTCTCTCTCTCCCTCCCTCTCTCTCTCTCTCTCTCTGAGGTTCAGAGAGAGAGAGAGGGAGGGAGGGAGAGAGAGAGAGGGGGGAGGGGAGAGGTCTATAATTGGTGTATAAAAGGCATTTTGGTACTTTTCCATCCAATTTTCCATCCAAATCCCTAAGAAAATTGGACGGGAAATCGGGGAGGGGGTGAAGTTGCTCAGTTTTAAACTTAAGGGGGTGAAGTTGCCAAAAAGTGATAGTTTAAGAGGTGTTCTTGCAATTAAGCCAAACATATATCGATTGAAGCTCTCAAGCAATCTTCGCACAACTGATTTTTTCGGTTTAGAGCAAAGTATCAGGTTCTAAGCATGACATGGACACGGGGGCTGATGTGTGCCCATCTTAAAGCAACGTGCAGTTGTGCCTATCTCACCGTTCGTCATGGTAATCAATGGTCCAAGGAAGAATTATTTTATGACCGGTAATAGAATACTATTAACGGTAATAAATAGTACGACCATCCAAACCGACCAAAACACTTTTGAACGGTGAGATTTAACGTAGCTACACGCTGCTGTGAGATGGGCACAACAACCCTAGCTGCTTCCTCATGAAACATATCTCAGGTTTTGTTTCTATTTAATAAAGGCATCATGTGATGAGGTGATATTAAGGGCCAGCCAACCAAGGATTATGGTGTCCGGCAGTTCAACCCCCTAGTGGTGGCGCATTTGGGCATAGCTGTTTCTGGACTGCAGGCGCATGGGTCCAATACTGAGAAACCGGAAACGTGACTACGTTCGGTTGGGTCTAGAGATCCAATAATCCAGTGATCTAATTTTTAATAAATTCAAATTTGAAATTCTAATTTCATAACAAAATCTATTCGACCATTAGCTTTTCATTTTTTGATTGACTTGAATTTTGACATAAATGTAGTACTCGTCAAAATTTACAATATCAATGGTTTGAATTCAATTTTTAGTATAGGGGATGGTGTGGTTAGATTTCTAAAAAAGAAGAATCAAGGGACATGATGATGGTATATCGGTCTTTTAATGTTGTGTCCGTTAATATGGATGGAAAACATAACGGTAGGGGGTCTATCTGCATATTTTCAAAACCACAGGTAGGTTATATGTTCAATTTTAAACTATGAGGGGGGTATCCGCATATGACGATAACCAGAGGGGGACAAAGGGGACTTTGCCCATAAATTTTTTCTCTAATTTGTCTATCTACCTCTTTTCGCTTATTACCTCAAAAACCTCCCTTAAAACCCAAGTTCATCCTATCCTCACTTGCATTAAGTTAAATATGAGAGAGAGTATCCTATGCTCACTGGCATTAGGAAGATGCATGCATGCACCATATGATAGCACTCTTGTGTATATATGTAAAGCATTCAACTGTATCTATCTGCCTATATATATACATACACACATAAGACCCGTGATGCACTTGTGCAAACATAATCGCTGTAGTCATATTTTGCTCAATCTTTTCTAGATTAATTACAGAGGGAGGAGAGAGAGAGAGGGGGGGAGAGAGAAACAGGCGAACTAGTGATGGCGAGTGAGGAAGCCGAATTTTGGATAGGGTACATCAAGAGAAAAGAGAATAAGGAGAAAGAAAGAGAGAGAGCGAGAAAGAGAGAGAGAGAGGAGAGGAATAGAGAGAGTGAAGAACAGAGGATAGGGCGCAACAAAGAGACATGGAAGGACAAAACAGAGGAATGGCTCTGTGATGCAGCATTGAGAGGGGATGTAGAATCACTAAAGGAAATAATGAAAATAGATTATTACATTCTGGATAAAGTTTTGGTGGGAAGTTTCAAAGGGAAAAATCCTCTTCACATTGCTACATCAACAGGGCAGAAAGAATTTGTTCAAGAACTTTTGGAGTATAAACAAGATCTTGTTAAAGCTGTGGACAAGGAACTAGGCACGGCCCTTCACATAGCATCCTCTGAGGGGTATTTAGAGATTGTAAAACTTTTAGTGAAAGTTAGCCCTGAGATGTGCGTGGCTCGTGATCGAGAAGGTAATAACCCTCTTCATATCGCTGCCATGAAAGGTAAGGTCGAAGTATTGAAGGTGCTAGTTCAAACCAACCCCCACGAAGCTCGAGTTATGGTGGATCGAGGTGACAATATTTTGCACCTATGTGTAAAATATAATCAGCTTGAGAGTCTGAAACTATTGCTAGACAAGGTTGGAGATGAAGAATTCGTCAAGTCTACTGATATCAATGGCAACAACATATTGCATCTCGCTGTTTTTTTTAAACGATATGAGGTATGTCCCTGTTCAAACTTTTTATTGTTAAATTTTTGGCAATTTTTTTTGGTCATGTAAAATAATTCGGCCATTCATAAAGCCCAGCAACGTCACTAACTGAGGATTCTAACCTAAAGTAAAATCAAAATAACAAATGATACTTCTAGCAACAGATCGAACACCGGATTGTATTATTTACACGTTCATTTCTATTCCTAGCTGTATTAGAACTCAGCTGATATATGAATGATGATTGGGGGGTTACACACGCTGATACCCCCCTAATGTGTACTCTTAACGTTAACTATTTATGCAAGTTCCTCTTTTAACCAAAAAAGAAAAAAGAAAGAGATAGGAGTCTAATGTCTAGCTTAAAGCTCTCAGATCCGGGGACCCTGTAGCGCCCCAAGCATGCTGCACGGTGCAACGCTTTATCCGCACCGTCCGTCTGGGTAATCAATGATTTGAATTTTAAAAGGCCTCTTCCGGTGCAGCGCTTTTGTGGCGCTGTACCCGCCTTCCTAAAGTTCTCTAATAAGATTTGGGGATTTGCGAAGCAAATAGGAAATACTTCGTAGCAGTACAAGTCTACGATATAGAAATGCTACAGGCACATTAAATTGGCACACCTCTACCACACGAGCTGAGCTGGTGCTGGTCCAATTCTCCCCCTTCCTCCCCTACCGCCTTCATTTTTTTTTTCTCTTTTTTTGCTCATTCACAAAATTGATCGACAAAGCAACGAGATAGCGGCAGTGGTCGTGCTAGCTTCCTTGGATCTCAGCGATTGTTCCCCTCTTACCGTTTTTGGGAGTCATCTTGATGTGCATCACGGAGGCTACACAACAGGGGTGTCAGTACTCGCCTAACGGCATGGTTTAGCATCCGCGTCTGTTTGGTTTGTCTGGGTTTCTGGATTCCATTTCCGTGGGGTGGTCTGTGGTGGTTTTGGTGGATGTCGGTGATGTTATAACCGGTGGTGGTGGTGGATCAGATTGATGCGGTGGGCGGCGACGGTGCATCCCTAGGGGTAGGTTTTGGGTTTTCTTTGGGCTAGATTTTATTGTTGTATTTTGGCTTTTTAGGCCTTTTGGGTTGTGTGCGCTGTTTATTGTTTTATTGGGCTTTGTCCCTCTGGCTGCATGTTTCCAATTTTTGGTTGGAAGCTCTTCCCCTTCTCCTAATAAAATGTTACGTTTGCCGATAAATAAAAAATAAAAAGAACCGTCCATGGAATCTCATCCAAAAAAAACAAAACAAAATAAAAGAGAGAGAAAAACCCTTGGATGAAGGAAGACCTTTACAAGGGAAGAAGGGAAGAAGAACAACTGATGCAGGGAAGCGTATGATTTAACGGAACTATTCGCACAAGCAAACCACGAACAAGTATGAACAAGAGGTACTCCCTCTATGAACACACAAAATGAGATAAATCTCAATTTTCTTTAATCAATAACAACCAAGTTATGCCGTAGGGCTTACAAGGATACTTATAGGGCAAAGAAACCCTAGACCAACTAGGAAACTAATAAACTTACTAATCAAGCCGAAATTTAAGAAATCACAAAATTACCAAAAAAATGGTAATTCAAGAATCAACTGCAAAATCAAATACTAGGCGAAATAAGAAAAATGCCAAAACAAACGGCAACTAAAACAGAATTTCCTATCAAAAGTTATTAGCAAAAAAGGATTTAGTTAATATTCACTAAATCTCCTCTCAAAGGAAACAGGACATTAGTGAATATTAACTAATTTAGAATTAGTGAATATTCACTAATTTAAACATTCTGCCGTTATCACCCCGCCTCCAGTTTGGTTTGGGCTGTGCTCGGTCCATTCGCTCGAGGAACGTGGACGCGACCCGCTCTACATCATCCTCCCCCTCTTGAAAAGAATTTGCCCTCGAATTACAATCATCAGAAGACGAATGATCACCCAAAAACGGAATCAAATGCTTGACATTGAACACGTCCGATGTGCGCATATGACTAGGAATATTCAAACGATATGCATTCGGGTTAACCTTCTCGAGAATCTCCAAAGGCCCAATCTTCCTGGCCTTAAGCTTGTTGTACTCCGCTGCAGAATAACGGTCCTTGGTAAGCACAGCATAAACAAAATCCCCCACTTCAAACTCCACCAAACGACGCTTCTTGTCGGCAGCTTGCTTATACTTTGCATTAGAGGCTTCCAAGTGCTTCCGCGTGGCCTTATGAATTTCCTGCAACTGCTCCATAAACTCCATAGCCTTCCCATGCACTCGTTTCAGATCAGGGACAGGAGCGAGATCAATAGGGGATCGCGGAACAAGTCCATAAACAATCTGAAATGGAGAAAAACCAGTGCTACGATTCAAAGAATGGTTATAAGCAAACTCTGCCTGGCTCAACTTCTGCTCCCACATCCCCAAATGTTCGCCCACGAGGCTACGTAGCAAGTTGCCCAGCGAACAATTCACCTCTGTCTGCCCATCTGTTTGAGGGTGGTATGCAGTGCTAAAATTGAGCTTTGTATTTGCCAACCACCACAAACAGCGCCAAAAATGGCCCAAGAAACGTGTATCCCTATCAGAAACAATAGAAGTAGGCAGCCCATGCAAACGATAAACCTCCGTGAAATACAACTGCGCAACTCGAACAGCATCAGTAGTCTTTTTACATGGAATAAAATGTGCCATCTTTGAAAAGCGATCCACAACCACAAAAATAGAGTCATTACCACGCTGGGTACGCGGTAAAGCAAGAACAAAATCCATACTTACATCCGACCAAGGCTGCGAAGGAATGGGCAATGGCATGTATAATCCTGCGTTAGTGGGAACACCTTTTGACACTTGGTAGACATGGCATGTTTGCACAAAGCGATACACATCGCGCCGTAAAGTAGGCCAAAAATAAGACTCCGCCACCAACGCAAAGGTCTTATCTCGCCCCACATGCCCCTCATTATGCAACTCTGCTATAATTTTAAGGCGCAAGCTTGATTCGGGAATACACAATTGGTTTCCTTTGAACAAAAAACCGTCATGGACATGAAACACAGACTGCTTCCCCTCTGTTACTTCATGCAATATACTGGAAAAATATGAATCAGCAGCTGGCAATTCACGTAAAGAATCAAAACCAAGTACCTCAGTACGCATAAGCGTAAGTAAGGAAGAACGTCGACTAAGCGTGTCTGCCACTCGGTTCAAAGCTCCAGCCTTGCGCTTGATCACAAAAGAGAACTGTTGGACATATGCAGCCCACTTGGCATGGCGAGTAGACAACTTGTCTTGGCTATTGAGATGCTTGAGGGCCTCATGATCAGAATACAAGACAAAGTCGTTGTGAATAAGGTAGTGATACCAATGCCTCAAAGCTTGCACCACAGCATAAAACTCAACATCATATATACTGTAATTCATCCTCGCACCATTAAGCTTTTCACTAAAATAAGCCACAGGCTTGGAAGTTTGGCTAAGGACAGCCCCAATCCCTACCTTTGAAGCATCGCAATGAAGCTCAAAAGGCTGTGTGAAGTCTGGGAGAATCAAGACCGGAGCGGTTGTAAGCCTCTGCTTGATCAAACATAATGCCTGTGTTGCCTCTTCTGACCAAGTGAAATGCCCCCCTTTCATACACTCTGTGATTGGCGCCATAATCGTACTAAAGTGCGGTATAAAACGGCGGTAAAATGATGCTAAACCATGGAAACTGCGAATGTCGAACAAGGTTTTAGGCTGAGGCCACTGCTTGATCGCCTGTACCTTTGACTCGTCCACTGCTATCCCATCTTTTGATACCACATACCCAAGAAATAGGACCGAATCCGACATGAACATACACTTTTTCAGGGCACCAAACAACTTCTCCCTTCGTAGAACTGAAAGCACCTCCCGTATATGCTGCACGTGTAAGTCTGGAGTAGCACTATAAATCAGAATATCATCGAAATACACAACTACCGACTTACCAATGAATGGTCTTAACGCTTGGTTCATCACACGCATGAAAGTGCTGGGTGCATTTGACAAACCGAAGGGCATGACCAGCCACTCGTACAGGCCTTCTCGAGTCTTGAAGGCAGTCTTCCACTCGTCCCCAGGCCTAATCCAAATTTGGTGGTACCCACTCTTCAAATCCAGCCTTGTGAACACCTTTGCACCCGCCAATTGATCCAGCAAATCATCCAATTGGGGAATTGGAAAACGATACTTGACGGTGATCTTGTTGATGGCCCTGCTATCCACACACATCCTCCAAGTCCCATCTTTCTTGGGAGTTAGCAAGGCAGGTACTGCACAAAGACTAAGGCTTTCACGAATGAAGCCCTTGAATAGTAACTCCTCAACTTGCCTTCGCAACTCTTCATGCTCTTTTGGACTCATACGATAATGAGCTCGATTGGGTAGACTCGAACTTGGCACAAGCTCAATCTGATGTTGAATGTCCCGCAGAGGTGGCAACCCTTCCGGTAGTTCTTCCGGAAACACATCCGTAAACTCCGCTAGAAGAGGCTTAATAATTTCTGGAACCCTTCCATCCGTTCGGTCTTTTTCCAGCTCCTTTCCAATCAACACAAACATAATCCCAGACTCAACAAATTCCTCTTCTAAAGCCGCCCTTGTTAAAAGATTGGTACCCTCCCCTGCAGAAGGCTTGGGTACTGTTTCTTTTGATGGCAAAAGGACAATCTTTGTGCCCTCGAATACCAAACTGTATGTATTAGCCCCTCCATTGTGCACCACTTTTCGGTCGTACTACCACGGACGCCCCAATAGGAGGTGGCAAGTGTCCATAGCCACAACATCACACCATATTTTATCTTTATACTTTGAACCAACTGAAAAAGAAATCAAGCATCGTTTAGAAACCTTTACCTCACTGCCCTTCTTTAGCCACGATAATTTGTAAGGGTTGGGGTGTGGCTCTGCCTTCAAGTTCAGTTTCTGCGTAGCCTCCTCAGACACCACATTCTCACAACTGCCGGAATCGATCACAAATCGACAAACCTTGCCACCAATGGTACAGGTTGATTGAAAGATATTGCTGCACAACCATGACTCCTCATCAACTTCCCGTGGAGCAAGACATGTCCTTCGAACCACCAGTAACGGCCCACTATCTCCCATTACCTCTTCCTCCCCAATTATTTGTTCATCGCTGCCATCGTACGCAACGTCCTGCTCATACCCAGCAGCTACCTCCTCTTGCAACTCATCTGTCTTTATAAACAAAGCCTTTCCTAGACGGTCGCCCTTCCTACAATCAGCAGCACGGTGCCCTGGCTCGCCACACTTATAGCATTTAAAGCCAGAAGTCGTCGTCTTGTTTGCCATGGGCACTGCGGGTTGGGAAACTACTGCGCGAACCGGTGGCGCAGCCCCCGCAGGTGCTCGAACGACATTACTGCTCCAATTAGCCATCGCCGGCCTGCGATTGAACCGCCTCTCCAACACTATAGCCCGCTGATGGGCATCAGAAACAGAATACAACTCATACACATTTAGCTCATCCTGAAACTGTTGACGTAAACCACCAACATACCTCGAAATCTGTTGTTCCTCTGTTTCTGTAAGATCAGTCCTGGCCACGAGTTGAAAGAACTCGTTGGTATAGTCATCGACAGAGCGCGTGTTCTGTCGAAGATTCTGTAACCGTTGGTACATTAGGCGAGAATAGTTATAGGGTAAGAAAGCAACGCGCATCTTCTTCTTTAGTTTTTTCCATGAAGTAATCTTCGCCTTTCCATGCCTCTGCCTGGTGATTTTAAGTTGCTGCCACCACGCAGAAGCCCTTCCCCTAAATCTAGTAGCCACAAGTGGAACCCTCCTGTCCTCAGAAACCTCTTTGAAATCCAAGATCTCGTCGATGGCATTCAACCAGTCCAGGAACTCCTCCGGCATCAGACCGCCGTGAAATTCCGGTAAGTCAATCTTTAGACTTGACTCCCAGTAGTGAGAATCGCGGTTGTGCGCCACGACTCCCTGACCCCTCCCCCGTTGCTGATAGTGACCAGCAAAAGGGTTGGCATCCTCATCACCCGAAAAATCATCCTCCTCGTGGAAGTTAGATCTACCCGGACGACGTCGAGGCGAGCTTGCAACTTCTAGAGCCTCAAGGCGTTGCACGACCGTCTCAAGTACCGCTCCTAGTCGCTGAAACCCTTCCTCCATCCGGGCTTCTCGAGCAACCTCATCCCGTTCATAGATTTCCTCAACAGCGGATGTCCGACCTCCTCTGCCACCTCGACCTCCAGCACGTCCTCCGGCCATAGTCAGGATTGGAACGAGAGCTCTGATACCAACTGATGCAGGGAAGCGTATGATTTAACTGAACTATTCGCACAAGCAAACCACGAACAAGTATGAACAAGAGGTACTCCCTCTATGAACACACAAAATGAGATAAATCTCGATTTTCTTTAATCAATAACAACCAAGTTATGCCGTAGGGCTTACAAGGATACTTATAGGGCAAAGAAACCCTAGACCAACTAGGAAACTAATAAACTTACTAATCAAGCCGAAATTTAAGAAATCACAAAATTACCAAAAAAATGGTAATTCAGGAATCAACTGCAAAATTAAATACTAGGCGAAATAAGAAAAATGCCAAAACAAACGACAACTAAAACAGAATTTCCTATCAAAAGTTATTAGCAAAAAATGATTTAGTTAATATTCACTAAATCTCCTCTCAAAGGAAACAGGACATTAGTGAATATTAACTAATTTAGAATTAGTGAATATTCAATAATTTAAACATTCTGCCGTTATCACCCCGCCTCCAGTTTGGTTTGGGCTGTGCTCGGTCCATTCGCTCGAGGAACGTGGACGCGATCCGCTCTACATCAACAACACTCTCAAAGAGAAGAACAATAGAGGTGGCGACAAGGTTTCACTTAGTCTTGATGAGACTAATTTAAGAAGTACGTAAAACTAGTGTGATTCGAAAGCTAATTTAAGAGTGTTTTTAGACCACCACCAATAGGTGCCCAACACCTTTCTCCACACACGAATATGTGATGAAGAAGGGATCGAGTTGGGGAATCACGTGGCGGAGCCCCAGGCCCACTGAAAAATTGCTCCTAAAATCTACCTTATTGAACTTGTCCTTTTCTGTGTATGTATATTTCTTTGATTTTTATCTAAATCTTAGATCGTACGTGAATATACATATTTCAGATTATCAAACATCTGCTTAAGTGGCTGACAAAAAAAGAAGAAGAAAACACGTGGTGTGGCAGTGAGCCTGGTCAATTGATGGATGTGAATGCAAGAAATGGAAGTGGGTGGACGGCGCTGGATATTCATTTCCGAGTAAGCAAGAGTGAAGCTAGTGAGTATCATGGCATCGGAGGCCTCCTGCATGAATCTGGGGTTAAAAGATCCGACGAACTTTTTTTCCCGTTCGATCCTTCTTGGCAGAAGAAGAAAAAGGATACATTAATGATTGTATCATCGCTAATGGCGACGATGTCGTTCCAAGTCGGGATCAACCCTCCTGGCGGTGTTTGGCAAGATACATCAGCAGGACACGAAGCCGGGAAAGCTGTAATTGCTTATACCAATCCCAAAGCGTATCCGTACTTAATGTGTTTCAACACGGTAGGATTCCTTCTGTCTCTGACTACCATCTTGGAGCTCATTGTTGTTCTGCCAACGCAAAAAAGGGCTTTTGGGTTTATTCGAGCTGGGATCTCGTGGTTGACGATCATGATCATGGCGTTCGCTTATACCTTTTCTGTCATTGTTGTCTCGCCCATGGAGATGTTTAAGTCCATAAACCTTGTCATTTTTGTTACTGTTATACTGTGGGCCGTTGGGGTAACATTTCTCCGCGTACTACCATACCAAGTTCAAGTGCTACTACTTGTCGTGATAGGATGTCCACTGTGGGTGCTATGTCTACCTTTTCTAGTTATAAGAGCTTTGATTGCACTTACAAGAGCTGTGATTGGATTTCTCGCTTTGCTTCTATGTATAAGTGTCCTGTTCTCTGGAGGTACGGCCTCAACACCAAATCCAACTGCAGCTAGCCAGAACGACTCGACGAGTGTTTCGATCCCTGAGTAATTATTCAATGGTCTTTGGCAGTGCCACGTTCGTGTCTTAACACTCTTCTTCACCACATATTCATGTGGGATCTGTACGTTTTATTCTGAGTAGAAATGTGTATTGGAAATTAAATGGTTTTAAGTCACTATGTGTCGGTGTCCCAAGAGCACCCAATAATTGTTCTTCGATTATGTCATGCCAGTGAGTTTTTTTATGGTAGGAAAGTGTGCGCTGTAAGACGCTTTTTCTTTTTGCGTGTCATTGTTGTATTTGTACTTTGTGGTTCTGCTACAAATTTAAGTTAATTGTGTCGTGAATCTAATAAAATTTGTGTTATATTAATATTCTTTCCGTCTCATTTTTTTGTTTTGTTTTTGTTTCATGTACTATTTTAGAATGTCCCAAATTTTTTTTGCTGTCAAAGAAAAGTCAAAGGAAGAGGTGTGTAAATTTTCATAAACTAACCCTCATAAATGATTAAAAATACCTTTAAAATAGAGAATATGACGTAGTATTAAAAATTTGATTAAACTTTACCAGCATTTATTTTATATTAGGTCTCCTAAAAAGGTGAGTGTTCACGCAACAACCAATAGGTCCAATATGGGATGGGGGAAGAGTATTTTAGAGTATCCATACTCATGAGTGCCAGTTTACCATTGCCAATTTTTGGTAAAGAATAGTGTCATGATTTTGTCAACGCAAGATTCAAAATTCCAGATTTTTAACAACTTTGGGCATGTTTGGCATCAAACCCACTTTGACAAATTTGGAGGGCTGGGTCCTACAAAAAAATATTGGAACCGTTATTATTATTATTATTTTTGCATTTTTTGCAAAATAGTTTTTCAAGGTCTTTTTAAAAATTAGTTTAATCAGATATTGATAAAGACTCAATATAGATTCGATTTTTGGTCGTGTCGTGCAATTCAGATTTTTCTCCGGCTTTCGTGATTTTCGTCGGAGAATTCTTTATAGACAACGTATAGAAATAAAAATAACCCATGTAGATATATCTAATCTTTTATCAAGGACTCTGAGGTGGGTTCCACACCCCCTTCATATTTTGCACAGGTCATGGGTGTCGTGATCGAGGTGTTCCGTTGTAGGTGTGGGGTTTCAGGGGGAGCTTTTTAATTTCTCTCTCTCAACTGCTAGTTTTGTGAATGATTTTGGAGAAATTTTTCGGTGCCGGGTAGGTATATTACATGTGGTATCCGTTCAGCACATTTGAGTCGTCCAATATACTTTTAGACGGTTCGGATTGAAACACTCTTTCTCCTGTCCCCAAACACTTTCTCTCTCCAAATCCGAGATGTCCAAAAACGCAATGAACGGCTCGGATGTACTGAGCGGGCGCCACATGGTACCCACCCGCCACTGAAATTTTTTCCATGATTTTGCCATATTGGCTGAAATTTTAAGTTGGGGTGAACCCTCCTGACTCCCGATGGTGTCTGGATTGACAATTCACCAAAACACAAAGCCGAGAAAGCTAGGATTGACAATTCACCAAAACACAAAGCCGAGAAAGCTATAATTGCTTATACCAATCTGGCCGAAAGCATACCCATACTTAATGTATTTTTAACGGTAGGAGTCCTTCTATCTTTGACAACAATCTTGGAGCTCATTTTTGTTTTGCCAGGGGCTTTTGGATTTATTCGAGCTGGGATCTCGTGGTTGACAATCATGATCATTAGGGGCGAAGTTATGTTGGGGCCAGGGACTGGGGTTTTTGGGTTTATTCAAGCTTGGATCTCGTGGTCGACAATCATGACCATTAGGGCCGGATCTAGGTATGGGAGCTGTTGGGATTAAACGTGGAAGCACCTAAGAACTGAGATTCAAACACAACCTTAATCGCAAACAATGGAAGTATGATGAAAAATAAAATAGAGGATCCCGTTCTTTTACTATGAGAATTTTCGTACAAGTAAACTTGAGTATGAAATAATCCACACTCAACCCCTATACACACACTCATACAAAAACATACTCTCTCCAAGTACTAGACTTGATCCTTGCACACACTGCTTTTCACCTCCCTCCCTATTTCGGAAAGGGTTTTGTTAATGTATGCCCTAGGGGCACATGTTAGTACTCATTTAATGATGGCTATTGTATCAAGAATTGTATTGGAACTCTAAAACGTAATCAATTAGTCAGGCAACATTTACAAGGATAAAATTTTATTTATGATGAGACCAAATTACCCTTTTTACTTTTCACTCCATGCATGCTATCTTTTCAACTCCTTTTTATTTTTATGGATTATTGATTTATCTTGACGAGAGAAATTATAAAAGTGTTTTTTTTTTTTTTTTACTCTTACCCAAATATTTTTGGAATATCTAAGATATAGCCTGATATTAGGTAACAGTCATAATTTTTTACTCTTACGATTTCTCTCATCGATTTCTCGTAGTACTTCTTAAATAACTTGTTTCGCAATGTATTAGTATTTAGTTATTAAAAGAAGTGCTAGGATTTATTTTCCTTATTTTGGGAGGTTTTGGGGCATTTCGAGTTTTGTCTTTATTCAAAAAAAAAAATTTCCTTTTGTTGGTTTTACAGCAAATTTTTATGGATTATTAATTCGTCTCGATGAGAGAAATCGTAAGAGTAAAAAATTATGACTGTTACCTAAATATTCAGGCTATATCTTAGATATTTCAAAAATATTTGAGTAAAAGTAAAAAAAATCACTTTTATAATTTCTCTCGTCAACATAAATCAATAATCCATAAAAATTTAGCATAAAATTACCAAACAAAAAAAATTGAATAAGGGGAAAACAAACAAAAAAGCCAAAAAAAGCTAACTGGAGACTTTCATTGAATTTTTCAAGCTTTCACTGTAGCTCTTTTCTTCATTTTTTCTTGCTTAGAGTTCTTTTTTTTTAATTCGCGCTTAGAGTTCAACGGAACAAAAAAATTAGTTGTTTTTTTATACCATTTTGGTGACTGATAAGGAGTACTCATAGGGGTGTGTTTTTTTTTTTTTTGGGTTAAACCCGTAGGAGTTTAAAGACCCAGAAAAATAAAAAGGAGTTGAAAAGATAGCATGCATGGAGTGAAAAGTAAAAAGGGTAATTTGATCTCATCATAAATAAAATTTTGTCCTTGTAAATGTTGCCTGACTAATAGATTACGTTTTAGAGTTTCAATACAATTCTTGATATAATTGCCATCATTAAATGAGTACTAACATATGCCCATAGGGCATACATTAACAAAACCCTTCCGGAAAAAACACTTCCACATGCCATTATATAAGCATCCACCCACCTATGCATTAATACTCACTCCGTCCCAATTTGTTGGTACTCTTTTGGAGTGCGTGCTATTTTTTAATTAATTATATCTTATAATCTATAATCTTTTAGGTGATTTTAAAAATTTTGTATAAAAGAGCTAATTGAGATCTATTCAACAAGATCCATATGTGATATAAAAAATATTATAAATTAAGCGATATAGCCAATTTCTTGAGACTTTTAAAAAAGGAAAAAAGACCAAAAATTTGGGACGAAGGGAATAACATGATTCATATTGCTGGAACTTTTACTGGAAGTTAGCCCTGAGATGTGCACAGTTTGTGATCGAGAAGGTAATAACCCTCTTCATATTGCTGCCACGAATGGTAATGTCAAAGTATTGGAGGTGTTGGTTCAGACCAATCCCCAGGCAGCTCGAGTTATGGTGGATCGAGGTGACAATATTTTGCACTTGTGTGTAAACTATATATGGAGATTTACAGAATTGATACGAGAATCAAGAAATCAAGAACAAAATTCATGACTCAAAACATTCTCTCTGTATTTTTTATTCCCACCGAATGAGTTACATCAAGTCCTAATCTGAGTATATAAGCCCCCTCACTAACTGCCAGCTGGGCCACTACTTGTTACAACAGAATTACAACAGAAACGTGAGCCAAGACAGCTCAGCTAACAAGCCACCATAACCAAGCTAACTAACTCTCAACTAATTCTGACTTTAGCACTAATTACACTAATGATTTTTGCTAACACTATAATCAGTTTGCTAGTCTAAAACTACTCCTAGACAGAATTAGAGGTAAAGAGTTCGTCAATTCTACTGACCTCAATGGCAACAACATATTGCATCTTGCAGTTTTTGGTAAACGACATGAGGTACGTCCATATTCAAACTTTTTATTGTTAAATTTTTTGCAATATTTTTTTGGTCAATGTAAAATAATTCCATTCATAAAGCCTAGCCAGCAACACTAACTGAGGACTCTAGCTTAAAGTAAAAGCAAAATAATAAATGATACTTCTAGCAAAAATGCTAGGCTTGCAATAAAATTTTACAACATAGTTACAATATTTTTACACGTAAGCGTTGGGGTTCTTGAACTTAGTATGTGTAAGGATGTTCATGGCCCCAGTGATGACATGTATGAATGTTGTAACTATGTTGTAGGATTTTGTTGTAAGCCTATCAATTCTCATATGATGTCTAGCCTAAGCTCTGTAATACGATTTCGGGATTTTCGAGGCAAATAGGAAATACTTTTGCAGTAGTACAAGTATAGAATAATGACTAAAAGCGATAGTATTGTGCACATCCCGATTGTTGATATTGGCAATCAACGGTTGGACGGTTGAGATTAGGCACAACACCGTGCAATCCGGACCATTGATTGTCGAGATCTACGGTTGAGATGTGCACATCACGGTGTGCACAACACCTTCCCCGGGTTCTCCGAAGTGTTAAAAAAATTCAAATTCCAGTTAGGAAATTAAAAAGAACGTAACTTTGGAATCTCATCCAAAAAAACAAACAAAATACAAGATAAAAAACCCTTGGATTTGAGGTCGAAGGAAAAGAGTCCTCAAATGGAGAACGAGTGGCTTATTTAAAAGAAGGAAGACCTTTACAAGGGATGAAGTGATGAAGGGAAGAAGAACAACACTCTTGGAGAGGATTGAAAATCTATAACCCAATTCTCTTAAATACTTTTTATTCAAAAAGCAAGTTTAGAGATTTTCACTATTCATTCAATGTCAATCCTAAATCTCTTTTTTCATCTCTATATTTTTCCCTCCCAAATTTCCCTCCAAATTTATTACTCCAATCTCCCTCCAAAAATCTCCCACCAAAACTCTAACTTCAATCTCTAATTTTTCCACGTAAAGCACTATATTTTCCACGCACACATAGGCCTGTTAATGGACCGGATCTGACAAATCCGAATCCGATAAGACTCGAATCTAATAGTGGTAATCCGAATCCGAAAAATTTAGATCCAATCCGAAAAATTCAGATCCGATCTGAAAATCCGAATCCAATCGGAAAATTTTTTTATTTCAAAAATTTTAGCAAAAAAAAATTATTTTTCAAAAAAAAATTTAAAAAATTTAAAATAAAAATACAACTTCTTAAACATTTTTTTTCCAAAATAAAAAATTTACTTTTTTTAAAAAAAATTAAAAACAAAAATTAAAAAATAAAGTTTGGATCGGATTGATAACGGATGTAATCCGATCATATCTGATCCGTATTTGAATTACCGGATTCGATTTTTCGGATCAATGTTATCGGATTCGGATCGGGTTCGGATCAAATCCGAATCCATTAAGAGGCCTACTTCCACAGACACTCCAATGCATCTGATTAACTACATAGAAGAAGAAATGGCAGCATGGGAGGAGGAAGATGATCAGATGGCAGTAAAGTGGAGATTTCACCAAGGCTCCGTTCAGTTATCGAGAAAGTTGTGTGGAAAATTAAAGTGAAGTGAGGTGATGTAACAACCCGGATTTTTTGGTACGTTAAATAAACATTTATTGAACATCAAAAGAGAGTCTGGCTCTTCATTACTTCATAACTCCCAATGGAGTCCAATATTTGTACAAGGAAAGGATTTAGGGTTCCTAACTACAGCTCGGAACGCTCCTCCATCCTAGCCAGTTCCTCGGCTCCAAAAGCATTCAAAGTGTATAGCTCCTTTTGATCATCTACAAGGTCTGACACATTATACCAGCGTCGCCACCGATATAATATGTCAAGGTCACCAAAGGTAACACCATAAGCTACGAAAGCTCAGCAGAACAATCCCAAACCCACTAACCCATAACTTACACATAGCAGGTCAACAAGCCAGATGGTAACCAAACTAACACATGTGCATTCAACAACTTCACATACAATAACACATGCATAATCATTACTCAACTAGCATAAGTGTCCGTGTATTTGAGTTTCTCCTACGCGACTCATTGTAGACCGTTTCACCATTTCATCAACGTTTTTGAAAATTCTTTTCACTTCCAAATCAACATTTCGAAAATCATTTTTAACAAACCCAACCTTGGTTCCACCGCGCCGGGTTCCCGAGTATCCTCACAATGGTTCCGCCGTGCCGGGTTTCCATTGGCATACATTTGCATTGCCTCCTCTCCGCGGATAACCAAGCTACACACCCAACCTCGGTTCCGCCGCGCCGGATTCCCGAGTATCCTCACAATGGTTCCGCCGCGCCGGGTTTCCATTGGCACATAACACACACACTCACATAATGCACCAACATTTGGTCATTATGTAGTTTCAAAAATATTTTATCATTTGTAACACACATTTCCACAATGGACAATTCCGGCCACATTGCGTTTTCAAAACACACATTGTCTTTAACACACCCTAGGTGTCATGTTTCTATTTTTTTGATTTCCGTGTCTCGTTTTCATGCAACGACTCCGCGGTAGGACTTTCACATATAAATCATTCATTCTAATCTAAACTAACAAGATCATCTAACTCTATATTAATTATCATGCTCAAATCACCAATTAAAGCATAACGCCACATGTACGGACGCCCTTGGATTGGAAATCCACTTATGCTTTATCAACAACTACAAGTAATGCAAGCAACAAGTAAGCAACTCATAACTTTCTAAAGATCAAAATACGAATACTTCTAATCCAATTCATACTTTCAAAAGCCGTTCTTTCTTCCTTTGTAGGAACTTTAAAACAACAAATGTTTATACCAAATCCGTTCTAATCACATTTGTGGGAAGTTCAAAGTAGCATATATTTATTGACGTAGAAATTGTTTGTTCAACATGTTCATACTTCCTTCGAAATTT
This sequence comes from Rhododendron molle, assembly GCA_025413875.1. Classification (NCBI taxonomy): domain Eukaryota; kingdom Viridiplantae; phylum Streptophyta; class Magnoliopsida; order Ericales; family Ericaceae; genus Rhododendron; species Rhododendron molle. The sequence continues at coordinate 4,679,572 of CM046388.1, read as the reverse complement.
TAGTAAAACAAGTTTGATAACTAATCCTTAGTATCTTAACTTAACATGCATTTAAACATAACATACAAGCTTGTACTTAGGGAAAAATGTTTAGAGATTAATCTTCTATTCTTAGAGTTAGGAAGTATAGGAAAAATCTACCGTGATCCGAAACTAGTCGGGGCCGAGTAAGCTAGTTGAACAAATTCTATGGGCGGTGAAACTTGCAAATCTGGACCAAATTTTGGATGGCAGTAACTCGGTCAATATTTGGCTGAATAGGATCGTTCTTGGGTCGAGATCGAAGCTCGAGAAGTGCTCTACAACATTCGTGAAGGAAGTTGATCCTTAAAACGACTTTAGGTAAGAAAAAAAATGGTAATAAAGGAAGTGACAGTAAGCTGTCTGGATTCTGGAATTTGAGATTTTTACTGAACTTTGGATGGCAATATCTTAGTCATTTGTTGACCGATTGGGGTGGTTCTTGTGTCTAACTTGAAGGTCTCAAAGTACTCTACAACATTCCCGAAGGGAGTTGGTTCTAAGGACTACTCTAAGCAGGAGAAAAATGGAGGTATGTGAAGGGCAGTAAGATGATTGGAAAACAGAAAATGGTTTCTAGAGAGAAGTTGGAGCAAGGAGTGAAGGTGTGAGTTGAAATGGGAAGTGAGGGTCCTATTTGTAGGCAAAATTCTTGGCTTTCTCTCCCTCTCCGTGGCCGGCCAACTCTCTCTCTCTTTACCTCTCATGATTTTGGTTCATACCTTGTCACATCACACTCATTACACTCCAATCTCTAGTCACATCAAGTCATTTCTCCTCCAAATCTAAGTAATGATGAGGGTCCAAACAATGATGGAGTGTAGTCATGTCAACTATTACCGTATTCTTATTGTCTTATACGCATTAACCAATGGACAATAATTTCCCTAACATTTATAACCCAATGGACAAAGAGGTAAAGGTGGGGAATAGTGACAGTTACTATTCTTGACAAGACATAAAGGTGTCATGATGACTAGTACTCTGCTCACATGGATTGGGATACGTACAATGATACGTATACTTCTAATCACCTTATGAACTAATGGGTAATAATTTTCCTACTTTCTATTACCCAATGGACAGGTAATCATGTCATACTATTCATGACATGACAAGTTAAAGGTACTATGATGACATGGCTTTAACTAATGGTCACTAACTTCCCTAGGTTTTATTATCCACTGGATATGTAATCATGTCACACTATTCATGAAATGACAAATCTAAAGTATAATGATGGTTAGTCAAGTCATGTTATTATCCAATGGACAATAGTTTTTCTAGTTTCTATTACCCAAGGGATAAAAGTTTCCCTAGCAATTATTGACCAACGGTCCAAGGAAGAACAATCATGGAAGGTAAGGCTTGATAAGTCACATCATGGAGTACAATGATTGCTTTTGACTAGACTAGTCAACTTGGTATTCTTTATTCTATTATCCAATGGTTAACCATTTCCCTAACAACTCTTATCCAATGGGTAAGGATTTCTCTAGCACTTATCGTCCAATGAATAAACGTTTTCCTAGAACTTATCGTCCAATGGATAAAGATTAAAAGGTTCAAATGGTCCATCTAGGGTTAGGGCAACCTAATTAGACTTGGGATCCAAGTGATTAGGTTAACTATCTAGTTGGAATCTAATTCTACTTGTCAAGTAGGATTTCAAGCCAAAAAATATAATTTAAAGATATTATTTACTTACTAGAAAAAATATACGAGTATGTTTACAAGTATACTAGTCATGGGAGAAGGACTAGATTGTCCGGAGTAAAAGGATTCAATTTTACAAGTTTCAAATCTAATTATGATGAATTATTAGAATTTAAAAGGAATTTTTAAAAGCAATCCAAGTAATAAATATAAAATTCAAATATTTAACGAAAATTTTATTTACCAAAAATCAGGGTCGTTACAGGTGAAGTAAAAGAAAAAAAAATTATTTTCCTGTGAATGTTCATTTGACAAAAGAATTTTGCAAGAAAAATTAAGGTTTAGTTGTTCATTTGTCAGGAAAAAGAAACTTTCGGGAAAATTTTGTGAGTGTTCACTCATTTTCCTTTTCTCGCGACGCAAAATCCTGTATTTTTTGCAGGATCACTTTTGCAGGAAAGTAATTCCTGCAGGAAAACTTAAATTGGTAAGTCCTAGAAGTTTCCTGTCAACTGAACACTAGGAAAGTTATGGGAAAATTGATTTTTCCATACTTTCTTGTTTTTTCTTGGCAACTGAACGGGGCCCAAGGGAAAAAAATTTAGCTATCATTCTCTACATGTTTGGAACATCTCTATAAACAGAAAAACAAATTTATAGAGCTTGATTGGTGCAATTTTTTTCTCTTATTTATTAGAGAATCAATATAGAGCTTGATTGGCGTAAAACTAACGTTATTTATCTCATGTTTAATTGAACTAAATAAGTTTGTTTTTTTGAATTGTCTTAAATTTTCAAATTTTTGTTAGTTTTGTATCAAATTTATTATAAAAAGATTTTCACTTAGTCTCGATGAGAGTAATTTAAGAAGTACAATTTTATGATTCCACAGCTAAAAAATTGTTTACGAAAACTACAATTATAGGGTACTCGTAGACGACCACCAATTGGTGCCCAACACCCTTCTCCACACACGAGTATGTGATGGAGAAGGGTGTTGGGGACCACGTGGCGGAGCCCCAAGCTCACTGAATATTTACCTCCTAAAATCTACCTTATTGAACTTTTCCTTTTCTATGTATTATGTATGTATATTTTCTTTGATTTTTATCTAAATCTTAGACCGTGTATATACATATTTTAGATTATCAAATATCTGCTGCTTGAGCGGCCGAAAGAAAGAAAAAATGACGATGAGCTTAGTCGATTAATAGATGTGAAGGCAAGAAATGGAAGTGGGTGGACAGCGCTGGATATTCATTCCCGAGTAGCAAAGGGTGAAGATAACATTAATGAGTATCGTGATATCAAAGGCATCCTACGTGAATCTGGGGTTAAAAAGTCCGACAAACGTTTTTTCCCATTTGATCATGTTGGGCCCGGAGTGCCCCCATGAATTTGGTTACACAATGGCACTCCCTGCGACCGCTCTAAAAACAGACTTGCGGGTGCGATGTCGAATGCCATAAAAGACTTAATTGAAACCCTTCCTACTACCAATTGGTTTTAGAAGAGATGGTGGAAATGTAACGCCCCGGAATTTTGGGTACGTTAAATAACATTTTATTGAACAACAAAAGAGAGTCTGACTCTTTATTACATCATAAACTCCCAAAGGGTTCTTATATTACACAAAGGGATGGATATCTAAGGTTATCTACCGCTCCATCTCTTCTTCCATCCTAGCAAGTTCCTCAGCTCCAAAGGCCTCCAAGGTATACAGCTCCCCTTGTTCATCTAACAAGTCTGACACATTATACCAGCGTCGCCACCAGTATAATATGTCAGGGTCACATAAAGCAACACCATGAGCTTGAAAGCTCAATAGAATAATCCAAAACCCACTAACCCTTAACTTACAAATAGCAAGTCATGCATATATCATAAAGAGTCATAACAGTACATGCATTAATATAACAATAACAACAACAATGACACATCCGCATTCGCTATCTATCGTTGGTGTCATGTTTCCGTGTGTTTCTCCTACGTGACTCATCGTTTTGTGTCTCATCTATCATTTCCAAAAATCACACGCACACACCAATGAGCTACCAAGTCCGGCTCATTGGCCACATTGGCTACCAAGTCTGGCACATTGTGAACGCACATAACCAATAATAAGCTACCAAGTCCGGCTTATAGGCCACAATGGCTACCAAGTCCGGCCACGTTATCAAATCTTGCATTGGCTCCTCTCCGCGGATAACCAAGCCCAATCAATCAATGAAGCTACCACGTCCGGCTCCATTGGCCACGCATACCAACGTAAGGCTACCACGTCCGGCCACGTTATCACATCAACTCTTGCATTGGCTCCTCTCCGCGGATAACCAAGCCCACCTCACCAATGAAACTACTAAGTCCGACTCCATTGGCAACGCACACCAACGTAAGGCTACCAAGTCTGACCATTACGTAGTTTCCAAAATCCTTTTTATCCATATCAACCACTCCCTAAGTGTCATGTTTCTACTTTCTCGATTTTTGTGTCTCGTAATCATGCATAGACTCCGCGGCGGGACAAATCACGTTAAAGTAATCCTGAACTAAACTAGCAAGATCATCCAACTCTATTTAATCATGCTTGTTTACAACCACAAGTAAGGCAAGCAATCATGCGATCAAGTTCACAATCCTTGAAAAGGTCAAAATACGAATACTTCGTTTTGAAACAATACTTTATCTTTAAACGAAATCGTAACAACATATGTTTACTGACGAGTTAATCAAGTTGGGAAGATTCTATAAAACATGCATTCAATTATTCTCAAGATCAAAGTAAACTACGTAAAATAAAAGCATACGATCAACTTATCCATGTATACTACATATTTTTCTATCATGCTCATAAACTATACTTAGGATAAGTAGGTTCGAAGAACTCTACCGTTCTTCTTGGTGGTAGGGCGGCTATGGGAATTTCGTCGGAGTAACGGCTTACGGTGGACTTCTGGTAGCTTCGAAAGAGAAAGGTTTCTCTCGAAACTAAATCTTGACTATACTACTAAACTCTTGTGGATTGAAGGGTGGTGAAGTGGTGGTTTAGTGGCGGCTTAGGATGAGTTTCTTGAAAAACAAGAGAAGAACTTCAAGAACACTCAAGAACAAAGCAAGAACACTAAGTTTTCTAGAGAGAGAAGTTGAATGGTGAAGGTGTGAGTTGAAAGGCATGGAATGGATGCTATTTATAGGCAAAATGGAGCTTCCCCCTCACTCCACTTGGCCGGCCACTAGCTCTCTCTCTTTCCCCCATGGATTTGCTCCATAGTCTTGTCTTGTCAAGCAATAGTACTCCAACAAGTGCCACTTGGTCAAATAGTGTCAAAGTACTTCAACTTGTCAAAGTATAGCACACATACATCTCAATTTCCCCCTCCCTCTCATTCGGCCATGTCTCTCTCTCTCTTCCCCATGGATTTGCTCCAAGGACTTGTCAAATCAAGTCTTTCAATCATGCTATTGTAGACACCCCAATCTGGGCTTCCAGATTACTTTACTTACGGTATTTGATTCCCCGATGATGAAACGGATCAAGAACACTCTGAGAATGTCAAGTGTTTGAGCTTTGAGTGTTTGAAAAACCCTTGAACCTAACCTAACCCTAAGCCGCTTTCAAAAGCCAAAAACCTCATCGACCGCGCCCCGCAACCGTCCCGCGCCGAGCGCACCATCGCGAGACTCGACTCCATCGCGCGATGATGCGCCAGGCGCACTCGCGACAGACTCCACTCCATCGCGCGCCCGAGCGCACCTGTGACAGGTGACTCCTCACGAGAGTCGGCTGAGTCAAAGTCAAAGATTTGATTGTTGACCCACGCGACAGCTGTCACTCGCGCGACGGTCCCACTCCCTCGCGAGAGTCCAAAACGATCCACTTTCACCTTTTGCGGCCAGGTTGGTTGCTTGCACCGGGGTCTGAGGCTAGTTGAGCCCCGTTTTTCTCCACAGGACGAGTGCAGGTTTGGGGGACTACACCCTCACAACAACCTTTCCTATCACCTTTTGCAAGCCTTCACCACTAAGTTTTGGCCTTAGGCCTTGTTTGCCACCCCTTGCACCCTTCCAAGCCTCCTATAAATACCCCCCCTTGGTCTTTCATTAAAAAGGTAGAAAAAAAAGTTACAAAGTTTCATTTCAAAGGGTTTTTGCTTTGTACTCTTTTAAGCTAATAAAAGAGATACAAAGACACCCTGAACATAGCTTGTTCTTCTTCTTCCACTCAAACACTTCAATCAATCTCAATCTCAACTCAAAGTTCAAACACCTTTCAAACTCAAAGAACCAAAGGTATAGCTTGTCTTTGTTACGCTCTCCGCTCGATCTCTGAGGGAATCGGCAGGCCAAGGCGGTAATCAATACCGATCCTGGCCCTAAAGTCGGCAATACAAGAATTCGTGCCAAGCACTCCCTCGCGCGATAGACTCACATACGCGCGCGACAGTCCACTGTCTCGCGCGACAGTCCTCGTGGGGTTTGGGGGTGTTGGTTATTCTTGTTTTATCATGTTATTCATTGTTTTGAAGTATGATAGGCCTTTTAGCTCATTGCTTAGCATGTTAAAACACATAGACTAGCTTTTCTTGTTTATTTACTTTGTTGGAATGCTTCAGGTTGCATCCGACTGCATCGAGGCTTCGTGAGCATGCAAAGCAGCCTGGAAATCCGGCCCAGACACTTTCGGCGAGGACTCACTCGCGCGATGGTCCTCTGAGTCCAGTAACTGCCCTTGCATGAGCAGCTTGGCCCTTGGCCTTTGTTTTGATACCCCCATTGTTTAGGGGTTGTATTTCAATTTGTTTAGCTCCTGTTTATAATAATTTGTAATAATTATTTACTTTCGTACCTATAAAGCTGCTTGGTTTGCCTCACAGGTGTGCACTTTGGTCCTTCCAGAGCCGAAGGGGATAAAATTCAACTTTGTGGTGAGACTTGAACACTCACGGGAATGGGTGTATCGCGCGATGGTCCTTTTGCATGCACGTTGATCCATGCGTGCAAAGGTGGTGTCATGTGTGATACACCTATTCCATGAGCAACTTGGTTTATTCTAATCGGGGGGTTAAGTTTTATCCCGTTTCATATTTGCCATCCATCCATGCCATGTTTAGATCACATCTTGCAAACTTGTTACGGTTTTAATCTAACTGTTCCCCCGCCCTAACTGGCTAAAAATGATTAAAGAAGAAGAAGAATCACAAAGTTTTCACAAAATGTCTAAGGAGAGACCGATCTCCGGATAGCGAGAAGGGTGCCTTAAAACCCTTCCCCTCGTAACCTGGCTCCGAACCAGATATGGTTATGACGGATTTGGTGCCTACACTTTTTCAAATCAAATAAGCGCGATAGGTTCAAACTACGGTTCCTTGGGTGACGGACCTTCAAACCCAGTGGCGACTCTACTGTGTTTTCGCGGCGCTGCTCCGCTCGTGCTCCTCGACCCTATCAGACGGCCACTTGCTTGGAAAGCGAAATTCGGAGGCTCGCTTTGGAATCGAAAATTCCAGGGCATCTGCCACTGATGGCGACTCTGCTGGGGATAATCGAACTAATATTAATCCATACTTAGAGTTTAATACGTTTGTGAACAATCCCTTAAAAGTCTGTCAAAACGGTGAGTTTCGCGCTGTCGAAGGTTGGAATGGTGATTTAACAGGACCTCGTGTCCGGCCAATCTGATCTGGGACTTTTTCGATTGTTCACTTGCGTAGTTTCCTCTAAAGATGGACTAAATAAAGTGAGCCGAGCTTGAAAAGGCATTTTGTAAAATTGTGATTCTTCTTCTTCTTAATCAATTTCTAGCATTCATATGCATCGATGTGGGATAAGCCTCGTTGGATCGTTTTGGCAATCCGGCACGGTTTACCGGAGCCCGGGGACCTCGAATGAACAACAACCTTCGACGATGATGGGTCATGCTACCGTTTGACTGTTGCTCAGCGATATCGCGGGCGACGGGAGGTATATCTGTGGCCCTAGTCCGAGGAACCTGTTACGAACCAAAACCGGCCTTTGCATACACAAAGCATTAGAACTCTCCAAACTAGGACAGGTACCTACAGGGTAGGATCTACTTGCATCTAACCCCATATACTGTCTACGTGTTACTGCTTTCCCTATCGCATGTACTGTACGTACTTTGTTTTGCATAGGAGCATGCTTAAGGCGCTCTTTCTTTCGAGTTTGTCTTACATTGTCTCTAAGGCGTTGTTGGACCCGATGAGAAGTCGTTCATTCACGAATGTTCGTTATCAATCGCAAAGTCCTTAGTTCAATGAGACTTTGAGAAATCAAAATTTGCTAAATCCTCGGCTCATGCCTAATTGAGGATTCAAACGACAATTAGTAACAAAAAAGTATTTATTCTGTGTCACTGGCGCCACCAAGTTTGAATTGCGTTTTAACTATACACAACGTTTTTCAAGGTTAAGGTGCCACGTCATCAATGCCAAGTTGTTTCTAATTCAAAATTGAATCTTCAAAAGGGACTAGGCGAAGATTTAGTCTGTTTTGACATCTTTTAGGGATCTGTCGATCTACTCGAGGACACATCGCCGAAAAGAATTATGAGGATTTCTGACAACGTCTCAAATTCATGAGGCAAACTTGTCTCTAGAACTGTAAATACATAACATGTTGTTTTGCATAAGAGCATGTTTAGGGCGGCTTCTAGGTTGTCTCTCGCTTTCGAGTTTGTCTTATGCTAATTTGGACACTGCTAGACCCGATGAAAAGTCGTGCATCTCGATGGTGCATGTTGTTAATTTTTCAAGTCCCTAGATCAACATGACTTTGGGAAATCAGATCTTATTAAATCCTTGGCTCATGCCCGGTTGAAGATTCAACCAAAAATAAGGAACCACAAAGTGTTGATGTCGTGATATTGATGTCATTTTGGTTATCGTGCACAGCATGTACACCACCCGGCTAACGCACGTTGTCGCTGAAGCCACCCCGGTTAAGGTGTCACGCCATCAATACCGAGTTGTTCCAAGCTCAAAGTCGAATCTTCAAAAGGGACTAGTCGAAGACTTAGTCTGTTTTGACATCTCTTAGGATCAGCTTGATCTATTCAAAGGATACACCCTCGAAAAGAAATCTGAGGATTTTGGCAGCGTCCGAACATCATGAGACAGATTTGTCTCTAGTTCTAGAATCTAGGGTTGACACCGACAACGACGTGTACATTGCATTCTAATTGCTATAGGAGTGCCACTGAGCTTTCATTTATTTTACTGTCTAGTTTTACCGAGCAAGAGAGTACCGAAAGGAAGAGCCAAACCTGCTTGAGAACGTCTGCCGAGGCTGTTACACCTTTGCTTCCAAAGTCATATCTCCTTCCACGTTCATCAATCCAAAATGGCAGCACAAATGGAGCTGGTTGAGCTCAGGAAAGCTGTAGAGGAATTGGGTCACAAGATGGACAAGCAGATGATTATGGTCCAGGGACTCGTTGGCCTCGTTACCTCCACAATCCGCAGCCAGATATGGGGCTAGTCAAGGAACCTTCTCCAGCCTGTCACACTCCTGCATTTGGGATCAAGCTATGCTCGAAGGACATGTTCAAAGACCTGGCTGAGTTCCATGAGGCCAGGACCTACCCAAAGGAGGATGCTGGTTCCTTATTCACAACCATTGTCGAAAGGGAAGACATGTTTGGTGATGATTTCAAACCCAAAGGCAAAAGAATGTATCCTGTTGATAAGGCAATGCGGTGCAATTGCGAAGCAAACAAGGGTCCTGCTTTGAATTCTCAATTCACTCGCCGGAATTCACCAAGGACTTTCTCATGCTTCACTGCACCTTTGGACTCAGTTTATGAGAAGCTCCTCGATGCTGGTTCCATCAAGCCCCTCAATCCAACTCCTCTACCCAAAAATCCATCACCCAATTTCAAGCATAACCTTTATTGCACCTACCATCAAACGCCTGGCCATTCTACCAATGCCTGCTTCCGGCTTCGACATGCCATTCAAGATCTCATCGATTGTAGCACCATCACAACCCCACCTGCATCATTAGTCGATGTCAATCAGGTCCAAAACACTCAAAGCTTCCGAGCCCGAACCCAACCCTGGAGTTTCTCTGTCTTCGAGGCATCTCTATCTGCAGTAATGGAGCAGCTTTTCCAATCTGGGCATCTCAAGTCTTTGACCCCAACTTCTCCACCCAAAGTCCTACCAGCCAACTACAACGCCAACCATTTCTGTGCATTCCACCAAATGCCTGGCCATCTCACTGATAACTGCTATCGTCTTAGACATGAGATTCAAGACCTAATTGACAATGGCACATTTCAAGTTCCATCGAAGCCCAACCTCACTTCCAACCCCTTGCCTCAACACGGGTCTGACCCTCTGGTTGGTCAGATAACTATCAACTCCACTCAAATCAACCCGAACTCCAAGCCGGCTACATCCATCCTGTCCGAGCCTGAGGATAGGCTGCTGGCCGCTATTTGTGTGAATGAGGTTTTCACTGCTGACATCTGGATTGACAGTGATGAGGTGCTTGCAAATGAGAAAACTGACTGGCTGAGGTCCATTGATCAAAGGAGCATCAAGTAGGTTTGGTCGAGAAGCCAAAGGAAGCCAAAGTGCTGTTGCTTGGGCCTGACGCCCGCTGGATCCTACCTCTTTTGTAAAAGCTATGGGTAGCTTTTTAAATATTGCGTTTTCAAAACTGCGTCTAGTTTGCATTGGCATTTTGTCTGAGTCTGACACAGAGTCTTGTGTGTCTGTCTAAGTCTAGCTCTGAGTCGGAGTTCGTGCCTCTTGGCCCTCCACGTCGTAGATTTTGTTTCAAGTTTTGAGTCTGCTATACTTGGCAAACCCCATGGGTTTTTATGATATGCATCATTCTGCTTCTAATTACTTCGCTGGCTTTTATATAAAATGTGTCGACCCTGACGACGAAGGGATAGATTTCGATGGGATCATCCCCAAGGAAATGTGTTCACTCGCCAAAAGGGAAGATAAAAGGCATGCTCAGCCTATTAAAAGAAGAAGTAATTTTCAATAAACTTGAAAGACAAGTATAACCTCCCGAAAGGTTCAAAGTTGGTCCAAGCACCGCCCCCAGAAAAGCATTGCTCCCGGTCAGACAAACTCAAAGAATTCATCAAACGTCTTGGTGTGGTCTCAATAAGTCACGCCTTGCGTTGATCCTGAGACAAACAAGCATCAAACCCCTTGCTATCGGGTGCTAATCCAAAAAGCAGAAACACCAAAAGCTCCGGGCCTCATACCATGTTCAAAAGCAGCAACTGTGGCGTTCCGCCAATTACAAATGAGATAGTGTACAAAATGGCCCAGAGTAAGGCATTTCCAACTGAAGCACTCCTGACCCTGCGTCATCAAAGCCATTGTGTCTGGGGCTACAGCCAAAGATTGTCGACCTCGACAGCAACAAAATCAATACCTTGGTCAACCTGGATCAATTCAAAAGCTACTTTTCCCTGAGAGAAGCTCGTTGGGCTGAAAACCCCAAGGGTGGGCAGTTCCAAGCAAAAGTTAGAGCAGCCTGCTAGCCCAAAAACCTATGAAGGCGGTCTAGGCAAAAGTAATAGGCAATTTTCAAAGCTCGCTAGACCGAAAATCCGAATGGGCGGTACTAGGCAAAAGTTAGAGCGCAAAAGGAGAGGTAAACACACGAGTGAACCTAAGCCTGAACTACGTTTTGACCTGATTCCCTAGCTTGGGATACGTAGGCAGTCTCTCTTCGAGACTCGGTCACAATCTATCAATTGGATCCATGGTTGACGTTTTGGTACACATCAAAGGTCGGAGAGGATCAAATATCAAGCTGCATTGGAGGAACCAGAAGGGGGAAAACCTTTGTCTTTCAATTTTATTGCAAAGTACTTCTATTTATAGGTTGAGCATAAAGCCTTAAAATATTTGAAGCATAAAAAACAGAACGAAATGCTAGAAGCCTAATGGCTCACAGTTTATTCTAAGTTCAGTGAAGTCTGGTGTAAGCAACCGCGGCACATTTGTTCAAAGTGATGTGCGTTGATCTCAAACCTGCACGCGCTCTTTCAATTCCAGCGGTGGTCTCCTACTGCTCTCGAATGTTGTTCCAGGGGCTTTTGCCAAGTCTTGTCATACTATGCAAGTCATGTGGACTTAATGTGACTGCATGGGGGTGTCGGTTTCAGTCCGGGCCTATACGAGTCATCATCTGCGTCTTATGTTCGTCTTTGTGACATTTTTCCAGTTTTTCAATCAATTGTCGTGTCGAGATGCTTTCCTCGATTTTGTTTGTACAGGTCTTTGTGCCTTTTTGCGTCTCTCATAAGTGTCAGTTTCACCCGTCTAAGGAATGTTGTGATTTTTGGCCCCTTAATGCCCAAAACTTCATTATATTCTGTGTGCCTAAGGGTTCGCATTGTATCCTGGGGCTCTTTCTCCCTTTTCCATTCAAGCTAGGCGAGTTTGTACATGTGCGCATGTCTGTGTGTCGATTCAGGTCACTTGTCAATGCAAATTAGATATTAGTGGTTAGTTTTGACATTCTCTTCAACACTTGCAAAAGAGAGTCGATAAATTGGAAAATGCAATTTTTACATTGCTACCTCAGCTCCTGTAATCCACAAGTTATGGAATTTCATGAACAGCAAGGACTCGTCAGCCCAAGGCCAAGCAGAGCATCTCTGGGGCTGATCTGCCCAAGCATCGAAGAAAGGGGGCATGCAGGCCCAATCTCATTGCTAAATATCAACTGGGGCACGCTTGCCCGCTCAATGTCTATCTATCTGGGTGCACATCTCAGAAGTGTCAGATAGTACAGTAATGAGGCTCAGTGGTAGTCCTTAGGTGTCGTTGTCCTTCTAGGAGCCGCCCTACGCTGGCATCTGCATTTTCAATTATATTATACATGTCATTGCATATTGTGTATCAAATGTTGAAAGCAGGAAAATTCTATCAAGTGTCAAAGCACGCCTGTCCAGTATCAAAGGCAGCAAGTAAACAGGATTTTTGGGGATCATGCCTGTTGCCTGGTCACTTTTGTAACTACGGCCGGAACCGCTTCTTTGGGATAATGCAGCTGTGAGTGGGGTGTCACACGCCGCTTTCCTTTCTCGTTTTCCATGGCAACAGTCAAGCCTGCGACCTATACTAGCGCGCGCAGGTAAATTCAGGCCTGAGGCCCAATCAGCAGTTATCACCAATTTCTCCCCAGCAGTTATCACCAATTTCTCCCTAGCTGCAGTCCACCTTGTCTCTATCCATGTTATTATCAAGGATAACCACTGCTTGTGCTACTTGGATCAACTCAACGACAGCCGGTCCTGTCCATCTTCAACGGCTTGATCACTTTGTATAGCGATCTGCCCGTTTCAACTCAACGACAGCCGGTCCTGTCCATCTTCAACGGCTTGATCACTTTGTATAGAGATCTGCCCGTTTCAACTCAACGACAGCCGGTCCTGTCCATCTTCAACGGCTTGATCACTTTGTATAGCGATCTGCCCGCTTCAACTCAACGACAGCCGTCTGTCCATCTTCAACGGCTTGATCTCTTTGTATAGCGATCTGCCCGTTTCAACTCAACGACAGCCGGTCCTGTCCATCTTCAACGGCTTGATCACTTTGCATAGCGATCTGCCCGCTTCAACTCAACGACAGCCGGTCCTGTCCATCTTCAACGGCTTGATCACTTTGCATAGCGATCTGCCCGCTTCAACTCAACGACAGCCGGTTCTGTCCATCTTCAACGGCTTGATCACTTTGTATAGAGATCTGCCCGTTTCAACAACGACAGCCGGTCCTGTCCATCTTCAACGGCTTGATCACTTTGCATAGCGATCTGCCCGCTTCAACTCAACGACAGCCGGTTCTGTCCAATTTTCAACGGCTTTGATCATTGTGCACACCGATCTGCCTGTCTCAATCAACCCATCCAGTCTTCAGCGGTTCGATCATTTATACTGATGATCCCACCATGACTGCAGCGGTTTGATCATTTATACGATGATCATTTATACCCATCCAGTCTTCAACGGTTCGATCATTTATCGCGATGATCCTTCCACCACTGGCAACGGTTTGATCATTTATACCGATGATCATTTATACCCATCCGATCTTCAACGGGTCGATCATTTATCATCGATGATCCTTCCACCACAGCAACGGTTTGATCATTTATTCTGATGATCATTTATACCCATCCAGATCTTCAGCGGTTCGATCATTTATCTTGATGATCCTTCCACCCTGACTGCAGCGGTTTGATCATTTATACCGATGATCATTTATACCCATCCGGTCTTCAACGGTTTGATCATTTATCTTGATGATCCTTCCACCCTGACTACCGGTTTGATCATTTATACCGATGATCATTTATACCCATCCGATCTTCAACGGTTCGATCATTTATCGCGATGATCCGTTCACCCTGACTGCAACGGTTTGATCATTTTCCGATGATCATTTATACCCATCCAGTCTTCAACGGTTCGATCGTTTATCTTGATGATCCTTCCACCCTGGCAGCGGTTTGATCATTTATACCGATGATCATTTATACCCATCCGACTTCAGCGGTTCGATCATTTATACTGATGATCCTTCCACCCTGACCGCAACGGTTTGATCATTTATCTTGATGATCATTTATACCCATCCGGCCTTCAACGGTTCGATCATTTATACCGATGATCCTTCCACCCTGACCGAACGGTTTGATCATTTATACCGATGATCATTTATACCCATCCGCCTTCAACGGTTCGATCATTTATACCGATGATCCTTCCACCCTGACTGCAGCGGTTTGATCATTTATACCGATGATCATTTATACCCATCCAGCCTTCAACGGTTCGATCATTTATATCGATGGTCCTTCCATCACATGCCTCGCAATGGCTGATCATTTATACTGATGATCGTCCCATCCAGATTGCAGCGGCTTGATCATTCCGCACATTGATCTCCCCGCCCGCCTTCACGATGTACCGGTCTGTAAAATTCCCCAGCGGTTTGATCAATCAGGACATTGATCTCTCCGTCCGCTTTCACGGCAACCAGTCTGTCAAATTCAATCCACAACGATGATCAGATTATCGTCCAATGATCCAGGTCGCTTCCAAAGGATTGTTCCTCGTGAGAGTCCGTCTTGGTCTGTCCCGACAACCACCCTCATTCTAGCCGCAGTGCATCTTCCAGTAGGCTTATTGCTCGGTCTCGGATGGTCTTTGATAAGGAGATTGGCTCGATTCCCAACAGATGGAATTTAACCCGCCTAACACGACCTACCCGTGTTTGTTGGAATACTTTGTGCCGAGGATAAGCTTGATCCTCAAAGAACGGCGGCTGTCGTCCACATCTGTAGCGACGACTGTCCGCCCAAATTCGATCAACAAGCGGCGATGCAATCGCCCACTTCTACTTCCATCCTGGCAATGGATCGCACGTCCATTCCACCAATTAGGTTCTGTAAGTATGCTTGTCTACTTTACTATTTTCTGCTCTGGATTGCCTTGAGGGGTGTCTAGAATTCTTTGACGTTACTTGTACCAAGTCAATGGTGCTTCAAGTGCCGTCAAAGAGGGGCTACTGTAGACACCCCAATCTGGGCTTCCAGATTACTTTACTTACGGTATTTGATTCCCCGATGATGAAACGGATCAAGAACACTCTGAGAATGTCAAGTGTTTGAGCTTTGAGTGTTTGAAAAACCCTTGAACCTAACCTAACCCTAAGCCGCTTTCAAAAGCCAAAAACCCTACTGACCCGCGCCAGGGCGCACCATCGCGCGAGACTCTGACTCCATCGCGCGATGATGCGCCAGGGCGCACCCTCGCGCGACAGACCCACTCCATCGCGCGCCAGGGCGCACCCTCGCGCGACAGACTGACTCCCTCGCGCGAGAGTCAGCCTGGGTCAAAGTCAAAGATTTGACTGTTGACCCACGCGCGACAGCTGTCACTCGCGCGACGGTCCCACTCCCTCGCGCGAGGGTCCAAAACAGTCCCTTTCACCTTTTGCCAGCCAGTTGGTTGCTTGCCTGGGGGTCTACAGGGCTAGTTGAGCCCCGTTTTTCTCCACAGGACAGTGACAGTGCAGGTTTGGGGGACTACACCCTCACAACAACCTTTCCTATCACCTTTTGCAAGCCTTCACCACTAAGTTTTGGCCTTAGGCCTTGTTTGCCACCCCTTGCACCCTTCCAAGCCTCCTATAAATACCCCCCCTTGGTCTTTCATTAAAAAGGTAGAAAAAAAAGTTACAAAGTTTCATTTCAAAGGGTTTTTGCTTTGTACTCTTTTAAGCTAATAAAAGAGATACAAAGACACCCCAAGAACATAGCTTGTTCTTCTTCTTCCACTCAAACACTTCAATCAATCTCAATCTCAACTCAAAGTTCAAACACCTTTCAAACTCAAAGAACCAAAGGTATAGCTTGTCTTTGTTCTGCTCTCCGTTCTGATCTCTGAGGGGAACTGGCAGGGCCAAGGCTGGTAATCAATACCAGTCCTGGCCCTAAAGTCAGCAGAAATACAAGAATTCGTGCCAAGAACTCCCTCGCGCGATGGACTCACTATCACGCGCGACAGTCCTCTGTCTCGCGCGACAGTCCTCGTGGGGTTTGGGGGTGCTGGTTATTCTTGTTTTATCATGTTATTCATTGTTTTGAAGTATGATAGGCCTTTTAGCTCACTGCTTAGCATGTTAAAACACATAGACTAGCTTTTCTTGTTTATTTACTTTGTTGGAATGCTTCTGGGTTGCATCTGGACTGTGCAGGCTCGAGCATGCAAAGCGATTCTGGAAATCCAGCCCGGGACACTCGCGAGGACTCACCGCCTCGCGCGATGGTCCTCTCGAGTCCAAAGACCGCCCTTGCATGAGCAAATGGCCCTTGGCCTTTGTTTTGATACCCCACTGTTGTGTAGGGGTTGTATTTCAATTTGTTTAGCTCTCCTGCTTATAATAATTTGTAATAATTATTTACTTTCAGCACATATAAACCGCTTGGTTTGCCTCCTGTGTGTGCAATCGTCCTTCCAGAGCCCGGAGGGATAAAATTCAACCTGTGGTGAGACTTGAACACTCGCGCGAAGGAATGGGTGTATCGCGCGATTGTCCTTTTTGCATGCACGTTGATCCATGCGTGCAAAGGTGGCTGTCATGTCATGTGTGATACACCTATTCCATGAGCAGCTTGGTTTATTCTGATCAGGGGGTTAAGTTTTATCCCGTTTCATATTTGCCATCCATCCATGCCATGTTTAGATCACATCTTGCAAACTTGTTACAGTTTTAATCCCCGATTAACTGTTCCCCCGCCCTAACTGGCTAAAAAATGATTAAAGAAGAAGAAGAATCACAAAGTTTTCACAAAATGTCTAAGTAGAGACCGATCTCCGGATTGGGCGAGAGGGGTGCCTTAAAACCCTTCCCCTCTCGTAACCTGGCTCCCGAACCCAGATATGGTTATGACGGACTGGTGCCTACACTTTTTCAAATCAAATAGCGCGGCAGGTGCTTCGAAATACGGTTCCTTGGGTGACGGACCTTCAAACCCAGGTGGCGACTCTGTGTTTTGCGAGCGCCTGCTTCTCCGCTCGTGCTCCCTCGACCTATCGGGCCCTTGCTTCGGGAAACGAAATTCCCGGAGGCTCGCTTTTGGAATCCGGAAATTCCAGGGCATGCTGCCCACAGCTATGCCTTGTCATCCAATTGTCACATCAATTATAAGCTAGGACTAGGTCATCATGGAAGATCATGGACTAGTCTTGTCCTAGAATGGGTTGGCTTGGAAGAAAGACTAGAATTGTACTTAAGTAGTCTAGGATGAAGTCAAAAGGCTAAAGTATTAGGTGGCTAGAATAGTGTCCAAGTACACACACACACATCTCACTCATCTTTCATCCATCCGGCCCCCCCCTTTCTCTCCTTAGGCCGAATTCCCTCTCTCTCTCCTTCTCTTATTCGGCCATCTCTCTCTCTCTTCTCCCATGGTCAAAGTACTTCTATGTATATATATATATATATATATATATATGCACATTTATGGAAAGAACAAGGAAGGTAAGGACAAGACTACTTAAATGCACACATGGCTTATGATTATTTTTTTGTAGGAGAAAGTACTATCATATCTTTCACCAAGAATCCCATGGGAATATTGGACAATGCTAATATCCAAGTGATAATAATTTCCCCAATGGTTATTGTCCAAGGGTCTAACAATTACCCTAGCATGTAATAACCAATGGTCCAAAGAAGTAATGATGAAGGAACGCATGACTTGTCTTGTCATCCTATTTGGCAATCCTAACATCTATTGTCCAAGGGTAAAGCTTTTCCTAGCATGTAATAACCAATGGTCCAAGGAAAGTCATCATGAAGTACAATGCTAGACTATTCCAACTACTAGTCAAACTTGGTCTTCTCCCTAACAACTATTGTCCAATGGTCAAAGATCTTCCTAGCATGTAATAACCAATGGATAAAGATTTTCCTAGAACTTATCATCCAATGGATAAAGATCACCCTAGCATCTATCGTCCAATGGATAAAGATTACCCTAGCATGTAATAACGAATGGTCCAAAGAAAGTCATCATGAAGTACAATGTTCACTTTTGACTAGACTATTCCAACTACTAGTCAAACTTGGTCTTCTTCCAACAACTATTGTCCAATGGTCAAAGATCTTCCTAGCATGTATTAACCAATGGATAAGGATTTCCCTAGATCTTATCGTCCAATGGATAAAAATTACCCTAGCCTTTATCGTCCAATGGATAAAGACAAAAAGGGTAAAATGGTCCATCTAGGGTTAGGGCAACCTAATTAGGTTTGGAATCCAAGTGATTAGGTTGAATGGGCATTAGGCTATTCTAACTAATTGGTTAAAGACTAACGATACTTAATCTAGGCTTTCATTGCTCGAGTGGTATTTTGGTTTTATTTAGTAGGAAATCGCCTAATAACGGAATATTAAAGCCCGACGATGCCAAACGCCAAGACAAGGCGTGAGCATGGCCAAGGCAGCCTGGTGGCAAAGCGGTGGCCAAAGCACCTGGCATAAACAAAGGCTGGCACCAGAGCTGCCAGCGGCTGCGGCCAGCAAATTGGCCAACACGCTAAGGCACTGGTAGCTAAGCAAAGCGGCTGCCGGTGGCAGCAACGGCTGCCAAACAAAGGCTGCGGTAGCCAAGGCGTAGCTGGCAAGGCCAGAGCAAAGTAGCCCGCCACGCCAAGGCAAAAGCAAGGCGCGACCCGACGCTAAGGCGAAGCAGATGGCAACCAAGGCAGAGCAACCCGACAGTGAACCGACGCTTAGGCGAGGCAGCGCGACAATGAGCCGACGCCAAGGCAAGACAGCCCCACAGTGAGCCGACGCTAAGGCAAGGCAGCCGTCGATGAGCCGACCAAGGCGAGGCAGGCTCGACAGAGACCCGATGCCTGGCGAGGCAGCTAATAATGACCCGATGCCTAGGCAGCCTAGCCAAGCCAAAGCAAGGCGGTCAAGCCGACGGTTAAGGTAAAGACCAAAAATTTCTACTAACCACTTCGGCATCGATGCAACGCTCTAGGTTAAGAAAAATGTAACTAAGCCAAACGGTAGTTAGGGTTGCTAACTAATCGGTTGCCATGTAGGATTTCCAGTCGAGAAATATAATTCTAGGATTTTACTACAATTAGCAAGTTACTATACCCAGGTCTTAATAGGCATACTCGTCTTTAGAAAATGACCTTAATGCCCGGGCGATGAATTCCAATCTCCTAAGTCATAAACCTAATTACGACGGATTATTAATCGCTAAAAGGGATTTATAAAACAAATAAAGAATTTTCAAATATAACAACAAAATTTTTATAAGTCAATAACGACCGATTTTTGGATGTTAAAAATGAAATCCAAGTATTAAAATAAAATTCAAATTTTTAACGAAATTTTTATTTACCAAAAATCAGGGTCGTTACAGGAAAAGCGGTCCGACAAGTGGTATCAGAGCCAGAAAGTCATGGGTTCGAGTCGCGGGAGCGTCATCGTGAGAGATGGATTGTTGGGCTCGGAGTGCCCCCATGAATTTGGTTACACAATGCTACTCCCTGCGACCGCTCTAAAAACAGACTTGCGGGTGCGATGTCGAATGCCATAAAAGATTTAATTGAAACCCTTCCTACCACCAATTAGTTTTAGGAGAGATGGTGAAAATGCGGTCCGACAGATCCTTATTGGCAGAAGAAGGAAAAGGATACATTAATGATCGTATCATCGTTGATGGCGACGATGTCATTCCAAGTTGGGATCAACCCTCCTGGTGGTGTTTGGCAAGATACATCAGCAGGACATGAAGCCGGAAAAGCTGTAATTGCTTATACCAATCCCAAAGCGTATCCGTACGTAGTGTATTTCAATACGATAGGATTCCTTCTGTCTTTGACTACAATCTTAGAGCTCATTGTTGTTTTGCCAACGCAAAAAAGGGTTTTCGGGTTTATTTGAGCTGGGATCTCGTGGTTGACGATCATGATCATTGTGTTCGCTTATACATTTTCCGTCATTGTCGTTTTGCCCCCGGCGATGTATAAATCCGTAAACCTTGTCATTTTGGCCACTGTTATAGTGTGGGTGGTTGTGATATCATTTCTCCGCGTACTACCATTCCAGGCCCAATTGATACTACTTAGCGGACTGATAACAATTCCCATGGAAGTGATAGCTCTGGGGCCAGCACCTTTTGTAATTTTGGTTGGATTTTTATATAGTAAATTATATGGAGGTTTCGTTAAATTATATAAATTATTGGCACAAGGTGGAACTAAGGCCCCGTTCCACTTTCCCTTTCTTTTCTAAAAATACATTTTCTTCAATTTTCAAACTCAAATATAACGAAAATGAAAAATAATTTTTAAAATTTTTTTGCATCGTATAAAAGATCTCGATGAAATCTATCAAACAAGATCCATATTGGTAGAAAAATTATTTACGTAATTTTTTATCTTGAAACTACCTTCTTTTTCCAAAAGTTACTTTTTTTACAAACTGGAACGGCTCCTAAGCCCACTGAAAGCACTCACCAGTCGACTGGACAGACGGCCCCACCACCAAATCCAACTGCAGCTAGCCAGAACGACTCCACGAGTGTTTCGATCCAGGAGTAATTATTCAATGGTCTTTGGTAGTGCCATATTCGTGTTCCAATGCCTTTTCTCTTCACACACTCATGTGGGATTCGTAAATTTTATTTGGGGCAGAAATGTGTATTGGAACTAAACAGTTTTAAGTTACCACGTGTTGGTGCCCCAAGTGCTCCCCATAGTTGTTCTTCGATCATGCCATGCCTTGAGTTTTTTATGCCAGGAAATTCTTTAAGACACTCTTCTTTTTGCGTGTTCTCTTTATGTTTGTACTTTGTGATTATGCTAGAAATTTAATTTAATTACTTGTGTCATGAATCTAATAGGATTTGTGTTAATATTAATACACTATCCGTCTCATTTGTTTGTGTTGTTTCATATAGTATTTTGGAATGTCCCAAAATATTGTTTGCTTTGAAAGAAAAGTCAAAGAAAGAGGTGTGTAAATTTTCATAAACTGACCCTAATAAATTAATGATTAGAAGTTACTTTGAAATTAAAGTGTCTCGATATCATTTAAATGTGCATGGAAGTTTGTAAATGTATATTCATCACAAAAGAAATGTCTATTGAAAATTTGGTTTTTTGACAGTAATGAGAGATATTTTGGCTAAATAATCTTTGGATTATTTTTCTTTTGCCTTGTTCAAATAATTTATTGTATTTGTTAAAATTCTGTTAATTTCTTGGAATATGTATTTGTCTCAACGGGAGGAATCTAAAATATAAAAAGTTATGATCAAAACCTTTAAATGCTTCCTGAATATGAAGATAATGCAAAATAGACAGATTTTTGAATTATTTTTATCTTTATTCTTTTTTTCACTATTGTGGGTTATAATTGTATAGATTCCTCTATCAATAATCTATAAAAATTTGATGCAAAACTTACAACAACGAAACAAATTTGAATGAAGACAAAAAGTTTTCCATAAGAATTATTAATCGCATCCACACCTATTGAGTGATGGTCAGCGAAACCGTAGTATTAAGCAAAGAATAACGTAATAATTTTTTGTCGAGTTACTTTTTGATTGCGCAATTTCATAAGAAAAACATGGGATCAAATTTACAAAATCCAGTTAAAAATTTTAATGGAACTAAGAATAAAAATGGAATTAAGTTAGTGGGAAAGTAATCACTTGAACTGACTCCGATCTTGAGTCCGAAAAATCAATTTTAATGTAATTGCTTAGAAAATTAACCAAAAGGGTCATTGGCGATATACCTTTCTTTCAATAAACACTGAGGAAAAAATAAAAAAAAAGACGAAACTTAATTTATTTCAATAAACTCAATTTGCTGTAAGTGGCCAATTTTAAAATCGTGTTGTCAAAATTGTAATTTAATATGGGAGAGAGGTAAGAGATTCATTTCAAGGACGAGGTTGTTATTTTTTGAAAGCTCAATTTGACGAGGAAACGACCGTATCGCACCGGTATGGCCAGTGCCTCCCATTTGATCGCAAAATTGGTACTGTTATACCCCGGTGGCCCGTTTGTTTGCCTTATAAGACACCTGGATATGAGATAATTATAAGCCGGATAAGCTTTTCCTGGACTTAGAGCATCCACATGTGCGTAGAAGTTCGTAAATGTGTATTTCATCACAGCGAAATGTTTACTGAAATTCTAGTGCTTTTTCCACTCTTATTGAGTGACGGTACCGTGGTATTAAAAGGAGGACAATGTAATGGTCTTCAGTCGAGTTGCTTTATGATTGCGAAACTTCATTAAGACATGGGAACAAGTTACACAACCAGATAGAAAAACTTAAATGCATGTATGGATGAATAAACATGGAAGTCAGTGGGGTTAAGTGACCAACATGGGTCCGCTTTTGAGTCCGAGAAATTAATTTTAATTAATTGCTTAAACAATTTGACAAAGAGATTCATTGGCAATATAACTTTCTTGCAATAAAAGCTGAGCCAAAAAAAAAAAGTTTCTTTCAATAAACTCAATTTGCTCTAATTGGCCAATTTTATCTTGACATGCAATTTAAACTAAAGTGTAAACAAACGTTAAATTGGTGTCGTCAAAATAGTAATTAAATATGGGAGAGAGTTAGGAGATCCATTTCAAGAACGTGGTTTATATCTTTCGAAAGCTCAGTTTGATTAGGATCCAGGTTACCCGGCGAATGAGAAAGCTAAATGAAGATACATTTTTGCTAAAAAATGGTTATTTCTCAAAATACTTAGGTAAAAGTAAACTTTTACTTTTTCGATTTGTCTCATCGAGACGGAACAATAATTTACAAAAGTTTGGCGCAAAATTAAAAAAGGTGAAAAAAAATTCAAAATATGGACAAAACCAACTTAATTTCTTCCAAGTTTAGGAGAACTCACCTTGACTTACATTCTTGATCGGTAACTGAGCCTCATATTCAAACTGAATCAGGAAGACTCATTCACCGTATATATGATAGCACTCTTGTGTATATATGTAAAGCATTCAGCTGTATATCCATCTACCTAGATATACATGCATACATACATATACATAATGGGCCAGTGAGGCATGCACTAGTGCAAACATAATCGCTCTAGTCGTATTATGCTCAATCTTTTCTAGATTTTTTTTTTT
This sequence comes from Rhododendron molle, assembly GCA_025413875.1. NCBI lineage: Eukaryota > Viridiplantae > Streptophyta > Magnoliopsida > Ericales > Ericaceae > Rhododendron > Rhododendron molle. Next base: position 4,656,196 of record CM046388.1, on the reverse strand, counting down.
TAGGGAGGACAGAGAGGAGGGGAGAGAGAAACAAGCGAACCATTGATGACGACAGTGCGAAAGAGAGGGGAGAGGAATATTGGAGAGATTGAAGAAGGGATAAGAGAGAGGATGCAGAGCATGAGGGAGACATGGAAGGACACAACAATTCTAGAGGAATGGCTCTGTGATGCAGCAATGAGAGGGGATGTAGATTCACTCATGGAAATAATGACAATAGATGAACACATTCTGGATAAAGTTTCGGTGGGAAGTTTCAAAGGGAAAAATCCCCTTCACATTGCTACATCAACAGGGCAAACAGAATTTGTTGAAAAACTTTTGATCTACAAAAAAGATCTTGCTAAAGCTGTAGACACGGAGCTAGGCACAGCCCTTCACATAGCATCCTCTAAGGATTCTGTGGGGCATTTAGAGATTGTGAAACATTTAGTGCAAGTTTGCCCTGAGATGTGCGTGGCTCGTGATGGAGAAGGTAATAACCCTCTTCATATCGCTGCCATGAATGGTAATAACGAAGTATTGAAGGTGTTGCTTCGAACCAACCCTCTTGCAGCTCGACTTATGGTGGGTCGAGGTGACACTATTTTGCACTTGTGTGTAAACTATAATCAGTTTGCGAGTCTAAAACTACTGCTAGACGTGGTTGGATATGAATTAGCCAATTCTACTGATATCAATGGCAACAACCTATTGCATCTCGCTGTTTTTGGTAAACGATATGAGGTACGTTCATATTCAAACTTTTTATTGTTAAATTTTTGGCAATTTTTGTTGGTCAATGTAAAATAATTCCATTCATAAAGCCCAGCAACGTCACTAACTGACGATTCTAACCTAAAGTAAAAACAAAATTCCAAAGGATACTTCTAGCAACAGAACACCGGATTGTATTATTTACGTTCATCATTTCTATTCCTAGTTGTATTAGAACTCGGCAGATGGATGATGATTGGGGGGTTACATACCCTGATACCCCCAATAGGAAGACTTACAAGGGACGAAGGGAAGAAGAACAACACTCTCAGAGGTTATTGAACCCTCCGCCACCCGCATAAGCCGCGGTAGCCACCTCATAAGGGTGGTGAAAATCTTTAGGGGCGGGTAAGAGAGAAAACCCTTTGAATCAGCTCATTTGTTTGGACCGGACTTTTTTTGGGTGTTTTGTTGGTATCTTACCCACGTTTGGTGCGGAACACACTACTCACCAATGAATATGTGATGGAGAAGCTAGGGAGTTTGGGAATCACATGGTGGAGGCCCAACTCATGGGTGTCGCAGCAGTGTAGGCTGTCTAGGTCGTGGTCTGGGTGGGTGGCTGTGGTGGCGGCGGTGAACTGATCTAGAGCTGATTGGCCGGGTGTTTGGGCGTAGAGTTTGGTTTTGTCCGTTTGGGCCTTGCCTTAGATTTGGGCTGAATTGTATGTCTAGGCTTTTTGGCCTTTGTACTGTTTTGAGCTTACTGTTTAAACCTGGGCATTTTGAGGTTCATAGTCATAGGGTATCTTGGGCTATGTCCCATCAGGTGTTCATTCAACTTTTTGTTGAATTCTCTTCCCCTTATTAAATTTCTTAATAAAACTTTGTTGTCTATCAAAAACAATCTACCTTATTGAACTTGTCCTTTCCTATGCATCTATATTTCTCTGATTTTTATCTTAGACCGTGTATTTACATATTTCAGATTATCGAATATCTGCTTAAGTGGCTGCAAGGGAAAAAAATAGAAAACATGATCTTTGGCGGTGAGCTTGGTACATTCGTAGATGCGAATGAAAGAAAGGGAATGCTTAAGTGGCTGCCTGGGAAAAAAGTACTTGAAAAGATGTGCTTTGGCGGTGAGTTTAAATTAATAGATGTGAATGCAAGAAATGGAAGTGGGTGGACGGCGCTGGACATTCATTCCCGAGTAGCAGAGAGGGAAGATAAGAAGAGTGAGAACTATCGTCGTATCGGAGAAGTCCTACGTGAACATGGGGTTAAGAAATCCGACAAACTGTTTTTCCCATTCGATCCTATTTGGCAGAAGAAGAAAAAGGAAACATTAATGATTGTATCGTCGCTTATGGCGACGATTTTATTCCAAGCCGGGATCACCCCTCCCGGCGGCGTCTGGGTCGACAGTTCACCGGAACACGATGCTGGGAAAGCTATCATTGCTTACACCAATCCCAAAGCGTATCCGTACTTGATGTGTTTCAACACGGTAGGATTCCTTCTGTCCTTGACTACAATCTTAGAGCTCATAGTTGTCTTGCCAACGCATGTTAGGGCTTTTGGGTTTATTCGAGCTGGGATCTCATGGTTGACGATCATGATCATGGCGTTCGCTTATACATTTTCCGTTGTCGTCGTCGCGCCTCCGGAGATGCAGAAGTCCATAAACATTGTCATTTGGGTTGTTATAGTGTGGGCCGTTGTGATAACAGTTCTCCGCGTACTACCGTACCATGTTCAATCGATGCTACTCAACGTGATATCATCTCCACTACAAGTGGTAGTTGTTCTGCTACTGCCTTTTGCAGCATGTTTTGCAGCCTTATGCTATGTTTGTCCAATGCCATGTCGAAAAAAGCGTGAAAGTACGGGCCACTCGAGTAGTACTGCAGCTAGCCAGAACGACTCAACGAGAGTTTTGATCAGGGAGTGAGTCACCACATGTTGGTGCCCCAAGAACACCCAATAATTATTCTTTGATCATGTCATGCCCTGAGTTTTTTATGCTAGGAAAGTGCTAGGACACTTCTTTTTTTTTTTGCTTGTCCTCGTTATGTTTGTATGTAATTTGTAGTTATGCTACAAATTTAAGTTACTTGTGCCGTGAATCTTCTTTTTGCTCGTCCTCGTTATGTTTGTAGTTAATTTGTGGTTATGCGACAAATTAATTTGAGTTACTTGTGTCGTGAATCTAATAAGATTTGTGTTATTAATACTCTTTCCGTCTCATTTCTTTGTGTTTATTTAAGATACTATTTTGGAATGTCCTAAATTGTTTGCTCTTAGAGAAAAGTTAAAGAAAAGTTGAAGAAAGAGGTGTGTAAATTTGCATAAACTAACCCTCATAAATGATTAAAAGTAACTTCAAAATTAAAGTGTCTTGATATCATTTAACAAAAAGTTTAGATACACAATCATAGAAGTGTTTATGTCTGGTATTGAGTTTGGATGATTGTGTATATAGCATTACATATCATTTAAATGTGCATGAAAGTTTGTGTATATAGCATTACATATCATAAGGAAAGGGCTATTGAAACTCTGGTTTATTTCCAGTAATGAGGGGTGTTTTTGGATTAATAATCTTTGTAATATTTTTTTTTTTTTTTTGTTGCCTTGTTCATAATTTTTCGCATTTGTTAATATTTTGTAAATTTCCTGGAATATGTAAATTTCTTGAAATATGTAAATGCGTATTCATCACAGCGAAATGTTTACTGCATTCTATTAGCTTTTTTAGAACAATGAGTATTATCCACTCTTATGGAGTGGCGGTAAGCCGGTAATCCAAACTGCGGTATTAAAAGGAGGACAATGTAATAGTTTTCACTCGAGTCGCTTTATGATTGCCAAAATTTCATTAAGACATGGGAACAAGTTACACAATCGGATAAAACTTAAATGTATCGATGAATAACATGGAAGTCAGTGGGGCTAAGTGACCAACTTGGCTCCACTTTTTGAGTCCGAGAAATCAATTTTAATTAATTGGTTAAAAAATTTGACAAAAAGATTCATTGGCAATATAACTTTCTTGCAATAAACGCTGAGCCAAAAAAAAGTTTCTTTCAATAAACTCAATTTGCTCTAATTGGCCAATTTTATCTTGACAAGCAATTTAAACTAAAGTGTAAACAAACGTTAAATTGGTGTCGTGAAGATAGTAATTTAATATGGGAGAGAGGTAAGAGATCCATTTCTCAAGGACGAGGTTAATTATTATCTTTTGAAAGCTCAGTTTGATGAGGACCCAGGTTACCTGGCGAATGAGAAAGCTAAATGAAAAAACTATGTTGCTAAAAAGTGGTTATTTATCAAAATATGTAGGTAAAAGTATTTTTTTTTTTACTTTTCCGATTCGATTCAAATAGGATAATTAATAATATCTATGTTATTCAGGTCGGTTTTATTAAAAAACGGTGGTAATAAATTGACGATATTAAAAACAACGTTATATTCTACTTTTTCTGGCGGTAATTTTAAAAAATGTCGGTAAAAGTCAGTAGAAACGGTAATCCCTGAAAAACCGTCGTTTTAGGATAATTATTTCCGGCGATTTTATTAATGCCGATAAAAATGTCTTTTAGTGGTAGTTATTTAATAACGGTAATAAAACTTAAAGCCAAAATTTGGAGTAGTGTGGTGGAGCATTTGGGTGCAACTGCTTCTCGGCAGCAGGCCCAGGGTTTCAATACTGAGAAACGTGACTCTGTTTGGTTTGGGTCTAGAGATCAAAAATAACGTTTCTTCTTGCGTATGATTCCAAATAAATTTTCTCCCTAATTACTTATATCATTTTTCAATCAAAAATGTTGCTCACACAACAATAAACATAATCTCTCATATATATATATATATGGGCTCTCCATTTATTACCCTAATGCCTTGTTTGGATTCAAATTTCAAAAAAAAAAACTTAACTCAAAAAACACTCATTATCTCTATTTTCAATCATTACTCTCATATCTCTCTCCTCTCACCAATCGTTATTCTCATTTTTCTCTCTATCTCTTTCAATTCATTGCCCTAATTTCTCTCCAATCATTATCCTAAAAACCAAACCCAAAATTTTTTCAAAAAGAGGGCCAAACAGAGCATAAAACATCTCCCTTCAAATCCAAGATCATCCTATGCTCACTGGCAATAAGTTAAGAGAGAGAGAACTTAAAAAAGTACTCCTATATAACTTCCTGCTCGGGACCGGGGAGCCTGTGGTGAGCTCCCTCACCACAGGGTTGTAGCTAGGCAAAACATATTACCGTTTTCATTAATTAGGCACACTCATCAAAGATGCTCTACAATGCCAAAACGACCCTATTTTCATTTAATTTTTTAAGAGAGTTTATATATTAGTAAAAAAATACATAATTAAAAAATTAAGTGTTTCAATTTTTAATTCTTTTGAACCGGTGCAAAGTTTTTTTTTTTTTATAATATTATTCTAAAGAATCATAATTAATTTCTCTCTAGAATTCTGATAACTACGTATCTTCTCTTTAGTTGGGACACTGTAGAGCAAAAATTTGATTTTGAGAGCTTTAGAAACAAAAATTAATTGTGACCATTTAAGATAATATGATTAGAAAAATAAGATCTCGTATCAGTTCAAATGGATTGAAAATTGGAGCGCTTAATTTTTTAACCGTATTTTTTATTATATAAAAGATCTAAAAAAATTAAGTACTCTAATTTTCAATCCGATTGAACTAATACGAAGATCTTATTTTTCTGATCATATTATCTTAAAGGGTCATAATTAATTTTTTCTTTAAAACTTTCATAATCAAGTTTCTGTTCTATAGGATTCCAAATAAATAGCATATACTTAATTATGAGAACCTTAGAGACAAAAGTTAATTATGATCCTTTAAAATAATATGATCAATAAAATAAAATCTTCGCACCGGTTCAAATGGATTAAAAATTGGAACACTTAATTTTTTTAATTACGTATTTTTTACTAATATATAAACTGTCCTAAAAAATTAAATGAGAATTGCGTTGTCTTGGCATTGTAGAATATCTTTGATGTGCCTCATTAATGGAAACGGCAACGTTTTGCCTCGCTACAAGCCTACAACCCTTTGGTAAGGGAGCTCACCACAGGCTCCCCCAAGTCCCTTCCTGGCCACGGGCATTAAGTTGACTTACATCCCTCGGAATCTGGGCAGCATATTTAAATCGAATTAGGAAGATGCATTATGTAGAAATTTTATATCCACCTCAAAATCAATTGACAATGAGTGGAGAGATCTCAGATGTTATTAAGTGATCACCCGTCCACTCCTAAGCAATGTGGGATTCATTTCCTTAACATCCCCCCTCACGTGCAGCCGCGATTGAGTTCTGTCACGTGTGGCACTTTTTTGGTCCATGTAGAAATTTTATATCCACCTCAAAACTAATTGGCAATGAGTGGAGAGATCTCAGATGTTATTAAGTGATCACCCGTCCTCTCCTATGCAATGTGGGATTCATTTCCTTAACACACCGTATGATAGCACTCTTGTGTATATATGTTAAAGATTCTACTGTATCTATCTACCTATATACATACATACATACATACATACATACATACATGGGCCAGTGATGCACTTGTGCAAACATAATCGCGGCAGTCATATTATGCTCAATCTTTTCTAGATTAATGAGAGAGGGAGGAGAGAGAGGAGGGGAGAGAGAAACAACCAAACCATTGATGACGACACAGCGAGAGAGAGAGGAGAGGAATATTGGAGAGAGTGAAGAAGGGATAAGAGAGAGGATGCAGAGCAAGAGAGAGACATGGAAGGACACAGCAGTCCTAGAGGAATGGCTCTGTGATGCAGCAATGAGAGGGGATGTAGATTCACTCAAGGAAATAATGACAGTAGATGAGCACATTCTGGATAAAGTTTCAGTGGGAGGTTTCAAAGGGAAAAATCCTCTTCACATTGCTACATCAACAGGGCAAACAGAATTTGTTGAAAAACTTTTGGTCTACAAAAAAGATCTTGCTCATGCTGTAGACAAGGAACTAGGAACGGCCCTTCACATAGCATCCTCTAAGGGGCATTTAGATATTGTGGAACATTTAGTGAAAGTTAGCCCTGAGATGTGCGTGGCTCGGGATCGAGAAGGTAATAACCCTCTTCATATCGCTGCCATCAATGGTAATGACGAAGTATTGAAGGTGCTGCTTCGAACCAACCCCCGCGCAGCTCGACTTTTGGTGGATCGAGGTGACAATATTTTGCACTTGTGTGTAAAGTATAATCAAGTTGCAAGTCTAAAACTACTACTAGACGTGGTTGGAGATGAATTCGCCAATTCTACTGACGTCAATGGCAACAACATATTGCATCTCGCTGTTTTTTGTAAACGATGTGAGGTACGTCCATATTCAAACTTTTTATTGTTAATTTTTTGGCAAAGTTTTTTGGTCAGTGTAAAATAATTCCATTCATAAAGCCCAGCAGATGCATGATTGTTTGGCGGGTAAGAGAGAAGAACAAAAGAGGTGGTGGCAAGGTTTGTACTTGTAGAGAGCGGACCTTATGGGTTGTTTGGCATATCACTAACGTTCACTACAAGAAAAATCACATTGGGTGACGAATGAAAATCGTCACAAATTGCATGTTTTTCGTCACAAATAATATAGGTGACGAAAAAAAATTTGTCGACTAAAGGTTGTCGAGGATTCCTACCTGGTGACGAAATCTATTTTTCGTCACCTATAGTGCCTTTTGATGATAAAAAATTTCGTCACCAAAAAGTGAATAATTACTGACGGAATTTTTTTCCTCGCCTATTGTGGTTTTTTACGACGAAATTTTTTGTCATCAATTATTCCTTTTGGCGACGAAAAAATTCGTCACCAATGGGTCACATCGGTGACGAAAATTTTCGTCACCAATATAAGAAATCGGTGACAAAATTTTTCGTTGCAAAAGACGTTTTCATATGGAAAAAAAATACATCTTTCTTGCTCCTGCTGGGTTTCGAACCCGAGTCCATTGAGTTTTTCGCGTAGGCTCCGACCAACTGCACCACACACACTTTTCAGCAAATATTTGAAAGATCTAATATATAACATATATGTTTCACATGAAAATATATTTTGAATGTAATTTTGAACCCTTAAACATTAAAATTAGTAATTTTGATAAACATGAAAGTTGTAGGCAATTGAGTTATTGTTCAACCCCAATTCGAATTATCTCAATCAGAGTTTTCAGTAAAGAGTTATTTCCGAAATAAATTTAGTGACAAAGCCGAATTCATAAATTTCGTCACGAAAGACATCCATTTGACGACGAAATATATTTTTCGTCACTGAAAGCGTTAAAATGGTAACAAAATTATTTTTCGTCACCAAAGTTAAGCATTTGGTGACGGAAAAAATATTTCGTTACTAAATTCGTCTCATTTGGCGACGAAATATATTTTTTGTCACCAAATGATTATCTTTGGTGACAAAAAATACTTTTGTCACCTTTTTCAAGCTTTCGGTGACGACAAATGTATTTCATCACCAAATGAGTACCTTTGGTGACGAAAATATTTTTTTCGTCGCTGAACAGGTATAATTGGTGACGAAATTATTTCGTCACGGAAATTGTCAAAACAGTGACGAATTTATTTTTTCGTCGCTAAATATACTCAATTAGTGATAAAATTAAATTTCGTCGCCACTTTTTCGTCACCAATTTTCATTTTTCTTGTAGTGGTTATTTATCTCATGTTTGAACTAAATAAGTAATTATTATTTTTATTTGTGTTACATTTTAAAATTTTTGTTAGTTATTTATCAAGTTTATTGTATAAAGATTTTCACTTAGTCTAGATGAGAGTAATTTAAGAAGTAAAATATTATGATTCGAAAGCTAAAAAAATGTTTACTAAAACTACGGTTAGCTGAAAATTTATAGGGTGCTCGTAGACGACCGGTGCCCAACACCCTTCTCTACACACTAATAGTGATGGAGAAGGGAGGGGAACCACGTGACAGAGCTCCAAGCCCAGTGAAGAATTACTTCTAAAATCTACCTTATTGAACTTGTCCTTTACTATGTATTTATATTTCTTTGATTTTTATCTAAATCTCAGACCGTGTATATACATATTCCAGATTATCAAACATCTGCTGCTTGAACAGCCGATGAAAGAAAAAAAAGAAGGCGGTGAGCTTGGTCAACTAAAAGATGTGAATGCAAGAAATGGAAGTGGGTGGACAGCGCTGGATATTCATTCCCGAGTAGTAGAGAGTGAATCTGAGAAGAATGAAGATGCGAAGAGTGAAGATAAGAAGAGTGAATATGAGAAGAGTGAAGATAAGAAGAGTAAGTCCTATCGTGATATCGGAGACGTCCTACGTGCTTCTGGGGTTAATAAATCCGACAAACTTTTTTTCCCATTTGATCCTTATTGGGAGAAGAAGAAAAATGAAACATTAATGATTGTATCATCGCTGATGGCGACGATTTTATTCCAAGTCGGGATCATCCCTCCCGGCAGTGTCTGGGCCGAAAGTTCACCGGAACACGAAGCCGGAAAAGCTATAATTGCTTACACCAATCCCATAGCGTATCCCTACTTAATGTTTTTCAACACGGTAGGATTCCTTCTGTCTTTGACTACAATCTTCGAGCTCATTGTCGTTCTACCAACACAAATAAAGGCTTTTGGGTTTATCCGAGCTGGGATCTCGTGGTTGACGATCATGATCATGGCGTTCGCTTATACGTTTTCCGTCGTCATTGTCTCGCCCGCGGAGATGTTTAAGTCTGTAAACCTTGTCATTTTCGTTATTGCTATAGTGTGGGCTGTTGGGATATCATTTCTCCACGTACTACCATACAAGGTTCAATCGAAACTACTTGGCGTGATAGTATGTCCACTAAATGCGACAGTTAAGGTGCTACTATGTTTTGCAAGAATTTTGTTTGGATGTTTCGGATGTTGTTTTGGCTGTTTGGTTGCATGTTTAGCCTGTTTGGCTGGATGTGCTATCGCACCAGCAGCATTGGCAGCAATTTACAAGTGGGCTGGAGATTCGGACTCACCACCAAGTAATCCTACTGTCCAGTCGGCTGGAGATACGGCCTCACCACCAATTGATGCAGTTAGCCAGAACGACTCGAGGATTGTTTCGATTGAGGAGTAATTATTCAATGGTCTTTGGCAGTGCCACATTCGTGTCCCAGCACCGTTCCTTGGCAGAAATGTGTGTTGAAAATTAAACGATTTTAAGTTGTCATGTGTCGGTGTCCCAAAAGCACCCAATAATTGTTCTTTGAACTTGCCATGCCGTGAGTTTCTTATGCCAGGAAAGTGCTGTAGGACACTTTCTTTTTCTGCGTGTCCTCGTTATATTTGTACTTTGTGGTTATGCTGCAATTTAAGTTGTGTCATGAATCTAATAAGATTAAGTGGTGTTATTCATTTAATACTCTTTCCGTCTTATGTTTTTATTTTTGTTTCACCAAATTGTTTGCTCTCAAAGAAAAGTCAAAGTAACTTTAAAATTAAAGGGTCTCAATATAATTTAAATGTGCATGGAAGTTTGTAAATCTATATTCATCACAAAGAAATGTCTATTGAAAGTCTGGTGGTTTATTGACAGTAATGATTGGTGTTTTGGCTTGATAATCTTTGAACTATATTTTTTTTTGCCTAATTCATAATTTTTCGCATTTGTTAGTATTCTGTTAATTTCTTGAAATATTAATTTGTCTCGACGAGAGGAATTTAAAACTGCAAAGTTATGATCAAAATCTTAAATGTACACTGAACATGAAGATAATCCAAAATAGACAAATTTTTGAACTATTTTTTTTTTCTTTATTCAGTTTCATTGTTTTGGGTTATAATTTAATAGATTCATCTCATCGAGAGAAATCAATAGTTTACAAAAATTTGACACAAAACTTACGACGACAAAACAAATTTGGATGAAGACAAGAAGTATCCACGGTTATTGAGTGATGGTCAGAGAAACCGTAGCTAAGATGAGGATAACGTAATAATTTTAGCCGAGTGACTTTTTGACTGCGCAATTTCATAAGAAAAACATGGGACCAAATTTACAAGATTCAGATAAAAAATTTAAATGGAACAAAGAATAAACATGGAAGTTAGAGGGGCAAGTAATGATCACATCACACTTGAACTGGCTCCGATCTTGAGTCAGGAAAAATCAATTTTAATGTAGTTGCGTAGAAAATTAACCAGAAGAGTTGTTGGCGATATAACTTTCTTGCAATAAACACTGAGGAAAAAATAAAAAATAAGAAGACAAAACTTTCTTTTTAATAAACTCAATATGCTAAGCTTTCAGTGTAAACAAAGGTTAAAATGGTGTCGTGAAAATAGTAATTTAATATGGAAGAGAGGTAAGAGATCCATTTCATGGACGAGGTTAATTATTATCTTTTGAAAGCTCAGTTTGATGAGGACAAAGGTTGTAGAAACGATTCCGTAATAGACTGGGATTCCGTAACAGACTGGGTACGGCCAGTGCCTCCCGTTTGGTCGCAAAAATTGTACGGCTGGCCCCTTTTATTTTTTTTGGTAAACCAATGATCTATATTATAAAATATAGCGGTTTTTGTCTACACATACGAACTCAGCGTCCTCTGCGACCGTCGAATTGCCTTTACATGTTGATCCTAGCCATTCAATCAATAAATATTTACTTATATAAACCTATAGGGCGATGTTTTCTAATCTTTTTAGTTTGACCTGTTGTACATAGGGTAATATTTACAATTTTCTTTTCAATTTGATTTCATTCGTTTAAAGAGAGCTGATAAGAACAAAAAATCATCAAATTAAATATGAAAGCTCATCTTAAAGAAAATGTGTTATTTTTAACATTATTTGATGTTGCATTGAATTGATGTCTGTCATTATTATTTTATTTAGCTGATTAAATGAACTCTGTTTAAGCATATTTGAAAATACAATACTTGGTTGGCAGATGGCCAACAATAAAGAATGAGAGTTCATTTAAATTGTGTTTAGAACACGTTATTTGATCATGCCTTTAAGCATGGACAATCACTTGTGCATTAATAAAACATACTTAAGTGCTTACAATTCTAGGATATTCCATACCAAATTAAATCCGCATAAAAAAACAGTAGCAATACAACTAGAAATAACAGGGTAGATATAGAAATCTCTCACCGAAATCGGGGCATCATTTACCAACATATATGCACAACGATTTGCCTCACGATAGATATGCTTGATGGAAACCAGCCCATCCCTTAATGCCCGGATTTCAGCCGTGATACGGTTGGCCCTTTTGTGTGACATGCATACAAGAAACCCGGATATGAGAAAGCTTTTCCCGGACTTGTAAAAGCAGAGTTATTTGAGCATTTGCACCTGGCTTACTTATACTACCCAGAAAAGCAAGATTCCTACACTAGGATTAGCTTATCCCACCCCCCTATTTGATTAATTTATGTCCTTATTTAGCTTATCTCACTTGTTGTAATGACTGGGATGCCCTTAACCTTAAATCTCTCCCTCCAATTTAGGATTTGGATTAACTTTCTTTATTAAGAATATGAAGGAAACATACCTGACTATCTTAGGCAGTAAATGCCAGACTTACATGAGAGGAGAGAAGGGAAAGAAAGCGTTTATTGAAATTCATCGCCGAGAAATGTTTATTGAAAGGTTTTTTCGGAATAATGAGTATTATCCACTCTTATTGTCCTTCTTTTAACCGTGGTATTAAAAGGAGGACAATGTAATAGTTTTCAGTCGAGTTGCTTTATGATTGTGAAAATATTTCATTAAGATATGGGATCAAATTTACCCAATCGAACAAAAATTTAAATTGATCGATGAATACAAATGGAAGTTTGTTGGGTCGAATGACCAACCTGGCTCCGCCCTTGAGTCAGCGAGAAATCAATTATAATGTGATTGCTAAAAAAATTGACAAAAAGAGTGATTGGCGATATAACTTTCTTGCAATAAATGCTGAGTCAAAAAAAAAAAAGTTTCTTTCAATAAACTCAATTTGCTGTGAGTGGCCAATTGTATCTTAACATACAATTTACAGTGAAGTGCAAACAAAGGTTAAAATGGAGTTGTCAAAATGGTAATTTAATATGGGAGAGAGGTAAGAGATGCATTTCAAGAACGTGGTTAATATCTTTTGAAAGCTCACTTTGATGACGACCCTGGTGGTCGATACGATTCCATATCGGACTGCCACAGCCGGCGTCTGATAGCAGCAAAACTGGTACTGCGCGCAAATAAGGTTGTAAATGAACTAAGCTATTTGGGAACGGCTCGGTGTTAGGCTCGACTCGAGCTCGCAAAAAAATTAATTAAAAAGCCTGAACATTAGTATGCTCGGTTCATCTTGACTCCATAAGACTTGCTTTCATTTAGCGGAAGGGCATTCTATTGCTTCTTACTAATTCAAAAGAAACATTTTGATGTGCAATACTAAAAAAACCTATAGAAAATTGTATCACTATTTCCAAATGCACATGCACAATCAAAATCTCTGGAAAAGAACTTTTTTCAAGAAAAAGTTTTTTTAAAATCTAGATCGTTGATTGTTAAAACGGACGGACAGGATCAAGCAATGCAACTTACAGTGTGCTAGGGGGCGCTGCTGGGTCCTAAGGTCCCAGAAATCGTCATACAGATTCGCAGACTGGTTTCTAGATACAAAAACTAGAAATCCAACAAGAAGATGCCTTCACTAATCATAATATCCCTAAACATGTCAGCCATTCCAATAATTGTTGGTCCTTTTTCCTTTTTTTTGGAAGTCTCAAAAAATTGAATCTTGATTGATATCTCAATGTGCTCTTTTATACAAAATTTTTAAAATCACCTAAAAGTTCATAGAATGTAAGATATAATTATTTGAAAAATATCACACTTTTAAAGAGGATCAACAAATTGGAACGGAGAGAGTAACAGTATTTATCTGATTTTGTGAATGGATAAAATGAAGGACCCCCTATATATAGAGAGAGTTTTGGGGACTATTTTTGCTATTACATATGAGTTGTAAGGTGGCACCGCTTGAAAGTTCTGCCATCCTTAATTCATCCTTGGAAGTTGGAACATTCTTTCGTGGTAACAGGTCAAGCTTTCGCATCTGACGTCATATAAGTGATGTCGTCATCATTTGGTCGCCCAAGTGAACCAACCATCCAAAAACTTTACGCACTTTTCTTTTTGAGTAAATTACATTAAGCCCCCCTCAACTAACACGCATTTTCACTTAACCCCCTCAGACTACAAAATCCGACATCATGCCCCCTCTAACTATCCAGAGTTGACACTTAACCCCCTTTTGTTAGGTCAAAAGGCAGTCAACTTAAATGGGGTGTTTAGATCGAGTACCTACGCACATTGGATGCCGTTGATTCCCGCGTTAGCCCACTGGTTTTTTTTTTAAAAAAATTTGGACGGCTTGGATCGGCCGTCCGGTGGCCGAAAACGGCCGTCGGTGCATTTTCCCTATGAGAGCCCTAAAGCCACCGACTGCAGTCTCCGGCCACCGGACGGCTGATCCGAGCCGTCCAAAATTTTAAAAAAAAAAGACCTAGTGGGTCCACATGGGAATCAACGGCATCCGATGTGCATAGGTGCTCGATCCAAACATCTCATTTAAGTTGACTGCCTTTTGACCTACCAAAAGGGGGTTAAGTGTCAACTCTGGATAGTTAGAGGGGGCATGATGTCGGGTTTTGTAGTCTGAGGGGATTAAGTGCAAATGCGTGTTAGTTGAGGGGGGCTTAGTGTAATTTACTCTTCTTTTGATAATGACAATGAATAGATATTTGCGTGTATTCTTGGGTAATGAGAATGACTACATATATCTGTGTTTGGGCAAATTTTTGCAGTAGTCTCTCTAATTTTACAGTTGTCTCAATTTCGTTTCTTTAGTTTCAATTATCTTAATGTCCTCTCTGTAGTTTGTTTTACGTTTCAAATCGGTAAAATCATTAACACCGTTAATAAAACTAACGGAAAAATATGATTAAAAAATTAAGTGCTCCAATTTCAATCCGGTTGAACTGGTGCGAAGATCTTATTTTTTTTTATCATTATATTCTAAATGGTCGTAATGAATTTTTGGCTGTAAGACCTTTCAACGAGCACCCAAAGACTCCTTATTTAGTTTCAGGGCTCTCTTATGGTGCTCATTGAAAGGGCTTAGAGCCAAAAATTCATTATGACCATTTAAGATAAAATGATCAGAAAAATAAGATATTCGCACCAGTTTAAACGGATTGAAAATTGAAACACTTATTTTTTTTTACACTATTTAATATTAAAAAATATAGTTAAAAAATTAAATGTTCCAATTTTTAATCTGTTTGATCCGGTGCGAAGATCTTATTTTTTTGATCATTTTATCTTAAATTATCATAATAGATTTTTGTCTTTAAGGCCTTTCAATGAGCACCATAAGTGAGCCCTAAAACTGAATAAGGACTCTTCAGGTGCTCGTTGAAAGGCCTTAAAGTAAAAAATTCATTACGACCATCTAGGATTTTGATTGATAGATATCAATGAACTCTTTTATATAAAATTTTTAAAATCACCTAGGAGTTTATAGATTATAAAATATAATCAATTGAAAAATGTCACACTTCTAAAGAGAATCAACAAATTGGGACGGAGAGAGTAACAATATTTATCTGATTTTGTGATTGGATAAAATGAAGGACCCCCTGTATATAGAGAGAGTTTTGGGGACTATTCTTGCAACTACATATGAGTTGTAAGGTGGCACCGCTTGAAAGTTCTGCCATCCTTAATTCATCCTTGGAAGTTGGAACATTCTTTCGTGGTAACAGGTCAAGCTTTAAAAGTGTGCACATAACCCCCGTGGTTTTCAAATTGTGCGGATAGACCCCCTGCCGTCATATTTTCCATCCATTTTAACGGAGGTGTATCTCACACACCTCTAGAATGTAATCTGAGTCGTTCATAATATATTAAATAAAGAATAGAGTATCTCTGTAAAAATTATCTCGATCAGGCATCAATAACCCATTGATCTAACTTGTAGTAAATTCAAATTTGAAATTTTAATTTCATAACAAAATCGATTTGACCATAAGCTTTTCATTTTTTGATTGACTTGAATTTTGGCATAGACGCAATACTCGTCAAAATTTATAATATCAACGGTTTGGATTCAATTTTTGGTATACAGGATGGTGTGGTTAGATTTAAACAAGAAGAAGAATCAAGGGACGTGATGGGGGGTATAACGGTCTTTTAATGTTGTTTCCGTTAAAATGGATGGAAAATACAACGGCAGGGGGTCTATCCGCACAATTTGAAAACCACAGGGGGTTATGTGCACACTTTTAAACCACAGGGGGTGTATCCGCACATGGCGATAACCACAGGGGGTAAAAGTGGACTTTCCTCTTAATATATCCTTGGAAGTTGGAACAATCTTTCATGGTAACTGGTCAACCTTTCGGACCGAGATCCCCTGTTCGACTCCAATTCGGATAGGAACCTCTTTCATTCGTCTCGGTCGTTGATCTCGCAAATTAATGATTGAGATGTGCCGAGCATTTTTTACTCCAAAACGACGTTGTTTTTGCTCGGCACATCTCGGCCGTTGATATGCGAGGTCAACAGACAAGACGAGTGGGACAAGCTCTTGTTGGGGTTGGACAGGGGATCCGGGTCCCAAGCTTTGGCATCTGACGTCATAAAAGTGCTGTCGTCATCATTGGGTCACCCAAGTGAACCAACCATCCAAAAACCACTTTTTTTTTCTTTTCTTTTTCGTTTTTTTGATAATAACAATGAATAGATATTTGCGTGTGTTTTTGGGTAATGAGAATGACTATATATATGTGTGTTTGTGAAAACTTATTTTCAGTAAAACTAATGGAGAGAGAGGGAGAGGAAGAAAGAATGGAGGAGCGCCTTTGTTCTGCAGCAATGAGAGGGGATCTAGAATCATTGCAAGAAATAATCGCAAAAGATGATTCCATTCTAGATAGAGTTTTGGTGGGAATTTCCAAAGGGAAAAATCCTCTTCACGTGGCCATATCAACAGGGCAAACACGATTTGTCTTAAAACTTCTGGAAATTAAACCAGGACTTGCAGAAGTTTTCGACACGAAACTCGGTGCGGCCCTTCACTTATCGTCGGCTAAAGGGCACCTTGAGATTGTGAAAGCTTTAGTGAACGTTAGCCCTCAGATGTGCCTTGCTCGTGATGGAGATGGTAACAGCCCTGTTCACATTGCTGCGATGAAAGGTCACGGTCAAGTGTTGGAAGAGTTGGTTCGAACCAATTCCCACATAGCTCAAGTTAAGGTGAATCGAGGTGATACTATCTTGCACTTATGTGTGAAGTATGACCAGTTTGAGTGTCTAAAACTACTTGTAGAGATGATTCCAGATCCATATTTCGTCAATGACGCTGATGTCGATGGCAACACTATATTGCATCTAATAGTTCTTGAAAAACGACCGGAGGTATGTCCACATTCACGGCTTTCTGATTGCTAAATTTTGTTTTAGGCTTATTACTGTATGTTATTTATTGGCCTTGTCCTTTCATATGCATATCAGTACTTCTTTGATCTCATGTATTTATTTTTTCTTGGAAAGAATTAGAATTTTTGGAGTAATATAGTTGTTTTTTGTCTTATAAATCAGTGTGAAAAAATGTACAAATTTATCTTCACTTATTGCAACAATGGCATACCAAATGATCCAAAAGGATTTGTACCTATAGTCCATTCTTTGAATCACACTAATGTGGAAATTTTATGTCGATTTCAAAATCAATTGGCAATGAGTGGAGAGGTCCCAAATGTTATTAAGTGATCACTCATTTCACTCCCAAGTAATGTGGGATCACTACAAGAAAAATTGCATTGGGTGACGAACGAAAATTGTCACAAATTGCATGTTTTTCGTCACAAATAGTATGCGTGACGAAAAAAAATTTGTCGACTAAAGGTTGTCGAGGATTCCTACCTCGTGACGAAATTTGTTTTTCGTCACCTATGGTGTCTTTTGACGACGAAAAATTTCGTCACGAAAAAATCACTTAGTGACGAAATTTTTTTGTCACCTATTATTCTTTTTAACGACAAAATATTTCGTCACCGTTCTAATAATTATTTGTCACCCATTTTCAATTTCGTCACTAATTGTGGCAGGTGATTGAACAATGTAAGTACATAGGTGACAAAAAAGTTTCGTCACCGAAGAAATTAATTAAAAATAATAATTGTGACAAAATATTTTGTCACCTAAAATTTTCAATTAAAGCCAATTAGTGACAAAAGATATAGTCATTGAAAAGTTGATTAGAGAAACATCTTTGGTGATAAAAAAAATTGTCATCTTAAATATGTACAGGAAGTAAAAAGTGACAATAAATTGTCACTAACACTCTTCTTACAAGACAATATTATCCTATTCATTTTGGAATTCAATACTCAGCCAAACAAATGAATTATAAGTTACACCATAATAGCCAACACATCTTCATAAACCAATATAATCATGTGCCAAACTAGACATCCATTAACCACAAGAACTATGTATTCTACACCAAATGTCCATTCAACCATAGGATCTAAAGTATCAATGTTCCCATGACAAAAACACGAAAGGTAGACCATACCATATATGTTCATCATAGTTCAGTAGCATGATTAAAATGAAAAAAGAAGACTCGGAACTTCAACCAAAAAAGAAGTCTTCATAGAGGCATGTATCCAAAAAAGAAGACTCGGACCTTCATCCAAAAAAGGAGTCTTCATAGAAATATATATCCAAACAAAAAGTCTTCATAGAAGAGCATATATATACCATCTTCCCCGCTACCAACCTTATGCGTATTCAATCTGCACACAAAAAAGTAGGATAAAGTATTTTGGTTTTGATGTTAATAGAACACAAAACATTATGGAAATTTAACAATCTACACACACCTTACGTGCATTCAATCTGCAAGCACAAAGTATTTTTGTTGTGTGTTGGATGAGTTGTGTCCACTAAAGGTGTGTGTTGGTGTGAGTTGTGTCCACTAAAGGTGTGTTGTGTCCTCTAAAGGAGTGGTGTGTGTGGATTTCATTACTGTGTGTGTTGTGTGGGTGCCAAGTTAGCTGGAATGCAAAAAACAGCCAAAAACCATCAGCAAGATCAGCCAAGCAATCCAGAAAATTAAGAGCAGCAAGGGTTGAATCAAGAGCTGATCCTTCATGTTTTTCCCTCTAAAAAGAAGGGAAGGGGTCGCAGTAAGGGTGTTCAGAAACCTGTGCAAGTAGTGGTTAAAGGTTCTGTTGGCCCTCCTAGTAAGGGGAGGGGTGATAAAGCGTCTTCCTCTTAAACATTCAAAGTCGGAGCTTGGAATATAAGGGGGCTTAATAATCCCCTTAAACAGCAAGAGGTTAAATCCCTTATCATGTCTCATAAGTTGTCTATAATGGGAGCGGTAAAAACTAAAGTTGGATCAAGTAACATCTCTTCTACTGTCAAGTGTTGTTTTCCTGCTCAGTGGCAGAGTGTTCATAACAGTTCTGGAGGTCCCGTTGAATAAATATGTGGAGCTAACGAAGGCTGAAGAACCTTTTCTAAAACAGAAGTCTACAGTGAAATGGTTGGCTTTAGGAGACCAAAACTCTAAGTACTTTCACCAGAAAATGTGTTCCCATAGAGCTAGAAATACAATTCTAAGTCTTACTGATTCTAGTGGTTGTTTGATTGATGATCCTAAGGCCGTGAAGCAGGAGATTTTGGGTTACTATGCTGGGTTATTAGGGACTGCTTTCGATGGAAAAATGGATGCTATGCCTACTCTTAATCTAGCCATTCAATCTAAGGTTCCAGTTCACTTCAGAGATCAGTTGATTGCTCCAGTTACAGAGCATGAAATCCCGCTATCCAAGTTGTTTGAAAGCACTCCCTTGGCATTTCTTTGGTCTGGATTTGAGCTCAAGCATATATTCAAGGGCAAAAGTGAAGTGGGATCAGCTCTGTTGTCCTAAAGAGGAAGGTGGTTTGGGATGCAAAAGGATTACAGAATGGAATAGGGCTGTCATGCTAAGACACTTATGGGCCCTCTATAAGAAAGCTGATACTCTCTGGATTAAATGGGTGCATTCATATATCATAAAAGAGCAGTGTCTATGGACCATGGAGGTTCCTCGCGATGCTTCTTGGACCATGAGGAAACTCCTTGGTCTTAGACACTTGGGTCAACCTCTTATAAAGTATCAAGTTGGCAATGGGGAAATCATCTTTCTTTGGTTAGATAGCACCCCTTGGGGCCATTGTATGTCAGATTTGGTGAATGGGTGGTCTCTAATATTGGCAGATCTCTAAGGGCCAGGGTTGCTTCTATCATTACACATGGTGATTGGAGGTGGCCTAGATTACGAAACCTCACTATCCAAGCTATTATAGCTGAAACTCCTAACCTTCAACCTAATTCTGATGTGGAGGATTCTATTCTTTGGCTACCCCATCCTAGTGGTTCTTTCACAGTCAAGTCTGCCTGGAATACCATAAGAAAGAGGTATCCAAATCAACCTTGGTACAAGATAATAGTTAACTTCAAAATCCAATCTGGTCTATGTCTAGAAATGCAGCTTACAAGCTACACCACTTCCAAGTCTTATCAACATGTTCCAGCAGATAACAGCTTCAATAGAGAGAAAAAACTAGCAATATAGTTGCAACATCAACACTCAAAATCAACATATATCATCATATGGATAGCAGAACAACCAAATGAAAGCACCAATAGATCTCATGAGTAGCAACAACAACCGTACACTTAATGAAACATGTAACGTTCAATTTTAGCCAATTGAAACAAATCTAGCAACTGATTTTCAGTTTCCAACAATTTGAACTCGAATCCCAATTCTTACAGCCATATTCTAGGCAACTAAGATCAGTTTTCAGCCATTAGAGTTCAATTTCAGCACCTATATGGGGTGATTTATGCCTCTAAACAACATTTCCAGCAATTGAGTTCATATTTTCAGCATATACTGTCAGTTTCAGCACACAATACGTAATCCAATGCACTTAAAGTACACTTACAGCTTTGAAATCACAGGTTCAACACATGTATCAGCACTTTAACAGTCAATTATAGCAACTACAGAGGTTATTTTCAGCATTTAAACTGCATTTGAGCAACTAATTTCAACACTATACATGATTTACATCACTAAAACTTCAATTCTAGCATCAGGAGAAGATATTTCAAATTATATAAAACTAAATCAGATACATAATCTAATTTTAGATTAGCTAAACCAATCTGAAAGCGTCAAGTCGATGATCCTTGATGTCATTACTTGCAAAAGAAACAACTGTAGACTAACAAGGTGTCATAATTTCAGTTCTTATACAATGTAAGAATGTACCTTGATCAGAATATTCAATGTCATGACTTGCGTGTAATGATCTTTGTTGTGCTTGTGGAGAAGTCTGATCTAGGGGCCATTACAACTGTCTTGAACCTAAGATTTGCAATTGAAAATTTGACCGATATATGCTGCCCTTAGAATTTCCTTCCAAGCTATTTGGAATCAATTCTCTAATTTTTGCCTAATAAATTGATACAAGTTTAATTAGAGTACAGAAGATGAACTAAAAACTACCACACAAAAAAAAAAAAAAAGAAGAGAGAGACAAGCATAGCAAAGAAACGTCATGTAATGCTAGTCATTATAAAATTTAAACTTGAAAAACATGATAACTCATATTTTACCTGTGTGAGTTGGTATATACAGCTGTGCTCGGCTAGGTGCAAACTAGCAACTAAACTAACTACTATGCTACACGCTTTTGACCCATATATAGACGGCTACACACTTTTGACCCATATGCTACACGCTTTTGCCTTTCTCATTCACTACAAGTTACAATCTGAGTAGTTTCTCAGTAGCTAAAACCCACCAAATTTCAAGTCAACCGAAACCTAGCAACTGTTGCAAACCAACTTGTGCGTAAGGTAAAAGTTCCGCACTTAAATGAGCTACAGTGCATCATTCATACACCACCCCCACACTTGAATTGTGGTGATTTCAAGGCTATCAAGGGAACAACTGGACAACCACACGCTTGTAATCAGAAGCGCCAAAAAAACATAGAAAGATAAAGACCAGCTACCTGCTTTTGACAAAGTTGTTCGTCGCACCAAGTACGCAACCAAGTGATATCAATATCAACCCAAACATAAAAAAACATAACTCTATATCCAAAACTCCTGATTTAAAGCTGTTTGTGGCCATATCCTCAAACGGTTTCTTCCTCAATATATATGTCTGTTCAATACAAAGGTTCGTTCATATTCCCAAGAAGACTAGGTGGAATGGACCTATCATGTGATGACACGGACCTCATAATGGCGGAATGAATAAAAACACATGTGGATGAATCATAATGTATCTAAGTATAGATTCAAACAACTAATAGGCCCATAAAATGTGAGTGCATCTATATCACTAACATTATCAATGTAATGACTCACAAAGACACATATACCCATGAATGTATGACACAATGTTGGGGGCATGACACTTGCCATTGCAAAAGAAGAATAGTGACTATGCTAAGTAACTGTGCTTTTTGTCTTTGCCGCAATTGGAAGGAGACATTACAAACAATGTGGCAATTACATTAATCTGTTTTTTTCTTTCTCCAAAATGATACTGTAGGAATATTATTGGTGATAACCGAACAACTAAACCAAACTAACAAAAGCAGCCATCCCTATAGCTTATGAATTGGCTAACCAACTAGGGGGGGTTAAGATCAAATCGAGTCCGACACTAAACATATACAGAAGCATGCGGACACGGACCAGTCCCCAATTTAACCACTCTAGTTGGTATATGAGAAATAACAATCAATTCTAGCCTTCGACAAAATCTGACCCATTGTTGTATAAGGGTAGTCAATTAGGCTTAGCCATACTTGGTTAGTAATTCATCGATCCCAGGTAACAATCTAGTTGAACAAATCCAGAAATCCACCCAGTCAAGCATACTCGGAAAGAAACTCCCCGCGGCAGAAGAAATGTAAACCCTTTTACAAACCACCAGTCGCATACTACGCATAAACCCCAACAGTTTGACCCATATATAGATGGCTAAAAAACAAATAAATACAACCAGAGAAGGAATAAACTAATCAGACCCATATATGTAAGTTCAGGGTTTTTCTCAAAAGGGAAAACCATCATCGAGCTAAGAGGACGTATTGAAAGAACTAACCAAATAAATCACTACTGAAAAAACTAACCAAATAAACACAGAACAATCAAATAACAACCCAATAATCAAAAAACCCAACAAATCTCTGGCTATAGATCCCAAAACCCACCGGCATATACATCCCTATATAAATACCCTCACTTGTATTATACATACACATGCCAATACAACAAATCTCTGGCTATAGAACAAAAAAACTAGTCGTTTGGAACAAAGATAAAGCAAGACTCATACATGCAGAGTCGACATTGGTCATTGAGGTTTCACAAAAAAAAGATCTGTACGAGTCCATTCACTTCATTTTGGATGCAATGGCCACTGTACTATGCTTAATATTGAATAGAACCACTGCCACAC
The DNA here is from genome assembly GCA_025413875.1 of Rhododendron molle. Lineage (NCBI taxonomy): Eukaryota > Viridiplantae > Streptophyta > Magnoliopsida > Ericales > Ericaceae > Rhododendron > Rhododendron molle. Next base: position 4,632,860 of record CM046388.1, on the reverse strand, counting down.
CCTTCCCCCAATTCTTGAAACCCTAATTTCTAAACAACCAAACAAAATCCCAAACCCTCGAACTGAGAATCTCAGTCCACCTATACATACGCAATGTTCCGAGAGAGAGAGAGAGAGTCGATGTACCTCAGCTATGGATGTGAGGGCATACGTAAGAAGGAGAGAGCGAGAGAGAGAGACGACAGGATTAGGGGATTTCTCTTCATTTGGGGGAAATCCTTTTCAGCGCCCAATTTGGGGAAAAAAATTTAGTTTTCGAGGGAAATGAACAGGCTCTGGGGTTTCAATTATTTTGGAGAATTAGCGCCAGAATATTAAGCACCCTCGTATCAAGCATGCTTCGTTCGTCGATATATCCAATAAGATCACCCCAAGCGTAGGGTATAAGCGTCCAATTGAAGCATAATAATCCGGAAGACCAGGATCGTACCCAAGGGAAAAATTAATACGGCTTTGCTGGATTTGTAGGAGCAAGTACTGGTTTTCGGCCTTAAGACAGCCAACTTTGTTTTGCTTTTGCGGTGGAAAGTAAAAAGGCTAAATTAAACGAGAATAAACTAGGAAAAAGGAACAGGTTAGGTCTAGGAATGTCTAACACCCACGACTCGAGCTAAATTGCATTTTCCAACCAACTACGCGATTTAAGATACTCAATTAAGGTTCTTAAGCCGGAAGATAAGATGGTTCGAAAATCAAGCTAGCTATAGAATTCATTTAGCAAACACCTCGAGCGACAGAGCTCCAAGCATCATGTGTGGTAAGTAGGCGATGCTCTTACCTACACATGATCAAGGAGGTTAACACCTCGGCAATTTGACAAACAAATCCAAGCCCCACATCAATTTTCGAACCAAAGATTGAAACTTTATTGGTGAAAAATGCAATTTTACTCAAGCCATGGGGTGCTATTCATCCCATGACCTAACCTTGAAAAACTACTCACACATATCTATAAAGATAAGAGCAAGCAAAAATCTACTAAGCATAATTGAAAACATAGCACTAAAAGAAAACTAGCTTAAAAGATAGATCGGGCAACGATATACAACTTTAATGAAGGTGACAAGGGTAAAAATTAACTTACTTAAGTAGAAAATGCAGAAATAAAGGCTAAAAATGAAGAACACTTCGAGAACAAGCAAGAGCAATTTGAAATCCTAGATCTAGATCTAAAACGTAATGTAAAAAAAAGTTTTCTGTACAATATGACATCACACTATTTAAAGCTCCATGGTACGCTGCTTTCTAGGCTGCTCGGTACCGATGGGAAGAAAAAGAGACATTGATGCCGAGATGCTTAACTCCTGTTGACTGCGTTGACCGTAAGGGCTCGGTACCGATGTCTCATTTCTTTCCCATCGATGCCGAGCGGCTTAACTCCTGGCCTTGACTTGCTTGCCTTGGCGTTGACTTGCTTGCCTTGCTCATGCCTTGCTTTGCCCGGTTGCCTCTTGGCCACGCCTGGCCGCTGCTTGGCCACGCCTGGGTGCTGCCTTGGCGTTGCTCGAGCATTGCACACCAACGGGCCTCAAAACTCCGTTATTAAGCGAATTCGTACAAAACACTACCAAAAAAACCTCACGAGAAAAAAGCGATTAAAATAATTAATTTAAGCGATAAAATGAACTAATACTAGACACTAGCGCACCCTTTATTACATTGTCGGGTGCTTATCACACCCCCCAACTTGAGGTTTGCTAGTCCCTAGCAAATAAAGCACGAAAACTGAAAACTAACAACTTGCAATCCATTCCGCTATCACAACTTAGGACATGCTCAACTTTGTAAACCAACAAGAGTTCAATCAATCCTGCTTTTTATTCATTTCTAAAATTCACAATTTCAGTATCCAATCAAACAAGCCAAGTATCAAGCAGGTCCAAGAGCAAGCTAAAAAGGTTCGTGTCCTCGAACAAGGGTAGGATACGGGACACAAAACCTTGCGAATTCAATCTAACCAAATCCACCAACGAAGTGCTTAACAAACAGGCAATAGCGAACAAGGAAAGCCATGCCTCAACAACTACAGCACTTATTCAACAGAGTTAACAAACTAACAGATGGTTATTGGATAACGAAAGGAAAGCATGCCATTCAACTAATTATGCAACTATCAGACAGTCAATCAAAATGGATTTCATGCGCACAAAAGATCAACTAAGGACTTTTTAGGCTTGTAATGACCTTGGTTACAAAGAAAAGGTTAGCATAAAAAGGGCGACGGTCTATACTAGCTCGGTCATCTACCTAAATGACCGCCGCCAACTCCCAAAGATCAACCAAGTCAAGGGCAACCTAGCCAAACAAAAGTACGAATTGAGAGAACTACTGGATAAGTCCTACTAAAACTACTACCACCAACTCAATCACACCAAGTCATCATCCTCATCCAGCTTCTCATGGTATTGTGTCTCGAGCTCTCCCTTTTTCATTGAACTCTTTCTCATCCAGAATGTATGCTAGTCCATATGTCAAAACAATCCTCTCATATCAAAGTATTCAACCCTCTTTCGAATTCACTTTTTCTTTTTCATAGTATTTCTTTGATCTCTTTTCTTTTCTTTTCTTCTTTTTGCAATACAATAGGGTCATTTGAGGTGAGATTTGTAATGAGAGAGATATTGGAGCCAAATTTTGGAATTTTTGGAGAGGGAGATGAAAATTTGGGACTTTTGCTTTTGTAGTGGGAGAGGAAAGATATAGAATCATGTAACAATTTTTCGCTTTTTCGCATTCCAACCACTTCTATCACATTCACACCACCCCCAAATCTTCTTGAATCATTGAAAACCATTTTCACACAACCCTCCAAACATCCGGGTACCTAAGTTTAAGCAAAGAATAGGAGAATAACAGGATGCAACATTGGACAAGGGGACTCATTTGTGGTATGATCATGCAAAGAATGCCTTGTATCTTCCCCTAAGTGCGCTTTGGATTCCAAAATGATTGAAAATCGACATTTAAACACAATTAGAGATGGACATGCGATGATTCACCTAACTACGAGCATTCTTTATTGGAAAAAGTGGGGATATGGGCCAAAGCTTGCTCAAAAACTTGCTCAAAAGCTTGCTCGAAAGCTGGAGCCCAAGGAAACTGACTCGATCCGACTTCCCTGACCGTTGAATAAATTGTGGACCCTCTTCTCATTATGTTGTATTTCTTTTGGTTTTGAAAGCTTTGCCCAACCTTATGTAGAAGAAGTAATTGTGTTAATAAAAGCGAGTCTTAGAGGGTTTCCCCCTTCTCGACTTCTGTTTTTCAAACCTTCTCAACCTGGATCTTTATTTTGATGGATCTTTATTTTCAGTGTGAGACTGCCTACGTATCCTCCTGGCGAAGGAATCTGGTCATGACGTAGTTCAGGGTAGGGTTCGCTCTGGTTTTAACACTCTCCTTTTGCGCTCTAACTTTTGCCTAGAACCGCCCTTTCGGGTTTTCGGTCTAGCGAGCTCATTTATTGTATGCCTTAACTTTTGCCTAGGATGCCCTGACGGGTTTTCATCCTAGCAGGCTTTGTTTGAGTTGATCCAAATTGCCTCGCCTTGCGGTTTTCAAATTAGCGAGCTTCTCTCAGGGTAATAGCGCTTGAGTTGATCCAGTTGACCAAGGTTGAGAATTCATTTCCGCCCAAGTCGATGAGTTGCGTAGCTCCTCGTAAAGCGATGGTCTTGATAATGTACGGTCCGACCATTTTGGTCTAAACTTTCCTCGTGGGTCGTAAACAGGACGGATTTCCTTTAAAACCATGTCACCCTCTATCAAGTTCCTGGGTTTCACTTTCTTGTTGAATGCCCGTGCAATCCTCCGTTGGTATCCTTGAATGTGGTAAAGAGCCCTTAACGGGCGTTCATCGAATAGCATAAGTTCTTGAACCGATTGCTCAACCATTCTCGCCTCTTGGATTTCACATTCAATCATAGTTCAAAGAGATGGGACTTCCAATTCGATGGGAGCACTGCTTCCATTCTCAGAAACCAAAGAGTAGGGGTCGTCCTGCTGGTGTTCGTGACAGACGTGCATACCCCACAGGCCGTGGGTAGTTGTTCATGCGCCACTTGCGGATTGAATGGTCTTCTCCAGAATGGCTTTGATTGTCTTATTGGCGGCTTCCACAGCGCCATTAGTCTGCGGCCGATAAGTCGTCGATTTGTGCACTTGAATTTGGAACTCGTCCAAAACTTCCCGGGCTCGTCCTTTGAAATGAACCCCATTATCGGATACGAAAGCTTGGGGGACCCCGTATCGGTAAACGACATTTTGCTTGATGAAATGTGCAACTTGAACCGCAGTCAAAGTGGCATAGGAAGCAGCTTCTATCCATTTCGTGAAATAATCGACGGCTACTAAAATGAACTTGTGACCATTGGATGCTGCCGGCACTATCCTTCCGATGACGTCAATTCCCCATGTCGAGAAAGGCCATGGTGAGGTCATTTGTTGCAGCTCATGTGGCGGGACATGAATTTGGCACTTTCTACACCTTCGCACATATTCCACACATTCCGTTTCCATGGTGGTCCAGAAGTATCCTTGCCTGAGGATTTTCTTAGCGAGCATTATACCATTCATGTGAGGGCCACATACACCTTCGTGGACTTCCTCCATTACCCTCTTCGCATCTTCCCCATGGACGCATAACTTGTGCGTACCGCAGTGTGATCTTCGGTATAGGTTCCCTCCACAGATAATGTATTGAGCCGCCATTCTCTAGAGAGCGATTCGGTCCTTCTTGCTTGCTCCCATGGGGTACTCTCCTCTTTCTACATATCTCCAAATATCGAAGTACCATGGCTGACCATCATCAGGTTCTTCGATCGTCATGACATGCTGGTAGACTGGAGTATCCCTTTGTTCTATCACGATCGGTCTTAACTTTACGCAAATAGGGATCTCGACCATCGATGCCAACGTTGCCAGAGCGTCTGCGAATTGATTTTTGAATCTTGGGACATGAGTGAATGTTACCCTGGTGAAGTGGGGGATGAGATCTTCAAGATCATGGTGATATGACTTTAGTTTTTCTTCCTTGACTTTCCAATCACCATTTGCCTGGGACACGACCAAGTTCGAATCTCCCACGACCTCCAGTTTTTCTATGCCGATCTCAATGGCTGCCTCCATACCGACGATGCAAGCCTCGTACTCTGCCTGGTTATTGGTGACTTCGAAGTTAAACTTGAATGCCAACGGGATGTGCGACCCATCGGGTGAAATGAGTAATACACCGATTCCGAACCCCTTTTGGTTAGCTGCTCCGTCAAAGTACAATTGCCAAATGTCCTCGGCTACTGCCATTATGTCTTCATCTGGGAAACTGAATTCGGCATCCTCCCCTCCCTCAACTGGGCAATCGGCCAGGAATTCTGCGACAGCTCTTCCTTTCACTGACTTTCGGGTGACATACTTTAATTCAAATTCAGCGAGCATCAGCAACCATCGCGCCATTCTTCCTGTGAGGGCTGGTTTTTCGAATAGATATTTTAGGGGATCCATCCGAGATATCACCCCGGGTAGGCGAGCATGTAATGTCTCAACTTCCCGAAGCCCATACAAGTGCCCAACATGTCTTTCAGGGGAGTGTACCGCTCTTCGGTCCAACCATCTTTTTACTAAGGTAGTAAATGCTCTTTCCACCCCATCATCTCCTTCCTGCAACGCCAACATGCATCCCATTGAGGATGGAGTGACTCATGTATAGGATCAAAGGTTTTCCCGTTACGGGCGGCGTTAGTATTGGCGGCTTGTTCAGGTAGGCCTTGATGGCTTCAAAAGCTTTCTGGCACCTATCATCCCAAGCGAACGGCACTCCTTTCTTGAGCAAACGGAATAGGGGTTCGCAAGTCGAGGTCAGCTTTGCAATGAATCGATTGATGAATTGCACCTTGCCGAGGAAACTCCTTACATCCTACTCAGATCTCGGCGGATCCATTTCTACGAATGCTTTAATTTTCGATGGATCGACTTCGATGCCTCGGGTGGTGATCCTGAACCCAAGCATCTTCCCTGCATTGACTCCGAACGTGCATTTGGCGTGGTTGAGCCGCATCTTGTACTTCCGAATTCTCTCGAAAAACTTCCCGAGCGCGGATGTCCTTCTCGCTCTTTGGCTTTAACAATCATATCGTCAACGTAGACCTCTACCTCTTTATGAATCTTGTCGTGTAGCAATGCCGTGGCAGCCCGCTGGTAAGTAGATCCGACGTTCTTTAGTCCGAAGGGCATGACTCGATAACAATATGTCCCCCACTCAGTGATGAACGTAGTTTTTTCCCGATCCTCTGGAGCCATAAGGATTTGATTGTACCCCGAAAAACCATCCATGAAAGAGAGTAGGGCATGACCGGCAGTATTATCAACTAACACATCAATGTGTGGTAGCGGGAAGTCATCTTTTGGGCTGGCTTTGTTGAGATCCCTGAAATCGACGCAGACCCTTATTTTACCATCCTTCTTTGGTACTGGGACGATGTTTGCAACCCACTGAGGGTATTCAGTTACCATTAAAAACCCAGCGTTAATCTGTTTAGTGACTTCTTCCTTTATCTTAAGCACCCAGTCAGGTCTCATGCGCCTTAGTTTCTGTTTTACTGGTTTTGCATCGGGATAAAGGGGAATCCGGTGTTCCACGATTTCAGGATCGATTCCGGGCATATCTTCGTGTGACCATGCAAACACATCTTCGAATTCTTTGAGCAGGTTTACAAGGGCTTCGCGCTCTTCAGCGGATAGCGCGGAACCGATCTGGATCACCCGGGGACTCCCTTCATCTCTCAAATTTATTAAAGCGATTTCTTCTTTTACAGGTTGAGCATGCCTTTCATCTTCCCTGTCGATTAGGGATCGAATTTCTTTGGGGATGTCCCCATCGAAACCAATCTCTTCATCACCAGGGTCGACGCAATTTATTTCAAAGTCAGGGAAGTAAGCAGAATCAGATTCATTTATTTCATTATTAACGGAGGCCTCGGGGGCACCATACACACGGGTGGATTCGAACTCGAAGTACAGACTCTGAGAGTTTGGGCCAAGAGGCACCAACTCGGACTCAGCGGACTCAGAAGACTCAGAAGACTTAACAGACTCAGATTCAGACTCAGACTCATGGTGAGTTGCACTCGGTATGAAGGTCCAGTTCTCGCATTCTCCAGCAGCATCCATGATGAGCAAAGTCGGATCCTCAGGGGTATCTTGTTCCATCATCAGCACTTCCGCTTCCGCAGCTGTACCCATTGATTCGTCTTCCCTAAACAGAGTTGCGAGACTACCCATGGCAAAGACCTCAATCCAGTCGGGGAGCTCTTTCTGCTTTTCCACAATCTCAGCTTCTTCATCACTATTTGGCCAGACATCGTTAGCAAATATCTCAAACCCCGGTAAGAAGGCATTGGTTTTCGCATCCCAAAAAGGTTCTGGCTGTCCCTGATAGATCTGTTTTGCCTCTTCCTTGACAAAGTAATCTTCTAGCCTGTTTCCCCTTTTCACCTTGCTTTTACTTGAGGGTGAGTAACCAAGGCCAGTCGTGCGCATCAGAGTGCCCTGAGCTTCAAACTTTGCAGGGCCCTGGAGATTCTTTCCCAGTCCTAATCGTGGCATGTAGGACATTTTCTTCATAATCTTGATGGCAACATTGCTAATAACGAAGTCATCATCGATCCTAACTGAATAGATAGACTGAGAGGTATCTAGAGAGAAGCCTCCCAAAGCGATATCTTCTTCTCCGTGTTGAATTTCCAAGAGTGGGGCATTGTCCTCAACAGGGGCATGAATCCCCGAGTCTCCGTGGATAGTAAGCATTCATGTTTCCAGTCCCAACCGAATTTTCTGGTGCAGTGTGGAGGGCACAGCCATGATGTCTGGCCGATGCAGCCAGGGCCTTCCCAAGACCAGATTGAAAGAGGCAGGGATATTCACCACGTGGAATTCTACGTCCGTCTGATATGGTCCGAAGGTCATAGGAATCATGAGAGTCCCAACCACATCTCTCCGAGTGTTGTCATATGCTCGGACCTTGACTTCTGACGGGGAAAAGTCCTTATTCTTGTATCCCAAACAGTAAGCAACACGGAGTGGACAGACATTAATCGCTGATCCATTGTCGACCAAGATTGCTGGAACCGACTTGCCATGGCACTTCAAGGTGATGTGCAGCGGACGATTGTGATCAGTTCCTTCGGCAGGTAAGTCTCGATCAGTAAAGGTGATGGCATGTTTGATAGGTATGGTTTTGATCAGTGCCACAAGCTCATCGGGAGTTATAGCGGAAGGAACCTTTAGCTGAGAGAGTGCTTGGATGAGGCCTTCACGATGGCGTGTGGAATGGACCAGCACATCCCAGACAGACATCTTGGCATGAGTTTGCTCCAGTTGGCGCTTAATCATCCCTTCGGGGTTCTTTTCAGGTCGGGAAGGCTCCTTAGCCGGTGGGTCAAAGGGTCGAAAGGTGCTCTTGACAGGAGTGGTAAAGGGATCAGAGGGTTCTGCGGTTGCAGGGTTGGAAGGTTCCCCAACTTGGAGGTTTGGAGGTTGATAAACACGGCCGCTTCTGGTTAGATGATCAATCTGGCGGTACTTCGATTCCTCACTCCATAGATCGGCTAGGGCTTTACGCTTGTTTTCGATAGTTGTATCTTGTAGATTAGCGGCCAGATCAGCGATAACTAGATCATCCCACAGATCTTCGGGTGTCCACTCTTCAGCCTCCATTATAGTTTTGTTAACAGTCCATTCTTCGTTTCCCACTTTTACGTTAACCACTTCAGTGTTGGCCCACAAGTTTGCTGGTTCATCTTCCCATAAGTTTATCATGGCAATTTCAGCGTCTTTCGGGAAAGTGACTGATGGCTCAGATTCAGCTCCGTCCACGAGGTAGTCCATCGGGTCAAACTCATTGCTAGCAACTTCCTCCTCGAACCCGGGAAGGTTTGGGTACGGGGTGAGGTTCACATTGTCATATAGATTGTTGACGACAAAGTCATTAAGATGAGAGAAATCTGGGCGGAGCGGGGCAAGTTCGGGCCAGTTGTATGTCGCCATCTCAGGTGGGTATCCAAGCTGGTATCCTTCACCGAATATTGTCGGCAGGGAGAAGGTATCCAATGGGTCGTTCCATGCCAAAAGCTGATACTCATCCGGGGTCAGGTCCCAATCCCATTCGGGTACATCTTGGAAGACCGGGTATTCTTCCCCTTGATTTTCGAATAGTGCACACAAAGAGAATCCATCAAGAGGATCTGCCTGGATGTTTTGCCAATCAACCTCCCATCCGGCCTCGAACAAAGGTTCGTCGTTTCTTTGGAAATTGGCAGCTTCAAATTCTTCCCGATCAAGAATCGCTTCTCCCACGTATCTTCCCATTCCTGTAGAATGGAAGGCAATCTCTCCGGAAATTCCACCGACAGGCATTGGTTCAACATCAGTGAATAGGGTCGAATTCTGGGAGGTTTTGATCTTCGGCCAGGGTGATTTGGTTGATACTGGCGGGGTATTGTTTTGGGAGCGGGTTTGAGACGGTGTTTGGTTTATCTGCAGGTGGAGTATCGACAACCTTGTTGTCAATGAGGTTCTGGATTTCATGACGAGGCGGATGCAGTTGTCGGTGGTATGGCCGGGCATTTGGTGGAAGTCACAATAGACGCTTTGGTTTAGGTTTGGCGGAATGGTTTGTGGTGGAGGAAGAGGTTTCAACACTCCGATTTCTGTGAGTTTCTTGAGGAGAGTGGATCTTGGAGTGCTGAATTGGGTGGAGGTTCGGTTCGGGATTTTGGTTTCGTAAATCAGTTAACTTCTACAGTGTTTGTGGATGAGGTTCTGCTGATTGGTATTCCCGAAGAGAACATTCTTTGTTTCTGAATCGCCGTTTGGATTTGGACCCGGACCCAGATTCTTTCTTCTCCAAAGTTACATCTGTAAAGCCTCTACAGCCAGTCCGGAGTCATAAAAGGTTTCAAAGTTTGGAGCAGCCTGAGAAAGAACCATGTAAGGGGCGAAGGAGCTTGGCAAGTTTTTGGTTATTATCCGTATCTGTTCTTTCAGGTCAGGCTTATTCTGCATCTGGGCAGCCTTAGCCCTCCAATGCTTCACAAAGTCGGCGAAGCTTTCCTTCTCACCCATCTTAGTACTTTCCAACTCTCTCGTGGTCATCTTCAAGTCGACGTTGAAGTCATATTGAGCCACGAAAGCTGTCCCGATGTCTTCCCAAGTCCTTTTCTTGGATGGTTCGAGAGAGAGGAACCATTGCAGAGCTGGACCAGACAAGGACTCATGGAAGAGTTGGGCCATGGCTTCTCCTTCGATGCCGCGCATAGTGAGGGACCCGACATATCCTTGAAGATGGGCTCTTGGGTCGCCGGTTCCATCGAATTTTGTAAAGTCCACTCCTTTGAACTTTTCTGGCAGCTTAGCATTCGGAAAGAGGCATAGTTTCTTCATGTCGATTTCTCCTTTTCCAAGCCGTTTGGTTTCCTGGACAGATTCCTCCAATTTGCCAATCTTATCCATGATAGCGGCCAAGTTGGGGTCGACTACTGGTATCTCAACTTTAGGTGGTTGCTCAGATTGCAGGGAAGTCTTGATTAGGAGCTTGTCAGTGATTTCCTGCATGCTTTCCATTATCATATTCATGTCATTTTTCATAGAGACTACGGCGGCCTTAAGCTGTGCGTCAACACCGGCGAGAGATTGCTTAAACTGAACATCCATGTTGGCCACGTTCTGCCTGAGTTCCTCCATTCCTGTCACGTCCTCCATTTTCATTATAAATTATAAGGGAATTTCTTAAACAAATACCTCACAATAACCCATACGATACCCAAAAGATCAATAGTTTACCCATAGTCAAGCTCCAAGTCCAAAGAGTTTTAAATATTACATCTTAGGCACAACGGCCCCAAATCAAAATAAACATCAAACATCAAAAGAGTTTAAAGTTTACAAAATATCCCGTCGTCAAAAGATCATGACATAAGTTACAAATACATCTTCAAAAGGAATTTACAAAGATGCCTAAGTAACTCTACAGTGTTAACTTCAAAAGAGGTGTCCACTTCCAAGCACTCCCAAGTATGCCATCTACAGCCCAGAATTAATACCTGAAATGGTATAAGGCTTGAGCTACACTAGCCCAGTAGAAGTTCTACGCAAGCAATGTATGCAAGAGAAATGCAAGAATGATGGTATGATGTGAACAAAGGTAGCCCAAGTGGTTGACAATATATACGGTTCAACAATCCAACAATTTGACATGGGATTTAAAGTACACCTCAACCTTTAACCCGTTCCACTTCTCATGTGTCCAAACCGTGTCGCGTCATGTGTCATGAGCCGAAGCTCCTGCCGGGCCAATTAAGGGATCCCGATACCCCATGCCAGGCACCATACCCATCGGTAGGTCCTGAAAGTAACCAATATGAGCCAAAGCTCCTGCCGGGCCAATTAAGGGATCCCGATACCCCCTGCCAGGCACCCACCCGTCGATGGGTCCTGAATGTTCATCGTTGTGTCAACAAAGTTCTACATGTCTCGTATTCTCATGATGTATCGTTTCAATCTTATCGGATTCATGCAATAGTCAACGTTCAATTTTATCGAGTGAAGGCAATGGAATGCCAAGAATACACAATGAACTCAACAAATAGGATCAACAATGTTATGGGATGATTTGGTGATGTTTAGAACAAGTTAGAAGTGATCGGGGGTCAAAACAATGGAGTTCGGAGCAAAACAGCAAAATCTGTCATAAGCTCGCCGTATCGATACGGCCAAAAATCCGTATCGATACGGGTAAGCTTCGAGGCAGAACAGAGAGTTCCGTATCGATACGGATTAAGGGCCGTATCGATACGGGAGGCTTTCGAGCAGCTTTGCTGCAGATTTTGGGGATTTCAACCACAACAACAACAACAACAACAATGGACATGATTCAAAGCAAGGAAGACACTTCTAATACATATATTGAAAGGTAGAATCCCTACCTCGAGGTCGGAGCACAAAACCCAAGAAGATACGAGCCCTAGCTTTCCAAAAACCTTGATCCAACCGAGATACGACTTCCCCGAGCTCAAACCAACGGGGAACGGACCACAATGCGCGTAGAGGTTGAAAGATTGAAGGTTATTTTGGTGGGTTTTGAGTGAAATTTGGTGAGATAGCAAGAGAGAGTGAGAGGCGTGAGAGAGAGAGAGAGGGAGCCGGTGTTGGAGATGAGAGGAGAGTGATCCTCTACACTCACACCCCTCTATTTATACCCACAAACATACAAATCACACATTACATCCTCCAACAATCAATTCTATCATTTTGGCCTCAAATCACATGATTTCATTTATTTCGTTTTCCTTTTCTATTATTATGCATTTATAATAATAATAATAAAATATATAAACTTTTGAGAAAATAAATGCGGGTCTCTACAATTCCGTCTCCCTGATCAGCCATAAGTAAGGGACTTTCGGTCGGGAATGAGACTACAGATTCTTCTACCACGGGTTCTTCCTCTTCCTCAATTTGGACCTCAAACAGCGAGGGTCCTTCCAGGGTGTCTACGCGAACTAGTCTTTGGGACAGACGGAACCAATTGGGTACAACTTCTTTTCTCCGCAGGCGATCAATGTTGGCAACACTGGTAACAAGTCAAAAGGGAGCAGCTCATAACCAATCCGAATACTCGCCCTACTTCTACCCATCTCCTAGAAACGAGGCCTAAGACCTACCGTGGCTTGAATCTCATTTAAGATCTCCGTACAGAAGATTTCCGATAGCCCGGGTAGGTGTCGTCAGGCAGGTTAAATTCCGAACGGGTCGGAACCAGAGCCAATCTCCTTATCGTGACCATCCGAGACAGAGCAATGTGGCTACCGGAATCCAGATACGGACATGCTTAAGGCTAGACCCAAACCAAGGGAGCCGTTCGGGCACGGCAAACACCGGAGGTATCACAAACTCCATGGATTTAAGGTCTCCTGGACCTGTCCTAAGGACCTACCGTGGTTCAAATCTCACTTAAGACGTCCGTACAGAAGATTTCCGATAGCCCGGGTAGGTGCCGTCAGGCAGGTTAAATTCCGAACGGGTCGGAACCAGAGCCAATCTCCTTATCGTGACCATCCGAGACAGAGCAATGTGGCTACCGGAATCCAGATACGGACATGCTTAAGGCTAGACCCAAACCAAGGGAGCCGTTCGGGCACGGCAAACACCGGAGGTATCACAAACTCCATGGATTTAAGGTCTCCTAGACCGTCCTAGTGGACCTACCGTGGTTCAAATCTCACTTAAGACGTCCGTACAGAAGATTTCCGATAGCCCGGGTAGGTGCCGTCAGGCAGGTTAAATTCCGAACGGGTCGGAACCAGAGCCAATCTCCTTATCGTGACCATCCGAGACAGAGCAATGTGGCTACCGGAATCTAGATACAGACATGCTTAAGGCTAGACCCAAACCAAGGGAGCCATTCGGGCACAGCAAACACCGGAGGTATCACAAACTCCATGGATTTAAAGTCTCCTAAACTGACCCGGGGGGCCCTAAAGAATTCTAAGGGAGCTTATTCCTCTAGCCCACAAGATGCAATGGTGTGTGAATAATGCGTGTGTACAGGAATAAAAAGCACGTAAACAGGGTATAACACATAAGTCCTAGCCATGGGTTCCTGTCCTAGTTGGGAAGGTTCTATGGCTATGTACAAGTGCAAAGCCTGGTTTTGGTCTCAAAAGGGTTCCCTGGACTAGAGCCAAGATGTGCTATCCCGTGTCGAGTGTATTGCAAGACAACGGTCGTACAGCACGATGGCTCATCATAGTCGAGGGTTGCTAGGCATTCCGGGAGAGCTTGTCACCGGTAAACCGGGCAAGATAGCCGAAACACGCATAGCGAGGCTTGTGCGGTGCAAAAGTGTACAGAATAAAAGAACTTAATATTCCGAAAAATATTTGAAAATCCCCCTTTAGAAAACACCTTTCAAGTTTGGCCCTCTTGATCATCCAATACTTTTATACATTTAAAAAAAAAAAAGTATTGAATAAATACGTCCCCAGCAGAGTCACCACTGTGGGCTCCCGCGCCCGGAAAAAGGCGCTAGCTCGAAGAGTCGCCACCCGGGTTTTTGAGATGGGTCACCCGAGAAACCGAGGGGTGGTTTGAAAAAGGATTTTGGTCTAGCGAAAACGTTGAGATTTTGGATTCGGGAGCCACGTTACGAATGAGGAAGGTTTTTCTTTAAAAAGCATCCCATTCGCCCGGTAAGACTGGTCTCTACTTGATGTTTTAAAAAGGGGGGAAATCTTCAATACTATTTGGAATATCAAACTCTTTAATAAAGCACGTAACGGGAGAGGGACATGGGAAATATATCACATTGACGTGCAGGTGGTGCTATTTGTACAGTCGTGATAAAATGATATGAATAAATGGAAGTAAATAACATTCAACAGACTGTTTGGACCTCAGAATACCGCTCGCGGCACCCTGAGACGCCGTGCGAGGCATCTCAACATGCCGTGCGCGGCACCTGCTCTGCTGTCAGACTGTTGGACCTCAGAATACCGCTCACGGCACCCTGCGATGCCGCGCGAGGCATTTCAACATGCCGTGCGTGGCACCTGCTCTGCTGTCAGACTGTTGCAGTCTTTCAAAACATCATTTAGCTCACTGGTTTCTCTGTAGATCTTTTGAAAACTGACGAGTAGCCTCACGGCGGTCAGATCATCCCAAGAACGTCATTATCCTTCCCAAAGCATAGTTTTAAAGTAGTTTTCAACATTTTTAATCACTTGGGATGATCTTGAAAAGATTTTAGAAGAGCCAGAACATGGCTTGTAGATATGGTCTTATTTTAAGAGCTACAGAAACAGTAGACAGCAAAAACAAGTAACCACAGCGGAGGAAAACTCAGATCCAGTCAGCCTGTTCACAATAGCACTAGTGTGCACCATGCCGTGCGCTGAGGGTCAGGGTGCCGTGCGCTGAGGGTCAGGGTGCCGTGCATCTGATTAACAGGCCGCGCGGTTCCCCAACCTCAGCACAGTGTTAGTTTTATTTTATGAAAATAGGTTTTGAATCAGGATCTAACCAAAAGAGATTAGATCTGCTGACAGAAAGGTCCCCTCAGGACCAGAACGGAATCTAGTCCGAGGAAACTAGTTTATACCTTTGGTTTCGAGCTTGATCGAGGATCGTGGATGCAAGGATGTGGATGGATCATCACGGATGTGGATGGGGGAGGTTAAATGAGACAAAGGGAGTATGGGTGTGAGTGAAGGTTAGGTGTTTTGAGGGTGATGAGAATGGAGTGAGTGAAAGCACTTAAAGAAGGTCTTTTGGGAATGACATTCTTTAAAGCTTGGAAATGGCAATGAAAATAAGAAAGTGGGTGTAGAAATTTAGAGAGAGAAAGTAGAGTGAGAAAGCCAAGAGAAAGGCAAGAGAGGGACTCAAAAGAAAGGCTAAGAGGGGCCACTTTCCCTTGAGTGGAAGGGTTAATTTATAGGCAAATGGCCAAGGATTTTGAATTCAAATGGTGGAGGTGTTTTAGGCGGGCGTAAGTGCATTTTCGCTGAGCAGCCATCACTGTGGCTCACACCGTGGCCGACGACTTCGAGCCACCTTTTTGCTCAAGGTGCCGTACGGTGAAGTTTCGCGCACGGTCCTTTGAATTTCTCAAGGTGCCGTGCGCTCCAATTTGGCTCCGCACGGTACCTCCTCCTGTGGTCCAGGGCCTTTTGGGCCTTTTTTTTTTGGGCTTGGCTGGGTGTGTTGGATTTGTTGGGTTTTTGGCTTCAAAGGAGATCCTTTTTCAAGCTCGCAAAGGTATCGTTTCCTCTATTTCATCATCGGGGTGGACAAAGACTCTCCGAGGTCCGAATTGGGGTGTCTACAAGAGTGACTTACAATCACACCCAAATCTATCATGGTAGCAGAAATGTGATGGAAAACTTACAATCACGACCAATAACTGTGATCTTTATGGTTTATTGTAGTAGTGATTGAATCAGAGTATGCATCTTTATACAAGAGATTTCCTACAATTGTGCTAATCTATTCTAGGCAATCTAAATATAATCGCAATCTAAATATAATCGGAATCTAAAGATTTTACTGCCAATACAATACAATCTATCCCATGAATATCGGGATATCATTGATCTTCTCAACACTCCCCCTCAAGTTGGAGAGTGAATGTCAAGAACTCCCAACTTGCGTATCATGACTAAGAAAGCTTCCTTTCCCAATGGCTTGGTGAACACATCTGCAAGCTGACTTGTTGAAGCAACGTATTTGGTTACAACCAAACCGTCTTGTATTTTGTCTCGAATAAAATGGCAATCCATCTCTATGTGCCTGGTTCTTTCATGGAAAACAGGATTAGCTGCTATGTGCAAGGCTGCCTTATTATCGCAATATAACAATGCTGGTTTTGAATGTAATATCCGCAAATCTTTCAACAATGAGCGTAACCAAGATAATTCGCAACATGTTCCTGTCATGGCTCTATATTCAGCTTCGGCTGAGGAAAGAGATACGGTTTTTTGCCTTTTTGTCCGCCAGGAAACAAGAGAAGAGCCCAAAAAAACACAATAACCCGTGGTCGATCTACGAGACATTGGACAACCAGCCCAATCTGAATCAGAAAAGGCTCGCAAAGATAAATCATTCTGAGAAGAGAAAAATAAACCTTGTCCTGGACTACTTTTCAAATAACGCAACACACGCAAGGCAGCTTCCATATGTGGTTCGCGTGGTGCATGCATGAATCTACTTAACACATGTACCGAATAAGTGATATCCGGCCGGGTAATAGTCAAATAAATTAGGCGTCCAACAAGCCGCCTATACTGAGATGGATCTTTAAGCAATTCACCTATATCCGAGAGCTTCATGTTTTGCTCCATGGGAAAGTTCACAGGTTTAGCACCCAAAAATCCACCATCCTTCAGAATTTCCAAAGCGTATTTCCGTTGTGAGATGAAAATACCTCTTTTTGATCGAGAGACTTCAATGCCCAAAAAATACTTCAAATCACCCAAATCTTTAATCCGGGAACGACTATGCAAAAATTGCTTAAGAGAAAATATGGCAGTGAGGTCATTACCCGTAATAAGAATATCGTCAACGTATATCAACAAGGCTGTAAAGGATTTGCCTTTCCGACATGTGAACAACGAGTAATCTGCTTTGGATTGAACAAATCCAGCAGCTTGGATAGCTGTAGAAAACTTAGCAAACCATTGACGAGAGGCTTGCTTTAAACCATATAAAGATTTATTGAGGCGACACACCAAGTTCTCCCCCTGTCGCTGAAGACCAGGAGGCGGAGACATATAAATTTCTTCATGGAGATCACCATGTAGAAAAGCATTATGAACATCAAGTTGGTGAAGAGACCAATTCTAGGCTGCTGCCAAAGCTAAGAGACACCGAACAGTAATCATTTTAGCAGTGGGAGAAAAAGTGTCATGAAAATCGATACCTTCCAATTGGGTGTAACCTTTCGCAACCAAGCGAGCTTTGTAACGCTCAATAGTGCCATCCGAGTGACATTTTATTTTATAAACCCAACGACAACCAATAGGCTTCTTGCCAGGAGGGAGGGAAGTGAGAGACCAAGTGTGATTCGCTTCTAAAGTGGCCAATTCAGATTGCATGGCAGCTTGCCAGTGGGAAGTAGAAGCTGCTTCAGTATAAGAGGTTGGCTCAATATCCTGACTAATAGTAGCAACAAAAGAGCTATGTTGTGGGGAGTAACGATGATAAGAGATAAAATTGCAAAGAGGATATCGCGTACCTTTTTGGGAACCAAACGACGAAGGCAACAATGGTTTGGGAGACGTTACTTGGGTGCAAACATAATCGCGTAGAGCCAAAGGAGGGACATGAGGACATTGAGAACGGTGGAGGGCTAGTGCGGAAGGAGGACTGAAGGGAGGGGACTGAACAGGTTGGACTTGTTCTACAATTGCCGGGGAAGGAACCGGTTCTAGTGGTGGCATTTGTTAGGCAGTGGAAAGAGGTCCTGAAGGGGCAAGATCAGGCACAAAATGAGGAAGGACAGGTGCTGAATTTGGGGCAGTGGATGTAGTGGACTCATAAGGAAAAATATTTTCATGAAAAATAACATCACGGCTAGTGAAGACTTTATGGGTGGCAAGGTCATAGAGCTTGTAAGCTTTTTGGCCAACCGGGTAACCAAGAAAAACACAACGTTTGGCTCGAGGAGCGAATTTATGAGGAATATGCGCATCAGTAGCATATGCAAGACACCCGAAAACTCTAAGATGAGAATAAGTCGGAACCTTACCATAAAGCCGTTCAAACGGAGTTTGTCGAGAAAGAAGTGGTGTGGGCAAACGATTAATGAGGTGAACGGCTGTGAGAACACATTCTGCCAAAAAACGTAAGGGTAGATTGCTTTGGAAGCGAAGGGCTCGAGCTGACGCAAGAATATGACCATGTTTGCGCTCTACAACCCCATTTTGTTGAGGAGTATCAACACAAGAAGTTTGATAAGTGGTGCCTTTTTGTTTATAAAATTCCCTCATGGCAAAGAACTCCCTTCCATTATCAACCCGAATGTTGGCTATAGAGGCATTGAATTGTGTTTGAACAAAAGTGAAAAAATTGGCAAGTAGATGTTGTGTCTCACTTTTGTGACGCATAAAAAAAAAACCATGTGAACCTAGAACAGTCATCCACAATAGTCAAAAAATATCTAGCACCAGAAAGAGAGCCAATTTTATAAGGACCCCAAATATCACTATGAATTAATTCAAAAGGTCTAACAGACGAAATTGAACTAGAAGAAAATGGAAGCCGTTTCTGTTTCGCAAGTGCACAAACATCACAAGCTTTATTTGACTTGAAAGGAAAATGTAACAAATTTTTGGCCATAAAATCTAATCTAGAGGAAGATAAATGCCCCAATCGGCGATGCCATAAGTCGGTGGATGAAGTGTCCTGAAAATGGGATGGACGGTTAGCAATGGCTGCAGTTGATTGGATTTTATTTTTTGGTTTCTCCGATGCCAATGCAACCAAGTAGTAAAGCCTGTCTCGTTGTTTACCCAAACCAATCGTCATCCTCGTCGTCAAGTCCTGCAAAATACACCAATGAGGGAAAAAAGTTACAGAACAATTGAGATCTCTTGTAACTCGACCCACAGACATTAAATCCACCTTAAAAGATGGTACAACAAGCACATTACTCAAAGAAACAGCTGAATTCAAGGGTAAAGTGCCAGTAGAAGTAATTGGAGCCTATTCTCCACTTGGCATAATGACCGGTGGCAAAAGGGTGTTTTCACGACTGTTGACAAGTAAAGTCGGAGATGAAGTAATGTGATCAGTTGCACCACTATCAATAATTAAGTGATGGGGCCTCAACAATGCTCGTGACAAACCTAAAGAAGTTCCAGAAGCATTAGCCGTAGGAGTAGCGGATTGTGATGTTGTCCCCTTGCTGTTCATGATAGATAATATTTGCTGGATTTGCAAATCAGAGAGCCCATCCCTCACCAATTGTATTTCCTGCATCATTGGACCCTCCTTGACATTGTTAACCGAAGACTGGTTGTTGTTCTTGCATTTAGAGCGGTTGCCTCCTTGATTGGACTTGGTTGATGCATGTTTTGGGTGTCCTGGCGGATACCCATTCAACTTCCAACATGTTTCTCGCACATGATGGTCTTGATCACAGTAAGAGCAGTGTAATGGTTTTCGATAAGAAGAGTTGGAATGAGAAGAAGAACCTTGTCCATATCGAACAGCCAAGGCTGCTATTTCATCCCTTCGAACAACCATGGCTGCTGTCTCCGTTGTCTCACGTGCGGCGCCCAAGCTTCGTTGCTTCTCTTCTTGCACAACGGAAGAGTAAGCCCTTGTAACATCAGGTAGCGGATTCATCAATAAGATCTGCCCTCAGATTCCCTTGTAGGACTCATTGAGTCCCATAAGAAATTGCATCAATCTGCGTCTCTTATGGTCAGCCCCACAAGAGCAAACAATGTCATTATAGGAGCCCAGTTCATCCCATAATCCTTTCAGCCTTGTGTAGTAGGCCGCAACAGTCATCTGATCTTGAGTGAGACAAGCGATGTCCCTCTCAATTTGGAAAATGCGAGGGGCATTGCTTTGAGAAAAACGATCCCGAAGGTCTTCCCATACCTCCTGGGCTGTGGTTGAATATATAACGCTGTCTGCAAGATCCGGTGTGGGTGAATTGAGGATCCAGGAGAGGATCATATCGTTGCATCTTCCCCACGACGCATAGTCATCTGGTTTGGTCTTGGCAGGAGGCGCTGTGACGGTACCATCTACAAAACCCAACTTGGATTTCGCGTTCAAAGAGATGGTCATGGCTCTACACCAGGTAGAATAATTATCCCCATTGAGAGGCTTGGAAACAAGCACCATTCCGGGATGGTCCGAATGGTGGATGAAATAAGGATTGGCGGCATCGGTTTTGACTCCACTCGGAGATTGCTCGTTCACCATGATGATGGGAAACGTAAAAAAAGCTGAAGAAAAAAGAGGGCAGAGAGCTAGGGTTTCGTTCCCTGCTCTGATACCATGAAAAATAAGAAAGAAATATTTGGCTTATTAATATTATTGAATCAGAGTATGCATCTTTATACAAGAGATTTCCTACAATTGTGCTAATCTATTCTAGGCAATCTAAATATAATCGGAATCTAAAGATTTTACTGCCAATACAATACAATCTATCCCATGAATATCGGGATATCATTGATCTTCTCAACAGTGTAAAAATCAATCTCTATGAATGAAAAATAAGGAGATTTCAAGAAGACATCATTATTTAACAGTTAACACATATTAGCTCAATTTTAAAAGGAAAATGCTACAAATTGAAAGCAATGGCCCGTATGCCAGTAAAAATGCTTCTGAATTCTCCAAAAGCACCAAAAGTTACCTTCCAGAAAATATTTGAATTGACTGTTGAATAACGTTGAATCTCTCTCAACAATTCATGTCATCTTCAACTTTAGGAGAACTAACTACAGGTCCAGTTCTATTTCTAAATGACAAGCTTTCGAGAGTATAGGTGACCATGGCCAGACAATTGATGTGTTCTTAGTTTGGTTCATGGCTATCCATTACTTGTACTACTTACAAACGCATGGCCTGGGGCAGATCCAATGAACAATAGAGTGTTCTGTCTTGAAGTATTAATTTCCTATTAGGTTTAACTGACACTTTGTACTTTTTGATGCTCTGGATTATGAATGAAGGAAATATTGTAATGTACAAAATAATTGATTTGGGTCTCTAGACCTGCTCTCACTGATTGATGTCTTTCGGATTTGATTTGGCTGGGGCATGATTCCGCAGTTAAACATCCCTTTAGCTCATTGGCCAAATGTTAGGTTTGTCTCCAATTCTTCCTCGCTCATACCCCTAATGATTGAGGAGTAGATAGATTTTATTATTGTTGTTGTTGTTGTAGGTTTTCACCGACACCGCACGTCAAAAAGACTTGCATACCTTGTGATTTAACTTTGTGAATATATCTCAAATCCCAGACGCAAGCAGTCCCGTCTGTGGAGCTTGTAGCCATCATTTTACTGTTTTCCGTGCTAAAATCTATAGAGTTGATTCTATCTTTATGCCAAATCCATGGGGTTATTTTCAGGCTACTCATCCCAATATTGACACCTTGCGGCTGAGTTATTCTAAACTTAACTTATTTCTTCGTTTTGTGTGTTTTGTTCATATTTTCTTAATTTTTGTTAGATTCGCGTGATTTTTTTTGGACTAAATTATCGGTCTTGATGAGAGGAGTCTAAAAAGTACAAAATTATGAACAGAAGCACACAAAAAAAAGTTCACTAAAGACAAAAAAATATAAAACTACTGTCCTTTGGAGTTCAAATGTCTATCTTATTTGAATTTTTTAAACATCGGTCCATATTTTTTTATACTTCTCCGCACTACAACAAATCTCACTTTTCATAGCATAAGTTTATAGCGTTTTTTTGGGAAGGCTATAGAAGGGTAACAATTATAGCGTTTTCCTAAGTTCAAATAAAGGAACCACACGGAAGGATATTATACAGCGTTTCATTAATCCATTTATAGCGTTCTGCCCAAGGCCCAAATATAAGAGGCGCAAAAATGGCTTCGCCCCCCAAATCGCTCACCGCTTCAAAATTTTCAGTCGATTTCGTGGTTGCGCCCAAATCCAGATCTCCCGATCGTACTCTACGAACTCGTGCGAGATTTCTCAAGCTGTGCGAACTGCGAACTGGTGTTGGCTGCTATTCTAGGGTTTTAATCTTGAGTTACAGGTTAGTTCCTTGTTCTTCTGTTCTCCTAATATGTGATGATTAGCCTCTCTTTTCGTTCTCATCTTCGACTTCATCGTATGTTTTGCTCTCTCGTTCTATAGTTGGAGAATAATCGAAGATGATTTTTTTTTTGATTGACGAGAATCGAAGACATATTCAGACAAGGTCTTTGTTTGGAGAGTCCTCACAATTTTGGTTTGATTTTTTTTCTTAATTTTTGCCCAAATACAAAGGTAGGGTTTTAATCTTCGATTATTAGCTTGTGATAATCAATTTGGAATTTACACGGATTATGCACCAAGAGGGTTTAGATTTACTTTCATGAGGTATCAGTCTTCATTCTGATAACATATGGGGGGTTTTAGGTTTATTCATTCCAATAACAAGCTCAAGAAATAATAGATGACAAATAATGTTTCTGTATGTCGCGAGGGCACTCCCCCTGCCCCCCGAGCTGTCTCCATTCCAACATCTTCATCTCCACAAACCTTCCAAAATCTCACACAAACCTCTGAAAATTTTAATTGATGTTGTGCGAACTGGAGGTAGATTTCCCACTACGTGAGAGCCGCCCAAAATCTCGCACAAACGACCAAAAATTTCAATTGATTGATGTTGTGCGAACTGGAGGTAGATTTCCCACTTTGTGGGAACTTGTCATGACTGCTTATGGATCCATCATGATAGGGCTTTTTTTATTTATTTATGATTATTATCATGATCGAGTTCTTCTTTCCAAACCAAAGGTTCGTTCGTTTTCCATTACTTTTGCTTATATCGCTTCGTAGTCACCTATTGATTTCTCAACTAATTGCATAATTTGTTTTTAATTCTTCATTGTTTTTCAACTCCCTCATTCCCTGCTCGGAAAGGAATCAAACCACATTTGGATCTATTGCAAAGAGTTAGTGTATGGAAAAGCTCGCACCAGGTTAGATTTGATTTGAGTTTTCTCTTGATTCTTGCCCAAATACAAGACTAGGATTCAATCCTCATTCATAATTAGCTTGTGATACTCTATTAGGGTTTGCAAACTTATGCATTAGAGAGTTTGTATTTACTTTATCAGGGTATGTGCTTTGATTGGCATAAATATATTGGGGCTATTGTTTTATTATTTCAAACGATTGGCTTTTAGGTACTTTTTCTCTTCATGAATCTTAGGCATGATTCTGTAGTCTTTTGAAGCTT
Organism: Rhododendron molle; assembly: GCA_025413875.1. NCBI lineage: Eukaryota > Viridiplantae > Streptophyta > Magnoliopsida > Ericales > Ericaceae > Rhododendron > Rhododendron molle. The sequence goes on along the minus strand of CM046388.1, from coordinate 4,609,368 downwards.
CCAAAAAAGGACTTTGCAAAGTGCTTGTAAGACATGAAAATTTTGAAATTTGAGAGCCCACAGCTACTTGTTATTGGATGGATTCGTGTGATTTCAAGTGCCTATGTGCTTCTTTATAACTTGCATGTGGGTTATGGGATGCGTGATGATGTTAGGAAGGTTAGGGGAACTGATGAAAGGAAAGGACCTAGAGAAAGGTTCAAGTGTTGTGATAGAACTCCCTTGAGGGAGTTATTCTTAAGTTCTTTGCCAGGGATAATCCAGGCTTGTTCCCCACCTTTTCCCTTAGTTCTATACTCTGTGAATATTGTGGTAAAAATGGTCGTGAAACAAAAAAGGTGGTGGGATATGATGCTATAAAATTACTAGGAGACAAACATAGTTTACAGAAAAATGTCGACGATAACTTGGAACACAAAAAGGCTATGATAACTGATGCAAAGGGAACTTCTTCCCATTATCAAAAGGAAGCAGAAAAGTGCAATTCATGAATAGAAACTTGTGAAGAAGCAAGAGGGAAAGTGGAAGCAGGGCTCATTGAAGAGCGTAAGCTCTCCTCAATGTGGGAGAAAAGAGCTCATGAACATATTGGAAGGATGAAAAAACTATATACCAATGAGAATTTTGGTTTTTAGTCGAATGAATTTAGGATTTATTCTTGTGCACCAGAAATGAATATAACCATGCCATAGTTAACTTATTGTTATTCATCCATCTGAAATGTGATACTTTTAGAGCTGGGCATTAAGGAAGAATAGAGTATATGAACTAGTTGTAGGCTGTTCCCTTGGATTCTCATGTTGGGAAGTAATTCCCCCCTAATATTTTCTGTTTTTGTTGTGCTATTAATATGGTAAGTAAGAGTCAAGTATCTTATAGTTTGTTTGAAATGGAGAGTACATATGGTGGAGTTTGGTGATAATTGATAACTCATTACTCTTACTCTTATGCTATATGTCCTCTCCTCACTTTTGGCCATATATATCAGAAGATCAATTGGAGTAAGGTTTATTGGCGTGTATCTGTTTACTCTTTTTTTTTCATAGTCTGCAGTATCTGTTTATTCTCTTCTTTTTTTTTTTCATTATGTGCGACAGAACTTGTTGAGAGTGTTCTGCTCTAGTTCCATTCAATAGAATGTCTAACATCATATATTGGGTTACTCTTGATCAATATTTTTGTCACTTTAATGGGTATAGGGCCTATAGGCAACTAGATGGCTTCATATTTTGCCATTTTGGGATTTGTATCTGAAAACAGAGTTGATACTATATGAGTAAGGTTTGCTTCCTTTTTATCCCTTCCACTAAGTTGCATCTCAGACATCTTCTTAGATGGCCACCATGACCGTGACATAGCCATTGTACATGTGGGATTGAATTATGTAAGTCAATGCATATCTGGTGGGAACCATGACTTAATGGAGTTCTCAAAATCATGGTTCTTTATGCACTTGCAACTTTGATTTGTTTTGGACTTCTGCAATGCTGCATGTTTTAATAACAGTGATGTTGTCAACATGGATTGACTTGATTACAATCCTCTTTAGCTAATGAACTCAGAAATTATCGCAGGTAGTTGAACTGTGAAGACGCCTTAATCAATCACCACTCATGGTCTAGAAGGGAGGATAAGGAACTTCTGTCTATTATCCAAGAAAGGGGTATCAGTGACTGGATTGACATTGCCATTTTGTTGGGAACAAACAGGACCCCATTTCAGTGCCTGGCTCGTTATCAAAGAAGTCTTAATGCTTCCATACTGAAGAGGGAGTGGACAGAAGTTGATGATGATAAACTTCGCGCTGCTGTAGAAACTTTTCGCGCGGGTAATTGGCAGCTCGTGGCTTCTACTTTGGAAGGACGGACAGGTACCCAATGCTCTAATTGGTCAGTTAGCCATCTCAATGACAAGTTCTATTGGAATTTAACAGAGGCTATATAATATAACCAATAATGCAAAGTAGGTAAGGTACTACCGTTCTTAAATTGTTGTTTCTCATTATTGAATGCAACTTATTTTGTACCATCCAGATCTTACGGCAAGATGGCTGAATTGGTGAATCGGTGATATATATACATGCACATATTATTTATTAAATTGTAGATAGTTATAAGTTTACAATTTCAAAATACACGTTGGTGAAAGTTTTGTTATTAGTCCACTATCCAACTGTTCGTGCTTTTGAATGGGTTATTAGGTTTAGTTTAGGGTTGTAACTTGTAAAGTAATTTACCAGCTTTCATGCATTCTTGATGAAATTTAGCTGCTGAAAGAATGAGAAATCTATACTGTTCTGCTACTACCCCGATTATTACTACTTGATGATTAATTCTGTATTGTCAAGTTCTGCAAAACTCATGGTCAAGTTTCTCCAAAAAGAGAAAATTGATGCATTGTGACTGCTAACGAGTCCCGTGAAAAGAAGATAAATTGACTTTAAAGTGATTAGTGCAAGGGATTTTTAGTGCAATGCTTGGATTTAAGCTTTATTCTGTTGTTAGGAAAGTTGTACGATGCTTTGTACTATTTCTCAGGTAGCTGATCAGGTGGCTCTATCTCATTAGAAAATTCCATAAGCACCTTTTTGTTTTAAGGGCACAAGGGTAATGCCTGGGTCCTGGAATTATAAATTTGGCATTCTTAAAAGTTTACCCTTATTGTACCATGTTATTAAACATTTGGGAGAGGTTTTCATTGATCAATTGTTGTTTAGATATCAACAGTGGTCTGCAACTTCTGTAGTTCCTCTCATACTATTTTAATGCTTCAACTTTGGGTGCGAGCTTTCATCTTACAATTATACTGTCTTCGTAAACCCTCTACAAAGGATAGGCTGGTTGGATGGATTATAGGTGTGGATCCTATGAGCTTGTTGTGCGCCTTAAATGCTGAGACCCATGAACACCTATTTTTTGAATGTACTTTACTGAGTGGGCTAATGTTTGGCGAGGTTGAGAATTCATAGAGCCCCTCTTAACTGGTCTGCAGAATCAGAAAGGTGCTTGCAAAATATGAAGGGTAAAAGCCTAGCTGCAGCCTGCAAGTCTTTTCAAATGAGACCTTGCTGCTTCTGTGTACCATGGCTAGAAAGGAATGCAAGGATATTTCATAGTTGTCGAGAGCCTTGAGCTATTTTCTGTAATGTTGAGAAAGCAGGCTCACTCCATTATGCCCCTCTGCCACACATGTAATCCTTTTCTCAATTAATGTAGAGCAATCAATTGACTACAGGAAATCCAGTACATTGAATTCTTAGAATAATGTTAGGACACTTGAAGGGGGATTAGGAATAAGGTAGTTTGATTAATATAGTCGTACAATGCCCAAGTTAAGGATACATATGCCTACAACTAAGCCCATGCTCTCTCTCTCTCTCTCTCTCTCTCTCTCTCTCTCTCTCTCTCTCTCTGTGTCTTTGTGTGTGTTCCACTAACAATGAAGCATCCACGTCAGTTGCAGCCATGAGAATTAGGAAGAAGGCAGGTTTTTTTTTTTTTTTTTGGATCCGGAAGATAGGCAAGTTAGTTTCATGTAATTTCGTATCCTATGTTTTGCAAGTGGAGTTGTTATTCAGATTATTAGTACTTTTAATTTTAGTTTTTCACTACACTTACATTGTTGATTTTTGTTGTTGATGTGTTGCCTTGTTGCTAAAGAGCGTTAACACTACTAACCCACGTAGCGGCAAGTGCATTTTGCTTGATTGGATGGGGACGGGAGAAGTAGTTGCTGAAGGATGTTGGTCTTCTAGTGATCCAAGTGCAACTGTTCATCATGTTCCCATCGGACCTAACGCAATGAGAGTTTGGGTGGTTGTTCCAAAGAAGTCTGAAATGTTTTTGTGGAGGCAAACAAGTTTTATGACTACTATTGAGGAAGCTGTTGGATGTACCATTGCATGGCCTGCTGATAAGGTTCTTATGGAATCTAACCCAGGGTAATGTACTTTTTTTTCACTTATATATGTCAAAAAAGAATATAATTTGCTATACTCCATTGTTTATAAATTTGGTTTACTAGAAATTGTTATAACTCCATCAATTGAAATGTTTGCTTCTACCATATGTAGGTTTATGGGTTGACAAAGAAGAGAGAAGGGTTTTTGGTGACTTTTTGTTGAAGATCGATATAGGTATGATCTGCTAGTGCACTGGTTGTCATGATCGCTCGGAAGGACTATTTTGGTTCGAAGCCTTTTTGTTAATATTTTGGTGTCAAGGCTTAAACTCCACTTTTGGGATACATAGATGTTTCGGAAGGCCTTTTTGTTGATATTTTGGTGCCAAGGCTTACACTCCACTTTTTTCGGGAGGCCTTCTTGTTAATATTTTGGTGTCAAGGCTTAACCTTTACTTTTGGGATACATAGATGTTTCGGAAGGCCTTTTTGTTGATATTTGGTGATATTTGGTGCAAAGCTTGTACTCCACTTTTGGGATAGATAGAAATGTGGAAAAGACATGTAGCATACTGATGTTTGGAGACATATTTTGTTGGTTTTTATGCAAATTGCAAATATATTGCCAAGGAAGTTATTGGAGCCATCTTGTTTTTCTTTTTTTTTTTTTGCACGTTAGTATTGTTGCATGAGCTTGCTATCCAGATTATTGGGTTGTAGTGTTGTATAAAATAAGGAAAATTGCTATAGAAACCAATGTGGCATATGTAGCAACTTCTGTGTGATGGAAGGTTAAACAATATAGTAGTTTAAAAATGCTACAAAAACTGTACAATGGTAGAATTTAAAAAACGCTATAGAAAATGTACAACATATATGTAGCAGTTTTGAAGCGCTATAAAAACAACAGAACATACAACGTTTGCACAAGATAGCGGCCCAAAAACGCTATAAAAAACTAAAAAAAATAGATAGCATCCCAAAAACGCTATATTAGGTCTCATACATACAACGTTCGGAAAACGCTATAAAAAACTAAAAAAATAGACAGCAGCCCAAAAATGCTATAAAAACTACGCTCTATACAGCGTTCCAAAAACGCTATTAAAACTAAAAAATAGACAGCAGTCCAAAAACGCTATAAAAACTACGCTCTATACAGCGTTCCAAAAACGCTATTAAAACTAAAAAATAGACAGCAGTCCAAAAACGCTATATTAGGTCTCCGACTTTTTATAACGTCGGCTAATACGGCGTTTCTAAAAACGCTATCTATACCTTTCAACAGCGTTTTTCGAACGCTATTAAAAGCGATTTTTCTTGTAGTGCCGATTCGTCTCGCCGAAGAGAATGATTAACCCCTAAAATTACGTCGAAAAGCTAAACAAAAAGTTATGAAAAATAAAAAATACCGAAATAAGTTACAAACTTATAATAAGTTTAAAAGAACGTAGCCTGACTCACAACAAAATATAAGGAGTTAACATCATTTGGTCGCTGAGAAATGGCCAAATATAGCATCATCCGTGGGATATTTTAAGTCGAACTGCTCCTTCTCAACACCCATTAACCAAATAAATCCATCAAAGCAGCTGCTATATACCTGCATATGCACAGGCAAAATAGGAAAACCAACCCTTTGCAGCCAATTAGTGGTGAGCAATAGCCCCATGTTCTAAGCCATACGGCAGAAGGAATTAAGTTGAAGAAAGCAAAAGCCAAGTTGAGTCACGTCACTTCGAAAAAATGCGTTAGAATATAGTAGACTCGGGTGTGAATATCTTGTGAGGGCCGAAGTGGCCGAACTTAGACCTTCCTAAGATTATATCTCAAGATTTGGAGACTCTTGTAAGCTCAGGTTTGTGTACAGGGACATCCCTTTTAGTGTGGACGTCAATTTTGAGACTCATATTGTATGTCTATTATACTGTTATAAAGGGAACATCCCTTTTAGTGTGGACGTCAATTTTGAGGCTAGCTCACATATCAGTTTCTTGGACTACCGCTTTTAATTAAAGAAACTTCTAAGAAGGAAAAAAATATTGTCACGGTAATTTTCTTCTTCCTTCTCTCCCACTTTCACATCTCAGATTTGATTAGAGATTAATTTCAAGTCAAGATTTTCTTCTTTCGCTCTCCTGCGCGATATACTAGGACATGCATGTGTCCTCGTCTAGTTATATTGTATATGTTAAAAAATCCTGAATACTAGTCAGAAATGTACTTAAGGCCAAATGCGATTGGGAAAAAAGTACATTCTCTTTATTAGCGACACGAGTTCAGAAGAGTCTATGCAGCATCAGTGATGCATGAGCATAATGAAGCAGACCTCGCAGGCCGTAGCTAACAGGTATTTAGACCGGTTTGAGTGGGGGAAATGGAGGCGCAGCCTAACATTTTAACACGTATCAATTCTAGTCATGTCCAAATTGATTTCAGTTTTAGTCTGTACATCTATATTATTTTTGGTCAAAGTCTTCGAGTCACCTCGTCAATCAAAGAGTTATTGAGTGGATCGAAGAGTCATTTAGTTTTTATATGTGTATTTTGTATTAGCACAAGGAGTCTAAAGGAAGGTTCGAGGTTCAAGGTTATTTATTGTGTTTTGGGAACATTAATTGTCATGTCTAGTATTTTTCTGGGGCGATGCAGTGGGTAAGAAGAAGTTGCACCTAGCGAAGTGGGAGCAAATTACCAAGAGTAAAGTGAATGGGGGATTAGGGGTGAAGAAATTATTGCAGCAGAATGTGGCACTCCTAGCCGAGTGGTGGTGGAGGTTTAGTAATGACAGGGAATCTCTTTGGGTTAGAGTTACTAGAGGAAAATACAATCTGGACAGATTTTGTTGGCTGCCTTATACTCCGGGCTCAGGTTCAGTTTCTACCATCTGGAGGGATATTTGGTCTATTGGGGATAATGAATCTTGCATTGGAAGGGTTATTCAGGAGGGCTTCCGTGTGCAAGTAAATTCTGGGCATGAAACTTTGTTCTGGAATCACGTCTGGCTGGGGAGTAAAGCTCTCAAAGAGGAATATCCAAGACTATTTTCGGTATCTGAGCAACAAGATGACACGGTTAGTTCAGTGGGGAAGGGTGCAGAAAATGGAAGGTGGGATTTGAAGTCTAGACGAAGGTTATTGACTGGGAAAATCAACAACAAGATGAACTAAAGTTGAGGCTACAGAATGTGAATCTAAACCCATCCAAATCCGATTGTCTACACTGGGTTTGGACTACAGATAGGTGCTTCTCGGCGAGGTCAGCCTATAAACAAGGGGAGCAATTGATGAGTCAGTCAAGGGATGTAGTGCTGGGCTCCCTATGGAAGAATCTAAGCCCTCCAAAGGTGGAAATTTTTCATGGCTGGCTGTCCAAGAACGAGTGGCAACGAGGTCGGTTCTACTAAGTCGAAACATTCTCACGGATACCCAAGTACTGGTATGCCCCTTCTGCCCTCTACATTTGGAAACTCCCCAACACTTATTCCTTCATTGTCAATTCTCATGGGATGTTTGGTCTATGATTTTGGATTGGTGGCATGTTAAATGGGTGTGCCCTTCATCGGTAGAGGCTTTGGCTAATTGGTGGTTTGGGAATCGGTTTCGAAACTTAGAAAAAGAAATTTGGGAGTCTTGTTTCTATGCAACACTTTGGTCATTATGGGTAGTGCGGAATGATTATATCTTCAACAATGCTTCTACGCTGGCTTGGGATGTGGCGAATCTTGTTAAAACACGGGTAGCAATGTGGATGAGGACTAAACGCGATATTAAGATATACTCGGTGGAGGACTTTAAGGGGTACTTGGATGGAATTCAGAAACTGAAATTTTAGCTTACTGTTGAGGTGTTTGTTTCCAACCTTTGGTTGGATGCTATGGTGTTTACTTGTTTTTTGTATTTGTTTCTTTGAGAGGCACCTGGTGTTCTTTCTTTTTCTCGATGTACCCCTTCGAGCTTAATAAAAATTTTCGTTTGCCGAACAAAAAAAATTGTCATGTCTAGTATAGTACAAGTACAAAATGAACCAATTCAAGAGTTATATGAATCAAGTGCTGAGACTTCATTAATTAGAGGACTAAAAACGTGAACTTTAATTAAGTAGTAAATTACAACAGCAATACCTTTGACGATGAACATGGTTGAAATAGAGAATCCCCGAGACTTGTTCCCCACAGCAACAAATTCAAAAATCCAATATTCCCAAACTTGTTCCCCACAGCAACAAATTTTTTTCCAAAATGCAGTCTTCAAAATGCTACAAATCCAACTTCAATGGCGGGGTTTGTTGATACTACTATATGGCTTGCTATTGCTATGACATAGTATGATGCGTTCACTTTTATCAATGTCCAATCAAACGTGGTTGATCGACAAGGAAATCAACCAAATCGTACTGATATCAATGGCAACAATATATTGCATCTCGCTGTTTTCGATAAACGATCTGAGGTATGTCCATATTCAAACTTTTTATTGTTAAATTTTTGGCATTTTTTTTTGGTAAAAAACCAAAACCCTTGGATGAAGGGAAGAAGAATAACACTCTCAGAGAGTACTGAACAACACTCTTTGACCGTGTATATACATATTTCAGATTATCAAACATCTGCTGCTTGAGCGGATAAAAGAAAGAAAAGATGACGGTGAGCTTGGTCAATTAATAAATGTGAATGCAAGAAATGGGAGTGGGTGGACGACGCTGTATATTCATTCTTGAGTTGCAGAGAGTGAAGATAAGAATAGTGATGAGTATATCAAAGACGTCCTACATGAATCTAGGGTTAAAAGATCCAACGAACTTTTTTTCCCATTTGATCCTTATTGGCAGAAGAAGAAAACATCACTCACCTGTTTAGAGAATGCAACAAAGCTAAGGAGCTAGCTTTGGAGTTGCATTCCCTCTAGCCACTTAATGAGAGGGGACATGGATACTTCGAGTTTTGAGTGGATATCCCTTAATATGCGAAGCAACAGAGAGATGGGAATTGGAAATGGAATCCCATGGCATATTGTTTTTGTCACTATTCTTTAGTTGGCAGATTTGAAAGGATAGAAATAAGAAAAGTTTTGAAAATATTGACATACTTCCTTCTGTCAGTGCCAAAGATAATTATTTCCTATTCCCAGGAAATTGTTCAAGCATTTAAGCCCCCTCTCCTTAGTGGCCCTCATACTACATGCCTAAACTCTTGGTCAAAACCACTTGGAGGTGACATCAAACTTAACATGGATGGGTGTTGGTACGAGGCCAATGGAAGAGGAGGATTTGGAGGACTTTCCAGAGATCATAACGGCGATTGCATAATGGGTTACTATGGCAAGGGTACTTTAACTTCGAGTTTGGAAGCTGAGATATGGAGTGTACATAAGGGCTTGGAAATTATCTTGGAGAAGAAATTAGAAAACGTGAAGAAAGAATCGGACTCCCTCGATGCTGTGAACTTGATGAATGAAGGCAATCCAAGACTCAATCCCCAAAGCGTGATGATAAATGAAGCCCACCATCTCATGGCTTGGACCAACACCACAATTGGCCATATTTACCGATCAACCAACCAATGTTCATATTATCTTGCTCGATGGGGAGCTGAACAAGATGAAAATCTTGTATTCCTTATGAAAATGCCCGTTGCTATGAGAAAATTTGTTTGTTAGAGATAGGCTGAACATTAGGCAAGTTTTAGACTAGGTTTAGTTGTTATCTTCCTTGTTATGTTTATTATGTTGGTACTCTCACGCGATGTGGTACTTTGCTTCATAAGTCTTTATGAATTTCCGTTTGACCGAAAAAAAAGAGAAGAAAAAGGATACATTAATGATTGTATCAACGCTGATGGCGACGATGTCATTCCAAGTCGGGATCAACCGGCCTCGCTGCGGTATTTGGCAAGACACATTACCAGGACACTAGGCTGGGGAGAGCTATACTTGCTTATACCAATCCCAAAGCGATCTGTCCTTAATGTTTTTCGACATGGTAGGATTCCTTCTGTCTTTGACGACAATCTTAGAGCTCATTGTTGTTTTGCCAATGCAAAAAAGAGCTTTCGGGTTTATTCAAGCTGGGATCTCGTGGTTGGCGATTGTGATCATGGCGATCGCTTATACATTTTCCATCATCGTCGTCTCCCCCACGGCAATGTATAACTCCGCAAACCTTGTCATTTTGGTTACTGTTATAGTGTGGGCCGTTGTGATATCATTTCTCCGGGTGCTACCATACCAGGTTCAATTGATACTACTTGTACTTGGCTTGATAGTATTTCCACTACTACAAGTGACAGCTTTGGGGCTACTACCTTTTGCAATTTTGCTTCTGTGTTTAATTGCAGGCATAAGATTTTTGGTTCGAAAGGCACAATGTGGAACTAAGCCCATTGAAAGTACAGTCCAGTCGACTGGAGATACGGCCACACCACCAAAACCAATTGCAGTTACCCAGAACAACTCGACGAGTGTTTCCATTGAGGAGTAATTATTCAATGGTCTTTGGCAGTGCCACATTTGTGTCCCAACACCCTTTCTCGCCACACATTCATGTGGGATCCGTACATTTTATCCTGGGCAGAAATGTGTATTGGAAATTATACGGTTTGAAGTCACAACGTGTCAGTGCCCCAAGAGCACCCAATAATTATTCTTCGAACATGCCATGCCGTTAGTTTTTTATATTTGTACTTTGTGGTTATGGTGCAAATTTAAGTTACTTGTGTCGTGTGTCTAATAAGATTTGTGTTATTAATACTCTTTCCGTCTCTTTTTTTTTTTTTTTTTTTTCAAATGCTATTTTGGATTGTCCCAAATTGTTTGCTCTCAAAGAAAAGTCAAAGAAAGAGTTGTGTAATTTTCATAAACTAACACTCATAAATTAATGATTAAAAGTAACTTTAAAATTAAAGTGTCTCAATATAATTTAAATGTGCATGGAAGTTTGTGAATCTATATTCATCACAAAGAAATGCCTATTGAAACTCTGGTTTATCCTACCTCTCTTTAAGAAGAACCAGTTTTGCCAATTTTTCGCTTGACATTTTTGGACCAATTTGGACCAATTTGCCCCTCTTGTGCTGGAACTTTGCTCTTAGTAAGTTGGGCATAATTGCAATTTTACGTTCTTCTACGTGGCGCGATGGGGCATCAGGACCTTCCACGTCCTTCTCTACTCTCCCTCTGTCTTCCTCAGACCCTCCCTCTGGAGAAATTTCCCCTCTCTCTCTCTCTCTCTCTCTCGTGATTCTCTCTCGTCTTCCGACCCACCGCCACTACATTGCACCACCGCACGTAGCTGCTAGCTGCTTCTCGGACCTTCGCCGTCTCCTCCTCTCTTTTTCTCTATCTCTCTCACCAGATCGTTGCACGCGACTGTATACCAGCGTAGTCCAGACTCCAGATCTCCGACCACAAACACAACCGTTGCCATGCCGGTGAGTAAGTCGCTCTCTTTCTTGCATAGGTTCTCCTTATCGCTTAGTGATATCGCATCATCTCCCTCCCTCCCTCTCTGTCTTTCTCTCACGTTGATTCTTTGCTTGCTTTGCAATTTTTTTTTTTGTAGATGTTTAGCACAGCTGATTCTGTTTCAAATATACACTTTTAGGTCTACGGTTTCTGGTAAGTTCTCTTTTAGATGATTTCGGTTGTACAATTTGGTTCAGAACTTTAGCTGTCGTAAATTTTCCTTCTGATTGATTTTGGTTTACTTTAAATCCGCTGAAATTTCCCTACTGAAGGAATGGATTGTTTGTTAAAGTTCGATTTCCTACTTAAGTGTAGATTTCGATTTGTGGATGTTAAGAGTGCAGGAAAATTTATGAGAAGTAATGGAGTATTTGTGCGATAAATTGAAATCTAAAAATCAACAAACACGTGATTTTTGCATGTTAAGATTAATAATCTCACGGACTCTTGCTCAATTAAAAAAAAGTGTTATGATGCTTTTCGTGTGGTTTTTATGTGATGTGATTATTTATGGTTTATTTTTCTGTTTACAGTTTGTTTATCAATCAAGTAAAAGGATTGGCTTTTATTGTTAACTTCGAATTTTGTCATCGAATACGAAGTCGGTGTTTGTGTTCCATGATGAGCTACGACTATTGAGGTATCATTCCCTTCTTTGTCCCCATCGCTGCAACTGTATGCATGCCCGGTAAGGGAGTTCTTCTCTGAATTCATTACTCGTTCTGTGTTGAGTGTGTTCCAAATTAATGGGTTGTGCTGTAACCCAACAAGAATGTGAGTTTGTTGCATCTTGGATCAGTTAGTAATCCTGAAATTTTATTTGAGAACAGCAGATTTGGATCCTTCATGTTTGGGTCAGATGGATACGTTCACAACCAGATTCATTTAATTTCTGGCCTTGAAACTTTTGGCTCTACTTATTTCCAGTTGATTTGTTCTACCTTTTGAAAATGTGAATCCAAACAACTTGCGTAAGCATATGGAAGTAAGCAAATGAAAGAAAAGGGACCCGTCTTTCACACTTCCTTCAAACATGACCGCAATTACTTTAAATGATGTCGCTTCTTAAATTAATACTGGAGGGACTCTATTTTCATTTCCATTGCATTGGTTGAAGTAATACTATATAGCTCACTTATTTGGTGAATTTCTCAGGAGTTTTTCCTGAAGAACTCATAAAAATGTTCCAGCTACCTTGTTGGCATCACATCCTTTCTAAGTTTTATTCCACTACCAGACAAGCAAGGGCGGGAATAACCTCATCTACTCAACCAGACTATCAACCCTTTTGTTGCCATGTCATCCACTATACAATGCACCCACACAAACAATGTTCCGTGGGCCATAAGAAGCAACATGACCTTTTATGACTTATGTTATGCTACTTACACAACCGGTTTGATTTATACATTGGGTGTTCAATGTGCAGATATAAGTTGTTTCCATTACAATCCGTATAGTGGTAAGTGTGTGGAATTAGGACGACCACTGAAAATTATCTTTTGATAGTGTTATTTGCACCTTTGCTATTATAGCTATGAAATATTTGATAGGATTGTCTGTCCTGGATCACTGGTTTCCTCTTACACACTTCTTTTTAATCTCTGTTTTGGCAGCTTGGTTTTATTTTGCTAGCCCTCATATGGCAGTTTGATTTTCCACCCTTCATGGTGCTGATTATTGCCATCCTCAATGATGGTTTGTACTCTGTTTTATTTTGAACATGAAATCCCTTCTCCAGTTACCACGTACATAAAACTATACACATAGATACATGCAGATTTTCCCACCCATAAAACACGTTGATAACTGCATAGTTGTTATCAATTTCTCCTCATTGAATAACATGCTGCTGCTTTTATGCTTGAGGTTCTAAATGCCTTCTCCCTACTAGGCACTTCAGTTACCATTATGACAATATCCAAGGATAGGGTGAAACCATCTCCACAGCCAGACAGTTGGAAGCTGGCAGAGATTTTTACTACTGGAGTCATTCTTGGAGGCTACTTGGTCATGATGGTGGTCATTTTCTTCTGGGCTGCATACAAGACAGACTTTTTCCCTGTAAGTAAACATAAATTAGCAATGGTCCTTACCTAAGATACAACTGATAGATAAATGCCAAATGAATATCCCATTTTTTCTTTCTTCTAATTCATTACTAGCTCTTTTATAGTTCTTTTTAAATAGCACCATCATACACTTGCTTTTGGCATCTTTCATTCTCGGACCATCTGCATTCTTGGTGCTCTGCACATTTCACTACATCCAGTGTTCTACCTGAACGCTATCAGTGGTATTAGTTTGAGTTCTTTCTTCTTCCCCATCCCCCTAGCCTTTGAAAACCCAACTGTGCACTATAGTAACTCCCATGACAAATCATTCACAACTACTGAATCTTTTAAAAAGATTCATGGTCTAACTTTAAATATGTGAACATCTAATTAAAGATCCGGGTCCGCTCAATTTCGTTCGATGCAATGCATGATCCGGCTCCATGTGGGCCCTTCTGGACTCACTTCAATTACAAAAAAATCTTCGAGAATTCAAACCACCCCTTAAATCATGTCAATTAGATATATTGGATAATAGGATTTCGATTTTCGAAACACAATACCTTGGGAAAAGTTGAATATTTTAAAGCTCTATATTACAGAGCAAAAAGAGAAATTAGAGTTGGATAGTGAGCTCAAATGCTGTAAGGTACAAACTATGGTTTTGAATTTTGGGATCTTGGGATTTGCTATCCAGTTTCTTATAGTCGTGTCACTGATGTTACAATTTATTCCTTCAGTTGAACCTGGAAAATAGTAACAAGGCCTTGGAGGATCTTCAAGAGAACCATAGGGTAGCCGTAGCCACACTCAAGGAAAAGGAGTTTATAATCTCGAAACTTCTCCACTCAGGCAAATATAGGCTGAGGTCTCATTTCATCACATATCATGTATCTATTATTTGCGCACTGACCGATTAAGGCCAATGTGTGACTTTCTGACGTACATGTAGAAAATTCTCTTATCAATCGTGCAAAGGGATTACGTGCCAATTTGCAAAATGCATCAGAGGACATATCCGCTTTGTTCGGAAAACTTGGTACATTATTCTTTTTTCCCAATGCATTGCAGGACACAGAACAACTACAATATCTTTTTCCAGTATAAAATCTTCTTGAATATTGTTCAATACCTGGTAGAAGGAATAATTTGTGAGAAAGTGAGTTCTTTCCAGAATAAACAAAATTAAGTAGTGTTCATAGAATTTTTTCATTTCTTTTCGTGCTAAAATGAGATATAGCATCTCTTATGAACCATCATTTCTGTAACCCATATTTGGATATATTTTGAGGGACTCTCAACTCACTCTAAATTTCTTCAGATCAGAAAAATAGATTGGAAGCAGAAAACCAAGGGCTGCTTCTGAATTTTGGTTCACAGCTTGATCAAAGCTTAAAAGACTTGCACAAGACCATCCTAGGGTCGGTTTCTCAACAACAGCAACAATTGAGATGCTTGGAAGAGCATGCCTCTTCCTTTCTTGCCAGTAAATACGATGTAAGTTCTCTTTCTTATTTTAAACTTGTCGGGTTAAATCCGATCTTTCATTTGTCAGTTAATTGCTAATATCCCAATATTATTTTCCTTTAGGCAACTCAAATAATGGAATCCAGAATAAAGAAAATGGCAGAGATATATACTTCTGGAATGACAATCTTGAAGGAGCATGCCGATTCACTAGAAACCAAGGCTTCTTCAGACTTGGAGCAGATAAAGTCTACAATTTCAGGCCAAATAAGTGAACTTGAGAATGTATGAAGGCCAACAAACTTGTTCGTCTTAATTCTAAGGAAATGTCATCCTACTAAATGGTGAATGTTCTGCTTTTTCATTTACAGTTTATCAAATCTGTCGTTTCGGAGGCCAATGACGTTATTGGCGACATCCAAAGTACTCTTAATGAGCAAAAGCAGATATTAGCTTTCTCTGCTCAACAAGAAGAAGAGGTATGTCCATTTATACTTAAACTCTTTCCTTTGATTTTGCCTGTCGAAACATGTTAAAACTTGTGGAAAACGTAGGGATTACATCGAAGTATGGCTTCAGCAGAAGTGATTTCAAGAGCAACATTTGATTTCTTTAGTGACATCAGTCATCATGCTTCTGAACTCACAACACTTCTTTACGAAAGCCAAATTCAGAAAGGTCACCAACTGGAAACTTTTGACAGGATGTTTAAGGTAAAGTAATCTTTATAATGCAATATCCATCAAAATTGTACTATTTGGAATTGGAATGAAATGATAAATTTATGTGTATATATTCTATATTCTCCCTGTTAAACAGGAAGAGGCTGCTAAAGAAGAGAAGCAGGCTATGGAAAAGATCACAACAATATTGGCATCTCTGACAGCTAAGAAAACAACTATGGTGAGTTGCCCTTTTCTTGTTATTACACATTTTTCCAAACTCATTTGTTTGTATCGATTGTTGGCTTGATATGTAAACAATTTATCAGGTTTCAGAGGCATCCAGGAACATTGAAAACTTGACTATACAAGGGAATAAGAGATTGCTGCTAGAAGTATTGAGTATGCAGCAAGTTTCAGTTGATGCAAAGGAGGAGTTGAAGGTATACTTGGAGCAGGTGAAACGACATTTCTTGGTAGACACATTTACATCCGCTGAAGCTAGAGCTACAATGGGGCCTCCAAGCACTCTGAAGAACTTTATGTGCTTGTCCAGGCCTTAGTTTCGTTGAAGGTATTTAAAGATCTACCGTGTCTATGGTCTTTGCTTTGGTTTTTTTTCAGTATAAGATGGGGAGATTTATTCCTTTGATACTGTTTAAGCCTTGACCATACATTCCTGTTGAGTTTTTATTGCTGTCCAAATGGAGCTGCAGTTTCTTGAAGTTGGAAAAACTGCAAGTGGTACCCAGATTTTGTTTCACTTAATGATTTTGGGTTCTCAGTTGGAGATATATATCAAAGGGTTAGGATAACAATGGCCCAAGTTGCTAAAGGGCTGCTAGCTGAAGTTGTGTGTTTGACTGTGGAGTTGCAAGTAGTTATCTGAATGTACAAAATTTATGTAATCTACTCTACCTAAGCCTTTTGCAAGCATAAATAAAACTTACGTATATGCAGCTATATCATACGAAAATTTCAAGCCGAACAAATTCAACGGGCAACCACACGTGCCTTGCACGTGGCACCGTACCTAGTTGACAGTAATGATTGGTGTTTTGGCTTGATAATCTTTGGACTATTTTTTTTTTTGCCTTATTCATAATTTTTCGCATTTGTTAATATTCTGTTAATTTCTTGGAAAATTAATTTGTCTCAACGAGAGGAATTTAAAGCTGCAAAGTTATGATCAAAATCTTAAATGTACACTCAACATGAAGATAATCCAAAATAGACAACTTTTTGAACTATTTTTTTCTTTATTCAATTTCATTGTTTTGGGTTATAATTTAATAGATTCATCTCATCGAGAGGAGTGAATAATAGTCTACAAAAATTTGACGCAAAATTTACAACGACAAAACAAATTTGGATGAAGAGAAGAAGTATGGTCAGAGAAATCGTAGCTAAGATGAGGATAACGTAATAATTTTAGTCGAGTTACTTTCTGATTGCACATTTTCATATGAAAAGCATGGGACCAAATTTACAAGATTCAGATAAAAAATTTAAATGGAACAAAGAATAAACATGAGAGTTAGTGGGGCAAGTATGCACACTTGAACTGGCTCTGCTCTTGAGTCAGGAAAAATCAATTTTAATGTAATTGCGTAGAAAATTAACCAAAAGAGTCATTGGCGATATAACTTTCTTGCAATAAACACTGAGGAAAAAAAGAAGAAGACAACTTTCAAGGACAAGGTTAATTATTATCTTTTGAAAGCTCAGTTTGATGAGGACAAAGGTTGTAGAAACGATTCCGTAACGGACTGGGTACGGCCAGTGCCTCTGTACCGCCCCGATTTTCGGAAGTAAAATCGGAGGTATTATATACTAATTCTCGAAAATCTTATTAAATCAAATTCGAAATCCAAAACGGATAATTCATCCTAATGATTTATCTATGACAAACCATTGTGAAAATATTGAAAATAGTCTTTAAAGGGATATGCTAAACAGATATTAGAGTCATCTTCTAAGTTTGATATGGGTCCCAAGCGTATTCTGGCTCAACTCCCACTTCCTGATTCTCCTCAGCATAGAACTGTTCGCCCTCGGGATCCTGTGTTTCCTGGTTTTCTGCAAAATCTGACACGGATGCCAGAAAATCCGTGCCTGAGTGAAAGAGTTCACCCCGAACTATAATCCAACCCAAATACCCCTCTTACAATACAATTAGCAATCAAACAGAAGATAATGATACGAACGAGTAAATCAAAGATAGTTCACATAACTTGTTTCTTTACTATCCATTAACTTAATCTGAAATCTAAGATCTCTCCACGAGATCTTTCCTCCCCAACCACTAGCCATGCTCAGTCCCATGAGATCACTTCCCTTTGTTGTCGCAGGAATACCCAAGTTTTGTACCGAGTGTGCACCCCCAATAACTACAATAAGGGGTAAGCTTATCATGCCGGTACCACGACTAGGGTTCGCCTATCTTATAAACCACATCACAATTCTTTTCACAATCATCACTGGACACCCGCCAGTCTATCAATTTATCATTGGACACCCGCCAGTATCAATTCTTATCACAATCTCATCATATCACAACATCACGCCTGCAGGCAAAACGGAAATAAACTTCATAATTTATCCATTACTTAACACCGTCTCGTGATTTCTATTTCGCATACCACCCCATGTCTCTAGGGTCCAATCTAACGTTCCAACTGAAGCATCGATACAATATCAATTATAAACAAAAAGTAATTAAAACAAATAACAGATGGATTGAAACAATTCATAAGCAATGCAATCACATAACTTTTTATGACTGGGCCGTTGCCCTTAATCTCATATGATCACAAAGTCTTTAAGAATGTAATAAATATTTAATTAAGATTTAATAATAATTTTCTAGACTTCTATTAATTAATTATAAGTAATTAAGTTAATTAAACACTAATTAAATACATTAATTAGGTAAAAATATTAGAATAATTATCGTAACCTTAATAAAGGTCCTAACAGTCCTCTATAACAAGTTCGAGTGTTAAAAGTTGGGTTTGGATGCTCACGGAATTAATTTAAATAAACAGATTAAATTAATAGCCAAAACAAGATTAAATAGACAATAATTAAATATTTAATTAAAATTATATTTTTTATTTACAGAATATCTTCTTAGGATTGTAAGAAGTCTAAATAAAATTATTCGTAATTTTAAACCTCTTTTATAATATTCTACAGTATTATTATTAAGAAACAACTCTTAAATAATAAAAAAATAGTTAATAAAATAAATAAAATTTTATTTTAATAACATATCACCTTTGAACTGTCAAGAGTCTAAGAAAAATATTTTCGATATTAAAAATATTTTTTGTAAGGTCGTAACTATTTTTCGTTTGAAACTTTAACTAAAAAATAAAATAAATAACAAATAACATCAAAAAGTTATGAAATCAACAACTTATGATCTTTAAGAAGTTAGGACTCTAAGAAAAATAGTTTGAGGATTTTTAGAATAATTTAAAAGGTCGCAACGATTTTTAGTTTACAAACGATCACACGATTACGAATAAAAATTAAATAAATCGAAGATTAAATAAAAAAAAATATGCAACTAACAAGGTATGAACTTTAGAATGTGGGTAACCTAGGATAAAAATTTCGGAGTCAAAATCTATTTTTAAAAGGTCGCAAAACCAATTCGATCTAAAAAACGAAAGCGCGTGCGTGTCCGCCTAAAGGAGTTCGCGACGCGAACTCCGATTCACCGGTTCGGCTGGGAATCTCGAACCTTGCGCCGCAAGGTCGCGACTCGTCCGGTTGTTTTGCTTGTTTTGGCTCGGTTTTCGATGCATGGGACTACGGGGACCTTGGGTTATGTCTAATAAACATAAATATACTTAGAGGAGGGCTCGGATTGAATTATAGTACCTCGGTTCGGATTAATTTCGTTTTCGATCGAAAACGTGATTTTGGGGAAGACGACTTCAATTCCTTCGATCGGAGGACTTTGGGACCGAATTGATTGATCTACGGTGATCCTCGGGACTGTGAAAAGTACTTCGGAGCGATCAATTTGGGTTTCGGACGAACGGAACCACGAAACCCACTTTTCTCTCTCTACAATTCTATGGAATATAGTTCGATTCTCTCGGGTTTTTCTTCTCTCTCTGGCTCTGTGGAACGTGGTGGGGTGATGTGCGTGCCCTAGGGTCGGAGTAGTGTATATATATAGGAGAATTGGATGAGTTTCGAATTAAAACGAGTCCTAACGGTATCGGGTTTTTGCATGGACGAAGTACGCACGAATTTTGGGTCATGGAGGAGGTAGAGATTGAGTAGGAGAGTGAGGGAGAATATAGGCGTGCATGCATGCATTTATATGTATGTATATAATGACAAAATAATTTTTAAGAGGTAATTAGATAGAATACTTATTTTTTTTGTAATTATCTACTAATTAATAAATAAGAAAATCAATATTATCATAAATAATAAATTCTTTTTAATATTTTTATTAGTTCGATTTTTCGGGTTATTACAACCTATCCCCCTTAAATAAAATTTCGTCCTCGAAATTAAAGTGTACCTTTAGGAGGAAACAGATTCGGGTAGTTGGTGCGCATGGTATCCTCTCTTTCCCAGGTTGATTCCTCAATTCCTCGATGTCGCCAGAGGATTCGGACTAGTTGAATCGTTTTGCCTCGAATGCACTTCTCACTATAATTTTGGATCTCTACTGGCTGTTCCTCTAGAGTGACGTCATCGTTGAGTTCGATGTTTTCCCAATTGATGATGTGGGAAGGATGCGTCATGTACTTTCGGAGCATCGACACGTGGAATACATTATGAACTCGGTCCAGTTGCGGTGGTAGTGCCAGGCGGTACGCCACTTCTCCAATCTTCTCAAGGATCTCAAAAGAGCCAATGTATCGTGGTGATAGCTTCCCCTTCTTTCCAAATCGGATAACTCCCCTTCGCGGTCTAATTTTTAGGAACACATGTTCTCCAACTTGAAAGGTCAATGGTCTAGTCCTTTTGTCGGCGTAGCTCTTCTGTCGACTTTGAGCGGTCAGAAGTCGTTGGCGAATGATTATGATCTTTTCCGTTGTCTCTTGAACTAACTCTGGTCCTAGTAATCTAGCTTCTCCCAGTTCAGCCCAACAAACTGGTGATCGACAAGGTCGTCCATACAGAGCTTCGTATGGTGCCATCTCAATGCTGGATTGATAACTGTTGTTATAGGCGAACTCGACTAGGGGTAGATGTCGTTCCCAGCTTCCCTTAAAGTCCAATACGCAAGCTCGGAGCATGTCTTCCAAGATTTGGATTGTTCTTTCGGATTGTCCGTCCGTCTGCGGGTGGAATGCGGTGCTGAGATGAAGGTCGGTTCCCAAAGCTTTCTGTAGGCTTTCCCAAAAGGTTGACGTAAATCGTGAATCTCGATCACTCACAATGGATACAGGTACTCCATGTAATTGCACGATTTCTTGGATGTAGAGTCTACTGAGAGAGTCTATAGAGTCTGTCATCTTCATGGGTAAAAAGTGGGCGGATTTGGTTAAACGATCAATTATTACCCAAATGGCGGTATTCGATTGTGGAGACCTAGGTAGTCCTGTCACAAAATCCATGGCGATATGTTCCCACTTCCATCCGGGTATAGGTAAGGGTTGCAGGGTTCCACCGGGTTTCTGATGTTCCGCTGTTACTTGTTGGCATGTGAGGCACGTCGAAACGTAATTGGCCACGTCCTTCTTAATTCCAGTCCACCAGTACTGTCGGCGAAGGTCTTGTTACATCTTGGTGCTTCCTGGGTGGACGGCGAAATTGGAATGGTGGAATTCTTTAAGTACTGCTTCCCGGAGAGTACCAATGTCAGGTACAAAAATTCTCCCTTGAAAGCGGAGGCTCTTGTCAGCATGGATTTCCCATCCAGCTGCTGCTTTTCCATTTGCGAGTTGATACCTGATGAAATCACACTCTTGTTCAAAGGTTTGGGCTAGAAGAATTTCTCGGTGTAAGGCTGGGGTTGCGACTATGGCGGAGAGACAAGCGTCGGTGTCTTCTGCAGTTGGCTGTAGCTTGAATTCGTTAAGGTCTTCCATCATCTTCCTTTCTCTTACGGCTAAACTCCATCTAGGTACCATTATGTTATAAATCAGTAAGGGGGTTTTTATTGTATGAACATATATATTATATATCTATTATATGCATGGAAGACAAGATATCGTAAGAAACTTTACTCTTATTAATAAAACGAATCAAACAACTTGTTCCTATCAAAACATACTACTCAAAAATGTTACTTCTAAAAGTCAAGCTAATTCCCACTATCACAATTGTTTTCCTAAAAAAAAAAAAAAATCTTGTGTAAAACAAATTCTAAGAGATGCTAAAGAAATCGATCAATCAAAAAGCCCTGAAAAGTGTTCCTCTAGTATACTCCGCCTCTCAACGGTGTCCTCTGTAAGTCCGTAGCAACGCCAAGTCACTCGCCAAAGTTGTTCTTGCTGTCCTCCGTGAGAGTTTGGGTTGTGATAGGTGTCTAGGCGGATGGGTACCTCTACATAGGTGACGTGATCAGTAAAATCGGCATTCTCTGTAATGATACGATGCTCTTGCTCGGGGCGGGCCCTTGTGACGCGAGAATAGTGGATGCGGTCGGTGTAATGCTCTTTGAATCCTCGGGGTACAGTCATAAGGTAATATCCATTGTAGCATGGAGCTATGATCCTCAATGGCCCTAAATAAGCGGACTGTGCTCGAATCTTGAATGGGCAAGGGTATAGCGGCTCCAACCGTATATAGACCATAGTGCCCGGGTCATAATCGGAATGGTGTCCTACCCATGGGATTCCTGCGGGTCGAGTCATCCTAGGGCGAGGTGGAGGATCGGCATCTATGACTTCACACTCACTGTCGGATTCTTCTATTGGTGCGGGGACTGGAAGAGGTAGGGGTTCTTGCATCTCAAGTCGTTGGTTTGTCAGCCACCACTGTAGCTCGGCATCCATATCTCTAGGTGCATCTATGGGTAACATCCAACCATAATCGTCCTCTTCTAAGTCTTCCAAAAACTCATCCTCATTGTCAGCATTATTTCCTGCATCTCCTTCTGACCCAGACCCAGCATTGTCCGTCTCTTCATCCTGATTCTGCTCTACTGGAACTTCCTCTTCCTCAGGAGGTTCTTCAGGATCCTCTTCTTGCTCAGGAGGTTCCTCAGGATCTTCCTCCTCCTCAGGGGGTTCTTCAGGATCTTCATCCTCCTCAGGGGGTTCTTCAGGATCTTCCTCCTCCTCAGGGGGTTCCTCAGGATCTCCTAGCGGTCCAATTTCTATTCCAAGGATGTAGGCTAACATGGCTTCCCTCTCGTGGTGTCCCCTAGTGAAGCGGGTGATGGTATCAGCGAGAACTCTAGCTCTTCGGAAGTCCTGCCTTATCTGAAAGAGAGTAGGAAACATTCCAGCCAAATAATCATCTCCTATCGGAAAATCTGGAGTGTCTATCATGAAGGTTCTTAGGTTTTTCACTTCTGTAGCTAACTGGGCTGCGAGTGTGGGGTCCATCTACAAAATAAGGAAAATCTAATTATCGAACGGTTTTGGTAAATTTTAATAATCTTATCTAAACAACGTAAGGATATACTCCAGTTATTGTGAATCTACCCAATCTACCCAAGGCCGAGGGTTGAACCTAAGGCTCTGATACCAAGTTGTAACGCCCCGATTTTCGGAAGTAAAATCGGAGGTATTATATACTAATTCTCGAAAATCTTATTAAATCAAATTCGAAATCCAAAACGGATAATTCATCCTAATGATTTATCTATTACAAACCATTGTGAAAATATTGAAAATAGTCTTTAAAGGGATATGCTAAACAGATATTAGAGCCATCTTCTAAGTTTGATACGGGTCCCAAGCGTATTCTAGCTCAACTCCCACTTCCTGATTCTCCTCAACATAGAACTGTTCGCCCTCGGGATCCTGTGTTTCCTGGTTTTCTGCAAAATCTGACACGGATGCCAGAAAATCCGTGCCTGAGTAAAAGAGTTCACCCCGAAATATAATCCAACCCAAATACCCCTCTTACAATACAATTAGCAATCAAACAGGAGATAATGATACGAACGAGTAAATCAAAGATAGTTCACATAACTTGTTTCTTTACTATCCATTAACTTAATCTGAAATCTAAGATCTCTCCACGAGATCTTTCCTCCCCAACCACTAGCCATGCTCAGTCCCATGAGATCACTTCCCTTTGTTGTCGCAGGAACACCTAAGTTATGTACCGAGTGTGCACCCCCAATAACTACAACAAGGGGTAAGCTTATCATGCCGGTATCACGACTAGGGTTCGCCTATCTTATAAACCACATCACAATTCTTTTCACAATCATCACTGGACACCCGCCAGTCTATCAATTCATCACTGGACACCCGCCAGTATCAATTCTCATCACAATCTCATCATATCACAACATCACGCCTGCAGACAACCTCTAAACAGAAACAAACTTCACAATTTATCCATTACTTAGCATCGTCTACGTGATTTCTATTTCGCATACCACCCCATGTCTCTAGGGTCCAATCTAACAGTCAACTGAAGCATCGATACAATATCAATTATAAACAAAAAGTAATTAAAACAAATAACAGATGGATTGAAACAATTCATAAGCAATGCAATCACATAACTTTTTATGACTGGGCCGTTGCCCTTAATCTCATATGATCACAAAGTCTTTAAGAATGTAAGAAATATTTAATTAAAATTTAATAATAATTTTCTAGACTTCTATTAATTAATTATAAGTAATTAAGTTAATTAAACACTAATTAAATACATTAATTATGTAAAAATATTAGAATAATTATCGTAACCTTAATAAAGGTCCTAACAGTCCTCTATAACAAGTTCGAGTGTTAAAAGTTGGGTTTGGATGCTCACGAAATTAATTTAAATAAACAGATTAAATTAATAGCCAAAACAAGATTAAATAGACAATAATTAAATATTTAATTAAAATTATATTTTTTATTTACAGAATATCTTCTTAGGAATGTAAGAAGTCTAAATAAAATTATTCGTAATTTTAAACCTCTTTAATAATATTCTACAGTATTATTATTAAGAAACAACTCTTAAATAATAAAAAAATAGTTAATAAAATAAATAAAATTTTATTTTAATAACATATCACCTTTGTACTGTCAGGAGTCTAAGAAAAATATTTTCGATATTAAAAATATTTTTTGTAAGGTCGTAACTATTTTTCGTTTGAAACTTTAACTAAAAAATAAAATAAATAACAAATAACATCAAAAAGTTATGAAATCAACAACTTATGATCTTTAAGAAGTTAGGACTCTAAGAAAAATAGTTTGAGGATTTATAGAATAATTTAAAAGGTCGCAACGATTTTTAGTTTACAAACGATCACACGATTACGAATAAAAATTAAATAAATCAAAGATTAAATAAAAAAAAATATGCAACTAACAAGGTATGAACTTTAGAATGTGGGTAACCTAGGATAAAAATTTCAGAGTCAAAATCTATTTTTAAAAGGTCGCAAAACCAATTCGATCTCAAAAACGAAGCAGCGCGTGCGGGCTCTGGAGTTGTGACCGCTGAACTCCGATTCAACTGGTTCATGCGGTGGGAATCCCGAACCTTGCGCCGCAAGGTCGCGACTGGTCCGATTGTTTTTGCTTGTTTTGGCTCGGTTTTCGTGCATGGGACTACGGGGGACCTTGGGTTATGTCTAATAAACATAAATATACTTAGAGGAGGGCTCGGATTGAATTATAGTACCTCAGTTCGGATTAATTTCGTTTTCGATCGAAAACGTGATTTTGGGGAAGACGACTTCAATTCCTTCGATCGGAGGACTTTGGGACCGAATTGATTGATCTATGGTGATCCTTGGGACTGTAGTAAACAACTCGAACGATCAATTTGGGTTTCGGACGAACGGAACCACGAAACCCACTTTTCTCTCTCTCTTTTTCTCTCTCTACAATTCTATGGAATATAGTTCGGTTCTCTCGGGTTTTTCTTCTCTCTCTGGCTCTGTGGAACGTGGTGGGGTGATGTTCGTGCCCTAGGGTCGGAGTAGTGTATATATATAGGAGCATTGGATGAGTTTCGAATTAAAACGAGTCCTAACGGTATCAGTTTTTTGCATGGACAAATTACGCACGAATTTTGGGTCATGGAGGAGGTAGAGATTGAGTAGGAGAGTGAGGGAGAATATAGGCGTGCATGCATGCATTTATATGTATGTATATAATGACAAAATAATTTTTAAGAGGTAATTAGATAGAATACTTATTTTTTTTGTAATTATCTACTAATTAATAAATAAGAAAATCAATATTATCATAAATAATAAATTCTTTTTAATATTTTTATTAGTTCGATTTTTCGGGTTATTACAGCCTCCCGTTTGATCGCAAAAATGGTATGGTTGGCCCTTTTTTTTTTTTTTTTTTGGTTAAACCAACAATCTATATTATAAAACAAAGTGGTTTTTGTCTACACATACAAATTCAGTGTCCTCTGCAACCGTCGAATCGCCTTTATATGTTGATCCTAGCCATTCGATCAATAAATGTTTTCTTATATAAACCTATAGGGAGACGTTTTCTAATCTTTTTAGTTTGACCTGTTGTAGGGTAATATACAATTTCCTTTTCAATTGATTACCCTTTCAATTTTTTCCCCTTTTAAGTTGATTTCATTCGTTTAAAGATAGTTGATAAGAACAAAAACTCATCAAATTAAATATGAGAGCTCATCTTAAAGAAAATGTGTTATTTTTTAACATTATTTGATGTTGCATTGAATTGATGTGTGTCATTATTATTTTATGTAGTTGATTAGATGAACTCTGTTTAAGCATATTTGAAAACACAATACTTGGTTGGCAGGTGGCCAACAAAAAAGAATGAGAATTCATTAAAATTGTGTTTAGAACATGTTACTTCATGCCTTTAGGCACGGACAATCACTAGTGCATTAATAAAACATAACTAGTCCTAAAATAATGGGTTGCCCCAAGCGTAGGGCGGAGACCGACGTAGCACAATATCCGGTAAGTCCAGAGTCGAATCCACAGAGACAGTGATGTGTGCTAACTAAAAACTCGGATTGTTATAATTAAACTGACTATTAGGTAGCCACCCCTTGTCGATTGATTGAGATTAACTAAAACTTAGAAATTGATTGTACTTTTTAAATAATTAAAATGAGGTATGGCCGTAGGATTCATAGCACTCGCAACCAATTCCGGACTTATCTGCTCTGTTCGGTGTTCTTAAAAACATTTGATTTTAGAGAGAAAAAGCTACCCCGAAAGATGCGAACCTTTGTGGTCACCGTTTACCCATGCGCAGAGGAGAATGAGTTTTGGACCCCCATTCCCCCGTTCACATGGGCTCCGACAATGTCTGGGTTCGTCTAACGAATGTTCTTTGTTAACCTAAAATTGCCTTTTCTTTATTGTTTGAAAAACAGGAGCAGAATGTGTCCGACTTGGCCACGATGTGCTAATCACCCAGCGACTCCACCTATACAACTACTCACTCATTATTAAACAAGAAGCAAAAGAAACCCTAACTTGAAACATGCATCTATTACTTGAGATGAAAAATAAACGAGAGATCAATACTAAACAAACACAAACGAATAACTTTAATAAAGAATATAA
The DNA here is from genome assembly GCA_025413875.1 of Rhododendron molle. NCBI lineage: Eukaryota > Viridiplantae > Streptophyta > Magnoliopsida > Ericales > Ericaceae > Rhododendron > Rhododendron molle. The sequence continues at coordinate 4,582,139 of CM046388.1, read as the reverse complement.
ATTAAAACGAGTTATCGGAATGCGAGTAATTGAACAAAACTTTAAATAACTTGAAGGGAAAAAAACTTGGAAGATACTAAACAATAATCGGAAAACCCAAATGGCAGCCCCCGTTCGTCGTTATCCTGCGTGTGTGGGAATTTCCCAGGAGAACAAAAACCCTCTCCTTTTATAAGTTTGTTGCCGTGTAAAACCTTCCGAGTAAAAAAAGGTCCTAGTGTTGGCCCATTGATAATCTCAATCAGATTACCTCTCGGCCTCCACGTTTCCTGTGTCCACAAGCCATATTCCAATTCTCCAAACTCAGCCCAACATCATTGGCCCATAATAAATTTCCAACAATTAGAAGTGAACTCCTTTCGGTAATGAATTTCCATTTACGTGGGCCCATCACATGAAATAATTCTCAATTAGCTCCATGTAACATTTAATTGCTCTGCAAGTCTTATCACCCAATCCATGATCTGCCAAGGTAAATAATTTACGACTTTAACATATTAAACCTCCAAACACCTACAATACATAAACTAAGCATTAAACTCCGATTAACAATATAAATAGACCTAACAAAGATAAATTAGGGGGCGTTAATGTGGACATTTACACCTCTCTCATGGCGTCGCTTGGAACCCAGTTCTTGAGCGAGGCGCCCCATTCCCTAAACTCTTCCATCGTCGGTCCAGCTGCTTAAACCAGATTTAAAGCCTCTGCTGGACACTCTTAAGTATGCCTTCCATAAAGGCGATGTTACTTTTCCGGTGGTGATCTCCTAATCTCGAGTTGGATCAAGAGGCTAAGTTACTTGCCTTGTTGAGAGAGCACATAGGCGCACTAAGCCGGACGATAGCGGATTTGCAGGGTATTAGTCATATGGTGTGTACAATCTGCATTTTTCTAGAAGAGGATATGAAGCCTTCTAGGCAACCTCAGCGTCGTCTAAACCCAATATGAAGGAGGTGGTTCGGACTGAGGTGTTGAAGCTCCTGGGTGCGTGTGGGCAGCATGCCCTGGAATTTCCGGATTCCAAAGCGAGCCTTTGGGAATTTCGTTTCCCGAAGCAAGGGCTCATAATCGAGGGAGCGCAATAGCGGACAGAGGCTGTGCACGCGCTCGCCAAAAATACAGAGTCGCCACCTGGGTTTGAAGGTCCGCCACCCAAGGAACCGTATTTCGAAGCACCTGCCGCACTATTTGATTTGAAAAAGTGAAGAAACCAGTCCGTCATAACCATATCTGGGTTCGGGAGCCAGGTTACGAGAGGGGAACGGTTTTAAGGCACCCCTCTCGCCCAATCCGAAGATCGGTCTCTACTTAGGCATTTTGTGAGAGTATTTGTGATTCGTTTTCTTCTTTAACCAATTTTAAGCCAGTTAGGGCGGGGAACAGTTAATCGGGGATTAAAACTGTAACACGATTTGCAAGATGTGATATAAACAAGGCACGGTTGGATGAAATAATGGAAATAGAATGAAATCCAGCCCTCTGATGAGAAATAAACCAGACTGCTCATAAAATAGATGTGCCATACACCATGGCCACCTTTGCATGCATGAATCAACGTGCATGCGAAGACGACCATCGCGCGACACACTCACTCACTCGCGCGAGTGTCCTATTTCACCACAGGTTGAATTTAACCCTCTTCTGGGCTCTGGAAGGATCAGTGCATACCCAGGAGGCAAACCAAGCAGTTTAAATGGACTGAAAGTAAATGAATATTACTAATTATTACAAACAGGAGCTAAATTAATTAAAATGCAACCCCTAAACAGTGGGGGTGTTAAAACAAAGGCCGAGGGCCAAATTGCTCATGCAAGGGCAACTATTGGAATCAGGAGGACCCTCGCGCGAGACAGTGAGTCCCTCGCGCGAGAGTCCTGACTGGACTTCCAGGAATTGCTTTGCATGCTCTGGGCTCTGGTACATGTCCAGAAGCAACCCAGAAGCATTCCAACCAAATAGATAAACACAGAAAGTTAAGCTATATGTTTTAATATGCACAACAGTGAGCTAAAATACCTAACCTACTATAAAACCAATAATAACATGATAAAACATGGAAAAGCGGCATCCCCAAACCCCACGAGGACTGTCGCGCGAGACAGTGAACTGTCGCGCGTGAGTCTGAATCACTCGCGCGAGGGTATGCTTCATCCAGTTTCTTGTAACTTTGCTGACTTTAGGACCAGAACTGGTATTGATTACCAATCCTGGCCCTGACAGCCCCCCTCAGGGATCAAAACAGTAAGCAGTTAAAGGTGCTTATACCTTTGCTTGAAAGGTTTTGGGAAGGTTTGAACAAGTTGAGAAGCTTGTGATGGAAAATGGAGTGAAGAAATGTATGGAAAATGAGCTAGGGATGAGAGCCTTTATGCTTGCAAGAGTTCTCAATCTCTTAAACTTTTAAAGTTGGTGAATTTTTGTGGCCCTTGTAATGGAAGAACAAGGGGGGTATTTATAGGAGATGCCAAGGGCCAAAGGTGGTGGCAAACACCCCCTTAGGACCAAACTTGGTGGCTAAGCTTGGTGGAAAGGTGATGGGAAGGGTTGTGTGAGGGTATGTTCCCAAAGCCTGCACCTGCAGTACTCTGTGGAGAAAAACGGGTTCAGCACCACTCAGTAGCTCCGGCAAGCAACCAACCTGGTGAAAAAAGGTAGAAAGGGACAACTCAGACCATCGCTACGAGACAAGGAGACACTCATGGCAGTGTTCGACTGTCGCGCGTGGAGTCAACAACAACAAATGTTTGACTTTGACCACACTGCAAAGCAGACCGCGTGAGGAGTTGACTTCGTCACGACGGTCAACGCTGCACCCAAGGTCGATCGCTTTTTCTATTTTCTTTTAAAAGGGTTCAAAGGGGTTCGAAGGGGGTTCCGCACACACCGAGCTCAAACCTTTCCAACCTTAAGACTGCTTTTTGATCTGATTCATCATCGGGGAAACAAGAAACCGTAAAACAATCGGGAGATTCAGATTGGGGTGTCTACAGTAGTCCCCCTTTGACGGCACGCAGAGCACCATTGACTGGTACGGGTAACGTCAAAGGTTTCTAGACACCCACCAAATCCACCCAAAAGTCGATTTAATGGAAAAATGTGCAAGTATACAAGAATACCGTGCACCGAAGAGAGATGTGACGGATAGACCGTCGTTGACTGATAAACGGACGGATAGATCATCGCTGATTTGAAATTGGACGGATAGATCGTCGCTGATTTGAAATTGGACGGATAGATCGTCGCTGATTTGAAATTGGACGGATAGATCGTCGCTGATTGACGGATAGATCGTCGTTGATTTGAAATTGGACGGATAGATCGTCGCTGATTTGAAATTGGACGGATAGATCGTCGCTGATTGACGGATAGATCGTCGTTGATTTGAAATTGGACGGATAGATCGTCGCTGATTGACGGTTAGATTGTCGTTGATTTGAAATTGGACGGATAGATCGTCGCTGATTTGAAATTGGACGGATAGATCATCGCTGACTTTGAATGTGGACGGATAGATCGTCGTTGATTGACGGTTAGATCGTCGTTGATTTGAAATTGGACGGATAGATCGTCGCTGATTTGAAATTGGACGGATAGATCGTCGCTGATTTGAAATTGGACGGATAGATCGTCGCTGATTTGAAATTGGACGGATAGATCGTCGCTGATTTGAAATTGGACGGATAGATCGTCGCTGATTTGAAATTGGACGGATAGATCGTCGCTGATTGACGGTTGAAGTGCATGCAGGCGGACCATAGCTGGGGATATAAAAATGCTCCGGATCGCGCAAGCATCCAATCGGTCATGATCCCAAAAATTTTAAATTCAGACCATTATTAAAAACCTGGGATTTAAAAATGGTAGTAATAATAATAAAAGACTTGGGCCTGCTAGCTGGGAAAATGGGCCTGGAGCCCAAAACGAGTGTCGCGCGAGGCAATGACACCCTCGCGCGATGGAATGATTTCTGGGCTTGGGTTTTGAACCAGCCCAGATCCGGCCCACGCCTGTTTTTCTCCCCTTTTCTTCCACGGGACGCTTCAGAACTCATATGAGCGGTTACCATAGTTTCAAAAACTCCTCAAACCACTCACGTATCCAACTTCTTTCCTCAAAACCCTTGATTTCGGAGACAAATCTACAAACCCACTCACGATACCTCACCCATGGCAGACCACGGCAGCGGTGAAGGCAGAGGAGAGGTGGTAGACCAATCGGAGGACCGAGGAGGTCCAATGGCAGTCGAAACAGCGGAGGAACAGGCGGTGGAGACCGTCAGGACTGGGGGTGCAACCGTGGAAGAAGGCGGCGATGGCGGTGGCAACCGCGAGTAGGCGACGGGCGACGAAGAGAACCGTCGCGCGAGTGAGTCGGAGTCTCACGCGATGGAGCAAGCCAAGGCCATGGGGTCCAATTCTGAACCAATGGGCATGAATACAGAAGTAAGGACCTCGCCCACAGTCGGTGGGAGTTCAGATGGTGTGGATAGCAGTGGGGCCGCTGGGGATGACACCGGGCCAAATCAAACCCCACCGAGGGACTCGATGAAGGGCAAGGGGGCTGCTGTTGAAGAGGAGCACATCGAGGAGGAACAAATGGCGAAGGAACAGACCACGGAGGCTGCCCCCGTTGAGATTCGGGAGGAGGACATCGCGTTTAGACCACCGGCGGGTGCGGCCACTTCATCCCGGCATGTGCCCATCACTTATGCTGACATTGCCGAGCATGCACCCGACGAGCTGCTAGCGAAACTCTTGGAAGATCACCCCGTTATTGGGGAGTATGTGTTGAAGGCCAAGGAGGACAGAGCAAGAGCGATCGAGGCTGCCGAGGCCGCAGCGAGGGCCGAGAGGGAGGCCGAGGAGGAGAGAGCCGGGGAGGGACTGGCGGCTGATATAGAGGCCGAGGAGGGCAGAGGCCGAGGAGGCGCAGGGACCGAGGGTGAGTGCAGTGGCTGAGGCGGGTGCTCTGAAGCGCCCGGAGTTTTCAGAGGAGACCTATACGCTCCCGAGACCGCACTTGTTTGTACCGTTAGGGTTTGCAAGCTACAGGCCACCACAGCAGACTGATTACGACCCGAAACTCATACTGAGGGATCCTGGGGTGCACATTGCCAATACTTGGGCTGAGGTATATCTCTTTCTGCTTTTTACTTGATGTTCGTTTGCTTTGGAATTCGCAGAACACTTCGCAATTTGAACCACGCAATAATGATACAAACTGTACTCTGAATACCATGCATGCGATAACTTGAACCAACCATCTATTATAGACTGAACACAAACATACTAGGACAAGAGAAAGTTCGTAAAACATGCCATGCACACGATAACTTCCACCAATAAACCCATTGCCAAACTGCACCATGAACACACCGTGTCAAAAGCATAACTTGAACCAACCATCTGATGGCAGCCCGTATAGATGCCAAAACATGACTATATAGCCCTTGTAACGAACGCCTTGCACACAAAGTCTTGAACCAACCAACCGTTGACAATGGTACGAGTTCCAAGCTACGATAAGATAATCCTAGCACTGTCCCCCTACCTGCTATAACTTGAACAAGAGCTTGCGTCAATAACCTGTACCATCCTTCTGTGGTCACACCGATACATTGATTAGCCTGAACTTGAAAATGAAAACTCTGTATGCCTACATTATTATTTTGCTGCTTATCTCTCCTGCCTGGTTTAACTGCTGCATTGATTACCTAGAACTTGAAAATGAAAGCACTGCATGCTAACATTATCCTGTTGTTTGTCTTTGTTGTCTGAAACAGACGGAGCAGAGGGATATCCGAGGCTTTGGCGGGCCGTGCAGTTCTCTGGCACTGTACATAGGGTTGCCAGCAAGGGTGAGGGAGCTGGTGGACACAGCAGGCTTCAGGGAGTTCATACAGACCTTGACGGTACCGGTCAGGAACGACCATGCTGTCCTCGTCGCACTGGCTGAGAGATGGAGAGACACATCCAATACCTTCCATCTGCCTCTTGGAGAGATGACGGTGACGCCATCTGACTTTGCTGCGATCACCGGTTTGAGGGTTGGGGGAGAGCCCATCCCCTTTGACTCGGGGATACACGCCGATCCAGCAGCTCTGGAATGGTTCTTGGGGGAGGTGCCCCAGGTAGAGAGAAGAGCGGCGAGGTACGCCCAGTTCATACGGTACTTGAAGAAGAAGCCAGCCAATGAGCATGAGGAAGTGCAGATGGCCCGGGCATACCTGCTGTACATGTTTGGAGCTTCGCTATATCCAGGCAGGGGGAGTACGGTGCACTTGTCATACCTGCCGGCGCTGAGGGACTTGAAGACAGCCTCACGTTTTGATTGGGGCGGAGCAGCACTCGGCACCGCCTACCAGTTCTTTGGCGATGCCTCGAGGAATGGGCAGAGCATGGCCGGCTATTGGCGTGTCTGGGAGGTATGATCTCAATTATTATAGCATAGTTTCTATTGTACCAATTAATTGCATAGATTGTTTACTAGCTTTAATTGTACAACTTGACTAATGCACTCCTACTATTGACAATACTGCAGCTTTGGGCATATAAGGTATTGAGGATGTACCCTCCCGAGTGCAAGCATCCTGATTTGAGCATTCGTCCCCGCGCGCTGAAATGGAGCAAGGAGTACAGGGGCACCAAAGAAGGAAGGGGCAGCCTTAATGCTTATAGGCTGTATCTGGATGAGCTGAGAGCTTCACAGGTATAACATAAGAACCCAAATAAACCATCATGCATGCTTTCTATGGTTTTAATGCTCTCGCTGATCAATTGTACATACTGCCTGTTTGTCATTTTATGCAGGTTGAGTGGAATCCTTGGAGGACGAGTGAGCCGGAGCCAGAGTACTTGGCACAGAGCAGAGCGGTCACAGCCAGTAGGGTGCTATTGGAGTCAGCCTTCGGTTGGCAGTGGTATTTAGGAGATCGAGTGGTTCGCCAATCACTCGGTTACCTTGAGTTCCAGGTGCCAGGGCCACTCCCACCACGAGCTTCACACACAAGAGACTATACGCTGGTTGAGTTGGAGAGGTACACGAGACCAAATGCTGCGCTGACACGCCACCTGCGTCCGACGATGGACTATGCAGCTTACCAGAGAGACCACTTGGCGAGGCCACTTGGTGTCAGAGCCCGCAGAGAGCTCCAGGAGCAGGCACGCCAGGCTGGTGTCGAGAGAAGGGCCGCTGCTGAGGTACGAAGAGGAGGAGAACGCCGTGAGAGGCGTAGAGAGAGCAGGCCAGTAGTTGGCGGGCCCCCGGAGTTGCTTTGGAAAGTGGATGTTGTGGACCATCAGGGGAATACAGCTGAGGTGGAGCTTGTGCCTGCACTTAGAGAGCCTGCGGCCGTGACTGTACAGGTAAACTAACTTCCATTTGTGTAACTTCAAAACCCTTGAACTGTATCTAAAATATCTGATGATTGTAAAACATTTACAGGTGCCTGCTGAGTGGGTGAACGAAGCCCTACGGCGTATGCTTGCTTTGGAGAATCTGGTGAGGAGAGCAGCCCAGGGCATGCCATTGCAGTTGCGTTATCCAGCACCTACAGCCCAGCCAGCTCAGGCGGCCGCATCCCGGAGGACCCAGGTATACAAAACGATACATTCCTCTTTGCTTTCAATACGTACGCTACATGTCTGCCTTCGATACATGCATGCATGCCTAGAAAACACTTGACACCAATAGATAGCTGATAGATAGCTTCCAATTGATAGAATGTACCTGTCAATTAAACATTTGATAGACAAACATATTGCAAAACGTATACTAATGCAACATATAAACATGCAGGCACAGGGACGGGCGGCTTCTAGGAAGAGAAGCGCGGTCGCCTCGCAGAAAGCAGCGATCGGGACTACCACCACGACCCGGTCGTCACCACGGCGACAGACTAGGAGTTCGCTGCACCCTACTGCTGCAAGCAGGAAGGCGCCAAGAAGGCCGTGGGCGCCGCTACCGAGCCGTATCGCATTGAGATCACGAGAGGTGCGGGGCGAGAGGAGCAGTTCGAAGCGGTTGGTTGTCAGGCTCGATCCGTGATGAGGAGGAGAGAGACGAGGAGGAAAGGGGTGATTTTGACGATACTGTTGACACCGTCGATGATCCCCAATACTTGCAGAATCCACACGAGCTTGCTGCTGACGACGACGAATGGAAGCGATGACGACGCATTTTGGTGGTGATGCTGAGGAGGACCTGGGCAATGCCGAGGAGGACCTGAGAGACACCGACTGGCTTGGAGAGGACCGCTGAGGAGCCTCTTGCTTTTGATTTCGGGCCTGCGCGCCCAAGTATTTTAGATAAAAGGCCGATGCGCCTTAGATACACTGATACTTGTTTTTGGGAGGCCTGCGCGCCTATGATAGTGGGCGAGTGTGCCCGAGCATACTTTTGATGGTTTTGTTTTGGCCGGAGTGCCACAGATACAGTACTTTCCTTTGGTTTGGTTTGATACAGCACGGTTTAGTTATAAAATTTGCATTTTATGGTTTATTTCACTCTGATATGCATTAAAGAGGTAAAACGCCAACCACTAATACCAAACTTGCATTGATAACACACCGAGACTGTCCACAAACACACATGTATGTAGGGAAGTGACTAGCTCGAAAGAAAACGGAAAACGTACCCTAGGACACGGCCAGGATACGAGGATACAGCGAATTTTATGAAATTTTGGGCATTAATAGGCCAAAACTCAAAATACTTGACTTTGACTGAAACCGACGCTTCCGTAAGGTCAAGCACGCATAACGTGACTTGCGCGAGTTGACGGAATCAAGAAATACATCCCGAGGCGAGAAATATGCCAAAAAGTGTCCCAAGACACAAAAGGGACACGAGACAGCGAAACAAGACTCAAATATGTCCCGGACTGAAACCAACACCTCCGTACAGTCACATACGCTCCACACGACCTGTACGGCATGAAAGAACTTGGCAAAACCCTTCAAAACGGATTTCGTACCTCCAAAACCTCAATTTTAGCTTGAAACGGGCCGCTGAGGGTCCAAAATCTTCGTTAAGTATGCATTTCCATAATCGATGCCCGGGTACAGTCATATATGCCCAACATGACTTGTAGAAACCAAAAGAAGTGCCAAAATACCCCTGGAACTCAAAATGACCATGCCAAACCAGTAGCTGCTGCACACTGTCAAAAATGCTGTTTGGACCATCGCGCGAGCAAGTGGGACACTCGCGCGAGTGATTGCTGTCGCGCGAAAGAGTGAGATGCACGCGTGAGAGAGTACTGTCGCGCGAGAGAGTGAGACTCTCGCGCGAGGGTCATCCTTTGCCAGGCTGTCTTTATTTGACCAAATCAAACTTTTAAAGCTTTATGGGATTCAGGAGACTACCCCACGACCTGCACACAGTGTAACATCATAATTGGGGAGCCCTTCTTTTACCAAGTGTAAAGTATGCAATCCTTTTAACTTCTTCCTTTAGCACAAACAAACAACGACCGACACTTCCAACCAAATTCCCATAAATGGAATCCACTGGTAGCGATGTAGCACATTATCAATCGCTTGAAATGGAGAGCCCACTAGCTGCAATGCTTGATCCTTGGTTGGCGAGGACCGAAACCGTTGAATGGGTGAGCCCTCGGACTCGAGGGTTGGCTTCAATCAGAGATCTTCGATACGTGGGGCCACGTCCTGAGCTTCTTGAAGCTGCCATGATCCACTGGGATCTGGTGATGCACGTCTTTCGTAATTATGATAACGAAATATGCCCAACGGTGGAAGAGTTCCAAGCCTACCTACCCGGCTTTGCAAATTCCAACATCCTTGTCGTTCCTCCGATGCAGGAGAACATGAGCCATTTACTGATGATGAAACTGAACATTTCCGGAGAGTTGACGGCCAGCATTATCCATGATGATGAATTGGACATTGCGCGCTTGATTGAGTTGTACGGGCCAGGCGGAATTCTGACGGATCATGTTGAAGAGGCTCACAAACGCTTTGCCTTCTCGATTTGCGCGCTGGCGGCTTACGCACTGGTCCCTGCTAACGGAAGGGTTAGTCCAAGTGTAGTGAGCATGGCCTCACAAATGGGAGCTTGTAAGAATATCATCCCAACGATCTTAGCTGAAACACTGATGGGTTTGGATTTGTTCAAAAGCCGACAGAGCAACGTTTTCAGTGGCAGCCCGCGGTTGCTTTAGGTAAATACTCACTCAACTCACCTTTTTTCGGTTTCTGCACTTTCGCATTTTACCTTGACACTCGGCTAAGGATCACTCTTGAACCTTACTTGTCTTTTCACTCAGGCTTTATCTAGCTCCTTACTTGTCTTTTCACTCGCAGGTGTGGCTTTCTGACAAAGTGGGATTACTCGAAGCTCCCCAGGCAGGTTGGGAACATTTCCCGAGACGGCTGCTCGAACGACCCCTGCTGTATCCTGAACAGGACGTAATGGGATGGTGCATGATCCTACATGACATGCAGTCCGACGACTTTGTCTGGAGATGTCCATGGCTGATTATGCCTGAGATGGCCGTGAATACAACAGGCCTTGAAAGAGTGATAATTGCTGGACTGACGAGCTTCACCTTTTATATCCCGGGTCGCATCTTACGCCAGCTGGGCATAAGTCAAGGGCTGCACAAGGCCGGAATTGAGGAATTCCAATTGCCTGACTTTAATGTACCCTCGCTGCGCGAGTATCGAAGGCTTTAGAGACACGGGGTGCTTGAGGGTCCCAGTTCGGACTACGTGGACTGGCTGGATATCCGTTACGTGGCATTGCTCCGTGCCGAAATCCAGGCAAGGCCCGGGGGATACTACTGAATCCAAGAGAATCCCATCCATATTAAGAATAAGTTCAAGAGCCGCTTAGGTCATCAGACCTGCTGTATGGTGCCGTTTGCTCGGTACGTGAAATAAAAAGAATGTTTTGTATCCCCATCAATCGCGTTTGCAAACGTTGACAAAGCTAAAAAACTCACATAACCATCGAAAGTTTGAAACAGAAACCCTGCAACATCCGTTTACACTCGCATTGAACTGCTGAGAAGTCATGAAACCCCAAAATTCCGTCCGAGATGAAACATGAACAAACACTCCAAATAATCCAGTTGGCTGTTCTGAAAAACGTGAAAAGAAACCACCCTCGCGTGAGTAAATGACAACCTCGCGCGAGACCCACTCCCTCGCGCGACTGTACCACTGTATCGCGCGACAGTCCTGTCCAGTACAGATGCCAAGTTTGACCTCTTTTCAGAAAGTTGTTGTGCTTGCAAGCTTTGTCTCCACGTGAGGACGTCCAACAAAGGTCTGGGATAATTCAAAAGTGTGCCCCTGAAAGGACTCATACCAACCTCTTTAGATATTTTCTTTGACAAAGATGAAAATCCTGCTATGCTTGGGCTATAAAATGCTACACCTCTGTAAACGCAAAGCACTTATCTCTAGAAAGAAAACCCAGATAACATTTAAAAGATGGCAAATCATCTCCCCACCCTAATTGGCCCATGGCTTGAAACATTCGTAGCAGGTGATTGGCTGTCATTCCGGACCCACGGGCTGGCCGCGTTCCGTTATCTCCGAAGTGTAAGATTGTGCCCTGAAATCCTATGGGCTGCAGTGCGATTCTGGGATCCAGACGCCCACGTGTTCCGATTTGGAGATGACGAGTTATGTCCAACAGTTGAGGAGTTCCAGGCATACCTCCAAGGTTTTGCATCTAACGTGATCATCGTGCCTCCTTATAGAGAAAGCATGTCAAACTCCTGAAATCCGCGTTGAAAATCTCAAAAGGTGCAGCAGAGGGTTTGCTAAGCGGAGGGAAGATAAACATAATGCGCCTGATGGAGTGGTATGGCCCCGAAGGTGACCTTACAGACACCGCCGTGCAGGCCAGGCGACGTTTTGCTCTAACAATCTGCGTGTTAGCTGCATATCTGTTGGTGTCGCCAGACAGCCGAGTTAATCCCTCATTGGTTCATGTTGCCGCCCAGCTGGGCGTTCGAGAGAACATCGTGCCACTGGTTCTTGCAGAAACACTCATGGGGCTGGATCTTGCGGCTACCGGTCAAACAGAGACATTCGGCGGCAGTCCTCTCCTATTGCAGGTGATCTCACTCAGCTCACCTTTTTTCTGGCTTTCACACATTCTGTTTTTACCTCAACACTCAGCTAAGGCTAAAATCAGAGTTTCTGACTTGTTTTTCCACTCAAGTTTTATGTAGCTTCTTACTTGCCTTTTTCACTCATGTAGCTGTGGTTATCAGACAAACTGGGATTGATCGCAGCTCCAGAGGCGAATTGGCCACACCTGCCCGGGAGAATGCATCAACGAGGGATGCTATACCCAGAAATGTCCACAGGGGACTGGTATGCTTTCATGAACAACCTGTCGCCGCAGGAAATTGTCTGGAGACACAGGGCTTTGGATATTCCAGATATGTCCCTACACTCTGCCGGTTATGAAAGAATGGTGATCGCTGGGCTGTCCGGCTTCACTTTCTACATTCCAGTTCGGCAAGTAGGCATGAGCCAGGGGTCGCATCGAGCTGGGGTGGAAGCTTTCCACCTTCCTGTATTCACTGCCCAGAACCTGATTGGCTATGCCCACAACTGGGGCTTGAGGCAACTTGGAGGAGCGGATCCAGATGTCAGCACCAACCTGCAACATCGCTACAAAGCATGGCTACGGAAAGAAGTTGCAGAAAGACAAAACGCAGACTGACTCCTGGGAAAGCTCATATGACCTAAAATAAACTGTGAGCCTGTTAAGGCCTCTAGCATATATTCTGTTTTTATGCTTTTACTTTTTAAGGCTTTGCTCAGCTATGTAATAGAGATAATAGTTTGAATAAAAGTGAAAGATTAAGAACTTTCCCCTTGTGGTCCAAGTGTTGAACACCAAGCTGGTCTTGAATGTCAGCGCATATATTGAAACGGAAAACCACGGATCGAGTTAATTGTTTATGACCGAATCTCACAGAGAGATTGCCTACGTATCCCTTTTCAAGGAATTAGGTCAAAACGTAGTTCAGGCTAGGGTTCACTCGTGTGTTTACCTCTCCTTTTACGCTCTAAATTTTGCCCAGAACTGCCTATTCAGGTTTTCAGCCTAGCGAGCTTTTGATGTTTGCCCATTTATTTTTGCCTAAACTGCCTTTACAGGTTTCCAGTCTAGCAGGCATGCTCTAATTTTGCCTGGAATCGCCCACCCTTGTGGTTTTCGGTCCAGCGAGCTCTCAGGGATAGTAACGTTTGAGTTGATCCAGGTTGACCAGAGTATTGAACTCGTTGCCGTCTAAATCAATGAGTTGAGCTGCTCCACCCGAGAGGATGGTCTTGATGATGTAGGGTCCCGCGCGCTTCGGTCGGAACTTTCCACGAAGATCAAAGATGGGAGCACGGATTTCTTTCGTAACCATATCACCCTCAAGCAGGTCACGAGACTTGACTTTCTTATTGAATGCCCGAGCAATCCTTCGCTGATACCCCTGAACATGATACAAGGCACGGAGCCTCCCCTCGTCAAAGAGCATGAGTTCAACGAACCTCCCACGAGCCACTCAGTTCCGTGAGTTCACATTCCGTCATGATCCTCAAAGATGGTACCTCCAGTTCAATTGGGAGCACCGCTTCCATCCCGTAAACCAGGAGTAAGGTGTTGCCCGGTTGATGTTCGAATTGACGTGCGATACCCCAAAAAGCTAGAGGTAGTTGCTCGTGCCAGTCCCTGGTGGACTCTGCAGACTTCTTGATAATTGTTTCAATGTTCTTATTGGCTGCTTCGACTGCCCCGTTCGTCTGAGGGCGATACGTCGTTGAATGATGAATTTGGATTTTGAACTCATCGAAAAGCTCCAAAACCCTGCCTATGAAGTGAACTCCATTATCTGACACAAATGCCTGCGGGACACCATATCGATAGATAATGTTCTTCCTAATGAAATGAGCAACCTGAACTGCAGTCAGAGTTTTGTACGACTCAGCCTCAACCCACTTGGTAAAGTAGTCGATTGCCACCAGAATGAACCGATGACCATTGGAAGCAGACGGCCTGATCATGCCAATAAGATCAATACCCCAGACAGAAAAAGGCCAAGGCGAGGTCAAACCGAATAACTTAGAAGGAGGAACGTGCATGTGATTGGCATGGATTTGACACCTGTGACAGCGACGGACATAATCCACACACTGTGATTCCATAGTTGACCAGTAATAACCTTGACGAAGGATTTTCCTGGCGAGCATAACACCGCTCATGTGAGGACCGCAGATCCCCTCATGAATCTCCTCCATTATTGTAGTGGCCTCAGCACTGTTGACACAGAGCTTGTGCATCCCACAATGAGATCTCCTGTAAAGCTTTCCTCCACAGATGATGTAATGAGCAGCTATTCTTCGCAGTGCAAGTTGATCTTTCTTGGAGGCCTCAGCCGGATATTCGCCCCTTTCTACAAAGTTCCATATGTCGTGGTACCAAGGCAGGCTATCATCGAGTTCATCAATAGTGCTAACATGTTGATAAGCAGGACAGTCCCGCTGTTCAATTAGGATAGGACGAAGCTTGACACCCATCGGAAGTTCAACCATGGAGGCTAAAGTTGCCAAGGCATCGGCAAATTGATTTTTCAGACGAGGAATATAAGTAAAGGTCAACTTGTTGAAACGAGGAATAAGATCTTCCAAGTCTTGATGGTAAGGTTTTAACCTTTCTTCCCGAACTTTCCAGTCCCCATTGGCCTGTGATACAACAAGATTAGAATCACCAATGACCTCGAGCTTTTCAACACCAAGCGTTAGAGCAGCCTCCATGCCGACAATGCAGGCCTCATACTCGGCTTGGTTATTTATGACATCAAAATTGAGTTTGAGCGCCAGCGGAATATGAGAGCCATCAGGCGTTATCAACAAAACCCCGATTCCATATCCTTTCTGATTGGCTGCCCCATCGAAGTATAAAGTCCACACGTCGTCAACTAATGTTAGCACTTCTTCATCAGGAAATGTAAAGTCTGAGTCCTCCGGCCCATCGACAGGATGATCAGCCAAGAATTCTGCCACAGCACGACCCTTAATAGACTTCCTTGTGACATACTCGAGATCGAATTCAGTTAGCATGAGCAACCAACGTGCTAATTTACCAGTAAGCGCTGGCTTCTCAAACAGATATTTGAGAGGATCCATTCGAGAAATCAGCTTCACCAAATAAGGCTAAGATGTAGTGTCTCAACTTCTTGGAAGCCCAAACAAGAGCCCAACATGTCTTTTCCAGGGCAGTGTAACGTTCTTCGCATCCAACCATCTTCTTACATAAGTAGTAAATGGCCTTCTCAACTCCCTTATCTCCTTCCTGAGCTAGTAAGCATCCCATAGAAGACGGATTCACAGACAAGTAGAGTATCAAGGGCTTCCCAGGTACTGGTGGCATCAAAACCGGAGGATTCTGAAAATAGTTCTGAATGGAAGTAAAAGCCGCTTGACACTTGTTTGACCACACAAACGGGGTATCCTTCTTGAGAAGACGAAACATCGGCTCGCAAGTTAAGGTCAACTTGGCGATGAATCTGCTGATGAACTGAACCTTTCCCAAAAAGCTCCGCACTCCCTTTTCAGACACTGGTGGCTTCATGTCAAGCACTACCTTGATCTTTGATGGATCAACCTCGATTCCACGGGCTGTGATTAAAAAACCAAGCATCTTGCCTGCAGTAACTCCAAAAGTACACTTCTGCGGGTTAAGACGCATACGAAACTTACAGAGTCTCTCGAAGAACTTCCTTAGTACAGGAATGTGTCCCTCTCGAGTTTTTGATTTGGCAATCATGTCATCCACATAGACCTCGACCTCTTTGTGGATCATGTCATGCAGGATGGTTGTAGCAGCCCGCTGATAGGTAGGTCCAGCGTTCTTCAGCCCAAAAGGCATGACCAGATAGCCGTAAGTTCCCCATTCAGTGATGAACGTTGTCTTCTCACGGTCCTCGGGTGCCATAAGAATTTGGTAATAGCCTGAAAAATCATCCATGAACGAAAGCAAAGCATGCCCCGCCGTATTATCCACAAGCACATCGATGTGTGGTAAGGGAAAATCATCTTTGGGGCTTGCTTTGTTCAAGTCCCTGAAATCGACACAGACTCGTATCTGCCCATTCTTCTTGGGAACGGGAACGATGTTGGCCACCCAAGTGGGATACTGAGAAACCATGAGGAATCCGGCGTCGATCTGTTTCGTAACCTCATCCTTGATCTTCTGAACCCAATCTGGTCTCATCCGTCTGAGCTTCTGTTTCACAGGCTTAGCATCTGGTAACAAAGGGATTCGATGCTCCACTATCTCGAGATCGCTCGGCATGTCTTGATGAGACCATGCAAAGATATCACCTGTATTCGGTGAGCAACTCTTTGAAATCACGATGCTCCTCTGAAAGCGTGGAGCCCACTTGAACCATTCGGGATCGTTCTCATCTTTCAAGTTTATAGAAACTACTTCCTCTTTTAATGGTGAGCATGCCTTTCATCTTCCCTCTCGATGAGGCATGGATTTCCTTGGGAATATCCCCATCGAAATCTATCCCTTCATCGTCAAGGTCGGCACAATTTATATAAAGATCATGCAAGTACTCAGGAAGATGCCTCATTCATTTCACAAGACCCCAACGGGTCGCCAAGTACAAGAGAGTCAAACTCGAAATAAAAGCTATGACGTGGAGGGCGAGAGGCACAAACTCCGACTCGAGCTAGACTTGGAAGACTCACTGGACTCAGACTCAGACGCGGACTCGGACTCGAAGTGTCATCAATGCAAGTCGGCGTGGTTTGAAAATGCAATTTTAACACTACCCTTGGCTTTAGTGATAAGAGCGTGGGGTCCTCGAGGCGTCGGGCGAGCATGAGCACTTGACCTCTTCGACTTCTTTGGCCAAACCCACTTGAGAGAATTCTTGGAAGAAACGACTCGAGCTCCACGATCGAAAGTCCCCAACGATCGATCTTCACTTTTGGTGATTAAGCTTCCTCTTGAATTCGGCCCTTGCTGGCTCGTCATCACTCTCAGACCAGGTGTCGTCGGCGAAGACCTCAAAACCAGGCAGCAGCTCCCCAGTTTCCGGATTGATGAAGGGCTCATACTGTCCAGTGTAAGCAGCATTCCCCACTTCACGCACAAAGTAACTGTCAGAATCACCGTAGAGAGTTCGAGGTTTTCCCGTATGTTTCCTTCTTTTGGCATTTCCGGTCGAGGCAGAGTATCCCAAACCGAAACGGCCCTCAGAAGAAGGAAAGACAGGGAACTCCGGAACTCCCTGATGGTGGACTCCCAAGCCCAGACCAGGAAAGTAAGACATCCGGCGCATGATGTCCATAGCGACAGAGCTGATGAGGAAGTCCCCGTCCATGTTGATAGCAAAAGTAGAACCTGACGTATCAAAAGAGAAACCTCCAAGGTCGACGTCCTCCTCACCATGCATGATCCCCAGCACCGGTGTTCCATCCTCTTTGAGCGGACGGATTCCAGAATCCCCGCAAATAGTTAGTGTACCAGTCGGCAGTCCCAGCGTGACTTTTTGGTGGAGAGTGGAAGGTATAGCCATGATATCGGATCGATGGAGCCATGGCCTGCCCAGCAGCAAGTTGAAAGTTGCCGGTATGTCGACGACATGGAACTCAACATCCATCTCGAAACCCTCAGCATCGAGTTTAAGCATCAGAGTGCCCTCGACCACACGACGGGTGCCGTCATACGCCTTGACAGCCAGATTGGAAGGTGCAAAGTCTTTTTTGGCCAGTCCCAAACAATAGGCCACCCTCATCGGGCAAACGTTGATGGCTGAACCGTTGTCAATGAGGACAGTCGGGACCCAGAGTCCGCGACACTTGACAGTAATATGCAGAGGGCGGTTATGATCAGTTCCTTCAACAGGAAGATCCTTGTCGGTGAAGACCACGGTGTGCTTAGCGATAGGAGGGAGGATAAGGAAACCATAACCTCAGGAGTGACATCGGATTGAACTTCCAGGCGGGCAAGAGTGTGACAAAGCTGCCTGGCGATGCTCACGGGAAGAACAAATTAGGCCCCAGAGAGATATTGCAGCAGGAACCGCTCGAGCTGCCTCCGAATGAGATCCGTGCTTGGTAACTCGAGTGGCGCGCAGACCCTAGGAAGGCAATGGGTTCATTCCTTTGATTAGAAGGGTTGGGCGAAGTCCCAGCTTGCAGATTAGGTGAAAGACTCGCCCACTCCTCGTAACGTTAAGAACGTTTCCCAAGGAAGGCCTGACTTGAGGTCTTGATTCACATCCCAGAGATCAGACGGAACTTCCCCCAGTTTACACTTTCCTTTGTCAGTAGCCAGTGCATCCACTGGCGCTTCTGTATTCATCCCCAGGTCTTCAGCGAGATCCTTCATCAGTAGGGAGTCCCAGAAATTCAGATCTTGGACCACTGCAACCTCGTGTTCTGGCTCCGGATTTGCAGTGAAAGGAACATCCCAGAGGCCACCATCAGCTAGAGAACGGCTGACGGCCCAAACTTCGGCTCCAACCTGGACATCGACTATCTCATCCACATCCCAAAGATTAGCTGGCGGAACCAGACCTGTAACCATGACGCTGAAGTCTTCTGGAGGAGAAACCACAGGGCGTGGTTGATCTTCATCTATGATATTGAGCACAGGGTTGTACGCAGGGCCAGCTACCGAGTCAACAAGCCTGTTGAGGGTAGAAGGGAAGAAACACTCTCCCAAGACACGGGTCTCCTCTTGAACCAGATTGTCTTCAACGAGGTGCGTCATGTACTCAGGAGTAGTATAACCTTGGAGAGGCCCAGAAAAAGTGACCAGAAACTGCCAAGCAGGCTCAGGATCCCAAAAGTACTCTTCCTCAGGAATCTGAGGCTGAGGTTCCTGAAAGAGCATGTACAAGGAGATGCCATCCAAAGGGTCAAGTGCTACTTGTTCATGCTGAGCGATCCATTCTGCTTCCCATGCCGGGTCGGGTGGAGCTTGTTCGAGGTGCAGAGGAAAACCCTCCAACTCGAGTTGGAACCATTCTTGGATGAGAGGGGTATAATAATCCTCACTATCAGCTATTGCCCAGCCTACAGCCTGCATATCAAGCTCCGGCTCCGGCTCAGGTAAGGCTGGCAACATAGCTCTGAATTGAATTGCAAAGTCCTGCACAGAACCAGGAGAATCTACACCAAAGATGGGAAAATTACGAGTTGACGTAGGATTAAGTTGGATTTGTGGAAAAGGACCGTCGTGTAGATCACCGATATTGTCGTTGAGGAAGTTCAAGCCTGCTTGCACCAAATGGGAGGGCGGATTATAGGTTTGCCCTATAAACATGAGTTCGGCATCGGATTCTGCAGGTATGAGCACAATGGGTTTTGGTTGATCGACAGGGATTATATGGTCGGTGGGGTCAAATATAGTGGAGGTAGGGTTGATTTGTGTGGAGCTGAGAGAGATTTGGCTGATATGTGGAACAGCCTTGTGATGGGGTAAGGAATTGGAAAGGATATTTGGTTTTTGGGCTGGCGGAGGTGGTGCCGAGAGAGTCCCTTCGTCTATAAGATCCTGAATTGCATGCCGAAGACGAAAGCAGGAGTCTGTGAAGTGGCCGGCACCTTGATGGTAGGCACAATAGAGTTTGGCCTTGAAGCCGGGCGAAGGGTTCTTGGGCAAAGGCATTGGATCCAGGGGCTTGAGATGCCCTGACTTTACCAACTTCTCCAAAACTGAGGACAGAGGTGCCTCAATTGCAGAGAAGCTACGTTGCTGTCCGCGGGGCCGGTTGTTCTGTGGCGACTGAACCTGATGGACATTGGCGATGTGGTTTGTGGTGTTGGAAGCAGAGGTGTTGGTACCACTGGTTGCTGCATTGGAGTAGGTCCCCGTCCCAAACAGAGCATTGGTGTTCCCAGAGTAAGCACGGGGCTTTGACTTCGGGGGATTAGAAGATTCCCCTTTGGTCAGAATTCCGCTTTGGAGTGCATCCTCAATGGCCAGACCGGAATCATAGAAGGTGTCGAAGTTTGCAGATGCCTGAGCGAGAACCAAATGCTTGGCATAGTCCGGCTGGAGATTTTGAGAGATGATGCAGAGCTGGTCTTTCTCGCTGGGGCGATCAATCATGAGAGCAGCCTTAGCTCTCCATCGCTTGACAAAATCGGCAAAGGACTCCTTTGCCTCCATCTTTGTAGATTCCAGCTCTCGTGTGGTCATCTTCAGTTGAGAGTTGTAACTGTACTGCGAAATAAAATCAGTCCCAATGTCCTCCCAAGTCCTCCTTTTGGCGATGTCGAGTGACAGAAACCATTGGAAGGCGGGGCCTGAAAGAGTTTGAGGGAAAAGCTGTGACATGGGCTCAGGCTCAACTGAAAGCAGCTTCATTGCAGCATGGTAACTGTAGAGATGGGTCCGAGGGTCACCACTTCCATCAAATTTTGCCAAGTCTGGCATTTTGAACTTCTCAGGAAGCTTGGCATTAGGATACAGGCAGAGACGATCTAAGTCAATGCCTCCAGCTTTGACTTTTTCCGCCTTGGCAATGGATTCCTCAAGTTGGGCCATCTTGGCCATAAGAGTAGTAATGTCTGGATTTTCAGCCAAGATGTTACCTGTAGGGTTACCAGCGGGTGCATGAACAATTCGGGGGTTGTGCTGAACAATGACGTGCCCGGGATTGTTGGGATCTTCAACCATAACTCGCTGCATGTGCGGATCATCTTCGGCCTCGCTTTCCTCCTCAAGAGGTGGTGGAATGCGAGTGTCGAAGAGTTCATTCAAACGGGTGACATTAGCATCAGTTTGGGCGGCCCTCTGCTGCATGGCAGTGATGCTAGTTTGAAGGTTCATGAGCATTTGCTCCACAGTAAGCGGCTGGACCTCGGGATTTTCGGCCATGTTGGAAGTTTCAGATGCTGAAGAGAGAACAGGAGATATTGGCTGTACAACTTCTTCCAAAATTGGTGACGAGCTTAATCGTAAGGCAGCTAACGAAGAGAGCGGAGAGTCTTCCGTTGTGAATGACTGGGATTATAATCTGACAAGCCTCCGACCCGGATTCTGTTGCAGACGTTCCCAAGTGGGTTTGCCAACTTTCCTCGATACTTTCCTTGGCGGTGCAATGGCTCAGAACTTTGCCTTACAATAAACAGAAGGCTCAGTAGGGATCCTGCAGCAACTTTAATCTAAATAAAAGACTAAAGTAATGCAGCCAGCGTCGTCAGTGTCGCCCTTAGACTCTAAGACTAGAAATCAAGTCTGTCTCGAGCTGTTCAGGCATTGCCAGAATCCTCAGAATTTTTCAGGGATGTATCCTTGTTCAAGCCAATATGAGTCTAAAGGATGTCGGAAGAACCCTAAACCTTCAGCCATTTCGCTGATTGGGGTTTCAACTTTGAAGTTGGAACAACTCGGTGGACATGTCATGATACTATAACCAGAAATGGCATGGCTGCTAGCCCGGCGGTGTAAGTGACGAGGCACTTGTTACCTGACTGGTGTAAGCATCATGGCATGTTCTTTGTTGTTCCTAGTTTTCTGTTTGAAACCCTAATCAGGTATGTAGACAAGGGTGTAGGAAACTTTTGATTTCCTAAAGTCCCTACTGTTCTAAGATTTCGAAAAAAGCTGACAACATGCATCATCTGGATGCATGACTCCTCATCGGGCCATAACAACACCCAACACAGCTCAAGATATACTTGTAAGAACGAGATCCTAAAAGCCGCCCTAAAACATGCTCCTACGCAAGATGGTATGATGTACAGTGCATGCGATAGGGAAAGCAGTAACACGTAGACAGTATGTGGGGGTTAGATGCAAATAAATCTTACCCTGTAGGCATTTGTCCTAGTTTGAAAAGTGCTAGAGCTTTGTATATGCAAAAGGCTGGTTTTGGCTTGTAACAGGTTCCTCAGACTAGGGCCACAGATATACCTCCGTTGCTTGCGATATCCAGAGCAACAGTCAAGCGGTAGCATGACCCATCATCGTCGAGGGTTGTTGGTCATTCGGGCCACTGAGGGTGGAATACCGTCTTGGGATTGCCAAAACGATCCCACGAGGCTTATCCCACATCGATGCAAATGAGATGCTAGAAATTGATTAAGAAGAAAAAGAATCACAAAACCACAAAATGCCTTTTTCAAGCTCGGCTCACTTTATTTAGTCCATCTTTAGAGGAAACTACGCAAGTAAACAATCGAAAAAAGTCCCAGAGTAGATTGGCCGGACACGAGGTCCTGTTAAATCACCATTCCAACCTTCGGCAGCGCGAATCTCACCGTTTTGACAGACTTTTAAGGAATTGTTCACAAACGCATTAAACTCTAAGTATGGATTAATATTGGTTCGATTTATCCCCAGCAGAGTCGCCACTGTGGGCAGCATGCCCTGTAATTTCCGGATTCCGAAGCGAGCCTTTGGGAATTTCGTTTCCCGAAGCAAGGGCCCATAATCGAGGGAGCGCAATAGCGGACAGAGGCTGTGCACGCGCTCGCCAAAAATACAGAGTCGCCACCTGGGTTTGAAGGTCCGCCACCCAAGGAACCGTATTTCGAAGCACCTGCCGCACTATTTGATTTGAAAAAGTGAAGGAACCAGTCCGTCATAACCATATCTGCGTTCGGGAGCCAGGTTACGAGAGGGGAACGGTTTTAAGGCATCCCTCTCGCCCAATCCGAAGATCGGTCTCTACTTAGGCATTTTGTGAGCGTATTTGTGATTCGTTTTCTTCTTTAACCAATTTTAAGCCAGTTAGGGCGGGGAACAGTTAATCGGGGATTAAAATTGTAACACGATTTGCAAGATGTGATATAAACAAGGCACGGTTGGATGAAATAATGGAAATAGAATGAAATCCAGCCCTCTGATGAGAAATAAACCAGACTGCTCATAAAATGGATGTGCCATACACCATGGCCACCTTTGCATGCATGAATCAACGTGCATGCGAAGACAACCATCGCGCGACACACTCACTCACTCGCGCGAGGGTCCTATTTCACCACAGGTTGAATTTAACCCTCTTCTGGGCTCTGGAAAGACCAGTGCATACCCAGGAGGCAAACCAAGCAGTTTAAATGGACTGAAAGTAAATGAATATTACTAATTATTACAAACAGGAGCTAAATTAATTGAAATGCAACCCCTAAACAGTGGGGGTGTTAAAACAAAGGCCGAGGGCCAAATTGCTCATGCAAGGGCAACTACTGGAATCAGGAGGACCCTCGCGCGAGACAGTGAGTCCCTCGCGCGAGTCTGGCGGACTTCCAGGAATTGCTTTGCATGCTCTGGGCTCTGGTACATGTCCAGAATCAACCCAAAAGCATTCCAACCAAATAAATAAATAGAGAAAGTTAAGCTATATGTTTTAACATGCACAACAGTGAGCTAAAAATACCTAACCTACTGTAAAACCAATAATAACATGATAAAACATGGAAAAGCAGCATCCCCAAACCCCACGAGGACTATCGCGCGAGACAGCAAACTGTCGCGCGTGAGTCTGAATCACTCGCGCGAGGGTATGCTTCCTCCAGTTTCTTGTAACTTTCTTTGACTTTAGGACCCGAAGCGGTATTGATTACCAATCCGGCCTCGACACCCTCGAGGATCAAAGCGATGCGATTAAAGGTGCTTATACCTTTGCTTGAAAGGTTTTGGGAAGATTTGAACAAGTTGAGAAGCTTGTGATGGAAAATGGAGTGAAGAAATGTATGGAAAATGAGCTAGGGATGAGAGCCTTTGTGCTTGCAAGAGTTCTCAATCTCCTAAACTTTTAAAGTTGGTGAATTTTTGTGGCCCTTGTAATGGAAGAACAAGGGGGGTATTTATAGGAGATGCCAAGGGCCAAAGGTGGTGGCAAACACCCCCTTAGGACCAAACTTGGTGGCTAAGCTTGGTGGAAAGGTGATGGGAAGGGTTGTGTGAGGGTATGTTCCCAAAGCACACCTTTGTCAACGACTCTGTGGAGAAAAGCAGGGTTCGGCACACTCAGGCTCCCTGGCAAGCAACCAACTGGCTGAAAAAAGGTGAAAGGGACAGCTCAGGACCATCGCGCGAGACAGTGAGACACTCGCGCGAGTGTTCGACCTGTCGCGCGTGGGTCAACAGTCAAATGTTTGACTTTGACCACACCTGGCAAAGCAGACCCTCGCGCGAGGGAGTGACTTCGTCGCGCGACGGTCAACTCCAGACCCAAGGTTGACTGTTTTTCTATTTTCTTTTAAAAGGGTTCAAAGGGGTTCGAAGGGGGTTCCGCACACACCGAGCTCAAACCTTTCCAACCTTAAGACTGCTTTTTGATCTGATTCATCATCGGGGAAACAAGAAACCATAAAACAATCGGGAGATTCAGATTGGGGTGTCTACAGTGCGGGTATCATCTACCTGATAGCCCATAGTGAGTGGGTAAGCACGGTGCAAGTAGTGCCTAAGAAGGCGGGAGTGACAGTCGTGAAGAAACAACGAGGGCAAGCTAGTGCCGACCCGTGTTCAAACCGGGTGGCGACTTTGCATAGATTACCGGAAGATCAATGCGAGCACCCGGAAAGACCACTTTTTCCTCTTCCATTCATTGATCAAATTCTGGAGAGAGTGGCTGGCCGAGCATTTTATTACTTCATATGTAATACCCCAGATCTTTAAATATGTTTGAAGTTAGTTTATGTGTAGAGTTTGGGTTAATTATGGGAGAAATGAGCTTATTTTACATGTTAATTGAAATAGGAACACAAGGAAGCACATGGTCACACATGTACTGAATCAATTTCCCTTATGGCCTGATATAATAAAAGGAGAGTTCTACGTTATTCCTGTTTCTATCGTTTCCACCGCTTGAGAGAGAGAGAGAGAGAGAGAGAGAGAGAGAGAGAGAGCCGTAGAAGAAAAGAAGAAGAAAAAAGGGGGAAAACAAGAGGGAATTCTTCTGGATTGAAATTGAAGCTGAAATTAGGTAAACTCTATCCTTTTGATTGTTGAATTCATGTTCTGGGTAGTTTAATTCTATACATGCTAGTTGAGAATTCCGGATTTTACATGTAATTTGGGGTGGTGTCTCATGAATTGGGTTTTGGGTTGAGTTCCTAGAAAACTCAAGAAAACTAGTTTTGATTTCTTTGAATTTAAGTTTCAAATCTGTAAAGGGGCAAGATTTGCTAGGGTTAGGAGTAGTTCTTGATAACTACAAGTTTGAGTGTGTTTTAATGAAGCTTTGGTATGAGATTTGAAGAGTTTAAGATTCGGATTTTAGGGGAAAATGCAGAACAAGACAGATTGACAGGGTGAACTTTGGATAAGCATATCTTTGTCGTCCGAACTCCGATTAGGGTAAATTTTATATCGAGATTGATCCCCCGAAAGTCTACTTTCCAATGAAGGTAGTCCCAGCATCTAATTCCAATCCTATGAAATAATATAGCCAAAATACCACAGGCTGGTTCTAGGGCTCGTACCAATTTTGGAGTTTTGTTAGGTTCTGACTTTCTACTAGTTGAGACCTTTAGTTAAGCTACCGGGGATGATCTAATGAGAGTATTTAGAAATTTAAATGTATTTCATTAAATCTTAATTATAATTGTCTTATATGTTTATGTAGGGGACTTGTGTGAAAGCTCGGATCGAGGTGAGTGACCTAATACCTAAATTACATGGTTTTATACAAGTTTTCCATTGCAAAGCTTTATCGTACATGTTTTGTACCATGATATGAACTCCATGGAATATCAATGAAAGGTGGATACGTTTTTCTATCTAGTAAAGGCATTCCTACAATGTGACACATAAAACGCTAGGGATATTGCCAAGACATCGAAGCTTATCCACTACCGAGGACACCCGGTAGATCCACAAGCTATGGGGAATGTGCTTTATATATCCAAGCTATGTTTCTATGACTTGAATCTCAAAGAAATGTTTTATCAATGTCCATGGGGAGCATGTAAATTATGTATTGGTCACTCATACGAGCGTTAGCTTATGTGTTTTCTCCACCTTTCAGGAATTGAAGAGTTAGATGGCGTGACACTTGTTTTGTGGAGTCAGGTCCTATGGTTATTCTATAGACAAGAGATGTGTTTTGGTTACTTGTTAAACTTTGTAATCATTGTAAGTAGCTTGTTGGACATTTTAATTAAGCACAGCTCTGGGGTGTGTTTGGAAAATTCTTAACCTTTGTCAATATAAGTTGTCGTTTAATTATATTGCATAGAATATGCTTTCGTTAGTTAAGCACTCTTGTTCCTTCTGATTATAATTTTTGAGAAGTTGAATATATGATATGGCCTTGGTGATGGTTTCACCGGCGCTTTGTTATGACTAAGACCTTCAGGAGCGGGTCAGGGTCGTTACATCATAAATGGGTATTCTAGTTACAATCAGATTGAGGTAGCCATGGAGGATCAAGAGAAAACCACCTTCACGTGTTCTTAGGGTACGTTTGCCTACCGTCGCATGCCTTTTGGCTTGTGCAATGCTCCAAAAGAGTCATTGGCGATATAACTTTCTTGCAATAAACGCTGAGGAAAAAATTAAAAAAAAAGACAAAACTTTCTTTTAATAAACTCAATTTGGTGTAAGTGGCGAATTTAATTTATCTTAACATATACAATTTACTAAGCTTTCAGTGCAAACAATGGATAAAATTGTGTCGTGAAAATAGTAATTTAATATGGGATAGAGGTAAGAGATCCATTTCAAGGACGAGGTTAATTATTATCTTTTGAAAGCTCAGTTTTATTGATGAGGACAAAGGTTGTAGAAACGATTCCGTAATGGACTGGGTATGGCCAGTGCCTCCCGTTTGATCGCAAAAATGGTACGGTTGGCCTTTTTATTTATTTATTTATTTATTTATAAACCAACGATCTATATATATTATAAAACATAGCAGTTTTTGTCTACACATACAAACTCAGCGTCCTCTGCAATTGTCGAATCGCCTTTACATATTGATCCTAGCCATTCGATCAATAATGTTTTCTTATATAAACCTATAGGGAGACATTTTCTAATCTTTTTAGTTTGAGTTTTTTTTTTTTTGGTAAGTAAATGTTATTTCACCAAAAAACCCGCGCAAGAAGCTACAAAATCTCACAGGGGCATACCCCTGGCCCAACTATACACCAAAACCAAATGAAAACAAAAGCTCACTATCTACAATTATAGGGCAATATATACAATTTCCTTTTCAATTGATTACCCTTTTAGTTTTTTCCCCTTTTAAAGTTGATTTCATTCGTTTAAAGAGGGTTGATAAGAACAAAAAATCACCAAATTAAATATGAGAGCTCATCTTAAAGAAAATGTATTATTTTTTAACATTATTTGATGTTGCATTGAATTGATGTGTGTCATTATTATTTTATGTAGCTGATTAGATGAACTCTGTTTAAGCATATTTGAAAACACAATACTTGGTTGGCAGGTGGCCAACAATAAGAATGAGAATTCATTTAAATTGTGTTTAGAACATGTTTTTTTTTTGAAATGCAATCATCCCTTTAGGAACGGGCAATCACTAGTGCATTAATAAAACATAATTAAGTGCTTAAAATTATGGAATATTCCATCCCAATCAAATCTGCATAAAAAACAGTAGCAATTCAACCTGGAATAACAGGGTAGATATAGAAATGTCCCACCGAAATCGGGGAATCATTTATCAATGCATCTGCACAACGGTTTGCCTCGCAATAGATATGCTTGATGTAAACGTCTTCAAATTCTTGCATCAGACACCTGCAGTCAAGTAAAATATAACCTAAAGGATGATTGCCGTGTTCTTATCATTTAGCAGTTGAATTAACACCCATTGCGTCCACTTCAATTTCCAGCCTTTCAATATTTTGGTCCGTTGCGAAAACCAGCCCATCCCTTAATGCCCGGATTTCAGCCGATACGGTTGGCCCTTTTGTGTGACATGCATATAAGACACCCGGATATGAGAGCTTTTCCTGGACTTACACACCCAGAGGTTGCCTTAGTGGTAAGGGCGAATGACTGACTTTGTAAGAATCCTCCTTAGTCAGGGGTTCGATTCCCCACCGGGTGAGTACTCTGATAGTAAGTGAAGGGCCGTGACTGGTGTGACCGTGCTCGTTCCTCCCGAGGTTTGGGTTGTACAGTCAGGTCTAATAGTGGCTCGACTGTAGAGCTGTTTCTCGGTTAAAAAAAGAAGAAGCTTTTCCCGGACTTATAAAAGCAGAGTTATTTGAGCATTTGCACCTGGCTTACTTATACCACCCAGAAAAGCAAGATTCCTACACTAGGATTAGCTTATCCCACCCCCAACTTGATTAATTAATCCTTAATTAGCTTATCTCACTTGTTGTAATGACTTGGATGCTCTTAACCTTAAATCCCCCTCCAATTTAGGATTTGGATTAACTTTCTTTATTGAGAATATGAAGGAAACATATGTTCATTCTCCAATTATTTGAATTTTCAACACGAATATGAAGTTATTAACATACATGCAATATCTGCTTGAATAATTTCCAGCCATTCTTCACCGTAACAAGCAGTACCTACCCTACCTGACTATCTCAGGCAGTAAATGCCAGACTTACATGAGAGGAGAGAAGGGAAAGAAGCGTTTATTGAAATTCATCACAGAGAAATGTTTATTGAAAGTTTTTTTTTTTTTTTTTTTTTCGGAATAATGAGCATTATCCATTCTTGTTGTCCTCCTTTTAACCGTGGTATTAAAAGGAGGACAATGTAATAGTTTTCAATCGAGTTGCTTTATGACTTTTTTGATAAGCAACAAATTTTATTAGAAACTCGACAAATGATACATCGAGGAGGCCAAACCTCAAGCTACAAGAAGAAACTTGAAGCAAAAGAGAAGGCCAAAGGGAAAGAAAGACGAAAAGAGTTTTTTATGGGTAAATAAGACAAAAAGAGTTGCTCTATGATTATGAAAATATTTCATTAAGATATGGGATCAAATTTACCCAATCAGACAAAAATTTAAATTGATCGATGAATACAAATGGAAGTTTGTTGGGTCGAATGACCATCCTATCTCTGCCATTTAGTTCACGAGAAATCAATTATAATGTGATTGCTAAAAAAATTGACAAAAAAGTGATTGGCGATATAACTCTCATGCAATAAACGCTGAGCCAAAAAAAAAAAAAAATTATTTCTTTCAATAAACTCAATTTGCTGTAAGTGGCCAATTGTATCTTAACATACATTTTACAGTGAAGTGCAAACAAAGGTTAAGATGGAGTTGTCAAAATGGTAATTTAATATGGGAGAGAGGTAAGAGATGCATTTCAAGAACGTGGTTAATATCTTTTGAAAGCTCACTTTGATGACGACCCAGGTGGTCGATACAATTCCATATCGGATTGCTACAGTCGGCGTTTGATAGCAAAATTGGTACTGCGCGTAAAAAGGGCTGTACATGAATCAAATTATTTGGGAACGGCTCGGTGTTAGGCTCGACTCGAGCTCGCGAAAAAATTAATAAAAAAGCCTGATCGAACATTAGTATGTTCGGCTCATCTTGGCTCCATAAGACTCGTTTTCATTTAGCGGAAGGGCATTGCATTGCTTCTTACTAATTCAAAAATAACATTTTGATGTGCAATACTAAAAAAACCTACAGAAAATTGTATCACTATTTCCAAATAGAGGCTTTTTCTTGTAGTTTATATCGATATAAGACACATGCACATGCAAAATCAAAATCTCCTCTACTATGCAAGTATAAATATGTATTATTGATGGTTGGCTCGTTAAGACTTGTGAACAAGCTCGAACACTGCACAACGATCAGCTGATCAAGTTGGCTCGTTTTACTCCATCTGTCCCATTTTTGTTGTCCATTATTCTGTTTGTCTGTTTTATGTCTTTTGCCTATATTTTTTAGTGTGGATTTTGAAAAATATCTATCTAATAAAACAGAATGGTGTTTAGGAATATTCTTTAGGAATATTCCTTTTTAACGGTTCAGATTTTCTCTTAACACAAATTTTATTTACTCATACAAACAAATCTAACGGCCCAGATTCCTCCCCATTCATTCTCACAAATTTAGTTTTGAATGGCATGTTTCGTAAATAATGTGGAATCGTGGGCTTATAATTTGAAAGAAAAATGTCAAACTTTCAAAATTTGAAACCCACCTACCCACGTGCTCAATCTCTCACTTTTCCCTTCTCCTCTCTCTCTCTCTCTCTCTTGAAACCTAATTGATGTGCCCAAGCGACATCTCAGCGGCTCTCAATTGACGCCATCAGCTTTGTCCTTGGCGTCCACATGGGCCACCTCAGGGGCTCCCAGTTGAAGGACCTGATCTTACGCGATCGCCGACCACCACCTCCAGCCCTTTGTCCACTTCCAGCCTTTTGTTGTTCTGCGTTCAAAGGTGCAAAAATTCTTCCCCTTCCCTATTTTATTCTCGGCTTTCAGTTTCTTGGCCTTTTTTCCTTTGACCCTGTATTCCAATTGTGAGATTTATATTTGTCGTTGGTGTATTTGTGCGAAATCTGAAGTGGGTTCATGTGAGTGCATCAGTTACTTACTTGGGCTGATGCTGGTAAGACTTCATTTGTGCGTTGTGTTTAGTGTTTGTTTGTTTTGGGTATTTTTCTTGCAGCTATGCCATCAATTTTTGGGAGTCCGAGGCCTGATGATAGTTTATTATAGCAACTGATCGGTGGATGTTGTACCTTTAAGTCATTTTCCCTTACAGCATTACGACGACGGCGTGAAGAACCAAAAAGATTGAAGAAGAAATTTTACTGCCAGTTTTCTCCTTTTTGGCCTTCTAATTGATGCAAAGTTGGGTATGTAGAATTGTTGAATTTGAAGAGAAAAAGAAACAACTTTGGTGGCAATTTCGTATTTTCTGTTTAGTCAAAAATCCTCCGAATGTATTAGCCTTGGATTAGTAATCAGTTTCGGTATTAAATTTTGGATTACCACAAAAGGTGGAGTTTCCCCCTTCTTTTTTTCCCTAAAAAGTGTAAGAGCAAGTTTACCAGCATAGGTAAATAAGAGAAAAAGTCATTTTAACTAACTAAAGTGATAAATTTTCCTCTGCAGCAGCATAGGTAAACCACACTGTATAATTCATCCCGCTACAGTCGTTCGCTTCTTCTACCGAACGACTGTTCACCCGGTGCTCATTTTTTAATTCTTTTTCCTCCCCTCCCCCTCTCTCTCTGTGTCCACCGAAGAAAGAAATTGAACTGGAAGTCTGGAACAAATGAAGAAAGGTTTCGATCTGGAACGATCGATCGACTTCGATCTAGCAAGCCATGAAAGCAAGAAAGAAGTAAGGGCGTAAACGTGGCCGGGGCTTTCAAAAGAAAAATCCAGGCAAGCCTCAAAATCCATAGTCGAGAGACAGAGAAGGGCATTTAAAGTCTTTTCCGATGAGCACGGGGGTTGTCGGTCTGAGACTCAGTAGTAGAAGAAGCCGACCAAGACATCCTCCTTATCCTCCTTTAATCTCGCTCACCAAGATCACCCAATTTCGGCATGACCAGTCAACAGGGCCAGAGAAAAAATGGCTGAGAAAATGAAAAATATATAGGTTCGTTCATGTATATACGTATATAGACATGTATATATAGACATATATAAGCCTGTGTATAATTTTTGGGGTTCCTCAAGTAGGGGGAATTTTTGTTGGCCATTTGATTCCAAAAATCTAGACCTGGTGTGGTGTTGTTCTAGGCATCCTGCACATATTCTGGGGCTTCATGCCCATAGTGGGAGGAAGAAGAACAAGAAAAGAAAAGAGAAAAAAAAAAAAGAATAATATTTTAATAGAGAATAGGTACAATACATAGTATTGATGTGGTGTTGAAAGAGACATGAGTAGGTAAAATAAAAAAATTGCACTGTTCACTAGCATTTTTACATTACAATTGGTAAACTTGCTCTAAATGGGTTAATGAGCAGTTGATATATGTGAAGAGATCCGTGTTTAGCACTTTTAGTAAAAATTGGAAACTGTCCTCAAGTTATAAAATTGCTGGATGTATTTATTTGCTTCATTAAGTCCAACTCGGCATACTTCTTTAATCTTTTCTGGAGGAGTTAAAGAAATTGGTACCAACTCCATAAGCAAATTGATAATTCTTTGTAGCTATCTTAAATGTATAATTGGGAGAATATCATAAATACGGGTAATTCTCTTTTATGCTACTAAGAAGATGATTACATATTACACGTTAATGAATCGAATTAGTATTTGAGTCACTTGCTAGCAAGTGCTGTAGGCACGGGCGATTTCAATTGGAATGCGTAGTGCCGTAGGCACGGGCAAACACTAGTATATGATAAAACACAAGAGTGTGGGGATAAATTGTTAGAACGGCTCAGATTCATTTGATCCAAAAGCTATAGTGCATCCTCCCACTTCCTGGTTAAGTGCCCATGGTTTTCACTTAAATCACACAACTGGCATCCCCTTTCACATTTTTTTCCCCCCCTCATCCCCTTTCCATTTTCTTCTATTCTGAGAGAGAGAGAGAGAGAGAGAGAGAGAGAGAGAGAGAGAGAGAGAGAGAGAGAGAGAGAGAGAGAGAGATGAGGAAAAAATAATTGGAATTCAAAATTCACAGTTCTCTCTCTCTTTTTGTTCCAGTGAAAACTCTTTTATCCTAATTGTCATTTTGTGCAGTATGCACGGGTAATTCTCTTTCATGCCACCAAAAAGAGGATCACATACTATACACTAATGAATCGATTTAGTGTTTGAGCCACTAGCAAGTACCGCAGGCACGGACAATTTCAACCAGGATGCGTAGTGCCTTAGGCACAGAAAAACATTAGTTTGAAGATATTACCCCTAAATGGGGTGGCACTTTTTTGAAAATCTGGAGACCTATGAGGTTATTTTAGTATTTCTAAAAATTGATCCACTCTCCACACAGGCAAGTGAGCTAAACTTGCTGTTATTTTGGTGGTTATGTGTTGATACGCAAATGTGGATAGGGCAATTCGCACATGACCAAAACCATAAGGGTGGTCAATTACAAAGTGAATTTTTTTCCTACAAGTTAAGTGTTAACAAAGTTCAACATGATCTCGTCAAAATATTACTCCCTCTGTCCCATTTTCGTTGTCCATTATTCTGTTTGTCTGTTTTATGTCTTTTGCCTATATCTTTTAGTGTGGATCTTGAAAAATATGTAATATGGATCTTATTTGATAGATCTTGATGAATTTATAATACAAAATTATGAAAAACATTATAGATTGAAAGATATAAGCAATTAAAAAATGACACGCAATTTAAAAATAGATAATGAAAATGAAACGCATGAGATGATTTAATAAGGGAGAGACGTGAGAGATCCATTTCAAGTACTAGGTTAACATCTTTAGAAAGCTCAGTTTGTGATGAGGACAAAGGTTGAACATTCGAACCCCAAGGTTTTTTTTCCCTCTAATATTGTATATTGTATACATCAGTAAAAGTTAGCAGGGTGGTAGTATGTAGTCAACAGGAGGTCAGAGGTTATTCATAGCTCTGAATCTCAAATTTGCCTCTCGTGGGGCTTGAACCTGTGCTTCCACTGTGGAGGGATGATGTGACAACCAACTTCACTGGGACAAGTGGTTATGAGAGCAGTAAGTGTTGGCCAAGTGGTTATGAGAACAATAAGTGCTCCTATATGAGGTCACCGGTTTCATGCCGTCAAACGTTTCAAATCATGGGGTCACATATTGGGAGTTATGCCCAATTATTATCTTTCAGAGCCCCGAAATTAGTCGACATGCACAAAAGTTGGCCCGGATATCCAGTTATCCGGAAAAAAAAAGGGTTGAACGTACTATACGGCTCCATATCGGATCGGTACGATAGGTTCATCCAGTTTGATAGTAAAAACTCGGCCGGAATTAGATCCCTATTTCCTTCAGATTGTCATTCATTCCCACTTTGCCGTACTAAGAAATTTTCTACCAAACCTGACTATCTCAGGCGATGTAGAGTCCCTATAGCTTTTCTCGGCAATATATAGGAATATTGATTTTGGCACTCTTTAAATTGATAACCACATTCATTGACAATATATAGGGGGCAATATATATTGACGACAGACTTATGTGAGAGGGAGGATCGTAAAGCAAAAGTGAATCACGAAAGAGATGAAGAAAGGAAAATGGTAAGATACATAAAAATGGTCCATGAAAAGGAAATTAATGACCCAGATCATTCATTTCACGAATGCTGCAAGGACCATTTTTTTTGAAACGGCAAACAAAAAGCTTTATTAACTCATTACCCAAAGTACAGAGCTAATAGAGTCATGGATACACCGGTTTTACCATCCATGACCCTCATCTCCTAACCACATGGGGGAAAAACTAATTTGGACCCAATAGGCTGAGTCCAAAATAGGGGAAAACACCTAAAACGATCCAGGTTGGAAATGAACCAATCCAAACCAAACCAGCCACAAACACTCAAAAGGCAAAGTCCAAAAACCTAACTACAGCCCAAACCACAAAAACCTAACCCCAGAGTACAGGACACAACCCCCGCCGCCTACACCACTACTGTCGCCGAACGCCAAACCTGCCGGACAAACAAAACAGCCACAATAACCAACACCGCCGTAGATCGAACAAGCAAACCGCCGCCCAAACAACCACCAACCACAGCCCACCGCCATCTGCCGCCACTGTCGCCGGCTGGAGAAAAACCCAGTCGGTTTCGCACGCACGCTATAGACCACCAAATCAACCATGGCAGAGGACGGACCAACGAGAACCGAAGCAAGAGGAGAGCAAACTGCAGTCATCGGCAACGAGAGGAGCCCTGGCCAAGAGCTACCGATCGGCGGGATCCCGCTGCCCAAAACATCAACCCCACCAACACGCCACACTCCAGACCGCCGTTAGGCACCAACTCAAAACCACCAAGCAATGGATCCGATGGGAGAAGCAACGGAGCGGATGAAGAATGCAGCACAAACAAGAGACGCCGGTGAAGAGAGGATGAGGGGAGATGTAGCTTCCAAGAGAGAGAGAGGGCAAGAGGAGAGGGAGGATAGAGCCCACAGGAAAAATATATAGTTGTTCGGTTCGGTTCGCTCCGGCAAAAATATGAAGAAACCGAGACCGAACCGATTTCGGAACGGTCTGGTTTGAAAAATTTTTGCCATCACCCCAAATGAAAACCGAATCGATCGGTCGGTTTTTTCCATCCGTCAATTTTTGTAAAACCCCTAATAAATTGGAGGTTCCTATATTTCTCCTCGTGTTTTATCTTTAGGATTTTGACATTGACTTTTAGTAGGAAATTAATTTTCACATTTTTTTTATATTCACACTTTTTTTTCTCTTTTAGCAAAAAAAATTATACATTTTCAACACTAAAAAAAAAAAAAAATGTGTGAATGTCAAAAAAGAAAATGTAAAAATCAATTCCCTTACTTTTATTTTAATCTTTTACCATACGTAATTCATACAAGTAACATATATGTTCTCTCTAATGTTATTTAGTTCAAATTTTTGTCACTATGATAGTGTAGGTAGTCCGTAGATCCGACTAGTTGTGCATTGCACAAGTTTTACTATTAGTTCATGTCCTTTCTGGCGTTCTCTCCATCATCTCGGCCGGAGATCTATCTTCTTCCTTCATCAGCCTTCTACCCTCGTCCTTTCCCTATGCCTCTTGCCGCTTCGACCACATTACCTCCTCCGTGTAGCCGATGGGGTTCCATCATCGTGGTGCGTCCCGGGTTGCGGTTTTGGTTTGCGGATGTGGGTTCTGTTTGTGAAAACCTCTTCCCTTTTGTGTAGTGTTTCTCTCTGGTTTCTTGCTAGAATTTCATTGGTTAGTTTTGGGATCCTGTCGTCCGAATGCTAGTTGACAATCGTTGTGGTGATTTGTGAGACTCTAGAGTGAAAAGCTTGTGAATCTAGACCTTCTAGTTATTGTCTCTTTTTTGGGATTGATAACACTCTTTGATTATATGCTTATTTCGTATGAATGAAATCTCCTACTATTTTAAAAATAAAAATAAAATTACAATCTTAGATTAATTAGGTAATAGGAGGGGATATTATATGGTAAATGTAAAAATCCTAAAGAGTCATTGGCGATATATAACTTTCTTGCAATAAACGCTGAGGAAAAAATAAAAAAAGACAAAACTTTCTTTTAATAAACTCAATTTGCTGTAAGTGGCCAATTTTATCTTAACATACAATTTAAGCTTTAGTGTAACAAAAATGTTAATTACACAACAATTCGAACACAACAACTTACACAATCTCTTACATACATGTGAGCTGTAACGCCCCGACTTTTCGGGTGCAATATAAAATAATTTCTCAAGAAAATTTGCTAAATAAATATGATTTTCCAAAATAAAACTTTTGCTAATACAATCTCAAGATAGTTTTACGGAATCAAAATACATCAATTTCAGAGCTGACTCTAATCTTGATACGAATCCTAAGCATCCTCGATCTTCATTACTGATATTCTTTTCGTGTCGAACTGCATCATCATTGAATCTCCTCATTGAATCCTGCGACCTCTAGCAAATTGATCACCGAGGCAATCGATTTGCCAGGATACAGACGTATCCGTGAGTGATAAATCACCCAGTAAAATAATCCAACCCAACCACCCCTCTTACTTTACAGCTACCAGGCAAACAAAATATATATGGTGCGAAAAAGTAAAATAGAGATAATTCACATAACTTGATTCATTGCTATCCATTAACTTAATATGAAATCTAAGATCTCTCCACGAGATCTTTCCTCCCCAACCACTAGCCATGCTCAGTCCCATGAGTTCACTTCCCTTTGTTGTCGCAGGAACACCTAAGTTATGTACCGAGTGTGCACCCCAATAACTACAACAAGGGGTAAACTTATCATGCTGGAATCACAACTAGGATTCGCCTATCTTATAAACCACATCACAACCATTTCACAATCATCACTGGACACCCGCCAGTCTATCAATTCATCACTGGACTCTCGCCAGTTTCAATTCATCACTGGACTCTCGCCAGTTTCAATTCTCATCACAACTTATCACATCTCAAAATCACGCCTGCAGGCAACCTCTAAACAGAAAGAAACTTCACAATTTATCCATTACTTAGCATCGTCTAAGTGATTTCTATTTCGCATACCACCCCATGTCCCTAGGGTCCAATCTAACATTCAGATGAAGCATCAACGCAATATCATTCTCAATAATAATTTAAAAACGAGTAACAGACGGATCAAAACAATTATTAAACGATGCAATCACATAACTTTTTATGACTGGGCCGTTGCCCTTAATCTCGTATGATCACAAAGTCATTAAGAATGTAAGAATTATTTAATAAAGATTAGAAAATAAATTTCTAGGCTTTTATTAATTATTTATAAGTAATTAGGTTAATTAAATACTAATTAAATACATTAATTAAGTTAAAATATTAGAATAATTATCGTAACCTTAATAAGAGTCCTAATGGTCCTCTATAACAAGTTTGAGTGCTAAAAGTTGGGTTTGGAGGTTCGCGGGATTATTTTAAATAAAGATATTAACAAAAGTTGTCGAAAGTAAAATAAATAGATAATAAATAAATAAAATATATTGAGGTTAACAAAATTTCATCTTTGTAATGTAAGGAATCAAAATAATAATAATAATAATAATAATTACTCAGGCATTAATAACATGATTTACAAGGTCGCAAAAATATTTTTTTGTTTGAAACATTAAAATAATAATAATAATAATAAATGGTTTTAAAAAAAATGAAATTAAGAAGATATCATCTTTGAGATTGCGAGAACTCTGAAAAAAATAGTCTGAGTATTAAAAACATTGTTCACAAGGTCGCAAAGTGGTTTCGAACACTTTTTAAATAAAACTGAACGGAATTTGTGTCTGAGAGTTGCCGAAACCTAGACCTTAATAACTAAAGGGTCTAATTGTAATATATTATTAAAACATCAGGGCTGAAAACATATGTTAAACAATCTCAGGGTCTAAACTGTAATTTCCACACAAAAAATTTGAATCTCAGGAGACAATTCTTATTGTTGAACGCCGGAAAAAAAAACAAAAAAAAGAAGAAGGAAAAAGAAGGAACGGCCCCTTCTGTTTTTTTTTTTTCATGTCACGGTTGATTCGAATTCTCTTCAATTTGGAGCATAAAATTCAGTTCGTATTCACAAAATATACCTAGAGGAGGGTTTGGATTGAATTATAATACCTCGAATCGGATTAAATTGATTTTCGATTGAAACTTGAAAATTTGAGAAGAAAGTTTCGGGTTCTTCGATCGAGGGACCTTGGGACCGAATTGGATGATATTTGGCGATGCTAGGAGTTGTAGGAAGGGATTGGAATAATCAATTCGGGTTTTGGTTGGTTCTTGATCACAAACCCACTTTTCTCTCTCTTTCTTTCTCTCTCTAGAACTCCATGGATTGGAGCTCCGAATTCTTGTAATTTTCTCCTCTTTCTGGACTAATGGGGCATGGGGAATTTCGTGGTGGCTTCGTGGGTTAATGGAATGGTGTATTAATAGGTGAATTTGATGTGGAAAGATCAAATCGAGTCCTAATCGAATTGGATTTTTAATTGGACGAATTTAGCTCGGTTTAAGGGCTACGGAGGTGGTAGAGATCGAGTAGGAGAGGGAGGAATGGTAGGAGTGTACATGCATGCAATTATATGTATGTATAACAAGTAAAAAAAAATTTAAATAGAATAGGACAAGATAAGATAATTATATGCTAAACTAATTTTAATTACCAAAAATTATTCTAGGTTCTAATTTAATCTAATTACAATTTTAAATAATTAATCGATTACTATCGACTAGTGGATTAAAAGAAATTTCTTTATTCGAAAAAAAAAATTGGGTTGAAAATCCGGGTTGTTACAATCTATCCCCCTTAAAACAATTTCGTCCTCGAAATTAAAGCGCACTCTCTGGTGAATGCAATTGTTAGTAGTTGGCACGAATCGTGTCTTCTCGTTTCCCTGCTGATTCCTCCATTTCTTGGTGTCTCCATAAAATTCTTTCTAATTTGTTTATTCGTCCTCGGGTAACTTTTCCTCCATAATCATAAATTTCCACGGCTGCTCTTCAAAGGTTGTATCCTCATTTGATGTGACTTCCTTCCAGTTGAACACGTGTGTGAAATGGGTCATATCTTTCCGCAGCGTAGAATCGTAAAAGACAACGTGAGTTTTGGCGATTTGTGGTTATAACGTTTAGGCTATAGGCAACTTCTCCAATTTGCTCCAAGATCTCAAACGTACCAATGTGGCGAGGCGATAACTTTCCTTTCTTAACAAATTGAGTGATCCTACGGCGCGGCTTGATCAAAATCACATTGAAAGTCTATGGTCCCATCCTCTTGTTGACGTAACTCTCGTACAAGCTTTGAGCGATCATATGTCTTTAGCGTATTTCCATCCTCAGTCAGTTCTTGAAAGTTTGGTTCTTATCTCTTACTTGATGGATTGTACTTTTCTCTCAAAAGAAACGAGAGGGCGAGAATTTCTAAGAGATTTCAAACATGACTCAAATACTCGAAAGTCATAGAACCTAATAGAAAGTATGAACATATCCTCCTCTACGAGTTAGAGGTATGAGTTGTTTAGAATTGAGTTGGAATACGATAACAACGAGGATCAAATTAACCGAAGTCAAACTCAATGATTTGGACTTGTAGAATTTCATAATTAGAATAGTGCTGATAAAAAGATGTAACATGCGAGTGAAACAAGCAAGTATTTGGTTTACCAAACATTGCACTGAAATAATTTAACAAGGGTTCTCATAAGAAATATCGATTTATCGATAGGTTTTGAAAGATTACAAGGTTCAATCGATGAAACAGAACTAGTTAACTAGATATTTATTTTGCACCACGTTGGCCAGACGCATTTCAAAACAAACATCTAACTTTAGTTAATTAAAAGAAAAGAAAAATGATGGGTACAAGTGAAAAGTAAACAATGACTTTCGAATAAAACAAAAAAAATAGAAAAAGTCATCAATAGAACAATGATTAGATCTGATTAGCTCGAAGCAGGATACAAAGTTTAAGGAAAGTGAAGCACAATGATATTGGTGTTCAAGGACTAAATAATTCCAACACTGAAACTCGAACCAGGTTTGTGAATTTAGAGTTTTGAAAGGTCGGAGGAATATTTTGATGTGATATCAAAAGAATTCAAGGTTGTGGATAGCTAATAGTGTGCTAATCAAAATAAACGAGGATTGCTCCAAATATGAAGTATTCAATGGATCAGAGAAG
Source organism: Rhododendron molle (assembly GCA_025413875.1). Taxonomy (NCBI): domain Eukaryota; kingdom Viridiplantae; phylum Streptophyta; class Magnoliopsida; order Ericales; family Ericaceae; genus Rhododendron; species Rhododendron molle. The sequence continues at coordinate 4,541,879 of CM046388.1, read as the reverse complement.
TTAAACTCATAATTGAGCACACTGTTGACTTCAATTCAAATCAAATTAAGAGGGGTTGGAATGAAATGATTTGTTAGGAATATCCAACTCGAAAGAAAATGTCACGAGAGTTAGATGCTTGGAATAGACAAGAGTTCAACGATTTGAGATTTAGTTGAAGTTGCAGTTCTAATAATGATGAGTCATAATGAATGTGATTTTAAGAAGAGCCAAGAGAGATTGAACGTAGCGGGCAGTTAAGATACAATCAATTGAATAAGAATGGAGACTTAGATGAATAATCGTCAATAGCTTGTCTATCCCCCTTAAAAAAAATATTTAGAACTTCATTGCAAGAGAATGGTTGCCGCTTTCTCAGATATTTATGACCTTGAGCTTTTCCTGATCTGTTGAACTATGATGGTGCCTTCATCGGATGTAATGGCATAATATTTAGCTAGGTGATGATTTCGAATCTCTGATAACATCATGTTTCTGTTCGTCAATCTATCTACTTTCTCAAGGGATCTACGACGCTGGAGGTTAGGGTTTAGGGGTAGTCGGTAATCGTTCGTACGAGTTGCACAACCCAATTGATACTTCGTCTTGCGTTGAGGTTTGAGTTGGTATTGATCTCGAAATTCACGAAAGAATAGTCGTTGTCGTAGACGACGTTGTCGTTGGAATCAGGGCTACGCGTATCGTCCTTACTGGTGGGTTTGACAAAATGATGACGTCATTGACGTTTTGTACCAATCTTGTAACGACTGCTCGTCGAGGTTAGGTTCAGGATTTTAAGGGTTTCTAAATATCTGGTTCTAAAAAAGGAATGAGTGCAACAACGTTCTTACATTGATCCTACCCTATTTGCGACCGTTATCAACCGAAAGAGGAATTCTTCTTCAACAGGTACTCTATTTACTAAGTAGCCTCCTTCGAAAGTACCCTTTCCTCTATTGTCGAGATTTGTCTTCTTTGGACTGGTGTTCTTTGCCTCGTTCGATCGGACAACCAATTATAAGAGGAATGATTCTTCTACCGCTTCCTTCTGGTCGGAATCAACGTTGGTTTCGTAACTTCTCGGAGTCTGAGTCGCAACAGGTAAATAAATATTTATATGATATACTTAGACAGATTATATCGTAGTTTAGAAGAGTAATAGATACGGTAACCGTTTAGCTATTCGGGTTTATGTTATCAGAATGTGATCTACCCAATCTACCCAGGGCCGAGGGTTGAACCTATGCTCTGATACCACTTGTAACGCCCCGACTTTTCGGGTGCAATATAGAATAATTTCTCAAGAAAATTTGCTAAATAAATATGATTTTCCAAAATAAAACTTTTGCTAATACAATCTCAAGATATTTTTACGGAATCAAAATACATCAATTTCAGAGCTGACTCTAATCTTGATACGAATCCTAAGCATCCTCGATCTTCATTACTGATATTCTTTTCGTGTCGAACTGCATCATCGTTGAATCTCCTCCATTGAATCCTGTGCCCTCTAGCAAATTGATCACCGAGGCAATCGATTTGCCAGGATACAGACGTATCCGTGAGTGATAAATCACCCAGTAAAATAATCCAACCCAACCACCCCTCTTACTTTACAGCTAGCAGGCAAACAGAATATATATGGTGCGAAAAAGTAAAACAGAGATAATTCACATAACTTGATTCATTGCTATCCATTAACTTAACATGAAATCTAAGATCTCTCCACGAGATCTTTTCTCCCCAACCACTAGCCATGCTCAGTCCCATGAGATCACTTCCCTTTGTTGTCGCAGGAACACCTAAGTTATGTACCGAGTGTGCACCCCAATAACTATAACAAGGGGTAAACTTATCATGCCGGAATCACAACTAGGGTTCGCCTATCTTATAAACCACATCACAACCATTTCACAATCATCACTGGACACCCGCCAGTCTATCAATTCATCACTGGACTCTCGCCATTCAATTCTCAGCTTACTCTGTCGGTTTTAAATCACATCACAAATCTCATCAGATCTCAAATCACGCTTGCAAGCAACCTCTAAACAGAAAGAAACTTCACAATTTATCCATTACTTAGCATCGTCTAAGTGATTTCTATTTCAGATACCACCCCATGTCCCTAGGGTCCAATCTAACATTCGGATGAAGCATCAACGCAATATCATTCTCAATAATAATTAAAAACGAATAACAGACGGATCAAACAATTATTAAACAATGCAATCACATAACCTTTTATGACTGGGCCGTTGCCCTTAATCTCGTATGATCACAAAGTCATTAAGAATGTAAGAATTATTTAATAAAGATTAGAAAATAAATTTCTAGGCTTTTATTAATTATTTATAAGTAATTAAGTTAATTAAACACTAATTAAATACCTTAATTAGGTAAAAATATTAGAATAATTATCGTAACCTTAATAAAGGTCCTAACAGTCCTCTATAATAAGTTCGAGTGCTAAAAGTTTGGGTTTGGAGGTCCGTGGGATTATTTTAAATAAAGATATTAACAAAAGTTGTCGAAAGTAAAATAAATAGATAATAAATAAATAAAATATATTGAGGTTAACAAAATTTCATCTTTGTAATGTAAGGAATCAAAATAATAATAATAATAATAATAATAATAATTACTCAGGCATTAATAACATGATTTACAAGGTCGCAAAAATATTTTTTTGTTTGGAAACATTAAAATAATAATAATAATAAATGGTTTTAAAAAAAATGAAATTATGAAGATATCATCTTTGAGATTGCGAGAACTCTGAAAAAAATAGTCTGAGTATTAAAAACATTGTTCACAAGGTCGCAAAGTGGTTTCGAACACTTTTTAAATAAAACTGAACGGAATTTGTGTCTGAGAGTTGCCGAAACCTAGACCTTAATAACTAAAGGGTCTAATTGTAATATATTATTAAAACATCTGGGCTGAAAACATATGTTAAACAATCTCAGGGTCTAAACTGTAATTTCCACACAAAAAATTTGAATCCCAGGAGACAATTCTTATTGTTGAACGCCGGAAAAAAAAACAAAAAGAAGAAGAAGGAAAAAGAAGGAACGGCCCCTTCTGTTTTTTTTTTTTTCATGTCACGGTTGATTCGAATTCTCTTCAATTTGGAGCATAAAATTCAGTTCGTATTCACAAAATATACTTAGAGGAGGGTTTGGATTGAATTATAATACCTCGAATCGGATTAAATTGATTTTCGATTGAAACTTGAAAATTTGAGAAGAAAGTTTCGGGTTCTTCGATCGAGGGACCTTGGGACCGAATTGGATGATATTTGGCGATGCTAGGAGTTGTAGGAAGGGATTGGAATAATCAATTCGGGTTTTGGTTGGTTCTTGATCACAAACCCACTTTTCTCTCTCTTTCTTTCTCTCTCTAGAACTCCATGGATTGGAGCTCCGAATTCTTGTAATTTTCTCCTCTTTCTGGACTAATGGGGCATGGGAAATTTCGTGGTGGCTTCGTGGGTTAATGGAATGGTGTATTAATAGGTGAATTTGATGTGGAAAGATCAAATCGAGTCCTAATCGAATTGGATTTTTAATTGGACGAATTTAGCTCGGTTTAAGGGCTACGGAGGTGGTAGAGATCGAGTAGGAGAGGGAGGGATGGTAGGAGTGTACATGCATGCAATTATATGTATGTATAACAAGTAAAAAAAAATTTAAATAGAATAGGACAAGATAAGATAATTATATGCTAAACTAATTTTAATTACCAAAAATTATTCTAGGTTCTAATTTAATCTAATTACAATTTTAAATAATTAATCGATTACTATCGACTATTGGATTAAAAGAAATTTCTTTATTCGAAAAAAAAAATTGGGTTGAAAATCCGGGTTGTTACATGAGCTCCACACACACTTGTAACGCCCTGACTTTTCGGGAACAAAATAAAATAATTTCTCAAGAAATCATTTCTTAATAAATATAATTTTTCAAAATAAAGGTTTAACTATTATAATCTTAAGAAATTTACTGATTCAAAATACATCAACTTCAGAGCTGACTCTAGACTTGATACGAATTCCAAGCATACTCGATCTCCGTTCCTGATATTCTTTCTGTGTCGAACTGCACCATCATTGAATCCTGCGCCCTCTAGCAAATTGATCGCCGAAACAATCGATTTGCCAGGATACAAACGTATCCGTGAGTGATAAATCACCCAATAAAATAATCCAACCCAACTACCCCTCTTACATTACAGCTAGCAAGTAAACAGGATAATAATGATACGAATAAGTAAAAAACAGAGATTTTTCACATCAACCAGTTCATTACTATCCATTAGCCTGACGTGTGATCTAAGATCTCCCCGCGAGATCTTTCCTCCCCAACCGTTATCCATGCTCGGTCCCATGAGATCACTTCCCTTTGCTGTCGTAAATAACCTAAGTTACAATACTACAACAAGGGGATAGCTTATCATGCCTGAATCACAACTAGGGTTCGCCTATCTTATACACCACATCACAATCATTTCTAAATCATCAATGGGCACACGCCAGTCTGTCAATTCATCGTTGGACACACGCCAGTCTATCCATTCATCACTGGACACACGCCAGTCTATCCATTCATCACTGGACACACGCCAATCTATCAATTCATCGCTGGACACACGCCAGTCTATCATCACAAACATCATGCCACCGCTGTGTTTTATCAACATAAACGCCACAGACCACCGCCAGGTTTTATCAACAAAAACATCTCTGGACTACCGCCGGGTTTTATTCTCGTAAAATATCATTTGGGCCACCTCCAGGTTTTATCATTTCAAAATATCGCTGGACCTCTTCAGGTTTTAACATCACAAAATATCGTTGGACCTCCGCCAGGGTTTTATCAAAACATCACCGGGCTTACTTTGCCAGGTTTTATATCATCACCGGGCTTACTTTGCCGGTCTCATATCATCACTCATCCTACCCGCCAGTTTCAAATCACAATTCTAGGTCCATCAGGCTGCCCTCAAGGTCCTGCTTAGGCTACCCCCAATACTTGAGGTCCTGTCAGGCTGCCCCAGAGGTCCTGCTTGGCCATCCTCATAATTCTAGGTCCATCAAGCTGCCCTCAAGGTCCTGCTTAGGCTACCCCCAAAACTTGAGGTCCTGTCAGGCTGCCCCAGAGGTCCTGCTTGGCCACCCTAGCTACACTGGGTCTTTCAGGCTACCCTCAAGGTCCTATCAGGCTACCCCCGATCAATACAGGATCCTGTCAGGCTACCCCCAAGGTCCTGCTAAGCCCACAACTTTCATTTGTTTTTCCTTCTCCATTAATAATAATAACGTCTGCAGGCAATCTCTAAAAAGAAAGAAACTCCACAATTTATCCATTACTTAGCATCGTCTAAGTGATTTCTATTTCGTATACCACCCCATGTCTCTAGGGTCCAATCTAGCATTCAAATCAAGTATCATCACAGTATTATTCTCAATAATAAATAAAACGAACAACAGACAAATCAAAACAATTATTAGACAATGCAATCACATAACTTTTTATGACTGGACCGTTGCCCTTAATCTCGTATGACCAAAATATCAAAAGCAAGGTAAGAACTATTTAATAAAGATTTAAAATAATTTTTTTCTAGGCTTTTATTAATTATTCTTAAGTAATTAGATTGATTAAATACTAATTAAATACATTAATTAGGTAAAAATATTAGAATAATTGTCGTAACCTTAATAAGGGTCCTAAAGGTCCTCTATAACAAGTTTGAGTGCTAAAAGTTGGGTTTGGAGGTTCATGGGATTATTTTAAATAAAAAGATTAAGTTAATTGACAAAAGAAGGATAAATAGATAATAAATAGTTAAATAATTAAAAATATATTGATATTAGCAAAGTATCATCTTAGGACTGTAAGAAGTTTAAATAAAATTATTTGGGCATTATTAACATCTTTTATAATATTTTAAAATATTTTTATTTAGAAACAATGCGTAAATAATAATAATTAGTTAATTAAATAAATAAAATATTATTTTAATAACATATCATCTTTGAGATGTAAGAAGTCTAGGAAAAATAGTTTAGATGTTAAAAACATTGTTTGTAAGGTCGCAACTATTTTTCGTTTGCAACTTTAATTAAAAACAAGTAAAAGTCTAATAAATAGCTAATAAAATAAAAAAATATATAAAATTAGTAAGTTATGATCTTTGATTTGTTAGAAACCTAGGAAAAATAGTTTGGGGATTTATAGAGTAGTTTATAAGGTCGCGAGAATTTTTAGTTTGTAAACTTTTACATGATAACGAATAAAAATTTAATAAATATATAAATAAATAAAAAAATATAAAATTATTAAGGTATGATCTTTGAAGTGTTAAAAGGCTAGGAAAAATAAATCGGTGGTCGAAAACATTGTTCGGAATATCAAAAAGTCGTTTCGAACGTTTTTTATCAATTCAATCTACCAGATAAATTAAACTGATATAATTAATATTTTTGATACTAAGATGATATTATTTCGTAAGAAAATAATATCAATTTAGTAGTTTTTTATAATATTAATATCAAAAAGATTTTAAAAATAATATCAGAAGGGTCATCTTCTACGTAAATAATTACAAATAGAGTGTCGGGTTTAGAAATAATATCAATTTGGTGAATCTAGCCGAAAATTTTATTTTTTTCGTTTTGGCTCGGTTTTTGATGCATGGGACCAATTGAGGCATAGAATTAAGCATATAAACACAATATATACTTTGAGGAGGCCTCAGATCGAATTATAATACCTCGAATTGGATTGAATTGGATTTCGATCGAAACTTGACAAATTGGAACGAAAGCTTCGGGTTTCTTGATCGGGGAACCTCGGGGCCGAATTGAATGTTGTTTGGTGATGCTTTGGAGTATAAGAGGTGATTGGAAAGGTCGGATTGGATCTCGGTTGGGTCTAGGCACGAAACCCACTTTTCTCTCTCTCCTTTCTCTCTCTAGAACTCCATGGATTGGAGCTTCGATTTCCTTCGGTTTTTCTCTCTTTTCTGGACAATTAGGGCGTGAAAAATATGGTGTGTGCCCTAGGGTCGGAGTAGTGACGTATTTATAAGAGGATTGGATGAGTTTTGATTAATTTGAGTCCTAATCGAATTGGGTTTTTGAATGGACGAATTTAGCTCGGTTCTAGGGTTATGGAGAAGGTAGAAATCAAGTAGGAGTAGGAGATAGAGAGATAGAAGGAGTGTGCATGCATGTAGGAAAATAAAAAGAAAATATGCATGCATGTATTTAAATGCTTGCATAATTGTATCTAAAAAAAAAAAATAATAATAATTGTATTAAGAAATATAATTCTAATAACATTAAAAAAAAAAATTGGGTCAAAAATCCGGGTCGTTACAACACTACTATGTGATTAACATTTTCGTTACACAACAATGCTACTCACACAGTAAAGGTTAAGAGATTCATTTCAGTCGAGTTGCTTTATGATTGTGAAAATATTTCATTAAGATATGGGACCAAATTTACCCAATCGGACAAAAATTTATATTGATTGATCAATACAAATGGAAGTTTGTTGGGTCGAATGACCAACCTGGCTCCACCCTTGAGTCCGCGAGAAATCAATTATAATGTGATTGCTAAAAAAATTGACAAAATGAGTGATTGGCGATATAACTTTCTTGCAATAAACGCTTAGTCAAAAAAAAACCTTTCTTTCAATAAACTCAATTTGCTGTAAGTGGCCAATTGTATCTTAACATACAATTTACAGTGACGTGCAAACAAAGGTTAAAATTGACAAAAAGAGTCATTGGCAATATAACTTTCTCAATTTCCTCTTAGTGGCCAATTGTGCCTTGACATACAAATTAGACTAAAGTGTAAACAAATGTTAAAGTAATGGTGTCGGCAAAATAGTAATTTAATTAATATGGAATTAATAACCTACAAAAATTAATTCCATAACCTACAAAAACGAATCAATAACCTACAAAAATTTAGCGCAAAACTAACAAATGCAAAAAAAATTCAAATAAGAACAAAACTCCTAGATTTAAATAGATCTAAAAAGTAAAAAATAACTTCTAAGAGCTCATATATCCTATGCTCACTAGCGTTAAGTTGACTTACATTCCTCAGTCTTTTTGGCTAATTAAGTCAATTGACTTTTTATTTTGTTTTTATTCAAATGTTTTTGCAATTGTTAGTTTTACGTCGATTTTTTGTGTATTAATATGTCATCATAACGAGAGAAATCTAAAAAGTATTTCCTCCATCCCGATTTGTTTGTCTCGTTTCATTAGTTAGGATATTCTACAAAATTGACCATATGTTTCAATTTATAATAATTTTTATATGTAATATAATCTTGTTTGATATTAATTAGTTCTATAATATAATGTTTTCAAAATTATATAAAATATTATAGATCTTGAGATATAGATAATTTTTTGAAGGGCACGTATTTCGAAATTGGAAAAACAAATTGGGATGAAGAGAGTAAAAAATTATGATCAAAACCCATTTTTTTTTAATAGAGACAAAAACAAACCAATATCCAATTTTTTTTTATCTGTATTTAAAAAAATTTAGGTTTGGACCATAAGTCTTTATTTTTCTGATTCCTTTCGTCGAGTCAAACCAATAATCCAAAAAAAATTGACGTGAAACTAATAAATGCGAAAAGAATTTGAATGAGCCAAAAAAATAAGCCAATCAACTTATTTATCCAAAAAAACCCTAAAACGAATTAGGAAGATGCATTCACCGTACGATAGTGCTGTTGTGGGGGCATAGCAAGGGGATGAGGTTATCTACCGGGACGAGGCAAGGGGGATAAGTTTTGCCTTGGTTCGGATGCTTCTGAGCTGTTCATAAATTATCCGGGTGTATTTTTTACCATTTTATCCTTACTCGCCCCGTTCAAATTTTCTGTTCCAAAAATATAGTTAAAAAAATTAAACGTTCTAATTTTCAATCCATTAGAACCGGTATGGGTCATAATTAAATTTTATCTATAGTACTTTCATAATTAAGTTTCTACTCCACAGGATCGCAAACATAAACTTAATTATGAGAGTTCTTGAAATTTAATTATGACCATTTGGAATAATATGATCATAATAACAATATTTTCCCATCAGTTCAAACGAATTGAAGATTGAAGCACTTAATTTTTTTCATCCAAACTATCTACCCTATCTTGTCTTATTGCCTCCGTAAATAATACCCCCTCTTATCTTACCCCCCTTCATAAATAATACCCGAAATTATACCCGCATCCAATCGGGCTGTATCTATCTACCTACCTACCTATATATATACATAGATATGTAATGGGCCGTGGTGCACTTCTGCCAAACATAATGGCTTCCACATTACCCAAACTCTTTTCTAGACCGAGAGAGGAGAGAAGCAGGCGAACTAATGATGACGAGACGGGGAGAGGAGTTTTGGAGGGAGAGAACGAGACACCATGGATTGCGAGAACGAGAGAGTACAAGACGAGAAGAGAGAATAAGGAGAAAGAGAGAGAGAGTGCGCGAGCGAGAGAGAGGGAGGAGAGGAATGGAGAAAGCGAAGAAGAGATAAGAGCGAGGATGGAGAGAGATAGAGAGACATGGAAGGACAGAACAGAGGAATGGCTTTGTGATGCAGCAATGAGAGGGGATGTAGAATCACTAAAGGAAATAATGAAAACAGATGGTTACATTTTGGATAAAGTTTTGGTGGGAAGTTTCAAAGGGAAAAATCCTCTTCACATGGCTACATCAACAGGGCAAAAAGAATTTGTTCTAGAGCTTTTGGAGTATAAACAAGATCTTGCTAGAGCTATAGACACGGAACTAGGCACGGCCCTTCACATAGCATCCTCTAAGGGGTATCTAGAGATTGTGAAACTTTTAGTGGAAGTTAGCCCTGAGATGTGCGCAGCTCGTGATCGAGAAGGTAATAACCCTCTTCATATCGCTGCCATGAAAGGTAATGATGACGTGTTGAAGGTGTTGCTTCAAACCAACCCCCGCGCTGCTCGACTTATGGTGGATCGAGGTGACAATATTTTGCACTTGTGTGTAAACTATAATCAGCTTGAGAGTTTGAAGCAACTGCTAGACAAGATGGGAGATAAAGGATTTGTCAATTTTACTGATATTAATGGCAACAACATATTGCATCTCGCTGTTTTTGGTAAACGGTGTGAGGTATGTCCATATTCAAACTTTTCATTGTTAAATTTTGGCAATTTTTTTGCGTCAATGTAAAAATAATTCCTGTCATACTTCTAGCAACAAAACACCGGCAATAGACGTCAGACCTAATTGCACGCCATGGGCTTACTAGACCGGATTGTATTATTTACGTTCATTTCTATTCCTAGTTGTATTAGAACTCAGCTGATGGATGATGACTGAGGGGTTACATATCCTAATACCCCCTATTGTGTACTTTTTATTTCGCTAACTAAAATAATTATTTAATTTTTATTTGTTGAATTAAAAGTTATGTATTTTAACAAAATGACTTGTCTCATAAAGAGAAAAATAAGTATTTAAAAAAAAAAAACATCTTAGCGGAATGGGGCATAACTTTAACTATTTATGCAAGTTCCTCTTTTAACCAAAAAAGAAAAAAGAAAAAACGGATATACGAATAGGATACTAGTCCACCGAATAATTACTCCTAAAATCTATCTTATTGAAACCATGGTTGGTGAGATGGTTTGCTCATGTCCCCCCTCCATAGAGACCAAGGTTCAAGTCGCACGAGGGGCGGGGTTCAGGATTTCTGGGTACGGATAGCCTCTGAGCCTCCCGTTGACTAACTTCCTATTAACCCCTGCTAACTATAAAATATGGCAAAAAAAAAAAAACTTGTACGGATAGCCTCTAGCCTCCTGTTGACTAACTTCTCATTAATCCCCGCTAACTATAAAATATGGCAACAAAAAAAAAAAAAAAAGAAACTTGTTCGTTTCTATGTATGTATATTTTCTTTGACTTTTTTTTTTTTTAAATCTAAATCTTAGACCGTGTATATACATATTTCAGATTATCAAACATCTGCTGCTTGAGCAACCGATAAAAGAAAAAAAAGATGGCGGTAAGCTTGGTCAATTAATAGATGTGAATGCAAGAAATGGAAGTGGGTGGACGGCACTGGATATTCATTCCCAAGTAGCAGAGAGTGAAGATCAGAATAGTGAATATCGTGATATCGGAAAAGTCCTACATAAATCTGGGGTTAAAAGATCCAACAAACTTTTTTTCCCATTTGATCCTTATTGGCAAAAGAAGAAAAAGGATACATTAATGATTGTATCATCGTTGATGGCGACGATGTCATTCCAAGTCGGAATCAACCCTCCCGGCGGTGTTTGGGATAACAGTTCCCCAGACGGAGAATACAAAGCTGGAAAAGCTAGAATTGCTTATACCTATTCGGAAGCGTATCCGTACTTAATGTTTTTCAACACGGTAGGATTCCTTCTGTCTTTGACTACAATCTTAGAGCTCATTGTTGGTTTGCCAACGCAAAAAAGGGGTTTTGGGTTTTTTCGAGCTGGGATCTCGTGGTTGACGATCATGATCATGGCGTTCGCTTATACATTTTCCGTAATTGTTGTCTCGCCCACAAAAAATGTTGAGTCCACAAGCCTTGTCATTTTGATTACTGTTGTAGTGTGGGCCGTTCTGATATCATTTCTCCGAGTGCTACCACACCAGGCTCAAGTGATACTACTTGGCGTGAGCGCGATCGGAATTCCAGTAGTATCTGTGATGACTGTGGCGCCAGGACCTCTATCAATTTTCCTTATATGTTTAAGTGCAGGTGCAATAGGTATAACTATTTTTTTTCTTCAAAAGGCACGACGTCGAACTAAGCCCATTCAAAGTGCTGTCCAGATACTACTTGGCATGAGCGCGATCGGAATTCCACTAGCATCTATGGAAGCTTCGGGGCTAGGACCTCTATCAATTTCGCTTATATGTTTAAGTGCAGTTGCAGTAGGTATAACTCTTTTGCTTCAAATGGCACGAAGTCGAACTAAGCCCATTGAAAGTTCTGTCCAGTCTACTGGAGATTCGGCGGCCTCACCACCAAATCCAACTGCAGTTAGCCAGAACGACTCGAGTGTTTCGATCGAGGAGTAATTATTCAATGGTCTATGGCAGTGCCACATTCGTCTCCCAACGCCCTTCTCTCGCCACACATTCATGCGGGATCCATACATTTTATCCTAGGCAGAAATGTGTATTGGAAATTAAACGGTTTTAAGTCACCACGTCTCGGTGCCCCAAGAGCATCCAATAATTGTTCTTTGATTATGCCATGCTGTTAGTTTTTTATGCTAGGAAAGTGCTATAGGATATGCACTTTTGTCCTCGTTATGTTTGTACTTTGTGGTTATGCTACAAATTTAAGTTACTTGTGTCGTGAATCTAATAAGATTTGTGTTATTAATATAATAATATTCTTTCCATCTTATTTTTTTTGTTTTTTTGTTTCATATATTATTTTGGAATGTCCCAAATTATTTGCTCTCAAAGAAAAGTCAAAGAAAGAGGGGTGAAAATTTTCATAAACTAATCCTCATAAATGAATAAGAGTAACTTTAAAATTAAAGTGCCTAATAATGTTTGGACTTTTTTTTTGGTTTATTGACAGTACGAGGGGTATTTTGGCTTAATAATGTTTGGACTTTTTTTTTTTTTTTTGCGTTATTTATAATTTATCGCATTTGTTAATATTCTGTTAATTTCTTGGAATATGCATGTATTTGTCTCGATGAGAGAAATCTATAAAATAAAAATTTATGATTAAAACCTTTAAATGTTCACTGAATAAGAAGATAATCCAAAATGGACAGATATTTGAATTGCTTTTATCTTTGTTCAAGTTTTCACTGTTTTGGGTTATAAATTTATAGATTCCTCTCATTCATCTCGTCAACATGAATCGATAATCTACAAAAATTTGACGCAAAACTTACAGCGGCGAAACAAATTTAAATGAAGACAATAATTTTAACGGTCGTATCCACGCTTATTGAGTGATGGTCAGTGAAACTGTAGTATTAAGAAGAGGATAATGTAATAATTTTAGTCAAGTTGCTTTCTGACTGTGCAATTTCATAAGAAAAACATGGGATCAAATTTACACAACTTAATTGAATAAAAATTTAAATGGAACAATGAATAAAAATGGAAGTTGGTGGGGTCACACTTGACCTGGCTCCGCTCCTGAGTCCGAAAAATAAATTTTAATGTAATTGCTTAAGAAATTAACGAAAAGAGTCATTGGGGAGATAACTTTCTTGCAATAAAAGCTGAGGAAAAAATAGAAAGGGCAAAACATTCTTTCAATAAACTTAATTTGCTTTAAGTGGCCAATTTTATCTTCACATACAATTTAAGCGTTATAGCGTAAGCAAAAGGTTAAAATCGTGTCATCAAAAAGTAATTTTAATAAGAAAAGAGAATTGCCAAGAACCTAGTTTTCTTCCCGTTCCGGAACGCAAAATAAATACTTATTTTTTAAGAAGGCAATTTCAAGCTCAAAAACGATGGGCTTATTGAAATATAAAAATATGCAATATGGATCTTGTTTGAAAGATTTCATTGAGATATTTCATACGGTGCAAAAAAAAATTGAGAAGTTATTTTTCATTTACATTATTTTTGAGTTTGAAAATGTGAAATAAGTACTTATTTTTTAAGAAGATGTTCTGAAACGGGATTGAACATTGTTATGGTCTTATATAGGCTATAAAACTTGACCACCGAAAACCTTAAATAAATAAGGAAACCACACATAACAAGGAAACTTAGACTAATTGGGAAATACGAATAATAGTCTAGGCAAAATAGGAAACATAATAATCGAATCAAGCAACTATGGTAACATAATATTTCCTAATATTATGTTACTAACAGTTAATATCTTTCAAAAGCTCAGATGAGAACCAAGGATGTAGATACGATTACGTGTCGGACTGGCACAGCCGGTGCCTCCAGCTTGATAGCAAACCCTTAGTTCGTGTTCTAGGCATGCGGGGGAATACGATAAAAGGTCGCGAGGTTCTGTTGAGTTGAATTCGTAGCACAGCAAGAAACAAGTCACCTAGTGATCGTGTCGCAAAGAGTTGAGATAAAACCCTAATTCCACTTTGTAAGATTTTGCATTTTTTTATTGTTTAATCTATGGGAAAGTTTTCAATACACACTCCTTTAAGGTGTGTACCATATGCACCTATTGTGTGGTTCATATTGTGCCACCTCATAAAAAATTACTTGTAGGACAGGTTATTCATGACATTTTATTTCGTATCGTAACTTTTTAGCAATAGATTCATAACATTTTGGTGTGTTTCAACGAGGGTGCATATGGTACACACCCAAATTAATAAGGGATGTGTATTGTAGTGTGGGCAGCATGCCTTGGAAAAAGATTTCGTTCTTTTCCAATGCGGCCCATTAATCAAGGGAGCGCGAGCGGAGAGGCAAGCGCTCGTCAAATACAGAGTCGCCACTCGGATTTTGAAGGTTCGACACCCAAAGATCCGTATTTCGAAGCACCTGCCGCGCTGTTTGATTTGAAAAAGTGAAGGAACAGTCCGTCATAACCATATCTGGGTTCGAGAGCCAGGTTACGAGAGGGGAATGATTTTAAGGCACCCCTCTCGCCTAATCCGGAGATCGGTCTCTACTTAGGCATTTTGTGAAAATGTTTGTGATTCTTCTTTTATTAATCGATTTTTAGCCAATTAGGGCGGAGAACAGTTAATCGGGGATTAAAACTATAACACGATTTGCAGGACGTGATCGAAACATAGCATGGATGGATGAAACAACATAAAATAAACGGGACAAAATCCAACACTGTGATTAAACATCAAAACAGTGCTTGGTATGAATTTGACGTGCACAGCAGCCAACTTGCATGCATGGATCTACGTGCATGCAAGCTGACCAGCGTGCGACATACCTATAGCATCGCGCGAGTGTTCATGTTTCACCACAGGTTACATTTCATCCCCTTCTGGACTCTGGAAGGACCAATGCACACCTAGAACAAACCAAACAGTTTATAAGCAGTTAATATACAGTTTAAAGGCAGTTTGAATGGGCTATAAAGCCACAAATTGATTAAAACACCCCATAAACAATGTGGGGACAAAACAGAGGCCGAGGCCTAGTTACCCATGCAAAATCAATCACTAGAAATAGGCTGACCAGCGCGCGCGGGAGCCAGTCTGGCGCGCGATGGTGCGCCCTGGCGCGCGATGGTACGAGCCAACTTTCCAGTGTTTGGTTTTACTCATCCTGGGTTCTGGGACAAGTCCAGAAAGATCCCAGGGGTACTCCACAGCAGCAGAAATGAATATTGAAATATAAAACTAGCATTTGTAACAAAGGAAAGCAGTAAACTAGTTATTTACATGTTTAACAGCGATGTATATGCAAATGAAAACATGAAATAACTAGCTTTCCCATCCCCACGTGAACTGTCGCGCGCTGCCCATGATAGTCGCGCCCGTTAGTGAGTCCTATGCGCGTGAGAGTGCTAGTACACGGTTCTTGAAACCTTGCCAACTTTTGGGCCAGGACTGGTATTGATTAACAGTCTTGACACTACTAGCCCCCCTCAGAGATCAGAATAGAAAACAGTAGGAATGCTATATACCTAGAGAGAGTTTGAAAGAGTGCTTGAGCCTTGAGATTTGAGGTTTGAGGCTTGATTGAAGTGTTTGAAAAGGTTGAGGTGGAAGAACAAGGTATGCTCTTGGGATTAGGGTTTGTATGTCACCCAAAGTGTGTTTTTTTTGGTAACCCTTTAAAAGATGAACAAAGGGGAGTATTTATAGGAGTAGAGAGAGGTAGATCTGGTGCAAAAAGACGTGCTTAGCCAGTCCACCAGGCTGGCTGGAGCTACTTAGTGACTAAGTTTCCCATAAAGGTGATAGGGACAGGTTGTTGACCGGCGCGCGATGGAGCCAGTCTGGCGCGCCATGGTGCGCTCTGGCGCGCGATGGTCAACGGTCAAACTTTGACTGTTGACCACACCTGGCAGCCTGACCAGCGCGCGGGGGTTTGGGTGCCGCGCGCGCAAGTAAGGTTTTCGGGCTATTTGAAATGGCTTAGGATTAGGTTAGGTTCAAGGATTTGCAAACACTCAAAACTCAAACACTCAACATTCCTGGGGTGTTCTTGATCCGTTTCATCATCGGGGAATCTGATGAGTGCAAAATATTGACATCTTGAAGCCTCAATATCATATGTTTCCTAGTTCTTTATTGTGCCTAATTAGATATAGTTATAATCTTTTTTATCATTTTATGTGAAATTATTTAATTATGCAAGAAAGATGATAATTACATTCAAATTAATGTAAATGGTGGGTCCAATTAAATTGTGATTTGAAATCAAAAATAGGCTGCCAAAATTGGTTCCGATACGATTAAAGACACTACAAGAAATTAGCCTTTTTGCGAGAAAATTTTTAGCGAGGATGTCTATTTCCTCGCTAAAGGAAGAGTTTTGGCGAGGAAATTACTGTTTCCTCGCAAATAGTGTTTTTTTTGCGTGGAAGGCATATTTTCGTCGCTGTTTACTTGTCGCTAAAGTGTATTTGCGACAAATTTTTAAAATTCCTCGCTAATTGTTGTTGCCAAAAAACATGGCGAGAATTTTTTATATAGGCAGGAAAATGAATTTGCGAGGAAACACAGTATTTTGTCGCCAAAAACCTGTAGTAATTTTTTTGTGGCAAACTTATTGGGACGCTAAAGTTGAAAACCTTTTGCGAGGAATTAGTTTTCTCGCAAAAACATTGGTTATTTGCAAGGAAATAAAGAATTCGTCGCCAAAAACTATGGTTCCTTTTTGCGGGGAACTGTGTTCCTCGCAAAAAACCAATTTTTTGCGAGAAAATAATTAATTTGTCGCTATAAGTCTAAACTTCCTTTTTGTGTCTATGTTAGTTCATGCAACAATTAAAAGCACAGTCTGCGAGGAATCGGCGTTACTGCAAAAAGAAATTAATGCGTTCAAAGAAAATAAGTCTTATAGTGCACCGCATGAGGCCTTCTTTTGCGATCAAAATCGTCTATGTTTTACGTAATATGGACTAAATCACTTTGTATTAAGAATGAAGTTGATCGCGTATCGTTAGACACTTGATTAGACTTAAAATTTTCATTTTATTAACAAATTTGCATACTGATGTAGGGGTTTTTCTAAACTGATTGAGTCAAAAATTCACGTGGATGGTTTAATCGACAAGCTCAAGGAAATCAACGGCATCGATCGTCGTGATTATGTTTGTGTTTTAGTTACGTGGCTACTGTTACAACAAATTTGGGATTTTGTGACCAACTTTTTTGCAACCAACAAAAACTAGTCTCTAGATATGTACATTTTGTGACCAAAAACTACTTTGGTCACAAAGTCAAAAAAACATGAAGTTCCCCCCACTAGGCGCGCGGCTGGAGTTGGCGCCAAACTTTCCCATCACGGGAAAACTCTTTAATTTTTGTGATCACATAACTCATTCGCATACGTTTTATGTGAATGATTTAACATTTAGCTTGAGAATTTTAGTTGCGATCGAAACCATCTATCTTCTATATAATATGGATTAGATTGTTCGTACTAGGACTGAAATTAATCGTGTATTAGCTTGATCAAACAAAAAATAGTACCATTTTGTTAATGAATTTGCATTCCAATGAAGGTGTTTTCTAAACTCAATCGAGCCAAAAAATTACGTGAATGATTTAATGAACAAGTAGAACAAAATCAACGGTCTTGATTGTCATGATTGTATCGCACTCGTGTGACTATTGTACATTCAATTCCAGCACAAGACTTTGTTTATTATCAAATAGGGTTTTCTAAACCAGATCGAGCAAAAAACTTACGTGAATAATTTGATCGATAAGCACAACGAAATCAACAGTCTCGATCATCGTGATTGTGTTATGGTTGTGTAGCTACCATACATTCCACTACAGCACAAGACTAAGTTAGCTACTAAGTAAGTTGAGCGTATAGATTCTAAAGGTCATTAACGAGTATATTATTACAAAGATTGATCTGAACCATTAGGATTTCACATCTTATTAATTCCAACATTTGTCACCAAAGTAAGTAATTATCGGATATCGGCAACCACTTGATCGAAAGACATTTAATGCGTCTGGAGGAATTAAAGTCTGATAATGCACTACTTGAACATTGCTTGAGGTATTTTTTTCGCAATCGGAAATGTCTATCTTTTAAATTTAATAGAGTAGATCATTCATATCTAGAATAAAGTTTATCGAACAACCCATAATCACCTCATCAGAATAGTTTAGCCATGCAAAAAATGATTAGACTCGTCTATTTTATATAAAAGTGTTTCGATGAGATAGTCGTGGGTGTCAGATCAATTTGAACTTTTTGCAAGAAGATTCAATTTGACGAGTTCTACAAGATGAATGATTCTGATAATTGAGTAAAAAGCGGGACGTGTCGAACGACGTGCTGCAGTATTCGAGTGTAGAGCATCTATCCTTATGCAAATGTTTTGGTAGGCATACTAAAGGATGGCATCGGATAAAAAGGATGAAAAAAAATAGAAACGGTGCCGTTTCCATTTGTGAAGGGGGAATTTTTTTGGCGGGCCGGGAAAATTTGGGCAGGGCGGGCCGGGAAATTTTGGGCGTGGCGTTCATCCCAATTAGTAACCTTGGTGTTTGCGTGACGTAGGATCCTAAGAGAACAGGCCACAGAGGTTTTGGATTTGTGACCTTTGCAGAAGATGGTGTTGCAGATCGTGTCTCTCGAAGGTCTCATGAGATTTGTGGACAGCAGGTTTGTATAAATGCTCTGGCATATTGTCTGGATCTTAAGAACCTATTTGAAAGCATTGGGTATCAGTATTTTCCTCTACTACATACACTGTTTTGGAAAGGGAAAATTTTGGAGAAGCTAAATAAGTTTACAGGTTTCTTTTTGTAAAGAAATTATTTGCACTTGGTTATGTACATTTGGAAGTTTTCATGTTGATTACTTGAGACCTAGCATGGTATGCTCTTTTGCCTCCATTTTTCACTATGTTGAATTAAAACTACTGCTGGTCATCCTAGATTCAAGGTACTAGATGTCAAAAGTACTAGTAGCATTTTTATTGAAGTAGCATAAAGTATTGCAATTTGCAAATATGCCAAGAAGTCTGAGCTAAGTCCCAACAGTTTCCATTCTTTTAATGTCCCTTTGTAAAGGTCAGGTCTCAGGGCATATGTTACTTTGTTTTAATATAAAGAAGAAACCTTCTATCATACTTTAGTTATAGAATATGGTTCCAAGGTAGAGTGTAGATGTTTTTTCTGATACGATAGAGTGTAGATAATTGGTCATTGATATGTATGAAATGGTGAAGTGGTTGTTTTAATATAAAGAAGAAACCTTCTATCATACTTTAGTTATAGAATATGGCTTAGGCATGTTTTCACGTTGTCATCGTTGGTTTGGACTACCAGGATTAGGAAGTTCGCAATCCCACATACATTAGAGCAATCTTGTTGCAATCTTTGTCTTGTTGCAATCTTTTTATTTGTTTTGGGAATGCATATGCTGTATTATAGTGGCAATCTTTTTAATTATTTTGTTTCTAGCGTTCAAGCAAAAGTTATGGGTCCAGGAAAAAAGAGAGGCACTTCTACTACTCAAGTTTTGAGAAAATTACAAAGAAATCAAGAAGAGGGTGGCAGCTCCAATGGAGCGACCTCAACTCTACCAGGACAACCTTTAGCCTACCATGGTCAAGTTATGTCTGTGGTACCTGCCAATGCTCAGCATGCTAGTGTACCCACTACTCCTAATTGTTTAGGTGAATGTGAAGAAAATCAGCATTTTTAGTGCCCAGATAAGTCTAGTTACTGCTGTAATTTCGAACTAATCTTTGTTGCTGAAAACTGCATGTCTGTAGCTTGATAAAGTGCTGAAAATCAAATTTGGTTCTGCTGTGTTCTGCCCAATTTAAAGACTTTTTGGTGATATTTGTTACAACAAATTTAGGCCCCTTGAATCCCCAAACACTTCTTATGGTGCAAGTGCTTGATGTTAGACTTGAATCCCTATGTAAACTCAAGAAATTAGACCACTTATTGTTATAGGAATGACATCGTACAATATACCTGTTCTACGAAAGATACAAACTTTGCAGCGACATGGATAGCCATCAGGAGTGTCCTTTCGTCACTAATTGTTCTATCTTTCATGTTAGCAGCTTGTCTTTATTTTATCTAAGTTGATTGAATACTGAAATTGAATTTTAGTTGCAGAAAATATGGTATAAGTGCTGAAAGTGTGAATGTTAGTTAACATTTTTATGGGTTGAGCAAAGCTGCACTTTCTAGGGCTTTAGCTCATCATTGTTGAGCGATTGAGGTCGCTCAATCAGTCTTTACAACTTTTTTGCAAAAAGAAATTAGGTGTTAGGGAATCGAAGGTATATGGCTGGGGATACACCTATGTATTGGTTAAATGGTTTTCACTTGCTGATTGGTGGTACAACGTTACTTTCCATATCTCTACTTGTTTCACTGAATCACTCCCTGATCGATCCCTATGAAGTGGTTTAGTCAACCACCGTCAGTTCAAAGCAATTGTACTAGTGGAAGCTAATATCTGAAACTCAGTTTGCTAGTATTTCCTAGCTCATCGATCAACTAATTTCAGCCTTAAATATGCTAGTTCTAAAACTAAGTTGTTAATCTTATGTTCTTGGATTATTGTTAAGAGACTGGTTTTAGTGCAACTCATTATAGTTAGTGTTATTTGTTTAAGAACTCTATTGCTGCTTTATTTCTTGTGGTTAAGTCACAATCTATGTGTTAAGCTACTCGGGATATATATGTTTAGTGGTGATGACATATTGCAATCAATTATTACTCATGACTATAATTTGTAAAGCTTTTTATTGTGTTACATGCAGATTGCTCAACAATTGATGGTGATCATTTGGTGGATGAAGATACAATGTAGTAGGAGAAATGAGATGAAACGATGTTTTGGAGGGACAAAACTGCCTTTTGTCTTATGTTTTGGTACTACTAGATGGAAGAAGGATGTCTTTAATTTTTGGTATATGGCAGTACACATTATATATAGTCCCTGGATTGTGGTTTTTGTCTTTGATACTTGATGTTATGTTCGGGGGGTGGGTGGGTGGTTGGCTTTTGTTTTGCGTATTGAAGAAGATTAAGGTTAAGACTTATGTTAACTGGTTTACGTTAATGTTATTCTATTGCCTTTGAGTTTGATGAATTGTCTTTGAAATCATGACAGGAAGCAAAAGATAACATCTAGCAACTAGTATTTTTGTGTGATGATTTAGTTTGTAGAAAAAAGAACTATTTTTGCCAAAAAATTTCTTAGCCATAAGAAATTCTTTTTTTGCGAGGGGCAAGTTTCCTAGCAAAAAGGATTCACCTGTTTGTCAAAAGATAACGACTTTGGCGAGGTATTTCTTCCTCGCAAAAAGAAATCACCTTTTGCGACGAAAATATTCCTTGCAAAGAGCAAGATTTATTTAGGCAAAAGGAATAGTCTTTTGCGAGGAATAAATTCCTCGCCAAAAGATTTATTGTTTTAGCGAGGAAATATTTTCTCGCCAATGAGATATTTTTTGCAAGGAATGGCCCACTTTTGGCGACCAATTTATTTAATATTAGCGTCCAATTAATTTTTCGCTAAATGGTGTACTCAATTGCGACAAAGCCAATTTCTCGCAAAATGCATCTTTTTTGCGAGGGAAAAAAAATTCATCGCAAAAGAGAATCGGAGACTATATTTTTGCGAGGAACGGACGACGAATGAAATTTCCTCGCAACAGACTTTTGGCGAGGAATAATTCGGATTTTGCGAGGAATTATGGTCCTCGCAAAAAGCCTGATTTCTTGTAGTGAGATTTGCAACACATGCCATCTCGTTCTGCACGTGATTGGGGTTTGGCTAAGACAAGATCCAGTTCGAGAATCAAGGGAAAAAGGAAAGGCAATTTGTAGAGGAATTTTCTTCCTTACAAAGAGAACTCTCGGCATTATATTTAAGGGAAGCATTAGAGGGTTTGAAGGGGGGATTCTTTTTCAATACACCAGAGACGACCGAAGCCACACGACGCGCAGCACGACCTCGGCATTAAAAGCCACGGCTGGAGAAAGAATAGAGGGCGAAAGAAAAATATTTGTAAGATTATTATTATGAATTTTAGTCAAATGATTCATTTGTTTTTATCTATGAGAGGCTAAAATCTTCAACTAGGGTTGAGGATGAAACCCTATAAGTTTTATTGAGTAATTTTATGCGTATGATTTTGCCTACGTGCGTTCATAGTTTATTGTTCTGATCTCATTAATTAATTTGGTAGAGACTAGGATATGGATTCAATCGGAATGGGTTTTTTCCATGATTTTATATCACCTTATTAACCGAATTGCTTGGTTTATCAAAGTTCATATTTAAGTACAGGATATCTACTGTGATTTGTTTTATGCGGATACAGTTGATGATTTTGGCTTAAACTTTGAAGCAGAGGAAGAACATATTTTCGATATAAATAAGAAGGGCTTAACGACATATTATCAACGGTGGTTAAGATTAGCCTCTAAACCATTGTGCAGAAACAAAAGGAAAAATCATTGCATAAGATTAGTTGATAAATATTTGTGGGTGTGGATTCTGAAACCTTGGTTGCTTTTCTCTACCGGCAATCTCACTATTTTTCCGTGCTAGTTCAATTATTATTTTGTCATTGCTTTATTTAAATTCTTAGTTTAAATATCAATCACACCTTTTCTCAACTAGGTTAGAGTTTAATCGGTTTGAGTTTATTTAGTTTTCCTATAAAAAATACAGAAGTCCCTGTGGGTTCGACCTCGCACTTGCATACCTATACTTTGATACGATTCGTGCGCTTGCGAGTACATTAAAATTTCACATCAGAATCAGAAACCGAAAGTAAACTAATCTGGAAGCCCAGATTGGGGTGTCTACAGTAGCCCCTCTTTGACGACACTTGAAGCACCATCAACTTGGTAGAAGTAACGTCAAAGATTTCTAGACACCCCTCGAGGCAATCTAGAACAAAGCATACTAGCAAAGTAGACAAGCAAACTTAAGGAACCTAATTGGTTGAATGGACGGGTGGTCCATTGCCGGGGATGGAAATAGAATTGGACGAGTGAATCACCGCTGGTTGATCGAAGCTATCGCTACAGATTTGGACGGGGCAGGTCGTCGTTACTGGGGATCAAGCTATCCTCGGCACAAAGGATTCCAACAATCACGGGTAAGTCGTGTCAAGTAGGTTGAATTCCATCTGTTGGGAATCAGAGCCAATCTCCTTATCAAAGACCATCCGAAACAGAGCAATAAAGCTGTTGGAAGATGCGCTTGCAGCTAGACTAAAGGTGGTTGTCTGGGACAAACCAAGGCAGACTCTCCTGAGGAACAATTAGTCGCGGATGAACAGACCATCGGACGATATTCTGATCGTCGTTGTGGACTGAATAGTCGATATTCTGATCGCCGTTGAGGGAGTGAACGCGAACGATATTCTGATTATCGTTGATGGATTGAAAGGACGATATAGCTTATCGTCGTTGATGATATGGCTGACCATCACTGAATGATTGAAACGGACGATATGGCTGATCGTCGTTGATGATATGACTAACCATCGTTGAATGGATTGAAACGGACGTCGTCCATCTTAATCATTCAGCGATGGTCAGCCATATCATCAACGACGATCAGCCATATCGTCCATCTCAGTCATTGAGCGATGGTCAGTCATATCATCAATGACGGTCAGCCATATCGTTCATCTCAATCATTCAATGATGGTCAGCCATATCATCAACGACGATCAGCCATATTTAAGGCAGTTCTTTCTTTCGAGTTTGTCTTACGCTATCTAAGACGTTGTTGGACCCGATGAGGAGTAGTTCATTCTGTCGAATACTCGTTATCAATCGCAAAGTCCAGAGTTCAATGAGACTTTGAGAAATCAAAATTTGCTAAATCTTCAGCTCATGCCTGGTTGAGGATTCAACCAAAAATAAGGAACAACGAAGTACTGATGCCGTGTCACCGGCGCCACCCAGGTTAAAGTGCGTTGTCACTATACACCGCGGCGTTCAAGGTTAAGGTGCCATGTCATCAATACCAAGTTGTTCTAAGTTCAAAGCTGAAGTTTTAAATGGGACTAATCGAAGATTTAGTCTATTTTTGACAACTTTTAGGATCTGTCGATCTACTCAAGGACACATTGCCGAAAAGAATTCTGAGGATTCTGGCAATGTCTAAAATTCGTAAGGCAAACTCGTCTCTGGAACTGTACATACATACATGTCGTTTTGCGTAAGAGCATGTTTGGGGCGGCTTCTAGGTTGTCTCTCGCTTTCGAGTCTGTCTTGTGGTAATTAGGACGCTGGTAGGCCCAATGAAGAGTCATGTATCTCAATGGTGCACGTTATCAATTTTCAAAGTCCTTAGATCAACGAGGCTTTGATAAATCAAACCTTATTAAGTCCTTGGCTCATGCCGATTGAGGATTCAACTGAAAACGAAGAACCACAAAGTATTGATGCCGTGACACTGGTCTCATTCAGGTTACAAGTGCCTCGTCACTTACAACCACCCCACGCTAAAGCGTGATGTCGCTGACACCACCCCGGTTAAGGTGTCACGCCATCAATACCGAGTTGTTCCAAATTCAAAGTTGAACCTTCAAACGGGGCTAGTTGAAGACTTTGTCTATTTTGACATCTCTTAGGATCAGTTTGATCTATTCAAAGGATACACCCTCGAAAAAAAATTTAAGAATTTTGGGCAGCGTCCGAACATCATGAGACAGACTCGTCTCTAGTTCTAGAGTCTAGGGTTGACACCGACGACGACGTGTGCATTGCATTCTAATTGCTGCAAGAACGCCACTGAGCTTTCACTTACTTTACTGTCTAGTTCAAAGCCATTGCACCAAGCAAGAAAATACCGAAAAGAAGAGTCAGACCTGCTTAGGAATGTCTACCGGGGCTGTTACACCTTCACTTCCAAAGGTCATATCACCTTCCTCATTTATCAATCCAGAATGGCATCACAAATGTAGCTGGCTGAGCTCAAGAAAGCTGTAGAGGAATTGGGTCACAAAATGGACAAGCAGATGACTTTAGTCCAGGGGCTGGTCGATCTCTTCATCTCCACTGTCCCACATCCGGATATGGGGCTAGTCAAAGAATCTCATCTAGCCTGCCACACTCATGCGGTCGGAATCAAGCTATGCTCAAGAGACATGTTCAAAGACCTGGCTAAATTGCATGAGGCCAGAACTCACCCAAAGGAGGATGCTGATTCCTTGTTCAAAGTCAATGCCAAAGGGGAGGACAAGCTTAGTGATGAAGTCAACCCTAAAGGCAAAAGAGTTCATCCTGTTGACAGTACGACGCAGTGCAGTAGCAAAGCAAGTAAAGGGTCCACCTTGAACCCTCAAAGCTTCCGGGCCTGAACCCAACCTCGGAGTTTCTCTGTCTTCGAGGCACCTCTGTCTGCTGTGATGGAAAAGCTCATCAAATTTGGGCATCTTAAACCTTTGACCCCAACTCTTCCTCCCAAAGTCCTATCTGTTGGTTGCAACCCGAACGCCTATTGTGCTTTCCATCAAATGCTTGGCCATCTCACCGATGCCTGCTTCTGCCTTCGACATGAGATCCAAGATCTCATCGATAATGGCACCATTCAAATTCTACCTTGATCAAAGCCCAATGTCTCTCCAACTCTCTGCCTCAACACAATTCTAACTCATTTGTTAGCCCGATATCCATTGTCTCCACTCAAATCAACCCTAACTCCACCATATTCAATCCTAGCCACTATATCATCCCCGAAAATCAACCCAAACCCATTGTAGCAATCCCATTCGAACCGGAGCTTAACATGATGGCCGTAGGTTAGGCAATCAAGGTTTTCACTGCCAACATCTGGCTTGACAATGATAAAGGGCTTGCAAATGAGAAGACTGACTGGCTGAGGTCCATTGATCAAAGGAACACCGAGTAGGTTTGGTCGAGGAAGCTGAGGAAGCCGAAGTGCTGTTGCTTGGGCCTGACACCCGCTGAATCCTACCTCTTTTTGTGGAAGCTATGGGTAGCTTTTTAAATTTTGCATTTTCAAAACCGCGTCTAGTTTGCATTGGCGATATGTCTGAGTCTGACATGGAGTCTTTTGCGTTTGTCTAAGTCCAGCTCTGAGTTGGAGTTCGTGCCTCTTGGCCCTCCTCGTCGTAGCTTTTGTTGCTAGATTTGAGTCTGCTGTACTTGGCAAACCTCAAGGGTTTTTATGATATGCATTATCTTGTTTCTAAAGTACTTCATTGACTTTTGAATAAATTGTATCGACCCTGACGATGAAGGATAGATTTCGATGGGATCATCCCAAGGAAATGTATTCTCTCGCCGAAAGGGAAGACGAAAGGCATGCTCAGCCTATTAAAAGAAAAAATAATTTTTATAAACTTGAAAGATCGAGGATAACCCCTGAATGGCCGGTTCAGTTGGTTCAAAGCTGTTCCAATAGGAGCATTGCGCCCGATCAGACAAGCGTTGACGTCTTGGCGTGGTCTCATCAAGTCACGCCTAACGTTGATTCTGAGATAAAGAAGAGTCAAATCCCCTGCTACTGGGTGCTAATCCAGAAAATAGAAGCAGAAGGCTTCGGGCCTTGTATCGTGTTCAAAGCAGCAACAACGGTGTTCCGCCAAGCACAAATGAGAATGTGTAAAAATGGCTCGGAGTAAGGTATTTCCAACCGAAGCACTCTTGACCCTGCCTCATCAAAGCCATTCTATCTGGGGCTGCGGCCAAAGATCATTGACGGCAACAAACTCCAATACCTTGGTCAACCTAGATCAATTCAAAAATTGTTTTTCCCTGAGAGAAGCTCAATGGGCTGAAAACCCCAAGGGT
Organism: Rhododendron molle; assembly: GCA_025413875.1. Lineage (NCBI taxonomy): Eukaryota > Viridiplantae > Streptophyta > Magnoliopsida > Ericales > Ericaceae > Rhododendron > Rhododendron molle. Next base: position 4,514,895 of record CM046388.1, on the reverse strand, counting down.
AGGCAGTTCCAAGCAAAAGTTAGAGCAACCTGCTAGCCCGAAAACCTATGAAGGGGGTCTATGCAAAAGTAAATAGGCAATATTTGAAAGCTCGCTAGACCGAAGACTCGATTGGGCGGTACTAGGCAAAAGTTAGAGCGTAAAAGGAGAGGTAAACACACGAGTGAACCTTAGCCTGAACTACATTTTGACCTGATTCCCTAGCTTGGGATACGTAGGTAGTTTCTATGTGAGACCCAGTCACAATCTATCAATTAGGTCCATGGTTGACCTTTTGGTACACATCAAAGGTCAAAGAGGATCGAAGATCAAGTCAAGCTGCGATGAAGGAATCAGAAGGGGGAAAACCTTTGTCTTTCAATTTTGTTGCAAACTGCTATTTCTATTACAGGCTAAGCATAAGTCTTAAAATATTTGAAGCATAAAAACAAAACAAAATGCTAGAGGCCTAACAGCTCAAAGTTTATTCTTGGTTTAGCAAAATTTGGTGTAAGCAGTTGCAGTAGACTTGTATTCACGCGCACTAGTTTGAGGTTCACACGCGCTTGTTCAAAGTGATGCGCGTTGGTCTCAAACCTACGCGCACTCCTTCAAGTCCAATAGCAGTCGGCTTCTGCCTTCGAATTTCATTCAATTTTGTCAAGTTTTGTCATGCCATGCAAGTCATATGGACCTAATGTGACTCCACGGCGGTGTCGGTTTCAATCCGGACCTATACGAGTCTTCGTTTGTGTCTTATGTCCGTTTTTGTGACATTTTTCCAGCTTTTCAATCAATTGTCATGTCGAGATGCTTTTCTCGGTTCTGTTCGTTCATACAGGTCTTTGTGCCTTTTGCACCTTACACAAGTGTCAGTTTCACCTATCTAGGGGATGTTTGAGTTTTGGCCTGTTAATGCCCAAAATTTCATTATTTTCCATGTGTCTAAGAGTCCGTGTCGCATCCGGGGGCTCTTCTTCCATTTCGTTCGAGCTAGGCGACTTTGTGCATATGCGTGTTTGTGTGTCGGCTCCGATCTTTTGTCAATGCAAGTTAGATATTAGCGGTTGGAAAATGCAATTTTCATTGCTACCTTACCATCTCTAATCCACAAGCAATGGAGTCTCATGCACAACAAGAGCACGTCGGCCCAAGGCCAAACAAAGCATCTCTGGGGTACATCCGCCCAAGCATTAAGGAAGGGCACGCAGGCCCAATGCCGCTAGTAAATGTCAACTGGGGCACGCCGACCTGTTCAAACACTTATCTATTTTGGGTGCGCATCTCAGAAGCAAAAAGACAGTGAAGTAATGGGGCTCAGTGATAGTCCTTTGGCGTCGTTGTCCTCTTAGGAGCCGCCTTTATCTTGCATCTGCATTTTCAAAATTGTGCATTTCTTCACATATCATTGCATATTGTATATCAAATGTTGTAAGCAGGAAAATTCTATCAAGTGTCAAAGCACGCCTATCCAGTATCGAAGGCAGCAAGTAAACATGATTTTGGGGATCATGCCTGTTGCCTAGTCACTTTTGGCGCTACGGCCGGAACCGCTTCTTTGGGATAATACAACTGTAAGAAGGGTGTCACACGCCGCTTTCCTTATCTCGCTTTCCATGGCAACCGTCAAGCCCACGACCTGTACCATCGCTCGCAGGTAAATTCGGGCCTGAGGCTCAATCAACAGTTATCACCAATTTCTCCTCAGCTGCAGTCCGCCTTGCCTCTATCCCTGCTATTTTCAAGGATAACCACTGCTTGTGCTACTTGGATCAACAAAACGACAACCGGTTCTGTTTAATCCACGACTACACGTTCATCCTGAATAATGATCCGCCAGTCCTATCCTTCAACGGCGATCGGTCATATCGTCTGATTAATCCTGAACAACGATTAATCCTTCAACGACGATCGGTCAGATTGTCCGATTAATCCTCAATAGCGATCAATCCATCAACGACGATCAGTTATATCGTCCGCTTCAATTCATCAACGATGGTCAGTCATATCGTCTGCTTCGATTCATCCCTACCAACACACTTGAAGAAAGCTCAGCCTGAGAAGCATCATATCTAGGGGAACACCTCAACTCTTTTGTGGAATGCTGTCACACAGCACTGTCAAGGGCACGCCAAGATCTCCGCCAAACAGAAACATTGCACTCACTTTTGTTGTTATTTGCATCGCATGTTTCTATGCTAGGGGCAATTAGATCATTGTCATCATGCACGATTTAGCTAGAAGTCAAGCATTCATGGCCTAAACAGGGGGCTTGCGTTTCTTTCTAAATACTCAAATTAATATGCATATATGTCATGTTACAAATCATGTCACCCGCAATCGTTCAAGCTCTTGAATTAGGGTTCTTCAAGTGCAGTGGTCCTGCCCCTAGCAGTCAGCATAAAAGGACTTCGGCCTGTGGTCGACTCCAAGCCTGTTGCATGTTGTCCTATCCATTGCTGTTTTCTAAACTATTCAAATGTGGATTGCAGGATTCTCCTGGATTTCGGTCCTTGAACCGACCATACCAAGCTTGATATCTATAACCGACAAAGCCCAGTCAAAGATGCTGAAAAATAGCCTCGTAACTAGTCCTGAGCAAACTCTGCAATTGGCACCATCATCAAGCAAATCCATTAGCTCTACATCAACCAACTCAGCGGTTCTATGGCCACAATCATTTAAACGGCCTCACTCACCTAGCGGCCTTAAGCTCATCACTCCAAAAGCCAGGCTCACCTGGCTAAACCATGTGTTCCTTGCTCGCCATCTCAGACAACATCATAACTCAACAACTCTCTAGTACTCACCTCAGCGGCTCAAACGCCCATGAAAATACCATCTCTGTAAGCACCGTACTTTTTGCACCATTGAATCACTCAGCAAGCTCCATTGTCATTATCCATATCCAACAGCTTCAAGGCCTTTCCATATGGACAGCCTCGCGCTCAGCAGGCCAGTAATACAATCCTACGACTTTCACTTAATACATTGAGTGAACAACCAACAAGAAAAAACATCTGCATGAAGCTTACAATCACCTAGTACAGACTTCAGCTCTTCAAAAGGCATCCGTGTTACTAAGCCCTTGTTCGGTTTGAAATTCCAAACCCAGGGTTTTGGATAAAGTAACTTTTCTACTTTTTCTCTCTCTAACTTTTCAATCATTACTTTCATTTTGCACTCTATCTCTCTCTACTTTTTACCTCTCTCCACAATCATTACTCTCATTTCTCTCTCTACCTTTATTCCAAAACACAACTCAAAACTCACAACCGAACAAAGCCTAAAGCTCTCCAAGAGGCGTTTGTATAGCCAGCTTCCAGAAAGCATCCAACCTCCGGAAGGTACCCCGTTAATAGAGGCAATGGAAATCTCCCAAAACAAGTTGAATTTGTCAAAGGAGGCGATGGAAATCTCCTAGAGTGTATGTGTGAATCATCCCGTCAGTCAAGGTGAGGGAAATTTGTGAAGGCCATAATAGCCGAAGCATTTCAGATGCCTTATGGCATTTTGGGTCAACAAGTCGACAGAATTGAAGTGGAATAGGGTCAAGATCTAGCCTTGGGCATACTCAGAACTAGCCTTGGAAACATCCCGAGCATGTGGAATCTAGCCTTGGGGACAATCCCGAGCATGTGAAAACTAGCCTTGGAAGCATTCCAAGCAAGATGAACAAATCAAACCCCGTGGAAGATGGAAGATGGAATACTCAACAGCTCAGCAGTTCTACAAACTCACTTCTCAACAACACCATACAACGAGATATCATCTGCTCTCAAAGCCTGTACTTTGAATGCTCAAGCCTGTACTTGAATGCACAAGCTCTACGTTTGGATGCCCAACCACTGTGTACTGGACGCTCGAACTCGATGTTCGAATGCTTAAGGTTTATACCTTGAATGCACAAGCTCTACGTTTGAATGCCCAACCACTGTGTACTGGATGCTCAAAGCCTGTACTTTGAATGCTCAAATTTTACCCTCCGAATGCTCGAGCTCTATGCTCCGAGTGCTCAAGTCCGGAACTTGAAAGAAGCTTTATGCTCATATCAAACACACACGCACGGGCCCGTGCACATTTGCATCAATTGCATCACCATGATCACATCGAGTCTGCACCATCATATCTGTTCACATCTAACAAATCACCATACATACATGCTATGTTTTGCATCTCTCACTCACTCGTAGGTCAATCTTGCAATCAACCGGCTCCACGCCTCAGTTTTATTGATAGGTCCGGAACCTTGATCCTCAAATTTTATGATGAGAAAGCTTCGTGCACAGGCCATCAGAATACAACCTATAAGTGCAGAAAAACAAAGAGTACCTGGAGCACTGTTATTTCGTAACAGTTTCACGTGATTCTCGGTTGATACCCCTGTGCCTTCGCCGGAACCCTAATCTGCAAGACAAACAAGGGGTGAGCGCACCTCCGCCTCTCGTGGCGAAGGCCCTCCGATGCCTAAGTTAGTATCTCGTACTGGTCTCAAACCCTAATTATCAGTAGGAAAGTGTATAATGCATACAACGTAATGCGTACCTTTTGCCTCTAGGTTTACCTTATATTTATAGACATATGTCTGCTTGCTCTCCAAGCATCCTCTTCAGCCCAGGACTCCTATCCCGTACAGGAGACCTGGTTTTCCAGGGACTCTCGTGCCTAATCAACCGAAATCCTTTCTCTACAAGGATTTACCCTATTATGGAATTCGTTCCATAATAGGACTGCTCTTAAACTTATCTTTATCTAAATATGGGATCTCGCTCTCTGGAACATTCCCACCGCTTATCCTGATTGGATATTTGAACACTCCTTATTGAACACTGCTTCCGCTCTATTTCTTAAAGCCGCTTATCAAGGATTCTATCTGTTCGGCATGCTCTTTGCCGAACAGATTGTACTGTAAGCGCTACTGTTTTGGATATAAACCTATCCAGCCGAATAGCTCGTATTCGTACTAGGATGTCTCATATTCCCGTTCCCGAACAGTCATCTGTTCGGTGCATACTTCAGGTCACCGGGCCTTATCATCATGGTGCCTTTCATCACTTTTCTCTTTGCTCATTCACATCACGTGTTCGGCTCATAATTGTACCTGTTCGGGAATACCTCCCTACAATTGCTCCCCAGCTTTGCCCAATGGAACTGCTCGGTCCGATGGGTAAAGCTCCTGAGGAACGAATCCTGGTCTGAGCTTCGTGATGTCCGTGCAGATTCAGCATTTATGACCATTTGATTTTTGGCGGCTTACCCATCATATTATTTCGAAATATGGAGTCTACGTGGTGTATCCCGTACGCTCCTCATTAAACCCGATCTGACGTTTTTACTTACGGCGTTAGATTACCATCCTTCAAAATCTTCTTTCCGTTACTTTCTACGTAACAGTGTGAGGAGAGACGGTTCACCTCCGTCTCTTTTCCTTTATCCCAAAAAGGGATCTTTTCAGAGATCCCATTTCTCGTCGCTTTCTAAACAACAGACGGCTACAGCTTTTCCACAACCGCCATCGCCGCCGCCTAAAAAAAACTTCTTCAGGAAATCGCTGCCAAGTCCTTGTAAGATTCTCGTTCTTACCTCTTACTTAAGCTCTAATCTGAGAATCTCGTTCTCAGATCTTCGTTTTGATTTCGAAAATTCATTTGCACCCATTTTTCTGATTTCATTTTCTTTGAAACCCCCATTATTCACGTCCATGGCAGACGAAGGGAATAACGAGCTTAAACCTGGCATGTTTGGAAAACTTTGTGAAACCCCCGCAGCCATGGCCGCGTTTAGGACCGAATATCATGTCCCAGACAATGTAGGGCTTGAACTCGCCCCTTTAGGTGCGGATAGGGACGATAGTTCATGGGATAAAATATGTATCCCAATCGTAGCCATAGTTGAGGGCGGAGTTCGATTCCCCCTTGATCCCTTACTTCGTCGAGTTCTCAACTGGTATAAACTTACCCCCATGCAAGTTTCATCGAATGTCTTTAGGCTCGTAATGGGAATGGTAGCGTTAAACAAAATTCTGGGAACGCAACTGGGAATTTGGGAGTTACAATGGTGGTATAGTATTGTGCTCAATCGTGAGTACAATACCTACTACTTTAAAGTTAGGAAGGTAGAGAAGCGCTTCGTGCTGAATCTTCCAGACTCTGCTCGGGATCACGAGATTGACTTTCTTTATGTCACTGGAGCTTACGAGCCACAAGGGGAAGACGGCCAGGTGGTGGGCTTTCATTGCCCCCACGTGTGGGGCAACCCACGTATGCTCCCAAATTTTGCTCTTTACTTCCAGTACTTCTAAATTCCAGATATGCCTTTTTTGTGTAACTCTTGACTTTGTTTTGTTTCTTAGCAACAAATGCCAACAAGAGGCCAAGCAGAGAGCCTAGTTACGTCCATACAGAGGACATAAATAAAGTTCTAAAATACAAAGGGGTGCCCGGCACACGTACTGCAGGGCGAGGTCGTGACGCCAGTGTCTTGTTGGGGTACGACCCTGCTTACAAGGGTTTCATAGACAGAAGATTATCTACCCCAAGCACAGACGGTGCTTCTACGTCTGCGGCTCCCCAGACAAGAAATCAGAGGAACAGTTCGGGAGTTACCATCGCCGGACAGCCAGGCGAGGTGCCTATTTCAGAAGGAATCCCGTTACCTCGTCTGGTGCTTCGAAGATCGACACAGCATCGTGCTGAACAATCAATTCTTGACAGAGACACCAGCCAATCATCGTCAGAAGGTTATTCTCCTTCCCCCCCGAACTCCGAAATGACAACACGCCAAACGATTAATTTGAGGTCCCTTGTTACCGTTTCTGCACGTGGCCGAGGTGCCACTGGTCGGGTGTCATCAACTGGCCAGGCTCCACCCCCAGCGAGGCGCACCAGAGGGGGTTCAATTCGAGCATCTTCTTCTCCAGGGGAACGAGGTGCTTCCCTGGATGCCGGGGAGACACACCGGGACAAACGTGCCCGAGACCAATCCTCAGAAGATGCAACTGCTCAGGCCAATGCCTCGCTTATTAACCCTGAACCTGTCAGTACCCAACCTCCTCCTCAGATCTGGGCTCCTGCTCTTGCCCGAGGAGGCAGAGCCGTGCATATCAGGGACAGTGCCAGCTCTTCGGAGACGGCAATGGCCCTTGCACAAGCCCTGCTTCTGCTTGTTGACATGCAGAAGGAATCCGCATCTTCCTCAGACCGGGTGATTTCTACTGGACTCGTTAGTGGAGTAAAGGTATGTTTAGTCATTTCGTGACTTTGCACTCTTATTTTCGATGAACGCTTAGTCTCAGATTTTTCATTCTGTACTCTTCCTGCTGCAGTTTATTCAAAAAATGGTCACTCTTGGCCAAAGATTACAAGAAACGGAGGCTGAACGGAACAATCTACTAAACGACAACACCAAGTTACTCAGTACAATTACTATGTTGGAGAGGGAGAGAGACAATGCCAAGAATGACTACAATGATGCAAAAGAGAGGATGCAGACAGCGGAAGACAATCTCAAGCAGGCCTTGGCTGAGATTGATACTACTAAAAAGGAAGCCTTTGATGCGGGGTATGAGAAAGGGTTTGATGTCGCCACTGCAGATTACGTAGGCCAAATGCCAGCCATCCAGGACGAAATCTTCGCAGCGGGCTGGGAGGCGTGCTTGACAAGGACTGGAGCCCCAGACGGTTCTCCCTTATGGGCAGAGATCGATCTACCGAGCAGTCGTGCTGCTGCATCTCAAGTGCCGAATGAGACCTTGACAGACGACGTGGACCAGCAGATTGATGAGTTTGCAGATGCTGATGAAAATATCGAGATGGAGACTCTGGAGGTCCAGCAAGGTGCCAATCTTGAGAAGGCCACTGTGCAGGCAGCAACACATCATTCAAATGACTTGGAGGAGCCGGCTGCAGGTGGCAACACCGTTACTGGAACAACCACAGAGGTTCCAAATGAGAGCCAGCCAGAGATCCAGAATTTGGACTAAATTTGGTAAGTCATGTTTCTAGTCCCCCCAATACTTTAACATAATTTTGACAGGTCCTGCGTGACCATGTTTTTAGCCCTGCGTGGCATTAGAACATTTCGTATTTAGATAAAACAGGTATTTGGCCCTTCGTGGCACAACACTGTTGGATTTCTGATGGCCGTTTCGAGGCCTCTGTCATTTTGCTCGGCACTTCGCGGCCAGGAACTATGATGTCTCGTATCTTTTATATATGTTCATTTGAACGCATGTGATCAGATGCATATGTCTGTATTGAGTTATTCGTACTTAGTCTATCTAAATTGCCATTTATAGAGACACACAAACATAATTTCATTATGTTGCTCTTCAAGTATTTTGTACTTGAATAATTGTTACGTATATTCGTACGTCTAATGTAAGTCTCTCATGCTTACATATTATTAAGTGCCACGTACTTAAGCAGTTGTTAAGTATCTCGTACTTAGATAATATTTAAGTCTCTCATACTCAAATAAGTTTTTATATACTAAGTGTAATCGTACTTGTATATTGTGGAGTATCACGTACCGTTACACCCAAGTGTTTCAGACTTGGTAATTCTACAATTTGCATTTTTTCGTATGCAAACCCAAGTGTTTCGGACTTGGTAAATTAATACAAGTATTTCGTACTTGGGAATTTCGTATTCCAAATGTTTGAGTATCTCTTACTTTCATATATTAAAGCTTTTTCGTGCATAGATATTTGAAACATGCATGCATACCCATTCCCTGCTCCCCAATACGAAGAAAGGGTTTGGAAGGCCATTATTCGTATTTATAGATCAAAACAATCCATAAGTAAGACAGAATTTCTGAAAAAGTCAATATATTGCAAAAGACATGATTTTATTCTTAATCCTGAAAACTCGAGGGGTCGTTACGCGTACCCCATGCAACTAAAACAGAAAACACAAGGGAATTGTATTCATAATTCCCACACAATCACAATTCTAAAACAAAATAAAAGGTAAACTGAAGTCTTTCAAACAAAGAACTTCCTCAAGTTGTGGACATTCCAGGGCCGTGGCACCGGGTTTCCGTCCAAATCTGCCAAACGATAGGCCCCAATGCCTACAACCTCGATAACTCGATATGGGCCTTCCCAATTAGCCCCTAACTTGCCCTCATTGGCAACCTTGGTGTTGCCGAGCACCTTGCGGAGCACAAGGTCTCCAACACCGAACTCTCGAGGGTGGACATGCTTGTTATAGTTCTTCATCAACTGTTCCTGATAGGAAGCTAAATGCACCAGGGCTCTCTCTCTCCTCTCTTCGGCAAGGTCGAGCTCAATTTCAAGAGCCCTGTCATTTCCCCCACTTTCGACCAATGCAGTCCTGTTAGTGGGAAGGCCAACTTCCAATGGAATGACTGCCTCTGTCCCATAGGCCAGAGAATAGGGGGTCTCTCCCGTAGACCTCCTAGGCGTTGTTCGATGTGCCCACAGTACCAATGGGAGTTCATCAGGCCACTGCCCTTTGCTTTATCCAATCTCTTCTTAATCCCGTCCAGAATGGTCTTATTGGATGCCTCTGCTTGCCCATTCTAGGGGTAAGCAGGAGTTGAATAATAATTTCTTATTCCATACGGCACAAAAGGTTTTAAACTTCTTCGAAATTGGGAACCATTATCCGTAATCAATGAGTAAGGGACTCCAAATCGAGTAATAATACTCTTCCACACAAACCTTTCTATCATAGGTTCGATTATCTTGGCCAAAGGTTCGACTTCAATCCACTTCGTGAAGTAATCTGTTGCTACCAAAGGAATTTTCGGTTCCCAGTAGCCTTATGGAGTGGACCCACGATGTCCATCCCCACTGAGCAAAGGCCAAGGGCTAGTCAAGGGCACCAAATCTTCGGCTGGTGTCCTTATATTAGTGAGAACTTCGACACTTCTCACAGATTTTCACGTAAACCTTTGCATCTTCTTGCATATGCGGCCACCAGTATCCCTGGGTGATTGCTCGGTGAGCTATGGACCTACCTCCTGCGTGGCTTCCACATGTTCCTTCATGAATTTCGTGGAGAAATTTCTGCACCATCTCGGGGTGCACACAAAGCAGGTACGGCCCAGTAAAGGATTTTCTGTACAATTTCCCTTCTGGAGACAACCAAAACCTCGCTGATTTGGTTTTAATCTTGTGTGCTTCCTTTTTATCAGAAGGAAGGGTCTCATCTCGTAAAAACCCTATAATTGGATCCATCCAGCTTGGCCCCTGGTTCACGTCCAGGACCAACTCTATGCTTCTCCCAATGCTCGGTTCATCAAGGTAATCAACTGCTACCTTCCTTTTCAACTCAGTAGGAACAGCAGCAGCCAGCCAAGCCAAAGAGTCCGCATGGGCATTTTGTCCCGAGCTTATTTGTTCAATACATACCTTCTCGAAGGTATCAAGCAAATCTTTGGCTGCTTGCACGTAAGCCGCCATTTTTTCATTCCGGGCCTCGTATTCCCCGGACAGTTGGCATACAACCAACTGCGAATCGCAATATACCCTTAATCTTTTTGCTTTTAAGGTGCTTGCACTCCTAAGGCCGATCAGCAGAGCCTCATACTCCGCCACATTGTTGGATGCACCCAGCCGAACAGACAACTCGATCATCACCGCACCTGGGGGGAACAGAACAATGCCGGCCCCAGAACCAGTATTGCAAGCCGAGCCGTCTACGAATAACGTCCATTCCGAAGGGTCCTGTTCGGCAGTCACCTTTCTTTTCTTTCCTGGTTCCTGAACGGATTGCTCCTTTCTCGTAGGAGGCCCCGGCGCTACCATTGGAGTAAATTCTGCCACAAAATCAGCCAACACCTGGCCTCTTATTGCCGTGCGCGGCTGAAAGTCGATGTCATATTGGCTTAACTCAACAGACCAGGTCGAGATCCGTCCTGAGAAGTCTGCCCTTCGTAGCAGAGATTTTAATGGATACTCGGTATAAACTATAACCCTATGGCTTTGGAAGTAATGAGGCAACTTTCTGGTTGCTGTCCTTAATGCAAGGACCAGCTTTTCAGAGGCGGATACCTCGTTTCCGTCTAACAATGTCTTACTCACATAATAAGCGGGATTTGCTTTGATCCCATACTTCTCAATAAAACAGCACTAACAGCATGTTCAGAAACAACCAAATATAAAACCAAACATTCACCTGGCTCTAGGGTTGACAAAAGTGGAGACTCAACCAGGTACTTCTTCAGGTCTGGAAAGCTTGCTCACATTACGCTCCCCATTTATATCCTTCTCTTTTCTTAAGAAAGTGAAAGAAGGGCACTGCATACAATCCTTTGGACGGTGATGAATCTATTGAGAGCGGCTGCCATCCCAGTCAACCTCTGTACCTCCTTAGTTGTCTTAGGGCTTTGCAATCCTTGCAATGCTGATATCTGGTTTGGGTTTGCCTCAATCCCCCTTATGGTCACAAGGTGCCCTAAAAATTTTCCAGACCCAACCCCAAATGCACACTTCGAGGCATTGAGTTTTAACTTGTATTCTCTCAAAATTTCAAAGGCTTCGTTCAGGTCCGCTATGTGCCCCTGTCTAACCTTGCTCTTCACCACCATGTCATCTATGTAAACCTCCATAGTCTTGCCAAGCAATTTTCTGAACATAATGGTTGCCAATCTTTGGTATGTTGCTCCAGTATTCCTTAGACCAAAGGGCATAACACTGTAACAGTACAACCCTCGTGGTGTGATGAAGGAAGTCTTTTCTTGGTCAGGCCCAAACATGGCAATCTGATGGTACCCTCGATATGCGTCGAGAAAGCTCATTCGTTCATACCCAGCAGTTGCATCGACTAACTAATCAATCCTGGGAAGGGGGAAGCTATCCTTCGGACATGCTTTATTCAAATCTGTAAAATCCACACAGACACGCCACTTTCCATTCTTCTTTTTTACTACTACAGTGTTGGACAGCCATTCTGAATAGTATACTTCACGTATTGCTTTGGCTTCCAGCAACCGTTCTACTTCCTCAATCACAGCATCTACATGCTGCACGGCTGCCCTTCTCTTCTTCTAAATCACGGGCTTGTGCTGGGGATCTACGTTTAAGTGGTGACAGATCACGTCTGCATCAACTCCGGGCATCTCTTCTGGTACCCATGCAAATACATCGACATATTCTTTTAGGAACCCAACTAGCTCGTTTTCTTCTTCAATTGGTAGTGACTCCCCAACTAGAAAATACCTCTCAAGATCAGTCTCGTTGATCTGTATTTTCTTGAGGCCTTCCACTACCTTCTCTGTTGGATTTCGGCCGACATCCTCAATAGTCGGTTGATTTGATACCTCCACTGCTTGAACCTGGTGGTTCTTTGGAATTTTCTTTACAATAGAAATCAGACACTGCTGTGGCGCCTTTTGATTTCCTCTGATTTTCTCGATACCATTGGAACCTGGGAACTTCACCATCTGATGATACGTAGAGGAGACCGCCCTCATCTTATGCAACCAAGTTCTTCCAATAATCGCGTTATAGGAAGATGGGACATCTACTACCAGAAAATCCGTCCTTAAGACCACTGTTCCAGCTCGAACAGGCAAGGTTACCTTACCAAGGGGCCAAACCGCTCCTGCTCCAAATCCAACCAGAGGTGTCATTAACTGCTCTAAGTCTGACTGAGTTAACCCCAACTTCTTGAATGCATTGTAATACATGACCTCTGTACAACTCCCAGGGTCCACCAAGATCCTCTCGATGTCGTACTCCCCAATTCGTAGGGTAATGACCAGAGCGTCGTTATGAGGTACCTGGACATCTCCAAGATCTTCATCTGTGAAGACTATGCTTTTGTTGCTTTCACTGGATTCTCGTCCCCTCTTGTTTCCCAATCTTAACACATACTGGTCATGCTTGATTTTCCTCTGGAGCAGCCTAACCTCGTTTCTTGTGTAAGGGGCGGCCAATCCATGTATCATATGGATTACCCCTCTTGGATTCTGTTCGTAATCCATCTCCATGGCTTTCCCTTTTTCTTTGGGGTCCTCCTGAATATACTCCTTTAGGTAGCCTCGAGAGACCAAATCGTCAAGATGCCTTTTAAACATCTCACAATCCTCTGTCATGTGGCCCCAGTCCTTATGATAACTACAGTGCTGATTCGTAGCACGTTTGGCATCCTTGTCCCCACCTAGACTTGGGGGCCACTTGAAGTAGGGCTGATTCTTTATTCGATAAAGAATCCTGTAAATAGGCTTTCCAAACAGTCGTTATTGAAAAGAATGACTTAGGGTCTGGTGCTGGCTTCTCTTTATATGGCTCTCTCTTAGCCTGCCCATACTCCTTTCTTTCCTTGTAAGTCCTGGGCTCTGGTTTGTCCACCTTCTTTGCTGGTGTCTTTGGCTGTTCGACAATCACCTTACTGTCCTCCCGGAGGATATCGTCCTCCATCCTGGCATACTGCTCAATCCGTTCCATTAAGTGAGCCAGCGTTGACACAGGGTGCTTATTAAGAGAACGGCGCAGCTCCTCTCGAACAAGCAAACCTGTTTTAAAGGTAGCAATGGCATATTCTTCGCTGTAACTGTCAATCTCGTTGAAAGTCTCCCAGTATCTTTTAGCAAAGTCTCTGATCGGCTCGTTATCCCCCTGCTTCATCGTGGAGAGATTTTCAAACGTCTTAGGAGCCTTTCTGCTTGTCAAGAACCGTGCAGTGAATTCTTCGGCCAACTGCGTCCACCCTCGTATGGATCGTGACTCCAACTTGTGAAACCAAGACAGAGCCACCTTCCCCAAACTCGATGGGAACATTTTGCACATTATGGCATCATCACCTAAGGTCGAGAACAGTCCGGGATTGTTGGTGCGTTTGAGCTTCGAGCTTTCCTAACTCTTTTAACCATTGTCGAACCTGTTTTAAACCCCTCGGGCTAGAACCAAATGGCCTCAGCACAACCCTACTTCGGCACGCCAGTTATCGACTGACACACGCTGGTTCCTTGCCACGTGTCAGTCATCGGGCATCCAAGCACACCACACTGGCGCACGCCACTCTTGGGGCGCTGCGCCACTCTTTCCAAATCACCTTTTTGGGACCAACTTGCCGAGACTTTTGAGCCACCACGGCGTGAGCTCGGCTCCACGATGATTGTTTAGTCGAAGCTGTCTCCCTCTCTCCTACACCTTCCATCAAGGCAAGTCTCATGCATTTAATGCATGGAGGCTCCCTCCTCTCTTGCCACCCCAAACAGGCCTTAAGGCCAGGCTGATCAGCCCTCCATCTCAGTCTATAAATACTCCCTTGCATTTATTTGCAAAGGGTTCAAGAACATCAATGCTCTAGCTCTCTCTCTCTCTAGTTTTTCTTGTTTCCTCCTTCCATACATTGAAAGAGTAAGCAAGTAACACACCACTCCACTGATCAGCAGTACCCCTTTCGCATCCATTGTCCATCCATCAAACCACAAGCTCAAGCTCAAAGCCACCTTTCATCCTATTCCCAAAGGTATATCACCTTTTATTCCGGAAACTGTTTCGACCCCTGAGGGGAGCCAGCAGGACCCAGGCTGGTAATCAATACCATGCCTGGGCTCAAAGCTAGCAAATAAGCAATGTTGTAGGAAGATCAGAGGCGTGCGCCAGTCTTCTACATGCGTGCGCCACTCATGGCTACATGATAGGACTAGTGTGGGGATCACTGATCGTCCTCATTTTAATTCCTTTTCTTTCTGATCACCCTGAAGCATGCTAAAACCAACTTATTGCTTTCCATACTTTAGAACTGTGTAGCTTGCTATCTGCTATAGCTGTGTAGTAGGGCCCCGATCCATCTGGTCCTGTTCCAGAGCCCAAATGAAGCAAAGCCAAATCTTGGACAAGGAAACAAGTGGCGCCGGTTTTCACGACTGCGTGCCATCGATTCCAAAGCTCCGATGGCGGCCCTGCCTCTTGATTTAGTATGGGCCTCTGTTTGATCCCCACTCTGTTTATGGGGTTTTCAGTCTGTGTTTCTGTTTGATTTGTTCTTGTACCACAGCATGCTTGTATATATGCTTTGCTATATCAAGCTGCGTGGTTTGTCACAGGTGTGCATGGTCCATTCCAGAGCCCAGAGGGTTGAGAGCAGAATCTGTGAGTTTGAGCTCACTGCAGTGCGCCAGTTATGGGTGGCGTGCGCCAGTTGTCTTGGCATGCACTGGTCAAATCAGTGCATGCTGATACGTTGCTTGCGCACGACGACCCAGGGCAGCGCACTTCAGTTTGTTTAAAACACTCACAGAAGTGCTTGTTCTCAATCTATTATACATTGCTCATAATCCATACATTACATTTTGCCACATAAATACAACTTGTTATTTGTTAATCCCCATTAACTGTTCCCCGCCCTAACTGGCTAATAAATGATTAAAAGAGAGAGAAAGATGCAAATGTTTTATAAAATGCCTAAGTAGAGACCAGTCTTCGGATTGGGCGAGAGGGGTGCCATAAAACCCTTCCCCTCTCGTAACGTGGCTCCCGAACCTCAGATATCGAAGGTGACGACGGACCAATCTACAAGTCTCAAACAAACGTGAACAAAAGCGTTTTCAAAGTCGGTTTCTTGGGTGTTTTCCGCAAAACCCGGGTGGCGACTCTCTCAAAACAGCATTTCGTCATGCTTTCAAACAAAAGGGCGCAAACCAAACTTTTCACAAAAACCAAAAATGTGAAATTTTCAGGGGCGTGTGCCCACAGTGGCGACTCTGCTGGGGATAACTGCATTAATTAAAGTTTGAAAATTAATACATACTTGAAACAATTTTCAAAAGTCTGTCAAAACAGTACGCTCCGCGCTGATGAAGAACGGAATGGTAACGTAACAGGATTCTACATCCGACCAATCCGAACTGGGGCTTTTATTATTGTTTGCTTGTGTAGTTTTCCCCAAATTTTGATTAATAAAAGTGAGCCAAGCTTGAAAAAGGGCATTTTTCTAAACATTGCGTTTCTCTCTCTCTTATAATCATTCGTTGGCGCTTTCCATTTGCATCGGTGATACTTAGCCCCGTTGAGGTGTTTTGGGTAACCGGCACAGTTTACTGGAGCCCGGGGTCCTCGAACGCCCAACAACCTTGGACGATGATGAGTCGTAATACCGTTCGACCATTGCTCTGCTGTACGCGTTGCTTTGGGAGGTATACCGCGGCTCTAGTCGGAGGAACCCCTTTAAGCCAAAACCGGCCTCTCCATGCGTACAAAGCAATAGAACCTTTCAAGCTAAGACAGGAACCTGCAGGGTAGGATTACTTGCATCTAACACCCATAACCTGTCTACGTGTTATTGTTTTCCGTATCGCATGTCTGTACATACATCCATACTGTTTTGCGTAGAAGCATGCTAGGGCGGCTTTTAGGTCTGTCTGTCTGGCAAGTCTATCTCGTCCCTTTTAGGACGCCGTTTGGACCGATGACGAGTCGTGCATTTTGATGATGTACGTTATCAACCTTTCAAAAATTCCTTGAGTCAAAGAGACTTCGAGAAATCGGGACTTTCTAAGTCCTTGTCTAAACCCAATCAAAGTTTCAAACAGAAATCCAGGAACAACAAGAGGCATGACGTGATGCTTACACCTTTCCGGTTACAAGTGCTAAACACTTACACCATTCAAGGCTCCGGCACAGTGAGGCTTACGCCATTTTGGTCATGGTATCACGACATTCGCATCAAGTTGTTCCATTCCAATTTTGAAACTTTGAGAAAGGAGTAGCCAAAGACTTAGGCTGTTTTGACATCTCTTAGTTTTAGTCGATTCAAACAAGGATACATTGTCGAAAAGAGATCCGAGGATCACAGCGCCGTCCTAAAACGTCGTGAGATGGGCTTGCTTGCTAGTTGTAGAGTCTAGGAGGACACTGACGACGAGCATTTCCCATTTCTTCCATCTCTTTTTACTAAACTGCTGCAGGCTGTCACTGAGCTCTTCTACTTTACTGTCTAGCCTGTGCACTGTCAAATCAAGGTTCTAAGGTCAAGAGCCAAACCTACTTGGGTCCGTCTGCTGGGTCTGTCTGAAGGAAGATTTGGGTGGGTTGTTGCTCAGTCAGTCACAACGGAAGCTCAGGGTTGCACGCTGTCAAAGGAGGATTCGCCACTGTCCACTCCGCACGAAACCTCCTCATCTTCACCGTCTCCACCATCATCTCCGAAACTTGTCAAGACTGAAGTTATAATCATGGCCGAAGCCCCAAGTCTTGCTACTGTCTTGGCCGACATCCAACGAAACATGGTTGCCATACAGCGGAGGGCTGATCAGACCGATGCCTCCATGACTGATCTTCGCACTTTAATCGAGGAGCGCCTTCCTTTAGTGGCTGCAGCTGGCGGTGGCGGAGAAAGGCAAAATCCAGAAGCTGAGGCTGAGGACATTCCCCGAGTTGAAAACCCTGTTCAAAATCCTGAGATTGCTGCTCTGGTTGCCAAGATGGCAAAGCTCGAGGAATTCGTCACTAAATCCGAGAGACTAGGTGCAGGTGGCCTAGACATGGACTGTCTCTGCCCTTTCCCGAATGCTCGCCTGCCTGAGCGGTTTAAAATGCCGGACTTTGCGAAGTTCGCTGGAACCGGTGATCCCAAGACCCACCTGCTGGCCTATCACAGCGCCATGAAGCTCCATGGAGTGGAGGAGGACGCCATGGCTCAATTGTTCCCTCAGACTCTGGTTGGTCCTGCATTTCAGTGGTTTTTATCCCTCGACATTTCCAAAAGGAGAACCTGGGAAGACATTGGTGCCGCCTTTAACTCCCAGTATAGCTACAATGCTCAACTCAAGATGACTACTCGCGAGCTTGAGTCAACCAAGATGACTGCAAAGGAGTCCTTTGCGGATTTTATCAAGAGGTGGAGGACCAAGGCAGCCCTCATGACCGACCGTATCAGCGAAGGACGGATCCGTATCATCTCCT
The DNA here is from genome assembly GCA_025413875.1 of Rhododendron molle. NCBI lineage: Eukaryota > Viridiplantae > Streptophyta > Magnoliopsida > Ericales > Ericaceae > Rhododendron > Rhododendron molle. The sequence goes on along the minus strand of CM046388.1, from coordinate 4,497,032 downwards.
CGTAACTTCGCTGCCCGAGCTTCGCCAAGAACCTTGTCTTTGGTACAAGGTGCCAAGCCCAGGAAGACCTTCTTTGATTCTGGTCTAGCTGTTGAGGAGGCTCTCCAAACTGGGGTTCTGACAAGAACGGAAGCACCTGCCTCTGCCGCAGCTTCGAAAGCCAAACCTCGTGCCTACACTGGGAACAGCACTGCTCTTTTCGGTGCCAATAATTATGCCAGCGCAGCAACTGCCAGCAGCAACACCGCCACACAGGGGTTCTCCAACCACATTGCCGACATCAACCAAGTCCAAACCCCTCAAAGGACCCGAAACCGCAGCCAGCCTCGTGTTTTCGCCAATTTCGAGGCTCCACTTTCCTCGGTCTTGGAGAAACTGGTCAAGTCCGGTCATCTCCGACCCTTGACGCCAACCCCACTTCCTCCAAATCTACCCCCTAGCCACAACCCTAACGTCTTCTGTGCTTACCACCAACAGCCTGGCCATCACACTGATTTCTGTTATCGTCTCCGCCATGCGATACAGGATCTGGTCGAAAACGGCACTCTTCCAACCCCACCTGCTAAACCCAATGTCATCTCCAACTCCCTACCACAACACAACCAACAGATAAACCACATATCCCTCAGCTCCACTATATCTCCCAGCTCCACCATATTCAACCCCACTGACCATATAACCGCAGAGCACCACCCTAAACCCGTTGTCTTGGCCCCTGTGGAACCCGAAGTTAATATGCTGGTTGTAGGCTGGGAAATGGAAGACAAGATGGCGGATTGGATGGAACTTAGTAGCGATTGGACTGAGCGCTATCATTTGGGATTTCCTGCAGCACCGCAAATTGATCAAGCCTGGATCGACCAGTTGGAAGCAGAATGGGAAGCAGTGCGAGTAGACCCTCTGGATGGTCTCTCTTTATTTATGCTCTTTTATCAGCCCGAGCCTACTGTCCCCGAGGAAGAGGAGTACGTTTGGGATCCACAACCTACCGATGCCCAATTAGCATGGGATTAGAACTTTCACTTGGAGCCGGCCGAGGCCAAAGATGATGTAGATGAGGCATACCTGGCATTTTATGTTGACGGGGAGGTCATCCCCAATGGACACCGCCAACTTGGGTCCTTCAGTCCTCTAGTAGACAAGCTTTCAGAAGTGGTCCGCAAGTTCCATCACGAAAGCGATCCCACCGACAACATTGTGCCTATTAAAGAGCCACGTCCTCGTGTTACGCTTGAGGATGACTGCCTCGTCATGGCTATAGATGAAGTCCCAGCTGACTTGTGGGATGTCGATGACATTGTGGATCTTAACTCGAAGCCGCTGCCCGAGGATCTCTGGGACGTAGACAAGGTTGTGGATATACAGATGGGGAATGAGGTATGGACTGTGAATTCTGCCTTGGTGGATGCTGGTTTCTGGGACTCGCCGTTTGTCACGAATCCGGGGGTGCCTTTCGAAGAAGCTGCTGCTCAAGACCCCGCCTTTTGGGAAGGGCTGATATTGCGAGACTTGGAAACCGCATTGAGACAAGATTCTCCTGCAACGGTGGCATCTGTCGACAAAGGAAAGCGCAAGATGGCGGAAATCCCTACTGACTTCTGGGATTTTGATGGTAAAACGACCTCCTGGTGGGATATAGCAAACGTCACGAGGAGCGGCCGGGTTTTTCAGCCGCCTAACCTGCAGGCTGGAAGCTCGTCTAATCCTCAGGTTCAAAGACCCGCTGTTCCTGTTGTTCAAAGGAGTGTCCCGCCTGTGCATGACGAGGTTCCCGCAGAGAATGCTATCCAGCGACAACTCGAGAAGATTCCAGCTGCTGTGTCCGTCTGGGGTTTGATTGCGTCATCAAAGGAGCATCGTGAAGGTTTGTCCTTAGCCTTGTCCCGTATCACCGTGCCTACTGACATTGCCCCTGAGGCAATGGTCGCCCTCGTCCTGCCTCTGCTCTCTAAGCACTCTGTTACCTTTACTGAGAAGGACCTGCCGATTGAGGGGACTGCTCACAATCGTCCGCTACACATTACTGTCAAGTGCAAGGGACTCTGGATCCCGACCGTGCTCATCGACAATGGCTCAGCCATCAATGTCTGCCCACTGAGGGTCGCATACCGCTTGGGACTTGCAAAGAAGGATTTTGAGCCGTCTAACTTGGCAGTCAAAGCCTACGACAGCACACGTCGTGTGGTGGAAGGGACCATAACTCTCTTGCTCGACGCTGAGGGGTTTGAGATGAGTGTTGAGTTTCACGTGGTGGACATCCCTGCTACCTTCAACCTGCTGTTGGGCAGACCTTGGATGCATAGGCCAGACATCATGGCAGTACCTTCGACGCTACATCAGAAGGTAATGCTGGGGCTTCCAACTGGAACTCTAACGATATGTGGGGACTCTGGGATCCGCCCACTCAAGGAGGATGAGCCTGTGCTGGGGATCATGCATGCATGGAGAGGAAGACTCAGACTTTGGGGGTTTTTTCCTTCGACACTTCGGGATCAGTTCTTGCCATTGCTGTAGCAGACGATTTTATTATCAGCTCTGCCGCCTTTGAGATCATGAGGAGGATGGCGTTCATGCCTGGCTTTGGGCTCGGAATCAACCAGCAAGGGATCACTGAGTTCCCTGTCTTTCCCTTCTCCGAAGGTCAGTTTGGTCTGGGATACATTCCCCCTGCCAAAAAGGCCAAGAGTGGGAAAGGCGCGGGAAAACTTCGAACCCTCTATGGTAATCCTGACAGCTACTTCGTCCGTAAGGGAGGAGGTCATGCTTATATGGGGCAGATTGAGCCATTTTGGGATCCAAAGACTCGTGCTTGGCTTCCAGGGTTTGAGATCTTTGCTGCTGACACCTGGGCCGACAGCGAAGAGGATGTTGCAAGGGATGAGCTGGCTGAGGCAGATTTCAAGAAGCAGCTGGCTAAGATCAAGGAAAGGATGGACTGGTTGAAGACTTTTGATCAGGGGAGCTTGGAGATGCTGTTCTCCCAAGTAGGTTTGGTTGGCAAGGGAGAAGAGGCTGAAGTATTGATGCTCGGGCCCGACTCCTCAGATGCTCTCAAGGATCCGATCACCCTCATTGTCGAGGCAAAGGGCAGTATTAATAACTGCATTTTCACTCCACGCTTAACATGCATTGACGATGAGTCTGAGTTTGACACGGGGTCTGTCGAGTCTAAGTCTAGCTCAGAGTCGGAGCTTGTGCCTCTTGGCCCTCCACGTCATAGCTTCTATTTCGAGTTTGAGTCTACTGTACTTGGCAACCCGTCTGGGTTTTATGAAATGCATGATCTGGCTTCTGATTATTTTGCTGACTTTTATATAAACTGTGTCGATCCTGACGATGAAGGAACAGACTTTGACGGAAATATTCCGGCTGAGTTGCGTTCCCTCATCGAAAGGGAAGACGAAAGGCATGCTCAGCCTCTAAAAGAAGAAGTAATTTCTGTAAACCTGAAAGACGAGGATGACCCCGTATGATGCAAATTGGTTCAACTTTGTCCCCGGAGGATCACGCTGCATTAATTGATCTACTCAAGGAATACTTGAGGTCTTCGCATGGTCACACCAAGATATGCCCGTATTGATCCCGAAATTGTACAGCACCGAATTCCGTTAGCACCTGGGGCTGTCAAGGTAAGCTCCGCAGATGAGGCCTGATCGGGTTGAGAAGATCAAGGAAGAGGTTACTAAGCGGATGATTGACGCAGGTTTTCTAAGGGTCGCTGAGTATCCGAAATGGGTGCCAACATTGTGCCAGTTCCCAAGAAGGACGGGAGAATCCGAGTCTGTGTTCAATTTTAGGGACTCGAACAAAGCAAGCCCCAAAGACTTTCCGCTGCCTCACATCGACGTGCTTGTGGACAACACGGCAGGTCATGCCTTACTCTCTTTTGTCGACGGATTCTCGGGATATAATCAGATCTTTGTAGCACCGGAGGATCAAGAGAAGACAACGTTTGTCACGGAATGGGCAACGTACTGCTATGTGATGATGCCTTTTGGGCTCAAGAATGCTGGGTGTTCAGCGGGCGCAGACAACCCTGCTGCATGATTTCATCCACAAGACAGTCGAGGTCTATGTCGACGACATGATTGTTAAGGCTAAGAACAAGGAGGATTTCATTCCAGCACTTCGGCAGTTTCTGGAAAGGCTTCGGAAGTACAACGTGCGTCTCAACCCGCAGAAATGCACATTTGGGGTCACAGCAGGCAAGATGTTGGGGTTCCTAATCACGGCAAGGGGGATTGAGGTTGATCCGTCTAAAATTAAGGCTATTCTCGAAATGGAGCCTCCACGTTCAGAAAAGGGAGTGCGAAGCTTTCTGGGGAAGGTTCAGTTTATCAGCCGGTTCATTGCTAAGTTGACTCTGACTTGTGAGCCGCTGTTTCGATTACTCAAAAAGGACGTTCGCTTCGAGTGGACAGACAAATGTCACGCCACTTTCGAGTCAATAAAGGAGTACCTGCGAAACCCGCCAGTTTTGATGCCGCCTACACTGGGTCGACTGCTGATTCTGTATTTATCAGTCACCCCGACAGCTATGGGATGTCTGCTGGTACAAGAAGGAGACAACGGGGTCGAGAAGGCGATTTACTATCTGAGCAAGAAGATGGTGGGTAGTGAGGAGCGCTATACTTCTCTGGAAAAGACATGTTGGGCACTAGTTTGGGCTACCAGAAAGCTTAGACACTACATGCTAGCCTATTCAGTGAAGCTGATTTCTCGGATGGATCCTCTTAAGTATCTGTTCGAGAAGCCGGCGCTCACTCATAAGCTAGCACGTTGGTTGCTCTTGCTGGCTGAGTTCGATCTCCAATATGTTACAAGGAAGTCTGTGAAGGGCCGTGCTGTGGCCGAGTTTCTGGCGGATCATCCGATTGACGGGCCGGAGGACGTCGACTTTACTTTCCCTGATGAGGATGTGTTAACGGTCGTGGAAGAAGTGTGGACGCTCTATTTTGACGGGGCTGCGAATCAGAAGGGTTTTGGGATCGGAGTGTTGCTGATCACACCCGCCGGTGCCCACATTCCGCTTGCTTTCAAATTAAACTTCGATGTCACCAACAATCAAGCTGAGTATGAGGCCTGTATCGTCGGAATGGAGGCGGCTATTGCTCTTGGGGTCGAAAAGTTAGAAGTAATCGGAGATTCGAACTTGGTAGTCTCTCAGGCCAATGGAGACTGGAAGGTGCGTGAGGAGAAATTAAAGCCTTATCACCAAGAGTTGGAGGAACTGATTCCTCGCTTCAACAGGGTGACTTTCACCCATATTCCCCGCTTGAGGAATCAGTTCGCCGATGCCTTGGCGACTTTGGCTTTAATGATTGAGCTTCCAATTGGGGTCCGTTTGCGACCGATCATGATTGAACAAAGGGATTTGCCCGCTTATGAGTATGTCAACGCCATCGATGATGTCGATGATGGCCTGCCCTGGTACCATGACATTTGGAACTTCGTGGAGCGCGGGGAATTTCCTGCCGGGGCTACTAGGAAAGATCGGGTTGCTTTGTAGTGATTGGCTGCCCAATACATCATTTGTGGAGGGAAACTGTATCGGAGGTCTCACTGCGGAATGCACAAACTATGTGTCAATGGGGCTGAAGCAACAAGGATCATGGAGGAAATTCATGAAGGAGTCTGCGGTCCCCATATGAGCGGTGTTATGCTTGCAAGAAAAATCCTCCGGCAGGGTTATTATTGGTCAACCATGGAGTCTCACTGCATTGACTATGTGCGGCGCTGTTACAAGTGTCAAATCCATGCCAATCTGCAGCACGTTCCTGCGTTTAAATTGTATGGCATGACCTCGCCATGGCCTTTCTCCGTGTGGGGCATCGACGTTATTGGCATGATCACACCGGCTGCTTCAAATGGTCACAAGTTCATACTGGTGGCGATAGATTATTTCACTAAATGGGTCGAGGCGGAATCCTACAAGACTTTGACAACGGTTTAGGTCGCTCAGTTCATCAGAAAGAACATCATTTACCGGTACGTTGTTCCCCAAGCTTTCGTGTCTGATAACGGAAGTCATTTCAAGGGAAGGGTTCTGGAGCTTTTTGAGGAATTCGGTATCGAGATCCACCATTCGACAACCTATCGTCCACAGACAAATGGAGCAGTCGAGGCCGCCAACAAGAATGTCGAGATAATTATTAAGAAGACTGCTGAGTCTGCAAGGGATTGGCATGAACAGTTACCGCTGGCTCTCTGGGCATATCGAACGTCGATCCGCACTTCAACTGGTGCAACTCCGTTTTCTTTAGTCTACGGGATGGAGGCGGTACTTCCCATCGAACTTGAAGTTCCATCTTTGCGGGTCATGACTGAGAGTGGTCTCGGGGAATCTGAATGGCTGAGCGGGAGGTTTGTAGAGCTGCTGCTGTTTGATGAAAGAAGGCTCCGGGCCCTGTATCATGTTCAAGGGTATCAACGTCGAATCGCCCGTGCATTCGACAAGAAGGTAAAATCCAGGGGCTTAGTCGAAGGAGATATGGTTACAAAAGAGATCCGAGCCCCGGTGTTCGATGTCCGCGGGAAGTTCCGACCCAAGCGTTCAGGGCCTTACATTATCAAGACCATCCTGTCTGGAGGTGCTGCCAAGCTCATCGACCTCGACGGCAACGAATTTAGTACTTTGGTCAACCTGGATCAACTCAAGCGCTTCTACCCCTGAGAGATGCTCGTTGGACCGAAAACCACAAGGGTGGGCGGTGCCAAGCAAAAATTAGAGCAAGCCTGCTAGACCGAAAACCTAAGGAGGTGGCCTAGGCAAAAATAAATAGGCGAAAGTCGAAAGCTCGCTGGACCGAAAACCTGAAAAGGCGGTTCTAGGCAAAAGGTAGAGCGCAAAAGGAGAGGTAAAATACACGAGTGAACCTTGGACTGAACTACGTTCTGACCTGATTCCCTGAAAAGGGATACGTAGGCAGTCTCACCTTGAGACCCGGTCACACTCTATCAACTTGGTCCATGGTTGCACATTTTGGCGTCGACATCAAAAGTTGGGCGGAAGTCGAGGACAAGTCAAAGCATTATCAGAAAATCAGAAGGGGGAAACCATCCGTCTTTCACTCTTATTACAAACTACTATTTCTATTACATAGGCTGAGCATGAAACCTAAAAACAGTTGAGCACGAAAAATAGAACAAAATGCTTGAGAAGCCTAACGGCTCACAGCTTATTCTAAGCACAGCAAAGTAGTCTGAGTCAGTCAATGTTTTCTCTTGCATACACCTCTGCTCTCAGCCATTGTTTATAACTGTTCCTTAGCCTTGTGGTGAAATCCGGCATTTCTCCTTGAAAGACTCTGAAACCCCAGCGCCTTTTGTAACCATTGAGAGTCTGGGCAGTGAAATTGGGAACACGGAAGCCGTCAGTGCCAACACGGTTGTTCTCCTGTGAAACGCCTAGCTGGCGGAGGATACGGCCGGGAATGTAGAAAGTGTAGGCCGTCAACCCTGCTATCACCACCCTGTCGAAACCCTCAGAAAGGAGAGTCATGTCGGGGAGGTCCAGCCAAGGGCACCTCCAGACAACTTCATTAGGTTGTACTTGCTGCAAGAAGGCATACCATTCCTCCAGATCCATCTCGGGATACCTTATCTCCCGCTGGTGGATCTGCTTTGGAAACAAATTCCAGCCGTCCATCGGAGGGTACAGCAGACCCAGCTTGTCGCATAACCATAACTACATGAGCGAAAAGACAAGTAAGAATCCAGATAAAGCCTGAGCGGGAAAACAAGTAAGAAACCCAGAAACAGCCTAAAAGCCGAGAGTCGAGGTAAAAAGAGAATGTGCGAAAACCGGAAAAAGGTGAGCTGAGTGAGTTTACCTGAAGCAGAAGTGGACTTCCGCTGAAAGTGTTGGACTGGCCAGTATACACCGAATCCAAACCTAAGAGAGTCTCCGAAAGAACCAAAGGGATCACATTCTTCTGGTCCGCCATCTGAGTGGCCACGCTCACTAGCAAAGGGCTGACCCTTCCGTCGGCAGGAACGAGCAAGTAGGCAGCCAGCAGGCAGATCACCAGTGCAAAACGGCGTCGGGCCTGCACAGCGTCATCCTCCAAATTGCCCTCCGGGCTGTATTGAGCGATCAACTGCATAATGTTAATTTGACCGCCCTCCAAAATGGTGTTGGCCAAGCCTCGAGAGATATCGAGCGAGGATGCCAGCAGGCCCGACATGCTCACTTGGTAAGGGGGAACCACGAGCGTGGGAGACGCGTAGGTTTGGAGGTATGCATGGAACTCCTCGATTGTGGGGCATATTTCGTCATCACCAAAGCGGAAGACGTGGACGTCCGGATCCCAAAACTGGAGAGCGGCTTTCAAGAGTGCCGGACGAAGCGGCACGTGTCGAAGATAGCGAAACGAAGCAAGGCCGTGGTACCGGAAATTTAGCCAATCCATGCTCAAGAATTCGGTTAACCAAGGCCTGATCAAAGTGGGAATTGGGTTCTCCATCTGGGCGTAGTGGGAAGGAAAACTGAATGAAGAAATTATATTGGGGCAGTGTAATGGGGTGGTATAAATTCAGCAGTGCGTGTTCTGCCTTTTATAGACCAACATAGTACATCTCATTCTCAAGATTACCGTTTAAAGTAGCCGTTGGTCTCCATAAGCCTTTGCAGAGAGGGTACTCTGCCCCCTGAAGATGCAGAAACCGTGTATAAAACGCGTGGGGTCGAGAACAAAAGATGCCAAGAAAAGGGACAGTTGGCCAGACAAGTGGGTCTGGAGCACACCTGGCTGGCGCACGCCACTCAACAGAGGGCGCACGCCAGTAGCTTGCACCACTGGAGCACACCACAAGAACACTGGCGCACGCCAGTGAGACCTGCACCAGAACCGATTTGCAGCAGCTACTGCCATCAGATGCCCGCTTTCAATTCCAAGGCTTGTTTTGCTGCATGGATGGTTTGCACGAGTCTTAAATGGTATTTGGGGCTATGTCGAAGTACTGAACTCCAAATGTCGCACCCAATGAATGCTTTAGACCTCCAACGGCCCGTGTCCTCCTCAAAAAGGGGATACGGAAGGTCAAAATCCGTTCCGTGAACTTTTGCCAAGTTTTCTCATGCCATACAGCTTACATAGACCTTATGTGACTGTGTGGGGGTGTCGGTGTCAGTCTGGGCCTATAATCGAGTCATCTTTGGCATTTTATACCCGCTTTTGTGGTACTTTTCCCTGTTTTTGGTGTTTTGGCCGTATCCTGGCGTTGTTCTCGAATCCGTCGGTTCGTGCAAGTCATAGAGTGTTGTTCTGGCCCTACAAAAGTGTCAGTTTCCTTCGTCTCAGAGAATTTTGAATTTTGGCACGTTAATGCCCAAATTTCATTATTTTCCCGTATCCTCGTATCCTGGGGGACACGGAGCGTATCCTGGGACTTTTCTATCCATTTCTTTCGAGCTAAGTCAGTTTGTACATACTTTGGTATTCATGTGTCGATTCAGGTTGCTTGTCAATGCATGTTAGGTCAGTGGATGGTTTATTCTCTTCATTTGCCACTTGATATCAAAAGGAGATTAATAAACAGAAAACGCACTTATCATATCGCCGTACGGCATAATGTCTCAAGTATCAAAGCAGTACCAAAAGTATGAAACGGCGCAACGGCCCAAGCAAGTAAATCAGAGTGTGATTGGGCACATTCGCCCTCAAAACCAAGGCACGCAGGCCTCCTCCCAAAATCAAAGTGCTAATGTATCCAAGTGCTGAAGTGTCAAAAGTACCAATGTCAAAAGGCAGGCTAGGCAGTAAAATAACTAAGGCTCAGTGATAGCCCTCGATCGCTAAAATCCTCAAAATTGGCCTTGTCATCCTCATTGTCCTCCTCACTCACCTCATGTGACGGATCCCCGGAGTGAATCGAAATCTCGGATCACTGGCGGAGTCAGATCCGTTTATTTTCTCTCCCCACTTTCTTCTTCTTCCTCTTCTTGCCTCCTTTTCTTCGAGGGTCCTCGGGCAGCTTCTTATCTCCGTCCTCTTCCTCGGGACCTGCGGGCCTCTGGCTCATTGGTGAGGCAATAACCACTCCCTACTGGACTCGGTGTGTAGCGCTAGTCGTGACGACGCGGTGCCTGCCCTTGCCCTTCCGTAGGCGATACTCACGATCTTCCTCCTAGAAAGCCACTAGCGCGTCCCTGCATTGTCAATTCATTTCAAATATTTCAGTGTACATATTGCGCATATATTGTATATTGAATATTGAAGCAGGTATCAAGAGCAGGTATATCCAACAGGCATTGTATCAAACATGCTGGGCCCACCAGAGTGCATTGTATCAAACATGCTTGAACTATCTACGCACCAAGGCAACGAATGTGTGAGATTATACATGTGGCTGAACAACAGGAGATGGGATAGCTGGAGGGTAGTGCAACTGCAAAGGAGTGCCGACTGCTATCCTGTGAAATGCTTTCTCCATGGCAAGCATCAGGCAAACAGCCTCCTGGGCCCACTCGACCGGCACCTGCGCGTGTTTTGGACTCAAGATCAAAATGCAAATGGGATACAATACAGATACAACACAAGGGAACAAGGAAAGAAAGTATTGGATACCGGTCCTGTGATCTCTGCTGGCTCAGTCCTGGAAGGCTCAAAGTGAATCTCAGCGGCCTCTCCCTACGCATCCCTCACCGGCAGCTGCCATGAAAGCTGAGGAAGTCCAGTCGCCTGAGCATATACGTTCCTCTCCCTCGAGCGTGATGACCTACCTCTCTGCCCCGAGCCGCCATCACCACCTGCACCGCCACTGCTGCTGGCGCCGGCCCCAGCCAGGACCGCACCAGTCACTACCCGGCCTTCTACCCCGCTCTGGAAGTCCAACCGTTGAACCCGAGGACCCACTGAACCCAGATCCACTAGCGTGCGCCCAAGATCGACCGGCGCACGCCGCTCGCGGTCGCCACCTACCTCCTCTGCATGGCCGTCGCCGCCCTTCTCAACCCCAGAAACCTCTGCACCGGCGCTCGACGAAGCCCCCGCGATGGGTTGATCGTCGATTGGAGGTCTATCGGCCTTGCCTTCTGCCACCCTCAACTGATCATCACCGCCGGCGTTACCATTACCTTGCCACCAGAGTCCGCCATGGATGAGCGTGGGTAAGTGAGTTTGAGAGGAAAAGAGGAATGAGAGTGAGATTGGAGAGTTTTGTGAAGGTTTCAGAGACTTGGAGAAGTTTTCGAAGCCCAGAATGGCGGTTTCAGTCGTCGAGTAGAAGTTTAAAAGACGAGAAACATTATGTGGGCTGGATCTGGGCCGGATTTGGGCTCGGATCTTTCATATTAATGGCGCATGCAGGAAGTTAACTGGCGCACGCCAGTGGTTCTTGGGCCTGAGGCCCAATCTGCATCCCTGGAATAAAATTGTCCCGAGTCGCGGCCCAGGGCCATCAGATTATGTTACTCCTCTCATGGATGATGCCTCCCCAAGCAGAGCTCGTCCAATTTCGAATCAATGGCGGTCTATCCGTCCAAATTCAAATCAACAACGGTCCATCCGTCCAAATTCAAATCAATGGCGGTCTATCCGTCCAAATTCAAATCAACAACGGTCCATCCGTCCAAATTCAAATCAACAACGGTCCATCCGTCCAATTCAAGTCAACGACGGTCCATCCGTCCAAATTCAAATCAACGACGATCCGCTCGTCCAATTCAAATCAACGACGATCCGCTCGTCCAATTCAAATCAACGACGATCCGCTCGTCCAATTCAAATCAACGACGATCCGCTCGTCCAATTCAAATCAACGACGATCCGCTCGTCCAATTCAAATCAACGACGATCCGCTCGTCCAATTCAAATCAACGACGACCCGCTCGTCCAATTCAAATCAACGATGGTCCATCCGCCCAATTCAAGTCAACGACGGTCCATCCGTCCAATTCAAATCAACGACGGTCCATCTGTCCAATTTCAATCAACTTCAAAATCAAGTTATCCCAGACAAGTTCGCCTTTTGTCCGCCTTCAAATCAACGATGGTCTGCCCATCCAGTTTCAAATCTAGCAAAGCGGCTGCAGGTCGTTTCCAACGGATTATTCCCAAGAAGAGTCCATCGATCTCTTATTTCTCCAGCGGGTAGCCACTACTCGTTCCCCAGGAGACTCCGCCATTTCCACAAATCATGCAGCTATCCACGTTGCCCGTATGATTCTCAGCAAGCGACGATCTATCCGTCCACTCAATCAACCAGGTTCTTTAAGATTACGCATCTTTCATTGGCTCGTATGTCTGTTCTGAATAGCCTCGAAAGGGTGTCTGAAACCTTTGACATTACTTGTACCAAAGCGATGGTATCCCAAGTGCTGTCAAAGGGGGGCTACTGTAGACACCCTATTCTGGGCTGTCTGGGCATGTACGGTCTTTTGATTCCCCTATGATGATTAAGGTCGAGAACAGTCCGGGATTGTTGGTGCGTTTGAGCTTCGAGCTTTCCTAACTCTTTTAACCATTGTCGAACCTGTTTTAAACCCCTCGGGCTAGAACCAAATGGCCTCAGCACAACCCTGCTTCGGCACGCCAGTTATCGACTGACGCACGCTGGTTCCTTGCCACGTGTCAGTCATCGGGCATCCAAGCACACCACACTGGCGCACGCCACTCCTGACTGGCGCGCGCCACTTCTTTCCAGTCAAATCACCCTTTTTGGGACCACTTGCCCGAGACTTTTGAGCCACCCTGACGTGAGCTACAGCTCCCCTGATGATTGTTTCGTCCAGAACTGTCTCCCCCTCTCTCCTACACCTTCCATCAAGGCAAGTCTCATGCATTTAATGCATGGAGGCTCCCTCCTCTCTTGCCACCCCAAACAGGCCTTAAGGCCAGGCTGATCAGCCCTCCATCTCAGTCTATAAATACTCCCTTGCATTTATTTGCAAAGGGTTCAAGAACATCAATGCTCTAGCTCTCTCTCTCTCTAGTTTTTCTTGTTTCCTCCTTCCATACATTGAAAGAGTAAGCAAGTAACACACCACTCCACTGATCAGCAGTACCCCTTTCTCATCCATTGTCCATCCATCAAACCACAAGCTCAAGCTCAAAGCCACCTTTCATCCTATTCCCAAAGGTATATCACCTTTTATTCCGGAAACTGTTTCGACCCCTGAGGAGCCACAGCCACACCCCCACAATACCATGCACTGGGCTCAGCGCTAACAAATAAGCAATGTTGTAGGAAGATCAGAGGCGTGCGCCGGTCCTCTACATGCGTCGCCACTTATGGTCGCATGATAGGGTGGTGTGGGGATCACTGATCGTCCTCATTTTAATTCCTTTTCTTCTGATCACCCTGAAGCATGCTAAAACCAACTTATTGCTTTCCATACTTTAGAACCTGTGTAGCTTGCTATCTGCTATAGCTGTGTAGTAGGGCCCCTTCCATCTGGTCCTGTTCCAGAGCCCAAATGAAGCAAAGCCAAACCTGGACAAAGGAAACAAGTGGCGCCACGGTTTTCCACGACTGCGTCGCGCCATGATTCCAAAGCTCCGATGGCGGCCTCTTGCCTCTTGATTTAGTATGGGCCTCTGTTTGATCCCCACTCTGTTTATGGGGTTTCGATCATAATTCTTGTTTGATTTGTTCTTTGTACCACATGCTTGTATATATGCTTTGCTATATCAAGCTGCGTAGTTTGTCCTGGTATGCACTTGGTCCATTCCGTGAGCCCGAGAGGGTTAAAGAGCGAGAATCGTGAGTTTGAGCTCACCGCAAAGGCGCCAGATTATGGGTGGCGTCTTGATTGTCTTAGCATCTGGCATGCACCGTCAAATCGATTGCATGCTTGATACTACTTTGCGCACGACGACCCAGGACAGCGCACTTCAGTTTGTTTAAAACACTCACAGAAGTGCTTGTTCTCAATCTATTATACATTGCTCATAATCCATACATTACATTTTGCCATATAAATACAACTTGTTATTTGTTAATCCCCATTAACTGTTCCCCGCCTGTGGGCAGCATGCCCTGGAATTTCCGGATTCCAAAGCGAGCCTCCGGGAATTTCGTTTCCCGGAGCAAGGGCCCGATACGAGGAAGTTATTGCCATTTACTCTCAAGGACAAAACGAAGCAGGTTTGAAGGTCCGTCACCCAAGGAACCGTATTTGCACCTCCCGCGCTATTTGATTTGAAAAAGTGAAGGAACCGATCCGTCATAACCATATCTGGGTTCAGGAGCCAGGTTACGAGAGGGAAAGGGTTTTTAAGGCACCCCTCTCGCCCAATCCGGAGATCGGTCTCTATTTAGGCATTTTGTGAAAATATTGTGATTCTTCCTCTTCTTTAATCATTTTTAGCCAGTTAGGGCGGGGAAACAGTTAATCGGGGATTAAAAACTGTAACACTTTGCAAGATGTGATGTGAATATGGCATGAATGGATGGAATACTATGAAAATGGGATAAAACTTAACCCCTGATCAGAAATAAACCAAGCTGCTCATGGAATGAGTGTATCACACATAACAGCCACCTTTACATGCATGGATCTACGCGCATGCAAAGAGGACCGTCGCGCGATACACTTACTCCCTCGCGAGAGTTCATACCTCACCACAAGTTGAATTTTATCCCCTTCAGGCTCTGGAAGGACCAGGCACACCCAAGAGGCAAACCAAGCGGTTTATATGGACAGTAAGTAAATGATTACTATAAATTATTACAAAACGAGCCAAATTAATTGAAATGCAACCCCTAAGCGGTGGGGTATCAAAGCGAGGGCAAAGGTCGTTCGCTCATGCAAGGGCAATCAACGGAATCAAGAGGTCCTCGCGAGGCAGGTGAATCTCTCGTGAGTGTCCTGATGGACTTCCGAGGAATTGCTTTGCATAATGCAGGCTCGTACATGTCGGTAGATAACCCGAGAGCATTCCAACAAAGTAAATAAGTAATAAGAGTCTAGTCTATTTGTTTTAACATGCAAAAACAGTGATCTAAAAGGCTTACAAAGTTGAAAATAAATAACAACATGAAAAACAAGAAAACCCGGCATCCCCAGGCCCCACGAGGGGCTGTCAAGCGAGGCGGTGGGTATCGTCAGCCTGGCGTATGTGAGTCAACTCGCGGTATGCTTGAGCCAATTTCTTGTATCTCTGCTGACTTTAGACCAGAACCGGTATTGATTACCAATCTTGGCCTTGACAGCCCCCCTCAGGACAAAACAATAAGCAGTAAAGGTGTTTATACCTTTACTTGGAAGGTTTTGGAAAGGTTTGAACAATTCGAGAAGATTGTGATGGAAAATGGAGTGAAGAAAGGTATAGGATATGAGCTAGAGTTGAGAGCCTTTGTGCTTGCAAGGATTCTCAATCTCCCAAACTTTCCAAGTTGGTGAATTTTTGTGACTTAGTCCTTGTAAAGAAAGAACAAGGGGGATATTTATAGGGGAAGCCAAGGGCCAAAGGTGGTGGCAAACACCCCCTTAAGACCAAACTTGGTGACTAAGCTTGGTGAAAAGGTGATGGGAAGGGTTGTGTGAGGTGTGTTCCCGAGGCACACTTGTCACGATTACCACTGTGGAAAAAGCGAGGGTTAAGCGACCTGGCCCCAGCAAGCGACCAAGTGGTGGCAAAAGTGAAAGAGGCGACTAGGACCATCGCGGCGGTGAGACTCGTCGCGAGTGTTCCACTGTCGCGCGTGGGTCAGCAGTCAAATGTTTGACTTTGACCACACCTGAACAAAAGAGGACACTCGGCAGCGAGGAGTGACTTCACGCCAGCAGTGGCGGCACCCGAGTTGACTATTTTTATTTTCTTTTTTAAAAGGGTTAAAGGGTTCAAAAAAGGGGGGGTCCCGCACTCTGAGCTCAAACCTTGCCATCCTTAAGACGCTTTTCGATCCGGTTCATCATCGGAGAACAAGAAACCGTAAAGCGATCGGGAGATTCAGATTGGGGTGTCTACGGTAGTCCCCCTTTGACGGCACGCGGAGCACCATTGGCGAATGCGGGTAGCGTCGAGGTTTCTAGACACCCACCAAATCCACCCAAAAGCCGATTTATTGAAAAAGCGTCGCGAGTATGTAAAAATACCGTGCACGGAAGATAGATTTGACCAGGATAGATCGTCGTTGATTGAATGTGGACGGATAGATCATCGCTGATTTGAAAGTGGGCGGATAGATCGTCGTTGATTTGAATGTGGGCGGATAGATCGTCATGCGGATTGAAGTTGGGCCGGATAGATCGTCGATTGTGATTAGATAAATCGTTGATTTGAATGTGGACGGATAGATCGTCGCGGATTTAGAGTTGGGCGGATAGATCGTCAGCGGATTGAATGTGGGCCGGAGTAGATAAATCGGCCGATTTGTAGTTGGACGGATAGATAAATCGGCTGATTTGAAATTAGACGGATAGATCGTCGGCCCGGATTTGAATAATGACCGGATAGATCGTCATGATTCGAATGTGGGCGGATAGATATCGTCGCTGATTTAAGTTAGACGGATAGATAAATCGCTGATTTGAAATTGACCGATAGATCGTCATTGATTTGAATGTGGACGGATAGTCGTTGATTCGAATGTGGACGGATAGATCGTCATTGATTTAGAGTTGAGACGGATAGACCGTTGATTTGAAATTGGCCGGATAGATCGTCGCTGATTTGAATGTAGACGGATAGATCGTCAGCGGATTCGAATGTGGCGGATAGATCATCGCTGATTTAGAGTTGGACGGATAGATCGTGTGATTTGAAATTAGACGGATAGATCGTCAGATTTGAACACCTGAGAGTGTAGGCGGACCACAGCTGGGGATATAAGCGCTCTAGTTTGCGAGAATTTAATCCAATATGATCCTAAGAAGAATTTAGAACCATAATTAAAACCTTGTATCGAAAATAATCGAATTGGGTCTGCCTGCTGGGGAAATGGGCCTGAAGCCCAAAAGGAGTCTCGCGCGAGGCAATCAGACCCTCGCGCGATGGTCTGTTTTCTGGATCTGAATTTTAACTGGCCCTAACCCGGCCCATGCCCGTTCTACACCTTTAAACGTCCGCGGGACGTTTCAGAATACAGTTCTCAGACGGTTTTGAAACTCCAAGTTCCTCCCAACTCTCGAATCTTCTCAAACTCAAACTAAAACCCTTGATTTCGTCTCAAGATCGACCAAATCACACACACATTCGAGCCCCCATGGCAGACCACGGTGATGGTGGCGGTAGTGGAGAAGTTGTTGATTGTTCCGAGGATCGAGGTGGGATGATGGTTGCAGAAACGGGAGATGAAACGGTGGTAGAGACCATCGGGGCTACTAGTGCAACGGCGGAGAGCGGCGGCGATGGTATTCAAGAGCAACAGCAGGAGACTGCTGGTGACGAGGTGCCTCGCGCGGCAGAGTCAGAGGCTCGCCGAGGGACCAGGTTGGGGCCGTGGGGTCCAGCCGTGCACCAAAGGTCTTGGGTATGGTGGCCGAGGGCCCACCCGTGGTTGACAGGAGTTCTGGTGGAGCAGAGGGCAGTGGAGCCGTTGGTGAGAACCCCGAGTCGAACGAATCCCCGCCGAGGGACTCGGCGAAGGGTAAAGGTGTTGTTATTGAAAGGAGCAAGTCGAGAGAGTGCAGATTGAAGAGGTGCAGACCGTAGAGGCTGATCCTGTTGAGATTCGGGAGGAGGATATTGCATTTAGGCCACCGGCGGGTGCGGCCACATCATCCCGGCATGTGCCCGTCACTTACGATGATATTGCCGAGCACACGCCCGACGAGATATTGGCGAGAGTCCTGGAACAGCACCCCGAGATCGGGGAATATATCTTGAAAGCCAAGGAGGACCGGGCCAAGGCGGTTGAGGCAGCCGAGGCAGCGGCGAGGGCCGAGAGGGAGGCTGAGGGAGAGAGAGCCGGGTCAGAGGGATTGGCAGCCGATGTAGAGGCTGAGGAGGCAGAGGCCGAGGAGGCTCTAGGGCCGAGGGTGAGTGCAGTGGCTGAGGCGGGTGCCCTGGAGCGTTCTGAGTTTTCAGAGGAGACTTACACGCCTCCACGATCACACCTGTTTGTGCCGCTAGGCTTTGCGGGGTACAGACCGCCACAGCAGACCGACTACGACCCGGAGCTTGTGCTGAGGGATCCTGGGGTGCACATTGCGAACACCTGGGCCGAGGTATAACTCTTGACCAACCCCCTTTTGTACTTCAACTTGATACTTGCATGCTTTGAAATAATGATATAATTTTATGCCCTGAATGCCATGCATGCGATAACTTGAACCAACCATCTGTTGTAGACTGAATGCAAACATGCTGGGACAAGAGAAAGCCCGTAAAACATGCCATGCATATGATAACTTCCACTAATAAACCCATTACCAAGCTGCACCATGAACACATCGTGTCAAAAACATAACTTGAACCAACCATCTGATGACAGCCCGTGTAGACGTCAAAATGTACTGACATAGCCCTTATAGCACACACCATGCACGCAAGAACCCGAATTAAACAACGGTTGAAAATGGCACGGAGTTCAAAGCCTTCAATGATGTAGCTCTAGGATTGTAACCCCTACATGCTGTTACTTGAACGAAAATTTGGATCAAAAACCTAGACCGCCCATCCGTGGTCACACCGACACATTGATTACCTAGGACTTGAAAATGAAAGCACTGCATGCTGACATCATCCTCTGCTGCTTGTCTACCATGTGTGGCTAAGCTGTCGCATTGATTACCTAGAACTTGAAAACGAAAGCTCTGCATGCTAACATTATGTTCTGCGACTTGTTTTTGATGAGGATAGTGGCCAGCTTGAGAGGGCATGGCGGTGCGGCAAGCTCACTGGAGCTATACAGGGGACTGCCCGAGTAGGTGCAGGAGTTGGTGGATGCAGCAGGTCTTGTTAGTTCATACAGACCCTGACGGTACCAGTTAGAAACGATCATCCTGTTCTTGTTGCGCTAGCTGAGAGATGGAGGGATACATCCAATACCTTCCACCTGCCTCTGGGAGAGATGACAGTGACACCATCAGACTTTGCCGCGATTACAGGTTTGAGGGTCGGGGGAGAGCCCATCCCCTTTGACTCAGGGATACATGCCGATCCAGCGGCTCTGGAGTGGTTCTTGGGGATGGTGCCCCAGGTTGAGAGAGGAGCGGCGAGATATGCTCAATTCGTACAGTATTTAAAGAAGAAGAAGCCGACCAATGAGCATGAGGAAGCACAGATGGCCCGGGCATACTTGTTGTACATGTTTGGAGCTTCGCTATATCCAGGCGGTGCATCTATCGTACCTGCCGGCGCTGAGGGATTTGAGGACAGCCTCCCGATTTGATTGGGGTGGAGCAGCGCTCGGCACCGCCTACCTTTTCTTTGGTGACTCCTCGAGGACCGGGCAGAGCACAGACGGCTACTGGCGTGTCTGGGAGGTATGATTTCACTTATTGCAACATAATTTCTATTGTACCACTTGATTGCATAGATTGTTTATTAGCTTTAACTGCAAAACTGTACAATTCGTGACTGACATACTTCAATGTTTGATAACACTGCAGCTTTGGGCATACAAGGTTCTGAGGATGTACCCCCCGGAGTGCAAGCATCCTGACCTGAGCACCCTCCCGCGAGCACTGATATGGAGCAAGGAGCACAGGGGCACCAAAGAAGGGAGGGGCAGCCTTAATGCCTACAGGCTGTATTTGGACGAGCTGAGGGCTTCGCAGGTATAACATAAGAACCCGAATAAACGATCATGCATGCTTTCCATGGTTTTAATCTTTGTCGATCAATTGTACATCCTGCCTGTTTGTCATGTTATGCAGGTTGAGTGGAATCCTTGGAGGACAAGCGGGCGGGCCAGGAGTTCTTAGCGCGAAGCGTAGCAGTCCACGGCGGCCAGTGCTATTGAGTCGACCTTTGGTTGGCGGTGGTATTTAGGGGATCGAGTGGTTCGCCAATCACTCGGTTACCCTGAATTAGTGCCAGGGCCACTCCCAACACGAGCTTCACACACAGGAGACTATACGTTGGCTGAGTTGGAGAGGTACACGAGACCAGGTACTGAGCTGACCGCCACCTGCGTTCGACGATGGACTACGCGGCTTACCAAGAGAGACCGCTTAGCGGGGCCACTTGGTGTCGAGCCAGCGAGCTCCAGGAAGCGAGCACGCCCGGTGGTGCCGATAGAAGGGCCCTTCTTGAGGTACGAGAGAGGAGGAGAAACGCCGTGAGGCGTAGGGAGAGCGAGCCGATGGTTGGTGGAGTTGCCGGAGTTGCTTTGGAAAGTGGATGTTGTGGACCATCAGGGGAACACAGCTGAGGTGGAGCTTGTGCCTGCACTTAGAGAGCCTGCGGCCGTGACTGTACAGGTAAACTAACTTCCATTTGCATAACTTCAAAACCCTTGAACTGTATCTAGAATATCTGATGATTGCAAAACATCCACAGGTGCCTGCTGAGTGGGTGAACGAAGCCCTACGTCGCATGCTTGCATTGGAGAACTTGGTGAGGAGAGCAGCTCAAGGCATGCCATTGCAGTTGCGTTATCCAGCACCCGCAGCTCAGCCAGCTCAGGCGGCGGCGTCCCGAAGGACTCAGGTATACAAAACGATACACTTCCTTCTTGCTTTCAATACGTACGATACATGCCTGCTTTTGATACATGCATGCTTACTTTGATACCAATACATTGCTGATAGCTTCCAATTGATAGAATGTACCTGTCAATTAAACATTTGATAGACAAACATATTGCAAAACGTATACTAATGCAACATATAAACATGCAGGCACAGGGAACGGGCGACTTCTAGGAAGAGAGCGCGGTCGCCTCCGCAGCAGGCGCGGGACTACCACACGGCCGGTCGTCACACGACGACAGACTAGGAGTTCGCGACCCTCTTGCTGCAAGCAGAGGCGACCAAGAAGCTGCGTGGCGCCTTATTTGAGGCGGTATCGCATTGAGATCACGAGAGGTGCAGGGCCGAAGGAGCAGTTCGAAGCGGTTGGTTGTGCCTGATCCTGTTGAGGATGAGGAGGAAGGAGAGCGAGGAGAGCAAGAGCGGCTAGCGTAGCGACACACCGTCGGCGATCCCAGCCACTTGCGAGAATCCGACGAGCTTCTTGCCGATGAAGATGACAAAGTGATGATGACAATGGTGGTGATGATGTTGAGGAGGACTTGAGAGATACCGACTGGCTCGGACGGGATGAGGATGACTGAGGAGCCTCTTTACTTTCTATGACTTGCATTTGATTTCGGGCCTGCGCGCCCAAGTAGTTTAGATAAAAGGCCAATGCGCCTTAGATACACTGATACTTGTTCTTAGGAGGCCTGCGCGCCTGTGATAGTGGGCGAGTGTGCCCGAGCATACTTTTGATGGTTTTGTTTTGGGACGGAGCGCCACAGATATAGTACTTTCCTTTGGTTTGGTTTGATATAGCACAGTTTAGTTATAAAATTTGCATTTTATGGTTTATTTCACTCTTATATGCATTAAAGAGGTAAAACGCCAACCACTAATACCAAACTTGCATTGATAACATACTAAGACCAACTGCAGACGCACACGCATGTATAAATAGAGACTAGCTCAAAAGAAAATGGAAAATGTAACCCAGGATACGACCAGGATACGAGGATACGGCCAATTAATGAATCTTTGGGTATTAAACGACCAAAATTTGCAATACTTGACTTTGATTGAAACCAACACTTCCGTAAGGTCAAGCACGCATAACGTGACTTGCACGAGTTGACGGAATCAAGAAATACATCCCGAGGCGAGAAATGTGTCAAAAAGTGTCCCAAGACACAAAAAGGGACACGAGACAGCGAAACAAGACTCAATTATGTCCCAGACTGAAACCGACACCTCCATACAGTCACATACGCTCCATATGACCTGTGCGGCATGAGAGAACTTGGTAAAATCCTTTGGAACAAATTTCGAACCTCCAAAACCTCGATTTTAGCTTGAAACGGGCCGCCGAGGGTCAAAAATCTTCGTTAAGCGTGAATTTCCGTAACCGATGCCCGGGTACAGTCACATATGCCCATTAAGACTTGTAAGAACCATAAAAAGTGCCAAAATACCCCTGGAACCCAAAATGACCAAGCCAAACCAGTAGCTGCTGCAAGCTGTCAAAATCTGAGAAAGGACCTCGCGAGTAAGTGGAACACTCGCGCAAGTAATATCTGTCGCGCGAGAGAGTGCCATGCGCGAGGAATATGTGTCGCGGGGAGAGTGAGACTCTCGCGCGAGAGTCAACCCCTGTTAGGCTGGCTTTGTTTGACTGGAATAAACTTCTGAAGACACCAGGAGATGCTAGGGGGGCCCTCCAACGGTCTGCACACAATAATTAACATAATTGGGGAGCCCTTCATTTGCCAAGTGTAAAGTATTCAAAACCTTTTAACTTCTTCCTTCAACACAAATGAATAAGGAACCGACACTTCCAACCAAAAACCCCATAAATGGAACCCATTGATAGTTGTGTAGAACATCATCGGTTATCTGAAATGGAGAGTCCACTTGCTGCAATGCTTGATCCTTGGTTGGCAAGAACCGAAACCTATGAATGGGTGAGTCCTCGGACTCGAGGGCTGGCTTCGATCAGAGATCTTCGATACGTGGGGCCACGCCCCGAGCTCCTCGAAGCTGCTATGAACCACTGGGATCCAGTCATGCACGTCTTCCGTAATTATGACGACGAAATGTGCCCAACAGTGGAAGAGTTCCAAGCCTACCTACCCGACTTTGCAAATCCCAATGTCCTCGCCGTTCCACCGGTGCAGGAGAACATGAGCCATTTACTGATGATTAAACTGAACATTTCCGGGGGGCTGGCGGCCAGCATTATCCATGATGATGAATTGGACATTGCGCGCTTGATTGAGTTGTACGGGCCTGGCGGCATTCTGACGGATCACGTTGAAGAGGCTCACAAACGTTTTGCCTTTTCGATTTGCGTGCTGGCGGCTTACGCACTGGTTCCTGCTAGCGGAAGGGTAAGTCCCAGCGTGGTGAGCATGGCCTCACAAATGGGAGCCCGAAAAAACATTATTCCGACGGTCCTGGCCGAGACACTGATGGGCTTGGATCTGTTCAAAAGCGGACAGAGCAATGTCTTCAGTGGCAGCCCACGGTTGCTCCAGGTAAATACTCACTCAACTCACCTTTTTCCGGTTTTCGCACTTTCGCATTTTACCTCGACACTCGGTTAAGGATCATTCTAGGACCTTACTTGTCTTTTCGCTCTGGCTTTATCTAGCTCCTTACTCGTCTTTTCGCTCACAGGTGTGGCTTTCTGACAAAATGGGATTACTTGAAGCTCCACAAGCGGGTTGGGAACATTTCCCGAGGCGATTGCTCGAACGGCCCCTGCTGTATCCTGAACAGGACGTAACAGGATGGAGTATGATCTTGCACGACATGCAATCTGATGATTTTGTCTGGAGATGTCCATGGCTGATCATGCCCGAAATGGCCGTCAATACAACAGGCCTTGAAAGGGTGATAATCGCTGGCTTGACGAGCTTCACCTTCTATATCCCGGGTCGCATCCTACGCCAACTAGGCATAAGCCAAGGGCTGCACCAAGCCGGAATCGAGGAATTCCACTTGCCTGACTTCAATGTGCTCTCACTGCGCGAGTATCGAAGGCTTTGGAGACAGGGGGTGCTTGAAGGCCCTAGCCCAGATTTCGTATATTGGCTAGATGGCCGTTATGTGGCATGGCTTCGTGCCGAAATCCAAGCAAGGCCCGGGGGATATTACTGAACGCAAAAGGATTCCGCCTGTAATTGAGAATAAGTTCGAGAGTCGTTGGGCCACCCAAATAGTTTTCTGTAATTTTGCTTGATTGTCAGAACTGCTGTATGGTGTTGTTTGCTCGGTACGCTGAATAAAATGAATATTTCGAACCCCCGCGTCGAAATACTTGAATTGACCTGCTAGTAAAGCACAAAACCCTAAAAGCCAGCCCAAGATGAAACATGAATGATCACTCCAAATAATCCAGTAGGCTGATTTTGAAACGTGAAAGAAAACAGATCCTCGCGCGAGAGACCCAGTGTGTCGCGCGATGGTGTTGTTTAGCTCAGATGCGATGTTGGACACTTTTCAGAAAGCTGAGGCGTTGTAGGCCCTGTTATCACTGTTTGGGCGTCCAGTACAAGCCTGAGACAGTTCCAAAGCATACGACTTCTCTTGAAAGGACGTATACCCACCTCCAGAGATATTTTCTTTTGAATAAGGGAAATATCCTACCATTCTTGGGTTATAAAAGCTTAAACCTCCATGAACATAAGGCATTTGTCTCCAGGCTGAAACTCCAGACAATATTTAAGAAATGGCAAACCACCTCCCTACCTTAATTGGCCCGTGGCTTGAAGCATTCGTTGCAGGCAACTAACATTTCGAACCCACAGGTTGGCCGCGTTCCATTACCTCCGAAGCGTAAGACTGCGTCCTGAAATCCTATGGGCGGCAGTGCGGTTCTGGGACCCAGATGTCCACGTATTCCGATTTGGCAATGACGAACTATGTCCAACAGTGGAGGAATTTCACGCATATCTCCAAGGATTTGCGTCCAACGTGATTATTGTACCTCCTTACAGAGAGAGCATGTCCAAACTCTTGAAATCCGCACTGAAGATCTCAAAAGGCGCAGCAGAGGGCCTGCTAAGTGGAGGGCAGATAAATATAATGCGCCTGATGGAGTGGTATGGCCCTGAAGGTGACCTAACGGATGCCACTGTGCAGGCCAGGCGCCGGTTTGCTCTAACAATCTGTGTGCTGGCTGCATATCTGCTGGTGCCTGCCGATGGCCGAGTTAATCCGTCATTGGTTCACGTGGCCACTCAGCTAGGTGTCCGGAAGAACATTATGCCTATGGTTCTGGCGGAGACACTCATGGGTTTGGATTTGGTAGCTACCGGCCAGACGGAGACGTTCGGCGACATCCACTGTTGCTCCAGGTAAATACTCACTCGACTCACCTTTTTGGCTTTCACACATTCCTGCTTTTACCTCAACACTCGGCTAAGGCAAATATCGGACTTTCTGACTTTTTTTCGCTCAAGTTTTATATAGCTCCTTACTTGTCTTTTCACTCATGCAGCTGTGGTTATCAGACAAGCTGGGATTGGTTGAAGCTCCAGAGGCAAATTGGCCGCACTTGCCCGGTCGAATGCACCAACGAGGGATGCTATACCCAGAAATGTCCACAGAGGACTGGTATGCATTCATGAACAACTTGTCACCACAGGAAATAGTTTGGAGGCACAGGGTGCTAAACATTCCAGACATGGCTCTACACTCGGCAGGTTATGAAAGAATGGTGATTGCTGGGCTGTCCAACTTCACCTTCTACATTCCAGGCCGTATCGTTCGGCAGCTAGGGATGAGCCAGGGGTTACACCGAGCTGGGGTGGAAGCCTTCCATACTCCTGCATTCACTGTCCAAAACCTGAACGGATATGCACACAATTGGGGCCTGAGACAACTTGGAGGAGCGGATCCTGATTTCACACCATCACCTGCGTCCTACAAAGCATGGCTGCTGAAAGAAGTTGCAAGAAGACAAAATGCAGACTCTCCTGACCGAAACCTACATGATCTAAAATAAACCGTGAGCCTGTCAACTCCAGCATGTATTCTGTTTTTATGCTTAAATGTTTTTAAGGTTTGCTTTCGGCCATGTAATAGAGATAATAGTTTGAATAAAAGTGAAAAGTCAAGAATTTTCCCCTTTTGGTCCAAGTATTGAACACCAAGCCGGTCTTGTATGTCAGCATGTATACTGGAACAAGAAACCGTGGGTCGAGTTGATTGATTGTGACCGAATCTCACGGAGAGATTGCCTACGATCCCTTTTCAAGGAATCAGGTCAAAGCGTAGTTCAGGCTAGGGTTCACTCGATGTGTTTATCTCTCCTTTTACGCTCTAAATTTTGCCTAGAAGCGCCCTTTCGGGTTTTCAGCCTAGCGAGCTTTTGATATTTGCCTATTTATTTTTGCCTAGACTGCGTTCACAGATTTTGACCTAGCAGGCTTGCTTTAATTTTTGCCTGGACCGCCCACCCTTGTGGTTTCGGCCCAGCGAGCTTCTCGGGGATAATGGCAACTTGAGTTGATCCCGGGTTGACGAGGTGTTGAACTTGTTCTTGTCGGATCAATGAGTTGGTGCTCCACCGAAGGATGGTTTTGATGATGTAAGGTCTGAGCGTTTTGGTCGGAACTTCCCGCGGAGATCAAAGATGGGAGCCACGGATTTTCTTGGTAACCATGTCACCCTCGAGCAAGTCACGAGACTTGACTTTCTTGTTGAACACCCGAGCAATTCTTCGCTGATACCCCTGAACATGATACAAGGCACGGAACCTCCTCTCGTCAAAGAGCATGAGTTCAACAAACCTCCTGCTGAGCCACTCAGACTCCGTGAGTTCACATTCTGTCATGATCCTCAAAGATGGCACCTCCAGTTCGATAGGGAGTACTGCTTCCATCCCATAGACCAGGGAGTAAGTGTTGCCCGGTTGATGTTCGAATTGACGTCCGATACCCCCAAAGCTAGAGGCAGTTGCTCGTGCAGTCCCTGGCGGACTCTGCCGAACTTCTTGATGATTGTTTGATGTTCTTATTGGTACTTCCATTGCCCCATTAATTGCAGGCGATAGGTCGTAGAATGGTGGATCTGGATTTTGAATTCATCAAAAAGCTCCAAAACCCTGCCTTTGAAGTGAACCCCATTATCCGATACAAAGGCCTGAGGAACACCATATCGATAGATAATGTTTTTCCTGATGAATTGAGCAACCTGAACTGCAGTCAGAGTTTTGTAGGATTCAGCCTCAACCCACTTGGTAAAGTAATCGATTGCCACCAAAATGAATCGATGACCATTGGAAGGGACGGCTTGATCATGCCGATAACATCAATGCCCAAGACAGAGAAAGGCCAAGGCGAGTCATACCAAACAGTTTAGAAGGAGGGACATGCATAAGATTGGCGTGAATCGACACCTATGACGATGGCGGACATAATCCACACCTTTGTGATTCCATAGTCGACCCGATAATAACCTTGTGAAGGCGATTTTCTGGCAAGCATGACTACTCATGTGAGGACCGCTTGATTCCTTCATGAATCTCTTCCATTATTGTAGTGGCTTCGGCCCCATTGACACAGAGCTTTGTGCATTCCGACAATGAGATCTCTGTAAAGCTTTCCTCCACAGATGATGTAATGAGCAGCCATCCTCCGTAGCGCGAGTATCTTTTTTAGAGGCTTCAACCGGATATTCACCCCTTCAAAATTCCATATGTCGTGATACCAAGGCAGACCATCATTGAGATCATCAATGGTGCTAATATGTTGATAGCAAAGGCGATCCATTTGTTCGAATTAGAATAGATGAATGACTTGACGCAATGGAAGATTCAACCATGGGAGGGCCAAGCGTTGCCAAGGCACTAAACAGCAAATTGATTTTTCAGACGAGAAATATGAGTAAAGAAAGGTCACCTTGTTGAAGCGAGGAATAAGATCTTTAAATCTTGATGGTAAAGAGCTTGACCTTTCCTCGAACTTTCCGAGTCCCGTTGGCGAGATACAGCCAGTTGGAATCGCCAATGACCTCGAGTTTTCAACACCGAGTGTTAAAACAGCCTCCATGCCGACAATCATGCCAGGCCTGCATATTACGGCTTGGTTATTCGTGACATCAAAATTGAGTTTGAGCAGCTAGAGGAATATGAGAACCGTCGGGCGTTATCAACAAAACCCCGATTCCGAATCCTTTCTGATTGGCTGCCCCATCAAAGTAGAGAGTCCATACATTGTCAACTACTGTTAGCACCTCTTCGTCCGGAAACGTAAAGTCTGAGTCCTCCGGCCCATCGACAGGATGATCAGCTAAGAATTCTGCCACCGCACGGCCTTTGACAGACTTCCTGGTGACGTACTCAAGATCAAACTCGGTACTAGCATGAGGTAACCAAGCGTGCTTTAACTTACCGGTAAGTGCTGGCTTCTCTAATAGATACTTGAGAGGATCCATTCGAGAAATCCAACTTCCTTTGGGTAAGCCCGACATGTAGTGTCTCAACTTTTGGAAGCCCAAACAAGAGCCCAACACGTCTTCTCCAGCGCAGTGTAGCATTCTTCGCACTCAACCATCTTCTTACTTAAGTAGTAAATGGCCTTCTCGACTCCCTTATCTCCTTCTTGAGCTAGCAAGCACCCCAGAGAAGACGGGTTGACAGACAAGTAAAGTATCAAGGGCTTCCCGGATACCGGCGGCATCATAACCGGAGGATTTTGAAGAATAGTTACGAGATGGAAGTAAAAGCGCTTGACACACATGCGTCCGACCATACAAAGAATTATCCTTCTTGAGTAAAGGCCGAAACCATCGGCTCGCCAAGTTAAAGTCCCAACTTAGCGATCTGAATCCTGGCGATGGCTGAACCTTTCCCGAAAGCTCATTACTCCGCACCTTTAGGATACGGTGGCTTCATACTTTCAAGCGCGCCTTGATCTTTGATGGGTCAAAACCTCTATCCCGCGGGAAGTGATCATGCAACCGAGCATCTTGCCAGTGGTGACTCCGAAAGTGCATTTCTACCAGGAGTTAGGGCGCGCGCTCTGGAACTTCTGGAGCCTCTCAAAGAACTTCCTTAGCACACGGGAATGTGTCCCTCTCGGGTTTTGATTTGGCGATCATGTCATCGACGTAGACCTCGACTTCTTTGTGAATCATGTCATGCAAAATGGTTGTAACAGCCCGCTGATAAGTAGGTCGACGTCTCTTGACCCGAAAAGGCATGACCAGGTAGCTTGATAAGTCCCCACGCTCCCGGTGATGAGCGTTGTCTTCCACGGTCCTCCGAGGTGCCATAAGGATTTGAATTTATAGCACTGAAAAACCATCCATGAGCGAAAGCAAAGCATGTCCCGCGTGTTGTCCACAAGCACATCGATGTGTGGCAAGGAAAGTCATCTTTGAAGACTTGCTTTGTTTAAGTCCACTGAAATGGAAACCTGAGACTTCGTATACGCGCCCGTTCATTCTTAGAGAGCGGCCTTGAGCGATGTTGGCCACCCAAGTGGGGATATTGAGAAACCATGAGGAACCCGGCGTCGCAGCCGTGACCTCATCGCTTGATCTTAGACCCAATCTGGTCTCGTCACGAATTCACGAGCTTACCGTTTCCACGAGTTTTAGCATCCGGTAACAAAGGGATCCGATGCTCCAACTATCTCGGGATCGATGCAGCATGTCTCAGTGATGAGACCATGCAAGAAGACATCCTTGTACTCGGTGGCTGACTCTTTGAAATCACGATGCTCCTCTGGCGAAAGCGTGAGCCCACTTGAACCAATCGGGGATCATTCTCGTCTTTCAAGTTTATAGAAACTATTTCACTCTTTTAATAGGCTGAGCATGCCTTTCATCTTCCCTCTCGATGAGGACACGGATTTCCTTGGGAATATCCCCATCGAAATCTATCCGCTTCGTAAATCGATAAAATTGAAAAACCACGGTTTATATAAAGATCCATGCAAGTACTTTCGAGAAGATGCCTGCATTCATTTTGAAAGACCCAGCGAATTCGCCAAGTATCAAGAGAATCAAACTCGAAATCAAAAGCTATGACGTGGAGGGCAGAGAGGCTCAAGCTCCGACTCGAGCTGAACTTAGAAGACTCGTTCAGACTCGACTCTGACTCACCACCTTGCAGACGGTTTCGAGACTGGAGAGTGTCATCCATGCAAGTTAGGCGTGGTTTGAAAATGCAATTTTAACACCTACCCGCTTGGCCCGATGATAAAGCGGTGGGATCCTCGGCGTCGCCAGACGCATGAGCACCAGGCTGTGACATCGAAACTGCCCGGCCAAACCCACAGAGAGAACTCTTTGAAGAATAGCTCTAAGCTCCCCAAATCAAAAGTCCCCAGCCAGTCAGTCTTTACTTTTGGCTGATTAAGCTTCCTCTTGAATTCCAGCTTGGCCGGCTCGTCATCACTCTCAGACCAGGTGTCATCGGCGAAGACCTCAAAACCAGGCAGCAGCTCCCCAGTTTCTGGATTGATGAAAGGCTCATACTGTCTAGTGTAAGCAGCGTTCCCGACTTCACGCACTGAAAGTATTTGTATCGGGATCACCGCATAGAGAGTTCGAGGTTTTCTCGAGTATTTCCTCCTTTTGGCATTTCGGCGGAAGCGAGTACGAGCAAGCGGCCCTCGGAAGAAGGAAAGCGGGGAGGAAGCTCGGAACTCCACGATGGTGGATTCCCAGACCCAGACCAGGGAAGTAAGACATCCGGCGCATGATGTCCATAGCGGCGAGCGATGATGAAAGTCCCCGTCCGCGTTGATTGCCCAAAAATAGAGCCAGATGTGTGTTGAAGAAAACACCTCCAAGATCAGCGTCCTGCTATCACCGTGCATGATTCAGTGGCCTTTGGTGTTCCATATCTTCTTTGAAGCGGGCTGAATTCGAGTCCCCGCGAGATGGTGGCGTACCGAGGCAGCGAGTCGGTATGACTTTTACGGTGAAGGGTGGATCGGAATCCCAGCCATGATATGCTCCCGAGCAGTGGAGTCATGGCCCCTGCGAAACAACGAGGTTGAAGGTTGCAGGTATGTCGACGACATGGAACTCAACATCCATTTCGAAACCCTCGGCCTTCGAGTTTGAGCATCAAGAAGTGCCCTCGACCACCACGGCGAAAGTGCCATACGTATGCAACCAGCGGCCAAATTAGAAGGTGCGAAAGTCTTTTTGGCGATCCAGGACGATAGGCCACTCTCATTGGACAAACATTGATGGCTGAACCGTTGTTGCCAATGAGGACAGTCGGGACCCAAAGTCCGCGACACTTAAGCGTAATGTGCGGAAGGCGAGTTATGATCGGTTCCTTCCACGGGAAGATCGCTTGTCGGTGAAGACCCACGGTGTGCTTAAGCGGTAGGAGGAGAATAAGGAAACCATAGCCTGCAGGTGACATCGATTGAACTTCTAGGCGGGCAAGGGTGTGGCAAAAGCTGCTGGCGATGCTCACGGGAAGAACAAATGGAAGGCCCAGAGAGGAATGTTGCGGCGGAACCCGTTAAAATTTGTCTCCGAATAAGATCCGTTAGCTTATTAACTCAAGCGGTGCAGGAGATACAGGGAAAGCAACGAGGTTCATTCCTTTGATTAGAAGGGTTGGGCGAAGTCCCAACTATGCCAATTAAGCTTGAGGCTGAAAAGACTTCCGTCCACTCGCTTGTAACGTTAGAGCGTTTCCCAGGAAAGAAAGCGCGGCTTGAGGTGCTTGATTCACGTCCCAAAGGTCAGAAGGGACTTCACCCGATTTACGCTTCCGCTTTATCGGTGACCGGTCAAGCTAACGGCGCCTTATCCAACCCTGAGATTAAATCGGCGAAGATCCTTTAATTAGTAGTGAGTCGAAATTTAGATCTTGGACGCTGCGACTTGATCGCTACGTCTAGGTTTGTTGGTGAAAGGAACATCCCGAAGACCACCGCTATCGGCTAGAGAGCGGTGACAATGAGCCAAACCGTTGCCCCAACACGGACATCGACTATCTCATCTACATCCCAAAGATTTGCTGGCGGAACCAGACCTGCAACCATGACGCTGAAGTCTTCTGGAGGAGAGACCAAAGGG
The DNA here is from genome assembly GCA_025413875.1 of Rhododendron molle. Taxonomy (NCBI): domain Eukaryota; kingdom Viridiplantae; phylum Streptophyta; class Magnoliopsida; order Ericales; family Ericaceae; genus Rhododendron; species Rhododendron molle. The sequence goes on along the minus strand of CM046388.1, from coordinate 4,465,405 downwards.
CGTGGTTGATCTTCATCCATGATATTGAGCCACCGAGTTGACAACAGGGTCGGCTACCGAGTCAACAAGCTTGTTGAGGGTAGAAGGGAAGAAACACTCTCCCATTACACGGGTCTCCTCTTGAAGCAGATTATGTCTTCATCAAGGAGTGTATCATTAGTACTTTCGGGAGTAAGTAAATCCTTGGAGAGGCCGAGGAGAAAAGTGGCTGGAACTACATGGCGGGCGCTCCGGAATCCCAAAGTATTCCTTCCTCGGGAATCGAGGCTGAAGTTCTGGAAGAGCATGAACAAGGAGGCATGCATCGAGAGAGGAGTCAAGTGCTTTATTTGTTAAAGTCTTTGGCGATCGTGCATTAGCTTCCCATGCGGGTGGGTGGAATACCTCTTTCCCGGAGTGCTGCCGAAAACCCCGCCCAACTTTCGAGTTGGAACCATTCTTGGATGAGAGGGGCATCATAATCCTCACTATCGGCTATTGCCCAGCCTACAGCCTGCATATCAAGTTCTGGTTCTGGCTCGGGTAAGGTTGGCATCATAGCTCCGAATCGACTTGCAAAGTCCAGCGCAGAACTAGGAGAATCTACACCAAAGATGGGAAGATTACGAGTTGATGTAGGATCAGGTCGGATCCGCGGAAAAGGACCGTCGTGCAAATCACTGATATTGTCGTTGAGGAAATTCAAACCCGCTTGCACCAAACGGGTAGGCGGATTATAGGTTTGCCCTATAAACATGAGTTCGGCATCGGATTCTGCAAGTATGAGCACAACGGGTTTTGGCTGATCGATTAGGATTATATGGTTGGTGGGGTCGAATATAGTGGAGGTAGAGTTGATTTGAGTGGGGATAATGGATATCTTACCAACTGATGTGGGGAACAGCCGTGTGTTTGGGTAAGGAATTGGAAAGGATGTTAGGCTTTGAGAGGTGGTGGAGGCCCGGTGCGAGAAGTTCCTTCGTCTACATAAGGTCCTTTGAATTGCATGCCCGAAGGCAGCGGGAGATGCATGCAAGGTGGCTGGCACCAAATGGTAGGCACCTGATAGAGATTGGCCTTGAAGCGAGCGAAGGTTCTTGAGCAAAGGCATTGCATCCAGGGCTTGAATGCCTGACTTTACCAACTTTTTCCAAAAACTAAGAGGCGAGAGGTGCCTCAATAGCGAGAAGCTCCGTTCTTGTCTGAACCGAGGCCATTACCGTAAGGCGTTGAATAGCCATTGATTTAGGTGACATCGGCGATGTGGTTTGTGGCAGTGTTAGGCGGAGGCGTTGGTACCAGCAGTTCTTTGCATTGGAGTAGGTTCCGTCCCAAGCGAGCATTGGTGTTTCGAGAGGTAAGCACGCAGGCTTTGCCTTTGGGGATTAGAAGATTCCCCTTTTGTCAGAATTTCGCTTTGGAGTGCATCCTCAATGGCCAGAGCGGAATCATAGAAGGTGTCGAAGTTGGCGGATGCGGCGAGAACCAAATGCTTGGCATAGAGTCCGATTGGAGATTCCGAGAGATGATCACGGAGTACGTCTTTCTCATTTGAGGCGATCAATCATGAAAGGCGGACCTTAGCTACCGCCATCGACTTGACAAAATCGACAAAGGACTCCTTTGCACTCCATCTTTAATGGATTCGGCTCTCGGTGTGGTCATCTTCGAGTTGAGGAGTTGCCGCGTGCTGCCGAAATAGCCTTGATCCCAATGTCCTCCCAAGTCCTCCTTTTGGCAATGTCGAGTGGCGAAACCATTGGGGCGAGGGCACGAAGAGTGCGAGAGGAAAGAGGCTGTGACATGGCCATGGGAACGGTAGCGGCAACGACTGACCATTGCGAGCATGGTAACTATAGAGATGGGTTCCGAAGGTCACCGCTTCCATCAAACTTTGCCAAGTCTGGCATTTTAAACTTCTCGGGAAGTTTGGCATTAGGATACAGACAGAGGCGATCTAAGTCAATGCCTCCAGCTTTGACTTTTCCGCTTTGGCAATGGATTCCTCAAATTTGAGCCATCTTAGCCCGCGAAGCGATGATGTCTGGATTTCCAACTGAGGATGTTGCTGCCAGGAGTTACCCGGCAAGTGCACCTGAACAATTTGGGGTTGTCTTTGAGAGTGATGTGCGGCGCCCGAGATTGTTGGGATCTTCCCACCATAACTTCCCGGTGCACATGCGGATGCGTCTTGACCTCGCTTTCCTCCTCGAAGGTGGTGGAGATAAGTGTCGAAGAGTTCGATTCAAGCGGGTGACATTAGCATCAGTTTAGATGGCCCTCTGTTGCATGGCGGTGATGCTAGTCTGAAGGTTCATAAGCATCTGTTCCACATAAGTGGCTGAACCTCGGGGTTTCCGGCCATGTTGGAAGTTTCAGATGTTGAAGAGAGACCAGGTGATGTTGGCTGAATAACTTCTTCCAAGATCGGCGATGAGCTTAACCGTAAAGCGACCAGCGAAGAAGGCGGAGAGTCTTAGTTCTGCAGTGATTGGAGTTTGTAACGACAAACCTTTGACCAGATTCCGTTGCCGAGGCGTTCCCAAGTGGGTTTACCAACTTTCCACGATACTTTCCTTGGCGGTGCAGTCAATGGCTTAAGACTTTGCTTGACAACAAAACAGCAGAAGGCTCAGTAGGGATCCTGCAGCAACTTCAATCTAAATAAAAGACCAAGGTATGCGACCGAGCGTCGTTGGTGTAGCCAAGCCTGAACTCCCTAAGACCGGAAAAATAAGTGCATCTTTGGTACATTTGGGGTTTGAGGCGCCAAAACCCTCAATTCTTTTCGAGAGGTGTGTCCTTGTTTGGGCCAATATAAGACTAAAGGATACAAAAGAACCCTAGACCTTCAGCCATCCCACTAACTGGGGTTTCAACTTTGTAGTTGGAACAACTTCCGATGTGCATGTCCACGATGCCATAACCGGGAGCGGCATGGCGACAACTGCCCGGCTGTGTAGCGGCGAGGCGGTGTAAGTGACGAGGCACTTGTTACTGTAGACGATGTAAGCATCATGGCATGTTCCTTTATTGTTCCTAGTTTCTATTTGAAACCCTCATTAGAGTCATATAGACAAGGTCGCGAGAAGCGCGATTTCCTAAAGTCCACTAGTGCTCTAAGGATTTGAAAAAACTGAAAACATGCATCATCTGGATGCATGACTCCTCCATCGGGCCATAACAATGCCCAATGCGACTCAGAACATATACTTGTAAACGGGATTCTAGAAGCCATACTAAACATGCTCGCTCGCCAAGGCAATTATGATGTCATACGATTGCATGCGATAGGGAAGCGATAACAGCGTAGACAATGTATGGAGGTTAGATGCGAAATAAATCTTACCTCTGTAAATTTTTGTCTTAGTTTGGAAAAGTGCTAGAGCTTTTTGTATATGCACGAAAATTTGGTTTTGGCTTATCAACGGGTTCCCTCGGACTAGGGCCACGAGATATACCTCCCGTCGCCAGCGTTTTTTGCAAAGCAATAGTCGAAGCGGTAGCATGACCCATCATCGCCGAAGGTTGTTGGTCATTCGGGATCCCGATTTCCGATGCGCCGTGCTTGGATTGCCAAAGCTGTCACGTGTGAGTGGTGGTAGTGGCAAGAGATGCTAAGAAATTGATTAAGAAGAAGAAGAATCACGAAATCACAAAATGCCATTTCCAAGCTCGGCTCACTTTATTTAAGTTCATCTTTAGAGGAAACTACGCCGTGAATAATCGAAAAAGTCCCAGGTCAGATTGGCGGACACGAGGTCCTGTTAAATCACCAATCTAACCTTCGGCAGTGCGAAGTCACCGTTTTGAGAGACTTTTAAGGGATTGTTCACAAAATTAAATTCTAAGTATGAATTAATATTAGTTCGATTTTTCCCAGCGGTGAGTCGCCCTTTGTAGGCGGCGTACCGTTTCAGTTCCCAGCGAGCCTCAGGAGTCGTTCCTTCGGGAGGCGCAGGCCAGATAGATCGAGGCCCAACCTTGAAACAATGAGCCCTTCGCAAAACAGTCGCCACACAGGTTTGAAGGTCCGTCACCCAAGGAACCGTATTTGAAACACATGCCGTGCTATTTGATTTGAAAAAGTAGAAGGAACCCGATCCGTCATAACCATATTGTTACGGGTTCGAAGAAGGAGCCGGAATTCTGAGAAGGGAAAGGGTTTTAAGGCACCCCTCTTAGCCCAATCCGAGATCGGTCTCTATTTAGGCATTTTGTGAAAATATTTGTGATTCTTCCTCTTCTTTAATCAATTTTTGCTTGATTAGGGCGGGGGAAACGGTGATTCCCGGGGATTAAAAGCGTAACATGCTGCAAGATGTGATTTGAACAAGATATGGCATGAAAGAAGTTGGAATACTATGAAAATGGGGTAAAAACCCAACCCCTGATCAGAAATAAACCAAATTGCTCATGGAATGAGTATATCTCACATGACAGCCACCTTTACATGCATGGATCTACGCGCATGCAAAGCGGACCGTCGCGATACACACTCACTGCTGCGAAGTCTGTTTCATACCTCTACGGTTGCATTTGATCCCTTACGGGCTCACGGAAGGACAGGTGCACACCAGGAGGCAAACCAAGCGGTTTATATGAGCGGTAAGTAAATGATTAACTATAAATTATTACAAAGCAGGCCAAGTGGGTGAAATGCAGCCTAAGCGGTAGGGGTGTTTAAAGCAGAAGGCCAAAGGTCAAGGCTACTATTTGCTCATGCAGGCGAATCCTTTGGAATCGAAGGGAGGTCCCTACGCGAGGCGATTGAATCTCTCAGTGAAAATTAATCTGTTGGACTTCGAGGATTGCTTTGCATAATGCAGGCTCAGTACATGTCGAGAAACAACCCGAGGGCATTCCAAATAAGTAAATAAGCAATAACGAGTCTAAGTCATTTGTTTTAACACCAGCAGATCTAAGGAATACACAAAGTGCCTTAAAATAAATAACAACATGAAAAACAAGAAAACCAGCCATCCCCAAAACCCCACAGGGTATCGCGCGAGGCAGGGGTATCAGCCAGCAGTCGGCGCGTAGCGTGGTGTAGTCATTCAGCGGTGTGTCTTGAACCAATTTCTTGTATCTCTGCTGACTTTAGGACCGAAGCTGGTGACCGATTTTAATCTTGGCCTGTAGCCCCCTCGAGGGATCAAAAGCGATGTGATAAAAGGTGTTTATACCTTTGCTTGGAAGGTTTTGGAAAGGTTTGAACATGGTCGATGAAGATTGTGATGGAAAATGGAGTGAAGAAAAATGTATAGGATATGAGCTAGGAGTTGAGAGCCTTTGTGCTTGCAAAGGATTCTCAATCTCCCAAACTTTCAAGTTGGTGAATTTTTGTGACTTAGTGTCCTTGTAAAGAAAGAGTGATACAAGGGGGGATATTTATAGGAGGAACCAAGGGCCAAGAGTGGTAGCAAACACCCCACTTGGACGAAACTTGGTGGCTAAGCTTGGTGAAAGGTGATGGGAAGGGTTGTGTGAGGGTGTGTTCCCAGAGGCGCACCTTTGCTCACGGAGTGCTCTATGGAGAAAAAGCAGTTGAGCGAGCCTGTGGCCCCTGACAAGCAGCCAAGAGTTGGGTGGCAAAAGGTGAAAGGTGACAGCCTAGGACCATGGCGAGACAGGCAGTGAGACTCTGCTGTGAGTGTTACTACTGTCGGCTCGTAGATCCCAGCAGGTCAAATGTTTGACTTTGACCACACACACGAACAAGAAGGACACTTTCAGCCAGCGGGGAGAGTGACTTCCGCAGCGAGGTCAAAGGCGGACCGAGAGGTTTGACTATTTCTTATTCTTTTATTAAAGGGTTCAAAGGGTTGAAAAGAGGGATCCGCGTTAAGACACTCGAGCTGAAACCTTTCGATCAACTTAAGGCTGCTTTTACGATCCGGTTCATCATCGGAAACAAGAAATGTCGTAAAAGCGATCCAGAGAATTCAGATTGGGAGTGTCTACCTAGTATTCCATGTGTACATCTTTATGTTTGCTTTATGTTTGCTTAGCAAAAGTAGTTGTCTTGGTTGCATAAGCTAATCCCAAGTATGAGGTGTTCTTATGCTCAAACAAGGCAGGTTCATCAAGGCATCACGGCCATCATATCTATACAAGGAATAAAGGGCAATAAAGGGATGCACTATAAAGTCTACCTCCCTACCAACACACTTGAAGAAAGCTCAGCCTGAGAAGCATCATATCCAGGGGAACACCTCAACTCTTTTGTGGAATGCTGTCACACAGCACTGTCAAGGGCGCACCAAGATCTCCGCCGAACAGAAACATTGCACTCACTTTTGTTGTTATTTGCATCGCATGTTTCTATGCTAGGGGCAATTAGATCATTGTCATCATGCACGATTTAGCTAGAAGTCAAGCATTCATGGCCTAAACAGGGGGCTTGCGTTTCTTTCTAAATACTCAAATTAATATGCATATATGTCATGTTACAAATCATGTCACCCGCAATCATTCAAACTCTTGAATTAGGGTTCTTTAAGTGTAGTGGTCTTGCCCCTAGCAGTCAGCATAAAAGGACTTCGGCCTGTGATCGACTCCAAGCCTGTTGCATGTTGTCCTATCCATTGCTGTTTTCTAAACTATTCAAATGTGGATTGCAGGATTCTCCTGAATTTCGGTCCTTGAACCGACCATACCAAGCTTGATATCGATAACCGACAAAGCCCAGTCAAAGAGGCTGAAAAATAGCCTCGTAACTAGTCCTGAGCAAACTCTGCAATTGGCACCATCATAAAGCAAATCCATCAGCTCTACATCAACCAACTCCGCAGTTCTATGGCCACAATCATTTAAACGGCCTCACTCACCTAGCGGCCTCAAGCTCATCACTCCAAAAGCCAGGCTCACCTGGCTACACCATGTGTTCCTTGCTTGCCATCTCAGACAACATCATAACTCAGCAACTCTCTAGTACTCACCTCAGCGGCTCAAACGCCCATGAAAATACCATCTCTGCAAGCACCGTACTTCTTGCACCATTGAATCACTTAGCAAGCTCCATTGTCATTATCCATATCCAACAGCTTCAAGGCCTTGCCATATGCACAGCCTCGCGCTCAGCAGGCCAGCAATACAATCATACGGCTTTTACTTAATACATTGAGTGAACAATCAACAAGAAAATACATCTACATGGAGCTTACAATCACCTAGTACACACTTCAGCTCTTCAAAAGGCATCCGTGTTACTAAAGCTCTCCAAGAGGCGTTTGTATAGCCAGCTTCCAGAAAGCATCCAACCTCCGGAAGGTACCCCGTTAATAGAGGCAATGGAAATCTCCCAAAACAAGTTGAATTTGTCAAAGGAGGCGATGGAAATCTCTTAGAGCGTATGTGTGAATCATCCCGTCAGTCAAGGTGAGGGAAATTTGTGAAGGCCATAATAGCCGAAGCATTTCACATGCCTTCTGGCATTTTGGGTCAACAAGTCGACAGAATTGAAGTGGAATAGGTTCAAGATCTAGCCTTGGGGGGAGTTCCGAGCATACTCAGAAGTAGCCTTGGGGGGGAATCTCGAGCATACTCAGAACTAGCCTTGGGGGGAGTCCCGAGCATACTCAGATCTAGCCTTGGGGGGAGTCCCGAGCATACTCAGAACTAGCCTTGAAAACATCCCGAGCATGTGGAACCTAGCCTTGGGGACAATCCCGAGCATGTGGAAACTAGCCTTGGAAGCATTCCAAGCAAGATGAACAAATCAAACCCCGTGGAAGATGGAATACTCAACAACAGCTCAGCGGTTCTACAAACTCACTACTCAACAGCACCATACAGAGATATCATACGCTCTCAGCTTTCGTACTTTGAATGCTCAAAGCTGTGCCCGGATACTGAAGCTCACGTTTGGATGCCCAACCAACGCAATATGCTGGGCCTTTCCGAACTCGATGTTAGAATGCTTAAGTTTATACCTTGAATGCAGCAAGCTCGTTTGGATGCCCAACCCGCTGCGTCTTTGGATGCTCAAAGCTGTACTTTGAATGCTCGGATTTTACCCTCCGAATGCTCGAGCTATATGCTCCGAGTGCTCAGAAATCCGAACTTGAAAGAAGCTTTATGCTTATATCAAACACACGCGCGGGCCCGTGCACATTTGCATCACCATTATCACATCGAGTCTGCACCATCATATCTGTTGACATCTAACAAATCACCATACATACATGCTATGTTTTGCATCTCTCACTCACTCGCAGGTCAATCTTGCAATCAACCGGCTCCACGCCTCAGTTTTATTGCTTGATCCTCAAATTTTATGATGAGAAAGCTCCGTGCACAAGCTATCAGAATACAACCGGCTCTACGCCTCGGTTCAATCCCGTCAAAGCTCAAAGCTCCAATATTTCAAGTTCTCACCTCCAGAAGGCAAAAACTTTATCAACACTAGCTTCGCGCTTCGGTTCCAGCAAAAGCTCTAAGCTTTGAATCCTCTAAACCGGCTCCACGCCTCGGTTCGCTCATCACAACCCTCCGTGCTTCAGTCACTGGCCTTGCGCCCCCTATATCTCAACCGGCATCCAACTCGTCTCCGGAAGATGACTTGGGTTCCACCCCCTATCTCAAAAACTAGCATCCAATTCACCCCCGCAAATGGCTTGGATTCCGCCCCAACTACATCAATTCCTTCCAGCTCATTCGCAAGGATAGGCTGCTCTACCGAGCTCTCCTCAATCAAAGTAAGGATGATCAAGAAAAGCAAACACACCTGCCGTGTACTGATCTACCCCAAACTACTAAGGTAACTCTCCGCAAGAACTTCCCCGGCAGCCCCGCGGTCCTTCAACTACTTTCCGCCAAAACCCTGGCCTTACCTAGGTACGTTGCACTACGGCTTTTAAAGCCCGAAGGTACGTCTTCTGTCTCTAACCCTCCAAACTTTTTCTTTTTTATTGCCCTCCGAACTACGATTGGTCTGAGTTTCCCTTGAGGAATACGTAGGCAGCCTCCTGGCCCGACCATAACAAAATCTTTTTCTTGAACTTCGATTGGCTGAATTTCCGCCGAGGAATCGTAGGCGGACCTCTGGCAGACCATAACAAAACTTTTTCAAAAACCCTTGGAATAGTGGTTAGACCAAATTGAGTTGCTTTTACAGCTTTGACTATTACTCAAACATGTCTCGCGATCCGTCTGAGCTCAGTCAAAGAGGGGCATCTGTAGACACCCCAATTTGGCCTAACGATTATTTCAACTCCCACCTTGGGACCATCCCGATGATGATACGGATTCGATGATTGTTGATTGCCTTCTTGTGAAACCCATGGACTTATGGTACGAACTCTGAGCCACTTAGAGGACCCAATCCAGAGCCAAATAGCCTTTCAGACAGAAACATAGTGTGTTAGGAAAATCCATTGGTCGGCCGTAACATCGATATCACGGCCTTAACATCCATTCCTCACCCGAGCAACTTGTTGCTAGCAAAATCTCCCTGAGAGATCAAAACCTCGGCCGCCAGATCAATGGCTCGGCCGCCACATCCTTTGCTCGACCGCCAGATCGGCCTTTTTCCAGACTCTCGAACCTTCTGTCGGTTGTTTGATCCAAATTACGCCGCCTCTCCGATGCGTTCGGGCCACGTTCAGAGATTACGACGAAGAGTTTGAGTTACATTGCAATTGCAATCGTAACCCCGCGATTTGATTGGGCCGAGTGAGTCACCCCTTTGCCTATATAAAGAGACCCTCGGAATACAACACAAGACAGAAATTGATAGATCTACACCCTCTCATCAGTCACGAAACTCTGTAGAAATACTCACAAAAACCCTCTCTACAAAAGCCCTAACCTCCCGAAGGCGGCCACCAATCCGACGATCCAACCCCGGAGTTCAAACCCTAACCCTAGGGTTTCATTCAAGGAGCAATCAATCAGTCAATCCCGATCGATCCGAAGCAATCAAGTAATTGAGGGATCAAGGTGGTGAGGCCCAACGGCCTCTAGATTGGTTTATTTTCCGTTTAAGTTGTTAATCGCAGCATTTTAATCGACTGTTAAACTTTCTGTTTGGTGTGAGGAAGAACACCAGCCGAGGCTTCGATGCCTCGGCTGGTACATTGAATCAGCGTGATCCCTCGGCCGCGACATCCATTCGCCGGCCGAGTGGTCGATCTGCTGGCACAGCTTTGATTTGTTTACTGCTTTCTGACGCATGCTTATTTACAGTCTCGGCTCACCTTATTAACTATTTAAGGCATAAAAACAGACTACGTGTTGGAATTAAGTAAAGTATCTACATGTCTTATGTTGAATGATTGTGGGCTAGCCTCACGGCTAGGCAGAGAGGGGTGCCTAACACCTTCCCCTTACTGTACTTTTTGCTTCCGTATCCAGAATCTCTATCTGTTTTCCTAGCTTTAACAAACTAGGTGGCGACTCTGTTTTGATAATAACCGCTATCGTGTGGTGATACCTCTAGCCATGGAAGTATCCACGATCTTGGTTTATGAAGCGAGCAACCAATCGAGCAAACACAGTGATGATACAACTGTATGGTGATGCCCCGTTTGGGAGGTGTCTACAGCGAGCAACCAATCGAGCAAACACAGTGATGATACAACTGTATGGTGATGCCCCGTTTGGGAGGTGTCTACAGGCCTTGCCACTCCTCAAAGTGATGATTGCTTGAGCTTGCTCAGGCGGAGGTACCGAAGAAGTTCCAATGAGAAGTTGGCCTTGTGGATTGGCTACTGGATGTGTTGGAAATTTGCCTCTTTCTTGTTGTAGAAGCCCGATAGATGTGGTTAACTTCCCCATTTGGTTCTTTAACTCCCCCATCATTTGCGTGTTGCCCTCATTGTAATTTGATTGAGCTTGCATGAAAGAATGGAGAGTATCCTCCAAAGAACGCCTTGGCGGAGGTTGAAATTGGTTAGATCCTTGAAATGGACCCGACGGGCCAAATCCGGGCGGTCCTTGTGAACAACGAGGCTGCCCTTGGCCTTGAGCGGGCCGCCATGATTGCATTTGAGTAGAGGAGGTAGCTTGAGATGGTCCGCCCTCAATCTGATTGTTCCAACGGAAACTCGGGTGTTGCCTTTGGCCTTGGTTGAAATTTTGAGGAAAAGACTCAAATCTTTGGTTCATCGCACTAACTTCTTCAATCGGAAGGTTGAGGTTGATATAGTGCTTCCTGAGAGTGGGAATAGATGAACAGCTGTCGGTTGAATGACCCGTCGTTTCACAAATAACACAACGCTCCTCCCCCGCGCTCACTGCTTTGACTTCCTTTACCCCTTTTAATTCCAAATTCTCCAATTTTTTCGCCAATTGCTCCATTCGTGTCTCCATCGCTTGGTGTTCATTAATGGAGAACTTCCCAGAGCCTCCAGGACCTTGGTTTGCCATCGCTCGGTCTCCGGCATCCTCAAAACTCCAAGTCAAAGACTTCTTGGCCACTTTATCGATATAATCCCAACCCTCATCCGGAGACTTATTCATAAACCCACCGGTGCACATGGTATCCAGCAGTTGCTTGCTTTGCTGGGAGCATCCCAAATGGAAGTAGTGAATCAGCTGATACAAGGCAAAATTATGGTGAGGAACCGCCGCAAGCAAATCCTTGTAATGCTCCCAATATTGGTGAAAAGCTTCCCTGTCCCGTTGTTTAAAAGTCTGGATTTGATCCATCAAAAGCTTCGTTCGGCTAGCCGGAAAAAACTTCTTATGGAAAACATCTTGAACTTGCTCCCACGTGGTTAAAGATTGCGGCTTTAACGAGTGAAACCACGTCTTGGTCTTATCCTTCAAAGTGAACGGGAAAAGCCTTAACCGCGCTTGGTTGAGATGTGCATCCACAGTAACAAATGATTGGAGGGTCTCCTCGAATTCCCGGATGTTTTGATACGAATCCTCGCGCTCCAAACCATGGAAGAATGGGATGCATCGATGATAATCTGATTTGAAAATGAATGTGTTTGCAACGGTAGTGGGGCGCGGGAAGACTATTAGAGACCGTTGAGTGACCCTCTCCGGATTCAAATAGTCCTTAAGAGTCCTAACCGGAGGAACTTCCTCGTCTGCCATTGATTGTCTTGATGGAGAATATGGTCGAGAATATCTGCTTGGTGGAGAGTAAGCTCGCAAAGTGCTGGTTCTTATGCCTGGCGGAGAACTAGAACAGTGCAAGCGGTTGGAGCGAGGACTACGATAAACCCGAGGTCCTCGATAAACCACAAGCATGAACTGGTGCTTTAAGCAACTGTAGAGCTAGGTAACCGCTCTGCAATAAGAAAACAGACTGGAGGGGCAATGCCGCCACCTCTCTCTCACAAGACAATTCTGAGGGGCTATGCCGCCGCCTCAATATATGCTCAAACAATATAAGAAAAGAAAAGGCAATGGATACTCAAACTAGCTTCGTTACACCTCAAGTCGAATTGGAGGCTCAGTTAGAGGTATCCGTTAGGTTGAGTATACGATGCACAAAGCAAAAATAAAACGGAATACTTACAGTGGTTTGTCGAACCTCCCAATAAGCTAGAATAAGAAAATCCCCGGCAACGGCGCCAAAATATGCTTCGTCCACAACCTTGTCGTTCAATAGAGGTTGTAATACCCCGAGCGTAGGGCTAAGTCGAAGTCAGCATAGATACCGAAAGTCCGGAATCGTTCCCACAGAGAGAATCCCAAAAGCTTGCTAGGTTTTTTTTAGGTGTAAGGGTTTTTGGCGTTTAAGACGGCCAACTGTCGGTTTTGCTTTGAGTGGTAATAACTTCAAGAAAAGACTAGAAAAGCGTGTCTTGACTAAATTAAACAAGCGGCATGGCAATGGATTCATTAACGCCCGCAACTTATACTAACGAACAAATCTCAACGAAAACACGGTTGAATCGCACGGCTTAGGCTATCAACCGGAAGATTTAGCGATGAAACTATTGAGACAAGAGATTCAGCATGAAGAACAAGTGAATTCTTTCGATCTTTTGGCAAACACAAACCGAGACATCGCTCACGGAACCATATGAGCTAGCATATGATCACCGGAGATTAACATCGGCTAGTTTTGTTACATAAGGAGGACTCGCCTTGTTTTTCATACGGAATTTCAAGCCATGAGTTGAGAGAAGCAAGTTGATACAAGTTACGAGGCGATAACGGCCCCACGGCCAAGCCTATTCAACTACTCACGCATGTTCAAACGACTAGAAAGCATGGTAGAAAAGACAAACATGTTTAACCGATAGAAACAGAAATAAACTTGATTTTATAAAGGATCTAGTACACGGCTACAACTTTAATAAACGGAAATTTAACGGACAAGAACAACTTACTTGAGTTCAAAGAAGTTTACACTTGAAAAGCTTGAACAAACATTAATGGAGTAAAGTCTAAAAGCTAGTAAAGAACTAGATACAAATGAGAGAGATGAAGCCCCCATTTATACAAAATGGGTTTCATCTCACAAAATATCTGAAAATATCCTAAAAGTGGCTACTATTCCATAAATGGAAGGCCCAAAAAGTAACAAATATTTGGCCGAAGGCTCACTGTATCGATAAGGTTTTATGGGGTGTATCGATACGCTAAGCTCTGATGTCCCACATAACCTACGCGTATCGATACGCATAAAAGCCGTATCGATACGGGGAGGTTATCTCTGAATCTCCGGGCCAGCCCATGCATCTTGACACCCGACAACCCTTGCCTCACCCGATTGCCTACGCCTTCACTCTTGGGTTCCTTTAGCACCAATTCTCCCGGGCAAACATGCTTGGAATCACTTGGGAGATGACTTGCCAATCAAAATACACCTTTTAAGGGTGTTTTGCCTGAAACACTAAACAAGATACCTTACGGGCAAAAATCACATAAAAATGACGTTAAATGAATAAAGACGCCACAAGCTAGGGTATTTTTAGCACCACGATCTTACAATCTTAGGTGCTAATCAAATGCTTTGCTGAAATCTTAAATAAAACTAGTGTTTTGATATGAGTTTTTGGCTAGTTGCCTTTGTGTAAAAAGGGTTAAATGTGCAATAATTATTAAAATTTTTGTTATCTGTGGTTCAAAAAAAACCCTTTTGTGAGCTACACACGATCAATAATATATCATTTCATTTTTCTCCACACTAGTAATGACACTGCCGACAAGTCACCTATTAGATTTGACTCATTGCACCTAGAGGTGGAGCAAGGAATTTTGTTTGCCGGTGCCAAAAGTTAAATTCATGTGTAAGATACTTTTTATTTTCAAATGACTTCTGCATTATAATTGGTCCGAAAGACTAGATACATTTTGAAAACGATGCATGATTGGTTCAGTCCAAGCGATTACTCGGTACATGTGGGACAAAAAACAATAAATAAATGGGTTCCAAAATTGACGAACAGAATGACTTTGTACACTCAGAGGGTGTTCCGGATGTATAATAAAAGGAATTTAGGAAAATGAAGGTTTTTAAAGTTCAAAAATCATGTATTTACGCAAATAATTTTCCTACCAATATGAATTTTGTTTGATAGATCTCATCGAGATCTTTTAAACGGTGCAAAAAAAATTATTTTTCATTTTTATTATATTTGAGTTTGAAAAACCTTCCTTTTCCGAAAGTTATTTTTATTGTGCATCTGGAACGGAGCCTTACATTAGGCTTGGAGGACAAAATGAAAAAGGCGGAAAAGACTACTCTAAAAGAGTATGTGTGGAGTCTTTGGATCAAAGTCAAGCATGCCCAAGTCAATTGGAATATGAACGGCTTATCGTCGACATCGACCTAGACAATTGGCAAAACCATTCAATGACCATGACTTCATTTAACTCCGTAGAACCCATGACTTTGAAAGGATATCTATTTAATTTTTTCTAAAATATATAACGGGGAATGGCCGAACGGGTAGCTACCTACAAGGAGGGAGGAAAGCAACCACAAAAGAGGTCTAAATGATCAAAAACGAACATTCAGGACTTCACACAGACAAAACTTATTTCTGATCTCGAAAAACCATCAAGGCGACGTAAAAAACCCACCATAATAACATACAAGGAGTGAGAGAAAGTCCCACGCAGGGGAAAAAAACCAACCCCAAAAAAAAAAAAAAAACTAAAGCAAAACCTATGAGTAAACAACATATCCACACCGGCCCCTAAGTTTAGCAGCCCGAAAACTCCTATCAAGACCCTCACTATCGCCACCACAAGGGCGGCCGAGAGACAGCAAATTCCACAGAATAGAACCTTGATCACCATAGTAGCCACACCACAACATACAGCAACACCAACTACTATCTCTATCCCAAGAAACGCGATTACGTTCAGTTTGAGTTTAGTGATCCAACTCTTTCTCTTTGCGCATAGTCCTTAATTAATTTTTTCCTTAGTTATTACTTCCTCAATTCTAATTGTTTAGTCATTTTTTGGGAGTCTGTGCGACTTTTCCAATTTATTATACCTTATAATCTATAATGTTGTAAGTGATTTTAAAAACTTTGCTCAGTAGTACAAATCGAGAGTTATCAAACAAGATCCATATTGTATATAAAAAGTATTAGTAATTAGCAAATATACTCCATGTGTCACTTTTTAAGTGTCCTTGTAACTCCAACTTATTAAAAATATATCATCATTATATTTTTCAGATCAACTTTTTTTTTTTCTACTTTCCTTACTTATCCATCATTATTACACTTTTACTCACTAACTTTTCAAAAGGGAATATACTTTTAGGGACAAAATAGACAATGCACAAATTTTTACCCATTAACTTTAAAATATGGACACTTATTAATGGACATCTCAAAATGAAATACTGTAGTCTAAATAAGGGATGGAGGGAGTAACAAAATAGACACTTTTCAAAATAGAATCTACTTTTAGGGACATAATAAACAATGCACAATTTTTTATCCACTAACTTTATAAAATGAACATTTATTAAGGGACACCTCAAAATAAAATATTGAACTCTAAATAAGGAACGGAAGGAGTAACAAATTTAAAATCTGATTACGATGGAATGAGGTACTAAAAGATGGGAACGACAGAAATACTATAATTTCTCTATCTTTCACTCCACTTATTACTCTAAACTAGTCTAATGCCCGTGCTTTGCACATTTCTGCGTGCTCATGGGGTGAATTGGTATCGGGAATTGTTTTGGGTTTTCGTAGTGATGATAGTAGAAAAATATTGAGGTGTTATTGCCGCATAAATGAGTTTTAGTTTTTGAATAGTACGCATTTGTTTTTTTGCACAACAAACCCATTAAAATGGTTCCACGGGGCATCAACGGAGCAGAGAAAGATATAAAAGCTCTAACCCATAAGACGGGGTTCTGCAGCCGTAGAACACAGTAGCTGAACAAAGAGGACAACGTTTAGACCTTAAATCAGTGATTTTTTATTCCACTCTAATCATTTATACTACATATCTTATACATGCAAAAGAATAGGAGAAAATCATGCATTCATAATCAAAGGTTCTCACAAGTTAACACAACTCCTTCGTACATCAAAAACAGCAATCATATCGCTTGCTTAAACAGAGTTCTTAAAGTCAACTTAAAAAGACTGGAACTAATTTGACGAAAAACAGAATAGACTCAACAAAGAAATCTAAAAGAGCAAATTGCATCCCAATCCCCCATATTTACACTTAACATAATATATGTATCTTAATCATCCTCTTCAATTTTTCATCTTCATCATATCGGGACTTTCTTTTAGAATCTTGTTCTCTAATGGTTTCGGTTCTTGTTTTGTTTACCAGAAGAGATTAGTGGGCAGTTTATCGAATTAAAGGGCATTGTCATGCCTCTATCTAACATCCCTATCTACTCATAAAAGCTATGTACAGTGAAAGTAGTGCCTTATAACCAAATCCACGCCTTAAAACTTTAAATTTCCCTGAGATTTCATCACAAAACCAAAAATTAACCTCATGAGACTTAAATTCTCCTAGAAATTCAGATTTTTTCTTCTTCAAAATCAAAACCCATCTAGAAAAAAGAGACTGAAATCTTCTCATAAACTGAACACTTAAAACTAATGAATGTTGAATTAATCTGAGCTATTAACATAAGTTAACCTATAAATAGAAGAATACAACACAACGGTAAGTAGTCTGAAATGCATTGCATAGACCTTACAATGTAGATATGGTAACAGAAATGTACCAGTAGAGAGAAAGGAGAGAAAAAAGAAGTTGTATTGTCAAAATGTACAAAAGAGAAGAAGCTATACTGCCAAAATAAACAAGGGAGATGAAGTGATGTTGCCAATTCTACACATGTGAAGATGGCCTTATTTATAAACTATCAACCGTTTGCATTGGAACGAAATACACAAAATGGAACAAGCCAAACTGAGAATATTTACCTCCTTGCTAGACACAAATATCTCAATTTTGGAGCATAGACAGCTTTTGAGCATTTTCTTCAACATAATTCCCTAGTTTGATCAATAACACCTAGTGAACCTTCTGGAGGTGGGCTGAAAGGAGATACACCAGTGATTAACACAAGCTCTTAAGTCTCAAGGATAGGAAACAGTACCCATATAGAAGGGATGCAAAGAGAATTCAAACAAAACTATCAAATAAGATTATACATACAAGTGCAGCTTATGTAATGGATTTTTTTGGGAAATTACTCCTAAACTTGAATTCCAAGATTTGGACAGTGGACAGTTACAGTTGCTTTGTGGAATAGCCAACAATGAATAAGAGCTAATACGCATTTCAGAAAAAGGAGGAATAAGATGAAGGGAATTTGTTACTCTTGTAGAGAAATGCATAGAACTAAAAATGACATCCCCAAACAAAAGGGTGAAACAACACGTGCAAATGCATGTATGGATTTACATCCCTCTTTGCATATAAAAAGCTATCCTCAGTTCTAAAAATTTTGGTCTCATTAAATCTGCTATATACGAATGTCTGTGCATAAGGATTCACATAAAGATGGTGTCTTTCCTCAAACTCTAGTTGCCACAGGGAGTGATTTTTAAGGGAATGAGAATTTGCTTGTTGGTCTAATGCACGTTAAGAATAGGGAACAAATAAATCTTTGTTTGCAGTGGTCCAACAGGAATTGCTCTAGTAAATAGCAAAGGCTAACACCGCAAAACACCCGATTGAAACCCCAAGGGGAATGGTATACACTACACATAAAGAAGGATATTTCTAATAGAAGCGAAGTTGTCACCACAAGGAGAAGTCATTGAGGACCCTTATAGAAACTACAATTTAGTGTGCTTACTGCACACGGTGGGAGTCTACTGATGGTTTTACTACCCTGATTTTCAACATGGGCAGTTTTTCAAGAGGTTATGTTCACAACACCATGTATTTGGCAGTTCGAAATTTAATGAAAAGCAGCTCCAGTAAGCGGTTGTGACAAACCTGCGGCCAGTTCCTTTGCTTCATTGACAACTACATTCTTCAGCCAATCAATCCTTGAAAGCTTGGCAACCACCGTCGGCATTCCATACCCATCGAGTGTGAGCTTTAACTTCTCATAATCAGTTGTATTATTTCCTAATCCTTAAAGTACATGTGGGTAAGAGTCAACTAATTTGTAGTTAAATTCAAGGACATAAAACAAGATCCACATGAACATATACCCAGGATTTTTTTTGGCTATCCCTACTGCTTCTTTTAGGTGAGCAATTTAGCTCTAGTTTGTTGTATAGACACTGGTGTTATTTCATATGCCTAAAATAGATGGGTAATAGTGCATTGTCATCTTAGTCAAATTCACAAACTCAAAAGATGGGGGAAATTGTCCTGTAAGCGAATTTACAAACTCAGTTGATTGTACTATTAGTAGGTCCACCCATGAGCCATTCAGGACTCTAGTTCTTTTTTTCTTTCCTTTTTTTTTGTGTGTGGCAAATATCAAGTCTACCCGTTGCTATCATTTGCTGCCAAGAATGGTAAAGTCATCCTTTTTGCCAAATTTGGCACTAACTTTGGCTTTGTCAAATTTTCCACATCATCAAGCCAACTGATCTGTCTCGAAAAAGAAAAATGTTTTCATCCTATGGTCAAGATTTGAGATTGTCCCAAAACAGTAGCCAATGGATGAAACAACATTGCTTCTTCTTTTTTTGACTTGTTGACTCTGTAGCAAGCCCAAAAATGATTTCAGCAAAGTCATTTTAGCACCAATGGGTAGTGGCCAAATCCACCGAAACCACTGCCCACCTCCATTGTTTGAAAGAAAAGTCAATGAAAATCCTTTTCCCAGAAGTTTCAGAAATCACTTCGATTTCAAATGAGTTAGCTTCACAAAAAGAAGTATCCTGGATTTCAATCAAAAGTCGGTGATTAAAAATTGCCATTTGCATGACACACAATAATGCGGTATCCTCCACAACACACAATAAGAATCATAATGACAAAATTGGACCATTCATCGCAAGACCTCTTCACTCCTTGAACACAAATTTAATGACAAGGTAAGCAGATAGAACCAAGAATACGTTTAGAATGTCAGAACTTATATTTCTCTGTTTTTTTCCCTACATTACTTCGACTATGGGAAACCACCACGACAATGCTCAATTACATAGCACATAGAATTGATATCCCCAAATCTACCGAAATGACAAAACAAAAAAGCCATATGCATACGAATATACGATGTCTAAAAAAAAGAGTTTTAAACTATAATTTGGCAACAGTATTGAATCCAATCAATGATGACATCTTACCAAACGAACCACGCTGTAGTCTAACACTATTTTTTTAGGGGCAAATGTCATTTGAAATAAGAAAACAATTTCAAACTCCTAGAAGTAGTCGAGATGCGCATAAGCTGACCTAGACACCTGAGTTATCGAAAAAACAATCTCAAAATTCCAATCTACAAGGAAATAAATTCCTTTTACTCTACCGCATCAGTAGAATCTGAAACGAAAAACCTAACATAATTAATTTCCTTACCTCACATATGAATCCCTCACCCCGGGTTACATATAGAAACTATGCTTAAGACCTCAAAGAGCTAAACAATATTAGAAACAATAGACGGGGGCTTAATCTGCTATGAAGTGTTCACAGAGAAACAACAACAATTTGTATTTGTATTGGTCACCTATCAGATCACACACTGCAATGGGCAAGATTTTACAAAACCCAAGTCCTAAAAGTAAAACGTATAGGATAAGAGTGTAGAGGAGAAGAGTGGCTTACGAAATTGGACGACTTCATCTCCCATGAACGTCCAAAAGCATCCACATGCAGATTTACCTCTGCAAAATCGAAACCCCAAATTAGAGCAAAACACATGATTTCTAGCTTGGAGCCCTAACGAACATAGAATTGAAGCAATAAGTAATGGGGCTACTCCTATGAAGGACGACAACCGCCGCTACAACAGTAGATCTGTACTTCCAGCTTGTCGACCAAGCAACGCAAAACACGGTTGAAATCGGGGTACGACATTCAGGGAAAACGGCGGAAATTGCGGTAAAAGTAGTAGTTCTCTATCTCGCTCTCGAGCGTTTCCAGGTATAACCAAAATACCAAACCTACCCCAAGACCAACACATGCAAGGACCAGACGGGAGAAAAACTTCAGAGGGCAATAATGTAATTTCAACACATGTCTTGGGTTACCTACCTGGATTCTTTTATTACAAGTGTATTGATTACATTCCTCGGTAACTGGCCTCATTTTTAAATCGAATTTTAGTAAGATGCACATGCACCGTACGACAGCACCCGTCTATATAAGTTTAAACAATTCCACTGTATCTATCTACCTACGTACATAAACACGTAATGGGCCAGTGACGCACTTGTGCAAACGTAATCGCTGTAGTCGTATCTTTTCTAGATTATATAACAGAAATGATAGAGGTAACGACCCCAGGGAGAGATTTCATACCAACGGCTGCTTGCGGGCTGTCTTCGGCCACCAGACAGTCGATCCGAACCGTCCAAAAATTTTAAAAGAAATTGATGTGGCTATCGCGGAAATCAACGGCATCCGAGGTGTATAGAGTGCTTGATCCGAGAATCTTTTTTTCGTGTATACATGTATATATGTGTATATACATGGAAAAAAGGGTGCTAGGATCAAGCACCCTACACACCTCGGATGCCATTGATTCTCTCATATGCCCCCTCGTTTTTTTTTACAGAATTTTTAGACGGTTTGGATCGGCCGTCCGGTGGTCGGAGACGACCCGCTGGCGGCTGTTGGTACAAAATCCCTCCCCCTTGTCGGTACATATAGCAAGACTCATTATATAAAGAGAGAGGGAGGAGAGAGATGGGGGAGAGAGGGAGAGAGAGAGAGAATTGGATGGTCCATAGGCAGCCACATGGGATCATTACATCCCTTTCGTTTTAGAGTTTTTAATTTTGAATTTTGATGATTATCTGATTTCTTTTAAATCCAAACTTTCATTTTTTCTATTGATCTCTTCAATCATTACTTTATTTTCAATTATTACTCGATTTTTCGCTACATTGCCAAAACTCAAGAATACAAATCCAAATTCAGAGTTCCAAAATGAACGGGCCTACACTTCTGATTCAAAAATAACTTCTCCGCATGTGAACTTGTCAGCAAGCTATTATTGTTTCACATGATGACAAATTGTACTTTGGAGAGGGTAATTACTTCAGCATAATCAATGGACGTTGTTTTTCTTTAGGCTTATCTCTAGCTACTGGAGTCCGTGTTGCAGTTGGGCAAACTTATTTTTGGAAAAACATATAGTAGTACTCAAAATGTTCAACATGAATTTGTTGAAGAGAAAGCAAAAGAGAGGACGCAGTGGGAGAGGGAGTACTGAGATGGAGTCTAGGAAGAAGGAGAAAGAGCAAGAGGAACGGAGAGAGTATAAAGGGCCAGAAAGAAATGTAAAGGATAGGGAGAAAGAAGAGAAAGAGTATAATGGTCCACACTCCTTTGAGAGCGAAGATCAGAGACAGGAGAAGGTTCAACTCATATTTTGAGGGAGAGAGAAAAGAAAAGAAATAAGGGTTGTATACTATGGGGGCTCTTTTGTCAATTCTGTGACCTTAGACTCTAAAATGAATTCACTAATGGACCCTACGCACTAGAACTATTTAGCGTGGACTATGTGCCCAATTTGACCACTTTATTTGGACTTTAGCCCAATTTGCTGTAACTTTTTCCGGAGAGAGAGGAACCAATGAATTCAAAGGATTTTTTTTTTTTTTTTTGGATCAGAAGAGGAGAGAGATAGAGAGCTGAGGCTTTCTTTTTTGGGTGGAAACAAAGTTGGTTTTTCATGGAAAAAAAAGGATTTCTCTGATTTGTAGTGGGGAGGGATTTTTGAATTGCCTTTTCAAAGGAGTGTGGAACAGGAATGTGTTGTATAATGGTTCGGAGTATCACGTAGCAGTATTTCCAGACAATTGTATAATTTTAGGTGACGAGGGCCACTCCAAGATAATAGGAGAGAGCGTATTTGAGAGAGAGAGAGAGAGAGAGAGAGAGTTGTCAGGGAGTGTTTCCTCTGTACCTTTTTCCCCTTTTCTCCTGACGAGGGTCACTCCAAGATAATAGGACAGAGTGTTTCCTCGGTTCCTTTTACGCGTGCGATGGTGTCGGCCAGAGGAGGCTTTGATCCAGTGCGGAGGATGCACAGGATGGTGAAGAATGGATCAACGCCTGGGATCACTACCAAAGCATGATCGGATGTTTCGGTGGACAACACATGGCTGCTGATTTTGCCACTCCCCTGCAAGTATATTTTTAGTGCAAAAATATACTTATAGGGGAGTGACGTTAACAAAAAAGAAGTGGCAAAATTATTTTCCTAATTAAATATAGATATTGTTTGATAAAGTATATCTCAATGAGCTCTTTTATACAATGTCTTTTAAATGAGAGCTGCTACAGGTACAGAAATCTGTGCACAGATTTTATTGTCGGGCTCACCTTGGGTCCCACGCAAATCATCCGAGCCGTTCATTAAATGTAAAATATTTTTTTAAGGATTCCCGTAAAAATAAGCTCAATCCAATGACTATTGGTATTTCATCCAACCATCTAACTTTTCATTCAGATTTCCGGATAATGAAAAGCTATAGGGTTGGATCGAGCACCTATAGATATCGGATTGAGATTATTTTTTACGGGAACCGTTAAAAAAATATTTTACATTTAATGAACAGTTCGGATGATTTGTGTGGAACCCATGGTGGGCCCTACAACAAAATTTGTGCACAATCTGTGTATCTGTAGACTTTCTGCTTTTAAATCACTTAAAAAATTATAAATTAGAAAATATAATCAGTTGAAAAATAATCGCACTCTCAAAAAGACCAAGATTTTGGGACACATGGAGTAAATGTCAATACTTCCAATAAAAAGCCCTGTCCCTATGTTGTGTTCCGTGCATTGTATTGCGAGACTGGAAAATGATCCATTGTCATGCGCTTGGACAAGCTTGTGAGGGAGAGAGAGAGAGAGAATCAGATGGTCTATAGGCAGCCACATGGGATCATTACATTCCTTTCGTTTGGAGTTTTTGATTTTAAATTCTAATAATTATCTTATTTCTCTAAAATTATTACTTTTATTTTTTTATCTCTCCAATTATTATTTTTATTTTTCAATTATTTTTTATTTTTTTCTATACTCATTGCCAATATATATATATATATATATATATATATATATATATATATATATATATATATATATATATATATATATATATATATATATATATATATATATATATATATATATATATATATATATATATATATATATATATATATGATGACAAATTGTACTATGGAGTGAGTAATTTGCTACTGAGTCCGTGTTGCATACTTATTTTGTGGAAAAACATATTGTAGTGTACGTAGTACTCAAAATGTTCAACTTGAAGGTGTTGAAGAGAAAGCAAAAGAGAGGACGCGGTGGGAGAGAGAGTACTGAGATAGAGTCTAGGAGAAAGATAAAGGATTGGGAGAAAGAGGAGAGAGAGTATAGGGAGAAACAGAAGATAGAGAGACAATGAGAGCAAGAGAAAGAAAAATATATGAAGGGAGAGATAGAGCCAGAGGAGAAAAAGAAAGAGGGAGAGATAGAGATAGAGAGAGGGGATATGGAGAAACAACTCTTTGATGCAACAATGAGAGGGGATATAGAGTTACTGTGCAGTATAATTGATAGCGATGATTACATTCTGGATAGAGTGCCGATGGGACTCATGGGAGATTTCAAAGGGAAAAATCCTCTTCACGTGGCTATATCAACAAGAAGAAAAGAATGTGTCGACGTACTTTTAAAGAAGCAACCAGATCTTGCTGAAGTTTTAGATCCGGAACTAGGCGTGGCCCTTCACATAGCATCCGCTAAGGGGCACCTAGAAATTGTGGAACTTTTACTTAAGGTTTGCCCTGCAATGTGCCTGGCTCGTGATAGTCATGGTAATAACCCTCTTCATATTGCTGCCATGAAAGGGAAGGAATACGTATTGAGAAAGTTGGTTGAAACCAACCCCTTTGCAGCTCGAGTTAGGGTGGATAAAGGCGACACCATTTTGCACTTGTGCGTAAACTATAACAAGCCTACGAGTCTGGAACTACTGCTAGACATGATAAGAGATCAAGAATTTGTCAATTCTGTTGACATCGATGGAAACAACATATTGCATCTGGCTGTTCTAGGTAGGCAATTTGAGGTATGTCCATATTCAAACTTCTTGGTTGTTAAGTATTTGCAGTATTTTTTACCAAGGGAAAATAATTGCATTATAAATAGTAAGCGATACACAAAGGATTCCAACCTAAAATAGAAAGACAAGAACAGATAAATAAGACTTCAGGGAAAAAAAAAAAAAAAAGACATTTGAGATTTAAGAAAAGAGACTAGTGTCAATGCAGGGCCAGCCCCGACCTTTGGGTTGCGCAAGTTCAACTCCAAATTTAGTTGCCCACTTATTATTGAGTCATGTAAGTATAAGTAAAAAAAAACATAATTAAGTTTATATTGAGCTTTTAGTTTGAATTATATTAAAAATAAAAAATAAATAGAACCAATGCTTTATGATTAGCACGATCCGATTAAAAAAAATATTTTCTGATAGCATTTTTAAAGCAAGTTCTTAAAATTACACACAAAGAAATTAACATATATTAACATGCAAAAATTCTGACTAAAATATATTCGTAACAAAAAATTATTGTCACAAAGATGTCATTAAAAAAGTGTAGTTAAAAATATATATTAATAATTATTAAACATAAAGTTTTCACTATAGTTTTCTACTCTATGTGGGTCTTGTGGAATGAAGTGAAAAAAGAAGACGAGAGAATTAAAAAAAAAATCATTTCCTTGTTTGGTTCTTAAAAAAAAAGAAGGAAATTTTTTCAAATTTTAATCTAACTTTTTCCCCAATTTTTCTTCAATTTTTCCTTCCATTTCCTTCTCAATTGTTTCATTTTTCATTTTCCTTTCTTTCCCTAAGTTCAAAATAATGCCTTAGTTCAGTGACAAGGTAAAAAAAAAAAAAAAAAACTCCAATGCTGGGCAGAAGAGTTGAACCCGCGGCCCAAAACTCTAAGTTGACCAACAAACCGGCCAATAGCTTTCTCTCATTTCATTAGATCAACTATTTATAGGCATTTCAAAGAAACTCTTCAAGACTAATAATAAATACTTGACAAATTTTCAACACAAACCTTTCAAATACCTAGAAAATCCTTTACCTATATCCATGAACACTAATAAATAGAAACCTAGAAACATGTGTTCAACCCTATCCAACTACATGCATGTGTAACTAAGGGGTTGTTCAGCCTAATAAGCCAAATGTCTTTTTTTTCTTATTTAATTTAATTTTTTTTTGCATTTATTAGTTTTTCGTCAAATTTTGGTGAATTATTGCTTCTTTATGATAAGAGAAATCTAAAAAGTAAAAAATTACCATTGAAACCTAATGCTATGTTTGGTTCTCTTTATGAAAAAATTTTGGGTTTCATATTTGGGGTAATAATCTAAGAGAAATAAGGTAATGATTAGACATATGTGTAAAGAATAGAGAGATATGAGAATAATGATTGGAGAAATGAGAGTAATGATTGAAAGTATGGTTAATGAGCGTTTTTTGAGTTGGAAATTTTTTCTGAAGTTTGAATCCAAACAAGGCATAAATTTTTTGAATAAACACAAAAATAAGCTAATAAGCTCATTTTTTCGTCTTCAAGTCTATGGTTCTAACTGTTAAGAGATACCATACTCCGTATTTAACGCTTCCGAGTATTGTAGAAACCATGAATAATTCCACCGAGCTTCTGGTAGGGGATCCACTACTTAGCTTAAGTGCAGACTTCACATTTTTCGATCAAATTAAATTTCGATGATCCGAACAGTTAAATGTGTTTAGAACGTGATTTTATGGGTCTCTATGAAAAATCAGCAAAAAATATGGCTGCGAAGTGCTTAATTTAAACAATGTTTTCATAAAGTTTACATATAACTATTTTATTTTTGTTAAGCAAAAGATTTAAGTATCACTGAAATACGAGTACTACAATGACAAAAAAAACAAGTGAAAACATCAAAAAAAGTAAGCAACCTTTAAATAACTAAACAAAGGCTAAATTCATCCTCTACCTCCCGAGACCAAATCCTAGGTAGCCCCAGGCCCTAGATACCCACCCCTCACCGGCGGCAAACCACCCTCAATGCCTGACCGGTGAGAGACTCCGACAATTACACGATCTGAGACCAAACAGCTCACCAGATCCAACCTGAGAATCGAAACACTACTACTGTCGCTTTAATCGCCGTGTGTCGCCGATCCTAAAAATTATTCCGATCCAACCGTAGACGCCTCCGCCGTGAATCCAATACCTCCCCTGCTGAGAATACTCCCAGATCTGCCACCAGACTCACCGGTACTCGTGCACCGCTGACCAACTGCCGTCGCTGCCATGCCTTGGAACTTCAGCCTAAGATACCACCACCATCGCCGGCTCCGATGCAGTACTGCTGCCGCTTGGATCTGCTGCTCCTAGCTTCCCCTCCGTCACTGTCGTTGCCGCTGCCCCCTCTGAAACTCCCAAATCACCCCCTTGCCGTGAAAACCAACAAAACTCTTTGTTGCCACAAACCCACCACTGAACTGCCATGACCGCCATCACCACCAACACAGCCGCTGTAAACACAAACCTGTAATCCAAAAAAAAAAACAAAACAAAACAAAACCCTAGCCTCTCCACCTGACCGCCAAACGTCACCCACAACCAGACCACATCATCGGTGGACACAAAAGTGTCAATGAACAGAGCCTGGAGTCCCGACGCCATCTGCCGCGAGCCCACTTCACTAGGGCCAGCTCAAGACTTTCGGAGGTCGGAAGCGCGTTTCGAAAATGAGGCCTTTATGCATTTTTCTACTCCTTTCGACCCAATTTGTTTGTCCACTTTTTGACTTTTACTTGTCCCAAAATGTTTGTCCATTTTAGAAGACCAAAAGCTACAAAATTCTCTTTTCGTTCCTTACCATTTGAACTAAAGTAATTTTTTTCAAAAAGTTTGGAGGGCAACTTTTGGAAAGTTGATCATTTATTAGTCCAATGATTGTGTTCCCTTAAAAAATTGTATTTCCCAAATTGAACAAACAAATTGAGAAGAAGAGAGTAATATTAAAAGAAATCAAAATAGCAAATTCGAAACAACTAAAGAATATGTATTTGCTATGGAATACGCCTTATTTTCTTTTTTCTTTTTTAATGCCTAAGTGTTTCTATCGAGTAATTTCACAATTTGAGCCTATTTTATTACTCCTAAATTTTAATTTGGCCTATTTTTTATAAAGGAGGTTAGTGCATTTTTTTTGGACCATATATATATATATATATATATATATAGGGATTTTAAAAATTTGGGGGCCCTCGTTTTTAGTTTTTTTGGGGTGCCGGAAGCGCAGGCTTCCCCGGCCTTGCTATATAAGCCGGCTCTGCACTTCACCGTTAGACAAGAACCAAAGCCATCCAACAATGAGCAATTGGTGATAGCCTGACCGGACAAAAAAGGAATGAAGCTGTTAAGCACAAATCGTCGCACCCAACAGTGACGACGAAGACGAACCAAATCATCGGGAAAAAGAAACGAAGGGGAGGGACGAGGCAAAAAGGAAAAAAAGAAAAAAGAAAAAGGAGGAGGAGCATAGAGAGCCCGGCGGAGGAGGCTGCACACCCCCCCGGCAACGGCTGCCCTAGCTGGAGTTTAGAGAGAAAGGGATGCAAAGAGATTTTTTGAGAGAGAAGATCGCATGGTCTTCATTCACACACTGAAGATCGCATAACTATTTTATGAAAAATTGTTTGGATCAAACACTTTTCGGTTATTGTATTATGAAAGGGCACTTTTGGAATTATTTGAAAGTGGAGATGAAAACATAATTGTTTAAAATGACCGGGATGGAAATATAAGTTGGATATGGGCTAAGGACCAATATTTAAGTAACCTCTTTCTTAAGGAGCAAAAAAAAGTTTACTAAAACTAAAAGTTGGATATGGGCTAAGGACCAATCATCCTTATTGACCGTCTTTGTTTACGTGTGTGTCTATATATATTTTTAAAATTTTTATCGAATCAGGAACATATTTCAGATTGTCGCACTCGTGATTTACAACACTAAAATAGATGTCAATGCAAGAAATAAAAGTGGGTCAACTGCGCTGGATATTCATTACATAGTGACAAATCGTGAAGATACGGAACAAGTGTATCTTGAAAGCAATGCCTTACAAGATACAGAAGCGGCTGAAATACGAGCAATCGAAGCCCTCCTACGTAGAGCTGGGGCTAAAAGACGCCGAGAACTTTTTTTACCGTATCAGCCTTCATGGCAGAAAAACAAAAACGAGACGTTAATGATTGTATCATCACTAATTGCAACAATGGCATTCCAAGTTGGGTTGAACCCTCCGGGTAGTGTTTGGCAAGACAATTCAGTACACGAGGCCGGGAAATCTATACTTGCTTACCGCTATCCGAATTGGTATCCAATCTTAATGTATGTCAACACTGCGGGATTCCTTCTATCTTTGTCTACAATCTTACTGCTGATTATGGCTTTGCCTGCGGAAGGCAAGGTTTTTGGGGCGATTCGATCTTTCGCCTCCTGGTTAACCATCATGGCCACGGCGTTTGTTTAAACATATTGCATCACTGTTGTCACACCAAACGTGAGGCAGTCCGCAAGCTATGCCATTGTGTATTTGGTCATGACATGGGGCTGTATGATATCGCTTTACCTCCTAAAGCACACCCGTCAATCGATAAGAAGTTTAAGGGAAGAGCGAGTGAATCAAAAGAAAAACAGGGAAACGATCGTGTGGAGGATACCACAACAACAACTTTCAATTAATGTTGTCGGAAGGGAAGATGAAGCTGGGTTAAGCCCAAATGTTGAAACCGGCGCAAGCGGGTTCGATGAAGGGTCCACTAGTCTTGTTAAACGAGAAGGGAAGCAAAAGGAGGCCATGGAGCCAAATGTTGAAGCCGGCACAAGCGGGTCCCATGAAGCTGGCGGAAGCGGATCCACTAGTCTTATTCAACCTCAAAGGAAGCAAAAGGAGGCAATGGAGACATTGCCGGGGATGATACAACCAAGCCCAGTTTCAGTGGAAGCTAGCGCAAGCGAAAAAATTGAAGCTGGCGGAAGCATAGAAGTCAAAGTTGGGGAAAGCGGGTCCAATGAAGATGGCGAAAGCAATATTGAGTTCAGACGGAAGAGACAACTAAGACCATTTCCAATTGAAGTTGGCGGAAGCAAAAAAATTGAAGCTGGAGGAAGCGAGTCCGATGAAGTTAGCAGAAGCAAAGAAATTGAAGTTGGCGGAAGCAGGTCCGATGACGCTGGCATAAGCAAAGAAATTGAAGCTGACAGAAGCGCGTTTGATGGAGCTGGCATTACCAAAGAAACTGAAGGTGGCGGAAGCAAAGAAATAGAAGCTATCAGCAGCAGGTCCGATGAAGCTGACATAAGCAAAAAAATAGAAGCTGGCAGAAGTGAGTCCGATGAAGCAGGCAGAAGCGAAGAAATTGAAGTTAGCGGAAGCGAAGAAATTGAAGCTGGTGGAAGCAACAAAATTGAAGTTTGCGGAAGCAAAGAAATTGAAGCTGGCGGAAGCGAATGTACTGAAGTTTAGCAGAACCGATGAAATTGAAGCTGGCGGAAGCCAGTCCAAAGTTTGATTGATCTTTTCATGCTCATGGTGTGAATTTCATTCTCTAGAAGTGAAACAGTAGACACTTCCTTTGGTGTGTGTGTGTATTGATTTCATAACCGATATGCTCATGGATAATCTTATTTGTTTTATGATTTTTACTGGGACATTTTCGTTGTTATGCTAGTAGTTTATGCGTCTCATGTCATTATACCAAAGTCGGCCCTAGCTAAAGCCTGTGTTGCGGCTGCTTTAGACCTCCAAAAAACTTTGAATTTCAAGGGACCCTCCTACTATTTTACCCTTTATAATAGTCCAACAAAAGGCCTCATTTTTAATTTTCATTTTAAGCCCTTAAAATGTCAGAGTCAGCTTTGATGAACCCAATATAGAGGGGTATAATAATGTAACTGTTAGTACGATTTATGCAAAAGCTTAGATTAAATAGGATGGAAGATTCAACGAAGGCATCATCTCAATGAAAATACATGTTTAAAACCTATCTCCATTCATGAAAGAAGATTCCAGAAAGACATCTCTAGGACGGAGTCACAGAGCACATATGGATGGCATGAAGGCAAATACCAAAAATATGGCATGAGGTACGTGGCCACGCTTGTGTCTGCAAACCAAACTGCATTGATGAATCGGTTTATGGTCCTTCCATGTCAGGTCCTGCAAAACGAGAGAAACTATGGACACCGGAGTGGTGGCTTGCCAACACTCCTCCGATGCAGAAGACGTGGTGGGTACTCAAGCAATTGATTCTCAAGAGTTCCATACCGGGTAATTGCAGCTTGGGATCGTATTTATAGGCTGTTTAGTCCTTGTAGGACTGTGCCCCGTAGGTTTAGGGTGTTGGATCAGGATTCCGTAGAGTCCTGTTGAGATTGACCTTTCGTAAAGGGTTTAGGATTAGTTTTGGACTTATCCAATTGTTCGTAATTATCTTCCCTTGGGATATTCGGGGTTTGAATGCTTATCCTTGAAGGAGGGAGCTCCTAGTGTATGAGAAGCCCGTGCTGAACTCTTTGCTGAGCTCTTCCTCATTAGCTGATGCCTTATGGCCAAGCTGAGGCTTAGCTCGTCCAGTTGCTGTTGGGAATTCGTCCGATGCATCGACCCGTCACTGCGTGCTCAATGCCCAATTTGTATGAGAGTAACGGCAAAGAGTCCACCACATTACTTGGGCCCAATATACATTGAATGATCCATATCCACTTAAAAGGCTAAGTCTTATAAGTGGTGAGCCATCTAATTATATATTAAGGTCCAACTCTTTTTCTGTTTATCCGATGTGGGACTCAATGTTCACACATGTTCTAACAAATCTCCCCCTCATGTGTGAACCAAACATTGGGCCTTAACCTCTCTTTGCATCCAAGCTACGCCTTAATTCTGATCTACTACTCTCAGCCCTATCTCCTAAACTGGGCTTATTCTGCACCCACTCAATCGATTCATAGTCATCTCAATTGGAAGCCAACATGCCTAGTCACTGGCACTATGCTCCCCCACGAGAACTCCATTGAGAGCCACTGTGCTCATTAATTCGATAGCACCGTTGTAGACACCCCAATTTAGACCTATTAATTATCTTTAATTTGTACCCTTGTGGCTCTCCGATGATGAAACGAAATCAAAATAGGCCTTGGCTACAGCTTGAACGATGCCTCTTGGACTTTTACAAACCAAAATCATCATTTTTCTCGACACCCTAAGGGTAAAATGGGCACGCATTTCGGCATAAAAAATACCTTTTAATGAAACCATTTGGATTAGAAAGAAAACTCAACTAGCTTTCCAACGTTTCGAAAACACCCAAAATAGAGTTTGGGAGTATCCGTGGCGCCCTTCTGAAGTTGGGCAGCCACTCTTAAGCGCTTGGAAACACTCTAGAGCGCTCGAGAGAGCTGACAGACCAATGCATGTTGAGCTTGACCATTGACCCTGGCTTTTTCAGGTTTTAAACATGCCATTCAAACCTGCACGTAGCAGAGGCTTGCTTGAGCCTGCAGGGCATCTCATGATGCCATTTTTCCTTCCAAAACATTTTTCTTTTCATTTTTGATTTGATTTTCAAATTAAAATCCTAATTTTGGCTTGTCTATGAATACCCCATTGTTCTGCCACACAAAGGGGACGAAAATTGCTCCCTATCACTCCCCTATTTGCAGAAAACTCTATTTCAAACACCCTCAAATATTTTCAACTCAAATATTTTCCAACTTCCACCTTCAAATAGTTTTCAAGGAAAATCCAAAAATCACAAAAGCAAATGAGGTCTTAAACTTCATTTTTCTACTATTTTTCAGCCCTTACTCAAACTACCATACTCATCCAAGAAGTCTTGTTCAAGCTCAAAGGTATAAAATCTCATTTTTATACTTAGAAATCTGCTGTTTTTCCCTGTCTGAGGGAGATTAGTGGCTCATACCAATCTCATATTGGTTGTGAGCCACCTGATTTTGGTTTAATAACAGGAGCAAAAGAAGCTACAAAAGTTTTTTCAGTCTACTGGTTTCACTCCCAAGCCCTCGGAACTGCTCCTGAGCGTTCAGAAGTGCTTCCCCCTTTACTCTTTCTGGTTTGACAGTAATCAGTGGTAGATGAGTTGTTTTATTCATTACTAACATTTGTAGAAGGTGTTGACAACACTCCCGAGCGCTCGGAACCACACCTGAGCACTCAAGAGTGATTCCTGTGGCAAATTTTCATTTTATGTTATTATTCATTTCATGTCATTTCATTGTTACATCTTGTACACTGGCACTAGCATGCACTTTTTATTTGGTGTACTTGTGAATTCTTGCTAATTGCTTAATAAAATAAAACGTTTTTGAAAAATCCCACAAACGTTCAGTAGAGACCGACTACGTGTCGGGCGAGGGGGGTGCTGTAAAACCTTTCCCCCCGTAACGTGGCTTCCGAACCCTTAACAAATCTCTAGTTTTCAATTTAAAAATCAATTTTCAATCAAAACGGTTTCTCGATTGGCAAACCACAAATCCGGGTGGCGAATCTCCAAAATTTTCAAATCGATTCAAAATGATATTTTTTTGGGCCGCCCCGATCCACCCGGGGCTGTGGTAGCCCACGACCGTGCTCTCCAACGAGTCAACTCCATTGACAATCAGCCATCCAATACAACACTCCAACATCGAGCCACCTTGCTTCATCGAGAGTCACCTTTTTGGATTTTATACCGCTCCACGAGTGTCTTCTGTGCAAACCCATTCAATGGTGCGTTGAGAGTCTTCCCATAGATCATCAACCATTGGCTTTGATACCATTTGTTGGGAGTTCGTCCAATGCATCGACCCACCACTACGTGCTTAAGGCCTAATTTGTATGGGAGTAACGGCAAAGAGTCCACCACATTACTTGGGCCCAATATACATTGAATGACCCATATCCACTTAAAAGTCTAAGAGCAAGTACACCAGTCATTTGGTAAAAAAAATGATGAACAGTACATTTTTTTCATTTTACCTATTCATATTTTTCTCAACACTACACCAATACTATCTATTTTACCTAACACCAATTAAAATATATATTTTTTACTCATTCTTTATTATCTTTATTGTTTAAAGAGAGGAGAAAGGAGGGAGGAGAGAGAGAAAGAAATAATAAAAAAAGAAAAGAGTATGAATAGTGCTTAGGTAAAAATAGAGAACAACTATTCACAAATGCATTTTACCTCCTCTTTTAGCTCATTTGATGTAGACTATTTTTTATGTTTCTCTTAGGTAAAATAGCAAAAAATGTATTTTTGCTCATCTAGTGTACTTGCTCTAAGCTTTATAAGTGGTGAGCCATCTAATTGTATATTAAGGTCCAACTCTTTTTCTATTTATCCGATGTGGGACTCAACGTTCATACATGTTCTAACAGTTGCCCCTTATGCGAGCTGACCTTGTTAGGTCAGTCTATACTTATGAGGCATGTTTCCAAAATTCGGCTTTGGGAGGTACACAAAAATTGTGCGTTGGACTCGGTCTGATATACGGAGTAAAGTGAAGATAAAATACTGTGGTACGATCATTCTTGGCCAGTAAGCATTTCAATCCTTATAAATAAGGAAAAGAAGCCGATGATGATTACTCCAGATCTAAGCGAAACTGTACAGGGGACACATCAATTTGTCGTACTTTAACCACATTCCTCTCATATACATGTCTGGAACATGTATGTAAGAAGGGTGTGATTGAGGTACAACAAATTGATGTGTCCCTAGCTTCTATACGCAGCATTCTTCTCATTTTCCACTCTCTTTTCAGCCTTAATAGTGTAGTGATGTTAGATCGATAGTCTTTCAATGTACAACCCCTTAAGCTTCACCACAGTGACAGACTCATCATGTCCCCTAACCTGACCAAAAATGCCAACACATAAAATACAAAACATGTCAATTATTAAAGGTGAGGGGTACGTGCACTGAGGTGCAAAGGTCTGTTGGGGTCTATTTGCGAGGAAGGTCTGTTGGGGTCTATTTGCGAGGAACAAAGCGAGGCGCTGGCCTTATTGAAGCAAGGCACAATCAGGCCAGAAAAAATACCAAAAAATGCATCCACGAACGCTTCAAATAATAGAGACTAAAAACAATATAGACTAAAAAGTGTAACATGTATAGATTCCATAAAATCCTCCAAAAAAATGTCAAATAGTCAACAATGCTTGCATATGGCAAATTATCTATTTGGTGATAGAAATTATCTATTGTTTGGGCTTTCTTCTTCTTCTTCTTCTTCTTCTTCTTCTTCTTCTTTTATTTTTTTATTTTTATAGTTTGGACTCTTCTTCTTCTTCTTCTTCTTCTTTTATTTTTTTATTTTTATAGTTTGGACTCTGTTTTTTGGGTGTTCTTTTATTTTTTTATTTTTATAGTTTGGACTCTGTTTTTTGGGCGTTGCTGTTAATGCGATTTTCAAGCTCACTAGTGCTTGCAATTAGGTATGTTGTGTCCCATATGATGTGTTAGAATATCAAAACATATAATATCATAATCATATCTTGATATGATATGATATGATTATGATATTATATGATTCTCTTGATCTCTTATTATTGTAATTGATTATGATTTGATTGTAATTAGATTGATTCTCTTTCTATAGTTAGGCTCCCTCACCTTGTATAAATAGGAAGCTCATTGTACAGTTTATTATCGAATTCAATACACTATTTCTTCTCTCTTATTATTTCACATGGTATCAGAGCTATGGTTCTTAACCTAGCTTCCGCCGTGAGCTTCCGCACAATCGATTCATCCCAATATCATACCCACCGCCAGAGATTCAATATCATATTCCCTTTTCAATCTCCAACTGCTGATCACCACTCAAATCCATTGCTAGCTTTCACACCAAAACCAATTCATAATCTGTTTTGTCATCACTTTGCCATCTGCCGTCCATACAACATATATATCAACACCATATATTCCACCTTGGCACCTTCAATCTATCCTTTCCTTTTTCCTTCCAAAAACTATCCAAATTCATTACCAACCAGTCACGCCATAGCCAATATCGACCTCCATCAGTACAGATCCGTTCCTAATTTCCGCTTTTGGTTTCCATTTTCGATTTTCCACGTTTATCAGCAACCTTCATTTTTTAGATTTTCAATCGCCACCATCACCAATTATTGCCTCGGTCCAACTTTAAATTGATCCTGCACCATTTATTTTTTGATCGGTTCATGCCGCTTCCTTTTTCGGTTATTCTCTGCTATTTTTGCATCAGATCTCCAGTGTGTTGATTCGCTTTATGCTCTCTGATTATGGAGCAATCTGTCATGGCGCCATACTTTCGGGTCATCTTAGAAGGTCACAAACAATACCCTCCGTCAACTCAGTTTACCAAAAGTGAACTGCCAAATGTTTTTGCAGACATTCTCTCAAAATGTGGTGGTATTTTATCTGAGTCTGGTAAGAATTCTACTACCTTGTCTGCTGCCACAGGTACATCCTCCTGGTTCTTTGATTCAGCTTGTTGTAATCATATGATATCTGATTCTGCCATTTTTTCCTCCAAGACCCCTGCCTCTCACACTCCAGCCATCCAAACAGCTGATGGTTCTCACATGCATCCCAGTCATGTTGGTCATATCTCTACTTCCACCATAACTCTATCTGATACATATTTGATCCCTAAACTTACACTGAATTTAATCTTTGTTGGTCAATTGTGTGAACTTGGGCTTACCGTAATATTTTCTGCTATTGGCTGTCATGTGCAGGATTCTCGGACAGGAAAAACTCTTGGGATAGGCCGTAAGGTTGGACGCCTGTATGAGCTCATCAATCTTCATATTCCATTTCAATCCATTGCACCTCCCACTCATTCCGTGAGTCAATCGAAATGTTCTGTTACGTCTAATTCCTCTAATTCTCTTGGTATTTGGCATTCTCGATTGGGTCATGCGTCTTTTGGTCGAATACGTACCCTAGTTTCAAGTGGACATTTAGGACGTGTAAAAGATGAACACATAGATTGTCTTTCTTGTCAACTTGCTAAACAACCAGCATTGCCATTTCCTTCGAGTGACTCTTTGTCCTCTGCTCCCTTTGATTTAGTTCACTCTGATATTTGGGGGCCTTCACCGAACACTACCATGGGCGGTTCCAAATATTTTGTTATTTTCATAGATGATTATTCTCGTTTTACATGGTTATATCTCATGAAGAATAGATCTGAAGTACAACATATTTATTATGATTTTTCAAAAATGGTTCAAACTCAATTTTCCCGCCCAATCAAAACTTTTCGTGCTGATAATGCCATGGAATATAAAGAGACAGAATTTTTAAAATATCTTAGTCAAAATGGAACCTTGCCACATAGGTCATGTTCTGGCACATCTCAACAAAATGGTCGCGCTGAGCGTAAGCATAGACACATTTTGGATATATACTGTCCGTGCCCTTCTAATAGATGCCTCTTGTCCTGAGGGACTTTGGGGGGAGGCTGCTCTCACAGCTGTCTATACCATTAATTGTGTCCTATCCCCTACCATTGGGAATCAATCACCTTATGAACGATTATATGGTATATTGCCCGCTATGACCTTCTTAAGGTTTTTGGATGTGCTTGTTTTATTCTCTTACAACCTCATGAGCGTACAAGATTGGAACCTCGTGCTCGTCTCTGTTGCTTCTTAGGGTATTCGATTGAGCATAAAGGATACAAATGTTGGGATCCCTCTTCTCAACGCCTTCGCATTTCTTGGCATGTCATATTTTGGGAACACAAAATGTTCTCTTCCATGTCCAAGTTTCACTTACCCCCTATGTCTACTTCATCGTTCTTCACTGACCCTTCTGTAGATATATTTCTTGATGATGTTGATACAGGTTCTTCTGAGCTTTCCTCTACGGTCTATCCTGAGGCGTCGCTTCTATCTAATGATCCTACTCCTGCACCTCCTGGCTCTACTCCTACACCTTCTGGCTCATCCCTTTCCGAGCCTTCACATTTTGGTTCTGCTCCCAATGAGCCTTTCACATTACCCAGCTCTCTTCCTACTGAGCTTCCTGCACCACCTCTATATGATGATTCACCACTTCGTCGCTCTACTCGGGTAAGGGAAGTACCTGTTCATCTTCGTGATTATCATTGTTTCTCTACTATTCTTTTTCATTATGAACCTCATTCCTACCGTGAGCCAAGTTCTAACCCTCTTTGGCAGCAAGCAATGGCAGAAGAATTACAGGCTTTGGATAAAACACACACTTGGGATATCGTTGACCTTCCTCCTGGCAAGACTCCTATTGGTTCTAAGTGGGTTTACAAGATAAAAACTCGCTCTGATGGCTCTATAGAGCGTTACAAAGCTCGTTTGGTTGCAAAGGGTTTTTCTCAAGAGTATGGTGTTGACTATGAGGAAACTTTTGCGCCAGTTGCTCGTCTCACTTCTGTTCGGAGCTTACTTGCGGTTGCTGCCGTACGCAAGTGGAATCTAAATCAGATGGACGTCAAGAATGCCTTTCTGAATGGTGATCTTACCGAAGAAGTCTATATGCGGCCTCCACCTGGGTATAATCATCCTTTGAACAAAGTGTGTAAACTTAATCGCGCTCTTTATGGTCTCAAGCAAGCTCCACGGGCCTGGTTTGCCAAATTCAGCAACACTATTCACAATTTTGGATTCTCTTCTAGCCAGTATGACTTTGCACTTTTTATCCGAAAGTCTGCACGTGGTATTATTTTTCTTCTTCTCTATGTTGATGACATGATTATTACTAGCAATGATAATGTTGGTATTTTTGATCTCAAAGCCTTCCTTAGCAAGCAATTTCAGATGAAGGATCTGGGTACTGTGAGCTATTTCTTAGGTCTTGAGATTTTATCTACATCCGATGGCTACTATCTCACTCAGGCTAAGTATGCCTCTGATCTTCTTAGTCGTGCTGGTATCACTGACAACAAGACTGCATCTACACCACTTGAGCCAACCACTCGACTCACTCCTTTGGATGGCACACCACTCCCTGATGCCACTCTTTATCGCCAATTGGTTGGTAGTTTTGTGTATCTTACTGTCACCCGGCCTGACATTGCCTATGCCATTCACATAGTTAGCCAATTCATGTTTGCTACTCGATTGCCTCATTTTCAGGCTATTCTCCGAATTCTTCGCTATGTCAAAGGCACTCTATTTCATGGCCTCTACTATTCAGCACATTCCTCCCTTGAGTTATGTGCATATTCTGATGCTGATTGGGCTGGTGACCCCACTGATCGTCGCTCTACCACAGGTTACTGCTTCTTTCTTGGTGACTCTCTCATCTCTTGGCGAAGTAAGAAGCAATCTCTTGTTTCTCGTTCTAGTACTGAGGCAGAGTATCGTGCTATTGCTGACACTACTCAAGAGTTGATATGGCTTCGCTGGCTCCTCAGTGATATGGGTGTTATTCATTCGACTGCTACTACTCTTTGTTGTGATAATCAGAGTGCTGTTCAGATTGCCCGCAATGATGTATTTCATGATCGCACCAAACATATTGAGATCGACTGTCACTTTATTCGACAACATGTTGTTCAGGGTAGTGTTCGCCTTCTATCAGTATCCTCATCCGATCAGACTGCGGACATCTTCACAAAGGCTCATCCTCCTAGACGTTTTCATGACTTGGTATC
This sequence comes from Rhododendron molle, assembly GCA_025413875.1. Lineage (NCBI taxonomy): Eukaryota > Viridiplantae > Streptophyta > Magnoliopsida > Ericales > Ericaceae > Rhododendron > Rhododendron molle. The sequence continues at coordinate 4,426,138 of CM046388.1, read as the reverse complement.
CAAACTCAAGCTGGTGTCTGCACTACCACCTTGAGTTTGAGGGGGGATGTTAGAATATCAAAACATATAATATCGTAATCATATCTTGATATGATATGATATGATTATGATATTATATGATTCTCTTGATCTCTTATTATTGTAATTGATTATGATTTGATTGTAATTAGATTGATTCTCTTTCCATAGTTAGGCTCCCTCACCTTGTATAAATAGGAACCTCATTGTACAGTTTATTATCGAATTCAATACACTATTTCTTCTCTCTTATTATTTCACATGATGGATTTTGTATACAAGGTTGTGACTTTTTGGGCCCAACCAGGCCCGATTATCATTTTCAGTCCAAACCGAAGAGAGATGAGTCCGAACCGGTCCAAAGAGCTGTTGAACGTTTTGGTTTAGATTCAGATTTTAAAAAACTGAAACTTTCAGTTCGGTCCATCACCACCATTGCCATCCATCGGCCACTTGCCACGGTGATCACCATCGCCACTACCAACCACACCACAATGACTTCTACGACGCAAAGTTAGGTCGCAAGCATTGATCCAACGGAGATTCGGAGTAAAACAATTAAGCTACTTATAAAGGAAAGATGCTAGAACTTTTCCATATATGTTGGTCGGCAGTGGAAGTGCAAGGCTGTGGTGCAGCCCTTGGCTCCAGTCACTCTCACCACTTGCACCACTTGAGAAGGATTTCAACGAGATAAAAATGCCTAATTTGGTCTACTTGCATTCATTGGAAGAATTGGAATAAAAAATTGCCACTAATACTTGCTTGCAAGACAAAAAAAAATCATCATATAGTAATCTGCTTACAGAGTGCGAATTGATGTAATCAATTTTTTAAGTGAAAAATACTTTCTTAACGGAGGGCAACTATTGGTCTGTAGGAGGACAACATTTAATTAAGCTACTTATAACCAAAATTTTGATCAAGTCATGTTATTGAAAATAGTACTAACTTTGTGTTGTCCCCAACAACAAAGGTAAGTTTCAAACGAATGGAAGAAAGCTATAAGAAACGGTAATGCCCAATTTTCAAAGGGGGGGGTTTGCCATGACTAAGGCTCGTTTGGGCATGCGTTTATATCAATATTTGAGTCTCTAAATGTGGTAGCCGATATTCTGACACAGTTCTGGTTGTAAGACATGGGAAGCTAGACCTCTCGTTAGGTTATTGAGCTCTCTAGGGCGAGATAACCATAATTTTTGATCTTTCGTTTGAGTTGTTATCAATAATAGTATATTATCGTTTTGAACAAAAAAATCTTAATCTCTCCGTCTGGACAATAATTAAGCTGCTGATAGTATTACTTTGTAAAGATACGTAGGCCACATTGGATGAGCTAGAAATAGGAATACCATATGCTATTGCTTGCATGCCCACTTGCCCTTGCATCTGAGATTATCTGAATCATCACTTGCATCATCTCCTCACCTCTTATGGCTGAACGTCATACATTAAGTTGACTCGCATTACTCATTGATTGGGCTGACCTCATTATTTAAATCCAATTAGTTAAGAAGATGCCTTCACCGCATCATAGCATCCTCGTATCGTAAAAGCATTCAACAGTTGGTTGAATATCTCTCTCTATCTATTATGAAATGAGCCTGTGTTGTGCAAACTTAATTTCGAGAAACTTAGCATGTTAATTCCACTAACTAAAATAAGTAATTATTTTTTGAATTACAAATTATGTATTGTGAGAAAATGAATACTTAAGAAATAAAAACCTTAGTTGAACGAGACTCGAGGGATAGAGAGGGGGAGAGAAGAGAAGAATTGTTAGACCACTACTACACGATATAATTGCACGAGATGTTTAGATTCTGTATAAAGTTTGTGTGGGAAGTTTCGAAGGGAAAAATCCTCTGCAAGTGGCTATATCAACAGGGCAATGGGAATTTGTTTTAAAATTACTTCTAGGAATTTAACCAAATCTTGCTGATCGAAGTTTAAGGTACAGAGCTAAGGGCGGCCCTTCATATAGCATCAATTATGGAAGATGTTGTGAAAGCTTTAGTGGAGGTTAATTAGACCTAATATGTGTTTGGCTTGTGATCGAGACAGTAATAACCCTTTTCTCATTGCTGCAATGGAAGGTCGTGTCCAAGTCTTAGAAGAGTTGATTCGTACCTTGAATAGCTCAAGTTAAGATGGATCGAGGCGACGCTAGCTTGTATTTATGCGTCAAGTATTATGATCAGCTTCAGTGCTACAATTACTTACTAGACAAGATTGCATGTAAAATTTTCACATATAGCAGTATGATAGAATTTCTAGTTCAACTTTGTGGCATGTGGTCGCCTAACAATCCGAATCCCTCTACCAATGAACTAATTATCCAATAATAATAAATAAATAAAAACAATTCAGATGGAATATTCTTAGCAGAGAGCACCATTTTCCAAATAGACAAGTCTTCCCCAGATCATCCTTTCGGACTTACAAATTATCAACCTGATACTAAATGAATGCTCAGATTAGTTTAATTAGGATTTTAATACTACTTCTGAATTGTTAAGTTGACTAATTACATTCCCACACAAACTTTATACAGAATGTAATTAAACATCTCTTGCATTAAGTAATTCAGGGTTCTCAGGATAATGATTGATTCTTAGTCTTCTCTTGAGCGGGGTTTCTTTTAGGTGTCTCTTGGCTTTGGTTGGGTCTTGAGTGTGGTGTTTCTTTTTCGAGTTTTTGGGCCTTGGTTGGCTTCTCGCCATCCAAGGGCAGTTATTTTCCTTTCTAGTTCCTAGCGAAGTTTGATTGTCAGAGTATGAGGGTGCCTTCTTTTATAGGTTCGCTCATGATCTGCTTTGATGCTTTGTGTTTAGGATCCTTTTAATCTTTTTTTTTTGCTCTGTAAGAAAAATTGTAAAATCTTATGTATTTTTACAATTTCGAACTGCAGTAGTATACTTTCTCCATCTCAAAATGATAATCCCCTCTAAAAACACATGCAATTTCTGGATAAAAAAATAAAGTACTTTCTACATTAGTTTTCAAGTTTCTTCGTACCTAATTAAAGATTTCGATGAGTTCTTTAATTTGGTACTGAAAAATTTGAGAAATTATGAATGTAAATATTTATGTTTTGATTAAAAAATTATAGGTCTTTATGTTGGGGACTATCATTTTGGGACATAGGGAGTACAAAATTTTGTGTATATTCTACTCGTTACTAGAGAGGATAAAGTTGAAGTGATTCTTGAACACCCTCCTAAAAAATCCTGGAGTCATCACTACGTCCATTTTCATATTATATTCAACTTTTTTTTTTGAACAACAAAGAAGAATTTTATTAATAGAAGAGGAAAGGATAGTACAGATAAAAGGCTAAGCGAAAGCATCACAACGCAAAGACAACATTGATCCCAACTTGATATTCAACTTGATACTACATTAATGGTCAGATTACTTTTAAGGATTTTAATACTTCTCAATTGTTAAGTTGACTAATTACATTCCCACACAAACTTTATACAGAATGTGAACACCTCTTGCATCAAAAGTTGACTCGCATTAAGTAATCTCTTGCCGGTAAGCAAATGTGTACGTCAGCTACGTCGAAACTTCCCACACAAATTTTAAACCGTACATAACTTTAACGTTCAAAATATTCATGGCCAAGGATACGATGGTACTAGTAACGTGTGTGGAAGAATAATTGCTGACTTTATTTTTTAATGAGTGTCTATTTTCATATATATTATATTCACTGCTTTGCTCATTGGCTCCAATTAGACTTGGTAGTGGCATCCAAAGAGGTTATATCAGTGGGTCAATTCTCCTCTTCTCTAACTCTTGTTGTTAATATCATTGGCTGTTCCCCTAAAAAGCATTATCAATTTAGAGGTATTCAAGCTTATAAAGATCTTGCTGAAAAGCTTGCCATTCACAATGATGACGATGAGGAGTAGTTTGAGCACAGTTCAAAATGCCTGATTTTAGTAGAAAGGATTAGGTAAACGTTAATACTTTTGCAATCTAAGTTGATAAGAGAAAAAAAAATTTATTTGGCACTAGATATGAGAAATGTTTAGTATTATATGTATTGGTGTTGTTTTGTATTTTTTTGAGTTAGTAAAAATTCTCATTATTGTGTCTATTGTTTTTTTGGAACTTTTTGCTTGTGTATATTTGCCTCCACTACGCGAAAATCCTAGCTCCACTCCTGTACGTCAACATAGCTGACGTACATTTGCTTACTCATTGCAATTCGACGAATTCTTTCACTTGATGGGGATTGATTGGTAAAGAAACTGCTGATCCCACATTAGAAAATACCTAGGATAAGTTACAATTCATAATTAAGAATCTAAAAGTTAATTAGTGTTAGGACCACGGGTCATGGTCTCTCTGTATTGGCAAATTCTAAGACAAAAATACACATTTAATTGTATTCCTAATTATCAAGTTGTAATTTCTTTTTATCTTTTCTAAGCATAGCGAGTCTGTATAGAATTAGAGTGGAATCAATCTTTTTATGTAATTGAGAGTGTTTCGTATGGACAGAGAAGAAAAGAATTATTATGGGGAGGAAAAGAATTGGTGCTCACGGAAAGATTTGCGCGACACATGGTAAGATTGAATTACCATTGATCAGTAAATATAATGGAAGATTTATTTAAGCCTCGGCATCTCCAAGGCTATATAGAAGGCTTTTTCTATGTAAGGATATGCGGACTTCTAAGGCCATAAATAGGGAGGTGTTTTCATCTCTAGGGTTGATTACGAAGAAGAAAAAAAAAAAGCCGTACTTTTTTTTTGGAGCAAAGAAACTTTTAAGAGGGGTTCTTGCTTTTGTATCTTGGAGTACATATTGATCTATGGATCATTGAGCTCAAAATCTATCTCCAAGAGGTTTCAATATCATCTCCAACCTATTTCAGAAAAGCCCTAGGTGGATTCCTAGACAAGTTAAAGTCCTTCGGTGGATTTTCAGAAAGCAAACGGAAGGCTTGTGGATTCAAGGCAGCGGCGGTCAAGCATTGGGTGTGGTGAACGTGGATTCGGCTAGTAGGTCTTAGACTCGATTGTGAGGATTCAAATCATAGGGTAAGAATATTTAATTGTAACTACACAATGTTTATAGTGTTTGATTCCTTCCCGTGGTTTTTTCCTGTTTAGAGTTTTCCACGTATATCGTTGCGTTCGTTGTTTCGTTGCGTTCGTTTGTGTGATTTTTTTAGTTATTGATTGGTGAATCGTTGATGAGATTTAAAAATAACAAATCTATAAACCTAGGCAAGCTAGGATTTTTCAATTAGCTCTCAAACACTCCGCTAGCTTTGAGCACTCTTAGTGGTGGCGCATTTGGGCGCAGCTATTTCTGGACGGCAGGCCCATGCATGGGTTCAATACTGAGAAACCGGAAACGTGACTTTATTTAGTTGAGGTCTAGATCTAAGTTTTCTCCCTAATTAAAACCCAAGATCATCCTATCCTCACTGGCATTAAGTTGAGTGTGTGTGTGAGAGAGATCGATCTAGAAAGGAATCCTAAGATCATCCTATGCTCACTGGCATTAAGTTGACTAACATTCCTCCGTAACTGGGCCTCATATTTAAATCGAATTAGGAAGATGCATTCACCGTACGTATGATTGCACTCTTGTGTATATATATAAAGCATTCAACTGTATCTATCTACCAATATATGATACATACGTAATGGGCCAATGATGCACTTGTGCAAACATAATTGCTCTAGTCATATTATGCTCAATTTTTTTCTAGATTAATGAGAGAAGGAGGAGAGGGAGGGGGGGAGAGAGAAACAGGCGAACTATTGATGACGACAGTGCAAGAGAGAGAGGAGAGGAATGAAGAGAGTGAAGAAGGGATAATAGAGAGGATGCCGAGCAAGAGAGAGACATGGAAGGACAGAACAGAGGAATGGCTCTGTGATGCAGCAATGAGAGGGGATGTAGATTCACTGAAGGAAATAATGACAATAGATGAATACATTCTCGATAAAGTTTTGGTGGGTAGTTTCAAAGGGAAAAATCCTCTTCACATGGCTACATCAACAGGGCAAAAACAATTTGTTCTAGAACTTTTGAAACATGAAAAAGATCTTGCTAATGTTGTAGACAATGAACTAGGCGCGGCCCTTCACATAGCATCCTCTAAGGGGCATTTAGAGATTGTGGAACATTTAGTGGAAGTTAGCCATGAGATGTGTGTGGCTCGTGACAAAGAAGGTAATAACCCTCTTCATATCGCTGCCATGAAAGGTAATGATAAAGTATTGAAGGTGTTGCTAAGAACAAACCCCCGCGCAGCTCGACTTAAGGTGGATCGAGGCGACAATATTTTGCACTTGTGTGTAAACTATAATCAGCTTGAGAGTCTGAAGCTACTGCTAAACGAGGTTGGAGATAAAGAATTCGTCAATTGTACTGATATCAAGGGCAACAACATATTGCATCTCGCTGTTTTTGGTAAACGACATGAGGTATGTCGATATTAAAACTTTTTATTGTATTGGCAATTTTTGTTGGTCGATGTAAAATAATTCCATTTATAAAGACCAGCAACACTAACTGAGGCTAGGATTCTAACCGAATGTGAAAACAAGATAACAAATGATACTTCAAATAACAGAACTCCGGGAATCCTCCAATGAAGAAAATCGTGCGGGGGAGCCATAGACGTGCATACCTAATTGCACGCCATGGGCTTAATTAATAGACTGGATTCTATTATTTACGTTCAAGACGAAATTAAGTCATTCAAGTTTTTACGACATGGTTTTGATAAATTAAACAATTAATCTCAAGAGTTGTTGTTATTATATCATATAACTACCCGTAGTACCATTACCGCACGGTATCATTTACTACTCCATTCGTCTTTTTTTTTTTTAGAGTCCAGTATTGTATTTTAGGGTGTCCCTTAATAAGTATCTATTTTGTAAAGTTAGTAGGTAAAAGTTGATACATTTTCCTTATTGCTCTTAAAAATATATTACATTGTAAAAGTTAGTAAGTAAACGTGTAATAATGATGTTTCCATAGAAGGTGATCAGTAGGAAAAGTGGGGCTAAAAATTAATGCGAAAGGTGTAATAAAAAAAAAGTTTGAGTTACCAAACTGAACACTTAAAAAGGGATGGAGAGAGTATAATTATGCTCAAAGTGAAATGAAATTGGGTGCAGCTAGGCCCGCTTTCGTCCCCACAAGAGCTCTTTGACCAACATTTGTTAATTCTTATAATTACTGTATTATTTCAAAAAATTGAAAGTTAAACATTAGCCAAAGTTTATCATTCTTGAATGCCAAGGTTGGTATTCAGAATTTTAAGGAGTTGACAAATAAAATATTGCTGGTGTTCAAAGCTTACTCAATAATTAATTGATATACAAGAAATATACAACTTATGTGAATCAAAGATATTGATTCAGAAATACAAGAAGGTAGAGAAACTCTTGTGAACCCCTAGTGTCGTCGTGCATGGACTGTCTTTGATTAGACCAGGGAGGAGAATAGTCGAGGTCCACGTAAACTACCTAGACATCCTTGACCATTTAACATAAACATTTATGAATATATTTGTACCCATCGGGCCCCGTGATACCCTGACCACCCCCAACCCAACACCACCCCGCCCCCCGCCCCGCCCCGCCCCGCCGCCCCGATTGTTTATGCAAGCTCCTCCTTTAAAATGCTTACGAAAACTACAGTTCGTCAAAAATCTGGAAAATTATATGGTGCTCGTCGATGACCACCAATTGGTGTGCCCACCTATGTTTGTGTATTTTCTTTGATTTTTATCTAAATCTTTGACCGCGTATATATATATTTCAGATTATCAAACATCTGCTGGAAGAGTGGCCGCTAAAAAAACCAAAAGATGGCGATGAGCTTGGTCAATTAATAGATGTGAATGCAAGAAATGGAAGTGGGTGGACAGCGCTTGATATTCATTCTCGAGTAGCAGAGAGTGAAGACAAGAATAGTGATGAGTATATCAAAGACGTCCTACGTAAATATGGGGTTAAAAGATCCGATAAACTTTTTTTCCCATTCGATCCATATTGGCAGAAGAAAAAAAAGGATACATTAATGATTGTATCATCGTTGATGGCGACGATGTCATTCCAAGTCGGAATCAACCCCCCGGCGGTGTTTGGGTTGACAGTTCACCAGAACACGAAGCTGGAAAAGCTATAGTTGCTTATACCATTCCCAAAGCGTATCCGTACTTAATGTATTTCAACACGGTGGGATTCCTTCTGTCTTTGACTACTATCTTAGAGCTCATCGTTGTTTTGCCAACGCGAAAAAGGGCTTTTGGATTTATTCGAGCTGGGATCTCGTGGCTGACAATCATGATCATGGCATTGGCTTATACATTTTCCGTCATTGTTGTCTCGCCCACGGAGATGCGTAAGCCCGTAAACCTTGTCATTTCGGTTACTGTTATAGTGTGGGCCGTTGGGGTAACATTTCTCCGCGTACTGCCATACCACGTTAATATGAAACTACTTCGCCTGATAGGATATGTGCTACTACTACCTATACTTTTGGCTATAGGTATAGCTGCTTGTTTCGCTGCAATTTACGAATTATGTTATGAAACTGAGCCCACTGGAAGTACTGTCCAGTCGACTGGAGATACGGCCTCACCACCAAATCCAACTGCAGTTAGCCAGAACGATTCGACGAGTGTTTCAATCCCGGAGTAATTATTCAACGGTCGTTGGCAGTGCCACATTTGTGTCCCAACGCCCTTCCCCACCACACATTCATGTGGAATCCATGCATTTTATCCTGGGCAGAAATGTAGAGTGGAAATTAAACGGTTTCAAGTCACCACGTGTTGGTGCCCGAAGAGCACCCAACAATTGTTCTTCAATCACGCCATGCTGTGAGTTTTTTATGCTAGGCTATAGGACATTTTCTTTTTGCGTGTCCTCGTTATGTGTTTGTACATGATACAAATGTAAGTTACTTGTGTTGTGAATCTAATAAGATTTGTGTTATTAATACTCTTTCCGTCTATGTTTTTTTGTTTTTATTTTATATGCTATTTTGGAATGTCTCAATATGGGATGATGGGAGCATATTTAAGAGCATCCATACTCATGAGTGCCAGTTTACCATTGCAATTTTTTGTCATTTTGTCAATGCAAGATTCAATATTCCACTATTTTTAACAACTTTGGGCATGTTTGGCATCACACCCACTTTGACAAATTTGGAGGGCGGGGTCCTACAAAAAATTATTTGAACCGTTAGTGTTTTGCGAAATATTATTTCAAGGTCTCTTTAAAATTTAACTCAATCGAATATCGGTGAAGACTTAATTTAGATTCAATTTTTGGTCTCGTTATCTCATTCAGATTTTCCTCAGTCTTTAGTGATTGCCCTTGATGTCATCTCATTCCATTTTAGAAATCGAATTATTAAATCAAGCTCTTACTGCGCAAGATCCAATTGAACTCCTTTGTAAGGACCAAATTCCGGGGTCTTAATTGTATTGGCAATTCCGTTCGACAAAACACATAATTTATATCGAGTTGTAATTTTATTATTTTTAATAGGCTAGTGAGTCTGTATAGGATTAAAGTGGAAGGAATTTTTATTTGTAATTCCGAATGAGCGTATTGCATAAAAAAGGAGGTCGGCCACAGCGGGACGTTTTTTGACGAAGACGGATCACTCGGGCTATCAATCGGCACCTGCTGTCTTTTAAGTGAACGTAAAAACAAAGAAAAGAAAAGGGTTGGACTTGTTATTTTCCTCCTACGGTTTTGACTACAACCATATAAAAAGAAAAGGGGCAGAGAAAAGGGGCAGTCATAGATGGGGGTGCTGCCACATACACAAACGTGCATTTTGAGATTAATAAAGAAAGCTTATAGCTATAACGGCAGAAGAAGGAAAAAGAGTGGCGGCGATCTTTGTGAGATCGAGCTATTCCGAAGGGATTTCTATTACGTCTATTGGAGGGTTTGTGGACTCAAGGTCGTTGGCGATCAAGATCACTGGGTGCGGTGTACGTGTGACTCGACAGGTAGTACTTAGAACGGTGTGAAGATTTACTTCGTTTGGATAGGTATATCTGTAACTGCACAATGATTATAGTGATTTGATTTCTTCCCGTGGTTTTTACCCATTCTGGGGTTTTCCACGTATATCTCTGCGTTTTGTGATTGATTGATTGCATAGTTTTTGCTGATAATTTTACGTAGTGATTTGCGTTCATACTGTTAGGGTTTTTTTTTACGGATTATTAAGGAACCCTGATTTTTCATCCTTTATATGGCGACCTTTAAAAGAAGTTGAGTTTTTTTCCAGTTTACCAAAAAAAAAATAATAATAATAATTTCAGAAAAAAGAGCTGCTGCTGCATTCCACATAAAAACCCAAGAACTTGAGTTGAGGAGCTTCCTCTCTCCTGCTAGGAATTTCGCCAAACAGTTCAGCATCAAAAAATACAATGCTAACCAAACCAAACCAATCCGAGCCTTGTGTCCCAATCACTTGGAGTAGGCTACATGAATCCTTTTGTCTCCATAGAGTTCTGTCAAGGGCCACTTGTTCACACAAACTTACTATACTCAAATCTTTGCGCCATTTTTCTCTTCAAGCTAATGTGTTGTAAAGCCGGAGATTGGAGTCTCTTCTCTCCTTCCCCTGCTCACAAATCTTCACTTGTACAATTTTAGATGCTCGAAGACTTCCTCCACCAGAACGTACGTGCTCCTAAACACCACCCATAGTCCCCTATAGCAAATTCATCACCACGATTGATGGCCTCATTGCCAGAAATGATCAATATAATCGTGATTTGCCAAAAGAATTGAAAACTTTTTTTGTTTTGACCATTTGATTAGTGAAAGTCTGATGGCAAATCTGATCCTTTTCTGTACCAATGAACTAATCGGGGAACGTTGAGAATAATTTTCGGATCGAGATGATGCAATATATCTCAAGAAGCCCTTCCAAAGCACTCTACAACCCTATAGTGCGTTGGTGCAATATTGGGACTCCCAAGTCCTCTTGAGGTATACGGTACGGAATTGACACGAAAGAGCTTTAGTACTTTCAAATCCGAAAAGTGACTGTTTTAAAATTTAAGAGAGACAATATATATGAGGCGGAGAAATTATTCTGTTCAGGCCTTTTTTCCTATCTAATGGTGAGTCTGTGCTTAATTAATTCAGATGATCAAACATGTGTGTAACAGCAAAATAGACGTGAATACAATAAATAAAAGTGGGCGAACCGCGCTGGATGTTCATTTCCTAGCTGGAGGAAATCCAACAGATTCGGAGATTCAAGTACATCTTACTTAAAGCTGGGGCCAACAGGCGCGAACAGCCTATTGCAGAGGTTGAGCAGTTTGAGCCTCCAAGTTGCTCAGAGAAGGGATACATTCATGGTTGTAGCTTCACTTATTGCGACAATGGCATTCCAAGTTGGGATGAATCCGCTGGGGGTGTATGGCAAAACCATTCACCAGGACAAATAGCTGGAAAATCCGTATTTGCTCGTGTCGACTGTTTATGGTACTCCAGCTTGATGATTGCAACCACACTTGCATTCCTTCTGTCAATGAGTACAATCGTGCTGTATGCCAGAGCCAATAAGGGCTTATAGGTGGACTCGAGCTATGATCACGTGGAGTACAATCATAGTTACAGGATTTACTCACACGGTTTCTGTCATTGCTATTACACCAGCGAAGTTCCATCATGGGACGGGTGTGGACGAACATTTGTAGCTGCTACTTTGCTGTGGATCGCAGTGATGACAGTTTTCATGGTGCGTAGTACTTGTTCTACACGAAAGAGTCAGAATGTAGGCCATGGGAAAGGATCGATCCTCAAGGTCGGCGGAGGAGGTAGGCCGAGATCAGGTGCAAATGCAGATGGCGGGAACCACCAGTCCAATGTTTGATCCCATCTTTTAATTCATGTTTTTGCTTCTGTGAGTTAATTTCTTCTTAGGGAGTTCTACAATACGAGACAAGATCCTCTGTGTCGAAAATTCATGTGCTTTTATGCCAAAGGGGTTTTCCGGCTGTTGTATTAGAACATAAAAAAAATCATACAACTCAACGGCCGAAAAACCCTAGGCACAGAGGCATAGAGGTTTTCGGGACAGAGGAAACCGGACCCCTAAAATACACACTTCCTTCGATCGGTGTGTTAATTCGTTGGATATGCACGATTGTTGCGTTCGTATTATGTGATTATGCTACGAATTTATGTGACTTGTGTCATGAACGCAGCTCGATGGTTAATAGCAATGTTTAATAAGGATGTATTTCTGTATTTGTATTTGATGATTCATTTAGCCCTTTCGAATTATACGAGCACCTCCAAGCCTAAGATCCTAACACGTACCTACACCAACAAAGAAAACCAACCAATCAAACCAAAGCAAACAACAGCAAAATCAAGACTGGAAATCCAAAACCCTGCATCAGAAGCAACCATCACCGAGGCCCCTGCTAGAGCCACCCACAACCAAACAAGCAAAATTCTAGGAAGAACCTCAAAAACAAAACACCAAACCCGAACAAAAAGACCGCGCTATGCTCGGCAATGGACAAAAGGATTCAGGTGAGCCAAAGAATGCTCCTTCTAATCTTGGTTTCAACTCTCAACATCGCTTTCATCCAAACTCTTCACAAACCAAAATCCTCCATTGATATGCGAAAAAGAACAGAGTTTCTGGTAGAGTTACAAGAGAGAAAAATGCGAAAACCAGTTTAATGGTTTTTTGGCAATGAATCCGGGAAGGTGACTGGTGCGTCCGAAGCCTAACGGTGCCGGCCTCTAATTTGTCACTGATCTCACCACTTGCGAAGGATTTCAACAAGATGAAAGGGCGTGTTTGCTATATCCATGGATACATATTTTTGACTTTAACTTCAGATTTTGCTGTAAATTTTAGATTCCGGATTTTAGTAATCGTTGATAAATATGTTTGTTGTAGCTGCGAGATCATCAGATCGAATGTCCTTCCTTTTTGAAAAGTTTGTGTTGCAAAATTTCAAAAGTTACCCTAACCCAGCTTTGAAATTTTGAGAATTTATTTCCTCAGATTCTTAGAAGCTGTCGATTCTAAGAATCTACAATTTTTTACAAACTTTCTAAACTGATTCTTAAAAACTAGAATCTAAAAATTTGTTAAAATAAATTTTCGTAAACACACACAAAATTCCTAGTTTGTTCTACTTGCATTAGAAGTCGGAACAAAAAATTTGTGAACTCAAAGCTACAATAAATACTCCACGATTCTAAGAATTTACAATTTTTTACGAACATTCTAAACTGATTCTTAAAAACTAGAATCTAAAAATTTGTTAAAATAAATTTTCGTAAACACACACAAAATTCCTATCTAGTTTGTTCTACTTGCATTAGAAGTCGGAACAAAAAATTTGTGAACTCAAAGCTACAATAAATACTCCATATATAATTCAAAGCTACAACATTTACCCTATAATTCAAAACTACAACAAATACTCTTCATAGATATATTCTTTAAAATCTGAAGAAGAATCAATATTTACAATCAACAAAATCTAAGAAAAATCTATCGCAAGCATATCCCATTAATAGCTTACGATCTACGTGTGAAGTCATGTTTGCAACGCAGGAAAATTATTGTAATATTATTGTCTGTTGACAGGGCATAAATAGCTGTAATAATTATTTTAACGAAGAACGGGTCAATTATTGGATCTATCACAGGACAACAACAAAGCTACTTTATAACCAAAAGATGCTTGAATTTTTCCATGTATACTATCAAAAATTTGATCAAGTCATGTGATTTAAAACACTATTGCACAAATCAAACGGTAACTACCTGACTAGCTACAAATTAAACTCCATTTCATTCCACTGAATTTTTAAAAATCTGAAGCCAATTCTGAAAATCACTACTTTTATTGAAGCGATTTTAAGGAACCAAAGCTATTTCTTTTTTAGAGATTACGATCAGATACGTACTTTTATAGATTCGGAGAACTTGTGGTTAGCGCAATGACAACAATTAATACTCTTTGCTATTTTAACAATTACCCCTTGGTCAAGGACAAAATAAACTAAAAGCCCCCGTTCTTTAAAATATGAAGTAGAATTAATAATTTACAATCTAAAAAATCTAAGAAAAAGCAATTGCAAGGTGCAAGCACCCCATAGATTGCTTAGGATCTAAGAGTGATCGAAGTCACGTTTGCAACACAGAAAAACCATTATAGGAGTAATATTGTATTCTAGCTACTTACAGAGGATGAATAAATGTCATAATTATATTACGAAGAATGATTCCTGCTGAGCATTTGAACTACCTGACTACTCACAGCTACTAGCTAGACTTCTCACTTGCCCGTGCGTGTGAAGATCAGCACTGGCATGATCTTCACCCCTTATGGTTGATAGGTCATATGATATATCAGATAAGAAATGTCAAGTATTAATTAAGTTAATTGCGAATGTAAGAAAGAGGTCTACACAACACCGTCCTAAAATCATCAATAACTAGGCCGGCCTCATATTTAAATCCAATTAAGAAGATGCCTTCGCCGCATCATAGCATCCTCAAGTATTATTGGAACCTTCTGTTATGGAAATGCATATCTTCTCAGTGGATGCCCGCTTCTAAGGGTGTTGATTTCTTGGTTTCAACTCTCAACATCGCTATCATCCAAAGTCAAAAACCAAAATCCTCCATTCATATGCGAAAAAGAACAAGAGTTTCTGGTAGAATAACAAGAGAGAAAAATGCGAAAACCGATATAATGGATTTTGGGCAATGAAACCGAGGAAGGTGACTGGCGCGTCCGAAGCCTGACGGTGCCGGCCACTAATTTGTTGTCCGGCAGCTGAACTGAAAGTCTGTGGAGGAGCCAAGCCTGCCTCACTCACCACTTGGCATGCGGATTTCAACAAGATAACAGGGAAGCGGATTTCAATAATGTGATCAAGTCATGTGATTTAAAATACGAGTAATGCTCGCAGTACCGATGGGAGGGGAGGGAAAACGTACTACCGGCCGCCGGCGGGCCGTCTTCGGCTATTGGACGGCCGATCCGAGCCGTCCAAAAATTCTATAAAAAAAACCGAGGGGGCCCACGTAAGAATCAATGGCATCCGATGTATAGGGTGCTTGATCTAAACACCTTATTTTTCGTGTATATACTATTGCACAAATCAAACGGTACAAACTTTGTTCTTTCGAATTAAGGAATACATTGGATATATTTGGAATGGAAGATTCAGCCTAGCCGGAAGAGTCTATCAGTCTAATGCCTAATTTTCAAGGGCTACGCTAGTTTTATTTTTTTTATAACCAAACCCAAAGGGCTTAGCTAAAACAGAGAAAACAAATGTTGGGGGACTGGCCACCCAGTTAACAGGCAGTAAATTCCTCAATGCAAATCAATTGGGCTAGTTCAGTTAGCCAAGACTTTTATATCTCACTAGAAGGTCAGGAGTTTGAGTCTTTCCATCTATGTGTGGGTGTTCTTTCCTTTGTATTTGTTGGGATTTTTTCTCCCCTTATTGTGGCCCATTTGATGGGCTTATTTATCATGCCGATTCAGTTGCTGAGCTTAATTATCTCATGGACTCTCACACAATAGATCTTCCTATGATTTGTTTTTTATACTTCATACATGATGTAATGATCTCTCCTACCGATTGACCAAAAAAAAAAAAAATTCTCAACGCAGATATGGCTCTTAGCCCATCTAGTTGTATCCATTGCCTTACAAGAGGGAGGTCTAGGGTTCGACTCTATGGAGAGACATTAAATCCTCTTTGGTTTTTAACACACTAATTTTCCGCTAACTCTCCATTGATGCATAGAATATTGGGAAAAAAAAAAACTTCCTCAAGACTTAACTGCAAAGGGGCCAACTTAGCCACTTTTTAGCCTGTTGCATGTAGTGTTCAAAATGCTATAAATCCATCTAGCACCAATGGGGGCATCGGTTGACATACCGCTTGTGCTATTGCTTTAAGCCTTTAACATAGTATGATGCGCACATGTTTATCAACGTCCAAATGTGGTTGATAGAGTACTAGGAAATCAGCCAAGCCGTGATTCTTGACGGTCTTTTGTAGACAGTATTGACAAAAAAAAAGTTTTGTATTACGAATGGGATTTGTTCTTGGCCTTGTAATTTCTTCATAAACCAAAATCGCGAATTGTTAATTTGCAGTCTGTCCCCATATAAGGATTTTTCGCTAGATTCATTTTTTTTAACAAAGAAGCAGTTGATTGGGGCCCCTTTTCTCCGTTGCTTCTGTTATAATCGGGGTTTTCTTATCTTTATTTGGAGAATTCAGCTAGCTCTCGGTGGATGCTCACTTCTACTTAAGGTGTTGATTTCTTGGTTTCAACTCTCAACATCGCTTTCATCAAAAGTCACCAACCAAAATCCTCCGTTGATATGCAAAAAAGAACAGAGTTTCTGGTAGAGTTAAAAGAGAGAAAAATGAGAAAACCAGTGCAATGGTTTTTTGGGCAATGAACCGGGGAACGTGACTGGTGCGTCCAAAGTCTAACGGTGCCACCACTAATTTGTTGTCCGGCAGCGGAAGTGAAAGTCTGTCGAGGAGCCAACTGACCAGCCCTCTCTTGCGAAAACCAATTTAATGGTTTTTTGGGCAATGAACCGGGGAAGGTGACTGCTGGCGCGTCCGAAGCCTAACGGTGCCGGTCCCTAATTTGTCCGGCCAGCTGAAGTGAAAGTCTGTAGAGGAGCCAAGCCTGTCACTCTCACCACTAGCACCACTTGGGTTTCAACAAGATAAAAAGCATGTTTTCGATAGCTGTGGATGCAGATTTTAGACTTTAACTTTAGATTTTGGTGTAAATTTTAGATTTTGAATTTTAGTAGACGTTAGAAACATGTCTATCCAATCCAGAAGAGGTATCTCTGTTGGAATAAGTATATTCCACAGCTATTAATCGAATATTATCCCTCTTCATGTAGCTAAGGACCAGAGTTGGTCCTCAGACCTTATGACAACTTCATTCGCGGAGCTGACCTTGCTTGACTTGACTTTATCCCTACTCCCCAGGTTTATGATTCTTGTAGTGCTGACGTCACTAGATCTGTTATGCTTATCAGTTCTTTAAAATCTGAAGAAGAATCAATATTTACAATCTACAAAATCTAAGAAAAATCTATCGCAAGCATATCCCATTAATTGCTTACGATCTAAGTGTGAAGTCATGTTTGCAACGCAGGAAAATTATTGTAATATTATTGTCTGTTGACAGAACATAAATAGCTGAAATAATTATTTTAACGAAGAACGGGCCAATTATTGGATCTATCACAGGACAACAACAAAGCTACTTTATAACCAAAAGATGCTTGAATTTTTCCATGTATGCTATAAAAAATTTGATCAAGTCATGTGATTTAAAATACTATTTCACAAATCAAACGGTAACTACCTGACTAGCTACAAATTAAACTCCATTTCATTCCACTGAATTTTTAAAAATCTGAAACAGATTCTAAAAATCACTAGTTTTATTGAAGCTATTTTAAGGAGCAAAAGCTGTTTCTTTTTTAGAGATTACGATCAGATGCTTTTATAGATTCGGAGAACTTGTGGTTAGCGCAATGACAAATATTACTCCCTCCGTCCCAAATTCTTTGTCCTGCCCGCAAAACAAAGTGTTAAAAATAATACAATTTTTGCAAGAAAAAATCAAAAGTTTTTCAATAACTTACTAGATATCAATGAGTATTTTTAATTTGTGAAAAAAATTTGAATTATTTTTAACACTCCGTTTTGCGGACTGGACGAAGAATTTGGGACGGAGGGAGTAATACTCTTTGCTATGTTAACAATTACTCCTTGGTCAAAGACAAAATAAATTAAAAGCCCCCGTTCTTTAAAATATGAAGCAGAATTAATAATTTACATTCTAAAATCTAAGAAAAAGTTGTCGCAAGGCACAAGCACCCCATAGATTGCTTAGCATCTAAGAGTGAAGTCACGTTTGCAACACACAAAAATCCTTATAGTATTATATTCTACTTACAGAGGCTTAATAATAAATGCCATAATTATGTTACAAAGAATGATTCCTGCTGAGCATTTGAACTAACTACCTGACTACTCAGAGCTACTAGACGACTTCCCACTTGCCCGTGCGTGTGAATCAGCACTGGCATGATCCTCACCCCTTATGGTTGATAGGTTATATGATATATCAGATAAGAAACGTCAAGTATTAAGTTAATTATGAAAGTAAGAAATAGATCTACGAAACTCCACCCTAAAATCATCAATAACTAGGCCGGCCTCATATTTAAATCCAATTAAGAAGATGCCTTCGCCGCATCATAGCATCCTCAAGTATTTATTGGAACCTTCTGTTATGGAAATGCATATCTTCTCAGTGGATGCTCGCTTCTAAGGGTGTTGATTTCTTGGTTTCAACTCTCAACATCGCTTTCATCCAAAGTCACAAACCAAAATCCTCCATTGATATGCGAAAAAGAACAAGAGTTTCTGGTAGAGTAACAAGAGAGAAAAATGCGAAAACCAATATAATGGTTTTTGGGCAATGAAACCGGGGAAGGTGACTGGCGCGTCCGAAGTCTGACGGTACCGGCCACTAATTTGTTGTCCGGCAGCTGAACTGAAAGTATGTGGAGGAGCCAAAGCCTGCCTCTCTCACCACTTGCGGATTTCAGCAATTTGATCAAGTCATGTGATTTAAAATACTATTGCACAAATCAAACGGCACAAACTTTGTTTCGTCCCTGCATAAATTAAATGTAACAATAAAGGTTCTTTCGAATTAAGGAATACAAGGATTGGAAGATTCAGCCGAGCCGAAAGAGTCTAATGCCTAATTTTCAAGGGCTTTGCTATTTTTATTTATTTTTTTATAACCAAACCCGGAGGGCTTAGCTAAGACAGAGAAAACAAATCTGGGGGGACAGGCCACCAAATTAACAGGCAGTAAATTCCTGAACGCAAACCAATTGGGCTAGCTTAGTTAGCCAGGACTCTTGTAACTCACTAGGAGGTCAAGAGTTTGAGTCTTTCCACTTGTGTGTGGGTGTTCTTTCCTTTGTATTTGTTGGGATTTTTTCTTCCCTTAATGACTTGTAGTTGAATTATTGTGGCCCCTTTGATGGGGCTTAGTTATCTTGTTGATTCAGTTGTTGAGCTTAGTTATCTCATGGACTCTCACGCAATAGATGTAGGGAAAAATGATGGCCCATGACGTGTTTTCATATTAATAAATATCTGTCAACGACATGCTGAGAACATTTGTTAATGCTGAAAATGTCATTGGCAGGTATTAATTATCAAAACACGTCTTTGGCCGTCATTTTCCCTAGATGTAGTGTCCTATGATTTGTACTTTGCACTTCATACATGATGTAATGATCTTTCTGACCAATTGGCAAAAAAAAAAAAAAATTCCTCAACATAGATATGACTCTTAGTCCATCTGATTGTATCTATTGCCTTGCAAGAGGGAGGTCTAGGGTTTGACTCTATGGAGAAACAATATTGGGAAAAAAAAATTCCTCAAGACTGCAAAAGGGCTAACTTGGCCACTTTTTAGCATGTTGTAGTGTTCAAAAAGCTATAAATCCATCTAGCTCCAATGGGGGCATCGGTTGATATACCGCTTGCTATTGCTTTAACGTAGTATGATGCGTACATGGTTATCAACGTCCAAATGTGGTTGATAGAGGTGCTAGGAAATCAGCCAAGCCGTGATTCTTAACGGTCTTTTGTAGAAAATATTGACAAAAAAAAAAAAAAAAAAATTTTGTATTACGAATGGGATTTGTTCTTGGCCAATATTAACTTCTTCATAAACCAAAATTGCGAATTGTTAATTTGCAGTCTGTCCCCATCTAAGGATTTTTCGCTAGATTCAATTTTTTCAACAAAGAAGCAGTTAATCGGGGTTTTCTTATCATTATTTGGAGAATTCAGCTAGCTCTCAGTGGATGCTCGCTTCTAATGTGTTGATTTCTTGGTTTCAACTCTCAACATCACTTTCATCCAAAGTCACAAACCAAAATCCTCCATTGATATGCGAAAAAGAACAGAGTTTCTGGTAAGAGTTACAAGAGAGAAAAATGGGAAAACCAATTTAATGGTTTTTTTGGGCGATGAATTGGGGAACGTGACTGGTGCGTCCGAAGCCTAACGGTGCCGCCAA
This sequence comes from Rhododendron molle, assembly GCA_025413875.1. Taxonomy (NCBI): domain Eukaryota; kingdom Viridiplantae; phylum Streptophyta; class Magnoliopsida; order Ericales; family Ericaceae; genus Rhododendron; species Rhododendron molle. The sequence goes on along the minus strand of CM046388.1, from coordinate 4,405,929 downwards.
TAATTTGTTGTCCGGCAGCAGAAGTGAAAGTCTGTCGAGGAGCCAACTGCCCAGCCCTCTCTTGAGAAAACCAATTTAATGGTTTTTTTGCAATGAACCAGGGAAGGTGACTGGCGCGTTTGAAGCCTAACGGTACCGGCCTCTAATTTAATTTGTTGTCCGGCCAGCTGAATTGAAAGTCTGTAGAGGAGCCAAGCCTGTCACTCTCACCACTAGCACCACTTATGAAGGGTTTTGACAAGATAAAAGAGCATGTTTTCGATAGCCGTGGATGCGGATTTTAGACTTTAACTTCAGATTTTGCTATAAATTTTAGATTCCGGATAAATTTTAGTAGAAGTTAGAAGCATGTTTGTTAAGATTATGATAATTTCTTTCCTTTCTTAAAACTTTTTGTTGCCGAATCCCAAAAGTTACCCAAATCCAATTTTGGAATTTTGAAATTTTCTTTCCTTTCATGTTGTCAGAACTATAGATTCTAAAAATAAGTTTTTTAGACCTATTGACAAATTTTAGAACTTTTGACAAACATTGTAATATGCTTTTGAGAACTTAAAATAGAAAAAAATGTCAAAATAATTTTTCGTGACCACCCACAAAAGGCCTAGTTTGTTCTACTTGCATTAGAAGTTGGAACAAAAAAATTGCCACTAATAATTGTCCCTGTTTGTGAAAATTCAGAGGGTAGATTATGAGATTCTGATTTTAAATAATCTGGAGTTGGAATGTTTGTAGCATATTTTGGAGAGTCCAGCTATGCATACCGACAGAAGCCGTGGGGAAATCATACCGACGGCCGCGCCCAAGTATGCGGGGTGGATAGTGCCGTAGACACGGGTAAACACTATATATATATATATATATCCAAATAGGGTGTTTGGATCAAACACTCTGCAAATATCGGATGCTATTGATTCCCGCAACGGCCTCCTCGTTTTTTTTTTATAGAATTTTTGGACGACTTAGATCGGCCATCTAGTGGCCGGAGATGGCCCGGCGCGACCGTGGATACGATTTCCCTACGGCTTTATTGGTACCTATAGGATTTCTGTATTTTGGAAGCAGTTTCTTAAAATCACTAGGTTTTTTGAATCTATTTGAAGGAAGTTTTTTTCATGGAGATTATGATTTAGATGCATTTACGTACAAATTCTGAGAAGTTGTGGTTAGCGCAATAACAAAAATTAATATTATTTCCTATTTTAGCAATAACCCCTTGGTCAAGGACAAAATTAATTTAGACTCTGTTTCGCTAAGATTCTTATTTTTTAAATACTTATTTTCCGCTTTACAAGACATGTCATTCTCTCACAATACATCATCATTAATTAAAAAATAAGTACTTATTCACATGAAAATTAGATAAATAAAGTACTACTTATTTTAGTTAATGGAACACACCCTAATGCGCAAAAAAAAAAAAAAAAAAACTTATTTTGGTTCTATAGCAAACACTACTCTTCGGCTTTTGTAACACTTATCCCATAATTCAAACCTACAACAGAACTAATAATTTACAATCTAAGAAAAAGCTATCGCAAGCACCCCATAGATTGCATTAGATGTGGCAAACGGGCGGGTATGGGTGGGTTTGGGCGAGTTGAAACGGGTCACCGGTCAAATATGGCGGGTCACATATGGATCAAAAAGTAAACGGGTTAAAACAGGTCTGGTCAAATATAGGTCAAGCCAAACCCAAACCCGACCCAACCCCCCCTTTTTATATATATATAAAACAATTAATTCCCCTATATCGAAACTCAGACTTGCTAAACAAAAATATCACATCTACAAACCTTTCAGAGTCAATAAGGAAAAAAAAACCCCAAGTCATGCCTTAAAAAAAGACACGAAATTGTCTCTGGTTTTACTATTAAAATCAGTGATACATGTAGAAGAATAAAGATACAGAATATGGTTAGTTTATGTATGCAGAGAGAGACTTACGGAGAGCCGAAGCCACCGCTTAGGTTTGGATTAAAAAGTCAAATGACTTTTTTTTTTTTTTGTATTTGTTTGTTTTGCGACAAACTTTTTACCCCCATTAGTTTGTCTCGACGAGAGAACCAAAAAAGTAATTTTTTGTCTTTATTCAATACTTTTGGTATTTATTTGTTTCGCGTCAAGCTTTTGGTATTAATAAATGCAATTTTTTTTTGCCTTTCATTAGTGAATGCGAAAAGAATAACTGAATAAATGTGCGTGTCTGTGTGGTTTGTGAAGATTTGGCTAGTTCATTCCGTTTGACAAAAAAAAAAAAAAAGTTTGGCTGGTAATTGATGTAACAGCCAACTTTGCTATCCGCAGAGACGATTTGCCGAGAATCACGCAGAGACAAATGCTTTTGGCCCCATTTCGGGTCCCAAAAAAATCTAAATTGCTCCTACGAATCCAAAAGTAATACTTATCGATATCCGCAGGAGCTGATTTTTTACAGGGCCCCTTAAAATAATATTCAAAAATTTATGGATATTTTTTTAGATTTTTCTGGGACCCGAAATGGGGTCAAACGTGCTTGTCTCTGCGTGGTTCTCTACAAATCGTCTTTGCTGTTAGAATTTTTGTTGATGTAAAGGTGTGGAATGTGGACCCCATTTTGTAAATTTTTTTTGAAAATTCCTTACCATGGGAGGGAGAGGCATTAAAGGGAAAATGACCAGACAGTGCAGTTGACCGGGATTAATTATCAATCCATGGTCCCGAGTTTACAAACCTCCGGTACATGGTAGCTCCTATCTTAATGACCAATACATGGTAAAGATAAATTGGCAGGACCGTTTTGCCCTTATATTAAAACGCCGTAATTTTGATTCATGTCCCCCCAAACCCCTTTTCTGCTTCTCTGTCCCTCCTCTCGAATGATCTCCCCATTTCTTCTGTTTAGGGTTTGCTCCTCCCTTGCCTATCCTCCAGGCTCCCCATTCTTGCGAGACTTGCCTCCGACCCCGATGTGGTACCATATCTCCAACTCCACCCCCTAATCGGTTCCCTCACCCTCATACCTCAAAGCAAATCGCCTACGTCGACGATAATTTTCCCTAATTTATTTCTGGCGATTGGAGTCGGAAAAGATGCACGCTCCATTGGCTCATTCGTCATCAGGTAAAGTTTTCTTAATCTTCAAAACTTTAGCGGTGAATCAACTGCTAGCAATTTAGGGTATTGTGTTTAACCTATTTGATATTCCACTTGATATCTTTATCTTTATATAAATATAGATACAAATTTTCCATTTAGTTCTAATTCCCAACGCCATCGAATCATTCTATTGAGTTCAAAAAGTAAATTAGATCTTTTTTTTTTTTTTTGGGGGGGGGGGGGGGGGGGGGATTTAAATTATGAATCATTCAAGTATCAACAGTACCTACACCCTTTGATCCTCCCTCGGTATGAATGTTATTTATTTTTGGGCTTTCGAAAGGATTGCATAATTTCATATTCTTGCATCTGAAATCTTTAATGTGATGAATCTTGCTTTTACTTTTCCAATTTTGAGATATATCCTTTGAGATTGTAATCTCTGATTGTCAAAACTGGAAGTTCACGTATTGAATTCATTGAATGTTGATTTGCTACTACTGAACTGTGCTGAAACTGAGTTAGGAAAGTGGAACTATGAAAAAGTTCACGAATTTAATGTTTTTTTGTTGTAAATCATCTGGTTTGCTTAAAAAATGGACCAACCTGTTGGGGCATGCGATTTTCATTGCCGTATCTACAAATGTTATTGTTGGACTGTACCGACATTCTAAAGTAAAGAGCTTAACTATGAAATAATTCTAGGAAATTGAAGTTAAATACAAAGAAAAAAATATTTTTAAACCGACTATATAGAGCCTACTTGCTTGATTGTGAAAGTCAATAGAAAGGGAAAAGTTCTGTTTGGTGAATTTTTATTGCTATGATCAAGAGAATATTCTTCTTTTTTGCTATCGAATTATTTAGATCATGGATGCGTATTGAAAAGTTCTGCTTGCTGGATTGTGAAAGTCAATAGAAAGGGAAAGTTCTATTAGTTGTCTACCTCATTTTTATAGGCATCATTTACTACTATAAATTACACATTTATACCATGTACCTACTGGGTTAGATATGCAATCAATTAGTCTACTTTATTTTTTTGGTGTACAAAATCAATCACAAATGAAACACCCCCAAAATAAAACAAATAAAAGTAAGGAGTCAGCACTGACATTATGACATTTTGACTAACATAATGACATTATTTATACATAGTTTTGCAGTGAAAATAGTACATGTACTATGGAGTTGAGCACCTCAACTACCATGCTCCGAGGTAGTAAGAGCAAGTAAATATTACTCAAAAAGTACATTATTTTTCCACAAAGACTACAACTTTAAATCACAAAGAGCAATTTATTTTTTACATAACTGTGGAGTACTATGGAGTTGAGCACCTCAACTACCATTCTCTGAGGTAGTAAGAGCAAGTAAATATTACTCAAAGAGTATATTATTTTTTCACACAGACTACAACTTTGAATCACAAAGAGCAATTTAGTTTTTACATAACTGTGGCAGTTGAATTCAGCACATCAACTACATTCTCCGAGGTATTAAGAGCAAGTAAATATTACTCAAAAAGTACATTGTTTTTTCACAAAGACTACAAGTTCGAATCACAAAGAGCAATTTAGTTTTTACATAACTATAGCAGTTGAGTTGAGCACCTCAACTACCATTCTCCGAGGTAGTAAAAGCAAGTAAATATTACTCAAAAAGTACATTATTTTGTCATACAGACTACAACTTTGAATCACAAAGAACAATTTAGTTTTTTTTACATAACTGTGGCAGTTGAGTTGAACACCTCAACTACCATTCTCCGAGGTAGTAATAGCAAGTAAAAATTACTCAAAGAGTACATTATTTTTTCACACAGACTACAACTTTGAATCACAAAGAGCAATTTGTTTTTTACATAACTGTGGAGTACTATGGAGTTGAGCACCTCAACTACCATTCTCCGAGGTAGTAAGAATAAGTAAATATTACTCAAAGAGTACATTATTTTTTCACACAGACTACAACTTTGAATCACAAAGAGCAATTTAGTTTTTACATAACTGTGGCAGTTGAGTTCGGCACCTCAACTACATTCTCCGAGGTATTAAGAGCAAGTACATATTACTTAAAGAGTACATTGTTTTTCACAGAGACTACCATTTAGAATCACAAAGAGCACTTATATTTGTATGTAATTGTGGAGTATGGAATATTACGTGTGAGCCATCCCTTATTCCAGCTGCCTTTTTAAAGTGTGCCCACCTAAGAAGTCCAATGAATCTTGTCATACATGTACCCTACCAATCAATATTGACTAACATTAGGACATTATTTATATATAGTTTCACAATAAAAGTACTAAATGTACTATGGAGTTCAGCACCTGAATTACCATTCGCCGACGTAGTAAGAGCAAGTAGATATTACTCAAAGCGTACATTTTGGTTTCACAGAGACTACCACTTAAAATTACAAAGAGCACTTATGTTTTTATATAAATGTGGACTATGAAATATTATGTGTGAGATATCCCCTATTCCACCTACCCTTTTAAAAGGGGCCCAGCTAAGAAGTCCAGTAAATCTTGTCATAAATGTACCCTACCAATAAATCCCATAAAAGATTGGTTTCTACGTAAGATAGATATGTCGAGATTAGGGATATTTGAGTGAGTATGTTGGTAATTAAAAATGACTAGTGCTCATGGTGGTGTTATGGCATTATTACCATATCATAAAAGTATGACACTGAACTTGTCATGTTCTCATAGCAGAATAGATGAGCAACAAAAATACCCCTAATCAAATTCCAAAGACTGAGATAGCACACATCAGGCAGCACCAAGGAGAAAACCATAATTGAGCACCTAAAAGCCCAAAATATACAATCAATAAAAAGTTACAACCTTAATCACTGCATACTGTCATAACATTACATTAACATATTATGAAGGGCATTAAGCCATAATTGAGCACAATAAATTAAATCGCAACAGCAAATACAGCACCAAGGAGAAAACTAATCACAATGATGTGATATGTGGACAGTCCGCATCCAACTTCATTTTTTGTTTCACTCACTACAACAAATAAGGCTTTTAATAGCGTGCCAAAAACGCTATATTATCGTATGCATAGTGTTCAAGAGAACGCCTTATTAGCCGATGCAATTAAAAGTCTTCGCTTTCAATAGCGTTCATTGTCCTTTATTGTTGATCTCTTTTATAGCGGACAATGAACGCTATGGAAAGTAATAGATAGCGTTCAAAAAAACGTTGTATTAGCCCATGCTATTAAAAGTAGGGGACATATCATAGCGTTTTCTGATTGTTGTTTATCATAAACTTGTAATAGCGTTCCCTGAATGCTATGCATGTATTATAGGCCTTTGATAGCATTTCCTGAATGCTATGTATTATAGACCTTTGATAGCAGTCTTAGAACGCTATGTATTCTCTACAAATTACCTGAAAAGTATTTCATAAGCTCATTTGACAGCACGTTTTTTGCCAAAATACTAAATGAACCAATGAACACATAAATTCACCCAGGATTCCATTCAAAACAAAAGAAATATATATTTCCATCCAACATCAAGTAACTTTAAATAAAAACAAATTCAGCAAGCCTTCATGTCCTACCAACATTTTGAAAGAGAATGACAGTGAAACAATCTTATTGTCCCAAAAGTTGCCCACATGTCTTGACACAAAACGGGATACAATTAACAACTCAGCTTTGATGCCCAGTGTCCACATCACTTGCCAGAAAGTTTGCTCTACAAGCAATTCACTCCATCCCACCAGAAGGCCCCTATGGGATCTGCCAACGATCTGCACATTCCTTGTTATGGATGGGCTTTTGAGGTTTCAATAACAAAGAGCAGCAACAAACATGAACAGAAAACACTAGCTGCAAATTTCAGTAATAGTTTCCATAGAAGTTACAGTAGAAAAGGATATGAGTATACTGCACCTTGAAGTATCATTCCAATATCTTCAGACAGAACCAGTAAACCAGACTTCCACATTTACAATTTAAATTACCACACCCAAGAAGTAGAAAGAACCAAACTATTAATGCTCACATGTACACATAAAACAAGTAAAACTTTATGGACTAGTGATGATATGTCTCTAAATCAACTATCTTCAAACTCATGACTAACATTCATGAAGCACTTGATCATATCTCTCAATATTGTAGCTTCCCGGACAAAATGACAAGTAAAAGACCAGGTTCGTGTGTGTGTGCGCGTGGGTGGGCCCAAAGCTACAAAGTAGGTTGACTAAATCTCAATATTGTAGCTTCCCGGAGTACGTAATTATAGCTTTAGATGCTACATGAAAATGTCATCTTCTTCTTCAACACTAGAATTCGTAAAAGCAAAGCCTCAGGTAGCACAAATATTAATCCGACTTGATCATAGCTCAAGAGAATGAGAAAATATAACTAGAACTTTGCACTCTAGGAAATGCCTCCCAAATAACAAAAGACAACATCAACAAACAAGCACCAACTGAAACAACATATCCAAACTGGAAAAATAGAAATTTGCAGCCCCCACAACACAGTATTTTGTGTAGACAACCAATAGACAGACAAACCATGCACTAGCATATGTAAACTACGAGATAGATATTCTACAGATACGACATTGACCTTTCGACTCCCAAACCTCTATTGACTCCCTCAAATAGAAGGGGGTACCACCCGGCCATGACATTCCCTTGGCAATGGAGGAAGAGATGTTCACCACATTTAGGCGCCTTTTCATAGAATATACATAGACTTTCATTATAGTCTGTCAATAAGAAACAAAGGGTAGGGACACCTTGACCAATAGGATTAGTAGCAGAGAGACAAACCAAAAAAACCACAGTAGTTGAACTCAGTAGAAGCAGAACCAAAGCATAAACAATTGAGATCCCATATAAGCAACACCAGCTTGGTTGAAGGAGTGTGCAACCAAATGACTAAACCATAAGTGCCACAACAAATAAATAGAAATTGCAGGAGCTGACTGAGAACCCAGCCACTCCAAGAATGATAGCAGTTGAACCCTTGGGCAACCGTAGATGCAGTATCGAAGGTAGAATACTACCCTATCTTCTACTGCATCAAGCCAAGAGAATGAGAGGAAAACTGAACCAAGCCAATCTTCTTTACAATGCGTTGACTTAAGGCAAACACAATCCTAAGTAGTTCAGTAACTGCAGTGGCTCACATGTCTGAACAACAAGAAACAATAGAAAATGTATCAATTAACTCTATATATGTGTCAAAGCAAAGAAATCAAAAACCCCAAACAAAAATCCTGAAGGTTAGTTAGCTAAAATCATATTATGCGGTGCTTGACCACTCATCTTTGTCGGCGGCGTACTCCGATTATCATGAAGTCGGTTCTCAACTTTGAAAAGGGCTACTCTTCCACCATAAGCAGGGAATGACTTTCCAAAGTCAATTTCTCAATTGGGCAATCATACAATTTAGTAAAATGAGAATCACGTCCCGTCACCAAGTGCTTACCACGAACAAACATGGATCACGAAAATATTTTATTCGAGTGAATAATAAATAGGGAAATAAAGGGGAAGGGAACCAAATAGATCCATACCCAATTTATAATATCCATGAACAGAGAATAAAAAGCCCATCCAACATATAGAATCCAACATTAACACAAGTCACAATGTCAATCAGGAAAAACATGGGGCAAATTATAGTGCAATGTTGACAGCCCAGGGAGGGCCCCTCGTGACGGACGTCTGGAGTGCCCCAAAAAAGGTCTATTTAGGTTACTAACAACAGTGTTTTTTGTGACCATCTTCAAATAGTTCAGATTCTACATGAAAATGTCACCTTCTTCTTCAACACTTGAATCTGTAAAATCAAAGCCTCAGGTAGCAGGAACATTAATCTGACTTCTCTTTTTCTTTTTTTTTTGAACGGGAAAAAAATTTCCTTAATCTCTGGAATTGTTACAAAAACCAATAGGAACAGGAACTTTTTCATTAATCTTTAAATTTTTATTAATCCGACTTCTCTTTTTCATTGAAAATATAAAACCCACAATAATGATGATCTCCTTGTGCTTTTTGGCCAAACAATGAAGACCTATACACATTGTATTCTCTTTTCTAGAACGAAGCAAAAGAAAATCCCAATATTCTTATCAGAGAGAGAGAGAGAGAGAGAGGCGAACCCAAGACTTAGACTCAGAAGTGATTTGCTCCGGTGGTGGTGGGGCGGCGTCAGTGGGGGCTCAGGTGGGGCGGCGTCAATGGGGGCTCAATCGGTGGTTTGGGAGGATTGGTAGGAAGTGTGAGAGGGGGCACCGTCCATCGATGGTGGGGGAGCGGGTTTGGGGTGGCCCGGTGGTGGTGGGCGAGGATTTGAGAGGAGATGGAGGAGCGACCATTTTTTGCGTTCTGTAAGAAGAGAGGAGGGAGACGCATCTCAACAGCAAAGATGTTCTTTTATTGAAGGGCAAAAGAGTCTTTCTGAATCATGATTACCATGTTTCGGTCATAATTTTTGAACTCACCATGCAGTGGGTAGTTTCAATGGTGGAGACCATCAAAGTGGGTATTTGTTTGGCCGTACACCACTGTCCCGTAATTCTCCCAAAAGAAGAACGAGAGGGAGGGAAAAGTGGAAGGCCCCCCTCCACGTGGATCATTGGCTGGTGGGTGAGAGTAAAATAGCTGTACGTACCTGAAAAGCCGACCTACGGAAATTTTAGATTTGGGCTTTCTTTGGTTGTTTTAACTTCAACCCATTTTAACCTATGTAAATATAGATTTATATAGGTTCAACTCATACCAATTCATTTTATAATATGGATGGATTGGGTTGGGTTATAAATGAACGGATTGGACGGGTTAAAAAAATATGGATTGAAATTGCCACGTCTGAATTGCATGAATAAATGTCATAATTATAGTATTACGAAGAATTTTTCCTGCATTCCTAACGAACTACCTTCCTGACTACTCATAGCTACCAGACTTCCCACTTGCCCGGAGTATCAGATACGAAACTATGTATTAAGTTAATTGCAAAAGCCAAAAAAAGATCTACAAAACTCCGTCCTAAGGTCATCAATAACTAAACCGGCCTTATATTTAAATTCAATTAAGAAAACGCCTTGGCGGCCGCGTCATAGCATCCTCAAGTATTTATTGGAACCTTCGGTAAGTTGTGGAAATGCATAACTTATTGGCTTATGCTTGATTTTTGAATAGTTATATTGGAGGCTAAGCTTGAATAGCTGTTTATGAGAAGTTTTTGGTGCCAGTTGGGTACCACACCCCGTGCTACCTCGTCGGTAATCTGGACTGTTTAATCGTGTTTTGGACTGTTCGGATTGTAGAGAGGGAAAAAAGGAGGAGAGGGAGTGGTGGGAGGTGAGGAGAGAGAAAAGAAATAAATTTGAGCCGTTCAAAATACGTTTGGACGGTTGTGATTGCCGAAAGATACCGCCACGTGGTACCTGCTTGGCACACATAAATTTCTTGCGGTTTCCAATTCTTGATGTGGCTTCCAACAGAATTCCTCCTAGACCTGTTGATCACTGTCCTGTTTATACGAATGGTATTTGTTCTTGGCCTTATAACTTCTTCATAAACCGAAATCTGTTATTTTTATTATGGGCAAATTTTCGTAGTTATCTCTGTAGTTGTACGGTTGTCTCATTTTCGTCCCTCTAGTTTTAAAGTGCTCTAATTTTGTCCATGTAGTTTGTTTTACGCTCCAAATTGGTAAAATCGTTAACACCGTTAACGAAACTATCGGAAAAATCTAATTAAAAAATAGTGCTCCAATTTTCAATCCGGTTAAACCGATGCGAAGATCTTATTTTTTTGATCATTTTATTCTAAATGGTCGTAATGAATTTTTTGCTCTAAAACCTTTCAACGAGCACTATAAAACTCCTAATTTAGTTTCAGGGCTCTCTTAGGATGCTCATTGAAAGACCTTAGAGCCAAAAATCCGTTATGAGCATTTAAGATAAAATGATCAGAAAAATAAGATTTTCGCACCGCTTCAAACGGATTGAAAATTGGAACACTTAATTTTTTAACTATATTTTTTAATATATAAACGGTGTAAAAAAATAATTGTTCCAATTTTCAATCCGTTTGAACCGGTGCGAATATCTTATTTTTCTGATCATTTTATCTTAAACGGTCATAATGGATTTTTGGCTCTAAAGCATTTCAATTAGCATCTTAAGAGAGCTCTAAAACTAAATAAGGAGTTTTCTGGTGCTCGTTGAAAGGTCTTAGAGCCAAAAATTCATTACGATCATTTAGAATAAAATGAACAAAAAAATAAGATCTTCGCACCGGTTCAACCGGATTGAAAATTGAAGCACTTAATTTTTTAATCATATTTTTTTGTTAGTTTCGTTAACGGTGTTAACAATTTAACCAATTTGGAGCGTAAAACAAACTACAGGAACGAAATTGGAGCACTTTTAAACTAGAAGGACGAAAGTAAGATAACCGTAAAATTACAGGGACGACTACGAAAATTTGCCCTTTGTTTATTTATTCAACTCTCAACATCGCTTTCATCCAAAGTCACAAACCAAAATCCTCCATTGATGTGCGAAAAAATAACAGAGATTCTGGTAGAGTAACAAGAGAGAAAAATGCGAAAATCAACTTAATGGTTTCTTGGGCAATGAACCGAGGAAGGTGACTGGCGTGTCCGAAGCCTGACGGTGCCGGCCACAAATCTGTTGTCCGTTAGCTGAACTGAAAGTCTGTAGTAGCCAAGCCTGCCGCTCTCACCACGAATTTGTTGTAGGCTGTTTGTGACAGATGTGCATACAGATTTAGACTTTAATTTCAGATTTTGGTATCGATTTTACATTAATTCCATATTTTAGTAGAAGATGATAAACATGTTTTGATGTAGTTGTGAGATTATGAGAATTTCTTTCATTTTTAAAACAATTGTGTTGCCAAAATCCCAAAAACAACACAAACCATGTTTTGGAATTTTGAGACTTCCTTTCCTTTTCAGGTTCTCAGAAATTGTAGATTCTAAAAATTAGTTTAGTAGAATTTTCGACAAACATTTTAAATTGATTTTAGAAGCTAAAACCTAAAAATTTGTCAAAATAATTTTTCGTAAGCAACCACAAAAGTCCTAGTTTGTTCTACTTAATTGAATTAGAAGTCGGAACCAAAAAAATTGCCACTAAGAATTGTGTCTGTTCGTGAAAATTCAGAGGGTAGACTATGGGAATTTGATTTCTAAAAATTTACAGTGGAATGTTTGCAGCATATTTTGGAAGTAGTTTCTGAAAATAACTAGCTTTTTTGAAGCATTTTAAGGACCAAAAGCTGTTTTTTTAATTAAGAGATTACAATTGATGCTTTTACCGATTGTGAGAAGTTGTGGTTGGCGCAATAGCATAAATTAATACTCCTTGCCATTTTAACAATTACCCATTTGGTGGCTGCACTGTGGTGTTTGTGGGGGCTTGTCGATGGCAGCAGTGGTGCCGGTGTTGGAGGACTTCGGGAACAGCTCTGGTATGGTTTCGTCCGACTGCGTTTCCTCTATTCAGGGACATCAATAACAGATCTTGTGTGAAGGAGGGTCTAGTCTTCGGCCAATGTGGTTGCTTGGGTTTCCACGCTGCCTCGGCCCCTACGCCCGGGTTCTTGCGTGCCAGCGGAGGCTTGCTTTGAAGGCTCCGGTCCCCGGAGTGTCTCCTCAGCTTGGAATGGGCCGCTATTCCAGTTCGGCTGGCGGCCTTGTGGTCTGACCATGGGAGTAGATTCCTCCTTTTTCTTGTGTTCTGTTGTGGTTTCAATTACATCTGTGTCTTAGTTGTGTAATGGTTTGTACTGAGATTTCAATTGTTATCTCTCTGTCTTGTTCCAGATGGGATTCTCATTTCGGCACCTTGTGTTGATTTACTTTTGCATGGTGTCTTGGCGTCCCGAATTAAGTAGTTTGGTGCACTCCTGTATTTTGTGATGTAATCTTCGCCTTCGGGCTTGAATGAAATTGACATTTTCGGAAAAAAACAAAGGACAAAATAAACTAATTCACGGCAAAAAATTATTTTGCTTTTACAGCAAACATTACTCTTCAGCTTTTGTACTCTATCCGTCCCTTTTTAAATGTCCCGTTTTCTAACTCCAACTTATTAAAAAAATATCATCATTTTACCTTTCACATCAATTTTTACCTCCACTTTGCCTACTTACGTACCTCTATGGAGATATCATCATTACATTTTTACTCATTAACTTTTCAAAATGGAATCTATTTTTAGGGACTAAAAAATGTACCAACTTTTACCCACTAACTTTACAAAATGGACACTTATTAAGGGATGGCCCAAAATGAAATACTAGACTTTAAAAAAGCATTGCAAGGAGTAACATTTACCCCATAATTTTTTATTTTTTTTGAAAATGATTTACCCCATAATTCAAAGTTACAATAAATACTCGTCATAGATTCTTTAATATATGAAGTAGAATCAATAATTTACAATCTAAAATCTAACAAAAAACTATCCCAAAACCCCATAGATTGCTTACGTTCTAAGTGTGAAGTGGGCTACGGGAGTGTGCTGCACAGATTCGTGCTGTGCAGGGTTCTGTGCGGCAGCCGGCGCCACCTTGCCGGCATCGGCCTGATGATCGGACACGTCCACTGCGTAGAGCTCGTCGAGTACTACAAGTGTACCAAAAATCAACCCGATAAAATATCGTTAAGTACTTCATCGGAATACATATAACTTGGTAAAAAATGAATCCTAATGGATACGAAACACTGGATCAAAACCACTAAATCCATTTTTTTCGAATTATTTGTGTTCCGATGAGGCACTTAACGATATTTCATCGGGTTGATTTTTGGTACACTTGTAGTACTCGACGAGATCTATGCAATGGACGTGTCCGATCATCGGGCCGATGCCAGCAAGGCGGCGCACGAAGCTGTGCAGCACACTCCCCCAGTCCGTGTGAAGTCATGTTTGTATTATAGCTAGTCTGCTTACAGAGCATGAATAGATGTAATAATTATTTTAACGGAGAAGAGGTCAATTAATTATTGGATCTATCGGAGGACAAGAAGAAAGCTACTTTAAACCACAAGATGCTTGAATTTTTACCATGTATGCTACTTCCTCTGTCTCTTTTTAAGTGTTCTGTTTGTAATTCCAACTTATTAAAAAGACATCATCATTATACCTTTCACATCAATTTTTTCCTCCACTTTCCCTACTTACCCATCATCATTACATTTTTACTCACTAACTTTTCAAAATGGAATCTACTTTTACGGACAAAATAGACAATGCACTAACTTTTACCCACTGACTTTAGCAAATAGAAAATTGGATTTCCTCCAATCCAAGTGCACACTTCAGTTTGATCACCCATGATTTATTGAAGTATATACTCATTTCAGTTCGTGATTCACCGAACTTGAAAGGTTTGGAATGCTACCATTCCCCACCGGTAATTATACAGCCGACAAGCGTGAACCGTTTCTTACACTTTTGGAAAGCCACGACTCTGTTACTTGTCTACTATGTCAATGGACACAAGTTTAGCTACTCAATTAAGGATTCAATCCAACTATAAATTCACAGCTGCCATATAAAAAAGTCACCATTATCATGAATCAATGAGTAACACATGTGTACACAATACCTAGCCCAAAACCATAAATGAAACTAGAAATCATTATTTCAATAGAGTAATGATATGATCGGCAAAGGAAAAATTCCGTTAACTAGATTAAGCAAGAACACTTGTTAAATGTGGACACACGTCCAGTGCGCACATGCACGCAAAATCCAAAAAGTTCGAAACATTTTTACCGTTCAAAAGCTAATGTTACTGTTGTAACCGTTACACCCGTTTCTCATAGATTGGAAAAGTTGCATCTCTTCAACTAGTTCCATAGTCAAAGAACACATATAAAGCCAAAAAATCTGTCTATTAAGAATAATTCAAATAGTTGAGTGTTAAATCTGGTCAACGTCCTCCGCTGAGTTTTTTTTTTTTTTTTTGTTTCCTTCTTCTTCTCCAATAGTGACTATTAATACCCACATGATTGAAGCAATGTTAATCAAGGAAATGCAAGAAACTACAACATGATAATACAATACTTCCCACCGATTCACATACAGGTGTATATGCTCTTGAAGGTATCAAACTATACACTCACATGTATATTTCTCAAAGGTTCTCTGGGAATTGGAGTATTAACAAACCAATCTGTAAGATACAAGAATGGCAACACATGGCAAAGCATGACTTCAAGCAAAAAGGTGTGATCCCTGGCAAAGAGGTATCAGATTCTAAAGTCTAAACTAATCAAACCTCATAAAATATTGGAAAGAAAATCTTCTCCACTCCTTCTCCTAAACCGATTCCTTAAGAGGTGCCAAATGTTCTTGTCGTTTCCGTTGCAAACGAAATTCGCATTAACAGAAGAATGTCAAAACCAAGGATCAAAACATACACAAAAAGTAAACGAAAATCTGTCTTAAGATTGTTGGAAAAAATGTGTTTACTATTTGTGATAAAAACCGATAATATGACTGCAATAAAATCGGAACTCAAAACCTGGAAATCGATGATAACAAAACGATGATCAAGGTGAGTGTTTGTGTGTGACACTCTGTACTTAAGACAGATTTCGCCCCCGCTACGGTACTCACGGTTTGCATTGGACGACTGTCTCCCAGCACTACTTGATCGAAATCCCCCCAAAGCAGCACTTCAATTGGAGGGCCTGGCGAACCATCTTATGTTCGTAACTCTCTCATATTAATGGACTTCAATGAAGGAAAAATCAACTTCTAAAAATGAATTTAGGGAAATAATATTTATAGGCTAACTCGTAACTCTACGAAAAGTCACCAAGGAAATAGGCACATTTGTTCGTAAAGGACGCGTCAGTCCACGGCGAACAAGTACCAATGAAAAGATGCAACTCCAAAATAAATCAATTTTCATTCACAATTAAAATAAAATATTTTATCCTATAATATTTTCCAACAGACACTTATTAAGAGATAGCCCAAAATGGAATATTGGACTCTAAAAAAGAGACGGAGGGAGTATCAAATATAACGAATAGAAGAAAGTTACGGAGTATAAGAAACTGTAATATTATATGCTGTATAAAAATTCATGTGGATTTATATGGAATGGAAGATTCAGCCGAGCCAAAAGAGTGTCTTGTCCCTTTTTGCTTTCTTGATGTACCCCTTGTCGAATTTCTAATAAAATCTATTTTCTGTTTTAAAAAAAAAAAAAAAAAAGGAGTGTCATGCTGTAATATATATGTTGTATAAAAAACAAAAAGATGCTTTGCTATTTTTGTTTTTATTTTTTTATTTTTTATAACCGAACTGAACCCGGATAAAACAAATGAAAGGGGGGACAGGCCACCCAATTAACAGGCAGTAAATTTCTCAACGCCTGCCACTATTAAGGAAGATAGAATCACAGCTTGGGAGTAGAATGGGTGATCACTTAATAATTTTGGGACATCTCCACTCATAGTCAACTGGTTTTGAGTTGGATATAGAGTTTCTTCACGGTATGGGCTCGTTTCACTCCACATTTTACAAAATAATAAATTCACAATCCACACCCCGCGATGATAGACCAACGAGATAGATCTCAAACGCGGCTGCACGTGAGGGAAGAGATATTAAAGAAAATAGAATCTCACATTGCTTTTGGGAGTGGAATGAGTGATCACTTAATAATATTTGGAACATTTTCACTCATTACTGTTACCCAAAAATTGCAACCTAGAGGGGGGGTGAATAGGATTGCTAGTAAAAATTCACCAATAAAAATTTTCTCTAACAATATATGCAAACAATAAGTATGCAATCAAATTTAGAATAAGAGTTAGAGAGATAGAACCCGTTTATAGTGGTTCGGTCCGAATTTGTCCACGGTCCGGCCTAATCCACTTCTCCTCAAGCAAAAACTTGAAGGTTCCACTAATCTTCAAAAAGATTACAAGTAGTAAGACTTGCGGGTGCTTACAACGACCTTACACCTCTAACTTTCCCGAGGAGCTAGCGCAACCGCAAGAGTTTTCTTCAAAATTCTCTCGAAAACAATAACACCCAAATTCAATAAGAATTTGGTTTTCTAAGCTTTCAAGTGTTTCACTCAAACACTCACTTAGGAATTTACAAGTATGTAGAGAATGTATGAAAGTTGTAGCTCAACACTTGTACAATTTTTCTCACAAGGAAATTATGAAAGAGAAAGAGCAATGAGATTTGAGGGCTTTGATCTTTGAAGATATGATCTTGGAATGATGAAGATTGAATGTGCTTATCTTGGTGCTCATCAATGAGCTCTTGATCCCTTATATAGCTATCCATCCACCTTTTAGCCGTTTGTAAACTATTGGAGCCGTTGGAAGTTGGTAGGAAACAAACTAGCCGTTGTAATCTGCAGAAAACTGCAGAATTGCACTACCGGTCGTCCGCCCGGACTTCCGGCCGGTCTTCCGGTCTGTCAACCGGCCTGTCAACCAGAGAACAGTCCGGTTGTCACAGCTTACTGTAAAGACAGCCGGTTTGTCAACCGGTTTGTCAACCTGTGGCTCAAAAAACCATCTCAATAATTTCGTCAAAGCATGAATTGAGCTCATTAAGACTTTGTAAGATTTAATCATTGAATTGAAGAGACTTATGCATTTGATTCAAGACCTAGAAAATTAGTCCGAAAAAGACTTTTCGATAATTTGTTTTTGCCGAATAAAAACATCATTAATTTAATCATCAAAACAATTAAATGCAATACATATAATTTTTCAACAAATTATAATGCATACATTTTTCAACAATCTCCCCCTTTTTGATGATGGCACAAAATGATAGTTTTTATGCAATGTAAAGATTATGTCAATAAATCTCCCCCTTAGTACATGCTCCCCCGTAATAAAATCTTTCAAGAAATATGAGAAGTAATACCAAAAGCTTTGATCACAACGTGATCCCTGCAAGATTAGCATGACAAACGATAGATATGAGCAAGGCATATTTAGGCATGTCATAAGATGCGCACAAACTTAATGAAAGACTTAAAGATCAGAGTTAGCAATACGAAAGCATAAGTAAGCCTTAAACATTAGTTCGACGATCAATAAACTAGGTACTAGCTAAAATGGACTAGATACTAGCTAAAACATGAAAGATAAAGGACTAGATACTAGCTAAAGCATGAAAGATAAAAACCAAAGATAAAAACCAAGCTTTCTCTCCCCCTTGGAGACATCATCAACAAAGGCATCATTGGGGCGGAGGAGGTGGGTGGTAGGGTGGGTAGGGCACGAAATCGGGATATTGCTGATGGTAATGGCTAAAATAGTGCTGCTGAGCCTGAGCGATGTGATCCATTTGATACTCCACTCTATCAAACCGACTATTCTGAGCAATGGCGAAATTTTGGAATTCGGCCAACATTTGATTTTGTGAGGTTTGCAAAGTATCAAAACGAGCAAATATTTGCTGTGAAAAATCTCCTCCAACTTGGGGCTGTGCCATGTGCTCACCCTGCTGACCTGCCATGTCTTCTTGTCCTTGCTCATTATTAACTGGAGGATTACCTTCCTCGTTATCATTGATATGCCCCCTAGTAAACAGATAATCTCGAATAGGCCCGGGGTTATTTGGCAAGGATTGCTCTCGAGTAATGCTTACGTTAGCATCCAAAAACAGTCTAGTAAGCAATGTACCATATGGTAAGGCCTTATGAATATCTTGAAGAACAGAGGCCATCTCTCGGAGTACTAAATAACTCAAGTCCATATAGTTACGGGTCTCTAGACTATGTAGAATAAGACATTGAAGAGGAGACACGGCATCATAGTGTCCTTTCTGAGGGGCCACATTGTGAGCAATAAAAAGGTGTAGAGGACGAAGATGCTCCTTCAATTCAGCTTTAGAGACACCGCCACCAATAACACGATCATTAGTTATGGTTCGGTAAAATGCAGTCACATCATCTATGTCATTTACCAATTCGTCGTCATTTGCCACATACTGAAAATTGTTAACTACTGGACATTTCAAGAAATTGCTCATTGTGCTTACATCCAAAACAAAATCTACTCCTTTAACCCATGAAACTAAGGTATACTCATCGGCATTCTGATCAACATCCAAATTGCAATAAAAATACCGAACAAGTTTCGGATAGTAGTTATGAGACACCTTCATTATTTCTGTCCAACCCGCAGCAGTAATAACATCATGTATATAGCGGTGAAAACGGAGTGAAGTTATTACCTGCCGACCCGAAATGATAGGACGAGATTTGAAACCAGCCCAATTTCCTTCATTAACCCGGTTGGTGAAGAGTTGTGCGTTGAAGTCGGGTTGTGGTGCGCTTGGTCCTGCTCCGGAGCGAGCCCTTTTTCCTTTTCCTGCCATTTTCTTGAAGAACCTAGGGTTTGAAGCGTTGAATGTGGCTGGGTTGATTTGGGAAGATGATAGATGAAATGGATAGTGGAAATGAGTAGAGGTGGTGATTTGGGGAAGGGATTCAGGTTTGGATTGAAGATTGGATGAAGTTTGGTGAGGTTTTGAGATTTTGGGAAGGGTTTTCGCCGCTGTTGTGTTATCTGTCGAGGAGGGGAGGGTTTTGAAAACTGACAGACTTAGATTTGTTTTAACCAACCCAAAAATATACGGACCGGTCGGTCAACCGGCCTGTCAACCAGAGAACAGTCCGGTTGTCACAGCTTACTGTAAAGACAGCCGGTTTATCAACCTGTGGCTCAAAAAAACCATCTCAATAATTTCGTCAAAGCATGAATTAAGCTCATTAAGACTTTGTAAGATTTAATCATTGAATTGAAGAGACTTATGCATTTGATTCAAGACCTAGAAAATTAGTCCGAAAAAGACTTTTCGATAATTTGTTTTTGCCGAATAAAAGCATCATTAATTTAATCATCAAAACAATTAAATGCAATACATATAATTTTTCAACAAATTATAATGCATACATTTTTCAACAATTACCAATTGATTTTGAGATGAATATAAAATTTCTTTAGCCACCACGTGAGCTCAAGCTCGTTTACGATCCTTCCTAATCCAAGTAAACGGAAAAGCTAGCCACACAACGGTTGTGCACAACAAATGTGCACAACAATTCGAGTGGGACCCATTTTGGGTCCCAAAAAAATACAGAAAAATGTCCATAAATTTTAAAATATTATTTTATGGTGCCCTGTAAAAAATCAGCTCCAACGAATATTAGTAAGTATTGTTTAAGAATTTGTACGGATAAAACTACAGTTTCATCCGTACAAATTCATAAACAATACTTACCGATATTCGTTGGAGCTGATTTTTTATAAGGCCCCATAAAATAATATTTTAAAATTTATGGACATTTTTCTGTATTTTTTTGAGACCCAAAATGCGCCCCACTCTAATTGTTGTACACTTTTGTTGTGCACAACCGTTGTGCATGTAGCAGCTTCCCCAAGTAAAACCTACGTTGATCTCCATACCCAGTTGTTTGATGTCCATGACCACTGCTGCAACTTCTCATATATGGTGGGACTAATTCTGAGACACTATGTTTGTGGTGGCATTATAGTTCTTTTGCTAGATTGTCGCGAAAATTTTGTTATGATATTTATTTTTAACACATTTGCAGTTCACGTCTATTTGGGCTGTAGTTGCTTGTGAGCTGTGACTTGATTATTCTCGATGGCTAGTTTAGTGGAAACTTATGCTCATGTGAGTTTAGAGCCTATTTTTTCTTGAAATGGTGTCAAATAAACTCTTATTGTCACAAAAGAGCAAATTCGTTATTGATCTCATTATTTTTGTCGTCGAGTGTTGGGAATGTTTTGAATTGCCTACTTATCTCTTCGGTTAGGAAAGTTGCATGGTTGTGTTGCCCATTGGAGAGGAGTATAGGCCATCTTTGCTATTTTGAGCCAATTCGTTTCTTTCTTTCATACATTTATCTCTTATGAGTCCATTTGAGCCTCTCGCATGATACTCTTTTTTTGTTGAACTCCTCCATCTATATTGTGTCTTGAGAAGGCTTAGATAATTGTGTGAAGGTAAATTATTCAGGAGAGAGAGAGAGAGAGAGAGAGAGGGAGAGTAAATGTAGTGATAATTGAGTTTTATTTTTATTTTATTTTTTTCGGTCAAACGAAAATTTAACATAGATTACGAGAGAAAGTGCCGCATAAGGGCTACACACACAGTCATTAAGTCTAGAGCTTAAACAGGAAACAACAATTAATCTAACACTTGCCTAGTTTTTAGGCTATCTCTAAGCATAAATTCCCTCATGGCTAAAGGCATGTCCATGACAAAAACAAGTCTATCAGTCTGTTCCACTCCCATTCTTGCAAGGTGATCGGCACATTGGTTTGCCAAACGGTAGGTGTGCTCAATTGGGGTGTTAGTCCTGGCCATGAGGTAGTGGGCTTCGTTAATAAGCACGCTTTGAGGGTGGTCCCTTTGATAGCCTTCTTTGATCAGATTAACCGCCGTGAGTGAGTCCGACTCAATTGACACATTCCTCAGCTTTCTTTCCAGAATAATCTCTAGCCCTTTGTGGATGCTCCAAATCTGCCTCTAGACTTGAGGAAAAAGTTCTCATACCGTAGTAGCCCATGATCCAGTCGCCCTTATGATCCCTGAATAGTCCTCCGAAGCCTCATCTCCCATTCATCTCATACCAGCAGCCATCCGTATTAAGTGTAATGTTACCTGCAGTTGGATTAAGCCAAGAGATTAGACATGCTTGCCGAGAGCCCATAATGAGAGGGGACTTGAAGGCATCAACGATTTCCTGGGAATAGGCAATAATATTCCTGGCACTAATGTAGCACGGTATCTCAATGTTATCAAAACTCTTTTTATTTCTATCCTTCCAAATTTGCCATAAGGAGGTGATAAAGAGAATATGCCAAGGTATATCAAAGCCATTCCCAGGGGTTTCGTTGCATCTTAGGTTAAGGGATATCCATTCATGAATGGGAGTATCCAGGTTCCCTCTCATTAAATGGCTCGATGGGATGTTGCTCCAAATCTCCGTTGCTTTGATACATTCCCTGAACAGATGTGAAATATTTTCAGTACAAGTACTACATCTAGGACAGATTTCAGAGGTAGCAATCCCTCTTCTGACTCGCATGTGATTGGTTGGAATGCTATTGTGAAGAATAAGCCAGATGAAAGTTTTAAGTTTTTCAGGAATTTTGAGTTTCCAAAACCATTTCCAACTATTCAGATCCGAGTCACCTTTATTAATGAGCTGATACATAGCAGATATAGAGAACTTTCCATTCCCAGAGCCCACCCAACTAGGATGGTCAGACACTTGAGTGTAAATAGGGAGGGGAATGGAGTTTATAGCCTTCAAAGTATTAACATCCACAAACTGAGCTATCTCATCCAAAGCCCAATGATGATCCAATATCAGACTCTCAACCATCTGAGAAGAGAGAGTATGATCACCAGGGTGTGACAAGGCCAGGGGTTTGTCCCCACACCGCCAGTCATGCCAGATATTAACAGATTTAGATATTAACAGATTTACCATCCCCAATAGTCCATTTCACACCCTTCTCCATTACGTTTTTTGTATCCAGGATACTTTTCCAGAGATGTGAGGCAGGCCTCCTCCTCGGCCAGGAAGAGATGGAATGAATTCTCAAATACTTATCTCTAAGTATTGAGACCCAAAGGCTCTCTTCCTCAGCATTTGACACTCTCCAGGCTAGCTTTGTAAGGAAGGCCAGATTATGGTCTTTGGCTTTTTTGAGCCCCAGACCACCTCCCTCCTTGCTCTTACACACCTTGTCCCACTTGACAAGATGCATTCTTTTACTGCCAAGGGTATCCCCCATAAGAAGTTCCTGTTCATTCGGTCCAATCTTTCACAAACAGAGGCTGGCAAATGCATGGTTTGCATAGTATAACAGGGGATAGTAGCAGAAACATGTCGAATAAGAGTGCTTCTGCCAGCTAGCATGAGTGTGTTAGACACCCATCCAGCTAATCTATTCTGAACTTTGTCAATGGTATGATTAAAATCTTGTTTAGTCACTCTCTTATGCAACATAGGAACTCCCAGATATTTCCCCAAGTCACTCGTGAGCTTAATGCCACAGTAGTCACTTATTCTCTTAGCCCTATTTCTTGGAACATTAGGGGAAACAAAAATTTTTGATTTCTCCAAGCTAATGGTTTGTCCAGACATGGAGCAAAATTCATTTAAGACATCCATTATGGCTTTAACAGTATTCATATTGTCTTGACCAAAAAGAATTAAGTCATCAGCAAAGAATAAATGGGTTAGGGGAGTGGAGTTCCGTGAGACTTTGATTCCTTTCCAATCCCCTTCCTCTCTCTTGTTATTTATGAGAATAGACAAACGTTCCATACAATAAGTAGGGAGAAAGAGGATCTCCCTACCTAAGGCCACGACTGGGCCTAAATTCTTTTAAGGGTTCGCCATTCCAAATTATAGAAGACTTAACACTTGAAACACAGTTCATATATAATCAAGGCGATCCAACTGGCATTAAATTGGAAGTAAGATAGGGTATCAAACAAGAATTTCCATGTGACTTTATCATAGGCTTTTTCCAAGTCTATTTTAAAGATCAGTCCTCCTTTATTCCCTTTCTTACCACGAAGGGTATGCAGGACCTCCTGGGTTATTATGATGTTATCATTCGTAGTTAATTCGTCCAGGGATGAAACTGCTCTGGAAAGGACTGATGATCTTTCCCATAAAAATAAAATAAACAAAGGCAAAAAGGGAAGATACCAAATTATTGAGGAAATGAAAAATACTTGTTCTTAATGTGGGAAAAAAAAGTAGGAAAGAAAGATGTGGCGGAGTTGAAAAAAAAAATGAGAAAAAAAGGGCACGCATCATTATATTTGCCCTCTATGAGTTGTTGTTAGCCTATTCTCAGATACTTGAATGTTTTACCCTAACCTTGAAATACTTTCGCTTACCTAACTTTATCATCGGAATTGAAGTCATATTTGATCCTAGGGGCAATGGGCTATGGATTGATGGATAGAGAAGGTTTCCAATACTTGTCATTCCGTTCATGAGATCGTGTGTCCACTATATAGAGCTTTCTTTTTGTGTCAATGTGTGCGAAGTATTTTGCTTTCATTTACATAACTTTCAACCGCACATATTGAGAGTATATAATATGCACCTTGTTTCAAGTGATTCCATTTGTTGAGTGCATGACATGGTGAGATTTGAAATCGAGACTAGATCCGGAGAGAACTTTTAGTTATTATTCACTTGTGACCGAAGCCTTGTTCACAAATGCTAAGTTTAGGTGCCATGACTAATTTTTAAGACTTGAGAGTATCTAGAACTGCTTATACCTGTTATATCATTGTGATGACTTCATATTCTTTGCTTGAAATATCATTGAACTGTCTTATAGGTTTTCGGATCTCATGTGGAAAGGATTCACTGTGTTTGAAAACCCTCACGAGACTTTACTCTTCCTACCGGGGCCGCCTGGGGGTTTAAAAGAACTATCGGTTAATTTGTTTTTTCTTTAGTTGCATTTTGTTTTCTTTGCTCGGGACGAACAAAGTATAAGTGTAAATGTTCATATAAGCGCCGCATTATTAATCATTGCTAAGCCCATTTATTTTATTACTTGGTGTTTTAATGTTTGATTAATTTTTGTATTGTGGGTGTTTGAAAGCTTAATAGGTTGGGAAAATGACGGCCCAGGACATATTTTGATAATTAATACCCACCAAGGAAAAATTAAGAACATTTATTAATGCTGAAAATATCCTTAACGAGTATTAATTATCAAAACACGTCTTTGACCGTTATTTTTCCTAATAGGTTCAAACCGATTAAATCATGAATTGGGCCACATTATTTTTGCTCCTCCTGTTGCATGTCTCGGTGCCTCAGTGGGCCTCAAAAGGTTACCTTTTATTAGGCACACAAAAACTCTAAAAATTCTCATATATGCTTAGAAAAAAACTCCTCAAAATTTCAAGTTATCAACTATTTTTTGGTTGCATGTATCAAGTCAACTTTCTGATCATCCCAGATTGGGTGAAGTATTGGCACTGCTTTCTGTCTGCATAAAGATGAGAGTTGGTCGGTCAATTTTAGCCTTCATTTTTCCAGAATCCATTTTGTATGTAGTAGTAGGACTACTGCTTTCACATTGACTTATGCCCTTCTCTATAGCCTAAATGTTGTAACCAAGCTAACCCTATTCTGTGATGAAAAGAAACAAGAAACCATCTTCTCCAAATCAACCCCACAAAAAGAGAGAACTACTATTTAGAATGAAGAATGCACTTCCCTAGAAGCCCATGTTCAGCAAAATCAAGAGTCCAAGCAAACCTCAATGTGACAAAACCAATGAACCATTATTACATGACAAATATGCAGTGATGTCTCTTCTAGTCTAAGTAAGTAAAGCATGACTAACTAAGTAAAGCATGACTGCAAGTAGTTGTAGCAGGCCGAGCGAGACAGCTCGATCCGTGCCAAGGTGGGATCGAACCCTCCCCAGACTTAGCCGAATGTCCCCCTCGTGACACCATGAAGCCTCGGCTGGACCGAAGGCTCCAACGAGTCATGTCTCAACTTCTCACCTATTACTTGCCCACGACGCTCGGCATATCAATCCTCTAACGTTCGGTCACCACGCTCGGTCTTGCACAAGTGTGGGGACCATAACCTCCAGCTCACCCACATGGGGATAACCACCATAGCCATGATGACGATCGTGACGTCAGCCGAACGGTTATCATAGATAATGATGAGGAGCACGTGAAGGTGCCAGCTCACCTCCCAAACGGTTACAAAACCCTAATGTGACGTAGGGGCAGCGTCAGCTGACGCGTGTCAAACGCAGGATCAATCTTGGGGATCAAGCTAAGGGTTCCCTATAAATACAGTGCTATGCCTCCCTTGAAGAGGTATGTTCCACACACTCCAGATAATCCTGAAACCCTAGCTCTTGCTCTCTACTCTTTCCTCTGCGGGTTAACTGATTCTTGCACCGGAGGGCCATCCCGGAGGGCCTCCGGTGTGGTCTTTAGTCGTGCTCTGTTTTGCAGGGTTAGGAGGAGGGCAGGAGCAAATCTCACGTCACAACTTAAGGAGAGTAAACCACCTTGATCGGAGCCCCACAATTTGGTGAACCCGACGTGAATCTTTTTCAGATCCACGGCGGCTCCTCCGTCTCCTTACTTCTTTCGTTTTTCAAACGTCTCTCCCACCGCATCGCCACCACACTACTTCTCTTCAAAATGGGCGGTGCACCACCTCCGTTCAACCCAGCCCTCCAGATCCTCTCAGAAACAGGCGTTAACACCGCCTCACCCTCTCATCCGCCTGGCTTCACCCCTCCTGTTGTCAGCTCTTCCATCCAACGCCCAGTCACAATGACGGAGGATACTCTAGCCTACGTCCAGATGTTGGAACAACAACAAGAACAAACCACTGCAGATGTGGCTATTCTCAAAATGGAGATTGCAAGGATCAAGGCAAAAGAGCGTCCAGCGGCCTCTCATTCTGGGTCTCAAGGAAGGCGCCAAAGGAGAAGCCTCCCACCTCCTCTTTCCACGGTGGGCGACGGTGCTCCTCCAAGAGTTTCAGTTCACGACCGCCTGGACCCACCACTGGCGGACAATCGAACTGGAGACAACGCTCGCTTTAGGCAGCAACGTTCCCCGGTTCATATGCGTCTCGGCGATAGGGTGGGCCAGAGGGGCGGCAGATCAAGGAGAGAGGGAAGCATTCACACCGTCTATTCAAGCTCCTCGGCAGGAGATGAATATTCTCAAGGTGAAAGCTACGGTACGATTCCAATTAATGATCAGGAAAACAATCAGGCTCTGGTCCCTTACGATTCAGGACGGCGTTATAGCCGAACGTTTCGTAGGGAGGGCAAAGAACCGGAAGGCTTCCAATCCGAACGCGAGAAGGCCCCTCGAGAGCACGAGCCTACTGAGAGACCCGACGGCTCACGAAATCCAAGAAAATTCCCTCGGGAAAAAAGTGTAAGTGTGGTGGTCCAGCATGAGGACCAACCCAGTCGCCGAAAGGTCTACCAAACGGAAAACCTACCCGAGGATGCCCAGCAGCATACGGTTATCGACAGAAAGGGCAGTTCATATCGCCGTCGGCAAGAGGTAACCGCCGAATATGACAAGGAGTACCGAGCTTCCAAAAGATCCCGAGGTGATAAAGACGATCGACCTCCCAGGCCAACCCATGAGTATCAACTGAAGAAGTTGACCGAGTCTCCATTCTCGGCAAAAATCCAGGCAACATTGCCAAAGCCAGGCATGCACCTCCCCAAGTTCCAGAAATTTGATCCTAGCACGACCGAGGCTTACACTCACCTCATCAGTTACCGAAGCACGATCTCGTGTGTGACTGATGATGACGCAATCATGTGCAAAGCCTTTCCCTCAAGCCTCGGACGTCTCGGTCTGCTGTGGTTTAACCAGCTTGAGGCAGAATCGATCCACAGCTTCAAGGAGCTTGAGAGGGCTTTTAACTATCGGTTCATAACAAGTAACAAGCAGGCCAAAGAGGAAGACGCACTGGCCCAGATGAGAAAGAGGCCTGGGGAGACGCTTCGGAAATACGCCGAACGTTATTGGCAACTGTTCAATGAGATACCTGGGGTCGACCAATACTGGGCGGCCAGAAATTTCAAGAACGGATTAGAAACGGGAAGCAAGATACTGGACGAGCTGGCGATCCGGGCTCCCCACGGAATGAACGAGCTAATGAGGACGGTTGAGCAGTTCTGCTCGTACGAAGAATTCCTTGCCGAACGAGAGCTTCAAAGTGGACAAAATTTTACTGCTACCGCGCCTCAAGCCCTTCACGTTCCTACCCCACAAATCGCGGCTCCGAAGCCCGCACCCCAGCCGAAGAAGCAAGTCAATACAGTCAAGACGGCAACCAAGACGGCCCCACAGCCTCACGATTATGTCGCCGAGACTACGGTCTTCAAGGAGCCAATCTATTTTTTAATCCGAACACTCGAGCGAGAGCCTTTCTTCGTTTGGCCAAACCCGCCGAAGCTCAACACCGAGGCAGGCAATGACAACAGTCGGAAAAGATGTTCGTACCATAATGAGCTCGACCACTACACGACGGCTTGCGCTCCATATAAAGCACTCTTAGAGAGCTTGGCGGCCCAAGGACTCCTAGATGATCACATCGATTGGACTAAGACACCGAGGCGCCAGCCGAATGCTGGAGGTCAGGCTCAAATCCCTCGTCCTGTTGGAGTAATTAACGTTATACACGGGCCAGTTACAAAGGAAGCAGCACAAGCACTTCGGACCGAACTTCAGGAAGCGCAGAAAATTTCCCAAGTTTTTTCTGTTGGAACCATTCCGAAGAAACCAAAGAAAGCCGAACGTCCATGGTCCATAACCTTTACCGACCGTGACCTCCAGCGAGTCCAGACTCCTCATAATGATGCTCTCGTCGTCACGGTGCAAATCTCAACTCATTCGGTTAAAAGGGTTCTTGTGGATCAAGGAAGCTCGGCAGAGATCATGTACTTATCCCTCTTCAACGAGCTGAAGCTTCCCCAGTCAACCTTCGTGCCAACCGACGTCCCCTTAGTTGGTTTCAGTGGAACGCCGGTCTGGCCTCTCGGAAAGATTATCCTCCCAGTTGTATCAGGATCAGTTGCAGTTAACATGGAATTCCTCGTTGTGGACCGTACAACGCCATCCTCGGAAGAAATTGGCTGCACAGCATCAAAGCCATTGCCTCCACCTATCACCAGGTGGTACGATTCATCGGGGCGACTGGCCGACAGGAAGATCTCTACGGTGATCAAGTCCAAGCGAAGCAGTGCTACGTCTCAGCTATAGGAAGGACGCCGAGCCCCAAGCGAGTCCATTGGGTAGAAGTTCCAGACAAACCTGTCCTTGAAGATGTTGGGGCTCCAGCCGAACAAAAGTCAATTGAAGATCTCGTGAAGGTGCCCATCAATGACGACGGATCACGGTTCTTCATGCTCGGTTCCAGCTTGACGGAAGCCGAACGTGAGGAGCTCGTCCAATTTCTCAAAGATAACATTGAAGTTTTCGCTTGGACACCATACGAGATGCCTGGTATTGATCCAACTTTTATTCGGCATTCACTCAACGTATCCAAATCCGCCAAGCCAGTAATTCAGAAGCCAAGACGCTCGGCCGCGATTCATGCTGAAGCGGTTAATGAAGAGGTTGATAGGCTCCTTGCAGCAGGGGCTATCAAAGAAGTTCAATACCCTACTTGGCTCGCCAACCCAGTGGTGGTGAAAAAGAAGAATGGGAAGTGGAGGGTCTGCGTGGACTACACCAACTTGAACGATGCCTGTCCTAAAGACTGCCTCCCTCTCCCCAAGATAGACCAACTGGTGGACTCAACCGCTGGACACGCTCGGCTGAGCTTCATGGACGCCTACCGAGGGTACCACCAGATAGCAATGGATCCTGATGACATGGAGAAGACAGCTTTTATCACCCCCAAAGGCCTATTTTGCTATCTTGTAATGCCGTTCGGCCTCAAGAATGCTGGGGCTACTTTTCAAAGGATGGTCTACCTTCTCTTTGGTCTTCTCATCGGCGAAATTATGGAGGCTTACATCGATGACATGGTCGTAAAAAGTCTCAAGGCTGAAAACCACATCGCCCACCTCTCCGAGGTGTTTGCAATCCTCAAGAAGTTCAAGTTGCGACTCAATGCTGAAAAGTGTGCTTTTGGCGTCGGATCTGGGAAATTCCTCGGCTATCTCGTCACTCGGAGAGGGATTGAAGCTGATCCAAACCAGATCTCGGCGGTTCAACAATTAAAGGCACCTTCTACCCCTCGGGAGATTCAGAAGTTAACAGGCATGGCCGCAGCACTACATAGGTTCATCAGTCGTTCCTCGGACAAATGCCATGTCTTCTTCCAAGCCTTGAAGAAACAAAGCCGCCGAAGCTTCAAATGGACGGATGAATGCGATGCAGCACTCGCCGAACTCAAAGCTTATCTCGGTTCGGCCCCACTCCTCGTCAAGCCGTATCCCTTTGAAACCTTGTACTTATATTTGTCTGTCTCCCCACACGCTGTCAGTTCGGCGTTAGTCCGACGGGAAGGCCCTGAAGACCAACCTATCTACTTTGCTAGTCGGACGCTCCTTCCAGCCCAAACACGGTATCTTCCGTTGGAAAAACTCCTGCTCGCTCTTGTCACTGCGGCTCGGAAGCTCCTTCCTTACTTCCAGGAACACCCAATCATTGTTCTCACGGAATTTCCCCTTAAGAACATCCTTCGGAAAGCTGACCTTTCTAGCCGAGTCTCTCAATGGGCAGTCGAATTAGCCAACTTTGACATCCATTTCGAGCCTCGGACAGCGATCAAAGCTCAGGTGTTAGCCGATTTCATTGCTGAGTTCACTCCTGGAAGCCCAGACGAGGAGGCCTTGACTCAGCCAGAATATGGGATGCTGGAGCAGCAAGAAGCTCGGAGGACTTGGAACCTTTTTAGTGGTGACGTCTGGAAGCTACACGTTGATGGGGCTTCAAATCACAACGGTGCTGGTGCCGGAGTGGTTCTTGTCACCCCATGCGGTGTGCTGCATGAAAGTGCTATCACTCTCAACTTTCCAGCCACAAACAACGAGGCCGAGTATGAGGCTCTACTGGCAGGACTTCGTACGGCTGCAGGGCTACAGGTTGAAGATCTCCACGTATTTTGTGACTCTCAGTTGATTGTTAATCAAGTGACTGGGGATTATGAAGCTCGGGATCCTCGGATGCTGAAATATCAAGCTACGGCATTGGAGCTAATCAAACAGTTCAAAGGCTTTCATATTGAACAGATCAATCGAGAGAACAATGCTCACGCCGACGCCCTAGCAAGTTTGGCTTCGGCTAGCAAAACCTCAGAGTTCCGAAGCATCAGCCTCGGCCAGATCGACGAGCCAAGTTTTGAAGCTCCAGCCGAGGTCCTCAATATCTCCCTCGGTCCTAGCTGGATGGACGAAATCGTAGCTTTCCTCAAGCATGACACCCTCCCCTCGGACACGAAAGAAGCTCACCGAGTCCGAAGCAAAGCAGCGTATTACTGGCTCTCTGAAAGCGGACAACTCTACAGGAAAAGCTTCACTGGTCCTTACCTACGCGTAGTCCATCCCACCGAGGTCCCAACCATACTCGACGAGCTTCACTCAGGAAGCTGTGGCTGCCATTCGGGAGGACGTTCCCTCTGCCAAAGAGCACTCAGCCAGGGTTACTTTTGGAAAGGGATGAAGAAGGACTGTGACGAAGTGGTGAAGACTTGCAAACCTTGCCAACTCTTCTCTCCCATTCCTAAGCAGCCAGCTCAAGAATTAAAGCCAATTACCAGTCCTTGGCCTTTCGCCCAGTGGGGTTTGGATATCGTAGGAAAACTTCCAACTGCTCCTGGAGGTTTTAAATTTCTTATCACTGCAACAGATTACTTCTCCAAATGGGTGGAGGCCGAACCGCTCGTCACCACCACCGAGGCCGACGTCCGGCGATTTGTTTGGAGGAACATCATAACAAGGTTCGGCGTTCCATACGCCATCGTATCAGATAATGGCTCGCAATTTGTTGGCAAGGAGCTCACTGGCCTATGCGCTGAGTTCGGCATCAGATTCTTTAATTCCACGCCATCCTATCCTCAGGGCAACGGCCAAACCGAGGCAACGAACAAAACCGTCTGTGCGGGTATTAAGCGACGGCTAAATTCCAAAAGAGGCAAATGGGCCGAGGAGCTGCCTCGGGTACTTTGGGCTTATCGCTCCACTCCTCGACGATCTACTGGGCAAACACCCTTCGCCATGGCCTTCGGCATGGAGGCAGTCATCCCACTGGAATCCAGGTTTCCTACGCTTCGAACTGAGACCTTCGATCCACAAAACAATGATGAAACAGTAGCCACCGAGCTAGTACTGGCCGAGGAAAAACGGGACGAAGCTCAACTCAAGCTCGCCAGCTACCAGCAAGAAGTAGCTAGGGGCTATAATAGAAACGTTCGGATCAAGAAATACAAGCCGGACGATTGGGTATGGAGGAAGGTTGTTCGGGCAAGTCAGAAAACCAAGTTCAAACCCAACTGGGAGGGTCCCTACAAGGTGATTAAAGAAGTTGGTAGCGGGTCTTACAAACTGGAGGACAAAGATGGCAGGGAGATCGAGAACCCTTGGAACGCTCTCAATCTGCGAAAGGCATACCTCTGAAGTAAAGCCTTCGGCCTGAGCTCATCTCGGCCCCTATCTGTTTTCCTTTACTTAAAAAAGTTTTTGTAATCATTCTGCTAGTTCGATGGAATGAGAGAACCATGAATGAGAAGTTCCATGCTCTGTCTTACCACTCTTCGGACATATATACGATAAACTTGACTTCGGTCACCAAGTTCGGCCTCATGGCTATCTAAACACGTTCGGATCTAGAATCCAACAACTTGTTCAAATTCGGACTACTTGACGTTCGGTTTCACTTGAGCATTTAACCTATTGGTTAAAATTTAATTCGGCTAAGTTCATTGATCGATTTGAACAAAACGGCCACATGGCCACATCTTACTCATTTACTTAGCATTTTTATTTTGGCATAAGGTTGACACATGAACCGAACCTTACACCAAAAAAGGGGCTGTTATTAGGTAAATGAGATGAACAGGGCTAAACACCCTCGGCACGGAATCTCTGAAAATATTTCTAAGGCAAAAAAGAAATATCCATTCATTGAAGGCAAGCAGAGATGCAAAAATATTCCAAGGCATGAGAAAAAGTACTTGCATGCATTCAAAACACATTTAAAAGCCGCCAGTTCGGCACAAAACATCCTACTGTTTAAACTATTACATCTGGCACGGAAAAATCCTAATGTTCGGATCCGTCCAATCCATTTAAAAGTTTAACAAAAACTTAAGGAAAGTTTAAAAGAAGGCTACTGATTCTCAAAAGAAACAACCCTTCACTGGCCATCGGCCTCGGTTGCTTTCTCAGATTGTTCACCCTCGGCAGGCTTTACAGTCGCTTCAGCCTCGGCCATTACCTCATCCTCCTCTTCCTCTGGAGGCAGGGGCTCGCACTCCTCGGCAGTATAGGGGAGCTCGAGGTCCGGGATGATTGGCTCGGGAAGGTTCTTCAAGAAGGACGAGTCGGCCTCGACAGCCAACTGGCTTGCCATTGCCTTGGCTCCCTCAGCATAGCCAAGTTTGAAGAAATCAGGGAGCCTTTCCTCAAGGGCCTCGTTCACCATCTTATGGGCTATCTGGGTATATTCCAAGGCGGCTCTTTTTATGCCAGCCTCATACCCCTTCGCGTCGGCCAGCATCATCTTGCCCTTCTCCTCCTCCTTCAGCTTTTTTGCCTCAGCCTCGGCCACAGCTGCAGCAGTCCTGGCCTCATCAAGCTGCTTCTTTAATTTATCCACCTCGGCCTCGGTCTCTTTGGCGCTGGTCTCAGAGATCCTGCACTTGGTCCTCCAGGAGTCCCGTTCAGAACGATAGCGCTCTCTCTCGGCCTGGACCTTTTCAGCTTTATCATAAGCTTTCAAGGCAGCTTGGCCAGCCTGTACAAAGACGACAAGAAAAATAAAAAGATAAGTGAGAAAACCAAGCAAAACATGGGATTCTAAAATCAACGGGGACGTACCTGGACCAAGTGGGAGCACATCTCCCTGAGGTTCGGCATAAGGTCGTCTGGGACTTTATCACAGTCCCTCGGAAGGGCCAGTCCCCTGAGAAGGGTGACGGCCAGATCCGGTTCTTCCTTCACCGAATCCTTAAGTTACAGCACCCTACCGTCCGGCAAAGTGTAGGAGGGGCTGAAGTGTCGTAAAAAGTCAATCTCCACAGGAGGGTCGGTGAGATCGACGTGAGTGGAGGGTTGTTTCTTCTGCTTCTCGACAGCTGGAGGGGCTTTGGAAGCCTCGGCATGAGGGGCTTTTAAGGCGCTCGGCTGGGCAGCATCCTCGACAATTTTCTGCCTTTTTTCCCTTTGTTGTTGATCAGAGGGAGCCTTGGACCTGGCAGCTGGGTTGCTGGGTTTTGACGGAATGACAGGCCGTGGGATTCCCCTCCTCGACATGTCTTCAGCGTTCGGTTCGACGATCTTTAGTGGAACGTTTAATCCTGGAAGCGTTGGTTCAGAGGCTTCATCCGGACCAAGCGGGGTGAGCCACTCGTCAATCGTAAAACCGATCTTCGGCAGTCTCACTCCTCGCTGCTTCTTTGCCCGAGGCTCCTGAACGTTCGGAATCACTTTCCGCTTGGTCTTGGTTATATCGGGAGCCGGCTGGTCTCTCTGGTTCGGCTTATCCTTCCCGCTCGGACCCTCGCCCTTCTTTTTCTTTTCCTTTTTCCTTAGCACTCCCTTGTTGGAAGGTTCGTAATCAAGTAACGTTGGAGCGTGTCGGTTGGTTTGCGCCCGCAGAATATCGCAAGCTGACTCCCGAGCAGTGGAATTGAGAGTCTTGGATATGGGCCCTAACTCTGGAAAAACAAAAAGAAAACAATTAGTGACTCAGAGACAAAAGAAGAAAAACGATTCAGTAAGGGTCAACCGGTCAGGGGTTCGGCACAACCTCTCGTATCTATGAATTTTGGAACAGGGTGTCGGCGATTGACTCCCCCAAATTCATAATTTCCTGTAACTTCAAGAAAGAAGTCGGCCCATTTGTCTGTGTCAGAGAGCCCTTCTATCAACGGTTCTTTTCTAGGTCGCGTCGTTAGGAAGCGGTGGCCAGACTTTCCGTGCCGAGACATTGTGTAAACGTAGAAGAGGTCCTTCGGCTGGAAGTCGAGTTCCTGGCTCTCGACCAACGCAATCACCGACATGATGATTCGGTAGCTATTGATCGCGAGCTGGTGAGGGCAAAGGCAAAACCTCCACAGAATTTCCCTAAGGAAGGGGTGAAGCGGAAACCGAAGCCCGGCCTCGCATATGGCCATCAGTGGCACGGTGATATGTGTCGGATGATCCTCCTTCTCCGCTCGGATCTCCTTACTCCTCACTCGGTGAAGATAGACATCGCCAGGAATGTCATACTTCTCGCGGAACGCTTCATACTCACCTGCGCTCCCAGAAAAATAGTGGGCATAGGGACACAGGAGGCCCCTATCGAACAGGTCGTCGTCCTTCGACACCGAAGTTGAAGCCTCGGCTTCGGAAGTAAACCTCGACTGAGCCTCGTTGCCCAATTGAGGTTCGGACTCTGACTCGGTCTCTGGCGTGAAATGGATTTCAGGGTCAGTAGCGAAACCCTCGGCGTCATACTCGAAGTCCCCCTCGGCGTTTGAATCGTTGGAAACTGCGGAAGTTGCGGACATCCTTGTTGAAACGGACTCTTCCGCTCGGCGTTGGGCTCTACGCTGTAATATCAGTTGGTTGATTAACCGACGTTCGGATTCTGTCTCCGAACGATCCGAATCCGAAGAGACGTCGATGACCTCGTGAGCCAGACCTAGAAGAAAAAGCAAAGGCCAAGGATGATGAATCCGCTTCGGCAAAAGAAAGAATGAAAAATCTTGGCTAAAACCTATAGGCTCACAAGTCATTCCTGCTCTACGTTCGGACAGAGCTTTGCGCGAGTGGCTCAGCTCTCCTAAAAGTTCGGTTAAATCCTAAGCGCCTCGAAGAGGTCCGGAAGAACAGGTTGAATCTGGGGATGAACATCACTGTTCAAACCCAGATTCCACTGCTCGAAACAATGCTGAAACCCCCAAAACCCCATAAAAAGTTTAAAAGTTCAAAAAAAAAAAGCAGTAAGAGGTGGGGAATCGATCACTTACTTGAAGTTTTCTGCTGATTGGATGAAGATCTGGATGATGCTTGAAGATCTGGAGCGGAGTTGAAGGCTGGAACGGAGAAGTTTTAGAGAGAGAAGCTCTGGTATAGAGAGAGGAAGCGTAAGAAGTTTCTCTCTCCTCCCACTCCGCTATTTATAGAGCTCCAACGGTTTCAACTTTCCCGCGCAAACATAACTCCACCGAACCTCCAGCCAATCAACGCGTGACGCGTGTCCCCTGCCAGCCTGCAGACTGCTGCACCCGTCCCCTCGCCTGCCAAAGCGTCCTTTCAACTGACACTTCTTTTCCCTTTTCGACACCTGTCCACGAGCCCAGAGGTTCGGATTAACCGTTACAAGAGCAAGGATGAACCCTCGGCTGGGGCTAACGATCGGCCAAATCTAGAAGTCAATCCTTGCCGAACGAAGGACTTCGGCAAGAATTGAGGGGCTATTGTAGCAGGCCGAGCGAGACAGCTCGATCCGTGCCAAGGTGGGATCGAACCCTCCCCAGACTTAGCTGAATGTCCCCCTCGTGACACCATGAAGCCTCGGCTGGACCGAAGGCTCCAACGAGTCATGTCTCAACTTCTCACCTATTACTTGCCCACGACGCTCGGCATATCAATCCTCTAACGTTCGGTCACCACGCTCGGTCTTGCACAAGTGTGGGGACCATAACCTCCAGCTCACCCACATGGGGATAACCACCATAGCCATGATGACGATCGTGACGTCAGCCGAACGGTTATCATAGATAATGATGAGGAGCACGTGAAGGTGCCAGCTCACCTCTCAAACGGTTACAAAACCCTAATGTGACGTAGGGGCAGCGTCAGCTGACGCGTGTCAAACGCAGGATCAATCTTGGGGATCAAGCTAAGGGTTCCCTATAAATACAGTGCTATGCCTCCCTGAAAGAGGTATGTTCCACACACTCCAGATAATCCTGAAACCCTAGCTCTTGCTCTCTACTCTTTCCTCTGCGGGTTAACTGATTCTTGCACCGGAGGGCCATCCCGGAGGGCCTCCGGTGTGGTCTTTAGTCGTGCTCTGTTTTGCAGGGTTAGGAGGAGGGCAGGAGCAAATCTCACGTCACAACTTAAGGAGAGTAAACCACCTTGATCGGAGCCCCACAGTAGTAAGTAGCAATCATGTTGAAACTAACCGCGTAAGTGTTTGAGATAAAAACGGGGCACACTACGCTTGAGGTAAGCCGGACACCAAACCAAACCAAGCCTTATGTCTCAATCAATTGAGGTCGGCTACATAAATCCTTTCTCCATTTGGATTCATGTCATAAAGATCTAACGGGT
This sequence comes from Rhododendron molle, assembly GCA_025413875.1. Taxonomy (NCBI): domain Eukaryota; kingdom Viridiplantae; phylum Streptophyta; class Magnoliopsida; order Ericales; family Ericaceae; genus Rhododendron; species Rhododendron molle. Next base: position 4,368,730 of record CM046388.1, on the reverse strand, counting down.
GTTTTACGTGCTGGCTGTCAGCTACCTAACGCACAACCCTCCTCCTTTATCCGGGCTTGGGACTGGCTAGGAAAGAAAGATAAAGCTCTAAGCACAAACCAGGCGGAGTTTAAGCTGGATAGCCGCATCACTTCACAATAGCTCCACCAATGCCAGTCTTTACATCAATGATTTCCTTACAGCATGAACTTAGAACATACTCTGAAACTGTATTCGAATTTGAATACAAATACTTAGCACACCGTGAAAGAAGCCTGCAAAACATAACAGCACATGGTTTCATTTCCGTTTAACATAATACTCCTCTTCAGTTTTCCCAAACCTAAGATGAATCAGACACCATTAGCATACTTTCCTAGTTTCTGGGTAAACCGTAAAAGAAATTGAACAAAAATTCGCCCTTAACTACTCCCTTCGTCCCGATTTGTTTGTCTAATCTCGGGTTTCCAACTTATTAAGGAAACAAATCTGATCCATTGATTTCAAAATTTACATAATCTAATCCATTAATTTTGAAATTGGACAATCAATTTGGGACATGTAAAAGTCAAAAAGGGGACAAATAAATCGCGACGGAGGGAGTATTAATCATGCAGCAAGCCCAAAAAAAATTCTAACAATCTTTAAATTGCAAATTTCTACCATGTGAAAATTTTGATTGGACACCATTGGATGCCCGCGTAACTTCCAGATGTGAAAACTATAGAATATAACCTTTGAAAATCTATGGCTGAGATGATATTGTACTCTTTCCCCTCTATCTCACTCACACCCCCGGGACTCGCCTCCACACTCGAGCAACTCCAACTCCGACCTGTCCAATCTCTGGTGAACCTCAAATCCTTGACTGGCTTTCTCGCGCACTAATAGAATCGCCAATAGATTTTTCAAATTACATCAATCCACTCCTGAGATAAACTTGTTGATTAAGCTATATGATACATCTAAGAACCAAATTTCGGACATAAATATTGTGATCAATGCAACTAAAAAGCCAAATCCGAAAAACCAAATTAATCTAGTAGAAAAATTCTAGACACAATCAAGACAATTGTCATACCAATAACAACTCAATTTCCGTACAAAAGCATATTCAAATTACATTTATCATGTCCATTTCAAAGGGCAAATCTAGAATCCAAAGATATATTTCCTGCAATCCAATCACATAAACAACACATGACCCCTAATTAGTAGCAAACATTCTCGTGACTCCACTGGATGCTTTCTTGGTCTCCCCTCTTTCTCCGTACCATTACTTCTAGGAAAATGCTACGGTGTCCACCCTCCATTTGGAGACACCGTAATTTTTGGCATAACCGACCATTACAAGTATAATCAAGACCAGTGATATGTATAACCAAAGTCTTACAAAGGCATAATCCTCAAAATCCCCAAAAATTCTGGGAATCCCAAAAATTCTGGGAATTTTGGGGATTATTCATTTGTAAGGCCTTAGTTATATATATCACTGGTCTTGATTATGCTTGTAATGGTCAGTTATGCCAAAAATTACGGTGTCCCCAAATTACGGTTGGACACTGTAGCATCATCCTTACTTCTAAATCCACATCTCCTAATTCTCCACCACCCGAGGCGATGCTATGTTGCTGGTTGTGGGGTCGGCCAACCCAATGGGAGGAAAAAAAATCACCTACTGCTATACTGAACTTGTTCCTACGTTCAAAAATGAACCCATTAAGATTTTTTTTGAAGCCAGTAGATTATTTCCCTAGTAAAAGGTTAAATCCACCGCATACAAAGTCACCATCCAGTTTCCTAGTCCTATTGGCTCAAGTCACTCATCTCTCGTCTTTCTGCCTCTCTTTGTAGGATGATGCTATGGTGTCCCCGCGGACATTTTGGGGACACATAATTTTTGGCACAACTCTACTATTATGAGCATAATTAAAACTCATTTCAAACATAACAGAACCCAAACAAGGCATAACCAAAGAATATCCAAAAAAATTAACCAAGGCATAACAAACAAGTTATGCCTTGTCATGGTTCTGTTATGCTTGTAATGGGTTTTGGTTATACTCATAATGGTTTTGTTATGCCAAAAATTACGGTGTTTCTAAAATGACCGGGAACACCGAAGTCATTCCCCTCTTTGTATTGTCAACAACAATCATGCTTCTCCTAAATTTTTGCTATGGTATCTTGATATTTCTTTCGGTATTGTCTACTTTTCGTAAATTTTGTTTAACTTTTCTCCGTATTTTTTTGAAATAATTATTCGTCCTCTCGAATCAACAACACTCAAGGGCTTGGTCTTCCTAATTTTTTGCTCATATACGTTTTTACGATTGTTACTTGTTTAACAGTTCATCGAATTTTTTCATTACTCGTTCGTCTCAACCAGATGAATAAAAATCTACGAAAATGTGGATCAAAGTTGAGATTTTAATATGTGATTTTTTACAAATTATTTCATTAATGGAAATGCATGTTTCTCTAGATTATCGTTGGCTTTAAGTTTATGATTTTTTGCTCGTATATTTCTGGAGTCGCCATTGTCCACCACCTCTCCTGACCCACCACCATTTATTGAGTTTTCATTCATACCAACATCTGTAACCTCCACTCACACAACGGTTGTCTCCACCAGAGTGGGTGGTAGTTGTGTCCATAGTTTTAAATCGCGGTATCAGTCGCCGTCGCCGTCGCGGTGTATCGGTATCGGGACGTATCAGTGATACGTCGCAGGAATCGGGTGTCGCGGTCGTGAATTTTTAAAAATCATCAGCAACATGTATAAAACTTGAAAAATATACTTTTGCCCCCCAGTATTGGCTTAAATTATGACATTTTAATTAATTTAAGACATGTAATAGCCCATTCTCTTCATGTGAAATATCCGATAATTTATGAAAACCCGCAAGTCAATAAGATTTTACAAATATGAGAAAAATGCAACATTATGAGTTTCGATATAATTGACATAAACAGCAAAAGTAAGATGAAGACATTAAAATAAACACACCATAGAGGTTTTACATTACATAATCGCTAGCCACAACTAGTTTCAAGCTCATAGCTTTTAAGTCATACATAATTTTGCTAATACAACTTCAATGCCAGAATGAATGGCGTGGAGGTACCGGAGGATCTACATATTCCTCATTAAATTGATCATCACCATGACTATTTTGCTAATCGCTAGCCACGACATCTTTTTTTTGGCCGAACCGGCCAGGCGTATCGGTTACGGACCGATACGTATCGGGTATCGGCCTGTTCACCTGCGATTTCTAGTCTTCCCGTTGTATCGGCCAGTATCCGAATCGGAGCCCTCAAATTCTGGTACGTATCGATCGATACAGTACGTATCGGCCAATTTTTCAAACTATGGTTGTGTCTCTTCCTCGACTGGAGGCAAGGGGGCACTTGTGTTGGTAGAGTCCATTGAAAGTTTAAATCCTCAAAGAATTATACCGTTTCTGTCAAAAGAAAGCACCAATTGATATACATACTTTTATAGTCCATGTAAGTGGCTGAGAGAAAATTTCTACCTTACTAGCTACTTGCAAATGTACAATCCAGCAGCAGCTATGACTATGAGATCACCACTTGAATAACCAAAACAAAAGATAATAACTAAGGACAGATTAGATGTCTCTGTATTCTTTGTTTTTGCAATCCAAAAGGCTCTCTAAACTCCACAAAATCATGTAAGTTTTTTCTAGCTATATCTGTATATAAATAACCAATGAGATCACTACTTGAATAACCAAAACAAAAGATAAAAACAACTAAGGACAGATTAGATTTCTTTCTTTGTTTTTGCAATCCAACAGGCTCTCTAAACTCCACAAAACCATGTAACTTTTTCTAGCTATATCTGTATATAAATAGGTGACCTATGTGTTGCTCCATGTGCTCATTATGCAGATGAATTCATCAAATCAGCTACAATGTCACTGCATTTCATCAGAAGGATCATCATTTGCGGGGAAATGTCGACGCCATTGGTGGTGGAACTAGTGCTTTGACTGCTCTCGTTTTTTAACCCTTGAGCACTCAGTAGCATATGACCAATAGTCCTGAGAAGAGAAAAACTAGGATCTTGTGAAGAGGTCATGACATATGAAAGATCATACCACATGATTTGGGATTAAAGGTTAAAAATGCCGCCGCCTTTTTTTTTTTTGTATCTTACGATACAGGACTAACAAAATTGGGTTGGAAAAATTATGAAAACTACGATCAAACAACACAAACACATAGACTTAGAGTAGAAATATACACACACAGATGCACAGATAAAGAAGTTAAATCTAAGGTGCAAGAAGACGCAAACCTTTGGTAAATCACTGAAGCAATAGTCGAAAACACGATGGTATTTGTTTTCGCTATCGTCGTCGTCTTCTCTGTCTCCGTCGCCACTGATGAAATCATCGTGAAGTTATGAACAAAACCCTATTCAGAGCCGCTGGATGCTTTGCACGTATGTTTGTGGGGTATATATAGAGAGAACGACTCCAGCCTCGGAGCCAACGAAAGGAATTAGATGATGACCTGTTTACACCTGGATTATTTAAACTGAAAACGGGAGATGTTTGATTTTCTAATTAACTTAGGAAAGATATTAAAAGATATTAATTTTCTAATTAAAATAGAAAAAGAAAGAAATCTGGAAAGCATTATTGTTTCCCCTTTTAGTATGGGAGACGTTTTAATTTTCTAATTAATTTAAAAAGAATTTATAAACATATGGGGAAAAGAGATAAAGATAAAAACTATTTTCACGGGAGAGGTTTTACTTTTATGATTAATTTAAAAAAAAATAGAAACGTATGTAGATATACGTAGAGATGTATGGGGTTTTTTTTTTTAAGGCAAAAAAAAATTCATTAATCTCTCAAAATGTTACAAAGATTAATAGGAACAAGTCATGATGGTATCAAACCTCCAACCCCACACCCAATCGATCAACAATGCTAAGAGTAATCATGTGCCGATCTGAGACTCAAACCCCAAGTTTGGCAAAAAATCAAACACAAAAAATCCATTAGGACGAAGGCCACACTTGTTGGCCTAAGGAAAAATTATCACTCTTCTTATTTTTCAACTTTCTGCTTCTCAAGTTTTAAATACGTACACGATAACTGATGTAGATGAATAATGTTAATTTTTCATTTTCCATAAGAACCTCTTGAATGAATACATCTTCCGACCCAAATTCAGAGGATGGTCAAGTACATTATCTTGCATTGGATTTTTAAAAATTGTTTGAAGTTTATTAAAACAGAACATGAAATAAAATATAGAAGCAACCTAACCTAGATGACGAGAAGGATAATAATTTTTTCCCGATTTTTCTCAGATTTTTTAAATTATTGAAATCTAGGATGGTCAACTACAATAACTTTCATTGGATTTTTAAAAATAAAGTGTGAAGTTTACTAAAGCAGAACAAGAAATAAAGTATAGAAGCAACCTAAGTTAAGTGAGGAGGAGGATAATAACCTTTATACCAATTTTTCTTAGATTTTTTTAATTATCAAAATGTAGGATGCATGGTCAACTACATTAACTTGCATTGGATTTTTCAAAAAAGTGCGAAGTATATTCAAACAGAATAGAAAACAAAGTATAGAAGCAACGAAATTAGGTGAGGAGGAGGATAATAACCTTTTTCCCAATTTTTCTTAGATTTTTTTTTTAACTATCAAAATCTTGGAACAATGAGGAACGAAAGAATTACTATGTTTCTACTTCACAAATTAAGGCTTCCGAACAAGGAAATGTCGAATGATAAGGTACGACCAGAAGTGGAATGAATTAAGAACTTTAATTTTCGACTTATTTTGCTTAGATTTTAATAGTTTCATTAATTCTCTCTCAAGTTAGAGATCCAACAATGAGCCAAAAATATAATTATTTTTCATGTTTTGATCCCTTTCTTTTCGTGGAAGATACAGCCTAAAATTGAAATTCATTCGTTCATCTGCGTAGGAGACGAATAAAAAATTAGCATTTCATTTCTTTCGTACCTCTAATCTAAATGTTATCCCTTCAAGCAAAATAGTGTCTAACAATTTTTTTACTGATTTTTCTTAGAATTTTTTAATGACAGCAATCTCGGAATTTGTACTTTAACTACAGTACATTGTAACTTTTGAGAAGAACTAAGATTCAACATCATGCTATAGTTAGAGCATCTCCACCATAGTTTTTTTTGGATATCAAATTTGGAGACATCTAATTGTTACATAACCTTCCACAACAGAAATGTTAAATTTGTGGAATCCCAAACCAAACCGAGCCATCCGATGGGTTTTTAGTCCAGTTGGTAACTTCTGGTTCTCCCCAAGTGGGAGACCAGGGTTTGAGCTCCTCTGTGGGCGTGTTGTGGTGTTCAGGGTTATGAATAGATTCTGACACTCCTATGGACTAACATACTAATTTTTCGCTAACTCATGTATAGTACAATATTGGCACACAAAAAAAAAAAAAAACAAACAAACCGAACCTTATGTCCCAATTAATTAGGTTCGGCTACATGAATTATTTTTCTCCATTAAACTTTGTCAAAGACTACTTGTTCACAGAAACGCATTAGACTTATATTTTTAAGTACAACAGCTTCTAAAAAATCTCCAGTCAATGCTAGTATTAAATATTACTAGTGACTTTTAATCTCAATATCCTTAGATATCATACTCACTAGTGTTGTACCAAATTTACGATTGTATTTTTTTCATTCTAGTGTATCGAACAGGCAAAACTTATATGCACGGGTGAGATTAACATGCACACCCAAACTTGTATTTTTTTTTTTATTCTGATAAATATAGGATAAAAAAGAAAATAAACAAAAACTAAAATGTATAATTTTTATACTAATAAAAAATTTCTCCTAACAACGAAGACAAAACCCGGCCTTGTACAGTCGGTCGCCAAGTTAATTTTCAGCCAGCTCTCTCTCTCTCTCTCTCTCTCTCTCTCTCTCTCAATTTCTAAAAATAAAAAATCAAAATTGTGAGTTAATTTCCAGCCACTTCCCACAAATCTCTCACCCCTCTCCACTCTCTCTCGCTCCCTCCCACCCCACGTTTTCTCTCTCTCAATTTCTAAAAATAAAAAAATCAAAATTGTGAGAATTTAGGATTAGGCATTTGCAAACTTGTGAGACTCAAAACACATTTTCATAATATATTGACAAGCATTATACCCGTTCAATGCATGAGATAAAAAGACAATTTATGCGGACTCAACACTTTATAGCAGGAGCCACATAAATGTGTGATGAAGAGATGAGCTGAACCACTACATAAATATATTTATGGGGCATTAGATAACTTTTCCTCATTTCCCCTTAAAACTCTCACCGCCCCCCGCGCACACTCCCCTCCTCTCTCCATTCCCCCGCGCCCCCGCCTCCTCTCTCCATTCCCACGTCCTCTCTCTCTTACTCTCTTTCCAAATTTTAAAAATTAAAAGAAAAGGAAAAATCTAGGAAATTAGGGAAGGGAGTTTGGAGGGTTTGGAAACTCATACACATTCTTATAATATATTGATAGATAGATAGATAGATAGATAGATTTGGTAAGAAGCCGCAAACCTTTGGTAAATCACTGAAGCAATAGTCAAAAACACGATGGTATTTGTTTCTGTTATCGTCGTTGTCATCTTCTTTTTCGTCTGCGTCGCCATTGTTATTTGATGAAATCATCATAGAGTTATAAACAAAACCCTATTCAGAACCGTTGGAGGCTTGCCGCCTGTTTGTGGGGTATATATAGAGAGAGCGACTACGGCCTCAAAACCAATGGAAGTAATCAAAGGATGACCTAACCTGTCTACACCTGGATTACTTAAAATGAAAACGTTTATCACGCAAGATGTTTAATTTTATAATTAACTTAGGAAAGAAATTTAATTATTTGAAGATAACATAGAGTAGATATTCGTTGTAATGCTATTATTCATTAACTAGAAAAAGAAAGAAATCTGAAAGAATTATTGTTTTCCCTTTTTTATACATAAATGAGAAAAGGAGATAATGATAAAAACTGTTTTCACAGGAGACGTTTTAATTTTTTTAATTAATTTAAAAAGAATTTAGAAAACATATGAAGATATACGCAGTATACATAGAACGTCTGCGGCCTCAAACCACCGAAAGAAAAGGAATCAAATGATGACCTGACCTGTCTACACCTGAATTACTTAAAATGAAAATGTTTATCACGAGAGATGTTCAATTTTATAATTAACTTAGGCAAGAAATTAAAGTATGCTAGATAAACATAGTGTGGATATCCGTTGTTATGCTATTATGCATTAACTAGAAAAGAAAGAAATTTGGAAAGTATTTTTGTTTCCCCTTTTTTCTTATTTTACATAAATGAGGAAAAGAGATAATGATAAAATAAATTCATGGGGAGACGTTTTAATTTTAATTTTCTAATTAATTTAAAATGAATTTTAGAAACATATGAAGAATATACGCAAAGATGAATGGAATGCGTACACAGAAAAATTATCACTTCTCTTGTTTTTCAATAGGGAATTGACTTCTACACTCTCCTTTTTAACACATACATTCCTTTTTTTGTCCTTATTCATGTGAATTTACCTTTTTACCTTTCATAGGTTCACTTTTTTACACATAAAAGGGCAATAGAGTAAATTCACACCAAATAAAGACAAAAAAGGAGTGTATGTGATAAACAGAGGAGTGTAGAAGTCAATTTCTTTTCAATATTCTACTTCTCAAGTTTTAAATATGTACACGATAACTTGCACATTTATACCTTCCGTTTTACTGGTGTAGATGAATAATTGTAATTTTTCATTTTCCATAAGAAACTCTTGAATGAAAACCTCTTCCAACCGTAATTCGGAGGATGGTCAACTACATTAACTTGCATTGGATTTTTTTTTATAAAAAGTGTGAAGTTTATTAAAGCAGAACGCGAAATAAAGTATAGAAGCAACCTAAATTAGGTGAGGAGGAGGATAATAACCTTTTTCCTATTTTTTCTAAGATTTTTTTTAATTATCGAAATCTTAGGATGGTCAACTACATTAACTTGCATTGGGTTTTTTAAAAAAATGTGAAGTTTATTAAAGCAAAACATGAATAAAGTATAGAAGCAACCTAAATTAGGTGAGGAGGAGAATAATAACCTTTTCCCCAATTTTTCTCAGATTTCTTTTAATTATTATTGAAATCTGAGATGGTCAACTACATTAACTTGCATTGAAAATTGAATTTTATTCCTTCATCTGCATAGGAGACAAAAAAAGAGTTGGCATTTTATTTCATTAGCGCCTCTAATCTCAATGTTATCCATTCAAGCAATATAGCGTGTAACAACTTTTTACCGATTTTTCTTTGATTTTTTCTAATGACCGCAATCTCGGAATTTATACTATTTAATTATGTTTTGTTTGCGTACATTGTAATGACCGCAATCTCGGAATGTACATTGTACATTGTAATCTTAATTATGTTTTGTTATAATTAGAGCATCTCCACCATAGTTTCTTCGGATATCAAATTTCGAGACGTCTAATTGTTACGTAAAGCCTTATATCCTAATTAATTGAGGTCGGTTACATAAATCTTTTTTTTTCCATGCAAAATATCAGCTTGATCAAAAGTCAATAGACACATCAAAATTTGAATTTTGATTTATAAATTGGACGATATGATTTCTGTCAATAATAATAAAGATAGACTATCTATTTTACAAGGCAAAAATTCAATTTTTGATACTTCTATTGATGTTCGATCGAGTTTATTTCTTGCATAGATACACTACTATGTGACGTCTATAAAATGAACGGTTCATATCAACAATAAACACACAGTAGGACCAAAAAAGGAAATGGTGGAAAAGAATTTTCCACCGCCAATAGAAAGGATTTATTCTCCGCAATTTATCGCCTTGCTGAATAAGTGCTGCTTAGATGGATGCATCAGAAATTCGGACTGATTGCTGAATAAAACAACCAGCGGCCCCTGCCACCGGAAACCTCTCAAATAACTGGAACCCAAAAATGACCACCAAGAAGCCACCATTTCGGTTCTCACAAACGGTATGAGAATCCAACCACCGAGGTTCCATAACGCCGTTGCATGCCGCCACTGTCATCCATCAACACCAATCTGAAAGTTACCAGACACCACCATCGCCGTTCACCTTCATAACTGTAATGTCCGGAAACCACGCCACACCCACCGCAAAAGCTCCACCTTGCCATTAGGCAACAACTGATAAAACCCAAGAGACAAAATCGGTGGGAGACCCACGCAAACCTCGTCACCACCTGCACCAGGACCGCACCTTGCCATTAAGCCAACCGGTTACACTCGAGTGAAAACCGGCGGTACAGAGAGAAAGGGGGGAGTAAATTAAGATCTGAGAAGAGCATCATTGCGTACGTAGAACTTGATAAGCTTGCTCTCCTGTTAGAAATTTCATCAAACAGTTCATCAAAAAATTATAGTGCTCCAAATTTCACACAAAGGAGTTAAAAAGTTTGCCTTTTTCTCCTCAAGCTTGTTAAAGCCAAAGATTTGGAGTCTCCTCTTCTTTTTCAATTGACAAACCTTCCCTCGTACATTTTAGCTACTTGAAGACTTCCTCGATCGGAAGACTTCAAGATGGATTTGCAACAAAAAAAGATGGCTGTAAAAACTCATCTAGAATGTTCTTTGATAGTGTAAGTAGATTCGTATTGCGGCTTGAATGGGAGATCCAAGCCATATCATTTATGCAAATTGGAAAATTATAGGATTTCCAGAAAAAGCAAGAAACATTGCAAGGAAAAATTAACGGCTCAGAACGCAGTTGTGTCTGTAGTCGTGGTGGAGAGTTTGTATGTAGACTACGGGAGCTATTATAGATAAAATTAATCCAGAATGATATATCATTGGCGGACGCAAGGGGTGCCACCGTGCCGGGACCCCGCAAACCTCCAAATATTCGCACTAGTTGTACTAGTTTTTAAGTTCATTTGAAAAAGTTCTATGGAATCGGCCCTGCAAGTCCGTAGGCACACAAAAAGTCAAAGTTCTCATATATGCGTAAAAAATAACTCCCTAAAATTTCAAGTTATCAACTATTTTTTGGTTGCGCATGTCAACTTTCAGTTCGTTCCAGATTGGGTTAAGTACTGCACTGCTTTCTGCCATCATAAAGATGAAAGTTGGTTGGTCAATTTTAGAGCGTGCATTTTTCCAGAATCCATTTTGTATGTAGTAGGACTACTGCTTTCGCATTGACTTATGCCCTTCTATGGCCTAAATGGTGTAACCAAGCCAACCCTATTCCGTGATGAAAAGAAACAAGAATTTAACTTACATATATCAACTAAAAGAACATATTACCATCTTCTCCAAATCAACCTCACAAAAAGAGAGAACTACTTAGAATGAAGAATGCACTTCACTAGAAGCCTATGTTCAGTAAAATCAAGAGTCCAAGCAAACCTCAATGTGACAAAACCAATGAACCAATAATACACGACAAATATGTAGTGATGCCTCTTCTAGTCTAACTATATAAAGCATGATAGCAACTAGCAAGTAGCAATGACATTGAAACTAACCTCATAAGTATTTGAGAAAAAAACCGGGCACACTAGGCTGCATGCTTGAGGGAAGCTGCACACCATCACTTCACAATAGCTCCATCAATGCCAGTCTTTATAGCAATCATTTCCTTACAGCATGAACTTAGAACATACTCCAAAACTGTATCTGAATTTGAAAACAAATACTCAGCACACCGTGAAAGAAGCCTGCAAAAGATAATAGTACGTGATTTCATTTCCGTTTAACATGATATACCCCTCTTCAGTCTTCCCAAACCTAAGATTAATCAGACACCATTAGCATATTTTCCACATGCAAAGTTTCCAGGTAAAAGAAATTGCACAAATATTCGCTCTTAACTATTAATCACCTTTAGAAAATCACGCAGAAAGACAAGCCAAAAAAAGATTTATAACAGTCTTTAAATTGCATATTTCTACCATGCATAAATTTTGATTGGACACCATCTATGTTACATGGACTCGGGTGCGAGTATCGGGTGCGGGTGCGGGTGCAAGTCCAAGCGTCAGACCTTCCTAAACTTAAATCTTAGGATACATGGATATGTGTCCCCAACTTAGGTATGGGGACATGTCCTGAACTCTTGTTTGTATTTTATATTGCATAATTTTCTCAGATTATGTACCGTAAACTATGTTTACAAATGTATTTAAACAAGAAAGGGTTAAGAAAAATATGTTTTTGTTATTTCCCTATTTCCTATCTATGTGAAATACTTAAAATATCGCTTTTCTAGCTAATTTGATATTCCTTTTCCGTAAGTATCTTAACAATTAGAGGATCCGAGTGTCCAAAAGGATACGGGTGTCGAACACATCGACACAGGTACTTGAGCCAAAATGAAAGATCCATGTAACATAGGACACCATTGGATGCCCTCATAACTCCCAGAACTGTTTAACTTCTTTATTTATTGTTCTTATTAGCTGAAAGAAGGTACTCAGCCAGTTGCCACAAGCAAACAAGACAAATAATAAATACATAGTGCTAATAATCTTGCTCGCTTGGGCACCAAACAAGTTGATTATCTTTTAGTCACAGTGCAATTTCCCCCATCCACGAGGGAATTTGTCCTTGCTGACTGCCTGAACCTTGCTAGTATTTTTTACTAGCCCTTTTGCCTAACCTTGGTGCAGCACTGCAGCTCCTAGTTGCTGCTTTTTGTTTAGTTTAATTTAGATTCTGGGGATGTATCAAAGAATTTTTCTATTATACACAAATCACTTTTTGGTGTATGGTACCAAAAAAATCACTTATATTGCAAGTATTCCACATTGAGTAGTAAGTATTTCATAAGGAGTAGTAAGTATTTTACATTGGATATAATACTTATCACTAATTGTGGAATACTCACCACTTCATATGAAATACATCCACACTGAGTGGTAAATATTTCAAATGGAATGGTGGTAAGTATCCCACATTGAGTAGTAAGAATTCTACACTTACCACTCAATTTGAGATACTTCCCACTTCTTATGAAATACTTACAACTCAATGTGAAATACTTACCACTAAAGTGACTTTTGGTACAATACACAAAAAAAAAAAAAAATATATATATATATATATATATTGTGCACCATAGATGGACTCTGTATCAAACTCTGATCCCTATGATCTCTATCTCCTTCGTTGCTTAATAGTATGATATTCCGTTGCACCAACAAAAAAAAGAAAATACATGTTCAACAAGATGATAGCGCAACCTAGGACATAAGCAGAAGGCAAAAGTACATAAACACCCCCTCAACTATCACTTTTTCCCATGGAGACCCCCTAACCTTTAAAAACGTCCAATGAGAACCCCTCAACTACTGGAAAAGAAAAAAATTGAAACTCCGTTAACGGAACGAATGAAATGACTAAGATACCCTTTTTATTATATACGGTCAGACGATTCACGCTCTGGTCATATGATCAATCAGTGCTCTCTCTCTCTTCCTCTCCCATGGCGACTCTTTCTCTCTCCTTCTTCCACTCCTGACTTTGATCCCAAAAAAAACCCCTTGATCGAGAGAAAAAATGAATAAAACAAAACTCGCCATTATAGGAACAACATTTTCTTCCTCTTTCATGCCTGAACGCAGACAATTAACCCAATTCAAAGCTATAACTAGCAGATCCTAGGAACTAAGACGATAACAATTTTGTTCAATTGGCAATCAGACCTCGCAATCAAATTAACCATCGGATCAGGAAAATTACAGCATAAGCCGACCACAAACTCGAAGAGATGAAAAATATCTGTTTGATAACCAGCATCTTGAAAAATGAAAATCGTAAACGGAATTCTGTCCGATTTCCACAAAATTCATCAATAACACAACATATGAAAATGTAAAGAAAACAAGAGCAGAAACAATCATGGCTCCAGAGATCAGATCAATATACAAGTATATCCATAAAAGTACAGATATTTACAAACACACAACAGAAATCACCGTCCATACAGTCGGCGTCGGTGGATTGCTGGGTGTCTGTCGAGGTGGGATCGTCGCCGTCTCTGTTTTCTTCGTCGTCCGGTGGCTCTGTGATGTTTCGGTGGGGGGCGCGAGCGTGCATCGCCGTCTTCTTCGGCTTTGGTGGTTGCTGTTGGTGGTGGGTGTGGCTGTGGGTCATGGACGGCGGGTGGTGTGGCTGTGGGTGTTGGACGGCGGGGGATCGGAGCCAGTGGTGGTGAGTTCGGTTTTAGTGGCAGCGGCGGTGGATGGTGATGCTGGTGGTTGGCGGCTTGGGTTAGGGTTTGGATTTGTTGGCAGTGGAAGAGAGAGAGAGAGAGAGAGAGGGGGGCTTTAATAGGGAAGAAGTGAGCTTCCAGCTAAGGGCATTTTTGTCCAAAAAAAACCCAAATTTCTGACAAGTGAGCTTCCAGCTAACAGTTCTAAGACGGAAGGGTGTCACCTGGGTAACGAGGATAGTTGAGGGGGTCTCATTGGGCGTTTTTAAAGGTTAGGGGGTCTCCATGAGAAAAAGTGATAGTTGAGGGGGTGTTTATGTACTTTTGCCTAAGCAGAATGCACATCACGCAAGTCTAAAGAAAATCTCAACTATTACCATAGAACCGCTAGAAACCTCCAGGTTCATGTAAACATCACTATTGATAACAGTCTGATTTGTTGAAACTCTCCTCCGCTTGTTGCGACCATTGGGAGCAACCCTAGAGGTCCTTTATTCTGCAATCATTACCCAAATCAGTAACAATACGAGCAAAGAGAGGTAATTAAAATAAAAGCCATTCCAACTAGCAAAACAGAAAGGAAAAGTCTCAATTAGAAGCTTGTAACAAAAGTTCATCAAAGAAAAGTCAGTTTAAAGATTAGACAATGGAGAGAGCGAGAGAGAGATCATGCCTCGTATCTTAAAACACCTCTGCCAAAGTAACCAGCCGGACACATATATAGGATTGCAACCGCGCCACCAGCAGAGAGAATGCAGACAGCTCGAGGACTCATCTGAACCACTCACAATATTTTTCCGAAAATGTCCTAAAATCACCAAAATCACGTAAGCACACCAATATTACTTAGGGGGGAAAAATTAAGGCAAACTCCTCCATATCTAGGCTTACCTCTCCCTATTAGGATGTTCAGAACATGAGGAGTGAAGTTTGCTCCAGCTGTGTCGACAGCAAGCCAACCTTTGCTAGAAAACAAGGGGCAGTAAAAAAATTCTTCAATTATGCATTGCGGAAAACGTGCATGTCCCTGAGTTGACTAGTGACGGAAAATACAAAAACGATGTAAAGGAAAACAAAAGCTACATATATAACAACAGTGCACAGTAACTCTCATCTGATGTATGCTGAGGGATCTAGGAGATATATTCTCAGTATACCGTATGTCATATCTATTGAAGTAGGAAAAAGTACTCCCTTAGTTTCAAAACTGTGGACCTTTTTAATGCTCAATGATACCTTGAAGAAAGAAAGTACCATCGCATGTAGTTTGACATGCTTCGACAGCATTTTAAAACTATAACTGTATAATGGGTCAACCAGCTACTAAGTTGAGGAGACAAATGTTTGAGATAGACTCTACGATCAAATGAAGAAAACTTAGCTAAGACATGGTAAGATTGTGAGAAACTCATTCTCCATCAAAAAATTTTCCTATTTCATCCACCACAAGCTAGATTACAGGGAGTATAACTTGGATTACAGAAGGGCATAGAGAGAGAAAATTTGTTTTCAGAGATATAAAAGAAAAAAGAAAAGAAAAGCTTTGGCCTTCACTAATAACTCAGACAACTGCTCAGATCAGGACTAGTTATATAAGAAGTAGAAACTAGAAGGAATAAACTCTCCAAAGCCAGATTGACAGGCTAATTTAGGAGGATAAACACCACACTAATTTAGGACCCCTTTTTGTTTACCAGTTTAGAGAGCAATAGTATTATAAGGATTCCCCTTTTGCAGATAATTAAGCATCTAGGGACAATAGGAAATAAAAATTAAGCCAATACGGACACGCATCTTTCGCCTTTGATTAGACAAACCCCACTGGATGCGCAATCAAGCTATATGATACATATGAGAACCAAATTTCGGACATAAATATTGTGATCAATGAAACTGCAAAGCCAAATTCAAAAAACCAAATTAATCTAGCAGAAAAATTCTAGACCCAATCAAGACAATTGTCATACCAATAACAACTTGATTTCCACACAAAAGCCTATTCAAATTACATTTAACAAGTCCATTTCAAGGGGCATCTAGAATCTAACGATAAATTTCCTGCAATCCAATGACATAAACAACACATGACAGGCCTAATTCCCAAATAGTAGTCCGATTAATTAGGACTAGTGTATAATCAGACTCAAACATGAATATGTAAGAATTCATATTTATTAGTGGGGGGGAAAACTCACCCATTGCGGCCAGCAATTGCAGTTTTTCGGTGCCAGGAGGCCGTCCCCTTCCCCTTTTTGGAACAAGATTTTGTAGGGAAGGCTGACATTCTCGTGACTCCACTAGATGCTTTCTTGGTCTGCCCCTCTTTCTCCGTACCATTACTTCTGAATCCACATCTCCTGATTCTCCACCACCATTTACTGAGTTTTCATTCTTACCAGTGTCTGTAACCCCCACTTCCACAATGGTTGTCTCCAATAAAGTGGGTGGCAGTTGTATCTCTCCCTCAACTTGAAGCAAAGGAGCACTTGCGTTGGTAGAGACCATTGGAAATTTAATCCTCAAAGAATTATACCGTTTCTGTCAAAAGAAAGCAGGGATTGATATACATACATATAGTCCATCTAAGTGGCCGAGAGACAATGTTGTTTAACTCAAAATATTTACAGCACATTAGATTATATGATAACGTACATATGAGTTTGACATACATAACTCTACATTAACAAGAATAGACCTGAATATGAGAACACTTTGCTTCCCCTCTACTCACCTCTCTCTAGTATTGTGGAGAAGCCAAGAAAGACTATTTTTTCTCTTGATATTTATAGAGGAGCCACTTTTAATATGTCGATAATACACTTCCAAATAGAGATTGACTTCAATGTTTTTTTTTTTTTTTTGTCATTTTGCAATTGACGTTCATTAATGCTTTTTCAAAAACCTGGGTCTTATTTTAAAATTTCACTAACAAAATGTCGCTACTAAAAGGACCAAAGAGGTGCTAATTTAATTGCTTTATATATGTAAGTTATGTGACTTGTAGTTTTCCCCCAATGAGAGTTCTGTACAGCAATGAGAAATTTGTAAAGATTGAAATAATGTGATTCTCTTCTATTATATTTTTTTTCTTTTTATCAAACTTCATTTTGTTGGAGTTTGTTCCACATTGGTTAATTATCTCCTCCAAAACTAGTAAATGAGTCTGGGTGACCTCTCGACTCATTGCCAATTGGTTTTGAGTTGGATGCTTTAACAATTTTCATTTCATATACTTGGGAGTGGTATATTTTCCCTTTGTTTCAATAACTTTACATAGTATTCTTTGGTATTTCATTTATGATTGCTGAAATCAAAAATAGATGTCACGTAGGGTTGTAAAAAGCGGTATCAAGGATACAGCAGTATAGACCGATAAAATGATCAGTATTGCCCTTTGATATCCAACATAGTGATATCTACTAAAATAAACTGATGTGTGAAATTGAAGCTTGACTCGGCAAAGGCTCGTTCAAGTTTGATTCGTCTACTAAAGAACTTGAACCTCAATTTTAGGCTCATTTTAATAAACGAGCCGAACTCGAACCTAGAGTATTTCTTTATATCATAAGAATTTCATATATAAAGTTGAATACATATAGATTGTACACCTTGAATAGGTAATAAATTATATGCACACAATAATTTTCTTATGCCTTATATGTACATATTTTCATAGTTTTATATATGTATGAACTTGTTTATTTACATAATAAAAAAGCTTATTTGCACTTCTAGACCTGCAAAAGAGCTTGAATACATAATATTGTTGGCTCATTAAGGCTCATAAACTGTGGAGTGCAGCCGATAACTTCAAAGATACGATATGGTGTCAGCTAAATATAATCAATCAATGTGATAATGGAACTTTTCAATTCTTGGAAACGTATTATTTGTTCATCGGTGATTATACCAGTTAATGTTAGTAAATGGGAGGAAAATACCTTAATTAGAAGCTACTAGATATGTGGATTCCAAATTCCCATCAGACTGGGGGAAGGAACACTATGTTATTTGATGCAAATCCCCATGAGAAAATTCACCTTCTAACAGATCTTGTTACAATTATATTTGGTGCTGATGTGACTCATCCTCAACCTGAGGAGGATTCGAGCCCCTCAATAGCTGAGGTAAGTTGTCAGCATATTTTGTCAGTCATTTATGGTTTGTATTTATAAAACTTCTTTAAACACGTGTTTCCTCTTTTATGACAAAGGAGGGTGTCAAATATAAGGAAATGATATCATGATGTTCCAAATGAGCCAAAAATCAGCTTTCGTTTCTCATTCCCTCTCTCCCACTCTCTGTCTCCTCCCTATGAAACAATTTTTTGCCAAGTTTAAGTAGTATCTCAGTTGGAACAGTAGGCAGAAGTTAATCATGCCATTTCTAAAACCCTCAAGGACAGTTTCAATTTTCAAGTAAGAAGGCATGTCACTAGAAGTCCATGTTCAAAACCAGCAAGAGTCAAAATGATAATCAAAGAGTCATCGAAGATCAATAAATGACACAGCATCTGGTTATAAATCTTCTAGCCCCACAGATAGATCATGAACCCAAAAACGACCATGTTTGAACTAAAAAATGGAAGTGTTTGAGATGAAATACCTGCTCCTTAGGATGCATCCTTGAAGGAAGCTGAGCACTGGTAAGGGCAACAGCCATAGGAAACTCAATTATATAGCTCATGCAGTATCCCATGAAAACCTGAAAACCTCATTCTCCCATTCCTCCTGCCAAGAGACTTGTCATCATGCTTGACAAATACTCTCCACAAGAAGACAGAAGCCTGCAACAGAGTAAAGATTGCGACAACATAAGAAAAATGATGAAAGTCATAAGCACAGTTCAAAGCCAAGCACAAGCTGGCTACATCCCCACTCTCACGAGATCATTATTAAAGTGAAAAGAAAATACAATAGGCTTTATGAAACAAACAAATGGTTCGAGATACACGGATGTATTGTCGAGGCATAACATTTTTGGGTGCAGTGCAAGCTGCTATAGTTGTGGGTCAAAGGGGTTTGAAGAACACCATTGGACACAATAAGAAGAAATAGACAGAAAGAGCAGAAGAGAAAGAGGTGACTTCTATTTGAAGGCAGGGCCAAAAATATGTTAGTTACTTACCATGGCTGAGGCTAGTGAAGATGGGCACGATGGCAGTTCAGCTGAGGAGAGCTGATCATCGGCAGTGGTGTGTTGGATTTTCCAGGAAAGGAAGACCAAAATAGAGTGAAGAACATGAAAAAAGAACAAGGAGAGAGGTAGAGATGAGAGGGAGAGGTGGTTCACGGGATACAGATAGTGACATCAGTTTAGAAGAATGGAGAAAGTGGTTCGTCGATGATGACAGAAGAAGCTACAAAGGAAAAAACGAGAGAGAACGGAAATAGAGGCACATCTCTATGTTACATGGACTTGGATACTCCCGCACAAGTGTTAGATGATGTCATCTAATTTAGAGCCGGGTAAGTAGTAAATGCCAGTTACAAATATAAACTTAACTTGGCCTAGCCAAAAGTGTTGATAGCAAGATAATGTTGTAAAGGATCATGATAGAACAGAACACTATCCGTAAAAACATTTTAAAATGCACCATTTCTGTTACTTAAGGCAAAAACAATTCAAGTAATTCAAGTGGTCGTTTCTCAATCAGGCCAGACATAAACAATTCAAGTAATTCACATTGTGGTTGAATGCTACAACGTGAACAAAACGCCCAACATAACAGATGGTTATAATAGCCGTCATAAGGGCAACTATCCATAATCAGTCCTTACGGAATCGTAATGGCTTATATTGCATAGACAGGAGACGTGAAACAACGCAAACATGAACTAGACTTTCCAACCACGAAATGTAGGAATTGGCTCCGAGGAAACACAAGGAATTTATGGTTTATTCATCTATAGTCCCATACACGGAAAAATTATTGATATGTAAATTATTAAGATATAAAAGCAAAACACTAGTTAAATAAAATGTCACATATCAAATACCAATCTAAAGAACTTAAACCAATCGCAGACTATTTCAACATACATGATGCAATAAACTTCTTCACTACCGTCACAACCACAACCTAACAGGTCATTAAGGTTAGCAATAACGGTCATCAGCACAATGTAATCTCGATTCAGCTGTAACAGAACAATTACTTCCTCACATCTATTTTAACTCATAAGAGATTTGTTACCTTACCATGTCGTAATTAGTTGCAGGCTAGCGCTACCGAGACGGGAGCTCAAATCGGCTCTCTGCTCTCCTGAGTAATGAGAGCGCTACCATCTCACTACCGTCGAGACAAGAGTGCGCTCTTAAAATGAAGAAGTTCGGACTTCTCTTTGCAAACATATGCCAGGAAGAAGAAAAAGAGAAAACAAGTTCGAGAGATTCAGGACTCTTGTCTCGTATTAGACTTATATATGTGTTTAGTCCATAAATTTGATATAAAAATTATATTGGGCCGTCTTATCTCTCTCGTATTTATATACGATAAATACCTACATACATGCTCCTTTTGGCGCCCCTAACTTTGGATCTTTTACATACCCTTGCTCCCGCTCCCGTTTCGTGCAACTAAGGTGCTATAAGACTCTAAGATTTTGCATCATGATTTTCTACATTCTAAAACTACTTTCTTGCAAAAACTCTCCTTAGGCCTCATAAGAAAGTCAAGAAGTTGACCAGAAAAGGTTTGAAGCACCAATCTACAAACAACAAGTTAGCGAGGTCAATTTCAGACCATAAAATTGCCAAAAAGGCAAAAAGAAGTGATATTTCTTGTATACGCTTCGCTACTTTTCCAATTATATATAATAGATTGTAATAATTAGCATTAATCTATGTTCTATTATGGACTTTCAACAAAGGTCAAAATTCTAATAGTCTTACATTTTCCAAGTTTTAAACAACAATTCAACTTTTAGTAAGAAAATATGTAACTTTAGATCGAACACAACACGTGAAATAATCAATTGTGGAAATAAGATTGTAAAAACTGTATTCATGCAGACTTTAAGTTCAAACACATAGATTTACATATCGGCCTACGTGTAAATAATTACACTAATGCTCACATTCATTGAACTAAATATCGCTTGGGGGTGAGGGCGGGGTGGAGGTAATTGATGCAATAGAATAAAGGTTCATTTGTGTCTTTTAGTGTTCTTGGTGTCAGCAGAGTCCTCTGATCTATAAATAGGCATGTTGGTCTCTTATGTTGATAGCTTTTGATTACTACGAATATAGAAATATTGATTGAGACTCAGTTTCTCTCGCTAGCCTCAGAGGTTATCCTCTTGATTGGGATTTGCTCCTCTTTTTTGAATCTTTAATTCTTCCCTTTCCATATTTGATTGCATCAGTAATACACCGCGTATATGTGGGGTCTTGTCAGCTTGTCCCAATCCCAAAAAAAAAAAAAAAACGAGCGTGCGGTTGCTGCTGCTAATAGCATACTATGTGTTGTTGGGTCCATTTTCAAGTTTTACTACAACCACACACAAACTCACTCACCTCACATGTAGTAGGGTCCACACACGCTACACACCTCCAATGTGTGTGGGGGCCAACATGTAATGCAATAGAGTTTCTGTGTTTGTGTGTGGTTTTAGAATTATTGTCATTTTCAAATACCTTGAGACAATTGGTCCATTTTCAAACACCCTAATCCCGACTAGCATTTCCTCCCGGTTGCATTCTGCTACTCCGTTGCGTATTTCGTATTGCTCTATCTAATGGATAGTTGCATCTCCACATGGAAGTCGGGATTACACATGGGGAAGGGTGCTAAATAGCTTGATAAGCGTACTTGGGTCAATTTCTTAACAACTTAAGCTCTTGGGACAACTTTTACCATGTAAAATGCAACACATATTTTGCTTATGTTACTCCTCAAAACCGTGTCTTGAAGTGTATGCAAGCCTGACTCCAGCAATACTCATTAAAAGGTGCAAGACACATTCAAACCACCCCAATAACAACTTTTCGTGTAAAAGTAAACTTGTGCAGTGTCAAAAGATTCTTTTATCGATTGCCATTAGATAAATTTATTGAGATGAAAGACAAAACATAATGCTAAATCATAGTAGATGATCGTTGCTTTAAGTTAGATCTGTTTAAAGAAGGTTGGAATTCAACAACTTTCATGTGTAGCATCTTTGAAACCTAAAAGCACTAAAATTTTAGTAACAAAATGCATAATACTAAAGTCATACCTTATCATTGATAACACATGGCATTATTAATTATTGAAAAGCTATGTAAAGTTCCGTCTTAGCGATTTAAAAAGAGTATGAGCTGTTTGATCGATTAGATCACATTTAAAGCTTCCCAAAACCCATGAGTATCCTTCTCTTATCGGTCTAAACGTGACACTATCAAGAAAACAAGCGTAAGGTTTTGTGAAACCAAAACCTAAATTACGCCTTGTCAAAGTAGGTTAACCACAAGTGTTTTAAAAGTCGGCCTAGGTGGTACCCGCCGCCGCACCTAGAGGCCTAGGCTTTTGTCTAGGCGCGGGGCCAAATTATTGGCCGCTAGGCGGGATTAACTAGGTGGGGCTAGGCAGACGATTAGGTGGGTAGACGATGTGATCTTAAAAAATTAAGGATTTTTGTGTCGTGGTAATATACTATAAGACTATGATGTAAATACATTTCCAGTCTTTCCAATTCTCTTGCACAATTGAAAATTTCAAAAACCCTAAATATCAAAACATCACATTAGATTAGCTATTTGGTACTATTAGTTTCATTTTGTTGAACTTTGGATGTTATACTTCGCATTATTACTTAGTTTCCATGTTATTAAATATTTTGTTCTGCTTATGTTGTATTTTCTCTCAAACTGGAGGGAGGGGGGGAGCGGCGGGAGAATATCTAAAAAAACTTAAAAAATGGAAAATCCGGCCAATGTCTTAGGCCATAGGCGCCAATTAATCGACCTACGCGCTAGCCATTTCCCGGCCACCTGACTTTTAGAACCTTGGTTAACCAAATTATAGGGCCATAGGCGCCGATTAATCGGCCTAGGCGCTAGGCGGTGCCCAGCCACCCGACTAGTGCCTAGCGACTTTTAGAACCTTGGTTAACCAAATTAAAATTAAGCTTCATTCAATTCAATTGGGATTATTGGCTAAATGAGTACCTTCCTCTGTATTTTTGCACGACAAAGTCACCTATACAGAATCCCATGTCAATTAATTGACAATGCGTTTTAAAAGGCTCTATGTACTCCTAGGCGCAAGGCATTGCGCATGCCTCATCAATGTGAGGCAAAAGTCGTAGAAAATAATTACACTTCTAATATAGGAAACAAAATTGAACATTAGTAAATGCTTCTACAATCTCAAATACCATAAATTATAGCATTCCCAATGTTCAAATCACCAAATACGAACAAAATTGTACCATCCATAAAAAGCTAATGCATAGCATTTAGTTCGAACACATAGTAAAATGGATAATGGCACTCAAATATCTAATCATGTTCACCTAATCTTCAACACCAATTACTTATTCATCTTCTTTGTCATTTGATTCATAACCCTCCACATTGGCTAAGTTTTCTTCAAGACTTAAAACACTTTTGCAGCTTTTGCTTCTGTGTTACATTTGGTTTATCAAGGGCTAACGATTAGAGCCTTTATAGTTTGAAATATGAAGAAATTTGAGTGTTCTAAGAAAAATTGTGAGATTCTAGCCTCATGCACCGGGCGTGTGCCCTTGACTCTACTTCATGTACATGCACCTCCCCTCAGGGTGTTGAGGCCTTCTCAATGCGCCTTGCCTCGCCTTAGTATGCACGCGAGGCACACACCTTATAAACCAATATGACAAGGTAGTACTATCGTTTATCTCATGAAAGCAACAATTGTCTTGATTAGTTAGGTTGAACGACTAACATAGGAAAGAACATAATTCTTTCCATTACAAGGCATAACGTAACCACAAACACAAGTATACACTCCATACATAGTCACTAGCAACATCTTCAATTTTCAATGGTGATTGTTATTCAGAGTCGATGGTAAACAATCATCGTCAATCACCTCAAACATATGGGAATTAGTGCCATAGTCATATTTCCGACATACTTGAACCCACTACTTTATCCAATATAGCGGAGAAAAAAATTGAGTACCACTCAGCAACCTTGTTTTGTCCAGAAGTCTCTCACTAGTATTAGTTGCCACTATGCAGACGAGCATCATCCAGTTGTTCCATGCATTGTCAACCACCTCCAACAGAGTGGAATAACCATATTATCATTTTTTCAGTGTACCTGAACCATTGACGTTGCCCATTTCCCAAAACAATTGATCCCCTATGGTTGCCTCCTTGATCAGAGGTCGAGATAGAACATTGAGTAACCATTCTACAACCATCTGTTTCCCCAAAACCTCTCAACATAAATGCATTTGTGCAGTAAGCATCAATATATTCCATCATCAGCACCAGCCACCCCCTCGTAACTGCAACCTTTTTTGCCCAAAAATATCTTGAATTTACAGCCAAATCTCTCGAGACCGTCTCTTTACATCAGTGCTCTAAATCCCCTATATTGATATAACTTGTATCACTTAAACTTCCACTCCAAATAATTATTCATGGATTCCAAGTGGATATGATTTTTCTCCTTGAATCTCGCCAATATAATCCCCAATTCCTAACTATTCTACGGCAAATTTTGGATTCAAATCATTTCCACAGGTGAGATTCTCAAGGCTATTTACTACTATTCGGTGCAAAACAATTTGGCTTTACAGCATCAGACAAGCATCAAAAGCATAAATTATTGATGCTATAAAAGCTATTGATACCCTTCATTCAGTTATTGATGCTATAAAAGCTATTGATGCCCTTCATTCAATCACCCAGCATTGAAGTTATTCCCACTTCAAGGAGGAAAGAGAAACATAGGTATTTATGCATGCTCCTAAAAAGTTGATGCCACATGTGGTCTTCCGAGTAAATCCAAACCCATCTGATAGGAGACAAAACTAAAAAGATGTACCAAGTGTAGCAATAGGAAAACCTATGCACATGGTATAGTAATGACTAATGAGTATTTGGATAACTTCCTCTAATTCGGACACGAGACATTGCACACCTCCCATTCTGACTATTTTTGTTAGATAATAACATACATGGACACAAAATTTTTAAGTACATTTGATACTCATATACAAAAATATGCTAGAAAAAAGTTCTGACCAACATCGATGTCCCCGGTGCATATATAGCATTAGCATGGACGGGTGACATGACATTGACTTCTTAACATACAGGTTTCCAAAACTTGGAGGACACAACATGTTGGGGACGCGTCTAGAAAAACATATTCATGTATCATACGATATAATGAAAAGTAAAGAATATAAGACTCTACATAACATTCGCACTTATTGTGTCATAGCATTCAATGAGGTGTTCTGATAGAAACCGTTTCACCATTCACATGAATCTTTGTCATGGCTCAACCATCAACAAAATAAGGCATTCCTAAGCTTCAATTGGGCCTACCATTTCATTTGACACCTTGGAAGTGTCCATAGGGACCTAGAGTGCGTATTAAAAAAAAAAATATGTTCGAGAAAAACTAGAACACCTTTGATTTCAGTGGACAACATGGGTCCAAAGAGTGTAGCCGTGTAGGAGGCTGAAAATTGTTGGACACCACACGTGATCTCCATAAAGGTGTGCTTCATAGATTGACACAAATACACAATACATATACAATGCAATATAAATATCGTGATACATGGATATTACAAAGATATGTTGTAAATAGGTACTTTTATTATCTTGTTATAGATAGAAAATCAAAACCAAAAGCTAAAATGCATTTACCACATTCCATAAATATATATATATATATATATATATATATATATATATATATATATATATATATGTTTTGTATAGCTATTGGTACAAAGAGTTGTTCCTTATCTCTCCTTTCTCTTCATTCTACAGAACAATACACACGCAGCACACGCATACAATTTGCAAAGGATTCATTGTTCACAGTTTGACCTCAATTAAAGCAAAGCATCCTATCATATCAATTCCTAGTATCCCAGCCATAGTTGAAAAACGAATAAAATTCGGTGGAAAACTGGATACTTGCTCAGTGAATCCAATAGTATCTGATGGGTTTTCATATGAGCAGTATCGAATAAGCCTAATTATGTTCACAACAACGCTCCAGTCCCTAATCGAGGGCAATCTAACCCTCCCCGAGGGTTAGCTTCAGATATATTAAACAAGATATGATGATTGTTCTTCACACATTTATCAGAATGGATACAAAAACATATTTAGTACAATGCACATACATATTAATCCAATGGGAAGTATGGACATCAGCTATGCTAACGAAATTTCTAGGAAAAATGGAATTACCTGAGAAAACCAGATCCAGGGTTCAGATGATGTAGAGAATTTTGCCGGAGTAGGGGTAAACCTGAATTTTGAGTTTAATCTATATTATTGCCACAGATTTGGTGTTGAGTAAGTTCCAAATCAATCAATGCATACACATCTAGAGCGACACAGAGATATACAAACACGAGAAGATAGAATTATACAAAAGAGCATTCATTGGCATCGTATTATGGGCACAGACAATCCAAACAAACTCGCGATATTCTCAAATGAACATAGTATAACATAAGTGGATAACAATGACATTTATAGATTGTTGAAATTATAAGTAGTAACTCAATCTGTCATGCATAACTTTCAAAAATGGACATCATTAGTTCAATAGTATTGATGTTATTAAACAAACCCATGGACGAAAAATGAGAAAACAAAATTCAATTTCCATGGCATATCTTACTATCAGACTAGTCATGTCCCGCCATCATACAACCATCTTGTTGAAACTAATAGTTCCTTATACAGAAGCCAAAACTAAAAAGCAACACTACAAATGAAAATGGAAGCCCAATACTATAATCAAAAACGCGAAACAATGAGAGAGCATTACTATGGAAAATTATTATTTTAAGAACAAACGAAATAATTTCCCAGTTTGTGGCACGTATCATCTTTCAAGTGATAGCATTTACCTCATTCGAACAAATCAGTTTTTTTTTTTATCAGTATTTGAACAAATTAGTTGTAACATATGTTTTAATACCTTTTGTTATTTGGCTTATCTCTTTAAAACCTCGGTAGCTTTAATTTTGAAAATCTTAACCGAAGGGGCCAAAACCCGACACGCAGTAGAGCCCTTAAGCAAAACAACTACTCCGTGTCTTCCACGCTTACGTAAGTTCTTGTCAAATTGAGCAAACAGCTAGAACATTTGGATACACTTCTTTGACTACGCAGAGACAGCCAATCTGTTATCCAACATTTCTTTAATTTTTTTTCCCAAATCCATTTAAGTATGTTGTTGATATGATTTTATTGACCCTTGAGCACTCATTAGCATATGACCAATAGTCCTTAGAAGAGAAAACTAGGATCTTGTAGAGAGGTCATGACTTTTCAAAGATCCACGGCGCTTCTCACAAGGGATCCCGCACGTTGTTAATTTGCGGGGTTCTATCCACGGCATTCTCATAAGGGATCCCGCACGTTGCAACGTGCGGCCTTCTAATCTCAATCCGACATCTCAGCCGTTGGATGAGATCCAACAGCCGAGATTAGAAGATCCCACACCCGAAGAGAACAAATCAAAGATCAGACCACATGACTTGGAATTAAAGGTTAAAAATGCCTTCTTCTTTTGTCTCGTACGATACAGGACTAACAAAATTGAGTTGGAAAAATTACGAGATCTACTGAACAACACATAGATTTAGAGTAGGCATATACACACACAGATACACGTACTCAATCCAAACCAATCGATTACAATTTACAGCCAGCCACTGGAGTAGGAGATAAAGAAGTTAAAAATCTAAGGTGCAAGAAGACGCAAACCTTTGGTAAATCACTGAAGCAATGGTCGAAAACACAATGGTATTCGTTTTCGCTACCGTCGTCTTCTCGTTCTTCGTCTCCGTCGCCCTTGTTATCGGAGGAAATCATCTTGGAGTTATAATAACCAGCACCCGATTCTGAGCCGTTGGAGGCTTTGCGCGGAGGTATGCGGGGGTATATATAGAGCGAGCGAATGCCGCCTCGAAACCAACTAAAGGAATCGAAGGATTACGGGGTAATTTTCTAATTAACTTAGGAAAGAAATTAAAATATGCTAGATAAGCACAGGGTGTATTATTAATTAACTAGAAATAGAAAAAGAAAGAAATCTCGAAAGCATTATTGTTTTCCCTTTTTGATTTTACATAAATGAGGAAAATGAATAATGATAAAAACTTTTTTCATGGAAGACGTTTTAATTTTCTACTCGTAATTAATTGCGGTTCAAAAAAAAATTCTAATCGATTTATAAAGAATTTAGGAACATATGAAGATATACGTAGAGATGTATTGGAATGCGCGAGGTATAAGGAAAAATTATCACTTTTCTTATTTTTTGATTTTCTACTTTTCAAGTTTTAAATGCCTACACGATAATTTGAACATTTATGCATTCCTTTTTACTGGTGTAGATGAATAATAGTATAATTTTTCATTGTGCCATAAGAACCTTTTGAATGAAAACCTCTTCCAACGCTAATTCAAAACTTGCATTGGATTTTTTTTTTTTAAATGTGTGAAGTTTATTGAAGCAAAACACGAAACGTATAGAAGTAGCCTAAATTAGGTGAGGAGGAGGATATCAACTCATGTACCATAAGAGCATCTCCAATCCCGGACTTCAAATCGGGGATGTCAATTTTTTTTTGAAGGCTGACGTGGCATTTTGGCATCTCCAATTTGACATCAAAGCCTTCCTTTCCAAGCCTTATGCCAAATTTTATTTATTTGACATCAAGTTATTCCTCTCCAACCCTTAATGTCAAACGGTTACTTTTCAAAACAAATGTTCAACGGTTACTTTTTAAACTTCAACAGTAACTTTTTGAAATTTGGCATGGAAGAGAAAAGTTGTCAAAATTGGCATGCAGGGGGTTGTTGCCAAAGCCACGTCAACTTTGACATGAATAAAGACAAAAGGATTGGAAGGTGACTTGATGTCAAAAGTTGCCGTAGCACCGTCCACGTCATATTTGACATCTCCCATTGGAGATGCTCTAACAAAAGCTGGGATATTAACTGTTTTCCTAATTTTTCTCAGATTTTTTGTGATTATTGAAATCTAGAATGGTCAACAAAATTAAATTGCATTGGATTTTTTTTTTTTAAATGTGAAGTTTATTAAAACAGAATAGGAAATAAACTATAGAAGCAACCTAGATTAGGTGGGGAGGAGATAACCTTTTTCCCTATTTTTCTTAGATTTTTTTTTTAATTATCGAAATCTAAGATGGTCAACTACATTACCATGCGTTGTATTTTTAAAATAAATGTGAAGTTTATCAAAGCAGAATAGGAAAATAGAGTATAGAAGCAACCGAAATTAGGAGAGGAGGAGGATAATAACATTTTTCCCGATTTTTCTTAGATTTTTTTTTTAATTATCAAAACCTTGAAACAATTGAGGAACGAAAGACATGTTTACTTCACAAATTAAGGCTTCCAAGAAATGATAAGGTACAATCGGAAATGGAATGAATTAAGCACTTTAATTTTCTACATATTTTGCTTAGATTTATTAGTTTCATTAATTCTCTCAAGCAAGAGATGAGCCAAAAATATAATCATTTTTGTGTTTTGATCCCTTTCTTTAGGATCAAAAATATATATATATATATATCCCTTTCGTTCCGTAGGGGACACAACCTAAAATTGAAATTTATTGCTTCATTTGCGCAGGAGACCAAAAACGAATTAGCATTTCATTTCATTTGTACCTGTAATCTTAGTGTTATCCCTTCAAGCAATATAGGTGCATAACTTTTTACCAATTTTTCTTAGAATTTTTTTAATGACCACAATTTCAAAAATTGTACTTTCTAATTACTACTATGTTTTGTTTCACATTAGCACATGTGGAATGTTCACTTCTTTCTCCAGTGGTGGTGACTAAGGTTCGAGTCCCACAGGAAGCACGTATGATATTCAAGACAATGAATAACTTCTAAACCCCCATTAGCTAACATATTAACACCCCACTAACCCTCTGCTATTGTATATCATCAGGCAACCAACCAAAAATTTATGTTTTGTTTCCCCAAATAAAAAACGACAGTACATTGTAACTTTTGAGAAGAACTATGTTTCAACGTCATGCTATAGTTAGAGCATCTCCACCATAGTTTTTTTGGATATCAAATTTTGAGACGTCTAATTGTTAGATAACCTTCAACAAAATTTTGAGACGCCTAATTGCTATCCAGGGAACTCTTGAAAAAGTGCTGCTTAGATGGATGCATCAGAAATTCGGACTGATTGCTGAATAAAACAACCAGCGGCCTGTGCCACCGCAAACCTCTCAAATGACTGGAACACAAAAATGACCGCCGAGAAGCTGCCATTTTGGCTCCCACAAACCGTATGAGAATCCGACCACCGAGATTCCAGAACGACGTCGCATGCTGCCATTGTCATCCATCAACACCGATCCGAACGTTACCAGACACCACCATCGCCGTTCACCTTCATAACTGTAATGTCCGGAGACCACGCTGCACCCACCGCAAAAGCTCCACCTTGCCATTAGGCGATAACCGATAAACCCAAGAGACGAAATCAGCGGGAGACCCACACAAACCTCGTCACCACCTGCCACCAGGACCGCACCTTGCCGTTAAGCCAACCGGTTACACTCGAGTGAACATAGGCGGGCAATTGGCAAAGCAAGAGAGGTTCAGTACAGAGAGAAGGGGGAGAGTAAATTAGGATCTGAGAAGAGCATCATTGCTTACGTAGAACTTGATAAGCTTGCTCTCCTGTTAGGAATTTCATGAAACAGTTCAGCATCAAAAAAGCATAGTGCTCAAAATTTCAATTAGAAATAAAGAAATCTAAGACACAAAGGAGTTAAAAAGTTTGCCTTTTTCTCCTCAAGCTTGTTAAAGCCAAAGATCTGGAGTCTCTTTTCTCCTTTCTCTGTTGACAAACCTTCCCTCGTACATTTTAGCTTCTTGAAGACTTCCTTGATTGGAATGTTCTCCTAAACACCACCAATACATAACAAACTCAAGATGGATTTGCAACAAAAAAAGATAGGTGTAAAAACTCATCTAGAATGTATCTTTAATATTGTAAGTAGATTGGTATTGGGGCTTGAATAGAAGATCCAAGCCGTATCATTAATGGAAATTGGTAAATTATGGGATTTCTAGAAACAGCAAGAATAACGGCTCCAACCGCAGTTGTGTCTGGACTCTGGAGTTGTGGTTCAGAGTTTGTATGTAGACTTCGGGAGCTATTATAGGGAAAATTAATCCAGAATGATGTCATTGGTGGACACAAGGGGTGCTTGGACCCCGCAAACCTCCAAATATTCGCACTAGTTGTACTAGTTTTCAAGTTGATTTGCAAATGTTCTATGGAATCGGCCCTGCAAGTTCTTAGGCGCACAAAAACTCTAAAAATTCTCATATATGCGTAGAAAAAAACTACCTAAAATTTCAAGTTTTCAAGTATTTTTTGGTTGTGCGTGTAAAGTCAACTTTCAGTTCGTCCCAGATTGGGTTATGTATTGGCACTTCTTTCTGCCTGTATAAAGATGAGATTCGGTTGGTCAATTTTAGCCTGCATTTTTCTAGAATCCATTTTGGATGTAGTAGGACTACTGTTTTCGCATTGACTTATGCCTTGCTATAGCCTAAATGGTGCAACCAGGCCAATCCTATACTGTGATGAAAAGAAACAAGGAACTGACTTACATATCAACTAAAAGAACATATTACCATCTTCTCCAAAACAACCTCACAAAAAGAGAGAACTACTTAGAATGTAGAATGCACTTCACTAGAAGCCCATGTTCCGAAAAATCAAGAGTCCAAGCAAACCTCAATGTGACAAAACCAATGAACCAATATTACATGAAAAATATGCAGTGATGCCTCTTCTCATCTACCTATATAACCAAGACAGCAACTAGCAAATAGCGATCATGTTGAAACTAACCTCGTAAGTGTTTGAGATAAAAACCGGGCACACTCGGCTGCATGCTTGAGGTAAGCTGGACACCATCACTTCACCATAGCTCCACCAATGCCAGTCTTTACGGCAATGATTTCCTTACAGCATGAACTTAGAACATACTCTGAAACTGTATCTGAATTTGGAAACAAATACGCAGCACACCGTGAAAGAAGCCTGCAAAAGATAACAGTACGTGATTTCATTTCCGATTAACATAATACCCCTCTTCAGTCTTCCCAAACCTAAGATGAATCAGACACCATTAGCATATTTTCCACATGCAATGTTTCCGAGTAAAAGAAATAGAACGAAAAATTCGCTCTAATATATTAATCACCTTTTGAAAATCATGCAGCAAAACTTTAGACAAAAAAGATTTATAACAATCTTTAAATTGCAGATTTCTACCATGCGTAAATTTTGATTGGACACCATTGGATGCCCTCGTAACTCCCAGAACCCTTAACTTCTTTATTTATTGTTCTTATTAGCTGAAAGAAGGTACTCAGCCAGTTGCCACAAGCAAACAAGACAAATAATAAATACATAGTGTTGATAATCTTGCTCGCTTGGGTGCTGAAAAAGTTGATGATCACAGTGCAAATTCCCCCATCCACGAGGGAATTTATGTCAAACTCTGATCCTTATGATCGCTGTCTCCTTCGTTGTTTAAATGATGATATTCCGTTGCACAAAAAAAAGAAGAAACTACATGTTCAACAAGTTGATAGCCCAACCTAGGACATAAGCAAAATGCACATCACACAAGTCTAAAGAAAATCTCAACTATTACCATAGAACCGCTAGAAACCTCCAGGTTCATTTAAACATCACTATTGATAATAGTCTGATTTGTTGAAACTCTCCTCCGCTTGCTGCGACTATTGGGAGCAACCCTTGATAACAGTCTGATTTGTTGAAGCTCTCCTCCGCTTTCTGCGACCATTGGGAGCAACAATGGAGGTTTTTTCTTCTGCAATCATTACCCGAATGGAGAGAGAGAGAGAGAGAGAGAGATCATGCCTCGTATCTTAAAACACCACTGCCAAAGTAACCAGCCGGACACATATCTACGATTGCAACCGCGCCAACAGCAGAGAGAATGCAGACAGCTTGAGGACTCGTCTCAACCACTGACAATATTTTTCCGAAAAATCTCCTAAAATCACCAAAATCACATAAGCACACTAACTTAGGGGGGGAAAATTAAGGCAGACTCCTCCATATCTAGGCTTACGTCTCCAACTAGTACGTTCAAAACATGAGGAGTGAAGTTTGCTCCAGCTGTGTCTACAGCAAGCCGACCTTTGCTAGCAAACAAGGGGCAGTAAAAAAAAATCTTCAAATATGCATTGTGGAAAACGTGCATGTCACTGACTTGACTAGTGATGGAAATTACAAAAACGATGTAAAGGCAAACAAAAGCGACATATATAACAACTGTGCATAGTAACTCTCGTCCGATTTATGCTGAGGGGTCGAGGAGATATATTCTCAGTATTACAGTATGTCATATCTATTTAAGTAGGAAAAAGTACTCCCCTTGTTTCAAAACTGTGGACTTCTTCAACGTTCATTGATACCTTGAAGAAAGAATGTGCCATCGCATGTAGTTTGACATGCTTAGACAGCGTTTAAAACTATAACTGTATAGCGGGTCAATTAAATCTGAAGCGAAGTTCATCTTTCTAAGGCTGCCAACCCGTTTTGGACACTTTTTAGAAACTACAGTTTAGATCAAATTCAGATTCCATTGTTTTCATTAGAACTTCATCCAATTTAAGTGACTTTCAAGTTTTGACCCATAATGTGAAAATGTAAAGAGTACAAACTAGATTTATGAGCTTACATCTCTCCACACTCAATGTATGACATCCTCGCCCCTGGCATAATTTGGAAAAAATTGCAGTACAGCATATTGACACATAACTGGTGTTTTAAAGGCTAAAGCCATGCAAGTGTAGTCCAAAGCGGACAATACTGCAAAATGCTGGTCTAGGCCTTACAATAATAACTTGCAACATTGGGAATATAGGATTGGTTTGGCAGGGAGATGTGAGACGAGTTACATATTGTCAAACAAGAGAACAAAGAGACGCAGTCATAAGTGGCTGCATACCATTCATCAAAGTATAGAGAGAGTTAACCAAATAGGGTTAAGCCTAGTCGGTCAACCTTATACACTCTCTACTGAGAGGTCAAGGGGTCAAATCTTGCCGAATGCAAGAACTATTTCTCCTATACAGGAGTGTTTCCTAAGTTATTTCTGACCCCTATGGGGATATTGTTGGATTCTAATATATTGGGCCTGATTTAGTGGTTGCGGCCCTCAAAGGATTGATGGAGTACCCTGTTATTGTAACTATTTCCATGTAAGCCTTACTGCTTAACATCAAAAAGAGAGAGTACAACATAACTAAAAATAATACAGCGCTAATAAAGGAAAGCAAATGGCAAGTCACCCTCATGAATATAAAAAAGAGATGAATGCAACTAAATATCCAAAATTTCCTATCACCATTGAGAGTCGTAAAGTAAGCATCGAAAGATGCAAAATCGCGGGACTTCCTAAAAAATTCAACCAGCGACTAAGTTGAGGAGACAAATGTATGAGATAAATCTAATAAGAGATTAAATGAAGAAAACTACACTAAGACATGGTATCTCACATCAGAAAATTTTCCTATTTCATCCACCAAAAGCTAGATTACGGGGAGTATAACTTGGATTACAGAAGGGCATAGAGAGAGAATTTGTTTTTAGAGATATAAAAGAAAAAAGAAAAGAAAAATTTTGGCCTTCACTAACAACTCAAACAACTGCTCAGATCAGGACTAGTTATATAAGAAGTAGAAACTAGAAAGAATAACCTCTCCAAAGCCAGATTGACAGGCTAATTTAGGAGGATAAACACCTTAAACAGCACGCTATGCAAGCAGGAAGGGATGAACCCTAACCCCCTTTTGTTTACCAGTTTAGAGAGCAATAGTGTTATAAGGATTTCCTTTTTGCAGATAATTAAACATCTAGGGACAATAGGAAATAAAAATTAAGCCAATAGGCTCTCGGACACCCATCTTTCGCCTTTGATTAGACAAACTCCACTGGATGTGCAATCAAGCGATATGATACATATGAGAACCAAATCTCGGACATAAATATTGTGATCAATGCAACTAAAAAGCCAAATCCAAATAACAAAATTAATCTCGTAGAAAAATTCTAGATGCAATCAAGACAAATGTCATACCAATAACAACTTGATTTCCATACTTGCCAATTCAAATTACATTTATCAAGTCCATTTCAAGGGGCAAATCTAGAATCTAAAGATAAATTTCCTGCAATCCAATGACATAAACAACACATGACAGGCCTAATTCCCAAATAGTTGTCCGATTAATTAGTAGGACTTGTGTATACAATCAGACTCAAACATGAATATGTAAGAATTCATATTTATTAGCGCGGGGCGGGCGGAACTCACCCATAGTGGCCAGCAATTGCAGTTTTCCGGTGCCAGGAGGCCATCCCCTCTTTCTCCGTACCGTTACTCCTGAATCCACATCTCCTGGTTCTCCACCACCATTTACTGAGTTTTCATTCTTACCAATGTTTGTGACCTCCACTTTCACAATAGTTGTCTCCACCAAAGTGGGTAGCAGTCGTGTCTCTCCCTCAACTTGAAGCAAAGGGGCACTTGCATCGGTAGAGACCATTGGAAATTTAAATCCTCAAAAATTATACCGTTTCTGTCAAAAGAAAGCATCGATTGATATACATACATATAGTCCATGTAAGTGGCTGAAAGACAATGTTGTTTAACTCAAAATATTTAAAGCACATTAGATTATATAATATCGTACATATGAGTTTGACATACATAACTCTACATTAACAAGAATAGACATGCATATGAGAACAATTAGCTTCCCCTCTACTCACCTCTCTCTAGTATTGTGGAGAAGCCGAGAAGGACTATTTTTTCCCTTGATATTTATAGAGGAGCCGCTTTTAATGTGCCCCGATAATACACTTCGCCCATTTAACCATTCACCAATACGGTTTTACCAAATAGAGATTGATTTCTTTTTCTTTTTCTTTTTCTTTTTCTTTTTCTTTCATTTTGCAATTGCTGTTAATTAATGCTTTTTCAAAAACCTGGGTCTTATTTCAAAATTTTACTAACAAAATGTTGCTACTACGAGGACCAAAGAGGTGCTAATTTAATTGTTTTACATATGCAAGTTGTGTGACTTGTAGTTTCCCCCTACTGAAAGAGTTCTGTACAGCAATGAGAAATTAGTAAAGATTGAAATAATGTGATTCTCTTCTGTTATTTTTTTTTCTTTTTATCAAACTTCATTTTTGTTGGAGTTTGTCCTACATCGGTTAATTATCTCCTCCAAAACTAGTGAATGAGGATGTCACGTAGGGTGTAAAAAGCGGTATCAAGGATATGACCAGTCAGCTGAAAATTACGACCATTCAGCTGCTAATATCGAGCAGTATAGACCGATAAAATGATCAGTATTGCCCTTTGATATCCAACATAGGGATATCTACTAAAATAAACTAATGTGTGAAACCTTAATCGCAGGAAGGCTATCGAAGCTCGACTCGGCAAAGGTTCATTCAAGTTTGATTCTTCTACTAAACAAACCGAACTTGAACCTCAATTTTAGGCTCGTTTTAATAAATGAGCCGAACTTGAACCTTACAGTATTCGGGTGGGTTATGCTCACGAACCTAGAGTATATCTATATATCATAAGAATTTCATATAAAGTTGAATACACATAGATTGCACAACTTGTATGGGTAATAAATTATATATGCACACAATAAAGTTCTTATGCCTTACATGTATAAATTCTTACGAGTACTATAAAGTTATATGTGTATATGTTTTCACAGTTTTATATATGTATGAACTTGTTTATGTACATAATAAAAAACTTATTTGCAACTCTAGACCTGCAAAAGAGCTTGAATAGATGATATTGTTGGCTCGGTAAGGCTCATAAACTGTGGAGTGCGGCCGATAACTTCGAAGATACAATATGGTGTCCGCTAAATAAAATCGATCAATCTGATAATGGAACTTTTCAATTCTTGGAAACATATTATTATTTGTTGATCGGTGATTATACCAGTTAATGTTAGTAAATTGGAGGAAAATACCTTAATTAGAAGCTACTAGATATGTGGATTCCAAATTCCAATCACTCGTGGATTCATCTACCTTTTTGTCATCGGTAAAAAAAACGCTCTTTGATCCTAAGAAGCATCTGCCTAGCACATTGGCAGAGCATGTTCAAGGACTTGGGAGTCTTGGACCAGGTCAATAGACTCAATACCTCCTCCACATGTAGTTACCTTCTAGGCTTTTCCAGTCTCATGCAGCATTAGTGCGTGCTCTTAAGTAATCAACAAGTTTAGAAGCCAATAAACTAGACAACTTGTCTATATAGTTATAGACATCCATGACAGACGGGGCTGTTACTATGTTTCATTACTAATTGCCATTCAAAAAAAAGTTTCATTACTTGTTGTGTATCTCAGGTGCTGAGAGAGTATTTTATGACAAGACTAACATTATTCTCAATCTATTTGAATGCAGTTGGATTGATCTCAAAGCAGGTCTTGTATGTTACAGACACTGACAAATGGGAATGCAACTAAAATGAATGAAAATAGGGTGGTTACTTATATTTCTATAAAATAATTGGTGTAATCACAACCCATTAATTAAGGCATCAGTACGGAGTTGCATCAGCTGTGAACATAGACTAGGTTGAAAGGGATATTACAAATAATGCAAGGGCAAAAACTAAATAGCAAACCACCAA
This sequence comes from Rhododendron molle, assembly GCA_025413875.1. Taxonomy (NCBI): domain Eukaryota; kingdom Viridiplantae; phylum Streptophyta; class Magnoliopsida; order Ericales; family Ericaceae; genus Rhododendron; species Rhododendron molle. Next base: position 4,330,496 of record CM046388.1, on the reverse strand, counting down.
AATAAGGAAACCAACATGAATGCTTAGAGATCACACCAAACCAGTAGTACAATAGAAACCTTCACATTGATTTTAAGGCTGGGGGAAGGAACACTATGTTATTTGATGCGAATCCCCGTGAGAAAATTAACCTTCTAACTGATCTTGTTACAATTATATTTGGCGTTGATGTGACTCATCCTCAACCTGGGGATGATTTATGGTTTGCATTTATAAAACTTCTTTAAACACGCGTTTCCTCTTTTATGACAAAGGAGGATGTCAAATATAAGGAAATTATATCATGATGTTCCAAATGAGCAAAAAATCAGCTTTCGTTTCCCATTCCCTCTCTCCCACTCTGTGTCTCCTCCCTATGAAACAACTTTTTGCAAAGTCTAAGTAGAATCTCAGTTGGAACAGTAGGCAGAAGTAAATCATGCCATTTCTAAAACCCTCAAGGATAGTTTCAATTTTAAAGTAAGAAGGCATGTCACTAGAAGCCCATGTTCAAAACCATCAAGAGTCAGAATGATAATCAAAGAGTCATCGAAGATCAATAAATGACACAGCATCTGGTTATGAATCTTTTAGCCCCACAGATAGATCATGAACCCAAGTATGACCGTGTTTGAACTAAAAAATGGGAAGTGTTTGAGATGAAATACCTGCTCCTTAGGCTGCATCCTTGAGGGAAGCTGAGTACTGGAAAGGGCAACAGCCATCGGAAACTCAATTATATAGCTCATGAAGTATCCCCTGAAAACCTGGAAACCTCATTCTCCCATTCCTCCTGCCAAGAGATTTGCAGCATGACCTAGCAAATACTCTCCACACAAAGACAGAAGCCTGCAACAGAGTAAAGATTAAGACAACATAAGAAAAATGATAAAAATCTCAAAAAAATGATGAAAGTCATAAGCACAGTTCAAAGCCAAGCACAAGCTGGCTACATCCCCACTCTAAGGAGATCATTATTAAAGTGGAAAGAAAATACAATAGGCTTTATGAAACAAACAAATGGTTCGAGATACATGGATGTATTGTTGAGGCATAAGATTTTGGGTGCAGTGAGTGGTGCAGTGCAAGCTGCTATAGTTATGGGTCGAAGGGGCTTGAAGAATACCATTGATTGGGACACAATAAGAAGAAATAGACAAAAAGAGAAGAAGAAGAGAAAGAGGTGACTTCTATAGGCAGGAAGGGCCAAAAATATGTTAGTTACATACCATGGCTGAGGCTAGTGAAGATGGGCACGATGGGCAGTTCGGTTGAGGAGAGCTGATCATCAGCAGTGGTGTGTTGGATTTTTCGGAAAAGGAAGACCAAAATAGAGTGAAGAACACGAAAAAAGAACAAGGAGGGAGGCACAGATGAGAGGGAGCAGTGGTACACGGAATACAGATGGTTACATCAGTTTAGAAGAATGGAGAAAGTGGTATGTCAATGATTACAGAAGAAGCTACCGAGGAAAAAAGGAGAGAGAATGGGAATAGACGCACATCTCTTTGTTACATGGACTTGGATACTGCCGTAGAAGTGTCAGGTGATGTCATCTAATTTAGAGCCGGATAAGTAGTAAATGCCAGTTACAAATATACACTTAACTTGGGCTAGCCAAAAGTGTTGATAGCAAGATAATGTTGTAAAGGATCATGAGAGAACAGAACTCTATCCGTAAAAACATTTTAAAATGCACCATTACTGTTACTTAAGGCAAAACCAATTCAAGTGGTCGTTTCTCAATTAGGCCAGACAAAAACAATTCGAGTGGTCAATTCGACTTTCCAACATGTCATTCCACGAAATGCAGGAATTTGTTCCGGGGAAACACAAGGAATTTATGGTTTTATTCATCTATAGTCCTGTTACCCAAATAATGCAACCTAGAGGGGGGGGTGAATAGGATTGCTAGTAAAAATCACCAATAAAAATTTTCTCTAACAAAATATGCAAACAATAAGTATGCAATCAAATATAGAATGAGTTAGAGAGATAAGAACCCGTTTATAGTGGTTCGGTCCGGATTATACCAATTGTTGAAAAATTGTATGCATTATAATTTGTTGGAAAATTATATGTATTGCATTTAATTATTTTGATGATTAAATTAATGATATTTTTATTCGGCAAATGCTAAATTATCGAAAAACCCTTTCGTGGACTAAATATTTTCGTGACCTTGAAAAATAACTTAAAGTCTCTTGGATTCAATGATTAATATTTACAAAGACTTTATTGAGCTCAATTCATGCTTTAACGAAATTATTTAGATGGATTTTTGAGCCACAGGTTGACGAACCGGTTGACAAACCGGCTGTCTTTACCGTGGGCTATGACAACCGGACTACACTCTGGTTGACAGGCCGGTTGACAGACCGGAAGACCGGCCGGAAGTCCGGGCGGACGACCGGTAGTGCAATTCTGCAGTTTTCTGCAGATTACAACGGCTAGTTTCTTACCTACCAACTTCCAACGGCTCCAATAGTTTACTACAGACGGCTAAAAGGTGGATGGATAGCTATATAAGGAATCAAGAGCTCATTGATGAGCACCTAGACAAGCATATTCAATCTCCATCATTCCAAGAGCAAATCTTCAAAAATCAAAGCCTTCAAATCTCATTGTTCTTTCTCTTTCATAAATTCCTTGTGAGAAAAATTGTACAAGTCTTGAGCAACAACTTTCATACATTCTCTACATACTTGTAAATTCCTAAGTGAGTGTTTGAGTGAAACACTTGAAAGCTTAGAAGACCAAATTCTTATTGAATTTGGGTGTTATTGTTTTTGAGAGAATTTCGGAGAAAACTCTTGCGGTTGTGCTAGCTCCTCGGGAAAGCTAGAGGTGTAAGGTCGTTGTAAGCACCCGCAAGTCTTACTACTTGTAATCTTTTTGAAGATTAGTGGAACCTTCAAGTTTTTGCTTGAGGAGAAGTGGATTAGGCCGGACCGTGGACAAATCCGGACCGAACCACTATAAACGGGTTCTTATCTCTCTAACTCTCATTCTATATTTGAAAATTATCGATATGTAAATTATTAAGATATAAAAGCAAAACACTAGTTAAATAAAATGTCACATATCAAATACCAATCTAAAGCCCCTAAACCAGTCGCAGACTATTTCAACATACATGATGCAACCAACATACAACGCTAACTCCGATCCTTTTGCTAAGCAAAAAGATTTAACCAAGAAAAAAAAACTCGTTCACTACCGTCACAACCACAGCCTAACAAGTCATTAAGGTTAGCAATAACGGTCATAAGCACAATGTAATCTCAAAATCAGCTGTAATAGAACAATTACTTCCTCACATCTATTTTAACTCGAAAGAGATTTGTTACCTTATCATGTTGTACTTAGCTGCAGGCTTGCACTATCGAGATGGGAGCTCAAATCGGCTCTCCTAAGTAAGGAGAGCTCTACCGTCTCGCTCCCATTGAGACGAGTGCGCTCTTAATATGAAGAAATTCGGACTTCTCTTTGCAAACATATGCAAGGAAAAAGACTATATTGGGCTGTCTTATCTCTCATGTTTATATACAATAAATACCTATATACATGCTCCTTTTGGCGACCCTAAGTTTGCATCTTCTACATACCCTCGCTCCCGCTTCATGCAACTTAAGTGCTATAAAAGGCTGGGATTTTGCATCATGATTTTCTACATTCTAAAACTACTTTCTTGCAAAAACTCTCCTTAGGCCTCGTAAGAAAGTCAATAAGTTGAACAGACAAGGTTTGAAGCACCAATCTACAAAAAAGAAGTTAGAGAGGTCAATTTGCAACCATAAAATTGCCAAAAAGGCAAAAAGAAGTGATATTTCTTTTAGACGTTTTGCTACTTTTCCAATGATATATTATAGGTTTGTAATTGTTAGCACTAATCTTTGTTCTATTATGGACTTTCAACAAAGGTTTCCAAGTTTTAAACAACAATTCAACTTTTACTAAGAAAATATGTAACTTTACATCGAACATGACATGTGAAATAATCAATTGTGGAAGGAAGATTGTAAATAATACAGGGACTTAAAGTTCAAACACATAGATTTACATATCGGCCTACATCTAAATAAAAACACTAATGCTCACATTCATTGAACTAAATATCGTTTGGGGGTGAAGGTGACGGTGGGGTGGGGTGGGGTGGGGGTAATTGATGTACCAGAATATAGGTTCATTTGTGTCTTTTAGTCTCCTTGGTGTTAGTAGAGTCCTCTGATCTATAGGCGTGTTGGTCTCTTATGTTGGTAGCTTTTGATTATTAAGAATATAGAAATATTGATAGAGACTTAGTTTCTCTCTCTAGCCTTAGAGGTTTATCCTCTTGAATGGGATTTGCTCCTCTTTTTTGAATCTTTAATTCTTCCCTTTCCATATTTGATTGCATCAATAATACACCGCGTATATGTGGGGTCTTGTCAACTTATCCCAATCCCAAAAAAAAAAAAAAAACAAGCTTACGATTGCCGCTGTTGAATAGCATGCTATGTGTTGTTGGGTCTATTTTCAAGAGTTTTGCTACAACCACATACAAACTCACTCATATCAATGCATGGTCCACACACACTACACACCTCTAATGTGTGTAGGGGCCCACATGTAATGCAAGAGAGTTTCTGTGTTTGTGTGTGGTTTTAGAATTATTGTCATTTTCAAACACCTAGAGACAATTGGTCCATTGTCAAACACCATAATCCTGACTCGCATTTGTTCCCGGGTTGCATTCTGCTACTCCGATGCGTATTTCGTATTGCTCTATCTAATGGATAATTGCATCTCCATGTGCAAGTCGAGATTACACATGGGGAAGGGTGTTAAATAGCTTGATAAGCGTACTTGGGTCCATTTCTTAACAACTTAAGCTCTTGGGACAATTTTTACATTACAAAACACAATACATTTTGCTCATGTTACTCCTAGAAACTGCGTCTTAAATTGTATGCAAGCCTAACTCCAACAATACTCATTAAAAGGTGCAAGGCACATTCAAACCACCCTAATACACAACTTTTCGTGGAAAACTAAACTTGACAAGTGTCAAAAGATTCTTTTATCGATTGCCATTAGATAAATTTCTCGAGATGAAAGACAATACATAATGCTTTTAGATAAATAATATTAGATGATCGTTGCTTCTAGTTAGATCTGTTTAAAGAAGGTTGGAATTTTACAACTTTCACGTGTAGCATGTTTGAAACCTAAAAGCACTAAAATTTTATTATCAAAATGCATTATACTAAAGTCATACCTTATCATTGATAAGGCATGGAATTATTAATTATTGAAGAGATATGTAAAGTCCCGTCTTCGCGATTTAAAAAGAGTATGAGTTGTTCGATCGATTAGATCACATTTAAAGCTTCCCAAAAGCCATAAGTATCCTCCTCTTATCGGACTAAACGTGACAATATCAAGAAAACATGCATAAGGTTTTGTGAAACCAAAAACCAAATTAAGCCTTGTCAGAGTAAGTTAACCACAAGTGTTTTAAAAGTCAGCCTAGGCGGTACCCCGCCGCTGCACCTAGGGGCCTGGGCTTTTGTCAATGCGCCGGGCTAAATTATTGGCTGCTAGGCGGGATTAATCGGCTAGGCAGCTAGGCAAATTAGGCAGGATTATGCGACTAGGTGGGGCTAGGCAGACAATTTGGCGGGTAGGCGATGTGATTTTAAAAAATTAAGGATTTTTGTGTCGTGATAATATACTATAAGGGGCTTTGGTGTAGTTTTACTATGATGTAATTACATTTCCAGTCTTTCCAATTCTCCTACACGATCGAAAATTTCAGAACCCTAAATATCAAAACTTCACATTAGACTAGCTATTCGGTACTATTAGTTTCATTTAGTTGAACTTTGGGTGTTGAACTTAGCATTATTACTCAGTTTCCATGTTATTAAATATTTTGTTCTACTTACGTTGTATTTGCTATCAAACTTAGGGGGAGGTAGGAGAATGTCTAAAAAAAATTTAAAAAATGGAAAATCCGCCTAATGTCTAGGGCCATAGGCGCTGATTAATCGGCCTAGGCGGTGCCCGACCGCTCGACTAGTGCCTAGTGACTCTTAGAACCTTGGTTGACCAAATTATAGGGTCATATGCGCCAATTAATCGGCCTAGGCGCTAGGCGGTGCCCCAACCGCCCGACTAGTGCCTCGCAACTTTTAGAACCTTGGTTAACCAAATTAAAATTAAGCTTCATTCAATTCAATTGGGATTGGCTAAATGAGTACCTTTCTTTGTATTTTTGCACTACACAATCAACTATACGTTCAAGAAAAATATCTACAGAATCCCATGTCAATTAATTGACAAGGCGTTTTAAAAGGCTCTATGTACACCTAGGCGCAAGGCAAGGCGCATGCCTCATCAAAGTGAGGCATGAGGCAAAAGTCGTAGAAAATAATTACACTTCTAAATTTCTCATATAGGAAACAAATTGAAGATAAGTAAATGCTTCTACAATCTCAAATACCATAAATCATTCCCAATGTTCAAATCACCAAATACGAACAAAATTGTAACATCCATAAAAATCTAATGCATAACATTTAGTTCCTAACACATAGTAAAATGGATAATGGCACTCAAATATCTAATCACGTCCACGTAATCTTCAACACCAATTACTTCTTCATCTTCTTTGTCATTTGATTCATTACCCTCCACATTGGCTAAGTTTTCTTTCAAGACTTGAACAGTTTTGCAACTTTTGCTTCTGCGTTACATTTGGTTCATCGAGGGCTAACAATTATAGCCTTTTTAGTTTGAAATATGAAGAAATTTGAGTGTAGATCTAAGAAAAATTGTGAGATTTTAGCCTCATGCGCCACATACCTCGCCGTTAGGCGTGTGCCTAAAGGCCTTAACTCTACTTCACATACAGCCTCAACTCAGGGTGCAGAGGACTTCTCAGTGCGCCTCGCCTCGCCTTAGTGCCTATGCACGTGAGGCGCACGCCTTTTAAACCAATATGACAAGGTAGTACTATCATTTATCTCATGAAAGCAACAATAGTCTTGATTAGTTAGGTTGAACAACTAACATAGGAGAGAACATAATTCTTTCCATTACAAGACATATACGTAACAACAAACACATGTATACATTCCATATACATAGTCACTAGCAACATCTTACTTTTTCAATGGTGATTGTTATTGAGAGTCGATGGTAGACAATCATAGTCGATCACCTCAAACATATGGGAATTAGTACCATAGTCATATTTTTGACATACTTGAACCTGCTATTGTATCCAATATAGTGGAGAGAAAAAATTGAGTAGGCACTCAACAACCTTGTTTTGTCCAGAAGTCTCCCACTATGGAGACGAGCATCATCAAGTTGTTCCATCACCATGACACCTCCAACGTATTGCCTCAATCATGCAATGTCAACCACATCCAACATAGTGGAATCACCATATTATCATTTTTTCGGTGTACTTAAACCACTGATGGTGCCCATTTCCTAGCACAGTCGATCCCGTATGGTTGACTCCATGATCGGAGGTCGAGATAAAACATTGAGTAGCCATTCTACAACCATCTGTTTCCCCAAAGCTTCTCAACATACTTGCATTTGTGTAGTAAGCATCAATATATTCCATCATCACCACCAGCCACCCCCATCGTATCTGCAACCTTTTTGCCCAAAAATATCTTGAACAATTTAGTCGCACAACAACCTTCTAGTATTTACTGCCAATCGCTTCAGCTTTATCTGCAGCAATCCTTTGCCCAAAAAATCTCTTGAGACCATCTCTTTACATCAGTGCTCTGAATCCCCATGTTGATATAACTTATATGATTTAAACTTCCACTCCAAATAATCATTTATGGATTCCAAGTGGATATGATTTTTCTCGTTGAATCTTGCCAATATAATCCCCAATCCCTAACTATTCTAAGGCAAATTTTGGATTTAAATCATTTCCATGTGTGAGATTCTTAAGGCTCTTTACTACTATTTGGTGCAAAACAATTTGGCTTTACAGCATTAACAAGCATCAAAAGCATAAATTATTGATGCTATAAAAGCTATTGATACCCTTCATTCAGTTATTGATGCTATAAAAGCTATTGATACCCTTCATTCAGTCACCCAACATTGAAGTTATTCCCACTTCAAGGAGGAAAGAGAAACATAGGTATTTATGCATGCTCCTAAAAAGTTGATGCCCCGTGTGGTCTTTCAACAAGAAAACCAGTTGTATAATCTCAAATCTCAAGTACAAAGGGAACTCTAGTAAATCCAATCCCATCTGATAGGAGACAAAACAAAAAAGATGTACCAAGCGTAGCAATAGGAAAACCTATGCACATGGTATAGTATTTAGTATTTGTAGAACTTCCTCTAATTCGGACACGAGACATTGCACCTCCCATTCTGACTATTTTTGTAAGATATTAACATACATGGACACAAAAGTTTTAAGTACATTTGATACTCATATTTAGAAATATGCTAAAAAAGTTCTGACCAACATCGATGTCCCCGGTGCATATAGCATTAGCATGGACATGTGACACGACACTGACTTCTTAACATGCAAGTTTCCAAAACTTGGAGGACACATGTTGGGGACACGTCTAAAAAAACATATTCATGTATCATACGATATAATGAAAAATAAAGAAAATAAGACTCTACAACGTTCGCACTTATTGTGTCATAGCATTCAATGAGGTGTTCCGACAGAAACCGTTTCACCATTCACATGAATCTTTGTCATCGCTCAACCATCAACGAAATAAGACATTCTTAAGCTTCAATTGGGCCAACCATTTCATTTGACACATTTGAAGTGTCCCATGAGTGTCCATAGGGTCCTAGAGTGCGTATAAACAAAAAAAGATGTTCGACAAAAACTAGAACACCTTTGATTTCAGTGTACAACATGGGTCCAAAGAGCGTTGGTGGCTGAAAATTGTCGGAGACCACACATGACCTCCATAAAGGGGTGCTTCAAATATTGACACAAATACACAATACATATATAATACAATATAAATATTGTGAGACATGGACATTACAAAGATATGTTTTAAATAGGTACTTTTATTATCTTGTTATAGAAAGAAAATCAAAACCAAAAGCTGAAGCGCATTAACCACATTCCTTAAAAAAAAATTGAAAGTATTAGCAAAGACCATTTCCAACGTCAACTTCTATCTGATCTCTTCTCCTTTATTTCCCTTCACTCTAATCCTTAACTTCTTTCATCTTTTTCTTAGCTTCTATCTCATCTCTTCTCCTTTATTTCCCTTCACTCCAATCCTTAACTTATTTCCTCTTTTCTTAGCATAGCTATTGGTACAAAGAGTTGTTCCTTCAAGTGCCCTTTTCCTCCTATCTCTCCTTTCTCCTTGTTTTATCTTTATTGGAGAGAGAGAGAGAGAGGGAGAGAGGAACCTCCACTAGGATATCTCTTCACTCCACAGAACAACACATTCACTCCACAGAACAACACACACGATTACAATTTGCAAAGGATTCATTGTTCACAGTTTGACCTCAATTAAAGCAAAGCATTCAATTCCTAGTATTCCAGCCATAGCTGAAAAAGGAATAAAATTGAGTGGAAAAACTGGATACTTAATCAGTGAATCCAATAGTATCTGATTGGTTTTCATATGAGCAGTATCACATAAGCCTAATTATGTTCACAACAACGCTCCAATCCCCAATTGAGGGCAATCTAACCCTCCCCGAGGGTTAGCTTCAGACATATTAAACAAGATATGATGATTGTTCTTCACGCATTTATCAGAATGGATACAAAAACATATATTTTGTACAATGAGCATACATATTAATCCATTGGGAAGTATGAACATCAGCTATGCAAACGAAATCTGTAGGAAACATGGAATTACCTGAGACAACCAGATCCAGGGTTCAGATGATGTGAAGAATTTGACCGAAGTAGGGGTAAACCTGAATTTTGAGTTTAATCCATATTATTGCCACAGATTTGGTGTTGAGTAAGTTCCCAATCAATCAATGCACACACATATAGAGAGACACAAAGATATACTAACATGAGAAGATTGCAATATACAAAAAAATATTCATTGGCATCGTATTATGGGCACTGACAATCCAAACAAACTTTCAATATTCTCGAATGAACATACTACAACATAAGTGGATTACAATCACATCTACGAATGGCTGAAATTATACGTAGTCACTCAATCATCATGCATGAACTTTCAAATATGGACATAATTAGTTTGATAGTATTGATGCTTTTAAACAAACCCATGGACGAAAAATTAGAAAACAAAATTCAATTTCCATGGCATATCTTACTATTAGACTTGTCATGTCCTGTCATCATACAACCATCTTGTTGAAACTAATAGTTGCATATACAAAATCCAAAACTAAAAAGCAACACTACAAATGAAAATGGAAGCCCAACACTATTATCAAAAACGCGAAACTATGAGAGAGCATAACTATGAAAAATTATTATTTTAATAACAAACGAAATAATTTCCAAGTTTGTGGCACGTATCATCTTTCAAGTGATAGCATTTACCTCATTTGAACAAATCAGTTGAACATATGTTTTTAATTTAAATAGCTTTTGTTATTTGGCTTTTCTCTTTAAAACCTCAATAGCTTTAACTTTTAAAATCTTAATCGAAGGGGCCAAAACCCCACAGTCAGCAGAGCTCTTAAGCAAACAACTACTCCATGTCTTCCACGCTTACATAAGTTCTCATCAAATCAAATTGAGCAAACAGCTAGAACATTTGGATACACTTCTTTGACTACGTAGAGACAGCCAATCTGTCATCCAACATTTCTTTAATTTTTTCCCCAGATCCATTTATGTATGTTGGTGATATGATTTTATTAACCCTTGACCACTCTGTAGCATATGACCAATAGTCCTGAAAAGAGAAAACTAGGATCTTGAGAAGAGGTCAAGAAATATCAAAGATCCACAGCGCTTCTCATAAGGGATCCCGCACAACGGGCGGCCTTCTAATCTCGATCTGACATCTCGGCCGTCGGATGAGATCAACAGCCGAGATTAGAAGATCCCTCACCCGAAGGGAACTAATCAAAGATAAGACCACATGACTTGGAATTAAAGGTTAAAAATTCCTTCTTTTTTTGTCTCTTACCATACAGGACAGGACTAACAAAATTGGGTCGGAAAAATTACGAGATCTACTGAACCATGAAAACTGAGACTAGAGTAGGCATATACACACACACAGAGATACACGTGCTCAATCCAAACCAAATCAGATCGAATGATTCTAAGCACATATCGATTACAGCCAACCACTGGAGTAGGAGATAAAGAAGTCAAATCGTAAGGTGCAAGAAGACGCAAACCTTTGGTAAATCACTGAAGCAATAGTCGAAAGCACGATGGTAGTATTTGTTTCCGCTATCGTCGTCGTCTTCTTCTTCGTCTCGGTCGCCATTGTTGTCTGATGAATTCATCTTGGAGTTATAAACAAAACCCGATTCAGAGCCGTTGGAACCTTTGAGCGTCTGTTTGAGGGGTATATGTAGAGAGAGCGACGGCGGCCCGTCTCCACCGGAGTACTTAATTTTCTAATTAACTTAGGAAAGAAATTAAAATATGCTAGATAAGCATGGGGTGGATTAACTAGAAAAAGGAAAGAAATCTGGAAAGCATTTATTGTTTCCCTCTCTTTTTTTTTGATTTTATATAAATGAGGAAATTAAAATATGCTAGCATGGGGTGGATTAACTAGAAAAAGGAAAGAAATCTGGAAAGCATTTATTGTTTCCCTCTCTCTTTTTTTTATTTTATTTTATATAAATGAGGAAATTAAAATATGCTAGCATGGGGTGGATTAAATAGAAAAAGGAAAGAAATCTGGAAAGCATTTATTGTTTCCCTCTCTTTTTTTTTTTTGATTTTATTTAAATGAGGAAATTAAAATATGCTAGATAAGCATGGTGTGGATTAACTAGAAAAAGGAAAGAAATCTGGAAAGCCTTTATTGTTTCCCTCTCTTCTTTTTTTTTTTTGATTTTATATAAATGAGGAAATTAAAATACGCTAGCATGGGGTGGATTAACTAGAAAAAGGAAAGAAATCTAGAAAGCATTTATTGTTTCCCTCTTTTTTTTTTGATTTTATATAAATGAGGAAAATGGAAAATGATAAAAACTTTTTTTCACGGGAGACGTTTTAATTTTTTAATTAATTGCCTTCAAAAATAATTCTAATTAATATATACAGAATTGGAAAAATATGAAGACATACGCAAAGATGTATGGACTGCGTAAGATATGCGTTGAGGTATAAGGAAAAATTATCAGTTTTCTTATTTTTCTAATTTCCTGGTTATAATAGGTACACAATAACTTGCACATTTATGCATTCCTTTTTACCGGTGTAGATGAATAATTATAATTTTTTATCTTCCATAAGAACCTCTGGAATGAAAACCTCTTCCGACCCTAATTCGGAGGATGGTCAACTAAATTAACCTGCATTGGATTTTTTTTAAAAAGAGTGTGAAGTATATTAAAGCAGAATGGGAAATAAAGTATAGAAGCATTCTAAATTAGGGGAGGAGGAGACCTTTACCCGATTTTTTTTATTATCAAAATCTAGGATGGTCAACTACATTAACTTGCATTGGGGTTTTTTTTTTTTTTTTTAAAGTGTGAACAGGAAATAAAGTACAGAAGCAACCAAAATTAGGTGAGGAGAAGAATAATAACCTTTTTTTCGATTTTTCTTAGATCCTTTTTAATTATTGAAAGCTAGGTCCATTACATTAACTTCCGTTGGATTTATAAATAAAAAAAAAAAGTGTGAAGTTTATTAAAGCAGAATAGGAAATAAAGTATAGAAGTAACCAAAATTAGGTGAGAAGGAGGATAATAACTTTTTTCCCGAATTTTCTTAGATTTTTTTTTTTAATTATCGAAATCTTGGAACAATAGTGGAACGAAAGAATAACTACTACGTTTCCATTTCACAAATCAAGGTTTCCGAACAGGGAATAAGGTACGACCGGAAATGGAATGAATTTAGAAGTTTAATTTTCTACTTATTTTGCTTAGATTTATTAGTTTCATTAATTCTCTCAAGCTAGAGATCCATCCAACAATGAGCCAAAAATATACTAACTATTTTCATGTTTTGATCCCTTTCTATCCATAGGAGACATAGCCTAAAATCGAAATTCATTCCTTCGTCTGCGCAGGAGACGAAAAAAGAATTAGCATTTCATTTCATTAGTAGCTCTAATCTCAATGTTATCCCTTTAAGCAATATAGGTGTATAACAACTTTTTACCGGTTTTTCTTCGATTTTTTAATGACCACAATCTGGAAATTTGTACTTTTTAATTATGTTTTATTTCCTAAAAAAAAAAACCCAAACCTCGTTCAAAGCTCAAGCGACACTATTCCCCAGCTTGCTGACTAGGGTTGGCAGCGAAAATCAGTCTTCAATACCACTTAACATAAGAAAGTTTTAGGTCTTTTGTTCCTTGATTCATTCCGCACAACGAAATCCGTCATTGGCTAAACAATGGAGTACATATAGGATACACCGGTGCTAAAATTCATGAAAGTCAGACACAAGCAGGGAAGCCTGACCAAGGCCGACTAGCAGAGTAGTGGATAAACACTTGGCACTTGTTTTTCAACAGAGTCATTCGTTCTGGCTCGACTACTTTGCTTGTGATGAAGAGTCGGATTTGTTTGGGAGTGAACCTATGTCATACCAGCCACCAGCTCTTAAGCACACCCATTGGCATTGACTGATCTCAGTCTTCCCTGCCAGAAAAGTAGTGGTCGTGTATCACCATGGGCCACACGCTCTTATCCTAAACTTCGGTTATTCCTCTCTATATTGATTCGAACTTACTAAAGAGCCTAAAACAATAGTTCCAAGAAGCTAAAGTGGTCTAGAAGGGCTACTAATACTAATGATCCGCAAGCAACATAGTACATTTTGCTGAGAATTGAGAGTCACAACCCAAAAGGAACCTGAGGTTACTTTGATTAATTGCATCACAAATTGCTGTTGGAAGGCATGTGGATTGTATCATATAGATAGGAATTGTTGACGTTACTCACTGAATTAAAGTAACTCGGCCAGCCCGAAGACAATTGACTGGATTGCAACCCAGCCAACCTTGCCTGCATTCCAATCATGGAGCTGATCGATGCTTCGAGCATTCCAGTGTTGAAGTCTTTCTGCACAATGTCTTGAAGTTGAAATCCTTCAGGTGTGAAACATGATGTAATTATGCAACTTATGCGAGGGAATCCTATTTTCCGGGTGCCCATTCTTCTCTAAACAAATGCACTAACACATTATGCTTCCTTCCATAATATGTTCTCCCTATCACCATTCAAACTCCTGCTAAAATTTCTCTTTGGGTGTAGTTCATGACATACTAACAATATATTACAGCACGACTCTCTAACTCAGCTAATTACTAGAAGAGACATCAGTTCCACATCCCAAGTTTAACACCAATATAATAAAGAGCAACTATACATCGCTAGAGCAACTATCTGCAAAACACTTTAACATAATGTCAACGAATCAAAAGTAGACTTCCAGAGATGGAACAAGCTTTTACATAAAGGGTCATAAAAATGGACCAGTGGCCTATGCCAGTATAAAGTTTGAAACGGCTTGGTTTATAGGTGATGATGCCTCATGGTTCTGTACTACAGTACCTTCTCTAGCTACACCTTGGTTACAGGCATATACTAGAGCATCCGCTAGCGTAAGTCCGCTAGCTACACCTTGGTTTATAGGTGATGATGGAACAAAATTTAAGTTTGAAGGGTTTTTTTTCTCCTCCCCATTTTGAGCCTCCCAATTTATCGCCTTTGCTACTGAGGGAACTCTTGCAGAAGTGCTGCTTAGATGGATGCATCAGAAATTCGGACTGATCGCTGAATAAAACAACCAGTGGCCCGTGCCCTCTTTCTTTTGCAAGTTTGGAGGTTTTTTTTCTCCTCCCCCTTTTTGAGCCTTGCCTCCCAATTTATCGCCTTTGCTACCGAGGGAACTCTTAAAGAAGTGCTGCTCAGATGGATGCATCAGAAATTCGAACTGATTACTGAATAAAACAACCAGCGGCCCGTGCCACCGCAAACCTCTCAAATGACTGGAACCCAAAAATGACCGCCGAGAAGCCGCCATTTCGGTTCTCACAAAGGGTATGAGAATCCGACCACCGAGGTTCAATAACGACGTCGCATGCCGCCATTGTAATCCATCAACACCGATCCGAACGTTACCAGACACCACCATCGCCATTCACCGTCATAACTGTAATGTCCAGAGACCACGCCGCACCCACCGCAAAAGCTCCACCTTGCCATTAGGCGATAACCGACAAACCCAAGAGACGAAATCGGCAGGAGACCCACGCAAACCTCGTCACCACCTGCCACCAGGACCGCACCTTGCCGTAAAGCCAACCGGTTACACTCAAGAGTGATAACCGGCAGGCAATCGGCAAAGCAAGAGAGGTTCGGTACAGAGAGAAGGGGGAGAGTAAATTAAGATCTGAGAAGAGCATCATTGCTTACGTAGAACTTGAGAAGCTTGCTCTCCTGTTAGAAATTTCATCAAACAGTTCAGCATCAAAAAAGTATAGTGCTCAAAATTTCAATTAGAAATAAAGAAATCTAAGACACAAAGGAGTTAAAAAGTTGTGCCTTTTTCTCATCAAGCTTGTTAAAGCCAAAGATTTGGAGTCTCTTCTCTCCTTTCTCTGTTGACAAACCTTCCCTCGTACATTTTAGCTGCTTGAAGACTTCCTTGATCGGAATGTTCTCCTAAACACCACCAATACATAACAAACTCAAGATGGATTTGCAACAAAAAAAGTTAGGTGTAAAAACTCGTATAGAATGTATCTTTAATATTGTAAGTAGATTGGTATTGGGGCTTGAATGGGAGGGAGATGGAAATTGGAAAATCATAGGATTTTCAAAAAGAGCACGAATAACAGCTCCGAATGCAATTGTGTCTGGAGTCGTGGTTGAGAGTATGTCTATAGACTTAGGGAGCTATTATAGAGAAAATTAATCCAGAATGATGTCATTGGCAGACACAAGGGGTGCCTGGACCCTGCAAACCTCCAAATATTCGCACTAGTTGTACTAGTTTTTAAGTTGATTTGAAAAAGTTCTATGGAATCCGCCCTGCAAGTTCTTAGGCGCACAAAAACTCTAAAAATTCTCATATATGCGTAGAAAAAAACTACCTAAAATTTCAAGTTATAAAGTATTTTTTGGTTGCGCGTGTAAAGTCAACTTTCAGTTCATCCCAGATTGGGTTAAGTATTGGCACTTCTTTCTGCCTGTATAAAGATGAGATTTGGTTGGTCAATTTTAGCCTGCATTTTTCTAGAATCCATTTTGTATGTAGTAGGACTACTGCTTTCTCATTGACTTATGCCTTGCTATAGCCTAAATGGTGTAACCAGGCCAATCCTATTCTGTGATGAAAAGAAACAAGGAACTGAGTTACGTATCAACTAAAAGAACATATTACCATCTTCTCCAAAACAACCTCACAAAAAGAGAGAACTACTTAGAATGAAGAATGCACTTCACTAGAAGCCCATGTTCAGTAAAATCAAGAGTCCAAGCAAACCTCAATGTGACAAAACCAATGAACCAATATTACTCGAAAAATACGCAGTGATGCCTCTTCTCGTCTAACTATATAAAGCATGACAGCAACTAGCAAGTAGCAATGCCAATTATGTTGAAACAAACCTTGTAAGTGTTTGAGATAAAAACCGGGCACACTTGGCTGCATGCTTGAGTTAAGCTGGACACCAATGCCAGTCTTTACAGCAATGATTTCCTTACAGCATGAACTTAGAACATACTCTGAAACTGTATCCGAATTTCAAAAAGAAAATACTCAGCACACCGTGAAAGAATCCTGCAAAAGATAACAGTACATGATTTCGTTTCCGTTTAACATAATACCCCTCTTCAGTCTTCCCAAACCTAAGATGAATCAGACACCATTAGCATATTTTCCACATGTAAAGTTTCCGGGTAAAAGAAATAGAACGAAAATTCACTCTTAACTATTAATCACCTTTTGAAAATCACGCAGCAAGACTTTAGCCAAAAAAGATTTATACCAATCTTTAAATTGCAGATTTCTACCATGCATAAATTTTGATTGGACACCATTGGATGCCCTCGTAACTCCTAGATGTGGAAACTATAGAATATAACTTCAGAACCGTTAACTTCTTTATTTATTGTTCAGGCAGTCAGCAAGGACAAATTCCCTCGTGGATGGGGGAATTTGCACTGTCATCATCAACTTGTTCGGCACCCAAGCAAGCAAGCAAGATTATCAGCACTATGGATTTATTATTTGTCTTGTTTGCCTGTGGCAACTGGCTGAGTACCTTCTTTTTGCTTAGTTTAATTTAGATTCTGGTGATGTATCAAACTCCGATCCCTATGATCTCTGTCTCCTTCGTTTCTTAATAGTATGACATTCCGTTGCACCAAAAAAAAAAGGAGAAAATACATGTTAACCAAGATGAAGTAGGAAAATCCCCTTGTTTCAAAACAGTGGAAAGAAAGTACCATCGCATTTAGTTTGACATGCTTAGACAGCGTTTTTAAACTATAACTGTATAGTGGGGCAATTAAATCTATAGCGAAGTTCATCTTTCCCAGGCTGCCAACCAGTTTTGGATTCAATAGAACTTCATCAAATTCAAGTGACTTTCCAGTTTTGACCCATATAGATATCCATGACAGATGGGGCTGTTGTTACTATGTTTCATTACTTGTTGCTGTTCAAAAAGAAAAGTTTCATTACTTGTTGTGTATCTCAGGTGCTGAGCGAGTATTTTATGACAAGGCTAACATTATTCTGCATTTCTCAATCTGTTTGAATGCAGTTGGATTGATCTCAAAGCAGGTTTTGTATGTTATTGACACAGAGAATTGGGAATGCAACTAAAATTAATGGAAATAGGGTGGTTACTTATTTCTATAAAAAAGAATTGGTTATCACTTAGCCATTGATTAAGGCGTCGGTACAGAGTTGCGTCAGCTGTGGACATAGACTAGCCTGAAACGGATATTACAAATAATGCAAGGGCAAAACCTAAATAGAAAATGCTAGATCACACGGAACAGTAGTACAATACAAACCTTCACATTGATTTTCAGGCTGGGGGAAGGAACACAATGTTATTTGATGTGTATCCCCATGAAAAAATTCACCTTCTAACTGATCTTGTTACAATTATATCTGGTGCTGATGTGACTCATCCTCAACCTGGGGAGGATTTGAGCCCCTCAATAGCTGCAGTAAGTTGTCACGATCTTTTGTCGGTCATTTATGGTTTGCATTTATTGAACTTCTTTAAACACACATTTCCTCTTTTATGATAAAGCAGGGTGTCAAATACAAGGAAATGATATCATGATGTTCCAAATGAACAAAAAAAAATCAGCTTTTGTTTCTCATTCCCTCTCTCCCACTCTCCTTCTCCTCCCTATCAAACAATTTTTTGCCAAGTTTAAGTAGAATCTCAGTTGGAACAATAGGCAGAAGTTAATCATGCCGTTTCTAAGACCCTCAAGTAAGAAGGCATGTCACTAGAAGCCCACGTTCAAAACCATCAAGAGTCAGAATGACAATCAAAGAGTCATCAAAGATCAATTAATGACACAGTATCTGGTTATGAATCTTCTAGCCCCACATAGATAGATAATGACTCCAAGGATGACCATGTTTGAACTAAAAAATGGGAAGTAATTGAGATAAAATACCGGCTCCTTTGGTTGCATCCTTGAGGGAGGCTGAACACTGCTGAGGGCAACAGCCATAGGAACCTATGAAAATCTGAAAACCTCATTCTCCCATTCCTTCTGTCAAGAGAGTTGTCATCATGCATATTAGCTTCGTCAATGCAATGTCCTAGTTCAAGATGTTCTTTAGCACCATTTTCTTCACCACATGAACTTAGAACATGCTCTGAACCGTTAGGTGACAGCATGACTTGACAAATACTCGCCTCACGAACACAAAAGCCTGCAACAGAGTAAAGATTGAGACAACATAAGAAAATTGATGAAAAAATCTCAGAAAAAGTATGAAAGTCATAGGCACACTTCAAAGCCAAGCACAAGCTGGCTACATCCCCACTCTCACGAGATCTTTAAAGTGAAAGGAAAATACAATATGCTTTATGAAAAGAACAAATGGTTCAAGATACATGGATGTATTGCCAAGGCATAAGATTATGGGTGCAGTGAACAGTACAGTGCAAGCTGCTATAGTGTCGAAGGGGTTTCAAGAACACCATTGGACACAATAAGAAGAAATAGACAGAAACGAGCAGAAGAAAGAGAAATAGGTGACTTCTATAGGAAGAAAGGGCCAAAAATATGTTAGTTACTTACCATGGCTGAGGCTAGTGAAGATGGGCACAATGGCAGTTTGGCTGAGAAGGGGTGATTATCGGCAGTGGTGTGTTGGATTTTCCGGATAAGGAAGACCAAAATAGAGTGAAGAACACAAAAAAAAAAAAAAAAACAAGGAGGGAGGCAGAGATGAGAGGGAGAGGTGGTACACGAAATACAGATAATGACATCTGATGTAGAAGAATGGAGAAAGTCTTTCATCGATGATGACAGAAGAAGCTACCAAGGAAAAAAAGAAGAGAGAACCGGAATAGAGGCACATCTATATGTTACATGGACTTGGGCTAGCCAAAAGTGTTGATGGCAAGATAATGTTGTTAAGGATCATGATAGAAGAGAACTCTATCAGTAAAAACATTTTAAAATGTACCATTACTGTTACTCAAGGCAAAAACAATTCAAGTGGCAGTTTCTCAATTAGGCCAGACAAAAACAATTCGAGTGGCAGATAGATTTTGTGGTTGAATGCCACAACGTGAAAAAAACGCCCAACATAATAGATGGTTACAATAGCTGTCATAAGGGCAACTATCCATAATCGGTCGTTATGGAATCGTAAGGGCTTATATCGCATAGACAGGAGACGTCAGACAACGCAAATATGAATTAGACTTTCTGACATGTCATTCCACAAAATGCAGGAATTGGTTACTGGGAAACACAAGGAATTTATGGTTTTATTCATCTATAGTCCCATACACGAAAAAATTACTGAAATGCAAATTATTAAGATAGAACTATTTCAATATACATAATGCAACCAATATACAATGCTAACTCCGGTCCTTTTGCTAAGCAAAAAAAATTTGACCGAGCAACAAAAAAAAACCTTCGTCGCTACCGTTACAACCACAACCTATCAGGTCATTAAGGTTAGCAATAACGGTCATACGCACAATGTAATCTCGAAATCAGCTGTAACTGATCAATTACTTCCTCACATCTATTTTAACTAAGAGATTTGTTACCTTACCATGTTGTACTTAGTTGCAGGCTTGCATTACCAAGACAGGAGCTAAAATCGGCTCTCCTAAAGGAGAGCGCTACCGTCTCGCTCCCGTCAAGACAAGCGTGCTCTCCTACTATGAAGGAAGAAATTCGGACTTCTCTTTGCAAACATATGCAAGGAAGAAGAAAAAGAGAACACAAGTTCGAGAGATTCAGGACTCTCGTCTCGTATTAGACTTATATATGTGTTTAGTCCACAAATTTGATTTACAAACTATATTGGGCCGTCTTATCTCTCTCATGTTTATATACGATAAATACCTATATACATGCTCCTTTTGGCGCCCCTAACTTTGGATCTTCTACATACCCTCACTCCTGCTCCCGTTCCCGCTTCATACAACAAAGGTGCTCTAAAACTACTTTCTTGCAAAAAAAAAAGTCTCCTTAGGCCTCATAAGAAAGTCAACAAGTTGAAATGACAAGGTTTGAAGCACCAATCTTCAAACAAGAAGTTAGCGAGGTCAATTTCCAACCATAAAATTGCCAAAAAGGCAAAAAGAAGTGATATTTCTTTTCTATGTTTCGCTACTTTTCCAAAGATATATTATAGATTTGTAATTATTATCACTGATCTTTGTTCTATTATGGGCTTTCAACAAAGGTCAAAATTCTAATAGTCTTACATTTTCCAAGTTTAAAGAAAATCTCAAATTATTACCATAGAACCGCTAGAAACCTCCAGGTTAATGTAAAGATCACTGTGGACAAAGTCTGATTTGTTGAAACTCTCCTCCGCTTGTTGCGACCATTGGGAGCAACCCTAGAGGTCCTTTCTTCTGCAATCATTACCCAAATCAGTAACAAAACGAGAAAAGTGAGGTGATTGAAATAAAAGCCAAGTGCGGCCAATAACTTCAGAGATACAATATCGGGTCGGCTAATTAAATACATGTCCTACAAGATGATAGCTCAACCTAAGACATAAAGCAAAATGCACATCACGTAAGTCTAAAGAAAATCTAAAATTATTACCATAGAACCGCTAGAAACCTCCAGATTAATGTAAAGATCACTATGGACAGTTTGATTTGTTGAAACTCTCCTCCGCTTGCTGCGACCATTGGGAGCAACCCTAGAGGTCCTTTCTTCTGCAATCATTACCCAAATCAGTAACAATACGAGGAAAGAGAGGTAATTAAAATAAAAGCCATTCCAGAAAAGGAAAGTATCTCAATTAGAAGCTTGTAACAAAAGTTCATCACAGAAAAGTCAGCTCAAAGATTATGATACGGAGAGAGAGAGAGAGAGAGAGAATCAAATCATACCTCGTATCTTGAAACACCACTGCCAAAGTAAACAGCCCGACACATCTACGATTGCAACCGCACCAACAGCAGAAAGAATGCAAACAGCTCAAGGACTCGTCTGAACAACTGAAACATCCTTTCGAAAATGTCCTAAAATCACCAAAATCACGTAAGCACGCCAATATTACTAACTTAGGGGGAAAAATTAAGGCAGACTCCTCCATATTTAGACTTACCTCTCCTAGTATGTTCAGAACATAAGCAGCAGTTCAATGTGCAGTCTATCTACTCAACAGGTGTCCTATGAACAATCTGAAGTCAAAAACACCATAAGAACCATGGACCACCCATAGCGGTCAGCAATTGCAGTTTTCCGATGCCAGGAGGCCATCCCCTTCCCTTTTTGGAACAAGATTTTGTAGGGAAAACAAACATTCTCGTGACTCCACTGGATGCTTTCTTGGTCTGCCCCTCTTTCTCCATACCGTTACTTCTTAATCCACATATCCTGATTCTCCACCCCCATTTACTGAGTTTTCGTTCATACCAGTGTCTGTAACCTCCACTTTCACAATGGTTGTCGCCACCAGAGTGGGTGGCAGTTGTGTCTCTCCCTAAACTTGAAGCAAAGGGGCACTTGGGTTGGTAGAGTCCATTGAAAATTTTAATCCTCAAAGAATTATACCGTTTCTATCAAAAGAAAGCACTGATTGATATACATACAACCAGTCCATGTAAGTGGCTGAGAGACAATGTTGTTTAACTCAAAATATTTTTAGCACATTAGATTATATGATAACGTACATATGAGTTTGACATACATAACTCTACAAAAAGCAATAACAAGAATAGTCCTGTATATGAGAACACTTTGCTTCCCTTTACTCACCTCTCTAGTATTGTGGAGAAGCCGAGAAGGACTAGTTTTTCTCTTGATATTTAGAGGAGCCGTTATTAATATGCCAATAAACTTCCAATTTAACCATTGACCAACACGGTTTTACCAAGTAGAGATTGATTTCAATGTTTTTTTTTGGTCATTGTGCAATTTATTTTTTACCTAAATTTGAATGACATTCATTAATGCTTTTTCAAAAACCTGGGTCTTAATCCATGACGGATGGGGCAGTTGTTACTATGTTCCATTTCTTATCGCTGTCCAAAAAAAGAAGGTTTCATTACTTCTTGTGTATCTCAGGTGCTGAGAGAGAGTATTTTATGACAAGGTTAACATTATTCTGCATTTCTCAATCTGTTTGAATGCAGTTGGATTGATCTCAAAGCAGGTTTTGTGTGTTATTGACACTGACAATTGGGAATGCAACTAAAATAAATGGAACTAGGGTGGTTACTTATTTCTATAAAAAGAATTGGTTTAATCACTTAGCCACTAATTAAGGTGTTGGTACGGAGTTGCGTCAACTGTGGACATAGACTAGGCTGAAAAGGATATTACAAATAATGCAAGGGCAAAAATTAAATAGCAAACCACCAAAATAAGGAAAAGAACATGAATGCAAGGAGATCACACGGAACAGTAGTCGGTCATTTACGGTTTGCATTTATAACACTTCTTTAAACACGTGTTTCCTCTTTTATGACAAAGGAGAGTGTCAAATATAAGGAATTGATATCATGATGTTCCAAATGAGCAAAAAATCAGCTTTTGTTTCTCGTTCCCACCCATTCTCCGTCTACTCCCTATAAAACATTTTTTGCGAAGTTTAAGTAGAATCTCAGTTGGAACAGTAGGCATAAGTTAAGCATCCCATTTCTAAAACCCACAAAGACAGTTGCAATTTTTAAGTAAGAAGGCATGCCACTAGAACCCCACGTTCAAAACCATCAAGAGTCAGAATGATAATCAAAGAGTCATCGAAGATCAATAAATGACACGGCATCTGGTTATTAATCTTCTAGCCCCACACAGATAGATCATGACCCCAAGTACGACCAAGATTGAGCTAAAAAATGGGAAGTGTATGAAATACCGGCTCCTTAGGCTGCATCCTTGAGGGAAGCTGAACACTGGTAAGGGCAACGGCCATAGAAAACTCAATCATAAAGCTCATGAAGTATCCCATGAAAATCTGAAAACCTCATTCTCCCACTCCTCCTGTCAAGAGATTTGCAGTCATGCACAATAGGTTCATCACCGCAATGTCCTAGTTCCAGATGTTCTTTAGCATCATTTTGTGCACCCCATGAACTGAGAACATGCTCTGAACCGTTAAATGACAGCATGACTTGACAAATACTCGCCACAGGAAGACAGAAGCCTGCATCAAAGTAAAGATTGAGACAACATAAGAAAAATGATGAAAATCTCAGAAAAATGATGAAAGTCATAAGCACAAAGTTCAAAGCCAAGCACAAGCTAGCTACATCCCACTCTCACGAGATCATTACAAAGAAAAGAAAATACAATAGGCGTTATGAAAAGAACAAATGGTTAGAGATACACAGATGTATTGTCGAGGAATAAGATTTTGGGTGCAGTGAGTAGTGGCAGTGCAGTGCAAGCTGCTATAGGTGTGGGTCGAAGGGGTTTGAAGAACACCATCGGACACAACAAGAAGAAATAGACAGAAACGAGCAGAAGAAGAGAAAGAGGTGACTCCTATAGGAAGGAAGGGCCAAAAATATGTTAGTTACTTACCATGGCCGAGGATAGTGAAGATGGGCACAATGGTAGTTCGGCTGAGGAGAGCTGATCATCGGTAGTGGTGTGTTGGATTTTCAGGGAAAGGAAGACCAAAATAGAATGAAGAACACGAAAAAAGAACAAGGAGGGAGGAAGAGGTGGTACACGGAATACAGATAGTGAGATCAGATGTAGAAGAATAGAGAAAGTCGTTCGTCGATGATGACAGAAGAAGCTACCAAGGAAAAAAAAGGAGAGAGAACGGGAATAGAGGCACATCTCTATGTTACATGGACTTGGATACTCCTGTATGAGTGTCAGGTGATGTCATCTAATTTAGAGCCGGGTAAGTAGTAAATACCAGTTACAAATATACACTTAACTTGGGCTAGCCAAAAGTGTTGATAGCAAGATAATGTTGTAAAGGATCATGATAGAACAGAACTCTATCCATAAAAACATTTTAAAATGCACCATTACTATAACCCAAGGCAAAAAAAATTCAAGTGGCCATTTCTCAATTAGGCCGGACAAAAACAATTCAAGTGGTCAATAGATTTTGTGGTTGAATGCCACAACGTTAACAAAGCGCCCAACATAACAGATGGTTACAATAGCTGTCATAAGGGCAACTATCCATAATCGGTCGTTATGGAATCGTAAGGGCTTATATTGAGACGTGAGACAATGCAAACATGAATTAGACTTTCTGACATGTCATTCCACGAAATGCAGGAATTGGTTCCGGGGAAACACAAGGAATTTATGGTTTTATTCATCTATAGTCCCATACACAGAAAATTATTGAAATGTAAACTATTAAGATATAAAAGCAAAACACTAGTTAAATAAAATGTCACATATCAAATACCAATCAAAAGAACTTAAACCAATCGCAGACTATTTCAGTATACATGATGAAACCAACATACAATGCTAACTCCGGTCTTTTTGCTAAGCAAAAAAATTTGACCAAGCAAAAAAAAAACTTCTTCACTACCGTCACAACCACAACCTAACAGGTCATTAAGGTTAGCAATAACGGTCATAAGCACAATGTAACCTCAAAATCAGCTGTAACAGAACATTTACTTCCTCACATCTATTTTAACTCATAAGAGATTTGTTACCTTATCATGTTGTACGGCTTGCGCTACCAAAATTGGAGCTCAAATCAGCTCTCCTAAGTAAGGAGAGTGCTACAGTCTCGCTCCCGTCAAGACAAGAGTGCACTCCTAATATGAAGGAAGAAATTCGGAAGAAGAAAAAGAGAAAACAAGTTCGAGAGATTCAGGACTCACGTCTCGTATTAGACTTATATATATGTGTTTAGTCCGTAAATTTGATATAAAAACTATGTTGGGCCGTCTTATCTCTCTCATGTTTATATACAATAAATACCTATATACGTGCTCCTTTTGGCGCCCCTAACTTTGGATCTTCTACATACCCTCACTCCTGCTCGCGTTCCCACTTGTGCAACTAAGGTGTTATAAAAGGCTGGGATTTTGCATCATGATTTTCTACATTCTAAAACGACTTTCTTGCAAAAACTCTCCTTAGGCCTCATAAGAACGTCAAGAAGTTGAACTGACAAGGTTTGAAGCACCAATCTACAAACAAGAAGTTAGAGAGGTCAATTTCCAACCATAAAATTGCCAAAAAGGCAAAAAGAAATGATATTTCTTTTATACATTTCGCTACTTTTCCAATAATATATTATAGATTTGTAATTATTAGCACTGATCTTTGTTCTATTATGGACTTCCAACAACGGTCAAAATTCTAATAGTCTTACATTTTCCAAGTTTTAAACAACAATTCAACTTTTAGTAAGAAAATATGTAACTTTACATCAAACACGACATGTGAAATAATCAATTGTTGAAAGAAGATTGTAAAAACTGTATTCATGCGGATTTAAAAGTTCAATTACATATCGCCCTATGTGTAAATAAATACACTAATGCTCACATTCATCGAACTAAATATCGCTATGGGGTGAGGGTGGTGTGATAGGGGGTGAGGGTGGGTGGGTTGGGGTTAATTGATGCAGTATAATATAGGAACATTTGTCTCTTTTAGTGTCTTGGTGTTTGGAGAATCCTCTGATCTATAAATAGGCGTGTTGGTCTCTTATGTTGGTAGCTTTTGATTATTAAGAATATAAAAATATTGATTGAGACTTAGTTTCTCTCTCTACCCTTGGGGATTTATCCCCTTGAATAGGATTTGCTTCTCTTTTTTGAATCTTTAATTCTTCCCTTTCGATATTTGATTGCATCAGTAATATACATGTGGGGTCTTGTCAACTTGTCCCAAAAAAACAAAAACAACTGTGCGGTTGCCGCTGCTGAATAGCATGCTATGTGTTGTTGGGTCCATTTTCAAGAGTTTTTCTACAACCACACACAAACTCACTCACATCACATATAGAGTCCACACACATTACACACCTCCAATGTGTGGGGGGCCCACATGTAATGTGAGAGAGTTTGTGTGTGGTTTTAGAATTAATGCCATTTTCAAACACCTTGAGACAATTGGTCCATTTTTAAACACCCAAATCCCGACTGGCATTTGGTCCCGATTGCATTTTGCTACTCTGATGTGTATTTCGTATTGCTCTCTCTAATGGATAGTTGCATCTCCATGTGCAAGTCGAGATTACACATGGGGAAGGGTGTTGAATGGCTTGATAAATGTACTTGGGTCCATTTCTTAATAGCTTAAGCTCTTGGGACAATTTTTACCTTACAAAACGCAACACATTCTTTGCTCGTGTTACTCCTAGAAAACGCGTCTATTTGTGAAAAAGCAAAGTTGTGAAGTGTCATAAGATTCCTTTATCAATTGCTATTAGATAGATTTCTCGAGATGAAAGACAATACATAATGCTTTTAGATAAATCATGGTAGATGATCGTTGCTTCGAGTTAGATTTGCTTAAAGAAAGTCGAAATTCTACAACTTTCACGTGTTTCACGATTGAAACCTAAAAGCATTACTAAAATTTTACTAACAAAATGCATAATACTAAAGTCATACCTCATCATTGATGACGCATGGCATTATTAATTATTGAAAAGATATGCAAAGTCCTGTCTTAGCGATTTAAAAAGAGTATGAGTTGTTCCGATAGATTAGATCACATTTAAAGCTTCCCAAATCCCACCAATATCCTTCTCTTATCAAACTAAACGATCTAATATCAAGAAAACATGTGTAAGGTTTTGTGAAACCAAAAACAAAATTAAGCTTTGTCAGAGTAGGTTAACCACAGTGTTCTAAAAGCTGACCTAGGTGGTACCCTGCAACCGGGCTGATTAATCGGCAGGCTAGGCGGGATTAATCGGCTGGGCTAGGCTGGATTAATCGGCTGGGCGGGCTAGGCAGCTAGGCAAATTAGGCGGGATTACGCGACTAGGTGGAGCCAGGAGGACGATTAGGCGGGTAGGCGATGTGATTTTAAAAAATTTAGGAATTTCGTGTCGTGGTAATAGACTATAACGGGCTTTGGTGTAGTTTTACTATGATATAAATACATGATCGGAAAATTTCAAAAGCCTTAAATATTAAAACTTTGCATTAGACTAGCTAGTTGGTACTACTAGTTTCATTAGTTGAACTTTGGATGTTGAACTTCGCATTATTACTTAGTCTTCATTGTTATTAATATTTTGCTCTACTTATGTTGTATTTACTCTCAAACTTAGGGAGGAGGTAGGAGTCTAAAAAAATTAAAAAAATGGAAAATCCGCCTAATGTCTAAGTCAATAGACGCCAATTAATCGGCCTAGGAGCTAGCCAGTGCCCGGCCGCCCGACCAGTGCCTAGCGACTTTTAGAACCTTGGTTAACCAAATTAAAATTAAGCTTCATTCAATTCAATTGGGATTGGCCGAATGAGTACCTTACTTTGTATTTTTGCACTACACAGTCAACTATAAGTTCAAGAAAAAAATAGCTACAGAATCCCATGTCTATTAATTGACAAGGCAAGGTTTTAAAAGGCTCTATGTACACCTAGGCACAAGGCAAGGCGCATGCCTCATCAAAGTGAGGCAGAAGAAGTAGAAAATAATTTACACATCTATAATAGGAAAAAATTTGAACATAAGTAAATGCTTCTACAATTTCAAATACCATAAATTACAGCATTCCCAATGTTCAAATCACCAAATACGAAGAAAATCGTAACATCCATAAAAAATCTAATGCATAACATTTACTTCGAACACATAGTAAAATGGATAATGGCACTCAAATATCTAATCATGGTCACATAATCTTCAACACCAATTACTTCATCATCTTCTTTGTCATTTGATTCATAACACTCCACATTGGCTAAGTTTTCTTCCATACTTAAACAGTTTGGCTTATGTGTTTCATTTGGTTCATAGAGGCCTAACGATTAGAGCCTTTCTAGTTTGAAATAGGAAGAAATTTGAGTGCAGATCTAAGAAAAATTGTGAGCTTCTAGCCTCATGCGCCACACACCTCACCACGAGGCATGGGCCTCAAGGGCCTTAACTATGCTTCATGTACATGCGCCTCACCTCAGGGTGCCGAGGCCTTTTCAATGCGCCTCGCCTCGCCTTAGTGCCTATGCACGCGAGCACACGCCTTCTAAACCAAAATATGACAAGGTTATCTATCGTTTATATCATGAAAGCAACAATTGACCTAATTAGTTAGTTGAACGACTAACATAGGAGAGAACATAATTCTTCCCATTACAAGGCATACGTAACTACAAACATATGTATACATTCCATAAATTGTCACTAGCAACATCTTCAATTTTCAATGGTGATAGTTATTGAAAGTCAATGATAGACAATACTAGTCGATAACCTCAAACATAAGGGAATTAGTACCATGATTATATTATTGACATACTTGAACCCACTACTTTATCCAAAATAGTGGAGAGAACAAATTAAGTAGCCACTCAGCAACCTTGTTTTGCCTAGAAGTCTCTCACTGGTCTTAGTTGCCACAATGCAGACAAGCATCATCAAGTTGTTCCATCACCATGACACCTCCAATGTATCGCCTCAATCATGCATTGTCAACCACCCCCAACATAATGGAATCACCGTACGTATCATTTTTTCGGTATACTTGAACCACTGACATTGCCCATTTCCCAACACAATTGCCCCCCCCCCCCCGTGGTTGCCTCCATGATCGGAGGTCGAGATAGAACATTAAGTAGCCATTCTACAACAATCTTTTTCCCAAAAACCTCTCAACATACTTGCATTTGTGCAATAAGCATCAATATATTCCATCATCACCACCAGCCACCCCCATCATATCTGCAACCTTTTTTGCCCATAAATAACTTGAACATTATATTCGCGCAAGAACCTTCTAGTATTTAAAGCCAGTCGCTTCAGCGTTATCTGCAGCAATCCTTTGCCCCAAACTTCTCTCCAGACCATCTCTTTCCATCAATGCTCTGAATCCCCTCTGTAGATAGAACTTGTATCGCTTAAACTTCCACTCCAAATAATCATTCATGGATTCCAAGTGGACGTGATTTTTCTCCTTGAATCTTGCCAATATAATCCCCATCTCCTAACTATACTAAGGCAAATTTTGGATTCAAATCATCTCCACGTGTGAGATTCTTAAGGCTATTTACTACTATTCGATGCAAAACAATTTGGCTTTATTGCATGAACAAGCATCAAAAGCATAAATTATTGATACCCTTCATTCAATCACCGAGCATTGAAGTTATTCCCACTTCAAGGAGGAAAGAGAAACATAGGTATGTATGCATGCTCCTAAAATGTTGATGCCACATGTGGTCTTCCGACAAGAAAAGCAGTTGTATAATCTTAAATCTCACGTACAAAGGGAACTCAAATAAATCCAATCCCATCTAATAGGAAAGAGAACTAAAAGATCTACCAAGCACCAAGTGTAGCAATAGGAAAATCTACGCACATGGTAAAGTATTGAGTATTTGTACAACTTCCTCTAATTCAGACACGAGACATTGCAACTCCCATTCAGACTGTTTTTGTTAGATATTAACATACATGGACACAAAAGTCATAAGGACATTTGATACTCATATTTATAAATACGCTAGAAAAAAGTTTTGACCAACATCGATGTCCCCAGTGCATATAGCATTAGACGTGTGACACGACACTAACTTCTCAATGCAAGTTTCCAAAACTCGAAGGACACATGTTGGGGACACGTCTGAAAAAACTTATTCATGTGTCATACAATATAAAAAAAAATAAAGAAAATATAATGAAAAATAAAGAAAATAAGACCCTACAACGTTTGCACTTATTGTGTGTCACAGCATTCAATGAGGTGTTCTAACAGAACCGGTTCACCATTCACATGAATCTATGTCATCTCTCAACCATCAACGAAATAAGACATTCTTAAGCTTCATTTGGGCCTACCATTTCATTTGACACCTTCGAAGTGTCCCATGAGTGTTCATAGGGTCCTAGAGTGCGTATAAACAAAAAAAGATGCTTGAGAAAAACTAGAACACCATTGATTTCAGTGTACAACATGGGTCCAAAGAGTGTTGGTGGCTGAAAAATTGACCTCCATAAGGCGTGCTTCATAGATTGACACAAATACACAATACATATATAATACAATATAAATATAAATATCGTGAGACATGGATATTACAAAGATATGTTGTAAATAGGTACTTTTTTTTTATCTTGTTATAGATAGAAAATCAAAACCAAAAGCTGAAGTCCATTAACCACATTCCATAAAAAAAAATTGTAAGTATTGGCAACGACCATTTCCAACGTCAACTTTATGTGATCTCTTCTCCTTTAATTCCCTTCACTCCGATCCTTAACTTCTTTCGTATTTTTCTTAGCATAGCTATTGGTACAAAGAGTTGTTCCTTCAAGTGCCTTTTCCTCCTTATCTCTCTTTTCTCCTTGTTTTCTCTTCATTGGAGAGAGAGAGAGTAACGTCCATTAGGACATCTCTTCGCTCTACAGAACAATACACACGCTTACAATTTGCGAAGGATTCATTGTTCACAGTTTGACCTCAATTAAAGCAAAGCATCCTATCGTATCAATTACTAGTATCGCAGCCATAATTGAAAAACGAATAAAATTGGGAGGAAAAAGGATACTTACTCATTGAATCCAACAGTATCTGATGAGTTTTCATATGAGCAGTATCGGATAAGCCTAATTATGTTCACAACAACGCTCTAGTCCCCGATCGAGGGCAATCTAACCCTCCCCGAGGGTTAGCTTCAGACATATTAACCAAGATAAGATGATTTCTTCACGCATTTATCAGAATGGATACAAAAACATATACTCCATCCGTCCCAAATTGGATGTCAATTTTTGATATCCGTGCCAATTTCAACTCCTTATATCTTTCAATATGGATCTCAAAACATATGCAATATGGATCTTGTTTTATAGTTCTCGATTAATTCTATTATACGAAGTTTTCAAACTCATGAAAAACATTATAGATTGAAAGATATAAGCGATGAAAAATGACACGGATTTCAAAAATTGTCATTCTTTATGGGACGGAGAGAGTATTTAATACAATGAACATACATATTAATCCAATGGGAAATTGGAAGTATGGACATCAGCTATGCTAACAAAATCTATAGGAAACATGGAATTACCTGAGCCAACCAGATCCAGGGTTCAGGCGATGTTAATGCTTTTGCCGAAGTAGGGGTAAACCTGAATTTTGAGTTTAATCCATATTATTGCCACAGATTTGGTGTTGAGTAAGTTCCAAATCAATTAATGCATAAACATATAGAAACACAGAGATATACTAACACGAGAAGATAGCAATATACAAAAGAGCATTCATTGGCATCGTATCATGGGCACTGACAATCCAAACAAACTCGCAATATTCTCGAATGAACATAGTACAACATATGTGGATAACAATCACATTTACTGATTGTTGAAATTATAAGTAGTCACTCAATCGTCATGCATGAACTTTCAAAAATGGACATCATTAGTTTGATATTATTGATGTTTTTAAACAAATCCATGGACGAAAAATGAGAAAACAAAATTCAATTTCCATGACATATCTTACTATTAGACTTGTCATGTCATGTCATGTCATCAATCATACAACCATCTTGTTGAAAATAATAGTTGCTTATACAGAAGCCAAAACTAAAAAGCAACACTACAAATGAAAATGAAAATGGTAGCCCAATACTATTATCGAAAACGCAAAACAAAGAGAAAGCATAACTATGAAAAATTATTATTTTAAGAACAAACAAAATAATTTCCAAGTTTGCGGCACGTATCATCTTTCAAGTGATAGCATTTACCTCATTTGAACAAATTGAGCATATGTTTTAATAGCTTTTGTTATTTGGCTTTTCTCTTTAAAACCTCGGTACCTTTAATTTTGAAAATCTTAATCGAAGGGGCCAAAACCCGACACTCAGAAGAGTCCTTAAGAAAACAACTACTCCATGTCTTCCACACTCAAGTTCTCGTAAAATCAAATTGAGCAAACGGCTAGAACATTTGGATATACTTCTTTGACTACACAGAGACAGCCAATCTGTCATCCAACATTTCTTTAATTTTTTTTCCCAGATCCATTTATGTATGTTGTTGATATGATTTTATTAACCCTTGAGCACTCAGTAGCATATGACCAATAGTCCTGAGAAGAGAAAACTAGGATCTTGTGAAGAGGTCATGACATATCAAAGATCAGACCACATGATTTGGGAATAAAGGTTAAAAATGCCGCCAGCCTTTTTTTTTTTTTTTGGTATCTTACGAGACAGGACTAACAAAATTGGGTTGAAAACTACGATCAAACAACACATAGACTTGGGCATATACACAGACAGATACACACACGTACTCAATCCAAACCAATCATATCAAATGGTTTTACGCACGTATCGATTACAGTCACTGGAGTAGGAGATAAAGAAGTTAAATCTAAGGTGCAAGAAGACGCAAACCTTTGGTAAATCACTGAAGCAATGGTCGAAAACACGATGGTATTCGTTTTCGCTATCGTAGGCTTCTTCTTCGTCTACATCGCCATTGCTATCTGATGAAATCATCATCGCGTTATAAACAAAACCCTAATCAGAGCCGTTGGAGGCTGTGCGCGTACGCTTGTGGGGTATATATATACATAGAGAGAGAAAGAGAGCGACTGCAGCCTCTACCTGTCTGGATTATTTAAAATGAAAACGTTTATCGCCGGAGATGCTTAATTTTCTAATTACTCCTAACTTAGGAAATAAATTAAAATATGCTAGATAAACATAGTGTGGATTAACTAGAAAAAGAAAGAAATCTGGAAACCATTATTATTTTCCTTTTTTATTTTGATTTTACATAAATGAGGAAAATGAATAATGGTAAAAACTTTTTTCACAGGAGACGTTTTAATTTTCTGATTAACTTAGAAAATAAATTAAAATATGCTAGATAAAACATAGGGTGGATTAACTAGAAAAAGAAAGAAATCTGGAAACCATTATTATTTCCCTTTTTTATTTTGATTTTACATAAATGAGGAAAATGAATCGTGATAAAAACTTTTTTCACGGGAGACGTTTTAATTTTCTGATTAACTTAGGAAACAAATTAAAATATGCTAGATAATCATAGGGTGGATTGACTAGAAAAAGAAAGAAATCTGGAAACCATTATTATTTCCCTTTTTTATTTTGATTTTACATAAATGAGGAAAATGAATGATGATAAAAACTTTTTTCACAGGAGACCTTTTAATTTTCTGATTAATTGCCATTGAAAAAAATTTCTAATTAATTTATAAAGAATTTAGAAACATATGAAGATGTACGCAGAGATGTATGGAATGCGTGAGCTATAAGGAAATTATCACTTTTCTTATTTTATAATTTTCTACTTCTCAAGTTTTAAATACGTACATGTAAACTTGCACATTTATGCATTCATTTTTACTAGTGTAAATGAATAATTATGATTTTTCATTTTGCCATAAGAACCTCTCAAACGAAAACCACTTCCGACCCTAATTCACTACATTAACTTGCAATGGATTTATAAAACAAGAGTGTTAAGTTTATTAAAGCACAATAGGAAATAAAAGTATAGAAGGAACCTAAATTAAGTGAGGAGGAGAATACTTTTTCCCGATTTTTCTTAGACTTTTTTAATTTTCGAAATCTGGGATGGTAAACTACATTAACTTGCGCACATTGGATTTAAAAAAAAAGGTGTGAAGTTTATTAAAGCAAAACAAGAAATAAAGTATAGAAGCAACCTAAATTAGATGAGGAGGAGAATAATAACCTTTTTCTCGATTTTTCTTAGATTTTTTTTTTAAATTATCAAAATCTAGGATGGTAAGCTACATTAACTTGTGTTGGATTTTTTTTTTTAAAATGTGAAGTTTATTAAAGTAGAACAGGAAATAAAGTATAGAAGCAACAGAAATTAGGTGAGAAGGAGGATAATAACCTTTTTTCCGATATTTCTTAGATTTTTTTTTAATAATCGAAATCTTGGAACAATCGAGAAACAGAAGAATTACTACAATTCACAAATTAAGGCTTCCAAACACGGAAATGGTAAGGTAGGAAATGGAATGAATTAAGCACTTTAATTTTCTACTTATTTTGCTTAGATTTATTAATTAGTTTCATTAATTCTCTCAAGCACTTTAATTTTCTACTTATTTTGCCTAGATTTATTAGTTTCATTGATTCTCTCAGGCTAAAGATCCAACAACAAGCCAAAAATAAGATAATTATTCTCGTGTTTTGATACCTTTCTTTCCGTAGGAGACAGCCTAAAATCGAAATTCATTCCTTCATTAGCATTCGAGATGAAAAAAGAATTAGCTAGCATTTCATTTCATTAGTACCTCTAATCATAATGTTTACCCTTTAAGCAATATAGGTGTATATAGCAACTTTTTTTACCGGTTTTTCTTAGATTTTTTTTAATGACCGCAATCTCGAAAACTGTACTTTTTAATTAGGTTTTGTTTCAAAAAAAAAAAACCGCGAAGCCTTGTTCGAAGTTCAAGCTAGGCTATTCCATAAAATGTCCCGAAATCCTTCAGGTGTGAAACATGATGTAATTATGCAAATTGTGTGAAGGACTCCATCTTCCGGGTGCCCATTCTTCTCTAAACAAATGCACTGGTGGCTGCAACTTCCTCGCACTTAAATGCCGCCAGCTCTACCGTCCAACTCAAGGCATCCGCGACCTGGTTGGTCCTTCCAAGCTTATACTCTTACCAGCATATCAATAAAACTTGGCAAGTTTGTCTTGCTTGCCATCGTCCCTGTTTTGGCGTGAGTTTATTCTGGGTCAGTAAGTCACTCGGGGAAATCAATGGGAAAGCTGCCGGACTTATTGAGCTAGAAGTACTGAGCAGCGACTCAAGCTCTAACTCAGCTAATTACCAGAAGAGACATCAGTTCCACATCCCAAGTTTAACACCAGGATCATAAAGGGGGAAATTTCAGAGAACAATACCAGCAATTGAGGGCCCAAGAGTAACTATACATGCCCCTGTTACTCGGTCAGGTGTCGATTGCTAGATCAACTATCTGCAAAACAATTTAACATAGCGTCAACGAAGCTCTGGAATCAATAGACTTCCAGAGTTGGAACAAACTTTTACATAAAGGTGACGAAAATGTACCAGTGGCCTATGCCAATAGAAAGTTTAAAACGGCTTGGTTTGTGAGTGATATATGTGATGATGCCTCATGGTTCTGTTCTACAGTGCCTTGTCACTCCGGAGAATCGCAACAACACCCGGGACACATATGGAACACGCCATGTGACATGTCCAACAAATTTAATTATTTTTAAGCAGGGGGACACTTTGGGAACTTGTTTCTCAAATTTGAACACGGATGGAAACACGTTAAGGACAGATTCATAGCTTCTCTGGGGGTTACGATATTCCAAAAATATAAGGAAAAAGTAGGAGTATGAACAAACTAGTTTTTTTTTTTTTGAACAGTCGAAAAAGATTTTATTAACCTTTGAAACATAAGGAACGTTACAAAAATTAAACGTATTGTGGAGGAAGCATCCCAACAACGTTGGCACCCAACCACTTGACAATCATATGCCTCTCCAAACCCAAGGAGCAAAGGCTGGAAAGGTTCCAACTAGAATGCAAGAACAAAGCTCACTAGGACAGGCTCTAGTGAGAATAACAGTTATCTAATCTAACAGATACAACCAGCCAAACACATCATATATAGCATATGAAATAATAGTGATAAAGCTCTCAATTTGCAGCATAATAAGCCCAGAAAATCCCTCAATTGCAGCAGACTTAACCTGCAGATTACAGCATAAATCCTTGCCCTCAGTTTGCCGCAAACTTCATCCTCAATTGCATCAGAAATCCGTAAAAGTAAGTCAGCTTGCATCCCCCAAATCCAGCTGAAGAAGAATGCCAAACTTGAACATCAGTAATGGGTACAGCCGCATTCCTTCAGAATGTAGAATCAATTCCTTCAGGATTAGACTCAACCTTTCAACTGCTAGGATCAACATGTGGTGGTAATGACTGATGAGTGTCAGACTGTTAGTGAACCAATCCCTCTAGTTTTTCTTCAAAATCATCAACAGCTTCCCCAACATTAGTCAAAACTTGTGAGTACCCTTCTTCGTGAATATGATCATGATAAGGCAAAGAAAGAGTATGATTCACCAGAATTTCAGGTAACCAAAGGAGCTCCAAAGACATCACAAGAAACAGACACAAGACCAGTTCAATACAAGGCCAGACCAAGGATGACAAGGACCAAGAGTCCAAGACGCAAACAACTCACAGAACCACCCTTAAAACCCCCAACAGAATACAACTAACAAAACCAAACCCACCATAACCCTCAACAGCCCTCAACAAAAGACCCCCCCCCCCCCCGCGCCCCCCCCCCCCCCCCAGGGCACACACATAAACCGACCCCCAAACTCACAAACACCCCAACAGACTAAAAAAACAGAAATACCCACCCAACCAGACTCCCAACCCCAACCGGATCACTCTTTGTTTTGGTTTTAAGTTGTAGTTCTTCCACCACAACAATAATTCTTCCATTGATGCAGGCATTGCCACCTGAGTACCCCACCATTGCAGTATGTAAGTCAAAATCTCCCCAGTGAATCCACAGTGCAGTAATAAGTGATCTGTTGATTCTTTCTCAATGCCACAGAATTTACATAGTGCCTCCTCAGGGTTGTGTAAAATTCCAAGCCTTAGCAAATTATTCAGCAGTTCTTACTCTACCAATACCTACCATCCAACCAAAACATTGAATTCTGTATGGAGCAGCATTGTTCCAAATCAAGTCACACACAGCTGCAGAGTTTGAGTTTGGAGTTGTGACCCTTGACAGCCCATACATGGATTTAACAGAGAAAACATTTGAGCTGTCCCCCTTCCAGATTAGAGTATCAGCACATTCTTCTCTCCATAACACACCACTGCCATTCAGTAGTTCCTTAAGCTCATTCAAAGTTGTCATCTCCCAATCATATAGCCTCCTTCTAAATTGGAATTCCCATTTTGGGATGTTGATTTTCTTCGGATAACCTCTCCATGTGTTTCCTCTTTATTGCATAGTGTTCTGAATAAAACTGGGAATGAAGGGCAAGTCTTGGTTTGTTGAGCCATTCATCTTTCCAAAACAGTATCGAGTGACCTTTCCGCACCATGAATCCTAAATTTCCCAAATAATTGAAGTGAATCAGAGGTTGTCTTGTTTGAACAAGCATAATGTCTTTCCACACAGGTGAGACTTTAATGTTCAACTCCATCTTAGGTATCCAGTCACTGTCAGCTGTATTGTACTTGGATTTGATGACCTTTCTCCATAACGCTTCCTTTTCCACCCCAAACCTCCACCACCACTTTAGTAGTAAGGATTCATTCATTTCTCTAATGCTTCTGATCCCCAAACCCCCACACCTTTTGTCTGGTGTTATTTTTCCCAAGCCACCATATGAGTCTTCTTTTTCAGATCAGAACCTCCCCAAAGAAATTTTGCTTGGAGCCTTGGATGCTTTCAATTGTTTTTGCAACCCCCTCTGGCATTTTGTATAGAGACATGTAGTATACAGGCAAAGAACTTATCACAAATTCTACGAGAACTACCCTTCCTCCAAAAGATAGGAACCTCCTTTCCAGGTTGGTAGTCTAGCTTTCACCTTATCTATTACTGATTTCCATGATGATTTCAGTCTTGGGCTCACCCCTAAAGGGCATTCCCAGATATTTGATTGGCAAACAATGGGATTTGCATTTTAGAGTTTTTGCAATAAGTTGAAGTGCCTGAGGATCAACGCACACTCCACATAGAACAGTATTGTGATAGTTGATTCTCAGGCCAAAAGTAAGCTCAAAAGCCCTCAGAATTCTCTTCACAGCTAGCACATCATTCATTTCAGCCTTTACATATACAAGTGTATCATCTGCAAATTGTAGATGTGTGAGCTTCAGTCCACCATTTCCAACTTCCAAACCCATTCAACAGCCCCTGCGATCCAGCCTTCTTGAACATCCAGTTTTAAGCCTTCTGCAGCTATGATAAAGAGAAAGGGGGATATTGGATCCCCTTGCCTAACCACCACAGAGACCCATGCAGTGGTCAAGCATTCCTTTATCCATTGAATCCATTTTCCTGGGAATCCCATTAGATTTAGCATTTTGAGAATGTAAATCCAATTACATTCATGCCTCCAGGTATATATATATTTCTGATCCTGAACTAATTCATACTGGAGGTATATCATTTGTTATTGTAATAAAACCCTAATCCACCCACGATTACCAACATTCCAAACGTAGCCATATTCAAATTAGTTCCATTTGTTATAGTAATCAAATCCTAATACACCCAAGATTACCAACATTCCAAACATAGCCTAATTGGTCTATAGGAATGTCTTCAATCTGTTGCTATAAATGGTGGAGCTTCATTTACCTCATAGGCTTTGTTTGGATTTCAAAGGAATGAGTTTGCCATTATGATACAGTTAATGGATAGGTTAAGAGGTTAGAAGGTTATCAGGATGGCAATAACTGTTTCATAGGAGTGATTGAAATCCTTCATCTTGACAATTGTAACAATACAAGGAGCATATGTTCTACCTTTGGTCTGTCTAATACTCTAGTTTCATACATTTCTTGAAATTGAACATAAAATATCTTCATATTGCCGATTAAAAAAAAAATCTTCATATGGATTCCACGTCTATCCGATCCGTGCCTTAATTATTCCTTTCCTCTAATAGTTGCAGATGTGATGCTGTGGAGGAGGAAAAAACTTATAGTGGAGATTCCATTAGTAACTCTTGTTGTTTGGTTGGTGTTTGAGAAATCTGGTTATGCACTTTTATAGTATCTAGTGTTCTATTGCTCCAACTTGTCATTTTTTTCCCTCTGGGCCAAATCTTCAGAAATTCTAAACAGGTAAGCTTCAATGATTTTTTGATGTTTTTATGCTTCTTCACTATAGACGGACACTGGTGCTTGTTGATACTAAAGCATGAGACCTGTGAAACGCTGACTAGAGCCAGCTGAAGTACAAACTAAGAGATCCTGTAGAAGACGGAGAATCTTTTAGGTATCAACGAGAGCAATAAGAACCCCAAGTGAACAGACATCCCCCTATCGATGTAAACAGCTCACTTCCATTCTCCAACTTAAATGGCACCAAACCACGAAAGACCTATACGTTGTTTTGATCAAGTGATGACTCGAATTCTTCGTTTTGGAGGAATAAATATTTACACCCGTCAAAGGTCAACCCTTTTTACTTATCAAAAAAAAAAAAAAAGGTCAACCCTTTTCCCACCAAAGCCAACTTTATTCTAACAGGTCCACTAGGTGGTTTGTAACATAATGGATAAAAGGGAGGAGGATTTTCCGATGCAGCAGCAACACCTTGGTAAGAACCCATTTTCAGTTCTTTGCATTGCTCTACATTCAAAATTGTTGCAGAAATAATATCGCTGTACATGGAGGCAATCTTTGAAGCCTCTTCTGCTAAAACCCCTGAGGATGTAAGAATCATCATAAACAAGGGTTATCTTACAAAAGGAAGAAACCATTCACAAATGTGAAGAAAGAAAGACTAAGGCACTTTAAGACACCAACGTAATATAAAACGTGCCATAGGTATGCACCAGATGCATATTATAAAAAGTAGACAAAAGAACGAAGGGAATTACAAGGATGATTACAAACCAGGGGTCACGACATTGGCAGGCGCATTTACCAGCTCTTTCCCGAGGATAATCCCGGAGCAAACGTCTTCAGTGTATCCAGTTCCAAGACCAAGAATATCCACTGATTTAAGTGATGGTTCCTTTGACTCTGACATAAACCTATTATCTTCAAATGTACCCAGCACAGTTCCTACAACATTCAAGCCATTCCACCAAAGTCAAACCCCATAACATCCCAAACATGTGTCCAGTGCAATTCAGAGAGTATCTGACCATTTGCTTTTCTATGAAATGCAAACCCTGATTTGAGTTTCCAAATTTGGAGACTCAACCCAGAAACACATGGGTCTCCATTTGCATAAATGCATACAACTAATTCTGAACGGATCCAATGATCATAAAATTGGAATGGGAAAACTTATTGACAATGCATTCAAAATTAGGCCAGTGTTGGACATGTTTTGATAGCTACAGGAAAATACTGAAATAAACAATTTGGAGCAAAAGTTTGAGTTGCCCAGATAATTCAGTGAGTTTTTAAGAAATAGATATAGGAAGGAAGAATTATGGCTGGAGTGTTTACAAATTTTTTTTTTCTCTTAATACACTAAGGTAATATAAAAACATCATTTTGAATCTCCAAAATGGAGAATAGGGCTAGAGTTGCACCAGGAGTTGAAAAGAAGCAACAGATGAAGTAAAATAGTACCAGATACTATTGCTGAAGCAGCATGAAGAAGTTTTGAGTCAGAGAGGCAAGCACAATGGCCACATAACTTGCCGGAGAAGCCTTTGCCGCAGTGCAATAGACTCACCAAGACTACGGTAGGCAGTGGTGGTCGATGTGGAGTCCAAACCCAATTAACCCAACCCTTTGTGACCCAATGCCTGAAAGCCTTAGAACAGTTGACTGTCCAGCTTTTCCATTGAAATCCTCCTCCAAAGAAGCTTCAGCCAACAAACCAGCCAAATGAGAGTCCAGTATCTTCAAGATTGAGTTCTGAAACTTCAAGTTTTCGTCTTTGGCCATGTCTTCCTCAGTAACACCCACTGCCAGTATATCGCCTTTCCATTCCACTAAATCGATCTCTTTCATAGAAAAATAGATCTTACAGCATTTTTCCCAAACACAATGACAAATATTTAGTATTTCAGTTACCCACATAATCTAGTTTAGAAACAACATCAATAGACAGAATATGCGAAGACCATCACTGGCACCTTGCTCAAACTTAACTTGGATGGAAAATTGAAAGCTTCATGTGATTTGAAGCGCTTCACTGAGAAGATTCAAAATTAGCATAGATTTGACTAAAAAGTGGTAAGTTTAGAAAGCCACAAAGTAGACGATAAATTTAAGTAAAACTCATTATATAGACAAAAATGAATGAGAATAATTTTGTTAACCCTCACTTCCTTCAACCGTAGCAGGGTATGTTAATTTCGTGGCTCACTTCAACGATCAGTACAAGCTCATTTTGTCGAGATTCATTTTTTAGAAGACTCCGAAAATTCAGCTTAATTGGATCCCCCCAAGTGCTTCATCTAAAAGTGTGTGTTCCTCAGAGGTATC
Organism: Rhododendron molle; assembly: GCA_025413875.1. Classification (NCBI taxonomy): domain Eukaryota; kingdom Viridiplantae; phylum Streptophyta; class Magnoliopsida; order Ericales; family Ericaceae; genus Rhododendron; species Rhododendron molle. The sequence continues at coordinate 4,288,306 of CM046388.1, read as the reverse complement.
CATGTCGCCGGAAACTTATGTGAGCGTGTGTGTTTAAGAGATAGAGAGAAGGGTCCAATTGGATTATTTGCACGCTCTGATGTCCTTCCAACGAGATGTAAAAGTTGGCAAGGGAGGCGCACAAGTGAGATATCCGTACGGGATGGGTAGTGTGACACGCAAACTATTGTCTCTCCTGCAGAGTTGTCTTCCAAAGTCCGTAACACTCCTCCGAGGTGGCACTTGGGCATTACCAGAAAAGAAAAGGATGAGCAAAATGGCACTTGGGGTAAGAGAAAAGGACAAGCAACATGATGGCACATGGGGCAAGAGAAAAGGACGAGCAACAGCTATTCTTCCCATAATTGGGGAAAATTCTGCATACATCAAAATTTTGTGTTGTGTTTTGTGCATTCTGTATGTTGACTTTTAACTAGATTGATTGGACTAGATCTTGTGTAAGAGCAAAAGGAAAAGAAAAAAGCACACCATGTCACCCACGAGTAGTAGTAGTCACCCAATAGGAAAAATTGTCCTAGGGATTTGGTGTAAAGGACTTCGTCCTAAGGGAAGTCCTCTGTAACACAGAGAGGAGATGAATAGCAAGCTCAGTCAGAATTGGGATGGGTCGGACAAAGTGGTTGGCATAATAGGAATAGGTGCATTGGCTGATCCCTTGGACCTTGGAATGTGTCTTCAACCCTTTTTTCGCGCTACAAAAAGGAACCGTCCTACTTGGAATTTTGAAATTTATGTCACGAATTACGAGAACTTAACTAAAAATCCTCCCGAATTCGTGTGCGTGTGAGAGAGAGAGAAGGGTCTGATTCCGATCAATGGAAAAGAAGGATTACAGTAACTGGATTATTTACTAGAGTTCAGCTGACATGAGCTCCCGTAGTTTAATTTTAAGGCTCCTTACTACAGTTCAACTAACATGAGCGTTGACGAGGAAACAAAAGTAACAGAACCCAAATATGGTTTGATCGGCAGCAAAACTGCCCCTAGACATTTCATTACCATAATTCTACGTTCCAATAGTCAATAAATCAAATTTCAATGAACCTAACCATGGAGCATCATAGCTTTACAGTAGCTACAGTTGTCATCAAGTAATTAATAAAATAAACTCTCATTTAACCTCCATAATTTCCTCGAGTGTAATCCATCCATACAAGATGCCCCAAGTTGCAACACGAGAACTCTTTGATGTCAACACGAGAACTCAAATTGAATCTATCTTATTTCCTTTTCTTGAGTACAAAAGAATGCCTATTCCCTAACTAACTGAAACCTCTTCACTAACTAAGAGCATCCGCATTGTAATAAGTAAATGGATGTGAATAATCAAACTTAACAACAATGCTCAAAAAATACCTTACATTGTAATAAGCAAAGTTACAAGTCTTTTAGCAAATAACCAAATTTCATCCATTCTATAACCAAACTTAATTATCCATAACCAAAACTCAATAACCAAATTCAAAACTCAATAACTCAAAAACACCTCACATTGGAATTGTCTCATCGAGACGAATAATTTGGTGTGGTTCGGTGCTTGATTGAACTCATTTGCGATTGAATATAGGTGCATCGTGTATTGTGGGGGTTTTTTTGGTTAGGGATGTAAAAATAACCAATGTGGAGGTGGAAGTTGTTAAGTTTGATTATGAACTAAATGGATAATCAAATGATGACATGGCACATTTTAGTTATTGATTCTGATTATTCCCATTGCGGATGCTCTAATGACCTTGTCTAATACTTATGTTCTGTATGCTGAGTTTTCATATGGAATGTTGTGTGTCATGTTGGTTATATTACTTTGAAAACCAGTTTTCATCCACTTTTGTGTGTTGTGTCTTTATGTTGACTTTTCACTAGTTTTATCGGACTAGATCTTGTCTAAGAGCAAAGGGAAAAGACACACCGAGTAGTCACCCACGAGTAGGAGTAGTCACCCAATAGGGAAAATCGTCCTGGGGATAAGGAAAGTCCTCTTTCATCTTAGGGACTTTGATTAGGAACTATGGTTTTCCTCTTTCATCTTAGGGATGTTTAGGAACTATGATTTTTCTAGAAGGTGTGTCTGTTTGAATCAAGAAATCAATAGGTAAAGGGGCATGGGTTACAACACACCCAGTGTAAGTTGGTCCCGGCTGCCACTTTGTACCATGTGTGGTTGGAAACGAATGCGAGGATTTTCAAGAACATTCAAGGGATGCTCAATCTGTCCTCTCCATGGTCTGAGCCAATGGAGGAGTGTTTAGCCTACTGCTCGGAACAAGTCTGGTGCGGCTTATCTCTCCTGCTATTTTCCTCCCTTCTTTGTAGGGCTTCTTTCCTGCTAGGAGTTGTTCTTAATTGAGTTTCATAGCCTGCTTTAGGTGTTTTGTTTTCTAATTGTAATGGTTGTTCCCATGAGGACGTCCTTGATGTAGGGGTTGTTTTGTTTGGTGAAATAAATTTAACTTACCCAAAAAAATCATCTGTAACACAAAGAAAGAGATGAATAGCAAGCTGTTTTGGGAAGTGCTGGACAAAGTGGTTGGCAGGAATAGGTGCATTGACTGATCCCTTAAGTAATGACCTTAGTAATGCGAAAACCCCAATTAATTCTTAACTTTGCAACCACTGACTTTAATTAATTTATTTTGTATAATGTTGGGACATTTAGAGTGTAGAAGGAGCTAAAATTTTAGTTTAATTCCCAATTGACAGTAGATGTCTCTCCAAGTTATAATCTCATGGTTTCATTTTCCTTTCTTTAGCTTTGTGTACTATCTACAGCGTGGCAGATGCTTGCTTGGGAAACCTAGCAATACACAAATCCGACACGAATCTACCAAAAGTTTTAGTGGACAAACTGGCCAAAGAAGTTGCTGCTCACATGCAAAAGGTCCACCTCTATGATAAGCCCGAAGGTGGCGGCAAAAGGTCCACTTACTATTGGACAGTATTGGATCATATGAAGGAGAACGGAGCCTCCTTAGATAATGACAATGTATGTGTTTAAAATAAGTTGTTCTATGCAAGGATTTTCTGTTGTTCTTGTGTATTCTTATTTTCCTTCCAAAATTTATAATTTGTCCTCGTTTCTAAATTTTGAATGCTTACACCTACATTTTCAGAGCATTCATTCTTCCTTTGTTTTTATTTTTGGTACCCACGGTTCATGTAATCATTTGTCGAAGATAATAGGGGTCGTGTAATGTGTGTCCTTGCATGATTATTTTCCAATCTGATTGGTATATCATGATTAAAAAAAAACCCATTTGCACATATAGAAAATTTTGGTATCCTCTTATGTGGAGTCATTTTTCTCATAAAGAAAACTTTGGATTCACTTTTTGTGATTTGTCTTTCTGGTACAAAAATTGAGAATCAACGATTATAAGGTTATTGAGTTTAGTGGTGAAACAGTAGAGGATAGAAAAAAAGATGGATGCTGAAATTCGCCCACTATTCTTGCCGGCCTCATTTATGGGGAGTTTGTGACCTATAATAATCTCTCTGAGTACACGGATGTAAGATTTATTGGTTCCATTCATAACCTACGAAATTAAGATTGTGATTTATAGAAAGTATTTCATTTTATTGTTTAATTTTTTTTTTGCACAGGGGGTTTATAATGGCAAGGATAGGCATCTAAATAATAAATGAGAGCTCCATGCTATGGTCATAACAGACTATGTGGATGAGTATGTAGAAGACTTTTTTGAGATTAAAAATAGTTGGGATACAGATTGGGGCTTAGGTGGTTATGGGAAAATTGATCCAACACTTTTCAACAATTCCAATTGGGGTTTTTTTAGAGGTAATAATTACTCTTTGGAAACTTTGGTTAAAAAAACAAAGAGCAATTATTTCCTCTAAAAAAAACCCCAATTGGAATTGTTGAAAAGTGCTGGATCAATTTTCCCATAACCATCTAGGCCCCAATCTATATCTCAACTATTTTTAATCTCAAAAAAGTCTTCTACATCCTCATTCACATAATCTGTTATGACCATGGCATGGAGCTCTCCTTAATCATTTGGATGCCTATCCTTGCCATTATAAATCCCCTATGCAAAAAAAAATTAAAAATAAAATGAAATGAAATACTTTCTATAAATCACAATCCTAATTTCTTAGGTTATGAATGGAAACAATAAATCTTATATCCTTGTACTCAGAAATATTCTTATAGGTCACAAACTACCCACAAATGAGGGCTGCAAAAATAGCGGGACAAATTTCAGCATCCATGTTTTCTCTATCTTATGTTGTTTCACCACTAAACTCAATAACCTTATAATCCTTGATTATCAATTTTTGTACCAGAAAGACAAATCACACAAAGTGAACCCAAAGTTTTCTTTATAAGAAAAATGACTCCACACAAAAGAAAAGGACACCAAAATTTTCTATATGTGCAAATGGTTTTTTTTTAATCATGATATACCAATCAGATAGGAATTTAATCATGCAAGCATACACACATTACATGACCCCTACTATCTTTGACAAATGATTACATTACATGAACCATGGGTACCAAAAATAAATACACAGAAAGAATGAATGCTCCTAAAATGTAGGTGTAAGCATGCAAAATTTAAAAGAGGGGACAAATTATAAATTTTGGAAAGGAAAATAAGAATACAAAGAAGCAACAGAAAATCATTACATAGAACAACTTATTTTAACGACATACATCGTCATTATCTAAGGAGGCTCTGTTGTCCTTCATATGATCCAATACTGTCCAACAGTGGGTGGACCTTTTGCTATCACCTTCGGATTTATCACAGAAGTAGACCTTTTGCATGTGAGCAACAACTTCTTTGGTCAGTTTGTCCACTGAAACTTTGGTAGATTCGTATCGGATTTGTGTATTGCTAGGTTCCCCAAGCAAGCATCCGTCATGACGTAAATAGTACAAAAAGCTAAAGAAAGGAAAATGAAACAGTGAGATTATAACTTGGATAGACATCTACTGTCAATCGGGAATTAAACTAAAATTTTAGCGACTTCTAAACTCTAAATGTCCTAACATTATCCAAAATAAATTAATTGAAGTCAAAGGTTGCAAATTTAAAAAATAATTGGGGTTTTGGCATTACTAAAGCCATTAGTTACAGGTCTTTAACATCCCCAAACATCATGTATTCTCAGTAGGCCAACTGAAGCTTGGTGGACATGCACCTGCAAAATTAAAAACTAACCTCAAACAAAGTTTACAGGTTAACTTGGTCAAAATTGGCTAGAAAGAAAACAACATAATAGAACCTCCAATGAGTGCATTAACAGTACATTTACTATGCGGGGCCACCTCTATTGTCCAATACATACCAAATTTACCTTATTTTACGTCTCAAGGGGTGCATTAGTTCGTTGCTAAGTGAGTGACGTGTTATATTTGTGCCTTTATAAAAACAATTGGCCAACATTTGTAAAAAGCCTACGGGTGTAATAAAAAATGGGCTCATGTTTGTAACTTTTTTGAACAAGATAGCACACTCTAAAGCTAGCCATTAGAGTAACTGTCATGAGCATCCTTAATTGTTAGATCATTTTTATGGCACTCACGTTTATGGCACCAACCTTGGTGTGTCTTTGGGACATCCAGCATACATACAATACAATCCAAGCGAAAAAACGAACTTAGTACCTAAACAAAGATACGAAACAAGTAAACTTGGTTTGTGACTCATTTTTTGGACTCAAGCCAGAGGACACGTGATGATATCCTCGAAGTCACTTCAAAAATAAATAAATTCATTTTATATTCAAAATTTTGTAGGCAAGCATGAAACGTGAACATTTAAAATACAAGGACAATTTCACTTGAAAAACTTCCTAAGGTTGACACATTCTAAGGTCAAGGGATCGGCCAATGCACGTATTCTTGCCAACCACTTTATCCAGCACTTCCCAATACAGCTTGCTATTCATCACCTTCTCTTTCTTTGTGTTACAGAGGACTTTTTTTGGGTAAGTTAAATTTATTTCACCAAACAAAACAACCCCTACATCAAGTCCTCATGGGAACAACCATTACAAGGAGAAAACAAAACACCTAAAGCAGGCTATGCAATTCCATTAAGAACAACTGCTAGCAGGAAAAAAGAAGCCCTACAAAGAGGGGGGGGGGGGTGTGGAATAGCATGAGAAATACGCCACACCAGGCTTGTTCCGGGCAGTAGGCTGAACACTGACAGACGGAGTATCCCTTGAATGTTCCTAAAAATCCTCGCATTCTTTTCCAGCCACACATGGTACAAAGAGGCAGCCAGGACAAACTTACACTTACATAGAGTGTATTGCAACCCATGCCCCTTTACATGTTGATTTCTTGATTCAAACAGACACACCCTCTAGAAAAACCATAGTTCCTAATAAACATCCCTAAGATGAAAGAGGAAAACCATAGTTCTTAAACAAAGTCCCTAAGATGAAAGAGGACTTTCCTTATCCCCAAGAAGATTTTCCCTATCGGATGACTACTCGTACTCCTGGGTGACTACTCGGTGTGTCTTTTCCCTTTGCTCTTCGACAAATCTAGTCTGATAAAACTAGTGAAAACTCAACATAAAGACACAACACAAAAGTGGATGAAAACAGGTTTTCAAAGTAATATAAACAACATGTAACACAACAATCCATATGAAAACTCAACATACAGAACGTAAGTGTTAGACAATGCCATTAGTTAGTATGAGGTTTCACTAATTTTGATTACAGAGTTAATGAGGAGGTTTCAGTTAGTTAGGGAATAGGCATTCTTTTGTACACAAGAAAAGGAAATAAGAGAGAGAGAGAGAGATTCAATTTGAGTTTATCTTGTTACTGTAGATTTCTAATTAGATTTGTGATTTTCCACAATAGGCACAACAATGGTGAAAAATGTTTCACCAGTTTGCACTAGGTCTGTAGATTTCTAATTAGATTTGTGATTTTCCACAATAAGCACAATGGTGAAAACTGTTTCACCAGTTTGCACTAGGTTTCAAACTAGTGAAACCTCACTAATTTTTCAAAGTAAAAAACATAACTCGGGTAGGTCCAAATAGAACAAACTCCATAAAAGAATATGCATAGAACACAACAATCCACTAATCATCCTAAAGTAAATACTTACCCCAAAACAAATCATCCTAAAATAAAATAAAAACAGAAGAAAACAACCCTCATTCTTATTCTTTTTTTGATAGGCAAAAGTAACATTTTATTCCGGTAAAGGGGGAGGGGAATCCAACCAAAAGTTGGAGTACAACCAATGGGAACAAGCCCATACACCTGAATGCCTAGAAGCCCAAATAATACAACGAAGCCCAAAAACACCCCAAAAGGGAACAAAGCCCTAGCAAAAGGCCAAAAAGCCCAGGTATTACAATATAGCCCAGCCAAAAGAAACCCAAAACCCTAACCCTACCTATTGAACATTTCAAACGCTGCCATTCACCCGCCACCACCAAATCAGCCTGACCACCGCCCCACCACCGAGCCAAAACAGTCCAGACATCCACCGATCACAAAAACGCCACCACCACTAGACCACAAACAGACGGAGGGAAACCCAAGCTCAGACGCATGCACTTAATCGAAACCGAATCGACAATTTCGTCACGGATCTCTCACCTCTCAGTTAGGGGTTCGAAATGGCTGTCTCTCTCTCCCTCTCTCTCTCTAAGTAAGGCAAATGAAAGAAGATATACAGAACCACAATCGATGCCAAAACAACATGAATACACCAATTAAGAAATTTAAAACGCAGAAATCAAGTTTATATACGAACCCATCTCAAATTAAACAATATGGGTTCATCAATCAATGGGTCCTAAAACAAACCTTATATATATGATTTTGTAAAAATAAAAGAGAGAAAGGGAAGAATCAAACCTCTATGCAACGGTTCAAAACGGGTAAGCAACACACTCTCTGCTACTCTTTACCGAAACCAAATCGACAATTTCATAACTGATCTCGCACCTCTCGCTTAGGCTTTTGAAATAGCGTTCTTCTGTCTCTCAATGCCGCTGTCGAGTTGTTCGTTTCCACACCGTCGCGTTCGATTTTGCAGTCGCCGCCGTCGTTGACGATGAAAACCCAAACAAGGCAGAGCTGTAGCGGGGAAGAGAGAGAGAGTATAAAGAGGGGAAAAAGCGGGTAGAGAGAGAGAGAGAAAAGTGAGATGGGTCTCCTGTAATTCCAAACGGAAAGCTGAAGATGATAAAATCATGAAGACGAGAGGGAGAGATTTCAGTGGGAAGGCATTTGGTAATAAATAAATAAATTATCAGTGCTTTCGGTGTCTTCTGTTGCTTGTGAAGCCCATAGAGAGAGAGTGAGAAGGGGGGTTGTGGGTTTGCTGGTTTTTGTTTCCAATGTTCTGGTTTTGGCCTCTTCTTTTTCTATCCGGTCCTGGTTTTGTGTTTTTTTTTTTTATCATAGGTTCTGGTTTTGTTGGTTTAGGTTTTTTTTTGAGTTGGAGTTTTTTTTTTTAAAGTATGAATATTTAATTGAATAGAGAGTGAGAGTGAAGAGCCTAACGCAATAGTAGGCATTTTAAAAGTGAATAATTAAAGTAATAAATTGACTTTTTAAGGTGTAATTTGGTCCAAAATATAAAGAGACCGATGCGAATGCCGTTACAATTTGGCCAAGAGGCATTTGGGGTAAATAATCCAATTAGATTTTTTTCATCCTAGCTTATTAAAAAAAAAATCGTATTTGTTAATTTTTCTTTAGGCACACGAGATTGGCTTAGAAATAAAGGTATTGTTCGTTTAGCAACTTTTGATATTTTAGTTTTGGTAATGGGTGAATGGAGAAATAGGGTAATGAGTGGAGAGAAATAGGGTAATGAGTGGAGAGAGATAGAGAGAGAAATGAAATTAATAATTAAAAAAATAGGGTAATGATTGGAGAAAAATGTAGGGTAATGATTAGAAAACAAAGTTAAGCCAAAGAAAGCTTGATTCGTTCAGTTTAATCCAAAAAAAAAAAAAAAGAAAGCTTGATTCGTTCTTTTCTGTTCTTTTCCTAACAGTCCGGCTACACACAGATTTCTGTGCATAGATTGTGCACATATTTTTTTGTGAGGTTCACCATAGGTCTCACACAAATTATCCGAACCGTTCATTAAATGTAAAACATTTTTCTGAGGGTCCCCATAAAAAATAAGCTCAATCCGATACCTATAAGTGTTCCATCCAACTATCTAACTTTTCATTCAGATTCCTAGCTAATGAAAAGTTATAGGGTTGAATTGAGCATCTATAAGTATTGGATTGAGTTTATTTTTTACGGGGACCCTTAAAAAAATGTTTTACAGTTAATGAACGGCTCAGATGATTTTTGTGAGACACATAATGGATCCCATAATAAAATCTGTACATAGATTGTATGTGCAAGCAGACTTTCTGTTTTCCTAATTTGTGAAAAAAAACGAAAACCCCGTGACCACGTGATAGAGAGATAAAGAGAACAGTGACGTACGTTTTGCTAAAATGCGCAGGGTTGCTACTTTTTCTTTTTCACCATATGGGACTGTCTCGCCGTATCTCTCTCTTCGTAAACGGAACGGAAATGCTAGGTACCAAGAAAGGGGCAAAGAAAATACCTTTAGGCCTCGTTTGATAACAGAGATAGATGGATGGAATTCGTAAGGAGATAGGATTAGGATTGGGATTCGTAAGGAAATGGGATTGGTAATGAGAAGGGATTGATAATGAGTATGTTTGTTTGGGATGGGATTAGATGATGAGATTATTAATATCATGTTTGTTTGAGATGGGATTAGATGATGGGATTGGATTGTTAGAAGAAATTGGTAAAGAGAAGGGATTGGTAATGTGAAGGAGTTGGGATTGGATTATTAATACCCCTCAATACCAAAGTCATGGTAATACCCCCTCTATTAATCCGATCGGACTAATAGTCCGGACCTTTTTTTGTTACCAAACGGAGTATTAATAGTCCCATGGGATTATTACTCCAATCCCAACCCTCAAACCCGTTATCAAACGGGGCCTTAAAGTGTAAATCAACGGTTCAAATTCATTGCACACCCCCGGAACGGAACTCATGTGCCAACGTAGCCAAAAAACAGAGAAACTCTGTGCACCCTTCTGATCTTCCTTGTTTTTTTTTTGGATAAAAAAGCCACTATGGATAATTTTTTTGTTCTTATTTGAATGTTTTTTCATTTGTTAATTTTTTTTATGGATTATCGCTTCGTAATGACGAGAGAAATTTAAGAAGTAAAAAATTATGACCAAAACTCAATTTTTTTGAATAAAGTCATAAAATAAGCCAATTTTTTTGTCTTTATTCAAAAAAAGACAAAAAAAATTAGGTTTTGATCATAATTTTTACTTTTTAGATTCCTTTCATCATGATGAAGTAATAATTCTCAAAAAATTGACAAAAATCTAATAAATGCGAAATTTTTTTAATAAGGACAAAATAATCCAAAATGATTTATTTAGCCAAACAAGTCGGGGCCAGAAGAGTACTGATGTATACAGCTTCCCGGGCCAACCAAATGCCACGTGTGACTACCCATACACAAGCTAACTTCTCACAACCAAATTCTAATCTAGTTTTTTTGTTGGGGATTTATCACACAATAATCACAAACCAATAATTATATGAAATGTCATGAAACATGCATAATCATGAACGCAATTAAATAAAAAATAATAATAATGAGAGTTGAGAATTGGAATAGCCTGTGAGATCGATGGGAGGCATGCCATGCATTTACTTGCCCTATAGCCATTTTTTTCCTTCCTTCGTATAGTATAGATTCTAACATTTGAAAATGACTCCAAAAACGACCCATTGATCGCGCATATGTCTCTACGTTTCACGTTTAGTGCAAAACGGGTGATTATGTATTTATAACAGTCAAAACACCTTGTTGTTAGAGTATTTACCGCATAACCAAAACTAAAAGATTTTAAACGTGAACTTACACTCAAAAACAAATCACTGAAAATGGACGTTCAAATTTAGCTGATAGAGAGAATATAAGAGCAAAACCACTGCTGATAAATTTTGAAACTAATTTTTCCGTGCCATAGTAATTTGTTTTACAGTTTCTACGGTTCGATATCCTTATTTATCCTTCTACTCCTGAACTCACACATTGCCCGAAGTACGATTTTAGAAAGACCAACCACCCAAGTCTTGCCAAACATGCACCATTTCTACCCATTTTCGTGTTAGCCAAATCGATTCACTTGATGATATGACTGACAAAATGCCATGGTGGTGTTAACCCTAATCAGCTAATTGAAGAACACCAACATAGCAAGGAACAACAAATTTAGCTAAGAAAAAGAAGATGATAATAATGAGATCCAAGCAGAACTGTATAAGTGGTAGAAGAAGAGCACTAATATGAACTTTTTCTATTCACAACAATTGTTACATTTTCTATTCCCACATATCAACATGATTCCACCCACTTTATTCCTAAACAGTGTAGTGCTGTTGGATGGTTTCAATGTCCAATCCCTTCAGCTTCACCACAGACTCAACATGTCCCTTAAGTGTGTGCAACTCCCTTAACCTGAAAAAACAAACAAACATGGAAATACAGAAAAGTATGTTTCATTCATACGGAGTAGTTATTAAGAGCGAGGGGCGCAATTTGGGGTCTAGGCGTGAGAAGAAGGCAAGTTCCGGTCTTATTGAAGCGAGGCGCACTTAGGCAATAAAATGGCAAAAATAAAGGTTTAGAACGTGTACCCTGTAAAAAATCTAAAAAACGTCTACTAAATGCCAAATAGTCAAAGATTGTTGCACAGAGAAGAACTAAAACGCCAAATTCAATAAAAGAGTCTCACCCAATGTTTGAAACAAAGGCTTAGAGAGATCGTTTGATTCGAGTGAGAGATGAGAGATCGGAGTGATGTACTACTATGTGAGGATCATTTAGCCCTTCGGTTAAGGACCTTAGTTACATTTTTGCCCTTTAAAATTAGATTCGGTGCGAAGTGAAAGAGTCTCATCAAGCACACGCCTTGCAACTTTTCCAAGGGACGTGCCTTGGTCACCTAGGCCTCACCTTTGTCAAGTCGAGCCTTGTCGCACCTTTTGACAATTGTGGTGTCATTGGTAAGTTTCTTTTCATTTCTTTTCTTTTGTAGTCGAAATATGAATTTACCTGGCAATTTCAGCGCGTTTCTTGGCCTGCTCGGCGATCTCAGACAACTCGCGGTAGTTGTCGTTCTTCTCATTAAAAAGGCCTGAAGCTTCTGCGGGGAGGCCATGAAGTGTTCTTTGAGCCAATGCCCATTGTGCTTCCCTCTCACCTTTACCGTAATCTTTCTTGGTTGTGAATGCAGTCTAGACATTTAAGACAAATGAGCAAGTAAAAACCAGAGGGAAAAACAAAAGTGAAAGAGAAAAGTTCCGTAACCATCGACCATAGTTATGGTGTTCTAGGAATTTGGTGAGCTTGTTTATTAACCTTGTTCTGTATCATGTTATCCCAAGCTTTACCGCTCAATGCGTAGCGGATAATGAATTTGAGGACATCAAGAGGGAAGTAGGTAACAATGCTAAAGATCCATATGACTCCAGCCCATCCCCATCCGATGCCTTGGATCCAGGCAAATTCCCAGTTTGCATATACAGCAATGGCTGTGGCCACCTATATGGAGCAATGACATACATTCGGAAATCATTTTGGTATCAAAGTGCTCCAAAAGAGTACAACAGAGATAAAACAATAAACAAAGTAGAAACTTAGACAAGGAAGCTTACCAACTGAGCTGCAACAAAGGCAACAACAAGCAATAGACCAGGGCGTTCAATGAAAGACCAGCTTCGTGACCTTGTCACGAAGATGAGTGCTTGACTCACAATACTCACTTGAAGGTACAGAGCAGCGGTGAGCTCATTGTGCTTGCCACTGATTGATCTAACACCGAAAACTTTCTGCAAATAATGTATGAATTAGCGCAGGGCAACTACTAGCTTAACGGTAAACACATAACCCACAAACTAGGTTTTGGGTGAGTCTTATAATACGTCCAGTTTGTGCATATAATGCCAAAGGTTAGGGCTGTACCCAATCTAATGTATCTACCCCTCTCAGACACCTACTACTAGGTACAAATTGGATATAAATGAATGAGTGTTATTTTCTGCTTTGACTTAATCAACTTACTGAAAAGAAGTCGGTGTCGGAGGCGAGCCAGAAAAAGACTACAGTCATGAGAGCAAGGTAGGTTCCAAGGACAACACCAGTGGCAAAGATTTCCTTGAGCTTCCATGAGTCTGGCACCGGAGATGGCTTCACTCGATCCTTGGAGATGGTCATGATTGTTCCGTCATTTAAGATGGCGATGATCAAAACCATGAAAGGCGAGAAGTCGAATTTCCAGAAAAGAGCTATGAGCATGAATCCCATCACAATACGGATCGTGATAGAAACAGCATAAATTGTATAGTTCTTCATCCTTTGGAATATGGCACGACTTGTCAACACAGCGCTCACAATAACACTAAGCCCTGGCTCTGTCAAAACAATGTCAGACGCGCTCCTGGCTGCATCAGTTGCATCTGCAACAGCTATACCAATGTCTGCCTTCTTAAGTGCTGGGGCATCATTCACACCATCTCCAGTCATCCCACAAATATGCTTTCTCTCCTGTAGTTTCTTCACAATCTCATACTTGTGCTCTGCATATATTGCCCCATGTTAACACTAGATGTCTTGTGTCATTCAACCTAGCACTTTAGGGCATAGGATCATTCATATCCTTTGTTTGCCCTTCTCTGTCCTGCCGTCTGATGCTGACACATCATCACAATTTGAAGTTAATTTGAACTCGGTCACAAAAGATTATCATATACCATGGATTTCAAGTTATTGGGATGTGTCAGCACCACCAAAACAGTAGAACAGAAAAGGAGAACATTTAACGGGCATACGATCTGATGCCCACGTAAGAATGTATTTAAGTCAATTTTAAACAAATTTACCAGGGAAGACTCCGGCAAAGCCATCAGCCTTCTCAATGAGCTCATCAACAGGAATGGAAGAGATAGACTCATCCTTGCTCTGGCCAAGAAGGGATGATGATGGGTACATGTTGGTGCCCATGCCAAGCCTACGGCCGGTTTCTTTTCCAATGGCAAGCTGGTCACCGGTGATCATCTTGACATTGACACCAAGGTCAAGGGCCCTTCGGATGGTCTCTGCACTATCATGCCTAGGGGGATCGAAGAGGGGCAAGAGACCTACAAATTCCCATGGCCCACCAGCGCTCTCCTTGGTTTTCTCTGGGACTGTCTATAAACAAGAGCACAATCTAAGTTTGGTATCATGAACACGGAAGTGAAAATAAAGACCAAAAACTCCTTTCTTTGTGTAACTAGTGTATTTTTTGTCCACTACATTTGTAGCCGTCCTGACTTCCATAATCCTACTTTCATTTGAACCTTCTATTTATTTGTCTGAGCTTTGTTAGTACATTTCTAAATCAATCTTCAGAAGTTTTATCTTAAGTGAACCAGAAGTGTGTGAACACAAGTTTTACACAAAAATTGCTCCAATAGCCCAATGTAAGTTAATCTTTTTACACTTGCAGTTCAGCATTTATTAATGTGAAGTTCCTTTTTCAGCATTTCCACATACATAAATGCTGATTTAGGACCGACTGCTATTGACCAAAAAAGGCTAACTCAGTCTTGAGGAAAAATTCATCACCTGTGACATACTTGAACATGTGATAGATGTTCAAGTCATAGGCTGTAAGAAATCTCACCTGTCTTGCAACACCTAAAGAACGAAGACCACGATCAGCAAAGTTATCGATGATCTCATGGGCCTTTTTGCAAGCATCACCTTTGAGTTCACAGAGATCAATAATCTGGCATACGCATGGTTATAGACCAGTCAAAAATTCCAAAACAAAATGCAGTTCATGGGAAAAAAAATTTCATATGGAGGAGTATTAATTGCTATATAACTTACTTGCTCAGGTGCACCCTTGCTGCTTCTATGCCAATTGCCATTAGAGTCAATGTAGGTTATTGCAGTTCGCTTGTCCACCGGATTGAATGGCAGGAAATGAATCTCATTGATTCCTGCTCTTGCCTAAAAGCATCACGTGAAAGCGAAAATAACATCTAATTCAACAAGCAGGCATATAAAAAAGTATAAAATGAAATATTCTCCATTTAAATACCTCCTTAGGATCGCCCAACATCTCAACGATTGAAGCATCGATGGCATCCTGATTTTCGACCCTGGAGGCCCTAGCAGCGAGCAAGACAACAGTGTCCTTATCACCATCTTTCACAAACACCTGTGATCATGAGAGCACATTCATCATTTCAAAGTTTTTTTAGATTATGACGTCTCTCCTGTTAACACCTCGTTTCCACAGCTTTTTTAGGTCACAAAGTCGCTATTTATTCATGTTTCTGAATCAGTTATTCAGAACACCTACGTATCGTACTTACAAATGAGGGAAACACACATTCGTTTTTCCCTATCAGTTCTTGAATGCACAGATGTTTTCTTAACACTAGGGTAATTCCAAAAGTTAGCCATAGAAGTTTCGAAATCCGGGTTCTCTGAAGACTTCAGAAGAGCTCATTCTGAAAATAGAACCACACAGACTGTTTTGACATGGAAAAGGAAGCTCTTTGCTCCTTTTTTGGCCTTTGGGAAGTCATGAAGAATGTTCTCGAAAACTTATTCAGAAAACAGAACCCAATAGGACAAGCATTGACAAGAACGAAGAGGTTCTATGATCCTTTTTTGGCCTTCGAGTCTTTATGGTACTACGGAAAGACTACAAACCTCAATCAAGTTCTTGTCCACTGTGAGCTTATTGAGGGTGAGGGTACCAGTCTTGTCACTGCAAAGAACATCCATCCCGGCCATTTCTTCAATAGCAGTCATCCTCTTGGTAATGGCACCTTGTTGAGAGAGCCGGTGAGACCCAATGGCCATTGTCACAGACAACACCGTTGGCATAGCGATTGGAATCCCTCCGATGAGAAGAACCAACAGATTATCAATGCCATCTCTGTATTCCCTGCCCTGGATTGGGTACATCACGACGAGCTCAATCAGCATACCCACAGCAATGGAGCAGATGCAGAAGTTTCCAATGGCAGTCAACACCTGATGAAGTATTCAATAATGAGGGATTAGCCTCATTTTAAAGCTTAACTAGCTCGAACTTTTTTTTTACAAAGTGAGTATATTGGAAATTTTGTCATTGTTTGCCTCTATAAAACCAGTAATTTGTTGGGGTTTGCTTTGAAGAGCAGTAGCAGTACCTTTTGGAAATGACCCACTTGGTTGGTGCTGTCAACAAGGTGGGCAGCCTTTCCAAAGAACGTGTGGACACCAGTGGCGATAACCACAGCCTCAATTTCTCCTTGCTTACAGGTGGAGCCAGAAAAGACCTCATTTCCGGGGTGCTTTGTCACAGGCAAGGACTCACCGGTAAGGGCAGATTGGTCAATCTTAAGAGGATCTCCTTCCAAAAGACGAGCATCTGCTGGGACAATATCGCCCAACTTAATGCTGATTATATCTCCTGGAACCAAGATTTCTGCCTCCTGCTCGCTCCATTTGCCATCTCTCAACACCTTCATCATACTCAAAAAAATTAGCCACAATTTGATTTCAATGGACTCACCAAATTACCATGTTTGGGTGCATCTCTCAAGATTTGATATTGGAATTTATTATCTCAGAACACTCGGTCAGTCAATGATTTTCCAAACCAATTTTAGATACAGAACCCTATCTAACAAAACAACACAAGTAAGTTTTTCGTATTGCCGAAAACCATTACCGTAAAAAGCAATATGATTTGAAAACAATAAGGGTATTTTCAGAAAATAATTTCCTGAGCAACCGGAAAACAACGAAGTGGCAAACGCTGAGCACTTAAAGTGCTATACCACTCATGTGCCAGGTTCGAATCCGGAAAGTTCCCCTCCCACACCGCTACTATCGCAAAAAAAAAAAAAAACTGAAAAGTGTTTTCGAAAACTGATTTTGGTTAGTGCAGTTTGGTACGAATAAGGGTGAAGAAATATATAGTACCTTGGTTTTGGGAGCCAAACCTGCCATAAGAGCAGCAGCTGCATTTCCTGCATTATTTTCTTCAATGAAACTGATGGTTGAGTTGATAATAAGCAGCACAATAATTCCCACAAAGTCTTGCCAGTCTGGAGGCTTGCCCTGCACAATTCTACTCTTCATTTAGAGAGAGAGAGAGAGAGAGAGAGAGAGAGAGAAGTGTAAAATACCCCTCCATTTGCCAAAGCAATGGCCATAATGGCAGCAGACTCCATGACCCATGACAGAGGATTCCACATAAAACCCAAGAACTTGAGAAGCTTGCTCTCCTATTAGGAATTTCGTCAAACAGTTCAGCATCAAGAAGTAGTACAATGCTAAAAACTGCAAGTTGAAGTGAAAGGAAAACAAAGGAATGAATCCAAAGTTGTGCCTTTTTCTCTTCGAGCTTGTTGAAGCCGAAGATTTGGAGTCGCTTGTCTCCTTCCTCCGTTGACAAACCTTCCCTCGTACATTTTAGCTGCTCGAAGACTTCCTCGATGGGAATGTTCTCCTGAACACCACCCATACATAACAAATTCATCACTTATCATTCTCTCGTTTTTGTGGGAATTTCAAGATGGATTTGCAACAAAAGAAAAGAAAAGTAGAGAAGAAGAAGATACTACGTAGTAAGTGTAAGTAGGTATTTGAGCTTGATTGGGAGATCAAAACACGCCATATCATTTATTTATGAAAATTGGATGCCGTGATACGGAAGTACTTGTGCACCATTCGAATCGTCCATTCGGCAATTCAAATTAGATTTCATCTCAACAATGAACGGCTCAAATGCTACATGGCGTTGGATTGCCGAACAGACAGCTCGAACAGTGCACAACACGGCACAGTGTTGTGCACAACTCGCACAGCACCATCCCAGTATGGAGAAAATAATCAAGAATGGTGTGACAATGTTACTTTTGAAATTACTAGCTCAATGATCTGGTGATTGATTCGAATTACAACGAAGAAAAACCGTAAATGCATAATATTCCCTCCGTTCTAATTTTGTATCAGCATTTCCATACGAAAGTTCTGATCTGTTTGCATAATACTCCCTCCGTTCTAATTTTTTAGTCCATTACAAAAAAAAAAATATATGTGCAATTTCCTGATGAAAAATAACATACTTTCCATGCATAATTCTTGAATTTTTTCCTTGCAATGAATAAAATATAACAATTATCCCTTTGAATTGGTGTAGAGATAAATAAATAAAAAGTATGCGGAAAGGTACTTTTTTTTTTTATGGAGGATAGTATGTCTTCTTAATTCCAGACTAAAATTTTTGGGACAGAAAGAGTAATATTGTAACGAAAACACAAGAAAAGTCTGCATTGGTAGTTCACAAAATGCTTACGAGATCGATTTGCTCATTTTTTATCTCTTCCAAGGAGAGGTTAGCAGCCATGGCGGATCACAGAAGAAGAAATAGGAACTAAGGAAGAAAGAAAGAGACCGCCGCTAGCTTCCCTCAATCTCTCTCTCTCTTTCCTTAATTCACCTTCCTCCTCTTCTTCTTCTTCTTCTTCTTCTTCTTCTCTCTCCCTTCCCACTTCTCTCTCTCTTTTCTCAGCCCTTCCCCATAAGCATTCAAAGAACAGGAGAGAGAGAGAGAATGAGAAGTTGGGTCGGTATTTAGAAGCACCTCCCAATCCCAACCCTATAACTAACTTTTCTCACCCCATTGCGCGGG
Source organism: Rhododendron molle (assembly GCA_025413875.1). Classification (NCBI taxonomy): domain Eukaryota; kingdom Viridiplantae; phylum Streptophyta; class Magnoliopsida; order Ericales; family Ericaceae; genus Rhododendron; species Rhododendron molle. Next base: position 4,269,533 of record CM046388.1, on the reverse strand, counting down.
AAAAAGGTTAACGAACTTGGTCAACGATCACCCGTTTTGGTCTTCCGTTGGCGACCGGTAACGTGTCGGTTATTGGTTGTTTGATTCGGCTTTGCGGATGTCCAAAATCCCCGTTCTGCCTACTATTATTAGAAAGCATTTTGCTCTCGTAATTGCCACTAGAAGTCGAGCCACACGCATGAGGTATAAACTTTGGTGCCAAGTGGTGAAAATAAAAGAAAATTTTATGTTGTTTTGCCGTACTAATTTTGTTACGGACTATATCTTTGTGCTACTACTTTTCAGCTCTGTTCGTTTGACAGTAAAATATTTTACTTATTTTTTTTGTGCTTGGTTGAATAAATTAGGAACAACTAAGGGTGCATTCTTTTGGCCTTAACTTAAACTTAAAATGAAAATTTTGTCCTTATTTGAATTTTTTTTCGCATTTGTTAGTTTTGCGTCAAATTTTTGTGAGTTATTGATTTGTTTCGTCAATGAGAAAAGTATAAATATTTCACTTGTACCCAAATATTTTGAGAAATAACCACTTTTTAGCGCAAAAAGTGATATATAATTTTTGCAATTATTTTTTATTATTTTGGTTTGGTCAATTATTCATATAATCTGATGCGGAATAGTGTGACATTACTTTGTTTTAAATCTACTTTGCAGGTAGGAAGTCATGTTCCATTTTGACTGAAGAAGAGATGAGACACACTCTTTCTCCCCTTGGAAAGAAATTAAATTATATCTGAGCAGACAAATTGATGGGAATGAGATATTGTTTTCTAAACATGCAGCTTGTTCATGTGAGCTCTTGCTAGCAAGTAGCATGTTTGTCTTGGCATTTAATTGGGTTGGTAGGATGGTGAGACAGGGTGTGATAAGAAAGGGAAGAAGCCAATTAAAACATTTTATTTTTGTACTTTTCTTTCCATTTCTCACCAAAATAATCAATCCAAATGAGTAATTTGGCTAAAAACCAAAACCCTTTTTTTTCTTTTCTCTTGAAATCACTCCATCCAAAGGGACTATTAATCTTGAGATGAATGAGTAAAGACCGAGAAAGTGTGGTAATGTGAAGGAAGCGGATGAGTGCTATAACTAAAAATCATGCATGAGACCTATGACTCCCAGTATTTTTGGACATAGTAATAATAGATACATCCATTTTTGTGTTGTTCCTTTTCTACTACTCATCACTACATGAACAAACAATGTACGTATATTAACTTTTCGACTAAAAACCACAAGTAAGAGAGAGAGAGAGAGACATACGTACATTCAAACCGATCCATAACATCACTCCCTCTCTCTCTAGAAAACCTCTCAAACCCTTGACCTTTCAGTTCTGCCGCCGGGGGGGGAGGACGTGACTTTCTTCCCTCCTCCCCCCGGGCCTCTCTAGCCTTTCTTTTTCCCTCCCTATTCTTCTACTTCTCTCCCTGATCCCCGTTTTGCCGTTTCATGCTTTTCTCCGACGCGAGCGTGCCTGTTTCGCCGTTTCCCCATCGGGTCTTTCCATGGCTGGATCCGATTTCGTGCCTAACGGCCAGGCGGTTTGGGCTTCAAGTGGCGGTCTTCATTTGGGCGATTGGTGTCTCCGGTTGGTTCCATCTCTTGGGGAACCCGTCCTTGCTTAACGGCGTGGGGACCCTAGCGGCCTTTGTTCCTTCAGAGGTTTGTTGAGGCGGCGAACGGCGGCGGCGGTTTCTGGGTTGGGTTTGTAGCTTGTATAGGTTTGGGTTTTTGTTTTGTTTTTCAGGTTTGGAGCTCTACTGCTCAGTTCCAGGTGCAGATCTTGATCGAGGCGGTGCTTGGACGTTGGGTGCTTGTTGCAGCGTGGTCGACGGCTTCTTGGGTTTAGTCGGTGGGCTGCGTAGGTAGGATCTGGTTTGTTTGGCCGGCTTGTAGCTGGGGTTGGCAGGTTTGGTTTCTAGGAGGTGGTGCGGCGGCCATGGCTTTTTTGGGGCCATCTTTGGAGCTTCGTTTGAGCTTCTCCGGGGCAGCAACAGGGACAAATTACCCGGGCTCTTGGTGTGGTTCTTGCATGTTTCCAGTGGGTGGTGGCTGGCGAGCTTGTGGTGGCAGTGTTTGTTGGTATTTAGGGTTAGGCAGCAACAGCGCGGGAGGCTTGTGGGTTGATTAGGGTTTGGTTGAGGTGTGGGCTTGCCTATGTTGCTTATGGGCTGGTCTTTGTTTTGTTCGGGTTAGCCTATGTTGTCTATGGGCTGGTTCTTTGGGCTTTCTGCACGGCCTATGTTGTCTATGGGCCTTGCTTTATAAGTTTGGGTTGGGTTTCGATTTGGGCTTCATAGTTGTATTTGGGTTACAGGTTATTTGTGGGCCTTCATGTTTTATCTTTACATGTATAGACTCTTTAGGTGTTTTGGGCTAGGCCCATTGGGTGTTCTCTTTGTTGGCTCCTTGCCAACAAAGGCTTCTTTTTTGTACTCTTCTCTCCTTTTAATGAAATTCTTCTTCGCTCTTCAAAAAAAAACTTTTCGACTAACAATTACACAATGAGCACGCAAAAACATGCGAAGCACAAGGATTACACTAGTAAGTTAAAAGAATGAGTTACAATTCTTTCTTCTCCTCTTCTTCTTCTTTTGATAACTCAAATGTCCGAGTTTAGCTTAAGCGCACCGACAAATTAATCTAGCAATTATTCCAATTTAATTTCTTTTGACATCCGGAATTAATTTCCCGCTTATGTGTATAAATTTTGGAACGGGGGAGTAAATGAACCCCAAGTTTTGGCTTGGTTGTCATTTTTTTTGACAAAATTGACCCACCATGAAGTATATGGACTCCATGTAAATATGTGGTTCTAGAGTGATCTGGAGCACCATGCCTGAACTATTGAATAAGTACGCGTACCATATATGCTAATAGGGGTGAGCAAAAAATCTGTCAAACCGCGAATCCAGTCCAAACCAATCCAAACCGATCGAAAGGTTTGGTTCGGTTTTTTAGTAATATGGTATGATCATGGTTTAAAAAAATTAAAAACCGTTATATATGGTTTGGTTTGTGGATTCACATTCACGGCCATGGTTCCAAACTGATCTGAATTGTATAATACAATATAATACAATTATATATAATTTAATTTATTACCACAACCTTTTTGCTGCCTTATTTCAATTCAATAGTTTTTAGGAATTATCTTTGGCATTTTATTTGGTTAAATTATCTTAAAATGTTTAATAGTTGGCATTCTTAGTTTGTTCATTTAGTGACTTACCAGTGTTTCATTTTCTTAGTTTAATACTTGAGGCAATTATTGGTATTCTACTTTTAATTAGTTGGTTGAAGTTAGTATTTTTTTTTTATTTGAGTGGAATGGTTTTAATATAAGTTTTCTTTTAATTTATCTTTGTAATTTTAAGTACTTTAAATATTTTTTGAAGATGATAGTTTAGTTCAAAATAAACCGTGGTTTAAACCGAAACCGAACCGTATTTATATGGTTTGGTTTAATGCCTTTTGTGGATTGGTTTAGTTCTCCAAATTCATAATCCGTAGGTATTGGTTCGGTTCTTGATTTATTACAAAATCGAACCAATCCGAATCATGCTCACCCATATATGCTAGTACAAGACAAAGTGCCATAAAAATTTGGGACAAAGTCCAAAAGAGAAAATGGCTATAGAACCAAGTTATAAGCTGTAACAAGCAGGGCTATGATAATTTCATTTATTTGATAATTTGTGCGAAGCCTTCTTGTCCTGCATGTTATCCCATGTTTTTCAGCTTTATAAATAATTGAAAGGCAATAAAGCAAAATAGAAAAACTAGATCAAATGGCATCCGAGTGTTTTTCCCCTACTAGCTAGAAGCCTAATTTTTTGGAGAGCTAGTTAACGTACAAGAGACCTTGATATCCTTGCGAAGATGTGGTTGACTGATATAACGCTCAAGAACTTTGGGCAAGTTTGGGCAAGTTTGTAAGTCATTGTCTACGAGTCACCAATTTTAGCATTGGAGAAGCTTTGAAGAGATGCTCTTCCCTAACGCTCCTTAACATCAGTGGTCTTAAGGTTTCATATGTTTTTGGGAGATATATTCCGTATGATATTTCGTAACAAAATCAAAATATGTCGTATCAGAATCATCGATTGTTATACCCAAGCCAAAAATATTTGTAGAATGCCACAAATTTTATAAAATAACCACAATTGTTATGACAACACCTAAAATTGTCGTTTTCTTAACACAATGTGTCTTATCAAAAGAAAACATATTAAAAAACGACAAATTATATAACAAACCACAATTGTTATGACAATATCATAAATTGACGTTTTCTTACCACAATGTGCCGTACCAAAGGAAATTAATTAAAATAATTAAAATATTTTGTAATAACACATGTCTAAAATACCACAAATTCAGTAATATAACCAAATTTGTTATGACAATACCATAAATTGATGTTTTCATACACACAACGTGTCGTATAAAAAATTCCAATCAGAAAGATCAATTAGCGATAGTTATAATCAGCAAAATATCATACCACAAATTGAGTTAATATAACCAAATTTGTTATGACAATACCATAAATTGATGTTTTCATACCCACATCGTGTCGTATAAAAAAAATTCAATTGGAATGTTCAGTAAACGATAGTTATAATCAGCAAAATACCATACCACTAATTATTTTCAATTCCCGCCACATTTTTTCCCAAATTTTAAAATTTTCACCATATTATCTTAATTTTCAATTCCTGCACACTATTTTTTCAAATTCTTATTTGTCCCTACACAATACCTCAATAATTTAAATTAAAAATGAAGTTCTCGCTCAAAATTTTCATCCAAGAAATTCACCAAAAAGTAAGTACTATACCCAAATTTTTGAATACAACTACAATTTTCTCTCAAAATGTTAGTCTAAATTATGTTCTTTCTCTACAAAATTTAATTCAAAAAATCAAAATTCCTTCAAATTTTCGTGGAAAAATGAGAGGTCACTAAAACAAATAATTATCCAACTGTCTCAAGATACGGCTATTCAAGGCGGTGCACTTAACAATTGGCACTATATATTTGACAGGCGGATTGATACTAAACCTTCACCCTATACATACGAATCCAAATTTAATGGCGGTCCTTGGAACTAGGTCATGGAAGTACAATCAAAATAATTTTGTAAATTTATTGTCATTGTATTTTCTTTTTTAAAAAATTATTATAGTAGACATACTGATTTACACCAATGACATAGGCCATAATATGATCTACAAGTGCATGCCCAACACTAGGGCGGAGGCATTTGAGGCCACTGCTTTCTCAAATTTTCTGTCGGAAATAGGACCCCTACGTACAAGAAAGTATTTTATAATTAATAGCCTTCAAAATTTCAAATTCTCAATTGTGTACCACAATAATCAGCAAAATACCATATCATAACTAAACGTTGTTAGCGAGTATATTTTTAAAATGATCGATCATAACTGTTAGAATATCAAGTCATACGATATTCAGCATTGTCACTAAAATTAGATATCATCAGATATCGACAACTCCGTAATCCAAAAATATTTAATGTATCCAAATACATTAAAGTCTAACAATGCACCACCCGAGCCCTATCTAATGTTTTTTTTTATCGGAACCGTCTATCTTTTACATAATATGAATAGATCACATGAACCAAGAATGAAGTTGATTGCTTCTCATTAGACCCTTAATCAGACAAAAAAATTCTTTTACTATTAAATTCAGGTGCCAATGAAAGGGCTTTCTAAACGCTATTGAGCCAAAAAATTATGTGAATTAGTTAATCTACAAATATAACGAAATCATTGGTTTTGATCATCATTATTGTGTCGTGATTGCAAGTCAACCGTACATTTAGTTACAATAGAGAAATTGGTTTCATATCAAGTATATTGAAATATACAATTCTAAATATTCCTTTGGTACGACACATTGTGGTAAAGAAATACCAATTTTTTGTGTTGTCATAACAATAATGGTCATGTTATATAATTTGCAGTATTTTACTAATGAGGGAGGGGGAGAGAGAGTCAAGAAGGAGAGAACAACCTATTACCTGCTAAGCCATTTTTTTATTTTATTAATTGATTTAATAAATTGGTAGTCCGGATTATTCACTTTCAAATCCAATGGTTTAAAATCATGGTGCGTACGGTGTCATAAATATGCATTACAAAATCAAAAATTGGCATAATAAAAATCACAAATTGTCATAATTTAAACATACGGTATACCTTGTGTACCATAGCTTCTCCCTATTCTTACCACTCTATAGTGAATTTGAAAACTTTGAAAGCTTAGGCCTTGTTCTTTTGCACTTAACTTAAATCTGAAAATTTTGTTCTTATTTGAATTTTTTCGCATTTGTTAGTTTCGCGCCCAACTTTTATCGGCTATTGATTCGTCTTGACGAGAGGAATCGAAAAAGTAAAAATTTATTTACTTTTACTCAAGTATTTTGAGAAATAACCACAAATGGTTATTTCTCAAAAATACTTGGGTAAAATTGATTTTTTTTTTACTTTTCCTATTCAAATCAATAACTTATAAAAATTTGACCGAAAATTAACAAATGCAAAAAAAATTCAAACAAAAGAATGACAATGATTGGAAATAGGTGTGAAATCTCCAATATTTGGACATTGGATTCTGCAAAGAAGTGACAGATAAAGGGGTAATGGAGGTAGTGATGAACAGACTGAGGGATATAAATCTAATTGGGTGTAAAGAAGTGAGCACCTATATTTTACCTCAAGTGGTGTTGTCAATGCCCTCCCCTGGGAACATTGAGGCTGATTAAAAAAAAGAGAGTAATATTGACTCTTTTTTTTTTCAAAATTTTTCACATTTGTTAGTTTTGTGTTCAATTTTTATGAATTATTAATTTGTGTCAATAAGAGGAATAGGAAAAGTAAAACGAAAATAAGTAATAAAAAAAATCTATCTTTTCATTTATTTTTGTCTTTATTTAAAAAATATGAGTTCGCACCTAATTTTCAACATTTTCAATTCCTCTTATCAAGACGAATCAATAATTCACAAAAATTTGGCGCACAATTAAAAAAAATGCAAAAAAAAGTTTGAATAAAGACAAACAAAAAGGTCAAGTTTACTTATTTATATATGGGAAATTTATAGAAATTTTCCTTCTAGTTTCACCTGAGTCTCATTTTCATCATCCAAGTATGAATTGCAACTCTTTTGACCTTTAAGTTTGATTTTCGTATCAAGGTGGTTCAATTGATAACGCCTGTCAGCCAAATTAGACAGAAAAAATCAAATTGAAGGCAGACATTATCAATTGGACCAACTTGGTACGAATTACAACGTCCAAACTACCATCAATCTGACTTTTTCCATCTATTTAGGTTGACGAAAGTCATCAATTGGACCAATTTGGTGCGACAACCAAATTTAAAGGTCAAAAGAGTTGTAATTGATACTTGGAGGACGAGAATAATACTCGGATGAAATAAGGAGGATCATTTATACTCATTTGGCTTCAAATTTGACCATCGAGGTTGGAGAAGTACTTGATAACACAACTTTTTGTTAGAACCTTCATGCATTAGAGATGCTTTTAGACCCCTTATTTTTGTTCTTATTTTTCTTTTGTAATTTTGGAGGGGGTTTTTCTTTCTTTTTCCTTTTCGAGCCTCCCAATTTATACACAAAGCCAAATTGTTCAAGTCTATGGAACTCTTGAAGAAGTGCTGCTTAAATGGATGTATCAGAAATCCGGACTGATTGGTATAGATAATGAAAATGATTCTGAAGACCCAAATCTTGTTGACGACAAGTGCTTGGTCTCCAAGATGAGATGGGATGGTACAATGATTTGTCTGAGAAGAGCATCATTGCTAACGTAGATAATATCGAAGACAGAGAGCTAAAAGACAAGAATCGAAAAATGCTCTCCCATGAAATTACGGGAAAAATTATTTGGTTGCGTCTTTAGAGATAGTAAGGCACTTGTGTAAAATGTGCTTCATCCAAGTTAACAACATGAGTACCAAAACCGAATTATTTGTGTGTGACCTGTAGTGGACCCCACACAATAATACATCCACATAAAGATTTGGTCTAAAAAATGAAGGTCCGAAATAGGCCCAAATGATTCGAAACTGGACCAGTTCACCGACAAAACAACCGCCCGTTTCGGACAAGTCTAGGGCAAAGCTTCCACCCTAATCTCTCTCTCTCATCAATCTCTTGTTTTCTCTCTCCCAAATTACATGCACGGAATACAATGGTAGCTTCAAACCGGAAAAACAACACCTCTAAGGTAGCTTCTCTCTTTTTCTTTTTTGTGTTAGATCTCCCTTTATCTGATTGCTGCGGTTTTGAAATTGTGCGGTGTTCATCTCTCTCTCTCTCTCTCTCTCTCTCTCGCTCTAGGGTTTCGCGGAAGAAGAACTGAAGGAATCTCTGATACTCGGAAGTTTCCCTGTGACACGCTCACGATCGAAAGGTTTGAAACTACCACCGTTGGCTGAGGGATGCAAGAACCCTACCACCGGCGGCCAGACATCAGACCAGCGGCAAGAATACTCTCCCGAGGATACGAAGGTAGCTTCAGATCAAAAAAAGAAGAACTCAAAGGTAGCTTCATCTCACAAAAAGAAGAACGCAAAGGTAGCTTCATCTCACAAAAACAAGAAAGTAAAGGCAGCTTCTTATCAGAAAAAGAAGAACGCAAAGGTCTCTCTCTCTCTCGTTTTTTTTAGTCCTTTCTCAGTTCTGATTGCTGCGGTTTTGAAACTGTGCGGTGTTCCTCTCTCTCTAGGGTGTCCCGAAAAAATCTAACAAGGCGGTGGCCAAGAACCCTACCCCCGTCGGCTTGACATCAGAAGAGCTGCAGAAATACTCTCGCGAGGATTTCGATTACAAAGTATGTATTGTATATGAATACTTTTTTTTTCCTTCTTCATACGTACTTCTTGGCTCTCGTTGTATCATTCATCATCACGCTGCAGTGTTTATGTATGTTTGGTTTTTTAGTTCTGATGCTGATGATGTGATGGATACAGGAGTTTCATGGTCCAGTCTTTGGCATCCCACCATTACGTAGGATTGTAGACACACAAATCCGACCAAAAATACCAAGGTTTATCTTGCGTGGGACTCTTGATGTGAAAGCTGCTATGGAATATCACAACCGTCGATGCGTATGTGGTTGATTGTTTCTTCTTCTGTTTTTTTTTTTTTTCCGAGTATGTGTGTTTGTGTGTGTGTGTCTTGTTCTTGGTTTTTGGTAACTACCTTGTGGATGTTGTACTGTTGTAGAACGGAAACTACAGCGGTTATAAGTTTCCCCTCCAGATGAAATCACAGGTGGTTGGTGGTGGTCATTTGGATTTCATTACCTTTGAGTTACGTAAACGTGGTGGGCATGATTATGAGAAGTTCCAAGCTATCCTGCATACTGCTCCTGCTCCTGGAGAGGCGGTGGAACCCAAGGTCCTGATGTGCAGACCTGAACTCGGCTTCGCTCCTGAGCGTACCCTTCGTTTCATGGTACGTGCACTTTGTTCCACTCGATTGTGTATTGCCTGGATTGTCTATGGTCATTATGACCTGTCCTAACCTTCTACGCTTACTTGTTGTGCTTGTTGTGAATACATAATATTGCTTTCTAAGATAGGTGGGTGGTCCTTCCACATTGTTAGGTGTTAAATCTTATGTAGTATGGATTTATTGCTTCATGGTGGAGTTGGGACTTGGGAATGTTGAGCTTCAGAAGTTCTGAACTGGTAGAGTAGGGAAAAAGTTCCAGCAAAGAGAGACCAGGGGAAAAAACAATCGGAAAATAAAGCTAATTCTAGAAACTTTAAAAAATAATCCTTTTTCTATTCATAACTATGTCAGTGTGTTGTGTATAGGATAATAGGACTATATGTAGTTTACATGTACTGATATACGTACGGAGGGAGAGAGAGAGAGAGAGAGAGACCACTAAAAGGAGAGAATCTAGACTATGAGAGATCGACTTAGGCGAGCAGCAGGAGACGTTTGAGTCACAGTCGCGAGTTCTCTCAAGTCGGCTGAGACAGAGAGAGATCGAATACCACGGGAGGAGACGTAGACCCTTTTGTTTTGTTTGAGATCTGACGGTGAGGGTAATAGTTATGATCAATTTTGGAAGAAGCGCGCCTTTTTGCCTTTCTGCGCCTAGTATGCGCCTTGTTCATATTGCCTCACCTAGGGTCGTGCAAGTGCGCCTCGCCTCACCTGAGCTTAGAGCCTTTGACAACCATATTACAGGCTAGACAAAAGAGTTGGGGAGTACGATAAATAGTGAAATACAAAACAGATGTAATAACAAGCATCAATAGGTTGAGATGCGAAGATGAGCAGCAACAGTAGTAGAGGGGCAAGGCAACACACGAAACGGAGGGAAGGGAATAATCAAGAGCAGGATCTGGGGATCACCATGATCAGTGTTCTAAATGGCGTTCGACGCTAGTCGAGCGGCGACATGCCGCCAAGCGCCTAGGCTCTGCTGAGTAATTCGGCGTTTTTTTCCAAAATATATTTTTAAAAATATTTTTAAGGCAATCAAGCCCCGCCAAGACGGCCACCTAGCTCCGCCAAATCTCCCTTAGCCGCCTAGTGCTGCCAAGTCGGCCACCAAGCTTCACCAAATCTCCATAACCGCTGAATGAGCCGTCGAGGGTGAAATCATGGCGACAAGTGCCTAGGCTAGGTGGGGTGGCCGCCATTTAGAACACTGACCATTATGCAAATCAAAATAGCAAAGGGAATCAAAGATTCAAAGAAAGGAGTAAAATCCCATTCAAGGGGATAAACCCCAAATGGTAGAGAGAGAAACTATGTCTCAATCAATATATATTTAATATTCTTAATCATCAAAAAGCTCCCAAATGAGAGACTCAATCACCTATTTATAATAGATTCAAGACTCTACTAACACTAAGGACACTAAAATGACAAAAGTACTTGCAACCACTCCATAGTTAGGCTTATACAAAGACTTAAGCTTTGTTTAAATGGACATCAGATAAGCATAAAATATAGTCCAGCTTGTTAAAGCAAAAATAAACCAAACTACATATCCAAGACTGTCGATGTGTTTTTGTAATTAGATAGTGTTCTAATGTGGTTCAGGGATTTCATGATCCACTACCTTCTGCTTTCAAATTGCTTCCTAATAGTAACAGTTAAAGCATACATTTCATGTGTCAAGGTGTTAATAGTTATTTTTGTTAATAGAATATGGAAAAAGAGAGAATATGAAGAAAGTAAATATTGTATTGAATTGTCTAAGTCATACATCAATACAAGATCCCTTTATATACAAGGAGGGATATCAAGAATAGATGATTCTAGAGAATATCCTAAAGATACACATCAATTCTAGAATATTCTAGAGATACACAAGATTTTAGAATATCCTAATTATACACAAGATTCTAGAATATCCTAGAGATACACAAGATTCTAGAGAATATACATTGATGCTAGAATATCCTAGAAATACACAAATCTAGAATATTCTAACAGCCCCCCTCAAACTCAAGGTGGGAGAGCAGATACCAACTTGAGTTTGGTAACCAAGTCCTGAAATCGTCCGGGTAGGTGCGCCTTGGTGAAGATATCAGCTGTTTGCTCAAGGGATGAGACTGGGAGGAGTCGAATAGTACCACGTGTGACATGTTGGCGCACAAAATGACAATCCAATCTCAATATGTTTTGTACGATCATGAAAGACATTATTATGTGCAATCTGAATAGCGCTATGATTGTCACAACGAAGTATCGTGGCAGTAAAGTGGGTGACACCCATGTCTTCCAATAACCATCGAAGCCACAACAGTTCTTGAGCGGTGTCGGCAAGAGCACGGTACTCAGCCTCGGTGCTGGATCGGGCAGTAATAGTTTGCTTCTTACTTCTCCAAGAGATAAGCGAATCACCGAGAAAGAAGCAATAGCCCGTAGTAGAACGACGATCGTAGGGTCTCCAGCCCAATCGGCATCAGAATAGGCATGGAGAGTAAGAGAGGAGCGAGCGGAATAAAAAAGGCCATGAAACAAAGTGCCCTTAATATAGCGCAAAATGCGAAGAACAACTGCATAATGGACGGATCGAGGAGCAGATAAGAACTGGCTGACAAGATGGACGGCGTAGGCTATGTCTGGGCGAGTAACAATAAGATAGACAAGGCTCCCAACAAGTTGCCGATAGAGTGTAGCATGAGTCAATAGTGTGCCATCCAAAGGAGTAAGACGAGTGTTTGGCTCGAGAGGAGTGGATACAGTCTTACTGTCAGTAAGACCTGCCCGTGCTAATAGATCAGAAGCATATTTTGCTTGAGAGAGATAGCATCCATTAGAATCTTTTAAAATTTCAATCCCAAGAAAATAGCTAGGCGAGCCAAGGTCTTTCATCTCAAAACTACGGCAAAGATACTGTTTGAAGCTAGAAATACCAGTGACATCATCTCCAGTGATAATCATGTCGTCCACATAAAGAAGAAGAAGAATGGTGCCATGCTCAGTTTTGCGAATAAAAAGTGCAGAATCATGAGGACTAGAAGTGAAACCAAAATCGCCAATGGTGGTACTAAATTTGGAGAACCAAGCTCGGGGAGCTTGCTTAAGACCATATAAGGCGCGGCGAAGGCGACAGACTTGGTGCGGAGAGTGAGCATAACCAGGAGGTGGCTTCATATAGACTTCCTCAGTACGATCGCCATTAAGAAATGCATTTTTTACATCCATCTGATGAAGGTCCCATTTGCGAACTGTAGCAACAGCAAGTAAACTCCGAACAGAGGTTAGACGGGCAACGGGAGCGAAAGTCTCCTCATAATCAATGCCATATTCCTGGGTAAAGCCCTTTGCAACAAGACGGGCTTTGTATCGTTCAATGGAGCCGTCAGAGTGGGTTTTAATTTTGTAAACCCATTTGCAGTCAACGACAGATTTTCCTGGGGGAAGGTCAACCAAATCCCATGTATGAGTACGTTCCAAGGCCTGTAGTTCCTCGTCCATTGCTTTCTGCCAAAGAGGATTAGTACTGGCCTCACGATAAGAGTGAGGTTCATGTAGTGAAAACACTGTAGAGTAGCAATGATAATCTTGAAGATAAGCAGGCAATTGAGTTACCCTTTTTGACGGAAGTGGTGGTGGTTCAGAAGAATAACCGGTATCTGGAGAGCAAGTAGTTGTTTCAGCAGGAGAAAAGAGAGAGGATGGAGGAGACTCAGTAGGTTCTATGATTCCAGCGGCATGATCATCAATTAGAACAGACGCCTCGGGAGTCGTCCTGGTAGGAGGAGAGCTAGATGATGCAAGGGGCTCACTTGGATTAAAGCCAAGGTTTGAAGGCTCAGGAAGAGAAGAGCCAAGTGCAGGAGCAGGATCGTTGGACAAAGCAAGTACATCGGGAGAGGCTGTATCAGTTGGCTCAGAAGAAGCTGCATCAATCTCATCAAATAGCAACTCCGCAGAAGGATCAGTAAAGAATGATGAAGTGGAAACAAATGGTAAATAAAACTTTGACATGGAGGAAAACATCTTATGTTCCCAAAATATGACATGACGAGAAATACGAAGACGCTTAGAAAGTGGATCCCAGCATCTATACCCCTTGTGCTCAATTCCATAACCTAAGAAGCAACAAAGACGAGCTCGGGGTTCTAACTTTGTACGCTCATGAGGTTGAAGTAAGACAAAACAAGCACAACCAAAGACTTTGAGGAGATCATATGCAGGCAAAATACCATAAAGACGTTCATAAGGTGATTGATTCCTAATAATGGGAGAGGGGACACGGTTGATAGTATACACAGCAGTTAAAGCTGCTTCTCCCCAAAAACGTTCTGGACATGAGGAAGATATAAGAAGTGCACGAGTGGTGTCTAAAATATGTCGGTGTTTACGCTCAGCACGCCCATTTTGTTGAGACGTGCCAGGACAGGATCGGTGAGGTAGAGTTCCATTTTGACGAAGAAAGTTCAAAAATGATGTTTCTCTATATTCCATGGCATTATCAGCACGAAAAACTTTAATAGTACGAGAAAATTGAGTTTGAACCATTTTTGCAAAATCAAAGTAAATTTGTGATAGCTCGGATCGTCTACGCAAAAGGTAAATCCATGTAAAACGAGAATAGTCATCAACAAATATCACAAAGTATTTTGATCCACCCATGGTGGTGTTGGGAGAAGGTCCCCAAATATCAGAGTGAATTAAATCAAATGGAGCTGACGAAACAGAATCACTTTGGGTAAAAGATAATGCTGGTTGTTTAGCGAGTTGACATGAAAGACAATCAATATGTTCATCTTTAACCGATCCTAGATGACCATTTGAAACTAAAGTATGTAGTCGACCAAAAGAAACATGACCTAATCGAGAATGCTAAAGACCTATGGAAGTGGAGGCATTGGAGGTTACAAAACATTGTAAGGAACTTACAGATTTAACGGGAGGAACAGAAAGAGAAGACTGGGCTATAGCAGAGAGCTGAGATGGAATGTGAAGATTGATGAGCTCATATAGACGTCCAACTTTACGGCCTGTCCCAATCGTCTTTCCTGTCCGAGGATCCTGCACCTGACAACCAGTAGAAGAAAATGTGATCGTGAGACCGAGTTCACATAATTGACTAATAGAGATTAGGTTCAAGGTAAGGGTAGGAACCAAGTAAGCATCAGAAAGGGACATGCTAGGAGTAGAAATAGTACCGACATGAGTAACAGGCATTATAGAACCATCAGCAGTATGAATAGATGGAGTCCGAGAATTAGTAGCTTTTGTGGAAAAAATATGTGGATCAGATGTCATGTGATTGCAACACGCAGAATCAAAGAACCATGAGGATTTACCTAAGGTGGCAGACAAAGCAGTGGAAAAATGCTTACCGGAGCGGGAGAGCAATCCAGATTTAGAGAGAATCTCTGTAAATACAGACGGGAGATCGCTTTTAAAAAAACGTGTGGAAGGAGGATATTGTTTGAGGCCTTCCAAGATGGCGTGAGCATATAGCGATATGTCAAATTGTTCCATAGTAGCAAGGAACAGAGACGGTAATGTGATATCTGAATTTGTTAAGAAATAGCCCAACAAGAAGAATTATAGGCTTTGGTAGGGCGATGGTTTAGTTGATGGTTAATATGGTGATGACGAAAACGGTGATGAACGGGATGAATACGGTGATGATCGATAGTGACAGAGATGTCGGATGAGAAGCTAGGTCGTGAACCATAGCTCTGATACCATGTTAATAGAATATGGAAAAAGAGAGAATATGAAGAAAGTAAATATTGTATTGAATTGTCTAAGTCATACATCAATACAAGATCCCTTTATATACAAGGAGAGATATCAAGAATAGATGATTCTAGAGAATATCCTAAATATACACATCAATTCTAGAATATTCTAGAGATACACAAGATTCTAGAATATCCTAATTATACACAAGATTCTAGAATATCCTAGAGATACACAAGATTCTAGAGAATATACATTGATGCTAGAATATCCTAGAAATACACAAATCTAGAATATTCTAACAATTTTGATTCAAATACTAAATCTTTGTAGAGATGCACTTTCTATTCCAAATTGTTTGTCCACTGTTGGAGAATATTATAATTTTTTACGTTTTCTTACATTGAGTTTTCAGAATGGACAATCATTTTGGGACAGCAAAGAAATTAAAAATTGGACAAACAATTTGGGTTGGAGGTTGTATTTGGTAACTAAATTCAGATAATTGGTTTTATGAAGTACCAGTTACATACACGATTAATTAAGTCACGCATTATTGAGTCATTGACAATAAGAGTAAACTGTTTTGTTTTGTGGATGTTCTATGTGAGTGCCAAAATGTATATGTAATGTTTTTAGGCATTTTGCATATGGTGGACCCCAGAGAGACCCATGGGATGATCCTCCCATCAAGTAGTGGTAGACCTAGGAATTCCATATTCTGGGGGCACATATTATTCACAATCTTAAAAAAAATATCTCTGTATGTATACCACTAAATTATCGCTCAATAATTGAATATTGATCACTCATTCTATTCCGCAACAGATTTTTGATAATCGTTATGGCTGAAAATATACTTTCAACTGTCACGGTGGCAACCGCAACATTAATGCCAAAGTCAAGAGAAAGTAAACTAAAGAATATAGTAAATTTGATTTTCATAATATTTTGGATTGAGAGAAAAATACAAAGAAATAGGACAAAAATGGAGAAATAAAGGAAAGAGGTAGAACAAAAATGAAAAAAATAAAGGAAAGAGGTATAACAAAAATGGAGAAATAAAGAAAAGAGGTATAACAAAAATGGAGAAATAAAGGAAAGAGGTAGAATAAAAATAAAAATAAAAAGAAACAAAAAACACCAGGGGCTGGGAAGCCTGGGAATTAAACCCAGGTCTCCTGAACTTTCCTCAGCGTGGGGGCACGTGACCCTACGTGCCCCAACGTGAGTCCGCCCCTGCCATCAAGTGTACCTGAAGGAATCCAAACACTTTCCGTTTGTGAAGTGGAATGCTTCCCTTTATCAATTGCACTGTGTGATAGGAATTGATTCGTAGACTAGACTGAATGCAATAATATGCGGAGGAATTGGAGGGTATATGTTACGTTAAACCGAAGTTTTTAAGGGCTTTATTAACCTTCCAGCTATTGTGCTATTTGCAGAGTGTCCATGACTTGCAGAGTATCGATGACCTGTGACAACAATACCAGTATGCTGTGGAAGGTCCCTTTGAATGGTATTTGTATGGAGTGGATCACAGTTTCTTTACGTATGGATTTCGAACGCTTATTAGGGTAGTATGTTTACTATGTAGTGCAGGGCTCGTAGTAAATGGTATCTTTGTGGAGTTGATTGTAGCTAAGTCTGCTTCTGGTTGTTAACAAAATAAAAGACCAACTTTTTTTTTTTTTTTTTTGCTCAGCAAACAAAACTTTTAAAACACAACTCGAAGGGATACATCGAGCGGTTCGAACACTGTAAGAATACACACTTACCCGATCAAACCAGAAGAAAGAGAAAAAAAACACCAGACCACCTAAAATAAAACCCTCCAACAGAAAGTTGGATGGTAAACACCTCACCACTCAACCAAAGTTACAGCTTCAAATGAAAGACCAACTTAGCTTACAATGTGGTTCATTTGAATGGTATTTGTGTGGAATGGATCACAACTTCTTTACTTATGGATTTCAAACACTTATTAGCAGTAGTATGCTTACTATTAGGCTTAATGTGCAGTGCATGGTTCATTGTAAATGGTATCTTTGTGGAGTGGATTGAAGCTATCTCTGCTTTTGGATGTTAACAGACTATAAGAAGGAAAAAAAGGACCAACTTAGCATCATCTATACATGTATTCTAAAGCATCATCTACTTATATAGTGTCATCCTGTTATTTTCTCGATCTAAAGCCGCAAGTCGCTTTATCAATTCGCTCGGCTTCCTCTTCCTCTTTCTCTTTTTTTTTTTGCCCCTTCTAATTCTCCGAATCTCTTTAGTTCCTACGTAGATTAAATTGCATATTGTATCAGTTCATGCAATTGTGTCAATTTAACCCAAAGAGTCAAAGAACTTTAAAGTTGAAATATACTAGTGTTGTGCTTCTTCGTGCAGGGCAAATTATACATCAGTTAGAAATTTCATTTTTTTCTTGTAAGACCCGATGGGAGCTCATGTAAATTTGTGGTTATGGACCATCACGTATGTGGCGGTGTTCCCGGACTACTGAATAATTACCCGTAAGATACTAGTACAAGCCAAACTGCACTAAAAATTTAAAAAATTGGTGGGATGTCCCTCGGGTGGATCAAAGAAGATTCGAAGGGACCAATCCCATGGAGGAAAAATAAGTCTTAGGAAGATCAAAACCAAGACAAGCAAGCCACCAGAGTGGGTGGGAAGAGATTAAGCCGAAACAATCCGAAAGGGGGATTGGAGGAATAGGTGGGTTTGCATGAGGGAAATTAGAAGCTCGCGAACCCGATTCTAGAGAGAGAAAGGGTCGTTAATCCTACTTTGCGACTAAAGTTGGAGAATCTAGATTGTGTCAAAGTCAAATTTCTATGTCCATTGTCATGAGTTACGGGATCTACTCTACTCGTAGTAGAATCCATGTCACGAATGATAAGCAATCCAAAAGTAGAAAATTAATTCACAAGATCTTTTTTTTTTGATAATAGTGTGTTGGAACTAGCTTACACGAGCCTTGAGTAAGTTTTTTAGCTTACATGAGCCTCGAGTAAGTTTTTTGAGATATTTCTGGTCCACATTTCCCAAAAAAGTCACTTGGTTTTTTGGATTTTCTGTCTTCATTTAATTTTTTGCGTGTGTGTTAGTTTTGAGTCAAATTTGTGTAAATTATTGATTTGTTTCGGCAAAACAAATTGAGAAAATAAAAAATTATGACTGAAATGACTTATATTGGGTTTCAGCGCTAATTTTTTACTTTCCGATTCCACTTATCAAGACGAGTCAATAATTTAAAAAGGTTCGACGCAAAACTAACAAATGCGAACTGAATTAACAAACTTTCAGTGGCCGAAAGAGTTTTTTTTATTAGTGGTAGTAATCGAACATGCAAATTGGGGTAACCCTTTACTTATTATTAAAGTTTCACTTGACCAAACCATTGGACCAAACGACATTAGAACACATTAATCTACTTGCAACAAGAATATACAAAGCCCAACAAACACAACACATTAATACAGAGGTAGAGTCTCATACCAAGACGAAAAGTGAGACAGTAAAGACAAAAAGTGAGATAGTTGGCATGCTATCAAGTGTAGTTGCGGATGATTACAAACATTAGCCACAAAAAACAAATGCAATGCAGCAAACTGCACACAAAACTCCAGACTTTCTAAGTCACCTGAAAGCATCATCTGCAATTTCATCTTCTACCCTAAGTAAAGAGAAACAAAAATGAAAAACAGTAGATCAATATGGAAAAAACCCAGACTTGGAAAACAAGAGTGGCATAAGTTAGCAGAACTAGAGGATAGGCGGTCGCGGGGTCTCCCATATATCAAACGCCTTCACCTCCCTGCGTAGAGCGAAAAGTCTATCTCTACCCAATGAAATTTCTGGCAGCTCCATCGGGCCGCCAGACATTAGTTCCAGTCACGACCACAAAACACTAGTTGTTATCCATCCAAAACATGAAGCCATTAGTCATTCCCCAATGCGATCATCCCTCTCTTTCTCGTCCTTCACCTCCAAGAAAAAAGAGAACAAGAAGATATTAATTTCACAAGGGGAAAATGGATTCTCTACAAGTCATCGTAATATCCTACTCTGCATGCCAAGACAACAGTGGTTTATATGAGAAAACAAGCAAAGCCTTTGTGTTGGGGTGCTTAGTTATATTTTGAATGAAACTGAACAAGAGAAGTAGGTTGTAAAAAAAGGAAGGGATGATTGGTGCAAATAGTACAAAGGAGTCAAGATTTTGAGCTTTCATTCATACATGGAAAAGTACACCAATGCTCTATTTATAGAGCTACTCCACCAACTCTTTTCTTCTAGAAAAATCTAGTTAAACACATGTGCTTAATTACATGAAAGATCCTTATGTTCTAGAATTTTCTAATTCTACCCATGTGCATAAATACAAATAGCTTCTAAACACTTCTAATTATTTTAAACTTAGATACTTATTCTACACTATTTTAGAACAAGATTACAAATTATTTTTCTGACACTTTGGTGGTCGTGGTCGTGGTGATGGGTGGGGGGCGCAGGCACTTCTAAACATTTAAAATTAATAGTGTCCAACACTCCAAACTTGGAAAAGGCCATCGGATCCACCTCTAACATGTTTAGCTGGACATTCACCCTAGCAAACACATCTTAGATTTTATATCCATGAACTATGCTTAGAACTCAAATATAACGCATGCAATGGCCTGACAAACCTCGTAAACACGTTTAGCCTAGATAGAAGATGAAATTTTATAAAAAAAAAAACCTAAATTTGGACTTGTTCCCACTTAATCCTGACATTTGGACATTAACTTGTATCCAAGTCCATGTAACATATCTTGTTTGGCCAATTTGACTGTGGGAAATATCACTGGGCTTCTATACCTCCACAACTGCAAAATAAATGAGAAGAAACCTTATTTTCTACTCCCGGTATAGTAGTATGCTTCTTTTCTACTTCCCATATAGTACCAAGTTTACAACTAACCAAATATAATCATTTTTCCGAAGACAGTTATGAAATCCAGAAAGTTAATTATGGGAGAGGCGAGGCCTTGCCGGGAGGTAACCACACTTTGTGAACTTCCGAGAACAACAGCTCGATCAGCTGGGCTAGCTTATAGAATTCACGACCTTGAATCTGCAAAACATCAACCATAATGTAGTAAGTAAAAATTTGGAAAAGTCTACAATACACACCCCTTATTTGGGTGTGTATCATCATAGTCTTTCCCTAAAAGCATAGGTGCCAAGTGGTGAAAATTTTATGCTGTTTTGACGTTCTAATTTTGTTACGGTCTATATTTTTGTGCTACTACTTTTTGCTGGAAATTTTACGGAATTTTAAATGAATGAAATCGGGGCTACCAGAGGGTCTTTTGAGGCAACCGCGCATGTTCCGAATTCATTGAATTTGGATGCACCACAATCAATAAACGTATTGATGTGTAGATTGTGTAATTCCCTCTCCATGATGGTGTATTCATTCTTGTAACCTACCTCATTTATGGCAGAATTCATTTCTCCATTTAAATATGGCAGCATTACACCTCCTGGAGTTATACATACCACCTTCACTCTATAAAAAGGATACTCACGTTTTTGGGAGAGATTATCAGAAATTCGAGTGCTTACATACTTTCCAGCATATTGTTCCTTGAGAGAGGGAGATAGATGTTAGTTCAATTCGCCAAGGCGATCGACGGTGGTGTTTCGACGGCTTGCGGTTTAGCCGAGCCAATCCTAGAAGAAAGACATCGACAGATCCTACAACACACTCGGTAGGCGGCGAATTTTTCTTAAAGAGACTATGGTATTACACAAGACTCGGTTTGGTTTTAGAAATTCAATTTGTATACCTGTTTTATGATAATCTATTTTTCATTTATGTATCTGTAATTGTGAATTATTAATGAAATTGTTTATTGGAATTCTGTTATTGCCGCATTTTCCCAAACACTTTCCAGCTCGTTTGTTTGACGATAAAATATTTTTTCGTAAAATATTTTACTTATTAAAAACTTTTCCATAAATGGGCATAAAATGACTTACAATTCTTCCGTAGGTCATTTTCCAGCGTGACCACCCCTTCTCCATATCGGAGGGTAATTTCACACACCAAAACACTACTCTTTGTATTTAGGCTCTGTTTGTTTTGACGTAAAATATTTTTTGAGAAAACAAATTTTAAACTTTTATTTGTCGGTGTTTGATTGGCACTTGAAAAATATTTTTAGAAATCAACAAATGGTGTAGAGAGGGGGGACTTAAACGGTGAAGAGCTAAGAACATTTATTAATGCTGAAAATATCCTTGACGGATATTAATTATCAAAACACATCATTGACCGTCATTTTTCCTAATTTTAATCGGACCGTCGCTAACAAAGGGTGATGACATCCAAATCTCATTCTACTCACAGTTCACGAGAAAGACAGGGTTAGTAGTTTTGTAAAGATACTAACGCAAGAATACTTTTTACGCTCGCCTTGGTTTTGTTAAGAATCAAGCCAAGTCAAATACTAAACAAGTTGAGTTGAGCTGAGTCTCGAATTGCTAGCGAATGCCTCAGTTTCGACCCAAATTATTTGCTTCAATCATCGAAAGAAAAGAAACGTGAACTTAGAATTTGTGAGTTCTGCGATTTGTAAAATTTGACATTTCACCCAACTTCAGCATTTTGGCCCTATTATCATCTTTTTTTCCCCAACTATGGGTCAAAGTGTATGAGCTCCATAAAAATGTGTGGTATCCGGAGCATTACGTGACGTTGCTCAATTTTGTTCACCCTCCTTAAAAGAGGGTAAACATTACCCTCCTTCCTATTGGTTGGAATGGGGTGGATCCCACCACAAAGTGATGTCATGCTTACAATGCAATACACGTTTTGGTAAGCATGACATCACTTTGTGGTGGGATCCACATCATTTCAACCAATAGGAAGAAGGGTGATGTTCACCTTCTTAAGTGGAAGGTGAACAAAACTCAACTCCTTGAATTACTGAATAATTACCCGGACGAAACGAGTACAAGCCAAACTGCGATAAAAATTTGGGACGAAGTCCAAAAGAGAAAATGGCTATGAAACCAAGCTATAAAAGCTGTAACTTTTCCCTCTTTCATCCCTTCCCCAGGACCAGGACTTCGGGTTGGTGTTGTGCGGTAAGGTGCACAGCACCGTGCTGTGCACCTCCGATCTGTCGGAGAGTTGTCGGATCTTGTATCCGACAGCTCGGATCTGATCTCGACAACCAACGATCGAGAGCCGTTCATTGCCGAGATGAGAT
Organism: Rhododendron molle; assembly: GCA_025413875.1. Taxonomy (NCBI): domain Eukaryota; kingdom Viridiplantae; phylum Streptophyta; class Magnoliopsida; order Ericales; family Ericaceae; genus Rhododendron; species Rhododendron molle. The sequence goes on along the minus strand of CM046388.1, from coordinate 4,247,022 downwards.
CTGAGCCGTCGGATGCACGATCCGACGGCTCGAAGGTGTGCAGTACAATGTTGTGTACACCATTGCACAACACCATCTTCCAATTCCCTTCCCTGTAAGGATTCAAAGAACAAGTGGAATGAGAAGTGAGTCCGTACTTGGAGGCACCCCATTCCCAGCCTTATAACTAAGACTTTGTTTCGTTTAATTTTTAGCACTTTTTATTCTTATTAAAAATATTGTGTTTGTTAGTTTTGTGTTAAATTTTTCTAAATTATTGATTCTTCTCGACTAGACAAATCGTCAAAAATGAGACTTTTTTGACACGTGAATTTGACCATTCATTTCCTTTTATGGACCGAGTGTACGTCATGTATGCTAACATTATTTTTGTAAGTTTAAATAAAATCATAAACTCACCCTTAAACCTTAATTTATTGGATCACTCTTCTAACATGAATAGTCAACAACGTCAGCGATTTTATTTATGCGTCTTCGGGCATGACAAGAGGGGACCCTACTCCTAGGCAACTTGCATAGATAACTAGGCCGTGTTCCAAGAAGACTTTTAGGTTTTTTTTTTTATTTTACATTTATTTAAATTTTATTTTTGTGTTTTTTAGTTTCGAAAAAGAAAAAAATGTGAGGCGCAAAACGAACAAGCGCGAAAAAAATTGAATAAGGACAAAATCTAAAAGAAATGTGGAAAAGTTATTAATGTAATAAGATCTTAATAGGATCTCTAGCTTTCTTTTATCCGCAATTAATAGGATCTCGATCACGTATCCTTCCTTGTCCTCGTTATCTCTTCCTCCCTCTTTTTTTTTCAACAGGTGTTACTAACGCCAAAAATTATTTTTATTTTTGTCAAAACATTTGTGCATAAAATTTTTATACCACATATTCGAGGTACAAGGCTTTATGCACTAGAGTTTTGACACAAACAAAATTAGTTTATTCATTATCGTTTCCATTGTCAACGGGTCAAGGAATACGCGAGCTCGACTATTATCCTCCTTGGTCCGGTCAAAAAGCAGATCATCAACTCCAGGACTAGAGATTCAACAAAAAAACAGGGTTACAGACATAATTTTATTTACTACTTCACACTTCACAGCATATATATAGATGAAGCATGTTATCGACTGATCTCATGGATTCATCTTTTACACATAAGCCAAAGGAAATGAAACAAGCAAAGAGGAAAAACAAGATAAAAATGACAACATTTGATCGAAGCAGAAACGATACATTTTGGACATCCGTCGATCCTTACATGAGCAAGGAAATGAACAAGCAAAGAGGAAAAACAAGATAAAATGACAACATCGAAACAAAAAACGATACAGTTCGGACATCCGTCGACGATCCTTACACGAGCAAGGAAATGAATCAAGCAAATTAAGAGGAAAAACAAGATAAAACGACAACATAGAAACAAAAAACGATACAGTTCGGACATCCGTCGATCCTTACAAGAGCAAGGAAATGAAACTTAACTCCACGAGTTTGAAGCTGCACACAACATCAAGCATGGAAAATTGTGTTAGGATTGATAATCAACACTACCAAAATTCGCAGAGCACTCCAACTTTGGTTCTTGTAGACATTTTTTAGCACAAAAGAGGGTGGGTGTCTTGTAAATTTCAGTTAGCAAGGACTAAAATAAATGAATATGTATATCTATATATAGAAATATTTCATTTGTACTGGACGGAGTGTGAAAATCACTTTCCTATAGAAAATTTTCTTTCTTTTTATTGAATTTTTTGGTTATTCCAGTACTTATTGCTGAAGGTGCATGCATGAATATTCATAGAAAATGGTGAAACAATTACCAGTCGAATATTGGTTATATCATTCATGCGAGGTTAATAGGTTATGAAAAATGCTAATTTCAGCCCAGTGGGCAATAATTAATGTCCAAAATTTGTATTGATATTTGTGAAAGGTATACAGATATTTGGAAAAATGCATTTGATAGCTGTGGAAAACACATTGAAACCGTAACATTTGTTATTATAAAAGTGTGGATTATCGAGTACCTAGCAGACTAATGCAAGCATAACCGATAAGTTAGGCCTAGTTTCTCAAAAAATAGAAGCCAACTTGATTTTTTGTTTTGTTCTTATTACAAAAACGCAGTTGTTAGTTTGGCATCAAACTTTTGTGAATTATTTGTTCGTCTCAACAAAAAGTTTAGGCCTAGTTTTCTAAACGTGCTAAAAGTGTTAAACAGCTCTGAAGGGTTTATTTTCCTTCACAAAATAACACTTCTAGCACTTTGAGAAAACAGTAAACTCTTTTCACCTGCCCTTGAGATTGTCCCCTCGTGGTCGCCAGCAATTTGCCAAAAGAAGTACCCACGAAGCCCAAGGCGCTGAGCATACTGTATCTTCGTTGTTGTTGACCTGACATTATCGTACCCAATCCACGTTGTCCCTGCATAAGAATATGCGGACACGGTGTCCTGATCATAAATCTCCCCGACATTATGCTGCCTATTGAACCTCACAATCTCAGCATAAGTCATAGTTCCGCCATCCCCTGGCCTGATCCCCCTGGCGGGTGCTCCAATACCGTGTGATGTAGGGTTCTCGAGCGTCCAAGTCCGCCCATACAATGGCAAGCCCATGACCAACTTGCTTCGAGGTATCCCGGCACGGATCCATGACTGAAGCCCCATATCCGTCGTGTATTCGGATTTGTTTATTGGATCAAACAACGCGGCATGGGCACCCGTAACGTTGTCCCAAGAGCCACGGTAATTGTAGCACATCGCGTTGATCCAATCCAAGTTTTGCTTCATGGAGTCTACCGGGAATGGCCAGTTGCTATTGGCCGAGAAGGGCACGGCAGCGGTTAGCAAGAGCGGGATCCGACCCTTGTCCCTTGCCTCCCTTTCAACCGCGGCCCGCCACTCGCGGAGTAAGTATCCCAAATTTTCCACGTCATGGTTTTGAGGAAACTCCCAATCAAGGTCAACGCCATCAAATCCAAATGCCCTCGCCACTTCAATGGATGAATCAATGAAATTCTTGCGCGAGGATATATTAGACACCATGTCAGAAAAGCGTTTCGGATCTGCGCGTTCCCCGCCGACCGACAAAATCGCCTTGGCCGGCCGAACCGCGCTTGTAAAACCCTCGAGCCTTGAGCCTGAGAGATCAAGCTTGAAAGTGTGATCAGGCAAAACAAAAGCATAATAGATGTGGGTGAAAAGTCCCGAGTCGATGCCCCGGAAATCGGAGACCCATGAAGGCCAATAAGCCCCTTTCACTGCCATGGTTTAATTTGTGGTGGATAGTCAAGATGGAAAAAGCAGAGAGTTGGTATTGATCTTTTTAGGCCTGCTATTGCTCTTCTTTCCTACACGGACCGGGGGCTGTGCTGTGCAGCCTCCGGCGAGACCTTGCCGACATCGGTTCGACAATTGGAGACGTTCACCACGTAGAGCTTTTCGAGTTCTACATATGCACCAAAAATCAGCTTGATCGAATATCGTTAAGTACCTCAATGGAACATATATAATTTTTAAAAAAATGAATCCTAATGGATACGAAACACTGGATCAAAACCAATGAATCCATTTTTTTCAAGTTATATGTGTTCCGATGAGACACTTAACGTTATTTGATCGAGCTAATTTTTGGTGCATATGGAGAACTCGACGAGCTCTATGCGGTGAACATCTCCGATCGTCGAACCAATGCCGGCAAGGCCTCGCCAAAGGCTGTGCAGCACGAAGCTGCACAATACAATCCCTCCGTCCCTTCTTACAGGTAGCTAAATTCACTCCTCCAAATGGTATTCGAACATGACGATAAGAGAAAAAAAGGTATTGAAATATATAAATCAATCAATCTATCTATCTAACTATATCATAACAGGACAGGTATCTTACAAAATATTCTTTTTCAACGGTTCAGATTTATTCCTATCCAAAATTTATTTATCCATACAAACAAATCCGACCTTCCTGATTTATCTTCATCCTTCCTTCTACAACATGGCATTTTAGTAAGTATTGGAAACTTCAAGACCACAAAAGGAGCCAAACTACACTTCTAAAAAACCAAACCAAACTATGCGATTTGAATTGATTTGAACTCGATTCGCGGATGAACCGTTTTTTTCTCACCTACCCCCAGAATTCACTTCGTCAACGGTTTTATGCTTTTTTACTACTCGTATTACTTTGCACATGGATGAGGCCAAAATTAAACTGTTTTTTGAAGTCCGTAGCTGTCAATGGATACATATTGCATTATTTACTATTGCTTTACGTTTACGCGAACCGAAATTAAACTCTTTTCTTTTCTAAATAACTAAAGTGTTCGAGCCAGCATACTCACATCTCAATAAATATCTTTACAATTATCCAAATTTAATTTCTTCTGATGTCCAGAAACCACAATGGAATTACTTTTTCGCTTTTATTATATGTCTAAAAATTTTGGAACGGAAGGAGTAAATAAATCCCAAGTTTTAGCTTGGTTGTCAGGTTCGAAGACTTAGGGTTTGCTCCATCTTAGATTTGAAATTTTTTAGATGCAATAAATTTTTTGGGATCCAATCCATGTGAGATTTCATCTTAATTTGAATCGGACGGTTGCTAACAAAGAGTGATGCCGTCCAAATCTCATTCAATCGCTCATACTCACGGTTCACGAGAACGGGTTATTAGAAGGCCATAAGACTCTAGAGTTCGCGTCAGTGAAAATTATTCAATACTCCCGGAGTATGAATAGTATATTTCCTTCTCTCACATAACATATAGGGCCCACATAGAGGACACATGTGAGACCCACATGTTATGTGAGAGGAAGGAGTATAATGTTCATATACTCCGGGAGTATTGGATAATAACTCTCGTGTCAGGAACCCTCCCATCATCCGATGATCTAGTCAAAAATCGGTAAGAGAACTATGGTTCATGGAAAGGAAAAACAAGGTAGAAGATGAAGTTACCCACCAAAAATACTTTTTAAGCTCGCCTTGTTTAACAAGCTGAGTCGAGCCTCGAACTACTAGTAAACACCTCAGTTTCAAACCAAATAAATTGCTTCCATTCTCGGAAGAAAAGAAATATGAAATTAGTTATGCTCTGCAGGTTCTGCAATTTGTAAAATTTGACATTTTGCCCAACTTCAGCATTTTGGCCCTTTTCTCTCTTCTTCTTTTTTTTTTTTCCTACTATAGGTAAAACTTCATCATCCATTCATCTCAGAGAGAGAAATTGACCATGTCTAATTACTCAACAGTTCGGCAGCACTGTTACGTGGTAGTCCGGATCACTCAAACAACACACATTCTTGTATGGAACCATTTGTGGTTCTGATGGGATCCGGAGCATCATGCCCGAACAATTGAATAAGTACCTGTACGCATACTAGTACAAAGCCAAACTGCAATAAAAAAATTGGGACGAAGTCCAAAATAGAAAATGGCTATAAAACCAAAGCAATAATTAAGCTGTAACAAGCAGGGCTATGATAATTTCATTTATTTGATAATTTGTGCGAAGCATTCTTGTCCTTCATGTTATCTCATGATTTCAGCTTTAACACATACTAATTGAAAAAAAAAAGATCAAATGGCATCCAAAATACAAAACAATAGATTTAGGAGGCCAATGATCCTTAATTATTTATCACTTGATCAACAAGATCTAGAAGATTAATCTTTGACTATAAACTGAAAGTGATTAACAAAAAAGCCATAAACTGAACAGAACATGATCAGAAAGATGTGAACTTCCGAGAACAGCAGCTGGGCCTTAAAGAATCCACGACCTTGAAGCTGCAAAACATCAACCATAATGAAGAATGTGTTAGACACTTGAATACTTGCCTTAAACGGTCGACTAACTTCTTGGCGACCAAGCTCGCCTTATATTAGTGGGGGCTCATTTAAAGTTGGGAACCTTGTTGCAATATACTTCCCAATGAATTTTTTATTTTTATTTTTTATGACGAAGGAACCACCCCACATGAGGATCACTAAATGAACCCAATATTAATAGAGCGTAAATTTCCAGACTACCCAAAGTAAACCACTGCCCCGACCCGCTAGGTAGTTCGTAGTACCATGCAATCGTGGAGAGGAGTTGAACTCTACCCAAAGCTAGGCAAGGGCCCTCCAATAGGGGCAAGCCCACGAGTGGTTCCCCAATGATTGTTTGATTTTGATCTTTGTTTGATGAGACTATAGGAGAATAATATAATTACTCTCATAATTAAGATATGTAAAATCTTGGGGTAATTATTCAATAATCCAGGAGTAAAATCTTGGAGTAATTATTCAATAATCCGGGAGTACCGCCACGAAGTACTCCGGATAACTTTACAATCACACATTCATGTGAGGTTTATGTACTTAGTGGTAGATCCCCTTGGAATGTGTGATTGTAAAGTGGCCTGAAATATCACGTGGCGGTACTCCCGGACCCTTGTATAATTTCACCTTTTTATGTCATCTGATCAATTCAGTTAATTGTGTTGAGCTAGCTGTAAATTAATTTTACCTTGTCTTGAGATTTTCCACGCTTGATCACCATTGACGGCCCAAAAGAAGTACCCCCGAAGCTTAAGGGCCTGGGCATACCCTATCTTCACCGTCGTCGACCTGACATCATCGTACCCAATCCACGAAGTTCCCACATAGGAATACGTGGACACCGTCTCCATGTCAAACACCACTGTGGCGTTATTCTCCCAATTGAACGTCTCCACCTGCGAATAAGTCATAGTCCCGTGGTTTCCAGGGCTTGGGCCCAAGCCGACACTGGGCGCTCCTATGCCGTTCACTTTAGGGTCCTTGAGCTTCCAAGTCCGCCCGTATAACGGCAGGCCCATGACCAGCTTGCTTCGAGGGAGCCCGGCATTGATCCATGACTGGAGCCCATAACTCGTCGATACGTTGCTTTTTGGGTCGAACAACGCGGCATGGGCCCCCGTCTTAGTAGTGTCCCACGACCCATGGTAGTCGTAGCACATCGCATTGACAAAGTCCAAGTTTTTGCTAATTGAGGCCACCGGGAACGACCGGACGACCGGCCGGAGGAAGAATTCCACAGAGAAGTACATTGCCGCGGTTAGTAAGAGTGGGCTCCGGCCCGTCGCCTTGGCATCCTTTTGGACCGCAGCCCGCCATTCCTCGAGCAAGTAGCCCAAATTCTCCATGTCTTTCGCGTCTTGAGGGGACTCCCAATCAAGATCAACACCGTCAAATCCGTACTTCCTCGCCACTTCGATGGACGAGTCGATGAAACTCTTGCGCGAGGAGGCACTCGACGCCATCCGCGAAAAGATATCCGGGCCTACGCCTCCCCCGCCGACCGAGAAAAGCGTCTTGGCCTGTGGATTCTTCTTGCGAATCGTGGACGTAAAATTCAACAACGTCGGAGCCTTAGAACTCGAGACCTCAAACCTAAAAGTGACGTTACTTGGTACAAGAAAAGCGTAGTAGAGGTGGGTGAACAGCCTCGTGTCGATGGCCGAGGGCGGGAAAGCAGAGGCAGCCGATGAAGGCCAATAAGCCCCTTTGACCGCCTGAGAAGAAGATGTCCCCCCTGCCATACCACAGTTTATGGTGATGGACAAGAAGAAAATAACATAGAGGTAGTAGTGATCTTTTGGACCTGCCATTGCTTTCTCTGTGTGGATAGCCAATATTTCACTTCCCCAAATGGTCCTAGGATATTTATAAGCGTGTCCATAAAATATCAAAAACCTTATTAATTCGACAAGGAAAGATGGGAGTGCTTGCTTTTTTATCTCGACTTTTGGAGGCTGCATTTTTATCTGTGGTCTACAGGGTTCAGATTCTATAATTGGAGGAATTGGGTCCACCAAATTTTGGACCGGAGAATAGCGTTCAAATTTAGACCGTTCATTGCTTCAATCAATGGTTCGGATTTGTTCAGATACTCTTACCTATAAGAGTCTCTAAGCAAATTCAGACAGTTGAATGTACGTTCTAGATTTGGACAGTCTAGTCTAGTTTAAAATTTGGAGTGGAGAGGATCCGATCCCATAATTGGGAGAAATTTTTCGGTACCGGGTGGGTACCATATGGTGCCCGAATAGCACATCCGGCCATCCAAAAGTGTGTTGGACGGTCTAGATTGAAACCCTCTCTCTCCTCTTTCTCTCTCCTTATTCGAGCCGTCCAAACCGAAATGAACGGCCCGAATGTGCCAAATGGACACCACGTGGTACCCACCCGACACTCAAAAATTTCTCCATAATTGGTGTAGGAGACAATGGTAGGAAGAAAATTCTGACTTGACTAGGGTGATGGGTTAGGTAGTATAGTTTAATGTTCCTGTATATTCTAGAAAGCCGTCCAATGGGACAAACGTGGTGATCTTTGTCAATTTCAACTTCTGGAAATGGCATATCCGCATGTGGATAATGGAAGGGTAGACAACAAGGCACTAGTGAGTAGTGAGAGTGGCTACTATCTACTCAGGGGACACGTGTGGGACCCACATGTTATATGAGAAAAGGGAATATAATGTTCATATACTCCGGAAGTATTGAATAATTACTCTCGTGTCAGGAACTCTCCGATCATCCGATGATCTAGTCAGAAATCGATAAGAGAACTATGGTTCATGGAAAGGAAAAACAAGGTAGAAGATGAAGTTACCCACCAAAAATACTTTTAAAGCTCGCCTTGTTTATCAGGAAGCGAGTCAAGTCAAGTACTTTGTTAGCTGAGCCGAACCTCGAACTACTAGTAAACTCCTCAGTTTCAACCCAAATAAATTGCTTCCATTCTCAGACGAAAAGAAATATGAAATTAGTTGTGCTCTGCAGGTTCTGCAATTTGTAAAATTTGGCATTTTGCCCAACTTTCACATTTTGGCCCTTTTTCTCTTTTCTTTTTTCTTTTTCTTTTTCCCTATTATAGGTCAAACTTCATCATCCATTCATCTCAGAGAGAGAAATTGACCATAGAAGTAGGTCTAATTACTCAACAGTCCGGCTGCACCGTTACGTGGTAGTCCGGATCACTCGAATAGCACACATTCTTGTATGGAACCATCTGTGGTTCTGATGTGATCCAGAGCATCATGCCCGAACTATTGAATAAGTACCCGTACGCATACAGTACGCATACTAGTACAAGCCAAACTGCAATAAAAATTTGGGACGGAGTCCAAAAGAGAAAAAAAGGCTATAAATAAAACCAAGCTATAAGCTGTAAGAAGCTAGCGACTACATAATTTCGTTTATTTGATAATTTGTGTGAAGCCACCTTGTCCTGTTATCTCATGTTTTTCAGCTTTACACATAATTGAAAGGCAACAAAGCAAAGTACAAAACAATAGATTTAGGAGGCCAATGATCCTAAATTATTTATCACTTGAACAAGATCTAGAACATTAATCTTTGACTATAAACTGAAAGTGATTAACAAAAATGCTAGTATAAACTAAACAAAACATGATCAGAAGATGTGAACTTCGGAGAGCAGCAGCTGGGCCTTATAGAATCCACGACCTTGAAGCTGCAAAACATCAACCATAATGAAGAATGTGTTAGACCCCTGATTGTATACTGCATAATTACTTAACGGTGCCCTAAAGAAGTGAAGATGAGCTTCAATATGCACTCATATTCCGTAGTGTTATATTCTTTTTGTGATAATTCATGGTTTTTGAATCAGCTCATAAACGGTCGACTAACTTCTTGGGAACCAAGCTCGCCTTACATTAGTGGGGGCTCATTTAAAGTCGGGATCCTTGTTGCAATATACTTCCCTATGAATCTTTTTTTTTTATGACGAAGGAACCACGTACCCATCTCACAAGAGGATCACTAATTGAATCCAATATATATTAATAGAGCGTAAATCACCAAACTACCCAAACCAAACCACCGCCTCGACCCACTAGGTAGTTCACAGTACCAACTGTGAAGAGGAGTTGAACCCTACCCAAAGCTAGGCAAGGGCACTCCAATAGGGCAAGCCCACGAGTGGTTCCCCAATGATTGTTTGATTTTGATCTATATAAGGTTCATTTTTTTGATGAGACTATAGGAGAATAATATAATTACTCTCATAATTAACACATGTAAAATCTTGGGGTAATTATTCAATAATTCTGGAGTAATTATTCAATAATCTCGGAGTACCGCCATGAGATACTCTGGACAACTTTACAATCACACATTCATGTAGGATCCATGTATTTAGTGGTAGATCCCACAAGAATGTTTGGTTATAAAGTGACCTGGAGTACCACGTGGCGGTACTCCCGGACTATTGTATAATTTCACCTTTTTGTGTTATCTAATCAATTCAGTTGAATGTGTTGAGCTGTAAATTAATTTTACCTTGTCTTGAGATTTTCCACTCTTGATCACCATTGACGGCCCAAAAGAAGTACCCCCGAAGTTTAAGGGTCTGGGCATACCCTATCTTTACCGTTGTCGATCTGACATCATCGTACCCAATCCACGAAGTTCCCGCATAGGAATACGTGGACACCGTCTCCATGTCAAACACCACCGTGGCGTTATTCTCCCGATTGAACATCTCCACCTGCGAATAAGTCATAGTCCCGTCGTTTCCCGGGCTTGGGCCCAAGCCGACACCAGGCGCTCCTATGCCGTTCACTTTAGGGTCCTTGAGCTTCCAAGTCCGCCCGTATAATGGCAGGCCCATGACCAGCTTGTTTCGAGGGAGCCCGGCATTGATCCATGACTGGAGCCCATAACTCGTCGATATGTTGCTTTTTGGGTCGAACAACGCGGCATGGGCCCCCGTCGCGGTAGTGTCCCACGACCCATGGTAGTCGTAGCACATCGCATTGACAAAGTCTAGGTTTTTGCTAATCGAGGCCACCGGGAACGACCGGACGACCGGCCCGAGGAAGAATTCCACAGAGAAGTACATTGCCGCGGTTAGCAAGAGAGGGCTCCGGCCCGTAACCTTGGCATCCTTTCGGACCGCAGCCCGCCATTCCTCGAGCAAGTAGCCCAAATTCTCCATGTCTTTCGCGTCTTGAGGGAACTCCCAATCAAGATCGACGCCGTCGAATCCGTACTTCCTCGCCACTTCGATGGACGAGTCGATGAAACTCTTGCGCGAGGAAGCACTAGACGCCATCCGCGAAAAGATAGCCGGGCCTTCGTTTCCCCCGCCGACCGAGAAAAGCGTCTTGGCCGGCGGATTCTTCTTGCGAATCGTGGACGTAAAGTTCAACAGCACTGGAGCCGTAGAACTCGAGACCTCAAACCTAAAAGTGACGTTACTGGGTACAAGAAAAGCGTAGTAGAGGTGGGTGAACAGCCTCGTGTCGATGGCCGAGGGCGGGAAAACGGAGGCGGCCCATGAAGGCCAGTAAGCCCCTTTGACCGCCTGTGAAGAAGATGGCCTCCATGCCATACCACAATTTGCGGTGATGGACAAGAAGAAAATAACATAGAGGTGGTAGTAATCTTTTAGGCCTGCCATTGCTTTCTCTGTGTGGATAGCCGATATTTCACTCCCCCAAATGGTCCTAGGATATTTATAAGCACGTCTATAAAATATCAAACCTTATTAATTCGACAAGGAAAGGTGGGAATGCCTGCTTTTTTATCTTGACTTTTGGAGGCTGTATAGGCTGTTTTTTTATGTATGGTCCACGGGGTTCACATTCTATAATTGGAGGAAGTGGTCCTCCAAATTCTGGACGGAGGAAGTGGTCCTCCAAATTTTGGACCGGAGACGAATATCCAAATCTAGACCGTCCATTATTGAAACTAATGGTTCGGATTTGCTCAGACCGGAGACGACTGTTCAAATTTAGACCGTCCATTATTGCAACCAATGGTTCGGATAATCTTACCAGCAAGAGTTTCTGAGCAAATTCAGACAATTGATTATCTCAGTATATGGTTGAGATTTGAACAATTTATTCCAGTCTAAAATTTGGGGCAGAGAGGATCCGATCTCATGATTAGGGGAGACAATGGCGCGAAGAAAATTCTGACTTGGCAAGGATGATGGGTTAGGTAGTGTCGTTTACATGTCCCTGTATTCTAGAAAGCCGTCCAATTGGACTTATTCAAAGTGGTGATCTTTGTCAATTTTCAACTTCAGGAAATGGCATATCCGCATGTGGATAATGGAGGGGTAGACCACAGAGGCACTAGTGAGAATGGCCACTACTCACAGCATCTCGAATCCATTAGTCCAAAAAGTCACTTTTGCAAAATATCACATACGGCTAGGCATGCATTTTACGAGTATTTCAACACAATTTGGATAGCTACATTTATCCAGCCTAGGGAGGCGAGAAAAATTGCGTGGAGGTTCTAGATTACCCGTTCTCGTCTCTACGAAAGACAAACTCGGCGTCATATATATGTGAGGGTGGATGGCAAGTACGATTGGCGTAGGTGGATGAAAACATGAACACACAAAACAAAAATAGTATAGTTTTGTGCTTTGATTAGGATAAGTAGAGGGTCGAGTGGGAGCTGCTCTTAACAAATTTATTTCCAAGTATTTGGCCAAACACCGGACCCGAATAATTGTAGAACCATCAAGTTAGCTTTGAAAATCCGGATTTAGCAATTAAGGAGAAGTGAGATTGTGGGACTTTGGGCACCTATTTTCTCCGATGTGGCCATATCATGAGTCCTCCAAAACACAGAAGCGCGACGTGGTAACTCTCGAATCCCTTGATAATTTTTCATTTTCGGCATGCGGCTGACAGTGAAGTACTAAAATAATCTTGAATAATCGCATGCATTATCTTAAATTTCAATCTCTGGGTCGTCATCAGTGACATTTGAATAGTTATAAAAGTGAGTTCCAAGATCACTATCACGAGAATACGATTTAAATTTGAGATAGTTGAAATGGTCTAATAATGGAAATCGACACAACTCGACCTCAAAGAGCCAAAGTGGGAAAAAGAATCTTCTCATTACTCTGCCCATTGTGTTGTACTTTATGAGTTGTTTACTAAAGTTTTTTTTTCCTTGCATTTTGGGTTTGTGGGTAATCATTCAAAACAAGTAGTTGACCTAGTGCTGATTTATGGAAGCTTCAGTTGGTTAAAATTCAATTTGATTGATGGTATGGGCATATGGTTTGGGCATAGGTGGACTGGGTCAATGGTGGGAGCTCGAGCCTCTGGTTTTCCAAAGTTTCAGTTACGGTGGAAGGGAGTTATGGTGGAAGGGAGAAAGGCAGGAAGATAATAGATGGAATTGGAGAGAGGAGTGGGTTGTATTATAATGGTGTGGTTAAAGATCGTGCACAGATTTTTATGTGGGGCTTACTACGGATTCCACACAAGTGATCCGAGTTGTTTATTATATTTAAAACATTTTTTCAAGTGCTCTCGCGAAAAATCAGCTCAATCCGACACCTATAAGTATTTGATCTAATCGTCTAACTTTTCATTCTCTAAAAACCCAAATAAAAAGTTCGATGATTAGAATGAGGTCGAGGGAGAGAGAGAGAGAGAGGTACTCAGTGGAGTTTGGTGGTGGTGTGGTGGGTCGTTGGTCGGAAGAGAGAGGGTGGAGGACTTGGAGGTGCGTTGAATCTGTGGGAGAGAGAGAGAGCTGGGTTGAATTTCTTTCAAGTCCAAAAATTTTAACATGGAGGGGTAACTTAGTCTTTTTCTTCGTTTCTGTCCAAATTTTTAATGGAAGTGAGCGGAGGGGGTGGAGTTAATGGAAAATGAAAGTTGAGGGGGTGAGGTTGATGAGTTTTGAACATGAGGTGGTCATATTTATAGAGGAGTGAAACAGTGCAGTTAAGCAGTTTCGCCCCTACAAATTAAGAAATTGTACTTACCGATATCTGTTGGAGCTGATTTTTTACAGGTCCACATAAAATATTATTCTAAAATTTATGAACATTTTTTTTGTATTTTTTTGACACCCGGAGTGAGCCCCACAAAAAAATAGTGGATGATGTAGTGGATGGATGGTAATATATGTAGCATCTATTTTTTGCGAGCCAATTCTCGGTTAATTTTTGAGAGTTAATTTGAACAAAGGTGGGCCCATATGCTTTCCACCTCAATCGGTTCAATAGCGGTACACTGAGGGTGTTTGGGAGCCAACTTTTTGGCTTTTTATTTTTCACTTTTTGCTTTTTTTGCTTTTGAGATTATGATGAGAATGTATTTTGTATTTGGTAGAGTGTTTGGATGATATGTGCAAAATGCATTTTGCAGTAGGAGTAGTGTTTGGAAGATATGGAATGAAAATGGTTTTTTACTATGTTGCCCCCGGTTATTAATAATAATGTATAATGTATATGAAATAATGTTTGGGCTGAATTTATTTAAAATTTAATTCCAAAATTCTGCTATGTACATGAACACTTTACTGCCCGTTTTTTTTTATTTCAATTATTGTTTGCTGTTACTTTTCCATCAAAAATGTTTTTGAATTATAAATTAAATTAACAATGAAGTTTAAACCAAAGTAATGGAAAAATCAAACAGTACAACAAGCAATGAAATTTATAATCTAAACATTACAACATTAGAACACAAAATATAGCCGTTTCTTAGCTTCCAAGAGCCACTAGATCACAGCCCTTGTAAGAATGACCAAACTATTGTTTTTGCTCTCAAAATGGCTCCCCGTTGAAGGAGAGAATTTTGGTTTTGAAGCCAAAATATGACTTTCATCTACTCCATTGGACTGAGTGTTCTGTTTTTTGTAATTTTTTTTTTTGAAAATTGATATTCATACTCCCTTTTTTATTATTCACTCTCTTTTTTATCTTTTAGCAAAAAAAAATGCATACACTTTCAATACTAAAAAACAAAAAAGAAAGTGTGGATAGTAAAAAAAAGGAGTGTGAATATCAATTTTTTTTCTTTCTCAAATTTAGTTCACAGTTTCAGTTATTTAATGGCAAATGCAAAAGCACGTGACCCTCAACCACTACCCCTTGTATTTTTATTTTTTTTTTTATAGAAAAGGCACTACCCCATAAAATTTGGTTTTGAGTTCAACTGTTTTATAGAAAACAGAGAGGGTCTTTTGGTCTTTTTAGCATGGCTGAAATTGAAAATGGGAAAATGGGAATGCAAAAAGCTCCTAAAACCTCTTTTTCCGTTTTGTTGTAGAAACTTGAAATCCCAAAACCCATTTTCCCCAAACCCCATTTTCCCTATTACTGCCAAACACCCAAAATCCAAAAATTAGAATTGAAAAATGCAAAAATGGCCCAACCAAACACCCCCAGTGTCGGTCCTCATAGCATTACTGGGTTCAAATGGTGTGTGGGGCCAGGGAGTGGGCCCCACAAAGTTGATTCTATACGTTAATAAATTTTAAAATAATTTTTTGAGTAGTCTCGCAAAAACTAAAACCAAATTTTGGCTAAAAAAACAATAGAGGTTGTTTGTGAGGCTACTAAAAAATCAACCAAAATCAGCTCAATTGGTAAAATTTTTATTTGAGAGTTTGTTTTTTAAAATTTGAGGTAATTTTTTCTAAATTAAAAGTAGATAGTTCAGAGTTGTTCATAAGCCATTGCTTCCGTAGAGCAAAATGAATTTATATTTCTCATAATTTTTTATTTCTTTCCGTTATTGAATAGCAAATGCAAACCATCATCCTAATCTTGATTTTTTAGCCCACTAACCCAAAATCCTTATTCTGGTACTGATTTCTTTAACGCACCCGATAATGTAATGAAGGGTGCGCTACTAATCTAGATTTAGTTAATTTTATTGCTTAAAATTAGTTGTTTTAATTGCTTTTTGCTCGTGAGGTATTTTGGCTTTGTTTTGTAGGAAATCGCCTAATAAAGGAGTATTAAGGCCCAACGGTGCTCAACGCCAAGGCAAGGTATGACCCGACGCCAGGCAGCGAAGGTAGCCCGCTAGCAAAGCAGACCAACGGCAAGGCAACGCAAAGGCAAGACCCGACAGCAAGCCAGAACGAGCGAGGCCAAGGCATGACCAAGGCGTGGCCCGAGCAAGGCCAAGGCGTGGCCATAAGACCTTCGGTACCGCTACCTTGCCAACCTTTCCATCGGTACCGAGCCATTTCCCAGCACCAGCCTTAAGCCATTCGATACCGATGGCTTGTGATTTATCCAATCGGTACTGAGCCCCTTATGAAGACAGGAGCCTAAGGCCTTCTCCATCTGTACCGAGGGCTTTAGGAGGGGATTTTTGAATCTCTTGGGGAATATTCCGTGCGCAAATTTGAGGACTATAAATACCCGTGAGGTCATTGTACCAAACAAGTAGGAATTAGATTTGAATACGTTTTTAGATCAAAAATTAGATTTCTCTTAGCTTGTTACTTAGTCATTTAGTGTTCTTGAGTGTTCTTTATTTCCAGCTCTTACTTTTTTATTTTCTGCACTTGTTAGTTAGTTTTTAGAACTCTAGCATTTATTAATATCAAGCCAGAACGAGCGAGGCCAAGGCATGACCAAGGCGTGGCCCGAGCAAGGCCAAGGCGTGGCCATAAGACCTTCGGTACCGCTACCTTGCCAACCTTTCCATCGGTACCGAGCCATTTCCCAGCACCAGCCTTAAGCCATTCGGTACCGATGGCTTGTGATTTATCCAATCGGTACTGAGCCCCTTATGAAGACAGGAGCCTAAGGCCTTCTCCATCTGTACCGAGGGCTTTAGGAGGGGATTTTTGAATCTCTTGGGGAATATTCCGTGCGCAAATTTGAGGACTATAAATACCCGTGAGGTCATTGTACCAAACAAGTAGGAATTAGATTTGAATACGTTTTTAGATCAAAAATTAGATTTCTCTTAGCTTGTTACTTAGTCATTTAGTGTTCTTGAGTGTTCTTTATTTCCAGCTCTTACTTTTTTATTTTCTGCACTTGTTAGTTAGTTTTTAGAACTCTAGCATTTATTAAAGTTGTTTATTGTCTCCCAATCTATCTTTCTATCTAATTTTCTTCTAGTGTTGTGTTTACAATTATGCTAAGTAGATTTTTGCTAAATGAATTCTATAACTAGCTTGATTTTCGAACCATCTTATCTTCCGGATTAAGAACCTTAGTTGAGTATCTTAAACCGCGTAATTAGGTGAGAAATGTGATTCGACTTGAGTCGTGGGTGTTAGTTGTTCCTAGACCTAACCTGCCTTTTTCCTAGTTAATTCGCTTTTAATTTAGTCTTTTTCTTTCCACCGCATACGAAAAACTAAGTTGGCTGTCTAAAGGCCGAAAACCCGTGCTTACTCCTACAAATCCAGCAAAACCGTATTAATTTTTCCCTTGGGTACGATCCCAGTCTTCCGGATTATTATGCTTCAATTTGACGCCTATACCCTACGCTTGGGGTGATCTTATTGGATGTATCGACGAACGAAACAACACCGCATAAAATTGCGAAAACAAACAAAGTTAGATCAAATCACATATGATTTGATTCATTCGGCAATATAAATATGAATCCTCGTAATCCATTATCTCATGGTTTTTTCTCTACACACAAGTGTACAGAAAAATGAAGCAAAGAGGAAAAACTAGATCAAGTGGCATCCACACACAAAAAACAAATGAAGTTAATTGGGAGGCCAATCCTTGCACAAGCAACAAAATGAATACTATTTAAATTTTCAAGAACATATATATATGAGGAGGTTACAACTTTCCAGAACAACAGCTCCCTCATATAGTCCACGTCCTTGAAGCTGTACAACATCAAGCAGAAATATTTTTTTTGTCAGAGTACGCGATAATTACTACACAATTTTTTTTCCTAATTATCAATATTTTTTTAATAAAATGCATATAAATTTCTCACCAATTCTTGATATTTTCCAATGAAGATCGACGTTAGATGGTCCAAAAGAAGTATTCGCGAAGTCCGTACATTATCTTCACTGTCGTTGACCTGCCATATATTATCATTGTACGTTATCCACAGAGTCCCCAATACGAGTACGTGAATACGGTATCCACGTCATACATCACCGTGGCATTATTCTGCCTATTGAATGCTTCCACCACGGGCATTGCTTGGATGGCTACTTGAAAAATATTTTCTAATTCAAAAAATACTCATTATTTTTACTTTCAATTATCACTTTCATTTCTTTATCCATTTATTACTTTTATCTCCAATTATTCTCCTCGTTTTTCTCTCTCTATCTCTCTTCACAATGATTTAGACTCCGTTCCGGAAATCTTCTTAAAAAATAAGTACTTATTTCTCATACTTCTTTTTTTTAAAATAGTAAGGGTCTTTCACAAAATTCAAATACAAAATTTACTCCATATTTTCAGACTCAAAAATAATGTAAATGAAAAAAAAATAAAAAAATTTCACACCGTATTAAAGATCTCAATGAGATCTATCAAATAAGATCCATAGTGATCAGAAAATTATTTGCGTAAACACATGATTTTTGAGCTTGAAATTGCCGTATACAAAAAATAAGACTGTTGCAATTGTGTTGGGCGCCAGCGGAGGGAAGTCATACCGGCGGCTGCGCGGGGCCGTCTCCGGCCACCGGACGGCCGATCCGAGCCGTTCAAAAATTCTAAAAAAAAAAAAACCAAGGGGGCTTCGCGGGAATCAACGGCATCCGAGGTGTGTAGGGTGCTTGATCCGAGCACCCCTTTTTCGTGTACATATAGGACCGGCGCAGCCGCCGGTACGATTTCCCTCCCCGACCGGTATTTACTTATACAAATTCTACTAAAATAAGTACCCACTTCTTATTTTCAGGAACACTCCTTTTTATTCAACAAAAAATAAGTTCTTATAAGAGTTCTGGAACACAGCCTTATATCTCCAATTATTATCATATTTTCTTTCTCTGCTTATTACTCTATTACTCTAAAAATGAAACCCAATTTTGTTTTGAAAACTCAAAACCCGTTCCAGAACACCTTTTTAAAAAATAAATAATTGTTTCATATTTTCAAACTCAAAAATAATGTAAATGAAAAATAACTTTTCGATTTTTTTTTGCACCATATTAAAGAGATCTTTCAAACAAAATCCATATTGCATATTTTTAGATTTTAATAAGCCCATTATTTTTGAACTTGAAATTACCTTCTTAAAAAATAAATACTTCTTAAAAAATAAATACTTATTTTGCGTTTCGGAACGGGCGTCGTCCAAACAGGGCATGAAAAAGTCGGAACCCCCCCGGCGCGCTTTCTCTCTCTCTCTCTCCAAAAGATTTCAAATTAGGTCCATCCTGCTTCCACCCCCACGGCTCTCTCTCTCTCTCTCTCTCTTCAAAAAGATTTCAAATTAGGTCCGTCCTGCTTCCATCATTCTCGTCATCAAATACTCCTAATATTTAATGCATGCAAATACTGTCAAAGTGTCAGTCTACTCTAACTTCAAAACAATCGAAAAATCTCCCCATTTTTCAGTGACTGAAAAACCCTAGTCTGGATTGATTTCTCGTGGTATTTGACTTTGATAATGCATCTCTTTGTTGTTGTTGTTGTTGTTGTCGTTTGAAGATAGGGAGCCTGGAGACATGGCGTTTGAGAACGAGATGAAGAACGAAGCCCCTGTGGCTGTGGAGTCTCCAACCTCTGTGCTTGAGGACGAGGTTTTATTTGCTGTCTCTCTTTTTTCCTCGTTTACGCTTCCTGTTGGACATATTCTATCGTCTGTTTGTGTTACGTAACCTGATCTGTACAGCCGGCCCCACTCTGTCCTGTTCTGTTCTTCACTCGTTTGATTTTTTTGGGGGGTTTTATTTGGGTCCATGAGAGTTTCTACTTTCTGATATGCTCATATAGATACTCTGCGTGTATTGTTCTGTTACGGTGAAGAAAATAGGAAAACTTTGGAAATGCTATGTGTTGTGTTTGAACAAAAAGAGAGTAGAGTTTATTTTTTACTGTACTTTTCTTGGGAAACTAGTAAAAGGGTTTTCTTATCCAATGTGGATGCTGGTTATTCAGCTGCGTCTGTTGTTGCTTTTATCGTGCACTAATGGATCAGTTGTTGGGCTATTAGCATTGTAAAGTAGTAACTGTTACTTTTTATTCGTAGCTTGTAGTTCTCCATTTTTTGCTGCATTTGCTGCTGTCGAAGAAGTAATTTTGTCCTGGATTTGGACAACTGTTGATTCACTTGAATCTTTTAACATGCTTTGTCTTATGCATCAAATAATTAGGATACTGTTAGTTCCTAATTTCTGCTTTTTGTGCTTTATCAGTGTTCAATTCTCTCATTGTGTAGTATCTCATATATATTGCTCTACACTTACCCTGAAGGATGTATCCGAGGAGGAAATTGGAGTCAAATTGGAGGAGGAAATACTTCTTGACGCCAAAAATGGAGATTCTTCTCTTGTATCAAGAGCTATGGCCGAGGAGGAGGAGAAGTTGCTGGAATCTCGGGTGAAAGAAGAAGGAGAAAATCATCCCACAGAGGCACCACGCTTGAATGATACACAGTTCACAAAACTGGATGAACTTCTAACACAAACCCAGCTTTACTCAAAATTTCTGCTAGAGAAAATGGATGTCATTACAGTTGTATCCACTCATGCCTTTTCTAGATGAAACTTTTCTGTTGTCATTGTTTTCTCTTTTAACTGATATATTCTCATGAATGATATTCTTAGAATGGTGCGGAGGAAGATGATGGCACTGTTAAAGGAAAAAAGGGAGGTCGTGGTTCAAAAAGAAAAGCGGCAACAAACTACAACAATGTATGCCTTTCTTTGTGTCGTCTAATTTCATCTGATTTTGATACGAGAGTTTTAGTGATGAATCCTCTGGATGATTACCCATTTATCTGTAGTATGATGATCATTTGGTTTGTTCTGGGTCCTGTTTGAGTTTAACGTTTGGTATCATAACTTTTTGGTCTCTTAGGTGTAATTTTTCTTTGTTCCTCGTCAATATATTTCCTGGCCCGAAAACTACATGAAAAATGGGAACTTTTTATCCATCTCAGAGCAAGGCCAAGAGAGCTGTTGCAGCCATGCTTACAAGATCTAAAGAAGGCACTGATCCTGAAGATAGTAACCTTACTCTGGAGGAGAAAACTGAGAAGGAGCAAGCCGAACTGGTACCCTTATTGACAGGTGGTAAGTTAAAGTCCTATCAGCTTAAAGGTGTGAAGTGGCTGATCTCCCTTTGGCAAAATGGACTGAATGGCATCCTTGCTGATCAAATGGGGCTTGGGAAGACAATTCAAACTATTGGCTTCCTTGCACACTTGAAAGGAAAGGGATTGGATGGGCCGTATCTGGTCATTGCTCCACTATCTACGCTCTCAAATTGGGTTAATGAGATATCAAGGTAACTTTCCTTGGGATTCCTTATCGTAGTGATGGGGCACTAGCGATTGGATATATGGTTTACCTTTCTGAATCTTTTTCTTTTGTGAATTATCTTAAATCATGGATTTTTTTTGTTCTCAGTGGTTTATGAAATACTGAAACTCTGTTGGACTTCTCTTTTTCCTATTTGTTGAAAGGTTTACGCCGTCAGTGAATTCAATTATCTACCATGGCAATAAGAAAGAAAGGGATGAAATAAGGCGGAAGTTCATGCCGAGAACAGCAACTCCCAAATTCCCCATTGTAGTTACTTCATATGAGATTGCACTTTCTGATGCCCGGAAACACTTGAGGCACTATAACTGGAAATATATTGTGGTAGATGAGGTAACCAGTGAAAGACTGTCTCTCTGTTGTAAGCATATGCTCAGACTTGCATTTTTTAATAGACACTTGTGCTCTGATATCTGAATCATCTATCTCTTTCATCCTAAAGGGGCACAGGCTGAAAAACTCAAAATGCAAATTATTCAAGGAATTGAAGCTTTTACCCGTTGAAAATAAGCTTCTATTGACTGGAACTCCTCTGCACAACAATTTGGCAGAACTTTGGTCATTGTTGAACTTCATTTTGCCCGATATATTCTCATCCCTTGAAGAATTTGAATCATGGTTAGTATGGTATTGGCTAGTTTTGCTTTTCTTGTTCTTCGTAGTTGAAGTATGTGATTTATGATACTCTTTGAGCTCTCTCAGTTAATTAACTGAATTTGTATGTTTCTTCATAAGAAAATGCTCTGACCAATACTTATAGCCTCCACACTCTGCAGAGATTGCTACATGTTTTTATGCACCAATAATAAGCATTTAAATCTTGAGGAATGGTTATTCATGTTATTTCAAAACAGGTCATCTGAGGCAGTCTTCCTAGACAGGAGTCAAGTTCTGCAAGTAATTGCAGATGACCAAGACTGCCAATTAAAGGATTAGCTATTGTCTGCATATTGTAAACCATAATGGACATGTCAAAATAGTTAGTTACCCCACTTCTGTAGGTCCTCTGCTCTTGTTAGTTATCCATATTGGCTTAGCTGGACTCTTATGTTATCAGGATTGAGAGCTGTGTTTGTGAAGCACTAGAAGATTTCATTAAGTGCTTATTGGGAACTTTTATATCCTCTTACTTGGAAGAAATGGTAGTATGAACAACTTTGTTATGGAAACTGAAATAGTACAGGTAGACATTGTTTATTCTGAGTATGTGGTGTGCGAGGCAGCCAAGGCTGATATCCATTCCTCAGTGACATCCATTCCTGAATGTTTTGACCGAAGGTGCAGCAATGTTTTCTCACATGGAATGTAGTTGAAGTTGGTTGATTTTTAATAGATTGACCTTTGCACTGATGTCAGTCTTCTTTTGCTTTTCCCGGGCAAATCATGTTTTTGCACCACAGTTGCCCTTGTTTAGGAGTTTTTATTCAAGAGAATTTTTATGGAGTTATGTATGAGGAAAATTGAGGTCCATTGACCTTTTGGTTTACTTCCCTTGCCCTTGCTACACATTAACATTTCGGTCATATATTTAGGTTTGATCTTTCGGGGAAGTGCAGCAATGAAGCCACGAAGGAGGAGATTGAAGAGAACAGAAAGGCTCAAGTTTGTACTCATTCTGGTTTTGGATGTTTTATCTTGCTTCCAACATTTTAAGGGTTCTATGGATATTCTTGATGTTTTTTGTACTGGCAGGTTGTAGCAAAACTCCATTCAATCTTGCGTCCCTTTCTCCTTCGAAGAATGAAATCAGATGTTGAGCAGACGCTTCCTCGGAAAAAAGAGATTATCTTATATGCTACCATGACTGAGCATCAAAAGAACTTCAAGGACCATCTAATAAATAAGACACTCGGAACTTATTTGTGGGAGAAGGTGGATACTGGTAAGAGATTTGCTTCGCATAAGGGCTGCTTGGGCTAATATATTAAGGAACGGTTCTGAGATAATATCAAATTTAGTCAGGAGGAAATGGTGGCGGTCAATTTGGTAGTTGTATTATTCTTTTTTAACTCATAGTTATGTGATTTTGTGATTGTTCATCCTTAACTAAGAAGCACATGTTCGGGTACAGTAGGACAAAAGAACACTTAAAAAATGTAGGGTATGGGTACTGCTATAGCAAATGCGCATTTGTAATATTACTCTTCAAATAAATGACAGATAAAAGACTTTAGCGATTAAGAATCCAACAACAAATAACTGTTTAACGCCAACCTTAAGGTGCAAATCAAAATTTGATGCCATTGTACTAGAGAACCTATCCTATGGACAGAAATCTTTGTTCTACAATAATTGCAAGAATAGAAACATTAAGTCTTATAAACTTAGCTCCATTTCTGTATTTGGTACGGCTTGATATATATTGGGGTACTTCTGAGGTACGGCAAAAATCATAGGAAAAAATATCAGTATGTGTTCTGTGTACCCGGAATGTATTTAAATGTACCAGGCCACAGTACCTGGTACCGGTACGTTACAGGTACGAGTACAGTGGGGTTTTAGAAGTACCCGTGCTTCACAGCTTCACAGATCCTAGTATAATACCACATGTTGTAAATCTAGCAGGCTTTGTCCATCGTATACATGGCGTATGATTTGCTTCAGATTTCACTTTGAATGTCTCTAGTGCCGGAGCGAAATTCATGTTTTAAGTTTGTTACCAGATTTAGCTGGGAGAAGTTTAACTCGGTGACTAGTTTGAGATGGTATCATGTTGCCATCAATTCAAATTTCACAGTTCACATTATAAATAATCTTCGTGGTTCCAGCCTTGATTTGGTATTCGGTGAGCACTCGTCGTACACATAGGTTATAGATTCGGTTCAAATACTCATTCATTCAGGATATTTTCCGCATTGGTAACTAGATGGTTCTATCTAATCATTGTCTGATGACTCTGATCTCATTCCTGAAGCATGTCTTACAAATTCCCCTGCTAAGTTTGAGTTTCAAATGGCAGGACATCGTATGAAAGGGAAGCTTACCAACGTGATGCTTCAGCTTAGGAAGAACTGCTACCATCCTGATCTTTTGGAGTCAGCGTTTGATGGCTCATGTGTGTCTCTTGTAACTTCTTTTACATCTTAAGCAAGCTGGAGTTCCACAATTTTGAGATTTTGTGTGTGGCTTTCATGACAGACTTATATCCACCTGTAGAGCAGATAGTTAATCAGTGTGGAAAATTTCAGTTGCTGGACAGATTACTAGCAAAGCTATTAGCTCGCAAGCACAAAGTATGTTGTCAAGTAAAGTAGTCAGTCCTTTTCTCACAGGTTGGACGTTTGTCACGTTTCTCATATGTTTGTTTGGCAAACAGGTGCTGATCTTTTCTCAGTGGACCAAGATTTTAGATATAATGGACTACTATTTTAGTGAAAAGGGATTTGAAGTTTGTAGGATTGATGGCAATGTGAAACAGGATGAAAGGGGAAGACAGGTAAGTGCTTCACTGTAAAATTGAATGACTTCTTGTAGTCAGCTTTCTGCAGTTGCAGACATGGTATTGAGTTTGTCTGTGCAAAATTGCGGCTCTTTCAAGATAGTTATATGTTTTTGACTGGCATGTGTAGACTGGTCTATACACTTGAGGTTGATAATTGTTGATTGTAGCACTAAGATAATCGTGTGGGGAAGCTGCGAAACATCTGTGACTTCTAAGTTCTAATGATACCTGTTCTCTAGACTTGGAATCATGACATATTAGCGTATTTTAACTTTTAAGTGTGTATGTATCTTTAACTTACATTGTTCTTGCTTTTGCATGATGTAAATTCACGACATTTAGTCATTTTTTACATTACCCTTTCAAGTTGATGGGCTTGGACTTGGTAATATTTTCTTCTGATGTTCCCCCATCTTTTGTAGTTTATCTAAGCAGAAGTCTTGTTTTTTCTTTCCCAATTTGTCCCTGAATTTTATCTCCCGCAAATGTCCTCTTTCTTATATCCTCTTATTTGTTCAGAGTTCAGACTTAGATCCCTTCGTCTCCGGTTTTCCTATTACTATTTGGAAAGAGAAGATATTCTTGCTCATGAGTTTAGATGGTGTCTGGCTAAATCAAATTGGTGTTGCTCTATACCAGTGTTACATTGTAGGTGTTACGTGGTTCTACAACCCACCTAGCTTGGTGCAATTTTAGTTTTGATATTGAAGCTGAAGGTACTTTCAAAAATGTACAGCGTGAACATCTGAAATAACAGACACATGAAGGATAGTAGTATGCTAAGTGCTAGACTCATCCAGAGAAAAAGTATTGCACTTTTGCTGTCCATGTTTTGATGGAGGATGGCTTGTCTTCTTTCTATCTGATTTGGTGTCCATTATTTGTTCTTAGATGCTATGCCCAGTTATAGTTAACCATACAATCTAAGATGCATGAATAGTAGGTGTGACACGGCACAACAGGGATTCGTTGGGGATATGTTGAAGGAGATTCGGAGATAAATCTTAATATGTATAAGTATAAAGTAGATACTTGGCATATTTAAAAATTCCATAGGACAACCGGTACTGTGTTCAAGAACTAAGCATCTATGGTAATTTTAGCCCTTCACCAATTACTAAAAATTGCATTTTGAACTTCCTAAAATATCATTTTGGCATTTTAACATCCCCTTCCCCTGTGATTACGTCTCACCACTCCGGAGTACTCCAACTCAAAAGGTATGACCAAAAAAAGGGACACATGATTTCTCGTCTAAGAAGCACGGACAAGATAGGGGATACGGACACGACACCGACACGCGGTCACGTCATTTCTCCAAAAATTGGGACACAGACACATCGGCGACCATCAAATGTGAATTGTATTTGTATTTGTATTGTAGAGGTATGTTATGATTTCATATGAACGACATATTAATGAGCCCTTAGCATGTTTGAAGAGTGTTGCTAACATGTCCAAGAGGATCCACAATGTGTCTAAGTAAAAGAAATATAATCAAAACATTAGACAAGTATTTAGGCATGTTCAATACGTGTCCAGAGAGTGTCGTGACCAACATGTGTCGGACACGGATACGTGAGGCTGGTAGACGTGTCCGTGCTTCTTAGTTTCTTGTCTCCAACATTTACAAGTCTATGGAGCCTGTCACTGTGAATATATGTGTAGCGGCTGTTATTTTATATTATTCGTAAGGGTAGTTTAATCATAATATTAATTAGGGTTTAATTAGGTTTCTTAGCCTTTTTCTATTTAATCTAGTTTAACTTGTATTGTTTGTAACGTATACGTATTCACGTTTTATGCAACAAGCTTGTTATGGCTTTTCACTCTCCTTTGCAAAGTATCAGTCACATGTTTCCACGTGTGACACATGATGCCTTTGCAAGTGTGTGTTTCGCAGGGTTGAGTAGTTGCAATTATGGTTTCTAGTTGATAAAGTTAAATGGTGGATGGTGTGTATTTTCTTCCTATCTTATTTGCTATCAATTCTTTGTTCTGCTCAACTGCAAAATCTGCTACTTTTCACTATTAATAATTTTTGGTCTGCTGCTAATGTTGAATTGAACATACAGATTAAGGAGTTCAATGATGTGAACAGTAGTTACAAAATATTTCTTCTTAGCACTAGGGCTGGTGGGCTGGGAATCAATCTTACTGCAGCTGATACCTGCATTCTATATGACAGTGACTGGGTAAATTCTTTTTATTAAATTCCATTTCTTGTTTTTTATTCTGTAGCTTTGTGCTGCACCTTACTTTGCTTTTGTTTGTTCCTCTTTGGAGGCATTTGAGATTTTTGATTGTTTTTTGCATCCCAGAATCCTCAAATGGATCTACAAGCAATGGATAGATGTCATAGAATAGGTCAGACAAAGCCTGTTCACGTTTACAGGCTCGCAACAGCTCTGTCAGTTGAGGTATTTTATAGATGCCTACGGTCATTGTTTCTATATATTTTGCTTCTAGTGTATATTATTGGGATGAAACTGAAAAATTTTATGCTACCAGGGTAGGATTTTGAAAAGAGCTTTTAGTAAATTGAAGCTTGAGCATGTGGTGATTGGGAAAGGGCAATTTCAGCAAGAAGGAACCAAGGCTGGCGGTATAGATGGCATGGAGGTTTGTGATACTTGATGTAAAAGATTTTTTTTATACCAGCTCCGTAGCAGGGATACTTTGTAGGGGGACATGTTTGGTGTCACACGCTTGTTGGAGACCGACACGGCGACGGGTCTAATGGGCAATTCCAAAGATATTGGGTCATGTCCTCCAATTTTTTTAAAATTTAGGTGTGGGAGTATTGGTGTCATGTCCATGTCTTGTTGCGTGCCCTTGTTGGTGCTACATAGTATAGCAGCTACATCCACTATATTTGGGGTCTCTTCCAGATTTAGATAGCCAGTCCAAGTCCCAGTGATGCTTTCCTATGTACTAGTGACTTTTGATTGTGGACGATTCCAAGAGCCCTCATAGTTTCATAGTATTGAAATTCCATGATGAGTACAGCGTTTCATCCTCATGGTAGTCGAATTGGGCAAAGGGTATGAGATACAAGGTTGATGCCTAGTTGGCTGTGGATCCAAAGAACATTAGTAGTCAAGCTAACTAACCGAGGCCGGTGGCCTAGCAGTTGTGCAGCTGCACTTAGGTAGTTAGGTGCAGTGAGGAATGCTGATGAGCTTATGGTTTAATGATGGGTTGGGGTTTGGATATTGTCTCTATTTCTTTAACATTAGACCAAGAAAAAAAAAAAAACTTTCAACTATGCATGAACTTTTCATTCTTTAAGAAAAACCTCTACTTTAGTTCTGTGAAAAAATAAACGATTATTTGAGAGAATAAAATTTGGTTGTCCTACTATCATTTGGCATAAAGTGGGGCACATGTAACTGCCTAACTGGAGCCGGCACTCATGCTGCCGAGTCAGTATAATGTAGCATATGGCATACAAGAGTACATGTTGGTGTTTTTGCGACTTGTTTTAGTTCTTTCAGGTTTTCATGCGAAGTTCAACGTTTAACTTCTCAATCTCATTACTGATTTTTAATTTCATTTCATCCAAGTTGAAGATTCAATGTTTTCATGCTCCTTGTGATTGCCTTGTGAATGTGCCTCTAATTCGGCATGAATTCACCTCTTCTGTTTTCCAGACTGATCCTTTGTTTTTATTGGAGATGTTTAACTAATTACTTCACACCATAAGCGTTACCATAAGTGGTAAGGCCCTTATCTATTGCTGCGTACGTTACATCAGGAAGAGGAGCTGCTTGCGTTGCTCCGTGATGAAGAGGATGATGAAGACAAGATGATACAGACAGATGTGAGCGATGAAGATTTGGAGAGGATCTTAGACCGCAATGATCTCATTGCTGGTGCATCAAATGAAGACGGGAAGCCCGAGTTTGCTGCAAGTTTGCTTCCGCTGAAAGGGCCTGGCTGGGAGGTTGTGATTCCAGCCGCAAGTGGTGGCGTGCTCTCCACTCTAAACAGTTGATAATATCATCGGCAATATGTATGTATGTATCTAATGGGATTTTTGATTTGTGAGGCGGGGCCTTTTAGGATGCCGGTAGTTCATGATCTGGAAACTCTGATCCAAGGCTTTCTTTTGGTTTTGAGAACCAGTTCCTGGAATGGGGTATGGTTTCTAGAAAGGGAGCTGTTTTTGTTTTGTAAATGGAAAAATCCGGTGTCTCGGTGATTAGGAAAAGTTGAATTGCTTTCTATTCTGAAGGGTTTGATTATTATCGGTTGTTGATTTTGCCACTCTCTTTTATGTTAATACTCTCCTGCAAGTATAAATTTGGTGCAAAAATACACTTACAGGGAGTGGCGTTAACAAAAAAAGAGTGACAAAATTATTTCCCTTATTATCTTGTGTGCTTGTTTGCACTAATTCTAGTTTTTGCACTGGTTTCCGCTTTTTATTACTCCTATTTGGCAGCATTTAGGAGGTCATTGCATGGGTTTAATCTTTTGTTTTTTTAGGAAGGGTAGAAAAGTAATTTCACATACTAACTTACTTAGGCAATTGCTGTTTAATCAATTTTAGATCATCCAAAGAATTTCTTATTTCAGAAATTCGACAAGACATGATACGATGCCCACCTTTAATTGGAGGCGGGGGGGCTGCTCCCCCTTTGGGGGAAGCAGCGTGCTGCTGCGCCCCCATTTGGGGCCCACTCCGATTTCGCTCCGATAATCGGGATCGTTCATTTTATAGAGCTCGTCGAGTAGAACAATTATGCAAAAAATCAGCTTAATTGGATATCATTAAGTGCCTGATCGGAACCTTTTTATCTTGAAAAGAATGGATCCGAAACACTGGATCAAATACACTTGAACCCATGGACCGAGAGTTATATGGGCTCCGATCAGGCACTTAATGATATTCAATTAAGCTGATTTTTTGCATGGTTGTTCTACTCGATGAGCTCTACAAAGTGAACGATCCCGATCATCGGGGAGAGACCGGAGTGGGCCCCAAATGGGGCGCAGCAGCACGCTGCTCCCCCGCCTCCCCTTTAATTGGTAGTGTATTATCTTATAAAAAATGAAGAGATATTGTAGCATGAGTTATTTTTGCTTATATTTTGTGTAGGAGGGGTGAATATACACAATTGAAAAATCAAAATAAAGAGAGAACAATGTTTTATTTTTTTTGATTGGTAAGAGAGACAACAATGTTAGTACACAGTTAGTATATGATTAAATGACAATACTAAGAGCATCCGCAATGAGAATAATCAAAATCAATAACCAAAATGTGCCACGTCATCATTTGATTATCCATTTAGTTCATAATCAAACTTAACAACCTCTACCTCCACATTGGTTATTTTTACATCCCTAACCAAAAAAACCCCACAATACACGATGCACCTATATTCAATCGCAAACGAGTTCCAATCAAGCACCGGACCACACTAAATTATTCGTCTCGATGAGACGATTCCAATGTGAGGTGTTTTTGAGTTATTGAGTTTGGTTATTGAGTTTTGGTTATGGATAAAAGTTGTTAAGTTTGGTTATGGAATGGATGAAATTTGGTTATTTGCTAAAAGACTTGTAACTTTGCTTATTATAATGTGAGGTATTTTTTGAGCATTGTTTTTAAGTTTGATTATCCACATCCATTTGCTTATTACAATGCGGATGCTCTAATCCAAAACTTAATCTTTTATTTTATTTTGGCCCATAGCTTGAAGTAATTGTTGTTGGTATCGTTATTTTGTTTAAACGGTTTGTAACTAAACCTCATTGATTGAGCTGTTTTATTGCCGAAACGACAATCAAGCCACGCGTGCGCAATGATTAAATGACAATGTTAGTACAATGTTTTATTGCCGAAACGTTTCTGCCAATCAAGCCACGCGTGCGCAATGATTGAGCTGCCTCCTTTGGTTGCTCATATTTATTTTTTTTGAACAGTTGCTCATTTAAGTCCAGGAACATATTTACCGATCACTCTCCGATCACACCTCTCTCACATATATGTGGGGCTCATCTTACAATTAATTGTGTAGAGCCGATACATATGTGAGCGAGGTGTGATCGGAAAGTGGTCGGTAGGAGTGTACATAACAGTAACAGAATTAGTGCTTTACAAAGTTTTACCTAGAATCATGGCCTAGCTTGGACATAATTAAGCCCATCAAGTTGGGCTGCTCAAAAAATTCGATATGAACCGAACCGATTTGAATTTTGTTTATGAATTAATGGTCTGAACTTGAATTAAAAAATTAGAAATTTTAACCGATCTTGACCCCACAAAATAAAGAATTGTTTAAGAGCCCCTCAAGGCAAGCGTATTGCGGTAGTCATGTTTTATGGGATGTGTTTTTTCCTACTATTTACTTATTTCCAAAATGAAATTGGTAAGCCCCTTGTGTTTTGCAAAAAGAAAGCAATATTTTTTTTTTTTATCTTGAGCATCACTCCATTGCCAAGTGAAAACTGGAAGTTTGATTTAGGAAATTTGAGGGTGTTAATTTTTTTGAAATTAAAAGTATATAGGTGTTCATAAGCCATTGCTTCCGTCGAGCAAAACGAATTTATACTTCTCTGTTACTAGCCGGTTCCTTTAACAGCACCCCATAAAATACAAAAATAAACAAGGTCAGATCAGATCGCATATCATTTGATTCAATCGATCGACATCATAAATGAATCCTTGTAATCCATTAATCTCATGGTTTCTTCTTTACACACAAGTGAAAGATGAATGAAGCAAGGAGGAAAAACTAGATCAAGTGGCATCCACACAAAAACAAATAAAGTTAATTGGGAGGCCAATCCGTACATTAGCAAATTTAAAATTTTCAAGAACAAAAACTTTCCAGAACAGCTCCCTCATAGAATCCACGTCCTTGAAGCTGTACAACATCAAGAAAAAAAAGTTAATTTTTGTTAGACTTTGCAATAATTACCAAAAACAAAATTCTAATTATCTATGTTTTTTTATAAAATGCATATAAATTTTCTCACCTAGTCTTGGTATTTTCCAATCAAGATCGTCGTTGACGGCCCAGAAGAAGTACCCGCGAAGCCCAAGGGCCTCAACGTACGCTATTTTTACCGTTGTCGACCTGACATCATCGTACGTTATCCACGAAGTCCCCGAGTAAGAATACGTGGACACCGTATCCACATCATACACCACCGTGGCATTATTCGCCTTGTTGAACGCTTCCACCTGGGAAAAAGTCAGAACCCCTTGGGTCCCGGGGCCCACCCCCACGGCGGGCGCTCCGATACCGTTTACACTCGGGTCCTTGAGCTGCCAAGTCCGCCCGTACAATGGCAGGCCCATGATCAACTTTCTTGGATGGAGCCCCGCATCAATCCATGACCGAAGCCCGTAACTCGTACTTACGTTGCTTAACGGGTCGAACAACCCAGCTAGGGTCCCCGTTGCAGTGGCGTCCCACGACCCGTGGTAGTCGTAGGTCATTGCGTTGACCCAGTCCAAGTTCCGGTTAATCGAGTCGACCGGGTAGGACCGGACGACCGCGCTGAGGAAGAATTCCACAGAGAAGTACACGGCTGCGGTTAACAGGAGTGGGCTGCGGCACGTTGCCTTAGCCTCCTTTCGAACCGCGGCCCGCCACTCGTGGAGTAGGTAACCCAAGTTTTCCATGTCTGTTGAGTTTTGAGGAAACTCCCAGTCAAGGTCAATACCATCAAATCCGTATTTCCGTGCCACTTCGATGGACGAGTCAATGAAACTCTCGCGCCATGATTTCTTCGACGCCATCTGCGAAAAGGTGTCCGGGTCTGCACCTGCTCCGCCGATCGAAACAAGGGTCTTGGCAGGTGGACTCTTACAGGAAACCGTGGACGTAAAATTCCAGAGCGTTAAAGCCGTCGAATTCGAGATATCAAACCACAAACTGACATTGTTAGGTACAAGAAAGGCGTAGTAGAGGTGGGTGAACAGCCTCGTGTCGATAGCTGAGGCCGGGAAACCGGTATACGAAGGCCAATAAGCCCCTTTGACTGCCCGAGAAGATGATTCTCTAGCCATGGCCGTGTGATTCACAGCCAAGATGAAAATAACATAGAGGTAGTAGTAACCTTTTAGGTTTGCCATTTGGATTTTTCTTTGGGGATACCCAATTCAATATTTCAAATGTTCTTCCAATATATATATACTCTATGTGGGCTATCATGCCTTATTAATTAATTCAACAAGACAAGATGGAAAAAATCGGCAATGCGTTTAATATTAGAGTTTATACATCTATAGTTAATAACTACGGGGTTTAGATTCTGTAAATTAGAGAGTTTAACCGGGGAAGTTTTGGGTGAATACGAAAGAAGACAAATGAATTGAAACGAAGAAAATGCCGACCTTTCTTTCTAGATTAATGAATGGGGTAGGCATAAAATTAATGTTCCTAGATTGCCGTCCCAATTGACGAGAGACTCATTCAACATGGTGATCATGTTCATGATATCAAATTCAAAAGAGGGAATATGGATATGGGCATGGTGTGAATCTGTGATGGACCACTAGGCACCATTTAGGATATGGCCACCAGGGTGGGCGTTGTGCAGGGGTGCAGTGAATGGTGTGATGGACCATAGCGAGGGGTTGTGCATCATTTGAGCCGTCCGTTCGATAATTTAATGGTCCAGATTTTATCTCGACAATGAATGGCTACATGATGGAGATACGATTTGGACCGTTGAATTGCTGAACGAACGACTTGATGATTTGGGTGGACAAATAAACGAATCCTATGGAGCCGAACAATACTTAAGCTTGGTTTTAAAATGCAACAAATTTTAAAAGTGGGAATATGGATATCGGCATGGCCGGTGTGATGGATCCTCAAGGCACCATCTAGGATGACCACTACTCGACGATAAACGAATCCCACGAGCCGAACAATACTTAAGCTTGGTTTTGAAACGTAACAAATTTTAAAAGTAAGTTCAAGCTTGGCTTAATTAATTACGAGGTGAGTTGATTTCAGACAAGCTCTAACCGAAACGAGCGCGAGCTCATCTCGTATAACTGAAAGTTTGTAAACATATATAAGTCGAACGAGTCAATTAGTAGTGTTGGGTTTTCCAATTGTCCTCCCAAGTGGGTTGATAAATCAACCTCCGAGGAGTACTCCCCAAAGGTGTTGGCAACTACTCCCAACCGTTTCACGCGTAGTGTCTTGAGAGGGGGAGCCGGTGGTTCTCCTCCTTGAGGGTTTTTTCACCTTCGTGTATGTATGATATGTATAGATTGAGTTTTTCTCTGAGTTACTGTGTGTCATGTGCGTGAGTGGCCTCCGATCCCGACAAGTTTTTTTTGTTTAACAGAGTTTGAAAAAAAAAAATCAATTAGCTTGGTTTGTGGAAATAACAAATCAATCTCAACTTAACAAGGAGGCATATATGGGGTGAAGTGAAAGAAGCCAAGTCAAGAAATTTAGGCAGTAAGTCAAAAGCCAAATCCGAAAGATATATCACTAAATAATTTGAAGCTTTGGGGGTTGGGAAATTTTGGAGTTTGACTTAGTAAAATTTGACATAATTAATATTTAAGTAAACTTTGATTGAATTCAATGTGGCCGGACGTGGCCTACTCACACAGCGACATGGTACTGGGTAGATGTTTTCAAATTATTCGAAATTTTAAGTACAGTATAATACAAATAGTTGAAATGGTCTAATTCAAATCGACACCTGCTTAAAAAAAAAAAAGTGACATCTTTTCTCTCACCCGCTCTCGCCTTCTTCCCCTTCCAAACAAGGGTGTGATTAAGCTCTCTCCCTGTTTCTTTTCTTCTCTTGCGAACTCTCGCATACCAAACGAGTTGTAAATGTGCTCTTCGTTTATTTTTCGGTGATTATCAATGATACTGGTTATTCTTTTTTCTTTTGGGAAAAAAAATCGAATCTTGTGGTGATTTTGTGAAATACGTGCATCAATTGTTTACTATTTCAGAGCGTTTTGGTTAGTGTAAATCATTGTTAAAAACAAGTTGACTAGTAGTGGTTTATGGAAACTTCAGTTGGTTAAAATACAATTTGGTAGATAATTTGACTTTTAATTTGTCACTTTTCAAAGTTAGTTTCACCTAGAAATTAGGAAATTAAGTTCATGTTCAAAAGTAATGATGGAGTCACGATTTAACCTTTTTCTTTTTTTTCAAAGTTTAGAGGTGATTTCATTGATACGAAAACTATATGTCAACAACGGGTAGCCACCGTCAAGGAGGGAGGAAAACAACCACAAAGGAGGCCTAAACTGACAAATGTACATTCAGGACCTCACACAAACAAAATGCGTTTTCGACCACGAAAAACTATCAAGACGATATAGAAAATCCACCACAAAAACACTCACAAGGAGTGAGATCAAAAAGTCCCACGCAAGGGAAGAAATTAAACCAACAAAACCAGCGAACAAAAACTAAAGCAAAACCTATAAGCAAGCAAGAGATCGACACCTCTAAGTCCAACCGTCCAAAAAAAATGCCTATCAAGACCCTCACTGTTGCCATAGGCGCCACAAGGGCGGCAGAGACACAACATAGACCATGGAACAGAACCTTGATCGCCACACCAGTCACACCCCACCGTACAACACTACCAACTGTTATCTCCGTCCCAAGAAACTATGCTCTTGTTAGGACGTGAACCTATATGTGTGACGCCCAAAACGACAAGAACGGGGCCTGCCTGATGACGTCAATGGAATTGCAGGACGATCGGAAAGAAGAGTTAACCTTGATAGGGGCTAAATAAGAAAGAGATTTTTTTTTCTCTCAAGATTTTTTTTTGATATGTCATATTGGAGAATTAAATCTCAAGAGATTGGTGATACCATGTATTAAGAACCGCCGTATCATAATATAATTGCAAATTATTAGATACGCATAATTCACCCCACAAAAATTAGGGTACTGAAAATAGATTGTTTGTGTATTTTGATTTTGGTTGAAGTTCTGTACATTTTCTCCTATTACGTGATAAAATAGTGGTGTAAAAGAAATTTGAAAACTTCTTTATTTTATTCTTTTGGTCCCTTAATACTTCCGTCATTCTTTAAAGGTACCGGGGTGTAGATATTTTGAGATTTGTAGCTAAAACTATTAAAAGCCGATAGTGATATGGATTCGTGAAGTCAAAATGAATGGATTTAGTCACCTATTACGGCGCAATAGGATCTACCTTTTTTGTTTTCTAAGCAAGGGTGGCACGAGAATTTGAATTCAAATGGCAAGTTAATCTTTGTAATTCGTTTTCAAAAATTAACAAAATTCTTTTTTCGCTAATCAGAAAAAGGAATTTGAATTCAAAAGGCAAGTTACAATATATAAACTTTTTTTGTTGTTGTTGAACAATTGATTAAAAAAGATGGTTTCTGTTTTTTGATGTTTTATTGAACGGTTTCCAAAATTATAGAATGATCCCTCTGGAGATTTAATATCATGTCATCCCATGATTAGGTGTCCCCTCTATAACAAATGAATATGTGCTACATTTCATAATTATTGACTTACTTAAAACAATGAAAAATTCAATTGCGGTAGAATGTGTTATAAGTTCTTTTAGAGGTGTATCACAAATATTTTGAAAAAATAAGGGTGAGGCCAGTGCCTAGGGATAGGAATTTTGGACATGACAGAAATTAGTGGGTTAGGGTCAGCTATTTTTGACACGGAACACGAATATAACACGAAAAAGCTTATGAACAGGTCGGGTTAGGTTTGAGAGAATTCTGATACAAACACGACACGACACGACACGAGAATTTATGAAAGGACAAAATAGCACGACATGAAAACGACACGAAGTTAGCGGGTTATGGTCGGTTATTTCTGACACGAAACAGGAATATGACACGACACGATAACACGAAAAGTTAAACAGGTTGAGTTTAGGTAGAATTCTGACAAGAACACGAGATGACACGACACAATACCCATCCCTACAAGTGTCCGAGCCGGACCCATGGTAGGTTCGCCCATGTTTGCACGTTTTATTATTTCCATTTGACCAAAGTGATGAAATATCAGTGCAAAAGTTGTTTTCCATTCATAAGTTTCAGAAATGATTTTTACACTTTCTTTTTTGTCATTATGCATGTGAAATTACTAAGTTGTCCTTTCTTCTGCATCCACTTTTTAATTTCTCGTTGATAGCCAAAAAAAGTGCAATGAATAAAAGAAGAATGCAAAAATCATTTATCCTATTGAAATTCTCGTTGACCACCTTTGTTTGTTTTTACTTGATTTGCATACACCAAGTCGCAGACTAGATTTCTAGGCTTCTAGCTTTAAAATGATAGATTAGACTCCGTTCTGTCAAGGTTATTATTTTTTATTTTACAAGACAGATTATTCTCTCACAAATATATTATCTTTAATTTAAAAAATAAGTAATTATTTGCGTTAGTGGAACGCCCGCTTATATATCGGAAAAAATACCAGAGTTCTAGCTAATGCATGTTACAACAGTTAATTACGAAATACTATAGTAACTCACTTTTCTTTGTTCACTCTTCCGCGATCGATGTACCTCCAGTAAATATTTTTCTACAATTTTGTGCGAAATTTATGGGTTTTAGCAACATCAAGTTTTATTCTCGGGTAATTTTTTAAAAAAATTCACACTACTTTATTAATGAATAAATCTTTTTACCTTTATTTTAATTCCTTTTCTCTTGGGGGTGGGTTAATCAAGTCCGTTATTTACTTTCCTAAAAGGGAGTTGTTTGTTCTAGTATTTGTTTCCTTAATGGGTTTCAATTGGGTTAGTGTAATTTATGTCCCACTCAATGAAATTCCGATACTTGTAGTATTATTCTACCGCTTATAAATTAAGTTATAATGATAAAAAAGATAGAGAAATATTTATTGCTGTATACAAACGCTGCCGAGAGAGACAAGATCTCGTCTCCACCATCCGAGCCGTTCATTGTTGAGATGAGATCTAAACTAATATATAGATTATCAAACGGACGGCTCGGATGGTGCACAGTACTTGGTGGTCCGCACAACCCCGTTTCACACTAATGGCTGTGAAAACGTCGTGAATGGGCCCTTATTTGACCACCTCTCACTGCTAATATCGTTTTCATTTTCCCTATTGAACTGGTCTCCAGAATTTGACATAAAACCACCTTTATTGTCCCACGTAAGAAGATACTTTCAGCTGCAAGGAGAAGGTTC
Source organism: Rhododendron molle (assembly GCA_025413875.1). NCBI lineage: Eukaryota > Viridiplantae > Streptophyta > Magnoliopsida > Ericales > Ericaceae > Rhododendron > Rhododendron molle. Next base: position 4,209,130 of record CM046388.1, on the reverse strand, counting down.
CTTGGATAGTACAACAATAATAAACCAGTTTATTGTAAAAGCTAGGGTCACACCAAAACACACCCATCTACACGCTCAAACTCACATGAGAGATGGATTCGTGCGGGACCCACCTCTCATGTGAGTGTGAGTGTTTGTTTGAGTGTGGTGCTAGCAAAGTTAATGTAATCACACATTTTGTGGACACCTTCGAACGTAGTGCTCATGACCGGCCTAAGACTTTTGAAGTGATTCTTCAATGTTCTTGTAGCACCACCTGGTAACTTTCGATTTTCGAGGGTTAAAGCAAAAAACGCCCATTTTGAAATGTTTGTTTAAAGGGTTAAATATCTACTTGCCCCTTCAACTAACCAACTTTTGTTTACTTCCCCCTCCAACTATCAATTGAACATACTTCCCCCTTCAACTACCAAATAGTTACTCCTTCCATCCAATCCCGCATTCCCATCCAAATCCCAAACGGAAAACTTAACCCTCCATCCTTCAATTACCTAATCAAGGTTATTTATGTCTTTAACCAACCAATCTATATGTATATGTATGTATATCACTTTCTTCCTCATCTGTTTATCACAGTACACGCCCCATTCCTACTGTGTTCCTCTCTCTTTCTCTCTCTCTCTCTCTCCAGGCAATAAGCAGCTCTAGCAACTCCAACCCCGATCTCAACCCTAACCAACAATTTTGTCTTTGTGGTCAAAGGTCTCCATTGAGGTCCTCCTTCACCGAAGAGATCCCAAGAAGAAAATTTGTAGGTTACATAAACTACAAGGTAGTAAAATTAAACTCATTTCTAAGTTTTCTAGTGTTCCAAGTGGCAAATTCCTAGCATTGCCATGAATGTAATGCACTCCAATTGCCAATGACCTATCTGTAATGGGTTTGTAGTATGAATGAATGAAATTTTTTTCTAGCATTGTGAATGCGGTCCACTGGTTTCCATAGCCAAGCATTATGAATCCAATCTATGAATGCAATAACAGTCCATGACAGTAAAACAAAAGGAGCATAAAATAAGGCATCATGCTTACATAAACCACAACAGTCCACTGGTCTCTCTCTGTGTTTTTGATCATTCTACTTTTTTATTACCGTAAAAAGGGATGAAGGTGTTTTGGTTGCATTAGGTTTTAGGGTTTCACTTGGAATGTCGAGATTACCCTTGTTGTGCCTTTGTTTTTGCGCCAAAACCACACTTTGGGAAAAGGGGTTACGTTTTCTGTTAGACAATTGGATGGCGTTAGGGATTGGATGGAAGGAGTAACTATTTGGTAGTTGGAGGGGCAAGTATGTTCAATTGATAGTTGGAGGGGGAAGTAAACAAAAGTTGGATAGTTTAAGGGGCAAGTAGATATTTAACCCTTTGTTTAAACAATATTTGTTACATTCGCATGATATCAGTTCTTCGACTCGCAAATGCGGCGATCTATAGGTTGGATTAAAATACTTAAAGTATTGAATACTGATAGATGAGTGGAGCCGTCAAAAAAAGAAGAAGAAATGTCTACCATCGGGTTAGTGTTGATAGAATGGGCCGCCGTGGACGTTGGTTGCGGAGTATGGCGGTATGTTACGATTCTAAAGTCTCACATCGCCTAAGCATGAGTTTGACCTAGTGTATATAAACTCTTGAGCGCCTTTCCCATATAAGCCGGTTTTCAAAGATGAGTTCTACCTACGAGTTTGTATCATCTTTGAGTACTAAAGGTAAGGTTAAGACTTGTCAAAAACGACATCTATATACACAATGCTCGACATTAATCTGAGGGAATGTTTTACACAAAGGCCCAATAAAAGCTCGACCCAAGAACTACTTGGTCCTGAGGCCTGAGCCTAGCTTGATCCCTAGAATGGGCCAAATTGCCCTGTAGGAAATCGATCTAGTCTGGCAGAGACTGGACCATGGACTAGGCTCGAGCCCAGTTGGTTCGCCCCAAATCCCATAATCCAGTCACCCAAAATGCTTGTTATGGGATTTAGGAGTATGATTAGGGTTGATAAGCAATAAAATTTGAAATCTAAAATCTATAGCAGAATCTTGAAACTAAAATTCAAACGAAAATGTCTTGTGAATGGCATTGGCACCTAGTGGGCCCGTTCACGCATGTAATTAATTTAAGCACCATAACTTTTTGATTTTGTCCTTATTCAATTTTTTTTTCACGTTTGTTAGTTTTACTTTAAACTTTTAAGCGATATAGGTTTGTCTTGATGAAAGAAACCGGAAAAATAAAAAATTATAACTTTTATACAAGCATTTTGAGAAATATCCAAGAAAAAGTCTAAAAATTCACGAGACGAACACATATCGCATAAAAGTTTAGCATAAAAGTTAAAACTAACAAGCGCAAAAAAAATTGAATGAAGACAAAACCAAAAAATTATACTGTATAAGTTAATCACTAGTGTAGACACACCGAATGTTAGATATCACAATTTATGTAAGTGATTATGCAAAACCAAAAGTCTACAATCACAAACTTTAAAATTTAAGTCCAGACACAAATGTATTTGGAGTTGTTAGATGCATGTAGATCAGTACGCATCGAACGGCTACAGATGCAATTGTGTCTAGAGTTGTATTTTAAAATTGTGATGATAGCATTTCTCTCGAACTTGCTTTCACTGATGATAATTGGTAAATATTTTATTTTATTTTACGATAATTGGTAAAATATTGCTGCCGTTTTATTTTATTTTTATCAAAAAGCAATATAATACATTTTTTTTTTGACTTCCACAATATAATACATTCGGCGAAGCCTTTCGGTACTTACATAATTTTCATCTTCATCTGACAAAATAGTGATAAGAAAATATACACAATCCATGCAACAACTCTACAAGACCACGTTCGTTTTGAAATTTTTGGTAATGAGTGGAGAAACATAGATAGAGAAATGAAAGTAATACTCTCTCCGTTCCAAAATATTTTCCTGTCATCAAAACGAGAACGTAAAAATAATACAATTTTTGTAGAAAAAATTCAAATTTTTTTGAACAATTTACTAAATATCGACGAGTTCTTTTAATTTATGAAATCAACTTGAATTTTTTTCTTAAAAGAAATGCATTATCTTTTAATTTTTGTTTTACGGACCGGACAAGCATTTTGGAACGGAGGGTAGTAATTGTTTAAAAATTTATTAGGGACGGGTTGCATAGAGATAATTCCAAATCCAAAATTCCCAAAATACCATATGTAATTTCATGCGGCCAACGGTAATTAAAAGCGGTCAAGTGTAATTTCGCGAAGCCAAAAGGCATGTAAAATACAAAAGAGTCGTTCACACTGATCCCGCTTTCAATATTTCACGGCTAGATGCAATTTAATGGGGCCAAGAGTAATTAAAAGCAGCCAAGTGAAATTCTGTGCGATCAAGAGACATGTAAAACACGAAAGAATCGTTTGATCCCACTTTCAATATTTCGCGGCCATATGCAATTTCAAGAGTTCATGGATAATTAAAAGAGGCCAAGTGTAATTCCACACGGCTAAGAGGCCTGTAAAAAACAAAAGAATCATTTACAGTAATCACCCTTTATTGAAAGCACGGCCAAATGTAATTTCAAGCGTTTAAGGGGTAATTATTTAAAAACAGCCAAATGTAAATTCCGAGCGGCGAAGAGGCATGTAAAATGGTTTCAGATACGCAGATAACCCAACAGATTGTAGACATGGAATCAACGACAATGGGCGAAGTCAATCTGATCAACATTTGGCTCCCAATCCCATCTTCAGTTTCCAAGGTTAATACGGAAAATTCTCTCTCCATTTTGTTGTATTAACTGTTTGGTTGCACGTGCACATAATATGTTCGAATAAATGTCTATTAGAAACTCCCTTCAGTTATCCCTGGACCAACACTCTTCATTCAACCAACAGTCTCTTATCTTGATTTTGCATTTTGCTTTGTACGCTTGCCTAATTTGCTACAATGTAATTCTGGGTTCTATGAAGAATTTGTTTTTCTCCTTATGTTAGCTTTGTCAAGTCGATTAACTTCGTCTTGTTCTGAATTTGTGGTAGTTATACTTTACTTTAGTTGAGAATTGACGGTGTAAGTGTTTTTATGTTACTCTGTGGCAGTGTCATTGTGGTTGTGATGTTTGCCATATCAAACCTGCTGGCTAGAAGTCTAGGTACCAAAAACTGGCGTGAAAAAATGATCCATGAAGTAAATGGATCAAAATCCTAGACGTTCTGTAGCCTGTAGGGCTCTTTGTGGGTTCTTGTCAGGCCTACTTCTATGATTGAAATTGTTTCCGTTTTAGAGCTTGTTGATCGGATGTCATTTGACATGTATTCGAAACACACCTATGTTAAAGAAAAATGGATGTGTCCGGCTATCTTTTTTTCTCAGTATGAATGTGTTCTGATTCTTCTAAAAACATTTCAAATAAAATCGATCAAAGCAGGCCCGGAAAGGGTGCGCACAAAAAGGGCCCAATAGGACAGTCGAGTCCCTTTGGGGACTAGAGAGAATAGTAATTTTAAGTAAATTTTGTGGTCCAGATTCACTTGGGTCGGTTAGCAGGTATACTTTATGAACAGCTATTTAGTGTTTTTTTTTTTTTGTTCCCAATTCTTGAACCATAAAATTGCTCTTTTGCTGGTAACACTAAATGGAAACAAGAAAAACATAACATAGGTGTACTCGCTAGAACATATGTGTAATCACTAGAATGAAGAATATTCTGCATAATGATAGAGCTACAGATAGATGTCATCTAGGCATGACTTGGGATATAGTTGCAAAATTAGCTGAACAAATTTCTTCCCGTGATTTGTGATGATTTTCTTCATCCATATCAGTTTTAGTTGAAAAGGCAGGCCTTTTAGGTGCTGACACATCTTCAATTTCATTTTTCAGCATCGAGTACACTTCCAACATGGTTTGTCTATCTTCCCATTTTTCTTGGACGCACAAAAGCGCGACTTGCATGCATCGCAGGAGTTTACACCCCGAACTTGTATCATCCATTAGTGAATCCATGAACTCCATGCTTTTGCCGTCTTTCCACAATTCATACGCCTGCCCAAAAATATTTATCATATAACCTTTGATGTTGACATGCGAAAGTTTGAACCACAGCCGTGAAAGGAGTCATTGTTTAAGTGATGACTTACGTATTCTAGGAGGTGAAGGTTGTCCCGACCATATAGAAATGTATTCTTCTTTCCACTTATGATTTGCAATAGTAGAACTCCAAAGCTATAAACATCATATTTGGTGGAGTAAATGCCTCGTTTTACATACTTTGGAGGAACGTAACCGCTGCAATTCAGGAGTCAACATCGCCATTTTTGTTTACTATAATACATGTCTAAGAGATTTGAGAATAGATTCACTTACTATGTTCCAACAATCCGGCCGGTGTTTGCTTCATGTTCATCTTTCTGAAAAATTCTAGCTATACCGAAATCTGCAATTTTAGGTCTCATGTCATTGTCGAGTAAGATGTTGCTAGCCTTCAAATCTCTGTGGATTATTGTGAATCTTGAATATTCTTGAAGATATAGAAGCCCTTGAGTTACACCTTCGATGGTATGAACCCGTTTCTCCCAATCCAACAGTGCCCGTCTAACTGAATCTACATCATACAAATTAAGAAGTCACCACTCAATAAGTCAGGTAGGAGCTGGAGGAGCAGGTTAGACTTCAAATGATCATGATTTCATTCAAACTTGAAGGTATGTGGCACAACATAGCAACCTCTTAGTGAAACTCTTTTAGCCTCTTAGGCACAAACACATCGAATTTAGATACATGCCCTTCTAGATTGCTGTGGATAAGTAATATTGCGGGATAACATACGGCAAATAATTAGTCGTACCATGTTTGTTTGGGGTTTGGATAAGGAGAGAATTGTTTAGACTGTTGGAAAAAGGAGGGATATAATCTGGATGGACTTAATCTCAAGAGTCCATGGAGTGTGGTCTGTAGCGATTGTAGTTGTTAATGTCTGTTCTTTGTTCAGGAATCAGGTTTCGAGTGTTTGTTTTTTCATTTCATAAAAAAAATCTTAGTGCTGCAGCAATGCCGAGAGAGGGTATGGGCCCGGAAGGGTTTTGTTAGGCCAAATAATTACTGGTATAGAAGGGGAGGTTGATTGCGTACCATACAGGTAGAAATCCAAACTTTAGTTAGGCATGTACTCATAGATCAGCAGCTTTTCTTCCCTTTCAGTACAAAACCCCAAAAGTCTTACTAGATTGACATGTTGAAGTTTTGCAGTGAGTGTTAGCTCATTTATGAACTCCTCTTGCCCTTGTTTAGAAGATTCCAAAAGTCTCTCCACTGCAACTTCCTGTCCATTTTGCAATCTACCCTGCAAAATCTCACTTGGTTAGTGTTAGCAATTGAATAGATGGCAAATTTTTGATGCCTTCAGCAAATGATTACTGCAAGTACCTCTAACCTGAACTTTTTCATCTATATATTCTACTTTATGCTCTCATATTTGAAAGCACTGCAAGCAAATGCATAATCAACCAACTCTAGCGTTAAGGCAAGTCTATGACACCGGTCCAATTCTTTCTGTGGTTTTGAATGGCCTAATATAACGTGGATTTATCTTAATTTTCAAAAAGCAGAGTTCCTTAGGTGATACCTTTAAGAAAATTGAGTCTATAAGTTGTACACCACATATCTCCTCTGTTGTATAATAAAACTTTTTGCCCTCAGATGGACGGAATGGATAGTCAGAAACAACGATACATAACCCTGTAAGATATGCTATGCAAGGGATTTGAAGATTTTACTTAGAGGTATATGAGTAGCGCAGATAGAAGAATGGTACGACCTATATACTGGACATGAGGCCAATGGTTGATATGTTGCTCGGAAAACTATCCTTGAGATGCATGGCTATTGGCTTGTCTGTTGAAGAGAGATGCCATATATATATAGCTCAAGTTCTTATAGAGGATATACTTTATTCCCACATATCTCCCCAAACGTAGATACTTGATCATCTCCATCATTTATGATTCTCTAACAATAACGCCATCATTGTATGGGCCTATTAGGTAAAATGAAAGCACTTTTGGTGGAACCACACTTGGTGTACTATATATAAATCTTTAGATATCTAAATAACTGCGGCTTTTCAACCAAGCCAAGTATGACATACTGTATTAGGTAAAATGAAAGTGTCACCCTTGGCATTAGGTAGAGCTCATACCACACAAATTGTTGAAACATGTGCTGCAAACAAATTCAGCTAAAGAACACCTTCTCTGATAGGAAATCTGTGGCGGAGTGAGAAAAAATGGAATTTCTAACTGAAGTCTAACATATATTCCAAATGGAGGGATACTTGAAAGGAAGTAAGGGTAGATACTGCAACAGTAGGAGCAGTCACAACCAAGGGAAATTGGCTGAAAGGGTTAGCGAAAGCCGAAAGGAATGTTGCTTGTGTTTATTATTCCTACTTTTTGCTTCAAGATTCCCCATACAACCTTCAGATGTGGAACACAACTTTTTGTTCCTACTTTAGCTTCAAGATGGGAATCCCATACAACCTTCAGATGTGGGACATTACTTTCCTTGGCAACTATATGACTGACTCAAAAAGATATAGCTTTAAAGAAAGGCTCAATTTCTTGTTCTTATTCTTCATCTTAACCAATTTAAAAATATATATAATCTTCATCTTAAGATTCTGAACCATTCAGATTCATTTGAACTACGGAAAGTATTTTGCACTTGCACTACTAAATGTGGAGTATGAGTATGTGTACATCTTGTTTATTTTCCCTCGTCAAAGATTGAATGCAAAGATAGGACACAACATTGTAATGCTTATAGTACCTTATAAACAGGTCCAAATCCTCCCTCTCCAAGTTTATTCTCATGAGAAAAGTTACTTGTGGCCACTTTGATGTCAGTAAAACCGAATGCTTGCAGGTATGGATAGCGCGATTTTGTCCTCGTAGCCATTACCCTCATAGTCAAAACTGTAAAAGATGAACAATGTGAATTTGCTGATAGTTGTATTGACAGATCATTTGATGACAACAAATGGTGAACTCTGAAAATTGTAGCAATTTACCTTTCCATTTGCACAATCTCCTTCGCAAATACCCTGTTATAGTCCCAAGTAGGAGAGTGACTACAGCACTTGTAGGTAGTAGAATTTCCAACAGCAATTGCTTGTTTTCTTTATCTTTGCCTTCCTCTTGAGCTGCAGTGGTGGGGTTATTGCATTTGCGATAAGTACGTTTTCAGAGCTACTGCATTCAGTATTTCAACATTTCTGATTTTTGCTGGACAAGTAGAGTGCTGCAGAGTATGCAAAAATCTCACTTTTGCTTAAAATTGACTTGAGCGATCAAAATTACTAATTTGGTGGTTTTTTCTTGTCCAATAAACAGGTTCAAACATTCATATGGAAAGTTGACAGCGATGGTTGCTTGATTTGCTTCCATATCTGTAAGCAAATTCATCCTTTTACAATATGATAAACCAATCAAACCGAGCTTTTAAGTCCAAGTAAATTGGGTCGACTACATGATGTTGCTATAAAATTTTACCTGCCTTGGAAAGCACCCAATTGTCATCATTGGGGACTTGCCATACTTTGTAACCCAGAAGCCCTTTTTCCCTCGCATACGAAACCTTAGTTTTGATAGCCTCCACATCATCAAAACCAATCCAAAACGAACCAATTACACAGTAGTTTGCTACATAACTCGCGTTATACACCACTTTTACTCCATAACTTCTCAAATATGACTTGATGTACTTGTAGCTCATCGAACCATCTGCTGTAATGGCGCGACCTCTTGCAGGTGATCCAATTGCATTGTCCTTGGGGTCGACAAGTGTCCACGCGTACCCATGGTATGCTAACCCCAAAACCATCTTTTTAGCAGGTAATCCTCTCCTTATCCATTCCTTAATTCCGTATTCCGTATTTATATTGCTCGAGGAATCATACAAAGCAGAATGAGCACCTGTGAAATTTTCTTTGGTAGACAAGTGATAGTCATATGATCCGATATGTACCCAATCAAGGTTCCGTTGAATCGAGCCCATTGGATAACATGAAGGAATCATTTACAGTAATCACGCTTTCAATATTACGTGGCCAAATGCAATTTCAAGCGTTTAGGACTAATTAAAAGTGGCCGTAATTCCGCGCAGCCAAGAAGAGGCATGTAAAATGGTTTCAGATACGCTGATAACCCAACAGATTGTAGACATGGAATCAACGACAATGGGCGAAGTCAATCTGATCAACATTTGGCTCCCAATCCCATCTTCAGTTTCCAAGGTTAATACGGAAAATTCTCTCTCCATTTTGTTGTATTAACTGTTTGGTTGCACGTGCACATAATATGTTCGAATAAATGTCTATTAGAAACTCCCTTCAGTTATCCCTGGACCAACACTCTTCATTCAACCAACAGTCTCTTATCTTGATTTTGCTTTGTACGCTTGCCTAATTTGCTACAATGTAATTCTGGGTTCTATGAAGAATTTGTTTTTCTCCTTATGTTTGCTTTGTCAAGACGATTGACTTTGTCTTCTTCTGAATTTGTGGTTGTTATACTTTACTTTCATTGAGAATTGATGGTTTAAGTGTTTTTATGTTACTCTGTGGCAGTGGCACTGCGGCTGTGATGTCTGTCATACCTAGTATCAACCATTTTTTTCAACCAATAGCAGGATGTCCGGGTCAGCATGCACACGCCCACCTTGGCTAATTTTGATGGCTAATTTTGCGGTTATGAAGTTAACAACCAGACAAATACTCCATCAAACAACTTGCTGACTAGAATGTCTAGGTACCAAAAACTAGCGTGAAAAAATGATCCATGAAGTAAATGGATCAAAATCCTAGACGTTCTGTAGCCTGTAGGGCTCTTTGTGAGTTCTTGCCAGGCTTACGCCTATGATCGAATTGTTCATATTTTAGAGCTTGTTGATTGGATGCCATTTGATATGTATTGGAAACACACCTATGTTAAGAAAAATGGATTCCAATTCAGTACTGCTATCATTTTTTCTCAATGTGTTCTGATTCTTCTGAAAACATTTCAAGCGGAATCGATCATAGTGGGCCTGGAAAGGGCGCACAAAGGGCCCAATAGGACCGTCGAGTCCCTTTGGGGACCAGAGAGAATTGTAATCTCAAGTAAATTGTGTGGTCTAGATTCACTTGGATCTGTTAGGAGGTATACTTTATGAACAATTATTTAGTATTTTTTTGTTCCCAATTCTTGACCATAAAATTGCTCTTTAGCTGGATAACACTAAATGGAAACAAGAAAAACATAACATAGGTGTACTCGCTAGAACATATGTGTAATCACAAGAACGAAGAATATTCTGCATAATGATAGAGCTAAAGAAAGATGTCATCTGGGCATGACTTGGGACATAGTTGCAAAATTAGCTGAACAAATTTCTTCCCGTGACTTGTGATGATTTTCTTCATCCATATCAGTTTTAGTAGAAAAGGCAGGCCTTTTAGGTGCCGACACATCTTCAATTTCATTTTTGAGCATCGAGTACACTTCCAACATGGTTGGTCTATCTTCCCATTTTTCTTGGACGAACGAAAGCGCGACTTGCATGCATCACAGGAGTTTACACCCCGAATTCGTATCATCCATTAGTGGATCCATGAACTCCATGCTTTTGCCGTCCTTCCACAATTCATACGCCTGTCCAAAAATATTTATCGTATTAACCTTTGGTGTTGACATGCGAAAGTTTGAACCACAGCCGTGATAGGAGTCATTGTGTAAGTGATTACTTACGTATTCTAGGAGGTGAAGGTTGTCTGTATTCCTCTTTCCACTTATGATTTGCAAGAGTAGAACTCCAAAGCTATAAACATCATATTTGGTGGAGTATATGCCTCGTTTTACGTACTCTGGAGGAACGCAACCGCTGCAATTCAGGACTCAACATCGTCATTTTTTTTTTACTATAATACATGTCTAAGAGGTTTGAGAATAGATTGACTTCCTATGTTCCAACAATCCGGCCGGTGTTTGCTTCATGTTCATCTTTCTGAAAAATTCTAGCTATGCCGAAATCTGCAATTTTAGGCCTCATGTCATTGTCGAGTAAGATGTTGCTAGACTTCAAATCTCTGTGGATTATTGTGAATCTTGAATATTCTTGAAGATATAGAAGTCCTTGACTCACGCCTTCGATGATTTGAACCCGTTTCTCCCAATCCAACAGTGCCCATCTAACCGAATCTACATCATACAAATTAAGAAGTCACCACTCAATAAAGCAGGTAGGAGCTGGAGGAGAAGGTTAGACTTCAACTGATCATTATTTCATTCAAGCTTGAAGGTATGTGGCACAACATAGTAACCTCTTAGTGAAACTCTTTTAGCCTTTTAGGCACAAACACATCGAATTTAGATACATGCCCTTCTGGATTACTGTGGATAAGTAATATTGCGGGATAACAAACGACAAAATATTAGTTGTACCATGTTTGTTTAGACTGTTGGAAAAAGGAGGGATATAATCTGGATGGACTTAATCTCAAGAGTCCATGGAGTGTGGTCTGTAGCGATTGTAGTTGTTAATGTCTGTTCTTTGTTCAGGAATCAGGTATTGTGGTTTCGAATGTTTGTTCTTTCATTTCGTAAAAAAGTCTTAGTACTGCAGCGATGCCGAGAGAGGGTATGGGCCCGGAAGGGTTTTGTTAGGCCAAATAATTACTGGTATAGAAGGGGAGTGTAAGAGATTGCGTACCATACAGGTAGAAATCCAAACTTTTGTTAGGCATGTACTCATAGATCAGCAGCTTTTCTTCCCTTTCAGTACAAAACCCCAAAAGTCTTACTAGATTGACGTGTTGAAGTTTTGCAGTGAGTGTTAGCTCATTAATGAACTCCTCTTGCCCTTGTTTAGAAGATTCCGAAAGTCTCTTCACTGCAACTTCCTGTCCATCTTGCAATCTACCCTGCAAAATCTCACTTGGTTAGTGTTAGCACTTGAATAGGCGGCAAATTTTGTGATGCCTTTTGCAAATGATTACTGCAAGTACCTCTAACCTGAGCTTTTTTCATCTATATATTCTACTTTATGCTCTCATATTAGAAAGCACTGCAAGCAAATGCATAATCAACCAACTCTAGTGTTAAGGCAAGTCTATGACACCGGTCCAATTCTTTCTGTGGTTTCGAATGGCCTAATATTACGTTGATTTATCTTAATTTTTGAAAAGCAGAGTTACTTAAGTGATTGTAGACACCCCAATCTGGGCTTCCAGATTACTTTTACTTTCGGTTTTTGATTCCCCGATGATGAAACGGATCAAGAACACCTCGGGAATGATAAGTGTTTGAGCTTTGAGTGTTTGAAGCCCTTGAACCTAACCTAACCTAACCTAAGCCACTTCCAAAAGCCAAACCCTCGACTCCGCGCCCGTATGCGCCTCGTCCCGCGCCAGGGCGCACCATCGTGCGAGACTCTGACTCCATCGCGCGATGATGGGCTAGGGCGCACCATCGCGCGCCAGACTCACTCCATCGCGCGCCGCGTGCGATAGACTGACTCCCTCGCGCGAGAGTCAGCCTGGGTCAAAGTCAAAGATTTGACCGTTGACCCATGCGCGACAGCTGTCACACTCGCGCGATGGTCCCATTCCATCGCGCGACGGTCCCAAACCTGTCACAGTCACCTTTATCAGCTGGGAAAACTTAGCCATGAAGTAACCCACAACCTGCACGTCTCTTTGCACCAGATCTACCTCCCCCTCTCCATTTATGGAAGGTGCTAACTCTATAAATACCCCCATTTGTTCACTTTCAAAGGGTTAACAAAAATTGGCATTCAAAGGCTTACACCTCAAGAACAAAGGTTGTTCTTCCTCCTCCATCACTCAAATCCCCCTTTTCACCTCAACTCAACTCAAAGTTCAAACACTTTTCAAACCAAAAGCCGAAGGTATAGCTTACCTTTGTTTTGCTCTCTGTTCTGATCTCTGAGGGGAACTGGCAGGGCCAAGGCTGGTAATCAATACCAGTCCTGGCCCTAAAGTCAGCAGAAATACAAGAATCTGTGCCAAGCACTCCCTCGCGCGATAGACTCACATACGCGCGCGCCAGTCCACTGTCTCGCGCGACAGTCCTCGTGGGGTTTGGGGGTGCTGGTTATTCTTGTTCTATCATGTTATTCATTGTTTTGAAGTATGATAGGCCTTTTAGCTCACTGCTCAGCATATTAAAACACATAGACTAGCTTTTCTTGCTTATTTACTTTGTTGGAATGCTTCAGGGCTGCATCTGGACTTGTACCAGAGCTCAGAGCATGCAAAGCAATTCCTGGAAGTCCAGTCAGGACCCTCACGCGATGGAGTCACTGTCTCGCGTGATGGTCCTCTATTTTCCAGTGACTGCCCTTGCATGAGCAGCTTGACTCTTGGCCTTTGTTTTAATACCCCCACTGTTTAGGGGTTGTATTTCCTTCATTTGGCTTCTGATTGTATTATTTTGTAATAATTAGCTTACTTTCAGTACATATTAGCGCTTGGTTTGCCTCCTCAGGTGTGCAATCGGTCCTTCCAGAGCCGAAGGGGATAAAATTCAACCTGTGGTGAGACTTGAACACTCGCGTGAGGGAATGGGTATAGCGCGATGGTCCTTTTGCATGCACGTTGATCCATGCGTGCAAAGGTGGTGTCATGTGTGATACACCTATTCCATGAGCAGTTTAGTTATTCTAATCAGAGGGTTAAGTTTTATCCCGTTTCATATTTGCCATCCATCCATGCCATGTTTAGATCACATCTTGCAAACTTGTTACGGTTTTAATCCCCGATTAACTGCCCCGCCCTAACTGGCTAAAAATGATTAAAGAAGAAGAAGAATCACAAAGTTTTCACAAAATGTCTAAGTAGAGACCGATCTCGGATTGGGCGAGAGGGTGCCTTAAAATCCTTCCTCTCTCGTAACCTGGCTCCCGAACCCTAGATATGGTTATGACGGATTTGGTTCCTTCACTTTTTCAAATCAAATAAGCGCGATAGCTTCAAAATACGGTTCCTTGGGTGTCGGACCTTCAAACCCGAGTGGCGACTCTGTATTTTTGCGAGCGCCTGCTTTTCCGCTCACGCTCCCTCGATCTGGGCCCTTGCATTTGGAATCCGGAAATTCCAGGGCATGCTGCCCACAGTGGCGACTCTGTATTCCGAGCGCTTGCCTCTTTTCCGCTCGCGCTCCCTCGATCTGGGCCCTTGCATTTGGAATCCGGAAATTCCAGGGCATGCTGCCCACAGTGATACCTTTAAGAAAATTGAGTCTATAAGTTGTACATCACATCTCCTCTGTTGTACAATAAAACTTTTTGCCCTTAGATGGACAGAATGGATAGTCAGAAACAACGATACATAACCCTGTAAGATATGTTACGCAAGGGATTTAGAGATTTTACTTAGAGGTATATGAGTAGCGCAGATAGAAGAATGGTGCGACCTATATACTGGATATAAGGCCAATGGTTGATATGTTGCTTGGAAAACTATCCTTGAGATGCATGGCTATTGGCTTGTCTATTGAAGAGAGATGCCAAATATATAGCTCAAGTTCTTATAGAGGATATACTTTATTCCCACATCTCTCCAAACGTAGATTCTTGATCATCTCCTCTAACAGTAACGCCATCATTGTATGGGCCTATTGGGTAACATGAAAGCACTTTTGGTGGAACCACACTTGGTGTTCTATATATAAATCTTTAGATATCTAAATAACTGCAGGCTTTTCAACCAAGCCAAGTATGATATACTGCATTAGGTAAAATGAAAGTGTCACCCTTGGCATTAGGTAGAGCTCACACCACACAAATTGTTGAAACATGTGCTGCAAACAAATTCAGCTAAAGGACACTTTCTCTGATAGGAAATCTGTGGCGGAGTGAGAAAAAATGGAATTTCTAACTGAAGTCTAACATATATTCCAAATGGAGGGATACTTGAAAGGAAGTAAGGGTAGATACTGCAAAAGTAGGGGCAGTCACAACCAAGGGAAATCGGCCGAAAGGGTTAGCAAAAGGAATGTTGCTTGTGTTTATTATTCCTACTTTTAGCTTCAAGATTCCCCATACAACCTTCAGATGTGGAACATAACTTTTTGTTCCTACTTTAGCTTCAAGATGGGAATCCCATACAACCTTCAGATGTGGGACATAACTTTCCTTTGGCAACTATATGACTCAAAAAGATATAGCTTTAAAGAAAGGCACAATTTCTAGTTCTTATTCTTCATCTTAACCAATTTAAAAAAATATATATTCTTCGTCTCAAGATTTTGAACCATTCAGATTCATTTGAACTACGGAAAGTGTTCTGCACTTGCAGTACTAAATCTGTGGAGTATGTGTACATCTTGTTTATTTTCCCTAGTCAAAGATTGAATGGAAAGATAGGACACAACATTGTAATGCATACAGTACCTTATAAACAGGTCCAAATCCTCCCTCTCCAAGCTTATTCTCATGAGAAAAGTTACTTGTGGCCACTTTGATGTCAGTAAAACCGAATACTTGCAGGTTCGGATAGAGCGATTTTGTCCTCGTAGCCATTACCCTCATAGCCAGAACTGTAAAAGATGAACAATATGAATTTGCTGATAGTTGTATTGACAAATCATTTGATGACAACAAATGGTGAACTCTGAAAATTGTAGCAAGTTACCTTTCCATTTGCCCAATCTCCTTCGTAAATACCATGTTAGAGTCCCATGTAAGAGCGTGACTACAACACTTGTAGGTAGCAGAATTTCCAACAGCAATTGCTTGTTTTCTTTATCTTTGCCTTCCTCTTGAGCTGCAGTGGTGGGGTTATTGCATTTGCGGTAAGTATGTTTTCAGAGCTATTGCGTTCAGTTTTTCAACATTTCAGATTTTTGCTGGACAAGTAGAGTGCTGCAGAGTATGCAAAAAATCTCGCTTTTGCTTAAAATTGACGGTTAGATTCAAAATAACTAATTTGGTGGTTTTTTCTTGTCCAACAAACTGGTTCAAACATTCATATGGAATGTTGACAGAGATGGATGCTTCCATATCTGCAAGTAAATTCATCCTTTTACAATATTATAAACCAATCAAACCGAGCTTTAAGTCCAAGTAAATTGGGTCAACTACATGATGTTGCTATAAAATTTTACCTGCCTTGGAAAGCACCCAATTGTCATCATTGGGGACTTGCCATACTTTGTAACCCAGAAGCCCTTTTTCCCTCGCGTATGAAACCTTAGTTTTGATAGCCTCCACATCATCAAAACCAATCCAAAACGAACCATTTACACAGTAGTTTGCTACAAAACTCGCGTTATACACCACTTTTGCTCCATAACTTCTCAAATATGACTTGATGTACTTGTAGCTCATTGAACCATCTGTCTTAATGGCGCGACCTCTTGCAGGTGATCCAATTGCATTGTCCTTGATTCCATAATCCATATTTATATTGCTTTAGGGATCATACAAAGCAGAATGAGCACCTGTGAAATTTTCTTTTGTAGACAAGTGATAGTCATATGATCTGATATGTACCCAATCCAGGTTCCGTTGAATCGAGTCCATCGGATAACTTGTAGTGCTTTGTGATGGCAAATAATGACCTGCCATTGTTAAAATGGGCGGTGATCGGGTGGAGTTTTTCGATTCCCTATTTATTGCAGATCTCCAATCATCAAACAAAATTCCCATATCTTTCATGTTTTTGGTGCTTCTGTCCGGTTTGACACCATTAAGCTCCAAGCCATGAAACCCATAAAGCCTAGCTGTCTGTATTGATGATTCAAAGAAAGAAGTTCTGTGAGAGGGTTGGGTAGCCATTGAAATGAAGGTTGAGTAATTTGAATCTTTAGTCCAGATGGACAGAAGTGTTATAATCTTTGGGTTTTTTTGGCGAACAATATCGGTGAAGGTGGAGATGTATGTTTCATCAGATAGAAAGATTGAGAGCTCATAAGTGGAAGAGTTGACATGTGCAAAAGCACATGTGAGGTGAGTGAACAGAGATGAATCTATGTCAGGGATCGGGAATTCGCTGCCGGAATACCAGTAACCTGCTTTGATCCAGGTCTGTTTCTCTGAAGAATTTGCTAATGGAGGAAGAAAGAGGAGAAGGTAAAGGATGTTGAACAACATTTGAAGATGGCTTGAGCTCATGAGGTCTACAACCTTTGAACTATATGTAGCATCTTGAGGTAAGACTATTTTTTGTTACACTTACTCCCTCAAACGACAAACCCAATAAAAATTAACTGTCTTTTCAATGTGTAGGTATATGTGTAATATGTATGTGGTTTTAGACTTTTCCGTAATTTTAAATAGCTGAAAAGGTTATCTCAAATTGCATTAGCAATAGGCCTTGCATGTAAAGGGTCCTGTACCCATGACTCAAATTTTCTTTGCCAAACTACATGAAATAGATTGCCGGAAGTACACATAAAAGTTATTGCTAATTGCCCAATGTGAGAAGCAAAAATATTCTAATAAAGACTTTCAATTCCTTAGTAATATCATCATGTCATCTGACTAATAAAAAAAAAATAAAAATAAATATCATCATGTCATCTTTCTTTTTCGTGTACGTGTTCACTCGTCAATAGCAAAAATATTCTAATAAAGACTTTCAATTCCTTAGTAATATCATCATGTCATCTGACTAATAAAAAAAATAAAAATAAATATCATCATGTCATCTTTCTTTTTCGTGTATGTGTTCACTCGTCAATAGCAAAAATATTCTAATAAAGACTTTCAATTCCTTAGTAATATCATCATGTCATCTGACTAATAAAAAAAAATAAAAATAAATATCATCATGTCATCTTTCTTTTTCGTGTACGTGTTCACTCGTCAATAGCTATTTCTATAATTGTGGACCAAAGACAGGTACTAATGCATTTATGTTCTCTCTTCTACTTACTTTCCACTTACAAGTTAATGCATGGCAATTTTAGGAAAATTGAGTTTGTCCATTGGAATGAGTCAAATAGAAGTATGAGTAAAATTCAAGGTTGGAGATGCTCTTAATTACTAGGGCTGTGTTCGGTTGCAATTTTCGGAAAACATTTCCGGAAAAAGTGTAATCATTACCCCTATTCAATTTTCTCTCATTCCAATCATTACTCTTTCATCCAATCATTACCCCTATTCTCTTTCAATAATTACCCCTATTTCTCTCTCTATCTCTCTCCAATCATTACCCTATTTCCAATCATTATCCCTATTTTTCTATCAAATCATTACTCCAACAACCATTTCTAAAAACCAAACCAATCACTAACTCAAAATTTTTTTTCCGAATCATTGCCCAGAAATTGCAACCGAACTTAGCCAGATGATTATGTGACTTCTGTGTGGACTCACGGGTTGAACAGACACAGAACTCCGAACAAACAATTGTGTTCAGAGCTGTTTGATGCATTTGAACTTATGTGCATCAAATGGCTCCAAACGCGGTTGTCTCTGGAATTGTGTCCGAGAGTTGTGTACGTAATATTCTTTATGGTTTTGATTTAAAGCCAATTTGGTCACAACAATAAATGTCCCAACAAGCGAGTGCAATTTTGTTTACCCTCTTTAAAAGAGGGTGAACATTACAGTCTCTCTTATTGGTTGAAATAGTGTGAATTCCATCACAAAGTGATGTCATGCTTACCATACAATACACTTTTTGATAAGCATGATATCATTTTGTGGTGGGATGCACATCATTTCAACCAATAGGAAGGAGGGTAATGTTCACCCTCTTAAGTGGAGGGTGAACAAAACTCAACTCCCCAACTAGCGGCTGTGTTAATCACTTCCGGTCTTTGAAGTCAATGACGATAACGACTCAAACCAAAAATCGGTTCCATCTTGCTTCTTGCAGTCAACCTTCGGTGCAGGCCCAATCGTCCAGATGACCAAAGCCCATCGACAACTAGACTGGTCTCGCCATGTGGCGCGGCGTTGTCTCGGACGAAAACACAACGCTCGATGAGAGTACGGGCCGGCCACGTGTCACCATTCTGTCTTGCCACGTGGTAGGGTTGTGCGACGTATTGGAGCATGGGACTCCACAATCTTTTATTGATTGAAAATAAAAGGAATGATGATGATATACATATAAATTTCACTTAGTCTTAGTGTTTTCCAATCAAGATCGTCATTGACGGCCCAGAAGAAGTACCCGAAAAGCCTAAGGGCCTCAACGTATGTTATCTTCCCCATTGTTGATATGCCATCATTGTACATTATTCACGAAGTTTCTGAATATGAATACGTGGATACCGTATTCACGTCATACACCACAGTGGCATTATTCTTTCTATTGAACCCTTCAATCCTGGGGCCCACTCCCACAGCGGGCGTTCTGATACCATTTACACTCAAGTCCTTGAGCTGCCAAGTCCGCCCATACAATGGCAGGCCCATGATCAACTTTCTTGGATCGACCCCGGCATCGATCCATGACTGAAGCCCATAACTCGTACTTGTGTTACTTAACGGGTCAAACAACGCGGCCTTGGTCCCCGTTGCTGTGGTGTACCAGGACCCATGAGCTTGTTCGGTTTTTTTTTTTCATTCTTTTTTTTTCATTCGTTAATCCTAATTTATTATATCTTAGGAGATTTGGAAAGGGAATGAGTGCTTACGAGAATCGAATCATGTTCATGTGCATGAGAGAATAAGGGAGACACCAATTAATGTACTGTACTCTACTCCACTTGCGAGCTTGTTCGGTTTGGAATTTTGGATTTTGGATCCTCTTTCTGCGCACGGTTCCTAATAAATTTTCTCTCAATCATTACTGATCGAGTCGTTTTCGTATCAAATTTAATTAATAAAACGAAACAATTACTACTACTCAAATGAACAGTGGCAAGTATTCCGAGTATCGCTCCTCAGGGATTATAAGGCTGAGTAACAGTAATTCCAATTAATTTCTATCTTAATTCGTGAAAAAGATTGATTGTTGGTTTCTTAAAAACTATTGAACTAAAATTAAAGACAATAGAAAAGCAGAAAAGAATTGATGGGAAAAAGTTCTAGGGCTTCGAATTCACTCTTCTCCCTCGTAACCTAAATATGTTTCGATTATAGGTCAACTATTCGAATCAATCCGGATACCGTAGGATTGCAAGCCCTCGCGATATCTCCTAAAAATAATTTATGAATCACCAATCGGCATGGACTATCTCCGCCTAGCACGAATCGTCTTACTAGCACGACCCGTCTCAAATTAAAGTACGGATTGTCTCATTGGCACGACACGTCTTACGTAGTATAATCCATCCAACCGGTTATCATAAAACAATTAAAATTGTTGTATGTACGTGCATAAAACCTAGGATTTCATACACAAGATTTGATGGAAAGAATTAATATAATAAATAAATCAAGACATACAATCATGATTCGAATAATTAGAACACTAAATCAAAACATAAATAATGTTACTAGAAGTTCGAGTTTCATCTACGCCTTAGAAGATTGTTTAGCCGCTCATGGAAAGGAGTGAATCAAGTGTTGGTTCAGTCTCCATCCTCAAGAGCATCAACATGGTCCTCCTTGCTGCTTCCGTTCCGTGAGTCGTCGAAAACCAAATCCGAAACCCGTCCAGAACTGACTGCCGAAGGCAGTGAAGTTTCATTTGTTTTAATAGGGTTTTTAATGAACTAATCGCATAAAGGCCCTTCCAACTTCGCGTATTAATTAGTTGACACTCCAACTTTGAGTAATTCTATATTTCGACCTCGCAGTTCTTTCAAATCATGTTTTTATCCAAAATCTTGGGCAATGAGCTCAAGCAACCTATAAACAAAATAAAAAGCAAAATAAATATCAGGTAACAAATACAAATAACTAAAAGTGTAGTTTGAAAGGCCAAAATATCAATATTTCGGCTCTTATCACGCCCCCCAACTTACAACTTTGCTAGTCCCTAGCAAACCAAAACAAATTCAACTAATGAAAACAAATTAAAATGGATAATTCTTTTAAACCCCCGGGTGGCCCCGGTAGGACGAGTGAAGTCTCGTGAGGGTTTTCAGCAGTGATCACCCACAAAACACCATGATTCTCTTCACATGAAATCCACAACCTACACACATTTCATCAGTATTTCAAATCAAGAACACAAAACCATCACAAAGATATAATGGGCAATACCAGTTCTAAATGCTATCAAGTGATAAAAATAAGTCACGACACCTATCTTGGCGTGTGCGGATACGGGCAGCGGTTGCAAGTGAAATGTCATTGAAAGTTTTCTCCGGACCGAGTCTCGACTTCAATTCTCACCGTGTCATGCACTCACAAAAAAAACACTCGAAACAAGGTGCATATTTTTTTAACTCTCACGTGTGCGGTTAGAAGTTATGTAAATGGAAAGCAAAGTACTTCGCACACAAGACACGAAAAGAACGCTTTTTATATGGTGGACACATGGTCTCATGAACAAACCACCAAGTATTGAAACTCTCTCTCACCTCCATCAATCCACTTTCCATCACCCCAAGGATCAAATAGGACTTTAATTCGGTTGTAATGTTAGGTAAGGAAAAATATTTCAAAGTTAGGATAAAATATCAAGTGTCTGAGAATGGGTTAGAAACAATAACGTACTAGGGCAGTTTTAACACTGTATGCCCCCTTTCTTTTTTTTTTTCACTTTATTCAACTCTGCCCTTTCTCTCTTTTTCTAAGTTTCAACACAATTCCACAATAAAGTTCCTTATTCCTTCTTTCAATCAACAAACCAGTGTCCTTCCCTTCAGCCTTCAAATTTCATTTTTTTTTTTGTTTGTTTTTTTTTTTTCAATTCCAAGCCACAGGAAAGATCACCATTATTCACATTCAACTCCAGTCACCCTCCTCCTTTTTCATAAAAGTTAGCACCCACAGTATCAATAGCCATTCTCAAGACCCTATATAGGAAGGTGAAGCTTAGCAAGAAAAAGTCAACATGTAGGAGGCTCAAAATGGTGTACAAAGGGTACGTGTGAAAGAAAGAAAGAAACGAACCAGCTCAAAAATAGCAAAGATGGCCTATAATCCTCTCCTAAGGGTGAATCATCCATATGTCAAACCAAACCCAAGAGATTAATAGATCAAACAAACAAGTTCCAACACTTAATTATCAATCAAGAATAATGAGACCCTTAACAAATTGACGCTTTCCATGACAAACTAAGAGTTTCCGATGACACCACTCCAATAAAAAGATAAGGCTCAATAGCTTACATGGGCATAAGTCTCCACTAAACTAGCCATTAAAAACAACCAAATGACACTCACAAGCAACCTAAGCCCAATTAATCGTGAAGTGCAAATGGGGCTAAAAACAGGTGCCATGCCCAACTTCTAATAACAAGCTAGCATAGAGAACTGAAATGCCACAAAACATCCAAACAATGATCAACATATTCTTATTCTAAGTAACCAACGAGTAACAACACAAGTTTCAAATTCCATGCAAAGAAGACCTCACAATTTTTTTTTTTTAAAACTCTAACTATGCAAAAAGAACAAAGTGATCCCTCCCCCCCAACTCGAATTATTCAATGTCCACATTGAAAGCATGAAAATAAAAAGATAGGACAAAAACGTAAAAGAGAGGAAAGATATCACCTCGAATAGGAGAAACTAAGCAGGGTAGACTATAGTGAGAGGGAGACCCCCCAACTTGGACTAAACAACCTGCAAAATGTTAGCCTCCAAGAAATGCGCGAACACACAAACACACACAAAAAAAAAAGGAAAAAAAAAATTACTCGAAAGAAAAACTAACAAATCTAAAAAAAGATAAATAAATAAAACTCAAAGACGACACTAAGCATGAATGACACTTGGGTTGCCTCCCAAATAGCGCTAAGTTTTATGTCTTCAGCCAGACAAATCGAGAGCCCAAAAATATCAATCACCTGAAAAAATATTACCAGGTCCCAAGCATGCATATCATGGTGGTTTCCACTCAAGTCTCGGTGCAACCTCTATGAGAGGGGAGGTGGAAGGACTATGAAGTATGGGCCAAGGCTCAATGTATGGGTCACTCCATGGAGGTTCATCTATGAGGGCCTTCGATTTCAGAGAATCATGACCCGTTTCAAGAGCACTATCTAAGCCTACACGCACAAGAGGCATTTCTATGGGACCTTTAACTCGAATGTCTAGAGGCACCTTATCAACCATATAATCACTCTCACTGACTGTGAAGCAGTCTTTCTCTTTACAGGGATAGAGATTGGCATCGAAAACATTCAATTGCACCCTCATATTTCCAAATGATATATCCATCACTCCAGTCCTACAGTGAATAGATGCATTGGCCGTAGCCAAGAAAGGTCGACCAAGGATGAGGG
The DNA here is from genome assembly GCA_025413875.1 of Rhododendron molle. NCBI lineage: Eukaryota > Viridiplantae > Streptophyta > Magnoliopsida > Ericales > Ericaceae > Rhododendron > Rhododendron molle. The sequence goes on along the minus strand of CM046388.1, from coordinate 4,185,786 downwards.
GAATCTGTTTGTTGGGATTATGGACTGCTTCCATGTCAAGAACTATAAAATCGACAGGAAAGTAAAACTTATCTACCTTGACAAGGACATCCTCGATCACACCACGCGGCACCTTAATGGATCTATCAGCTAATTGCAACGTAACCGACGTGGGTTTCAACTCTCCCAGCCCAAGTTGTTCATATACCGAGTATGAGAGCAAATTGACACTGGCCCCTAAATCAAGGAGTGCTCTATCAATGACATGATTTCCAATAACACACGAAATAATAGGAACACCAGGATCCTTTCGCTTAATTAATGGGTGTGTCACGTGTAAGAATAGAACTCACCTGCTCAGTGAGACGCACCTCCTTAGGCTCATGTGTCTTAGACTTACGCTTTTGGGTACAAAGGTCTTTCAAAAATTTAGCATAAGCTGGAACTTGACTAATTGCCTCTAAGAGAGGGAGGTTGATTTTGACTTGTTTGAACACCTCCATCATGTCTTCTTGTTTTGCCCCCTTCTTGCGAAAGGGTGAAGGTGCATTAAGGCAAGTCGGAAAAGGTGCCTTAGAAATATAAGATGGGGTCTCAGGTGACCCTGGAACAACTGTGGACACTGGGTCGGTCACCTTCCCCTTAGACCTCTTATCAACTTTAGACCCCTCAGCGACATGGGGAGATACTTTCTCCTTTTCTTTGACCTCCTCCGGTCTAGTCTCTACCTCCCTCCCATTCCTAAGGTTCAAAACTACATTCGCTTGCTCATGAGCTTGCAAACTCTCGATTTGATTAACCCCTATTTTATTGGTCACTAGCTGACTTGACAACTTGTTTTCCTTCATAAGGTTGAGAGCATTTGCTATTTGACCAACTTGGGTCTCTAGCTTTGCGATCGATTGAGAATGAGAGTGGTGCAATTGTGAAGTAGCCTTGAGTTCAGCCATTGCTTGCAACATTTGCTCCTCAAAAGATGGTGTCTGTTGAGTGGACGGAGGGAGCAGTTGTTGGTATGGTTGTTGTGCGAGGGCTAAATTGTAAGCTTGAGGATTGGAAGTATTGAGAGACGCTGGCCTCGATGATTGGGTAAAAAATTGAGATGCTATGTGGCACTCTCTCGCATAATGACCTGGATTGGAACACAACTGACACACCTCCATGACAAGATAAGATTTAGGTGAATATGAAGAACCATGCCCTAAAGATAAGAGACTATCAAGCTTACGGGACAACTCATCTACCTTAGCCGAGAGATTGCTGAATTGGCCTAACTCATTAAGGCCACGTGGTTGGGACATGGTAGAATTTTCACTCAAAATCTCAAAAAGATCCCATCCCTCATCCTCAGTTTTCATCATAAAACTACCCCCACAAGAGGCATCAACCATTAGACGGAAACCTGGACTCAATCCGTCATAAAGACTTTCCACCAATTGCCACTTTAGAACTGCATGGTGTGGACACTTCCTAATCAATTCTCTAAACCTCTCCCAAGTTTCATGAAATTGTTCGTCCTCTTGCATTTTAAAACTTGTTATAGCTTGACGAATCTCTTTTGTTCTTCCTATGGAGAAGTATTTTTTTAAAAACACTTGTTGCATTTGTTCCCAAGTAGTAATGGAATTGGCAGGTAAAGACGTCCACCAATTCTTGGCTTCATCCTTAAGTGAAAAGGGGAACAACCGCAACCTAAATTCATCATCTGTGAAGTCCTGAATTTTTACAATGCCGCATATGTCTCTAAATTCGTTCAGGTGCTTATAAGGGTCCTCTTGCTCTTTTCCATAAAAAGATGGAAGCATTTGAATCATGTTTGGGTTAATCTCATAATGTGTCGCCGTAGTGGTCGGCAACTGTATACAAGATGAGGGAGTATAGGAGGTGGGTATGAAATGTGATTTCAGAGCTGGAGGGTTTTGGCATTCAGCCATCGGAGTAATATTAGGATTAAGTTTGGTTAATTTAGACTCCGCCCTCTTAACTTGAAAGTTTTGCTTAATTTTAGAATCTAAAGCAACAAATTTAGGACTCAACAAACGAAGACCTTGCATAAAATGTGAAATTGACTCTGACTCAGAAACTAAAAATGAAAATTAAAAAAAAAAAAAATAACTAGAAAAAAAAATAAATGAAGAAGAATAAGAAAACTTACAGTGCTCAAATAATTGGCGAAAGACTTTTTGTGATTATGCCTGTTAGTTCGCCGCCTCTTTGCGCTGCAAATTTTCAATTCTGTATCTAGAGTAAAAAAAAATTCTAAGAAAGAGAGAACAATTAAATAAGGGTGAAAAAAAAATGTAAGAAAGTAACTAAAAAATTGCAACTAAACTAAGAATTAAAATAGAAATCAATTAAAACTAAGAAACCGTGCTTTTAATCCCCGGCAACGGCGCCAAAATTTGATCGAGTCGTTTTCGTATCAAATTTAATTAATAAAACGAAACAATTGCTACTACTCAAATGAACAGTGGCAAGTATTCCGAGTATCGCTCCTCAGGGATTATAAGGCTGAGTAACAGTAATTCCAACTAATTTCTATCTTAATTCGTGAAAAAGATTGATTGTTGGTTTCTTAAAAATTATTGAACTAAAATTAAAGACAATAGAAAAGCAGAAAAGAATTGATGGGAAAAAGTTCTAGGGCTTCGAATCACTCTTCTCCCTCGTAACCTAAATATGTTTCGATTATAAGTCAACTATTCGAATCAATCCGGATACCGTAGGATTGCAAGCCCTCGCGATATCTCCTAAAAATAATTTATGAATCACCAATCGGCATGAACTATCTCCGCCTAGCACGAATCGTCTTACTAGCACGACCCATCTCAAATTAAAGTACGGATCCTCTCATCGGCACGACGCGTCTTACGTAGTATAATCCATCCAACCGGTTATCATAAAACAATTAAAATTGTTGTATGTACGTGCATAAAACCTAGGACTTCATACACAAGATTTGATGGAAAGAATTAATATAATAAATAAATCAAGACATACAACCATGATTCGAATAATTAGAACACTAAATCAAAACATAAATAATATTACTAGAAGTTCGAGTTTCATCTACGTCCTAGAAGATTGTTTAGCCGCTCATGGAAAGGAGTGAATCAAGTGTTGGTTCAGTCTCCATCCTCAAGAGCATCAACATGGTCCTCCTTGCTGCTTCCGTTCCGTGAATCGTCGAAAACCAAATCCGAAACCCGTCCAGAACTGACTGCCGAAGGCAGTGAAGTTTCATTTGTTTTAATAGGGTTTTTAATGAACTAATCGCATAAAGGCCCTTCCAACTTCGCGTATTAATTAGTTGACACTCCAACTTTGAGTAATTCTATATTTCGACCTCGCAGTTCTTTCAAATCATGTTTTTATCCAAAATCTTGGGCAATGAGCTCAAGCAACCTATAAACAAAATAAAAAGCAAAATAAATATCAGGTAACAAATATAAATAACTAAAAGTGTAGTTTGGAAGGCCAAAATATCAATATTTCGGGTCTTATCACGCTCTCATTTTTCTCTCTATCTCTGTCCACTTAAAATCTAAATACCAAAACGAACAAGCCTTATAGGTCATCGCGTTGACCCAGTCCAAGTACTGGTTAATCGAGCCGACCGGTACTGTAAGTGTTCGGATTGCGCTGAGCCTCCTGTTGAACCGCGGCCCGCCAATCACAGAGTAGGTAGCCCCAAGTTATCCATGTTTGTTGAGTTTTGAGGAAACTCCCAATCAAGGTCAAGCCATCAAATCCATATTTCCTTGCCACTTCTATGGACGAGTCAATGAAACTCTTGCGCCGCATTTTGTTCTATGTCATCTGCGAAAAGGTATCCGGGTCTGCACTTGCTCCGCCGACCAAAATAAGCGTCTTAGCTGGCGGATTCTTATCGGATATTGTGGACGTAAAATTCAAGAGCGTTGGCCGTTGAATGAGATATCAAACCACAAACTGACATTATTAGGTATGAGAAAGGCATAGTAGAGGTGGGTGAACAGTCTTGTGTCGATGGCTGAGGGTGGAAAACCGGTATACGAAGGCCAATAAGCCCCTTTGGTTGCCCGAGAAGATGGGCTTCTAGCCATGGTATTGAAATGTAACGATATAAGTGTTGGAAAATTTCTAGATTTTGTGAATGATAATTGGGATGTTCGGAGGGTCTCCCGAGGCAACTGAAAGGGTTCCCATTGTTGAAATAATTGCTATGAACAAGGAACGGATTACCTCAAGAGTTTGTAACTGAAAACAGATTACCAATCGAAATTGTGCTGCTGGGTTGAGTCGCGGACTAGGTTGCTCTCTTTAAGACGTTTCGCGGCTCTACCCAGATTGTGCAAGCAGTTCGTCGTTGCCCCGCCGTCTCCAGGATAAAACAACCCAGAATTCTTTCCTCTGCTCGGCCTTCTCTGCACAGGAGAAAAACCGAAAACAAGAACACACTCGACCTAATGCTCGAACTCAGAAACTGTTTTGGGGGAAGAAGAGAGAGTCAGTTTTTTTTGATGTGTTGAAATCAATTGTGAAGCACGGTATTTATAGGTGCGGGCTAGGCTGAGTTTTGGAAACGAAAAAATCAAATCCAATCAAATTGCACTGATTTAGCACATGTTTTATAAACGTTTTCCTTAACCAGCTGAAATCAGATCAAATCCCATTCCATTGATTATGCACACATGTTTTTTATACACGGTTTCCTAATCAGCAGGCAATCAAATCCCATTGATTTAGAACACGTTTTAATCACGCTCTTACCCAGCAAGAAATTCCATTTTGAAAGGGACTTGTGAAAAACACAATGTTTTACAAAATACACTTAAGTTCCAACAATCCCCCACTTGTATTTTTAAAACAAAATATTCGAGCAAAGGTATAAAGTTGTGCATAAGTAACGGTGTCTTTCAACTTGAACCATTACATAGTGATAATGCTTCAGATAGTAACTAGAGTGACTTGTGATCTTGAACTCTAAGACTGAGAGCATTACACACACAACTCTACTAATGTGTAATGTTTAAAGCCAGCACTTTACGGCCATGTGCTTATATCCCAGTTTCATGAATGACCTAGAGAATTTGCCCAAATTCTCCCAAGAAGCGGCCACACTTCAACATTCATATAGGTGAGTCTATCAAGAGTACTCCTGTAGTCTAGGTACTCCACTCCACATAGAGCTATAGAACTCATTAAGTGTTAAGAATAACACAACCTTTTTCGCTACAGGATGTCATGCTTCTTAGGGATGGACTTGGAGTGTAACTCCTTATAGCATGATTCTTACCATATCACCATGTGACTCGTTTTTCCCTTTGAACCTATTTCTTGGGATCTCCAGTCTATAGGTTGGGTATCCATCACAAGTGATTCATTTCTCAATGGGCTTTAGCCCCATCCCTTTCGAGGTGTCCTACACCTTCTCCCGAGCAAGTCCTTTCGTCAAAGGATCAGCCAGGTTCTCAGCTGACCGTACATAATCCACTCTAACAGCCCCTTTAGTAAGCAACTCTCTAACGGTGCTGTGCTTACGACGTATTTGTCGTTTCTTATCGTTGTAAAAACGATTCTGAACTTTTGCAATAGCCGCGGTACTATCGCAATGGATTAGTATGGCCGGTATCGGTTTTTCCCATAAGGGAATCTCTGACAGAAGGTTTCTCAACCAGGCTGCCTCCTCACTAGCCACAGCTAGCGCTATCATCTCAGACTCCATAGTGGATTGCGCCAATATGGTTTGTTTCTTGGATTTCCAAGAGATTGCACCTCCTGCTATGTTGAACACATACCCACTAGTTGCTTTGGAGTCATCTGAAAGGGTGTTCCAATCAGCATCACTGTATCCCTCTAAAACAGCGGGAAACTTCTGATAGTGTAATCCAAGGTTCATGGTTCTTTTCAAATACCGCATGAGCCTCTCAATAGCAAACCAATGCTCTATTCCTGGCCTGCTAGTAAACCTGCATAATACCCCCACTGCATAAGCAATATCTGGTCTTGTGCAATCACAAGCATAACGAAGACTACCAATGATGCTAGCATGCTCAGATTGTCTAACACTATTTCTAGTGTTCTTAAACAATTTAATATTAGGATCAAAATGAGTGCAAGCAGGTTTACAATCAAAATAATTATATTTCTTCAAGATCTTTTCAATATAATGTGACTGATCAAGAGAAATTCCATTTGCAGATTTAGTAATTTTAATTCCGAGGATTACACTAGCCTCACCCAAATCCTTCATGTCAAAATTTTGGCTAAGCAATAATTTGGTTTCATTCACGACAGATAAGCTTGAGCCAAATATCAGAAGGTCATCCACATACAAACAGATAATGGTGCATGCATAGTTATCAGACTTGTAATATATGCATTTATCACTCTCATTGACTTTGAAACCATTTGAAACAACTAGACTGTCAAACTTTTCATGCCACTGCTTTGGAGCTTGTTTAAGGCCATAAAGAGATTTAATTAATCTACACACTTTGTGTTCTTGACCATGGACAACAAATCCCTCGGGTTGATCCATATAAATCTCTTCTTCTAAGTCTCCATTTAAAAAAGCAGTTTTAACGTCCATTTGATGTACAACTAAGTTATGAACAGCAGCTATGGCAATCAAGACTCGGATAGAAGTAATCCTTGTCACAGGAGAGTAGGTATCGAAAAAGTCTATATTCTCCCTTTGCCTATATCCCTTAGCTACAAGTCTAGTTTTATATTTATCCACAGAACCATCAGGTTTCAATTTCTTTTTAAGCACCCATTTGCAACCTATAGCTTTGCAGCTCTGAGGTAGGTCAACTAGTTCCCAAGTTCTATTGGACTCCAACGAGTCCATTTCATCATTTATGGCTTCTTGCCAAAAATCAGCGTCTGGGGAAGTCAAGGCCTCATTAACAGTAGTGGGGTCCTCTTCTAAAGAGAATGCAAAGTCAGGACCAAAGTCCTTAGCGATTCGAGCTCTCTTGCTCCTCCTAGGTTCAAACTCAGTGTCACTAGAGTTCTCGTTTCTAGGTTCTTCTAATCTAGCACACTACTACTAGATTCAGCGCCCCCACTATTTCTGGATTTAAAAGGGAATTTTTCTTCGTAAAAATCAGCATCTATAGATTCTACGATCACCTTATTGTTAATATCGAAGAATTTATATGCTTTACTATCTACTGCATAACCAATAAAAACGCATTCGTAAGCTCTACTTGCAAGTTTTGACCTTTTCGGGTCAGGAATACGAACATATGCTAAACAGCCCCAAACTTTAAAATATGACACATTAGGCTTCTTGTTTTTCCACAATTCATAAGGTGAAATCAAAGACTTAGAATTAGGAATTCTATTCAGCACATAACATACAGTCAATAAAATTTCACCCCACCAATGTGAAGCTGCACCTGAACTAAGCATAATCGCAACTACAAGTTCACATAAAGTTCGATTCTTGCGTTCTGCTTTTCCATTCATTTTAGGTGAGTATGGAGCAGTTTTCTCATGTATTATACCAGTAGAGTTGTAAAATGCTATAAACTCATTCGAATCATACTCAGAGCCTCTATCACTACGAAGTCTCTTAATCTTTCTATTAAATTGGTTCTCAACCTCATTAAGAAATATTTTAAAAATATCAAAGGCTTCACTCTTATGTTTCATCAAGTAAACAGAGGTGTAGTTCGAATGATCATCAATAAATGTGATAAAGTATCGATGTCCATTTCTAGTGAGAACTCCATCTAATTCACACATATCAGAATGAATTAAATCTAGCAATTCTGTTTCCTTAAAAGTTGATTTATGAGGTTTTTTTGTGATCTTAGCCTTGCTACATGATTCACATTTTTCAAAATCATTTAAGGAAATATTAGGAATAAAACCTAGATTGCTCATATTCTTAATCAGTTTCTTGTTAACATGACAGAGCCTAGCATGCCACATATTAACAGAACAAACAATGTAAGAAGAAGATGCATTCTTATTCATATCAATAGTAAGTTTAAACATGCCATCACATGCATAACCCTTTCCAACAAACATGCCATTTTTAGTAAGGGTATACTGATCTGCTCCTATAATTAGGTAAATCCGGCCTTATTGAGGAGGTAGCCGGATACAAGATTCTTCCTCATTTCTGGAGTGTGCAGGACTTCCTTCAGAGTGACAGTCCTTCCAGAAGTGAATTTGAGATCCACCTCACCAGTACCAAGAACCTTAGTGGTGTGGGAGTCTCCCAACATCACTTTCTTATCATCAGCCTCAGAATACTTCTTGAACAAGGAGCGATCATAACAAACATGGCGAGAGACGCCAGTGTCTATCCACCACCCTTCTGAACCACTTATCAGATTGACCTCTGATATCATAGCCACTAGTGGCTCTCCATCCACCAGGTTCGCCTGTGGAGCGCGACGCCTGGGGTTCTTGCAATTTCTTGCCATATGGCCAGGCTTGTTACAATTGTAACACACAAATTAGACAGAGTCCGTGTTTCGAGCCTGGCCTCCAGAAGGGGGTAACTTCTTGTCTTCTGTTCTGGTTCTGGTTCTGATTTGGCTTCGAGATTCCTCCTCTCGGCTTGAGCACTGCCGAGCTATGGTTCTTTTTGTTTGCAACAAAGAGAACCTCATCCTTCTGATCCTGCTTCCGAGCCTCCTCCTCAATACGAAGCCTAACAATCAAACTTTCCATAGAAAAATCTTTTGACTTATGACGGAGATCCTTTTTAAAATCTTTCCAACTAGGAGGAAGTTTATCAATAAGAACAGCAACCTGAAATTGTTCACAAATAGACATTCCCTCAGAAACTATTTCATGTGCAATTTTTTGTAAATCGTGTGCCTGGGAAACCACGGATTTTTCATCAATCATGGAAAACTTCAAGTAACGACTAACAGCATATTTCTTAGTCCCAGCCTCTTTGGTATCATACTTTTTCTGGAGGGCATCCCAAAGTTCTTTAGCAGTATCAAAAGAGGAGTAGTAATCGTAAAGCTCATCACTCAAAGCATTCAGAATATAGTTCTTGCATAAAAAATCATCGTTGGTCCATTTAGCTATCTCCTTAGTGTTTTCAGTAGTAGGAGGATTAACAGCAACGGGTTTCACAGAAGCACAACAGCCAGCAAGTTTTTGAGTAGTCAGAAAGAAAAACATCTTTTGCTTCCAACGTTTAAAATGCAGCCCCTCAAATCGGAAAGGTTTGTTGATATCAGTGGTGGTAACGGAAATCTTATTTTCAGAGTCCATGGCAGATTGATAACGTCTTAAAATTGTTGAAATAATTGCTATGAACAAGGAACGGATTACCTCAAGAGTTTGTAACTGAAAACAGATTACCAATCGAAATTGTGCTGCTAGGTTGAGTCGCGGACTAGGTCGCTCTCTTTAAGACGTTTCGCGGCTCTGCCCAGATTGTGCAAGCAGTTCGTCGTTGCCCCGCCGTCCCCAGGATAAAACAGCCCAGAATTCTTTCCTCTGCTCGGCCTTCTCTGCACAGGAGAAAAACCGAAAACAAGAACACACTCGACCTAATGCTCGAACTCAGAAACTGTTTTGGGAGAAGAAGAGAGAGTCTGTTTTTTTTGATGTGTTGAAATCAATTGTGAAGCACGGTATTTATAGGTGCGGGCTAGGCTGAGTTTTGGAAACGAAAAAATCAAATCCAATCAAATTGCACTGATTTAGCACATGTTTTATAAACGTTTTCCTTAACCAGCTGAAATCAGATCAAATCCCATTCCATTGATTATGCACACATGGTTTTTATACACGGTTTCCTAATCAGCAGACAATCAAATCCCATTGATTTAGAACACGTTTTAATCACGCTCTTACCCAGCAAGAAATTCCATTTTGAAAGGGACTTGTGAAAAACACAATGTTTTACAAAATACACTTAAGTTCGAACACCCGTTAGTTCATTGAATCAGGATGAGGCTCTTCAAATTTCAAGCAATTTTTGGCAAAATAATGCCCCCATGAATAGAGGTTAATGGTGGCATCTGCATCTGCAATTCATTTTGGCAGTTTCGTATATTGATTCTCCCCTATTCAAGCCTCGTATTCGGAATCAATATTGGCTGTTACACAAGGGTCATCAGACTTGTATAAGAAGGGGCATCCTGTTCTCATTCGAATCACTAGCAAATTCACAACATTTGAAACATACACCGATGTTTATTCTTTGAAAGAGAGATGCAGGCGGTAGTCAGTTTGCTAAGGCGGTCAACAGTGGTATTCTGACGGCTTGTGGTTTAGCCGAGCCAATTCTGGGAGGAAGACGCCGATGCATCCTACAACACCCACAGTAGACGGCAAATCTTTCTTAAGGAGACGGTGGTATCACACAGGACTCAGTTTGAAGTTTGAAGAAAATTCTGTTTGTATCTCGTTCTTCATTATCTGTCTACTGTTTTTGTATTATGTAATTTTGGTTCAATCTTGTAATCGTATCATTATTAATGAAATTGTTCTCTAGAATATTACGTTAATTGCCGAATTTTTCCCAACAAGAAGTACGTTCAAATTTTGGCTTTATTTAATTACGAGGCGAGCTGATCTCAAACGTGCTTTAACCGCAACGAGAACTCGCTCATTTTGAATAGCTTGAAATTTGTAAACATATAAGTCGACGAGTCAATTATAATTAGTAGTTCGTTCAATCTTGGCCGGGTTGACAAATTAATGAGTTTAAAAATTTAAAAGAGTTTGAAAATTTGTGGAAATAACAAACCGATGTCAACTTACCAACGAGGCATGGGGTGAAGTGAAAGCCAAGTCAAAAAATTTAGGCACTAATTACTGTATTTTATTTTTTTTGAAGTTCTATACATTTTCTTCTATTACGTGATAATATCGTCGTGTAAAAAATATTTGAACTTATTTATTTTACTTTTTCGGTCCCTCCGTACTTCCGACTCTATCTCTTTAAAGGTACCGGGGTGTAGATATTTTGAGATTTGTTCCTAAAACTAACAAGCCGATAGTGATATGGATTCTTGAAGTTAATAGTGATATGGATTCTTGAAGTTAAATGAATGGATTGGTCACCTATTACGGCATATTAGGATCTACCTTTTATATTTTCTAAGCAACGGCGGCATGAGAATTTGAATGCAACGGGCAAGTTACAATATATAGACTCTCTTTTTTTTCTTTTTTTTTTTGTTGAACAATTAAAAAAGACGGTCTGTATTTTTTTTTTTGTTTTGAACAGCGAAAGCAAAATTTTATTGATGAGAAAAACCTGAACAGAAAAAAGGACTAAGAAAATAACATCAATCCGCAAGGCAACATCCCAATAAAGTTGGCACCCTGCCCCGCAATAATCATCTACTGCTCAGACCAGAGTTGATAAGAAGTCAACTCCAAAAAGGTTCAGTACAAGAAAATGAGAATACAATATCGAAATCACAACCCATAATATATGGAGTCCTGCCAAGTGCTTGCGAATATAGGATCACCAAAATCATCCTCATCAGCCCAGAATTCACAGATTACTTGTAACGCACCGACTTTTCGGGTGCAAAATAGAATAATTTCTAAAGAAAATATTGCTAAATACATATAATTTTCCAAAATAAAGATTTTGCTAATACAATCTCAAGATAGATTTACGGAATCAAAATACACCAACTTCAAAGCTGACTCTAATCTTGATACGAATCCTAAGCATCCTCGATCCTCGTTACTGATATTCGTTCCGTGTCGAACTGCATCATCGTTGAATCTCCTCCATTGAATCCTGCGCCCTCTAGCAAATTGATCGCCGAAGCAATCGATTTGCCAGGATACTGAGCGTATCCGTGAGTGATAAATCACCCAATAGAATAATCCAACCCAACCACCCTCTTACAATTACAACTAGCAAGCAAACAAGATAATCATGATGCGAATAAGTAAAAGCAGAGATTTTTCACGTCAACCAGAGTTCATTATTATCCATTAGCCTAACGTGTGATCCAAAATCTCCCTACGAGATCTTTCCTCCCCAACCGCTAGCCATGCTCGGTCCCATGAGATCACTTCCTCTTGTTTGCGTAGATAACCTAAGTTACAATACTACAACAAGTGGAATAGCTTATCATGCCCGAATCACAACTAGGTTCGCCTATCTTATATACCACATCACAATCATCCCTGGACACACGCCATCTATCAATTCACCACGGACACACGCCAGGACATCAATTTATTCCACAAAACATCACCGACCATCCGCCAGGTTTTATCGTCACAAAACATCGGACCTCTCGCCAGGTTTTAACATCACAAAATATCATTGGGCCACCTCTTCAGGTTTTAACATCACAAAATATCATTGGGCCACTTGCCAGGTTTTATCAAAACATCACCGGGCTTACTTTGCCAGGTTTTATCAAAATATCATTGGGCTTACTTTGCCAAGTTTTATATCATCACCGGGCTTACTCTGCAGTCTTAAATCATCTCCTGGCTTACTCTGCGGTTTTAAATCATCACGAACATTACTTGGACTACCCGCCCGATTTCAAATCATATATTCTTGGACTACCCGCCGATTTCAAATCACAATCCTAGGTCCATCAGTCTGCCCTCAAGGTCCTGCTCTACCCCCAATACTTGAGGTTCTGTCAGGCTGCCCCTAAGGTCTGCTTGGCCATTCTCACAATTCTAGGTCCATCAGCCTGCCCTCAGGTCCTACTCAGGCTACCCCGATCACACGAGGTCCTGTCGGGCCACCAGGTCCTGCCTGGCCACCCTAGCGACACTGGGTCTTTCAGGTGCCCTCAAGTCCTACTCAGGCTACCCCGATCACACGAGGTCTGTTAGGCCACCCCGAGGTCCTACTTAGCCCACGACTTTCATTTGTTTCTTTTTCCCTTAACAATAACAACGTCTGTATACTTTCTCACCACAAATCTCATCATATCTCATAATCACGCCTGCAAACAATCCTCTAAAAGAAAGAAACTTCACAACTTATCCATTACTTAGCATCGTCTAAGTGATTTCTATCTCGTATACCACCCCATGTCTCTAGGGTCCAATCTAGCAATCAAATCCAGGATCGACACAATTTTATTCTCAATAATAATCAAAAACGAATAACAGACGGATCAAAACAAATATTAGGCAATGCAATCACATAACTTTTATGACTGGGCCGTTGCCCTTAATCTTGTATGGCCACAAAATCATTAATAAGGTATGAACTATTTAATAAAGATTTAAAATAATTTTTCTAGGCTTTAATTAATTATTCTTAAGTAATTAGATTAATTAAATACTAATTAAATACATTAATTAGGTAAAAATATTAGAATAATTATCATAACCTTAATAAGAGTCCTAACGGTCCTCTATAACAAGTTTGAGTGCTAAAAGTTGGGTTTGGAGGTTCGTGGTATTATTTTAAATAAAAGGATTAAATTAATAGCCGAAACAAGAATAAATAAACAATAAATAATTAAATAGTTTGAAATATTTTTTTATATTTACAGAATATCATTCTAGGGCTGTAAATAGTATAAATAAAATTATTTGGAATTTTAAACCTTCTTTATAATATTTTACGGTATTATTATTAAGAAACAATACTTAAGTAATAATAAATAGTTAATTAAATAAATAAAATTTTATTTCAACAAAATATCACTTTTGAACTGTCAGGAGTCTAAGAAAAATATTTTCGATATTAAAAATATTTTTTATAAGGTCGTTATTAATTTTCGTTTATAACTTTAATTAAAAATTAAATATATATCAAATATCATTAAATTTTTATGAAATCAAGATCTTATGATCTTTATTAAGTTAGGAATCTAATAAAAATAGTTTGGGGATTTATAGAGTAATTTAAAAGGTCACAACAAATTTTAGTTTATAAACGATCACACGATTACGAATAAAGATTAAATAAATAGAAGATTAAGTAAAAAAAATATGAAACTAACAAGTTATGATCTTTAGAATATGGGTAACCTAGGGTAAAAATTTTGGGGTCAAATACGATGTTTAAGAGGTTGCAAAATCAATTCGAAACGAAACAAACAAAACCGCACGGCTGGGGGGGGACGGAGTTCGCGGCCGCGAACTCCAGTTCACTGGTTCTAGCGGCTGGGCCGCCCGAACCTTGCGGCCGCGAGGTCGCGTTCAGTTTTTATTTTTTTGCTTTTTCTCGGTTGTTTTCGATGCATGGGGTCACGGGGCCTATTGGGTTATGTCTATAAACCCTAAATATACTTAGAGGAGGCTTCGGATCGAATTATAATACCTCGAATTGGGTGGAATTGGTTTTCGATCGGAAACTTGACAATTTGGAAAGAAAACTTCGGTTTCTTCGATCGGGAGACCTTGGGGCCGAATTGGTTGATGTTCGTGGATGTTTGGGATTGTAGAATGAGATTGGAACGATCAATTTGGGTCTCGGACGAACGGATCTACAAAACCCACTTTTCTCTCTCTCTTTTCTCTCTCTAGAACTCCATAGCTTTGGAGCTTTGATTTCCTTTCGATTTTCTCTCTTTTCTGGACGATTGGAGTGTGAAAATTTTCGTGCGTGCCCTAGGGTCGGAGTAGGAATGTATTTATAAGAGAATTGGATGAGTTTCGAATAAAATCGAGTCCTAATGGAATTGGGTTTTGGAACGGACGAATCGTGCTCGGTTTTAGGGTTACGGAGGAGGTAGAGATCGAGTAGGAGAGTGAGAGATAGAAGAGTTGTTCATGCATGCAAGTATTGTAGGAAAATTAAAAAGAAGTTGTGCATGCATATTTGTATCTAAAAGGAATAATAATAATAATTGTATTAAGAAAATAATTCTAATAACATTATTATTAAAAAAAAAATTGGGTCAAAATTCCGGGTCGTTACAACCTACCCCCCTTAAAACAATTTCGTCCTCGAAATTAGGGCGTACTAGATTTGGGTAGTCGGCGCGCATAGTATCGGTTTGTTCTTAAGCTAATTTCCCGATGTCGCCAAGATTTTAGGACGGACACTACTGCTGCCTGTTCCAAATCATGAGTTGGACAGTTCCTTTCATGCGGCCTCAATTGTTAGGATCCGTATGCGACGACCTTTCCACAAGTACAGCTCCAAATCCATCTTTCTCTTTGACGAATAGGGTAAGGGCTCTCTAGGTGAGGTATTGGGTTGGATAAAACCCTTTTCCAAAAGTTCCTGTAGTTATGTTTTCAACTCTTATAGTTCTGTCGGAGCCATTCGATACGAGGTCATGGAAGTTGGTACCGTATCGGGCTGTAGCTTGATATTGCAATCTATTTCTCTTGGTGACGGTAATCTTGGCAGTTCCTTAGGGAACACGTCTTTGTATTCACAGATAATCTGAGGAGGTCCTAACTCCATATGATCCATTTCTTTCGACTTGAAGCTCGCCAATCATTTAGAGGGCTTATCACGCCATCTTGCTTTGTGCGTGTTGGGTGTCACTGTCTACCCCCTTAAATGAGTAAGGCCTCTCTTATGGAAAATGACCTTTCACTTCTAATCACTTTTGGTAATAGCATGGTTGGCTAATAGTCGAACCTTGTCGAAGTCAATATCTAAAAATCACAAGCCAAACATAGGCCTAAGACTCCTTCTACTATAATCTATCCATCTTTCAGGGACGAGGGCGTTCGGAGCTTAAGGCGAGAGTTTAGGCGTAGTCCTGGCGGTAATCGTTCGTATGAGTCGCGCATCCTTGTTGATACTCGTATTGTGTTGGGGCTCGAATTGGCATAAATCCCGGAATTCACGTAAGCATTGTTGTCGACGTCGGCAACGTTGTTGTTGGCATTAGGGCTACACGTATTCTCCTTGCTGGCGGGGGTTGACCCAGATGACCGTGGAAAGTGACGTTGTTGACCCTTAGTTTCAATCTCATAATGACTGCTTCACAAGGTTAGGTTTAGGGTTTTAAGGGTTTCTAAATATCAGGTTCTCAAAAGAAAGTGCGTGCGATAACGTTCTTACACCGGTCCTACTTTATTTGATCATTATCTACCTAGAGAAAGAAAATTCTTCTTCGACGGTGCTCTATTTACTGAGTAGCCTCATTCGACAATGTCTTATCCTCCATTGTCGAGATTTGTCTATTTGTCTTTTTCGTACTAGGATTCTTCGTCTTGTTTGATCAACCAACAAATGATAAAAGGGAACGGCTCCTCTATCGCTTCCTTCCGATCGGAGTCAACGTTTGATTTCCTAGCTTCTCAGAGTCTGGATCGCATCAGGTAAATAAATATTTATATGATATACTTAGGTAAGATATATCGTAGTTTTAGGGGAGCAATAGATACCGTAAGCGTTTAGCTATTCGGATTTACGCTCTCAGAACGTGATCTACCCAATCTACCCAAGGCCGATATGAATTTTCGCCGGTTAAGATCCTGAAACGCCCCGACTTTTCGGTGCAAAATAAAATAATTTCTAAAGAAAATATTGCTAAATACATATAATTTTCCAAAATAAAGATTTTGCTAATACAATCTCAAGATAGATTTACGGAATCAAAATACACCAATTTCAGAGCTGACTCTAATCTTGATACGAATCCTAAGCATCCTCGATCCTCGTTACTGATATTCGTTCCGTGTCGAACTGCATCATCGTTGAATCTCCTCCATTGAATCCTGCGCCCTCTAGCAAATTGATCGCCAAGCAATCGATTTGCCAGGATACAGACGTATCCGTGAGTGATAAATCACCCAATAGAATAATCCAACCCAACCACCCCTCTTACATTACAGCTAGCAAGCAAACAAGATAATCATGATGCGAATAAGTAAAACAGAGATTTTTCACGTCAACCAGTTCATTACTATCCATTAGCCTAACGTGTGATCCAAAATCTCCCTACGAGATCTTTCCTCCCCAACCGCTAGCCATGCTCGGTCCCATGAGATCACTTCCCTTTGCTGTCGTAGATAACCTAAGTTACAATACTACAACAAGGGGCTAGCTTATCATGCCTGAATCACAATTAGGGTTCGCCTATCTTATATACCACATCACAATCATCACTGGACACACGTCAGTCTATCAATTCACCACTGGACACACGACAGGACATCAATTTATTCCACTGGAACTCGACCATCCGCCAGGTTTTATCGTCACAAAACATCATTTGGACCTCTCGCCAGGTTTTAACATCACAAAATATCATTGGGCCACCGCTAGATTTTAACATCACAAAATATCATTTGAGCCACCGCCAGGTTTTATCAAAACATCACTGGGCTTACTTTGCCAGGTTTTATCAAAATATCATTGGGCTTACTTTGCCAAGTTTTATATCATCAATGGGCTTACTCTGCCAGTCTTAAATCATCTCCGGGCTTACTCTGCCGGTTTTAAATCATCACAGACATCACTGGACTACCCGCCAATTTCAAATCATATTACTGGACTACCCGCCAGTTTCAAATCACAATCCTAGGTCCATCAGTCTGCCCTCACCTGCTCAGGCTACCCCAATACTTGAGGTCCTGTCAGGCTCTAAGGTCCTGCGTGGCCATTCTCACAATTCTAGGTCCATCGCTGCCCTCAAGGTCCTGCTCAGGCTACCCCGATCACACGAGGTTCCTGTCAGGCCACCCGAGGTTCTGCTTGGCCACCCTAGCGACACGGGGTCTTTCAGTCCCTCAAGGTCCTACTCAGGCTACCCCGATCACACGAGGTCCTGTTAGGCCACCCCCGAGGTCCTGCTTAGCCCACGACTTTCATTTGTTTCTTTTTCCCTTAACAATAACAACGTCTGTATACTTTCTCACCACAAATCTCATCATATCTCAGAATCACACCTGCAAACAATCCTCTAAAAAGAAAGAAACTTCACAACTTATCCATTACTTAGCATCGTCTAAGTGATTTCTATCTCGTATACCACCCCATGTCTCTAGGGTCCAATCTAGCAATCAAATCCAGCATCGACACAATTTTATTCTCAATAATAATCAAAAACGAATAACAGACGGATCAAAACAAATATTAGGCAATGCAATCACATAACTTTTTATGACTAGGCCGTTGCCCTTAATCTTGTATGGCCACAAAATCATTAATAAGGTATGAACTATTTAATAAAGATTTAAAATAATTTTTATAGGCTTTAATTAATTATTCTTAAGTAATTAGATTAATTAAATACTAATTAAATACATTAATTAGGTAAAAATATTAGAATAATTATCATAACCTTAATAAGAGTCCTAACGGTCCTCTATAACAAGTTTGAGTGCTAAAAGTTGGGTTTGGAGGTTCGTGGTATTATTTTAAATAAAAGGATTAAATTAATAGCCGAAACAAGAATAAATAAACAATAAATAATTAAATAGTTTGAAATATTTTTTATATTTACAGAATATCATTCTAGGGCTGTAAATAGTATAAATAAAATTATTTGGAATTTTAAACCTTCTTTATAATATTTTACGGTATTATTATTAAGAAACAATACTTAAGTAATAATAAATAGTTAATTAAATAAATAAAATTTTATTTCAACAAAATATCACTTTTGAACTGTCAGGAGTCTAAGAAAAATATTTTCGATATTAAAAATATTTTTATAAGGTCGTTATTAATTTTCGTTTATAACTTTAATTAAAAATAAAATAAATAGCAAATAACATTAAAAAGTTATGAAATCAACAACTTATGATCTTTAATAAGTTAGGAATCTAAGAAAAATAGTTTGGGGATTTATAGAGTAATTTAAAAGGTCGTAACGAATTTTAGTTTACAAACAATCTCACGATTACGAATAAAAATTAAATAAATAGAAGATTAAGTAAAAAAATATGAAACTAACAAGTTATGATCTTTAGAATATGGGTAACCTAGGGTAAAAATTTTGGGGTCAAATACGATGTTTAAGAGGTTGCAAAATTAATTCGAAACGAAACAAACAAAACCGCACGGCTGTGGGGGAAAAGGAGTTCGCGGCCGCGAACTCCATTACACTGGTTCTAGCGGCTGGGCCGCCCGAACCTTGCGGCCGCGAGGTCGCTGCACAGTTTTGTTTTTTTGCTTTTTCTTGATTGTGTTCGATGCATGGGACTACGGGGCCTATTGGGTTATGTCTATAAACCCTAAATATACTTAGAGGAGGCTTCGGATCGAATTATAATACCTCGAATTGGGTGGAATTGGTTTTTGATCGGAAACTTGACAATTTGGAAAGAAAACTTCGGTTTCTTCGATCGAGAGACCTTGGGCCGAATTGGTTGATGTTCGTGGATGTTTGGGATTGTAGAATGAGATTGGAACGATCAATTTGGGTCTCGGACGAACGGATCTACAAAACCCACTTTTCTCTCTCTTTTCTCTCTCTAGAACTCCATAGCTTTGGAGCTTTGATTTCCTTTCGATTTTCTCTCTTTTCGGGATGATTGGAGTGTGAAAATTTTCGTGCGTGCCCTAGGGCCGGAGTAGGAATGTATTTATAAGAGAATTGGATGAGTTTCGAATAAAATCGAGTCCTAATGGAATTGGGTTTTGGAACGGACGAATCGTGCTCGGTTTTAGGGTTACGGAGGAGGTAGAGATCGAGTAGGAGAGTGAGAGATAGAAGAGTTGTTCATGCATGCAAGTATTGTAGGAAAATTAAAAAGAAGTTGTGCATGCATATTTGTATCTAAAGGAATAATAATAATAATTGTATTAAGAAAATAATTCTAATAACATTATTATTAAAAAAAAATTGGGTCAAAATTCCGGGTCGTTACAACCTACCCCCCTTAAAACAATTTCGTCCTCGAAATTAGGGCGTACTAGATTTGGGTAGTCGGCGCACAGTATCGGTTTGTTCTTAAGCTAATTTCCCGATGTCGCCAAGATTTTAGGACGGACACTACTGCTGCCTGTTCCAAATCATGAGTTGGACAGTTCCTTTCATGCGGCCTCAATTGTTAGGATCCGTATGCGACGACCTTTCCACAAGTACAGCTCCAAATCCATCTTTCTCTTTGACGAATAGGGTAAGGGCTCTCTAGGTGAGGTATTGGGTTGGATAAAACCCTTTTCCAAAAGTTCCTGTAGTTATGTTTTCAACTCTTATAGTTCTGTCGGAGCCATTCGATACGAGGTCATGGAAGTTGGTACCGTACCGGGCTGTAGCTTGATATTGCAATCTATTTCTCTTGGTGACGGTAATCTTGGCAGTTCCTTAGGGAACACGTCTTTGTATTCACAGATAATCTGAGGAGGTCCTAACTCCATATGATCCATTTCTTTCGACTTGAAGCTCGCCAATCATTTAGAGGGCTTATCACGCCATCTTGCTTTGTGCGTGTTGGGTGTCCTGTCTACCCCCTTAAATGAGTAAGGCCTCTCTTATGGAAAATGACCTTTCACTTCTTATCACTTTTGGTAATAGCATGGTTGGCTAATAGTCGAACCTTGTCGAAGTCAATTCCTAAAAATCACAAGCCAAACATAGGCCTAAGACTCCTTCTACTATAATCTATCCATCTTTCAGGGACGAGGGCGTTCGGAGCTTAAGGCGAGAGTTTAGGCGTAGTCCTGGCGGTAATCGTTCATATGAGTCGCGCATCCTTGTTGATACTCGTATTGTGTTGGGGCTCGAATTGGCATAAATCCCGGAATTCACGTAAGCATTGTTGTCGACGTCGGCAACGTTGTTGTTGGCATTAGGGCTACACGTATTCTCCTTGCTGGCGGGGGTTGACCCAGATGACCGTGGAAAGTGACGTTGTTGACCCTTAGTTTCAATCTCATAATGACTGCTTCACAAGGTTAGGTTTAGGGTTTTAAGGGTTTCTAAATATCAGGTTCTCAAAAGAAAGTGCGTGCGATAACGTTCTTACACCGGTCCTACTTTATTTGATCATTATCTACCTAGAGAAAGAAAATTCTTCTTCGACGGTGCTCTATTTACTGAGTAGCCTCATTCGATAGTGTCTTATCCTCCATTGTCGAGATTTGTCTATTTGTCTTTTTCGTACTAGGATTCTTCGTCTTGTTTGATCAACCAACAAATGATAAAAGGGAACGGCTCCTCTATCGCTTCCTTCCGATCGGAGTCAACGTTTGATTTCCTAGCTTCTCGGAGTCTGGATCGCATCAGGTAAATAAATATTTATATGATATAGGTAAGATATATCGTAGTTTTAGGTGAGCAATAGCTACTGTAAACGTTTAGCTATTCGGATTTACGCCCTCAGAACGTGATCTACCCAATCTACCCAAGGCCGAGTGTTGAACCTATGCTCTGATACCATTTGTAACGCCCCGACTTTTCGGGTGCAAAATAAAATAATTTCTAAAGAAAATATTGCTAAATACATATAATTTTCCAAAATAAAGATTTTGCTAATACAATCTCAAGATAGATTTACGGAATCAAAATACACCAATTTCAGAGCTGACTCTAATCTTGATACGAATCCTAAGCATCCTCGATCCTCGTTACTGATATTCGTTCCGTGTCGAACTGCATCATCGTTGAATCTCCTCCATTGAATCCTGCGCCCTCTAGCAAATTGATCGCCGAAGCAATCGATTTGCCAGGATACAGACGTATCCGTGAGTGATAAATCACCCAATAGAATAATCCAACCCAACCACCTCTTACTTTACAAATAGCAAGCAAACAAGATAATCATGATGCGAATAAGTAAAACAGAGATTTTTCATGTCAACCAGTTCATTACTATCCATTAGCCTAACGTGTGATCCAAAATCTCCCTACGAGATCTTTCCTCCCAACCGCTAGCCATGCTCGGTCCCATGAGATCACTTCCTCTTTGCCGTAGATAACCTAAGTTACAATACTACAACAAGTGGCTAGCTTATCATGCCCGAATCACAACTAGGGTTCTCCTATATTATATACCACATCACAATCATCTCTTTACACAAGCCAGTCTATCAATTCACCACTGGACACTCTCCAGACATCAATTTATTCCACAAAACATCCTGGACCATCCGCCAGGTTTTATCGTCACAAAACATCATTTGGACCTCTCGCCAGGTTTTAACATCACAAAATATCATTGGGCCGCCTGGTTTTAACATCACAAAATATCGGTGGGCCCGCTAGGTTTTATCAAAACATCACCGGGCTTACTTTGCCAGGTTTTATCAAAATATCATTGGGCTTACTTTGCCAAGTTTTATATCATCACCGGGCTTACTCGCGAGTCTTAAATCATCTCCGGCTTACTCTGCCGGTTTTAAATCATCACATACATTACTGGACTACCCGCCAGCTTCAAATCATATTACTGGACTCCCGCCAGTTTCAAATCACAATCCTAGGTCCATCAGTCGCCCCAAGCGTCCTCGCTCAGCTACCCCCAATACTGAGGTCCCGCCAGCTGCCCCTAAGGTCCCGCTGGCTGGCCATTCTCACGATTCTAGGTCCATCAGGCTGCCCTCAAGGTCCTCCTCAGGCTACCCCCGATCCACACGAGGTCCTGTCAGGCCACCCCGAGGTCCTGCTTGGCCACCCTAGCGACACTGGTTCTTTCAGGCTGCCCTAGGTCCTACTCAGGCTACCCCGATCACACGAGGTCCTGTTAGGCCACCCCGAGGTCCTGCTTAGCCCACGACTTTCATTTGTTTCTTTTCCCTTAACAATAACAACGTCTGTATACTTTCTCACCACAAATCTCATCATATCTCGGAATCACACCTGCAAACAATCCTCTAAAAAGAAAGAAACTTCACAACTTATCCATTACTTAGCATCGTCTAAGTGATTTCTATCTCGTATACCACCCCATGTCTCTAGGGTCCAATCTAGCAATCAAATCCAGCATCGACACAATTTTATTCTCAATAATAATCAAAAACAAATAACAGACGGATCAAAACAAATATTAGGCAATGCAATCACATAACTTTTTATGACTGGGCCGTTGCCCTTAATCTTGTATGGCCACAAAATCATTAATAAGGTATGAACTATTTAATAAAGATTTAAAATAATTTTTCTAGGCTTTAATTAATTATTCTTAAGTAATTAGATTAATTAAATACTAATTAAATACATTAATTAGGTAAAAATATTAGAATAATTATCATAACCTTAATAAGAGTCCTAACGGTCCTCTATAACAAGTTTGAGTGCTAAAGGTTCGGTTTGGAGGTTCGTGGTATTATTTTAAATAAAAGTATTAAATTAATACCCTAAAAAATAATAAATAAACAATAAATAATTAAATAGTTTGAAATATTTTTTTATATTTACAGAATATCATTCTAGGGCTGTAAATAGTATAAATAAAATTATTTGGAATTTTAAACCTTCTTTATAATATTTTACGGTATTATTATTAAGAAACAATACTTAAGTAATAATAAATAGTTAATTAAATAAATAAAATTTTATTTCAACAAAATATCACTTTTGAACTGTCAGGAGTCTAAGAAAAATATTTTCGATATTAAAAATATTTTTTATAAGGTCGTTATTAATTTTCGTTTATAACTTTAATTAAAAATAAAATATATAGCAAATAACATTAAAAAGTTATGAAATCAACAACTTATGATCTTTAATAAGTTAGGAATCTAAGAAAAATAGTTTGGGGATTTATAGAGTAATTTAAAAGGTCGTAACGAATTTTAGTTTACAAACAATCTCACGGTTACGAATAAAAATTAAATAAATAGAAGATTAAGTAAAAAAAATATGAAACTAACAAGTTATGATCTTTAGAATATGGGTAACCTAGGGTAAAAATTTTGGGGTCAAATACGATGTTTAAGAGGTTGCAAAATCAATTCGAAACGAAACAAACAAAACCGCACGGCTGGGGGGGGACGGAGTTCGGGGCCGCGAACTCTGGTTCTAGCGGCTGGGCCGCCCGAACCTTGCGGCCGCGAGGTCGCGTTCAGTTTTTATTTTTTTTGCTTTTTCTCGGTTGTTTTCGATGCATGGGGTCACGGGGCCTATTGGGTTATGCCTATAAACCCTAAATATACTTAGAGGAGGCTTCGGATCGAATTATAATACCTCGAATTGGGTGGAATTGGTTTTCGATCGGAAACTTGACAATTTGGAAAGAAAACTTGTAACGCCCCGATTTTCAGGGCCGAATTGGTTGATGTTCGTGGATGTTTGGGATTGTAGAATGAGATTGGAACGATCAATTTGGGTCTCGACGAACGGATCTACAAAACCCACTTTTCTCTCTCTCTTTTCTCTCTCTAGAACTCCATAGCTTTGGAGTTTTGATTTCCTTTCGATTTTCTCTCTTTTCTGGACGATTGGAGTGTGAAAATTTTCGTGCGTGCCCTAGGGTCGGAGTAGGAATGTATTTATAAGAGAATTGGATGAGTTTCGAATAAAATCGAGTCCTAATGGAATTGGGTTTTGGAACGGACGAATCGTGCTCGGTTTTTAGGGTTACGGAGGAGGTAGAGATCGAGTAGGAGAGTGAGAGATAGAAGAGTTGTTCATGCATGCAAGTATTGTAGGAAAATTAAAAAGAAGTTGTGCATGCATATTTGTATCTTAAAGGAATAATAATAATAATTGTATTAAGAAAATAATTCTAATAACATTATTATTTAAAAAAAAAAATTGGGTCAAAATTCCGGGTCGTTACAACCTACCCCCCTTAAAACAATTTCGTCCTCGAAATTAGGGCGTACTAGATTTGGGTAGTCGGCGCGCATAGTATCGGTTTGTTCTTAAGCTAATTTCCCGATGTCGCCAAGATTTTAGGACGGACACTACTGCTGCCTGTTCCAAATCATGAGTTGGACAGTTCCTTTCATGCGGCCTCAATTGTTAGGATCCGTATGCGACGACCTTTCCACAAGTACAGCTCCAAATCCATCTTTCTCTTTGACGAATAGGGTAAGGGCTCTCTAGGTGAGGTATTGGGTTGGATAAAACCCTTTTCCAAAAGTTCCTGTAGTTATGTTTTCAACTCTTATAGTTCTGTCGGAGCCATTCGATACGAGGTCATGGAAGTTGGTACCGTACCGGGCTGTAGCTTGATATTGCAATCTATTTCTCTTGGTGACGGTAATCTTGGCAGTTCCTTAGGGAACACGTCTTTGTATTCACAGATAATCTGAGGAGGTCCTAACTCCATATGATCCATTTCTTTCGACTTGAAGCTCGCCAATCATTTAGAGGGCTTATCACGCCATCTTGCTTTGTGCGTGTTGGGTGTCCTGTCTACCCCCCTTAAATGAGTAAGGCCTCTCTTATGGAAAATGACCTTTCACTTCTTATCACTTTTGGTAATAGCATGGTTGGCTAATAGTCGAACCTTGTCGAAGTCAATTCCTAAAAATCACAAGCCAAACATAGGCCTAAGACTCCTTCTACTATAATCTATCCATCTTTCAGGGACGAGGGCGTTCGGAGCTTAAGGCGAGAGTTTAGGCGTAGTCCTGGCGGTAATCGTTCGTATGAGTCGCGCATCCTTGTTGATACTCGTATTGTGTTGGGGCTCGAATTGGCATAAATCCCGGAATTCACGTAAGCATTGTTGTCGACGTCGGCAACGTTGTTGTTGGCATTAGGGCTACACGTATTCTCCTTGCTGGCGGGGGTTGACCCAGATGACCGTGGAAAGTGACGTTGTTGACCCTTAGTTTCAATCTCATAATGACTGCTTCACAAGGTTAGGTTTAGGGTTTTAAGGGTTTCTAAATATCAGGTTCTCAAAAGAAAGTGCGTGCGATAACGTTCTTACACCGGTCCTACTTTATTTGATCATTATCTACCTAGAGAAAGAAAATTCTTCTTCGACGGTGCTCTATTTACTGAGTAGCCTCATTCGACAGTGTCTTATCCTCCATTGTCGAGATTTGTCTATTTGTCTTTTTCGTACTAGGATTCTTCGTCTTGTTTGATCAACCAACAAATGATAAAAGGGAACGGCTCCTCTATCGCTTCCTTCCGATCGGAGTCAACGTTTGATTTCCTAGCTTCTCGGAGTCTGGATCGCATCAGGTAAATAAATATTTATATGATATACTTAGGTAAGATATATCGTAGTTTTAGGGGAGGAATAGATACCGTAAACGTTTAGCTATTCGGATTTACGCTCTCAGAACGTGATCTACCCAATCTACCCAAGGCCGAGTGTTGAACCTATGCTCTGATACCATTTGTAACGCCCCGACTTTTCGGGTGCAAAATAAAATAATTTCTAAAGAAAATATTGCTAAATACATATAATTTTCCAAAATAAAGATTTTGCTAATACAATCTCAAGATAGATTTACGGAATCAAAATACACCAATTTCAGAGCTGACTCTAATCTTGATACGAATCCTAAGCATCCTCGATCCTCGTTACTGATATTCGTTCCGTGTCGAACTGCATCATCGTTGAATCTCCTCCATTGAATCCTGCGCCCTCTAGCAAATTGATCGCCGAAGCAATCGATTTGCCAGGATACAGACGTATCCGTGAGTGATAAATCACCCAATAGAATAATCCAACCCAACCACCCCTCTTACATTACAACTAGCAAGCAAAGAAGATAATCATGATGCGAATAAGTAAAACAGAGATTTTTCACGTCAACCAGTTCTTACTATCCATTAGCCTAACGTGTGATCCAAAATCTCCCTACGAGATCTTTCCTCCCCAACCGCTAGCCATGCTCGGTCCCATGAGATCACTTCCCTTTGCTGTCGTAGATAACCTAAGTTACAATACTACAACAAGGGCTAGCTTATCATGCCCGAATCACAACTAGGGTTCGCCTATCTTATATACCACATCACAATCATCACCGAACACACGCCAGTCTATCATTCCACTGGACTCTCGCCAGACATCAATTTATTCCACAAAACATCACCGACCATCCGCCAGGTTTTATCGTCACAAAACATCATTGGACCATCTCGCCAAGTTTTAACATCACAAAATATCATTTGGGCCACCGCCAGGTTTAACATCACAAAATATCATTGGGCCACGCTAGGTTTTATCAAAACATCACCGGGCTTACTTTGCCAGGTTTTATCAAAATATCATTGGGCTTACTTTGCCAAGTTTTATATCATCACCGGGCTTACTCTGCAATCTTAAATCATCTCCGGCTTACTCTGCGGTTTTAAATCATCACAGACATTACTGGACTACCCGCCAGGTTTCAAATCACATCACTGGACTACCCGCCGGTTTCAAATCACAATCCTAGGTCCATCAGTCTGCCCTCAACCTGCTCAGGCTACCCCAATACTTGAGGTCCTGTCAAGCTGCCCCTAAGGTCCTGCTGGCCATTCTCACAATTCTAGGTCCATCAGCTGCCCTCAAGGTCCCGCTCAGAGGCTACCCCGATCACACGAGGTCCTGTCGAGGCCACCCCGAGGTCCTGCTTGGCCACCCTAGCGACACTTGGTCTTTCAGGCTGCCAAGGTCCTACTCAGGCTACTCCCGATCACACGAGGTCCTGTTAGGCCACCCCGAGGTCCTGTTAGGCCCACGACTTTCATTTGTTTCCTTTTCCCTTAACAATAACAACGTCTGTATACTTTCTCACCACAAATCTCATCATATCTCAGAGTCACACTTGCAAACAATCCTCTAAAAAGAAAGAAACTTCACAACTTATCCATTACTTAGCATCGTCTAAGTGATTTCTATCTCGTATACCACCCCATGTCTCTAGGGTCCAATCTAGCAATCAAATCCAGGATCGACACAATTTTATTCTCAATAATAATCAAAAACGAATAAGACGGATCAAACAAATATTAGGCAATGCAATCACATAACTTTTTATGACTGGGCCGTTGCCCTTAATCTTGTATGGCCACAAAATCATTAATAAGGTATGAACTATTTAATAAAGATTTAAAATAATTTTTCTAGGCTTTAATTAATTATTCTTAAGTAATTAGATTAATTAAATACTAATTAAATACATTAATTAGGTAAAAATATTAGAATAATTATCATAACCTTAATAAGAGTCCTAACGGTCCTCTATAACAAGTTTGAGTGCTAAAAGTTGGGTTTGGAGGTTCGTGGTATTATTTTAAATAAAAGGATTAAATTAATAGCCGAAACAAGAATAAATAAACAATAAATAATTAAATAGTTTGAAATATTTTTTTATATTTACAGAATATCATTCTAGGGCTGTAAATAGTATAAATAAAATTATTTGGAATTTTAAACCTTCTTTATAATATTTTACGGTATTATTATTAAGAAACAATACTTAAGTAATAATAAATAGTTAATTAAATAAATAAAATTTTATTTCAACAAAATATCACTTTTGAACTGTCAGGAGTCTAAGAAAAATATTTTCGATATTAAAAATATTTTTTATAAGGTCGTTATTAATTTTCGTTTATAACTTTAATTAAAAATAAAATAAATAGCAAATAACATTAAAAAGTTATGAAATCAACAACTTATGATCTTTAATAAGTTAGGAATCTAAGAAAAATAGTTTGGGGATTTATAGAGTAATTTAAAAGGTCGTAACGAATTTTAGTTTACAAACAATCTCACGATTACGAATAAAAATTAAATAAATAGAAGATTAAGTAAAAAAAATATGAAACTAACAAGTTATGATCTTTAGAATATGGGTAACCTAGGGTAAAAATTTTGGGGTCAAATACGATGTTTAAGAGGTTGCAAAATCAATTCGAAACGAAACAAACAAAACCGCACGGCTGGGGGGGGACGGAGTTCGCGGCCGCGAACTCCAGTTCACTGGTTCTAGCGGCTGGGCCGCCCGAACCTTGCGGCCGCGAGGTCGCGTTCAGTTTTTATTTTTTTGCTTTTTCTCGGTTGTTTTCGATGCATGGGGTCACGGGGCCTATTGGGTTATGTCTATAAACCCTAAATATACTTAGAGGAGGCTTCGGATCGAATTATAATACCTCGAATTGCGTGGAATTGGTTTTCGATCGGAAACTTGACAATTTGGAAAGAAAACTTGTAACGCCCCGATTTTCGGACACGTTAATTAAATCATTTTTAATGAATGCTTGGGATCGTAGAAAGCAACTCGATCGATCAATTTGAGTCTCGGACGAACGGATCTACAAAACCCACTTTTCTCTCTCTTTTCTCTCTCTAGAACTCCATAGCTTTGGAGCTTTGATTTCCTTTCGATTTTCTCTCTTTTCTGGACGATTGGAGTGTGAAAATTTTCGTGCGTGCCCTAGGGTCGGAGTAGGAATGTATTTATAAGAGAATTGGATGAGTTTTGAATAAAATCGAGTCCTAATGGAATTGGGTTTTGGAACGGACGAATCGTGCTCGGTTTTAGGGTTACTGAGGAGGTAGAGATCGAGTAGGAGAGTGAGAGATAGAAGAGTTGTTCATGCATGCAAGTATTGTAGGAAAATTAAAAAGAAGTTGTGCATGCATATTTGTATCTAAAAGGAATAATAATAATAATTGTATTAAGAAAATAATTCTAATAACATTATTATTAATAAAAAATTGGGTCAAAATTCCGGGTCGTTACAACCTACCCCCTTAAAACAATTTCGTCCTCGAAATTAGGGCGTACTAGATTTGGGTAGTCGGCGCGCATAGTATCGGTTTGTTCTTAAGCTAATTTCCCGATGTCGCCAAGATTTTAGGACGGACACTACTGCTGCCTGTTCCAAATCATGAGTTGGACAGTTCCTTTCATGCGGCCTCAATTGTTAGGATCCGTATGCGACGACCTTTCCACAAGTACACTCCAAATCCATCTTTCTCTTTGACGAATAGGGTAAGGGCTCTCTAGGTGAGGTATTGGGTTGGATAAAACCCTTTTCCAAAAGTTCCTGTAGTTATGTTTTCAACTCTTATAGTTCTGTCGGAGCCATTCGATACGAGGTCATGGAAGTTGGTACCGTACCGGGCTGTAGCTTGATATTGCAATCTATTTCTCTTGGTGACGGTAATCTTGGCAGTTCCTTAGGGAACACGTCTTTGTATTCACAGATAATCTGAGGAGGTCCTAACTCCATATGATCCATTTCTTTCGACTTGAAGCTCGCCAATCATTTAGAGGGCTTATCACGCCATCTTGCTTTGTGCGTGTTGGGTGTCCTGTCTACCCCCTTAAATGAGTAAGGCCTCTCTTATGGAAAATGACCTTTCACTTCTTATCACTTTTGGTAATAGCATGGTTGGCTAATAGTCGAACCTTGTCGAAGTCAATTCCTAAAAATCACAAGCCAAACATAGGCCTAAGACTCCTTCTACTATAATCTATCCATCTTTCAGGGACGAGGGCGTTCGGAGCTTAAGGCGAGAGTTTAGGCGTAGTCCTGGCGGTAATCGTTCGTATGAGTCGCGCATCCTTGTTGATACTCGTATTGTGTTGGGGCTCGAATTGGCATAAATCCCGGAATTCACGTAAGCATTGTTGTCGACGTCGGCAACGTTGTTGTTGGCATTAGGGCTACACGTATTCTCCTTGCTGGCGGGGGTTGACCCAGATGACCGTGGAAAGTGACGTTGTTGACCCTTAGTTTCAATCTCATAATGACTGCTTCACAAGGTTAGGTTTAGGGTTTTAAGGGTTTCTAAATATCAGGTTCTCAAAAGAAAGTGCGTGCGATAACGTTCTTACACCGGTCCTACTTTATTTGATCATTATCTACCTAGAGAAAGAAAATTCTTCTTCGACGGTGCTCTATTTACTGAGTAGCCTCATTCGACAGTGTCTTATCCTCCATTGTCGAGATTTGTCTATTTGTCTTTTTCGTACTAGGATTCTTCGTCTTGTTTGATCAACCAACAAATGATAAAAGGGAACGGCTCCTCTATCGCTTCCTTCCGATCGGAGTCAACGTTTGATTTCCTAGCTTCTCGGAGTCTGGATCGCATCAGGTAAATAAATATTTATATGATATACTTAGGTAAGATATATCGTAGTTTTAGGGGAGGAATAGATACCGTAAACGTTTAGCTATTCGGATTTACGCTCTCAGAACGTGATCTACCCAATCTACCCAAGGCCGAGTGTTGAACCTATACTCTGATACCATTTGTAACGCCCCGACTTTTCGGGTGCAAAATAAAATAATTTCTAAAGAAAATATTGCTAAATACATATAATTTTCCAAAATAAAGATTTTGCTAATACAATCTCAAGATAGATTTACGGAATCAAAATACACCAACTTCAGAGCTGACTCTAATCTTGATACGAATCCTAAGCATCATCGATCTTCGTTACTGATATTCGTTCCGTGTCGAACTGCATCATCGTTGAATCTCCTCCATTGAATCTTGCGCCCTCTAGCAAATTGATCGCCGAAGCAATCGATTTGCCAGGATACAGACGTATCCGTGAGTGATAAATCACCCAATAGAATAATCCAACCCAACCACCCCTCTTACATTACAACTAGCAAGCAAAGAAGATAATCATGATGCGAATAAGTAAAACAGAGATTTTTCACGTCAACCAGTTCTTACTATCCATTAGCCTAACGTGTGATCCAAAATCTCCCTACGAGATCTTTCATCCCCAACCGCTAGCCATGCTCGGTCCCATGAGATCACTTCCTTTGTCGTAGATAACCTAAGTTACAATACTACAACAAGGGGCTAGCTTATCATGCCTGAATCACAACTAGGGTTCGCCTATCTTATATACCACATCACAATCATCACTGGACACACGCCAGTCTATCAATTCACCACTGGACACACGCCAGGACATCAATTTATTCCACAAAACATCACTGGACCATCCGCCAGGTTTTATCGTCACAAAACATCGCTGGACCTCTCGCCAGGTTTTAACATCACAAAATATCGCTGGGCCACCGCCAGGTTTTAACATCACAAAATATCGCTGGGCCACCGCCAGGTTTTATCAAAACATCACTGGGCTTACTTTGCCAGGTTTTATCAAAATATCATTGGGCTTACTTTGCCAAGTTTTATATCATCACTGGGCTACTGCCAGTCTTAAATCATCTCCGGCTTACTCACGGTTTTAAATCATCACGAGACATTCTTTGGACTACCCGCCGATTTCAAATCATATTACCGACTACCCGCCGCTTCAAATCACAATCCTAGGTCCATCAGTCTGCCCTCAAGATTGCTCAGTCTACCCCCAATACTTGCTGTCAGGCTGCCCCTAAGGTCCTGCTTGGCCATTCTCACAATTCTAGGTCCATCAGGCTGCCCTCAAGGTCCTGCTCAGGCTACCCCCGATCACACGAGGTCCTGTCAGGCCACCCCCGAGGTCCTGCTTGGCCACCCTAGCGACACGAAAACCCATTCAGGCTGCCCTCAAGGTCCTACTCAGGCTACCCCCGATCACACGAGGTCCTGTTAGGCCACCCCCGAGGTCCTGCTTAGCCCACGACTTTCATTTGTTTCCTTTTTCCTTAACAATAACAACGTCTGTATACTTTCTCACCACAAATCTCATCATATCTCAGAATCACGCCTGCAAACAATCCTCTAAAAAGAAAGAAACTTCACAACTTATCCATTACTTAGCATCGTCTAAGTGATTTCTATCTCGTATACCACCCCATGTCTCTAGGGTCCAATCTAGCAATCAAATCCAGCATCGACACAATTTTATTCTCAATAATAATCAAAAACGAATAACAGACGGATCAAAACAAATATTAGGCAATGCAATCACATAACTTTTTATGACTGGGCCGTTGCCCTTAATCTTGTATGGCCACAAAATCATTAATAAGGTATGAACTATTTAATAAAGATTTAAAATAATTTTTCTAGGCTTTAATTAATTATTCTTAAGTAATTAGATTAATTAAATACTAATTAAATACATTAATTAGGTAAAAATATTAGAATAATTATCATAACCTTAATAAGAGTCCTAACGGTCCTCTATAACAAGTTTGAGTGCTAAAAGTTGGGTTTGGAGGTTCGTGGTATTATTTTAAATAAAAGGATTAAATTAATAGCCGAAACAAGAATAAATAAACAATAAATAATTAAATAGTTTGAAATATTTTTTATATTTACAGAATATCATTCTAGGGCTGTAAATAGTATAAATAAAATTATTTGGAATTTTAAACCTTCTTTATAATATTTTACGGTATTATTATTAAGAAACAATACTTAAGTAATAATAAATAGTTAATTAAATAAATAAAATTTTATTTCAACAAAATATCACTTTTGAACTGTCAGGAGTCTAAGAAAAATATTTTCGATATTAAAAATATTTTTTATAAGGTCGTTATTAATTTTCGTTTATAACTTTATTTAAAAATAAAATAAATAGCAAATAACATTAAAAAGTTATGAAATCAACAACTTATGATCTTTAATAAGTTAGGAATCTAAGAAAAATAGTTTGGGGATTTATAGAGTAATTTAAAAGGTCGTAACGAATTTTAGTTTACAAACAATCTCACGATTACGAATAAAAATTAAATAAATAGAAGATTAAGTAAAAAAAATATGAAACTAACAAGTTATGATCTTTAGAATATGGGTAACCTAGGGTAAAAATTTTGGGGTCAAATACAATGTTTAAGAGGTTGCAAAATCAATTCGAAACGAAACAAACAAAACCGCACGGCTGGGGGGGGACGGAGTTCGCGGCCGCGAAATCCAGTTCACTGGTTTTAGCGGCTGGGCCGCCCGAACCTTGCGGCCGCGAGGTCGCGTTCAGTTTTTTTTTTTTTGCTTTTTCTCGGTTGTTTTCGATGCATGGGGTCACGGGGCCTATTGGGTTATGTCTATAAACCCTAAATATACTTAGAGGAGGCTTCGGATCGAATTATAATACCTCGAATTGGGTGGAATTGGTTTTCGATCGGAAACTTGACAATTTGGAAAGAAAACTTGTAACGCCCCGATTTTCGGACTTGGGGCCGAATTGGTTGATGTTCGTGGATGTTTGGGATTGTAGAATGAGATTGGAACGATCAATTTGGGTCTCGGACGAACGGATCTACAAAACCCACTTTTCTCTCTCTCTTTTCTCTCTCTAGAACTCCATAGCTTTGGAGCTTTGATTTCCTTTCGATTTTCTCTCTTTTCTGGACGATTGGAGTGTGAAAATTTTCGTGCGTGCCCTAGGGTCGGAGTAGGAATGTATTTATAAGAGAATTGGATGAGTTTCGAATAAAATCGAGTCCTAATGGAATTGGGTTTTGGAACGGACGAATCGTGCTCGGTTTTAGGGTTACGGAGGAGGTAGAGATCGAGTAGGAGAGTGAGAGATAGAAGAGTTGTTCATGCATGCAAGTATTGTAGGAAAATTAAAAAGAAGTTGTGCATGCATATTTGTATCTAAAAGGAATAATAATAATAATTGTATTAAGAAAATAATTCTAATAACATTATTATTAAAAAAAAATTGGGTCAAAATTCCGGGTCGTTACATTACTGCCCGGAACGCAGCTGCTGCCCAGAATGTAGCAAACAAGAAAAGAGCTGATCCAGTGTTGTATACGGCCTCAGTAGAGTAATCTGGAATCATAAATCTTCAAGACAAACATGGTATCCGGCCGTGAGACCACAGCAGTGTCCCCTGGGGGACACCCAAAAGTATCGGTGAGATTGAGAGCTAGTATCCACTGAGTCTGCATTCGAGAGAACCACCAAAAATACCAATCCAGAGGGCGTACGTAGATTCCCCCAGATCAGCGATTGCCACCAGTTCAAGTGACTGGTAGGTGTGAGGTCTTCTCAGACGGTTTCTGTTTTTTGGATGTCTAATTGAACGGTTTCCAAAATAAAAGAATGATCCTCTAGAGATTTGAAGTCCGAGATTACATTTTAAATCAAAACATGAGCATTAGAGATTTCTTGAAGAGCATGCGCCACATCCAAGCAGTCCGTCGTCATGGTTTCCATGCTTCTCAACTTTGCCAAGGTGCCCACATTAGTGTAGAAATGGCTCAAGCCATTTCCATTGTTTGGCCAAACTTGCTAAGAACCATAAGAGCAAGTCTAGTGGTGCCAAAATGGCTCAAGCCATTCCCAAAAAATGACAATATTGGCAAAAAAACCCTGCCCCGATAGGTGGCCATTTGTGTAGCCATAAAATGGCCGGCCGGGCCATTTGTGCAGCCATTTCTCTCCCAAAATGGAACCAAAAATGGCTCAAGCCATTTCTGTAGCATCACTAAAGCCACCACCAAATCATTCTGTTCCTCAATTCGACCTACACAATTAATTGAAAATAGGGTATGAATAGAATTATTGAAAAGAATTAATGGCCAGAAAATAGCCATGCACCATTGCAATAACATTGCCAAATTCTTGGCCAATGTCACTATTCATGGCCATTTTTTGAGAATGAGTCGGGAATGACAATTTTGGACTGAACCGATGAGTACCCGAACTGATAACCGAAATTTTTCCCGAACCAAAATCGAAATTTTTCCCGTGGATATGGGTATGGTTGAGGCCTTGGAACCGAACGGGTATCTGTTCGGTTATGATTCATCTGCTACCCGAACCGAACTGAATTGAAATAACCGAAACCTAGAAATTACATTAGTACCCCTTTGTATATATCTATTCTAATATATCTATTCAAATATATAAAGGGAGAACACCAGTTTGGTGTCTCCCTTTTTGCCCTGTCATGTATTTTCGTTTTTCGTAAATGCCCTCCAAAGAAAAAAAACATAACTGAACACAATTAACTGTGGGGAAATAACTACTGGGGTTAAACTGTAAAATTACCTCTCCCAAGTCCCAACTGCCTATCCACGTTAACTACCATGTAAAATTAAGGTTACAAAGGTGAAAAAAAACCTTTTACTGATCAACTGCCACCCACGTTCACTTTCTCAACTGCCACCCATCATCATCCATTCTCCTCCAAGTACACTGTTTTCTCATTTTCTCCACACTTTCTGCACTTGCAGTCTCCTAGACTCCTAATTCAAGGTATCTCCCCGACTCTCTTTGCATTTTGATTTCAATTTCTATTGGCTTCTCATTTTTCATTTTTCTCCTTTTTTACTGACATTTTTAACTTTCCTTCACCCGTACTTTGTTTTACTTTCCTTTACCATGCATGTTTTTGGTTTTGTCATTTAAGTAGGAGTAGTATCTAGTGCTTACCCTTCGTTTATTGTTTTTATTTCTTTTTTTACCTTCACAAATTACAATTGCTACTGAGACGTTATTCAATTAATGGGTGGAAATATGAGATAGTGATCAAGAGTGTTCCCCCGACTTTTAATCACAATTTAGAAATATTATGAAGCATGACGAGAGTTAAATTGTTATCACAATAAGTTAATACTAGATGTCGGGACACACGCAATGCGTGCGCAAGTCGGATTTATACAAAATTTGTGAAAATTGATCAAGCATTAAATGAAAACCAATTGTGTAAATTTTGACAAAATCCAACTTGCATACGCATTACGTGTGCTCCGGCCTCTAGTAACACTAATACACGATGTTAGCCTTTAAGGTTTGGTCTCCACATTTCCTCCACTCTCTTCTCTTGCCGCCTCTCTGTCTCTCTCACTCTCTCTCATGGCAGCCGATCGATTTACTCCATCTTCTCTGATCTTCGTTCCTCCGATCGACTAAGGCCGTGAGTCTCTCTCTCTCTCCCGCTCAATGGTAGACTGCAGAAGATCGCAACCCTGATATTCAGTCAATGTTTTAGTTTCTTAACAGTAGCTTGTGAATATTTATGCGTGTTTCTGAGTGTGTGCTTGCAGTTGGAATGAGTATTGTTTTTATCAAAAAACATTTTTTTCTTTGAGTTAGCTCAATACACTACAAAACCCACAGTTCATGATTCAGAACACTTTTGGGCCATTTATGGCCATTGCTGAAACGATCCGAAATTGGAGCAAGACTCTCTCTCTCTCCAATTCGGTTACCCAATCAGTTTGGAAATTACCCGAACCCCGTTTGATTCGGTTATGGTTCACCATTCCTCTACCCGTTTGGGTTTCGGGACAGATTCAGGTAGCCATTTGGTTTTGGGGATTGGATACAGATTTGTCGATATTTGCCCCGAATGCCATCCCTAAGAATGAATAAGGCCATTTTGCCAAAACCATTGGTGCGGCCATTTGCAGAGCCAATGGTTGGTCATTTGTGCAGCCATTTGCCGCCATTTCTGCCATGTCACCAAAGCCACCACCAAATCCCTCTTTTTCTCAATTGGACCCACACAACTAATTGAAACCAGGATACGAATGGATCGGAACTATTGAAAAGAATGGCCAGAAGAATAGGCCTGCACCATTACACCAACATTGACATTTTTTGACCAAATGACACTATTCATGGCCATTTCTTTGGAATGTCGGCTAAGGCCGTTTTGCCAAAACCATTGGATTTGCTAATAAGAGCTTGCAAGTTGCAAGGAAGCTAACGCTTCTACCAGCAAAGGAAAAAATTCAACAAAAAAACTGGCATATATATGGACAAATCATTTTATTTGTCGGACATCATATAAATAGGCAAACCCTTGTTATTGCATCAAACATACAAAATCACAACACTCTCGCTTATAATCTCACATACACTAGTGATGGTCCGGGGACCTTCACTGAATCAAACATACAAAATCACGACACTCTTTCACTCGAAATCTCAGATACACTTACAGCTACCACTGGTGGTGGGGGAGTCCCCCACAGAGGCTCCCCAATCCTCTCTCTTCTCCGCTCTCTTCTTTCTTATTCTCGCACTACAGCTCTTGATTTTAATCACTACGTGATCTCCGGGTTTTATCTTTACACACAGTGGAAGGAAATGAAACAAGCAAAGAGGCAAAAACAAGATCAAATGACATCTAAACAGAAACGAAGACAGTCTGGGCATCAACCGATGCTTACATGAGCAAGGCATTGAAAGTTAAGTCCACAACCATGAAGCTGCACAACATCAAGCGGGAAAAATAGTGTTAGGATTGATAATTAATACCAAGAACAAATTTCGAAAAATATTGTGAGGATTGATAATTAACAGCAAGAACAAAATTCGAATGGTGCCTACAAAGTGAAAATGAGCTTTGATATGCATCCCTATTATATTTATTCGAGTGCGTGTTGATGTAATGTTTGGTACGAATGATTTGTGAAGGCAAAGAAAAGGAAAGTTAAATGGTACGAAAATAATACTCTCTCCATCCTAATTTATTTGTCCAATTTCGATATATGTGTTCTTCAAAAAATTGTGTATATATCATAATTCATGATGTTTTATATAATTTCGAAAATATTATATTATATAACTAATTGAGATCTATTAAACCAGATTCATATTGCATATAAAAACATTATATATTGAAACATATAGATAATTTTGTATGAAGTCCTAGATAATGAAAATGGACATACAAATCAGGAGGGAAAGGTAGAAAATAATTTTCCGCTTCGGATCCTCTGTCCGATGTCTCTTGTCCTACTTCTTTGTCCTAGTGCTGAAAAAGCGACATCAATCCACCACATGGAAAACCCATAAGCCACACCCAAGTTCCATTCCCCTAATAAAATATTAGTTTTGTCGATTAAAAAAAAAATCCCCCGCGCCCCGGTTCTAATAATTTTCTAATTAAATAAGTTGATCGATTAGCAATTCATTCTCGGTTCTGGAAATTTTGGCTGTTAGGGTTTTGTTTTCAATTTTTGTTTACAATTTCCTGATTAGGTTTCCTTTCTCCAGTAGTGAGTCTAGCTAGGGTGATATTGTACGAAAATACTTATTGCATGTAGGTGCATGAATTTTTAAGGAAAATTTAAATAATCATCCTCTTTATTCATGCCATGTAAGAATTCATCTCGCCCATTTTGCATGCTTATATTTTCATCCTTTCAATGCATGAATTACCATTATTACCCTTTATTATGATATCTATATAGATATATACATTTATGATTTTCTAAATTAAAAGGATTGAGATGAATATCAATCTCTGCAGTTAAATGAGATACAAGCTTTCCGATTTCATGGTAAATTATTTTTAGAATTTACCATTAAATATGTTTGTATGTCCCTATCATTACATGGTTAATTATTTGGACCATTTATCATGAAACTATTTCATGGTTAATTATTTGGACCGTTTACCATGAAACTAGTCCGGCAAAATCTGTTAAACCGCTGCACGGATCAATTCATATAAGGATAGTTTAGGATGTATAAATACTTATGTTTATATGCCAAAATTCTTGTCTATATAGGCCAAGAGTTTTAGGATGTAAAGTAAATTACATCCTAAAATCCTAAAGTAATTTACATCCTAAAATTCTTGGCCTATAAGTAATTTACATCAGAAAATTCTTGTTTATATAGGCTAATTTACATCCTAAAATCCTAAAGTAATTTACATCCTAAAATTCTTGGCCTATATATACAAGAATTTTGGGATGTAAATTACTTATGTTTACATCCTAAAATTCATAAGTAATTTACATCCCAAAATTCTTGTTTATATAGGCCAAAAATTTTAGGATGCAAACATAAATATTTGTACATTCCAAACTATCCTTATATGAATTGGTCAGTGCAGCAGCTTAACAGATTTCGCCGGACTAGTATCATGGTAAATGGTCCAAATAATTAACCATGAATGATAGGAACATACAAACATATTTCATGGTAAATGGTCCAAATAATTAACCTTAAAATGATAGAAACATAGAAACATATTTCATGATAAATGCTACAAATAATTTACCATGAAATCGAAAAACTTGTATTACATATATGGTTTAAAATCAGGCCTATATATATGGTTTAAAATATATACATATATACAATTAACAATACTCAAAGAGCAATAACGGTATTAAAAATATGAAAATGACGAAATCATAAGTTAATGAAAAGAACATGATAAATTCATAAGTGGAGAGACAAATAAGGACGAATTTTTAAGGCTCCCAGTTTTCAATTGGGAAAGGTGAAACGATAAGGGGTCGAAATCGTAAACTATTTTCACCTTGTTTCGAGATTTTCAAGTCTTGGTCACCAGTAACGTTCCAGATGAAGTACCCACCAATCTTATTGTCCTGAGCATGCCGTATCTTCGCGGTCGTCGACCTCGTATCGTCGTACCCAATCCAGGAAGTTCCGGCGTAGGAGTACGTGGACACCGTCTCCGGGTCATACACCACCGTCGCATTCTTCTCCCTGTTGAACTTCTCCACCTCAGAATAACTCATTTTCCCATCATCTCCCGGGCTCAGGCCCACTTTCTCAGCAGCCGCGCCGATACCGTTTAATCTAGGGTTCTGGAGCGTCCAAGTCCGCCCAAACAGTGGCAGGCCCATGATAAACTTGCTTGGACGGAGGCCGGCATCAATCCATGACTTAATCGCAGAACTCGTTGATGATGATATACGTCGTGGGTTAAACAGCGCGGCATGGGCACCCGTTTCCTTTGGGGTAAAATTCCCGTAGTAGTCGTAGCACATCACATTGACCCAGTCCAAGTTCTTGTTAATGGACTTTACCGGGAATGACCGGGTTACCCCGTCCGGAAAGTAATCTATTGCCGCGGTACTAGCCACGGCAGCGGTCAGCAAGAGCTTCGGCTGGCCCGTTTCTCGTGCCTCTTTGTTGACCCTGGCTCGCCATTCTTTGAACAAATTGCCCAGATTTCTCATGTCTTTGGGGTTTCGAGGGAACTCCCAATCGAGGTCGATACCGTGAAAATCGTATCTCCTCGCGACTTCAATGCATGACTGAATGAAATCCTTGCGCGACCCTTTCGACACCGCCATCCGCGCAAAGACGTCCGCGATTTTCCCGTCCATGCTCCACGCGCCGATGGTGAGAAGCGTCTTGACCTGGGGATTCTTATCGCGAATAGTGACTGTAAAATTCTTGAGATTTGTTGCTGTCGGACTTGGATCCGAGACATCGAGCTTGAAAGTATTACTATCGGGCACAACATTAGCATAATAGAGGTGGGTGAAAAATTTCGTGTCGATGGCCGAAGGCGGTAAACTGCCGGCGGCCCCTTCAGCCCAGAAACCCGCTTTGACCACCCTAGGAGGTGGTGTCCCGGCCATGGTATAGTTTGTGGTGATAGTCCGGATGGAAATAGCACAAAGTTCTTCTAGGCCTGCCATTGGTCTTCTTATGGGTAGCCAAATTCACTTCCCCAAATGGTATTTGTATGTACATATATGTATACACATATATACGTGCGCATACAAACCTGTACTCCAGTATAACTTTGAATCAAGTAAATTGGATTATATCTTCAGCATAGCCAATCCACTGTCCCAAATGGTCTTTGGATATATCTTCAGCGCATACTCAACTATGGCTGCGTTCTTTTAAATTTATCTTAAAATAAGTTAGTTTGTCATTATTTAAATTTTTTAGCATTTGTTAGTTTTGCGCCAAACTTTTATTGATTATTGAATCACTCCCACTTAAATTTGTTTTTTTTTTGTGAAATAACCACTTTTTAATAGAAAAAGTGAAATAAGTTAACTTATTTTGAAATCCTATAGGATTCTTTTGGAACTCACTATCCAAAATGCAAAATTCAAAAATAATTAGGCTCTCAAACGCGAGCTCTAAATGCAAAATCACAGAATAAATTAGCCACTTACATATCACTACATGAAAGAACATGGCGTCAAAGTTTACAACAAGATGAACACAAATCATATGAAATCAAAAGTACCAAGGATTTAATAATGCGAAATGATTTCGACACTATGAAGATTTGAATCTTTTATGTTGAAGGGTGTGAATTGAGGGGTGTGCACGTGTGTGTCTGGAAAAAGAGCCTAGAAACTAGAAAGGCTAGCACATGTTTGCAAGTGGGCATGGGCCAGCAGGGTCCACAAAACGGGCCAGCCAGTAAGAACTCCTCGTTTATTAATTTGTGAGTTTGATCTTGTATTTTTTCCTCTCTTTTAATTTGCTTTCCTACATTGACATCATTGGTTGGTTTACCCGCGACAAGAATGCAGGGGCATTTCGGGGAAAATGAATTCTATTATTAAGTCAACACGCGTAATCTTGGTTGGAATGAAGAAATTCTGGTCTTTTGTTTTTTTTGAACTGATAAAAAAAAAAGAAGCAGAATAATTTTTGACAGGTCGAATCACATGGCAGTCGTAATGGAGCTTTTCAAAAAGTCAACTCATGTTCAAGATTTGTGCGGCCCTGATTAGTTAATTTTTGGTGGACCATATGCTATCTCACTCGTCGCCCGCCGGAAAATAAGATCCGCTACACGTGATTCCCCGACTTGGTATTGACTATTGACCCATAAGCAACCATTAGATTCAGTTTGGATGACAGAAATGTTCAGGAGGATTAGAATATGACGTCATACTTCCATCATTCCGATGTTTGGAAGGAATAGGAATAGGAATGTGATGTCATTCTTTCAGGATTTCCATATTTGGAAGAGACAGAAATAAGATTATGATTCCTGACAACACATCTGACCAGAAATCACCTTACCAGATTGAGTAAGAATCTCATCCCTCCTATACCCCGTGAGAATCTTATATTCCTGGCTTAATCGATAAAAATAGAAAATATTGACTTTGATAAATTTCCAAAAAAATTGATTCCTGCATAAAATTACTGAATTAATCCAAACAGTAGTGGAATGAAATTACTTCAGGTATATTGTATTTTTATTCATATTAATCACATTCCTATTCGTACTGAAGATTTCGATCCTCCAAACTGAGTCTTAGTGTTTCGATTAGCATAAAAAATAACCAACTAATTGAAACTTCCATCAATTAATCCCCAATTTGATTTTCATGCATGTTTTTTTATATTGAAGCAAGTTTTCTCAATTGACTTGGAAATCAAAAAAATGTTTTTTTTAAAGGAAAAAAAATTTCATTAATGTCGAAAATTGTTACAAAGATTAATAGGAGTAAGGAATAATGGCATCAAACCGGCCCCTAAATTGAGACCCAAACGATCTACAATTCCTATACCCATCCGAGACCCAATCCCCAAGTTTGGCCAGAAATCAAACACAGAAAAACCCATTGGAACGAAGCCCACTCCTGATAGCATAAAAGCCCAGATAAAAACATGATAGACCATACACCTAAGGGGCCTCAAAGCCCAAATAATGGGACAAAGCCCAACTGTTACAGCCCAAAACAAACCCTAACTGCTACCACAGACCTGCCGCCGCCAACATTCAGCCATGCACCATGGCAGAGAACATCACCATCGCCAGCCACCACGCGAGATAGCCACCCGGAGAGACGCCCGAAAGCTGTCGCCGCCCCACTTGCCGTTAGGCCAAAAAATCGAACCAAAATTATTGCGATAATAAGTAATTATACACGAATAATTATCAAAAATATTTAAAATTAAGTGTATACAAAATATGAAATTTAAAAATTAGACATTTGGGGAGTTGGGGCTGGAGCCCCCGGGCCCAAACATAGCTTTTCCCCTGTTTTGGAATAGTTTACTCTAAATCCATCGGAGCTTCAAGCCTTCAACTGAGAGCGGC
The DNA here is from genome assembly GCA_025413875.1 of Rhododendron molle. Classification (NCBI taxonomy): domain Eukaryota; kingdom Viridiplantae; phylum Streptophyta; class Magnoliopsida; order Ericales; family Ericaceae; genus Rhododendron; species Rhododendron molle. The sequence goes on along the minus strand of CM046388.1, from coordinate 4,142,447 downwards.
ACCTTTAGGGTTTGAACAAAAACTTAAGGTTTTGGCACGAACAATTAAATCTCAAGGGGCATTTTTTGTAAAGCAAAATTATGGCGAAAAGTAATTGGTGTATTAAGGGGCAATTAAGTCATTCAATGTAAGAGTTTTGGCAGGAATAAAATGGGTTTTGGCATTATCAATTCTCATAAAGTAATTATGTACATAAATTCGTAATTTATTTGCACCAATTTAAAAATTAACTTAAATCTTGGAGTTTTTAAATATCCAACCTCATGCGTCACTCCTCGTAAGTTTCCATCCTTTGACTTTTTTGCACTTATGTTTTCATCCTTTCTCTTTTTTAATACGGAGTACTACCAATAGTACCCATACATATAAATATGCATAACAGATGTTGCTTAAATAGGTGGCATGTAATTAGGTTTTATGTAATTATAGTTTCCTAATTAAATGGGATTTGATTGATGATTTGAAAATGAAGGGGATAATTCAAATCTTTGTTATCTTTGTTTCCAAAACTTTTTAAAAAAAATTGAAATCCATTCCATATATACACCAAATCCCCATTGAATAAATACATCATGAATGGACAAAACATGAGAAATTTATAATAAGTTTCATGGTTAATTAGATACACAATTTTTATAACATACACGTTACCATCGCCTCGTATCGTACTCGTGACATCTATTTACAATTGTGGAATCGATTTTATTACTAAAACATGACATATTTAGATCATGAAGCAATTTGAATCAATAAACCTAACATCTATTCCATAAAACATGACAATCGTTAATCCCAACTAATAAACGCGAAATCGATTCCACCATGAAATTGGTTTCATAAACAAAATAGATTTCAAAACATAAACTTTAAAATTATGGCAGATTTCATAAATCGATTCAAGTACCCTGTTGTGAAATCTGCCATGAACTTCAAAATCATGAACTTCAAACATGGTAGATTTCTAAAAAATTGAACCTCTAAACATGACAGATTTTATCTGCATGCACGTAATACAACCTCAAGCCTTGCCGCCTCGATGTGAACTTCCAAATCATGAACATAAAAATCTATCATGTTTCACGAATCTGAACATGAACTTCAAAACATGGCACAGATTTCTAAAAAAATGAACCTAAAAACATGGCAGATTTCATCTGCATGTACATAATACAACCCCAAGCCGCGCCGCCTCGGTCTCCTCCACCATGGCGTTCTCGACCCAATTAGACCCAAAGTACCTTCATTTTTGTCGTCGTCGGAGAGGAGTATCGCGTTCATGAAAATAGTGTCGCGGATGGAGTTTTTGTGGAGAAACAGATCTAACCCCATGCCCCGTTCGTGCATCTTCCCCATATACCGCTGCTCCACACTTGTCGCTGATCGCTACTCGCCACCGCTTGCCCTCGCTGTGATTTTGGGGGATTCATCTCGTCGTTCGCCGCTTGCACCGCGGCTCGCCACGTTCCAAACCTGGAACCTGCAAATGGGAATGGAATGGAAGATTAGGGGTGGGTGGGTTTTATAGGTGTCCCTGAAACCGCAATATATACATATATATATATATATGTATTTATATAATTAATTGTTAGTAATGTTAAAAACTTTTTTCCACCAATTTTAGTACTTTATCTTAATAATGGGATATACTGTAGATCTACATAAAATATATGGGGTAAATCGTAGTTTTTTGGTGTTATTAGTTGTCCCTCTTTGATGTTCTTTGTTTGGTTTTATATGTTATGTACTATAATGATACAATCTACTAGTGTTTAGACTCTTTTAAATTTGATTTCTCAAGTAGGCATTTGATAGTTTATGTAACAAGTACTTTCCGGTGGTGTTAAACTTAATTATGAGTGTAATCTTCTTCCCTTTTAGTGTGGGATATATTCTTGATTGCTTGAGCTCTATCTTTGCTGAACTCTGTGGACAAAACCGTAACCGATCCACGAGTCACCGATTGGATTGGAACCGGGTCGTAGGACTTTTTGGCCGGACACGAATTTCATTTCGTAAAAACCGTGACCAGCGATTTGGTCCTTGAATTCCTAAAAATTCGAACCGAACTGGACCGCGAGTAGCTAGCCCTAACTTCATTTGTATGGTTTGGTGAGCCAATAGTTATTTTTTACATTGCTCTTTTTGAAGAGAAAAATATAATTGTCGTTGGAGAGAGAGGTCCAATTACATTAATTTGGATTGAAAAATTAAAATTGACTATAGTTTAATCGGTGAATACTTTCAATAATATCAAATTTGATAGGTGAATGCCTATATATTATTTATTTGTCAATCTTTTCTTTGGGTTTGTGAAAACGTGTGTTTATTTTGTATGGGATATGTAAAATATTTGTAAGATAAGCTCTTGTCCTTTAACAAGAGCTCCATTGAGTCAGTGGAGTTTTTCGCAACCATCTTTACATTATATTTAAAACGTATGCGAATAATATTCAAATAATTTGAATTATTTGCATACGTTTTAAGTATGCTAATCTAATATGGCGTGCTTCTTTGAACGTTCATTATCTAATATGGCGGCCATTATCTATATGTCATACCAATATTGAAACGTCCAAAGAAGCACGGCATATAGAGAATGACGGCCGCTTTTGATTGCTTCGGGCAACATTTGGATTAACATTTCACTATTCATCCTGAAACGGGACAGAAAGAAAAAATAATACTTACCCAAAAAAACAAATGAAGAAGAATCGAATTTAGGGCTGTAAACGAGCCGAATCGAGCCGAATATTAGAATGTTCAGATTCGTTCATTAAGTTTTTTAGCGAACTCGAGCTCGAGCCGAACTCAATAAAAAGTACGATGAGCCGAACTCGAACTGAGCTTGTTTAGGTTTGGGTCGAACTCGAGCTTGTTCACGAGCCTTAACGACCCAATAATATCATATATTTATGCTCTCATACAGGTCTAAAGTTGCAAGTGAAAATTTTAGTATGTACATAAATACGTTTATATACATATAAACTGATAAAAACGTATACATAAGTAAGTTTTTAGTAATTGTAAACGTTTAGGCTTGTACAAGTTCTAAAATTTTCACTATGTAATTATATAAAATCCCCATGACATACATATACTCCAGGTTCGCGAGCCTAATCGAGCCGAATACTACTATGTTCATGTTCGGTTCATTTATGAAACGAGCCTAAAATTGAGGTTCAGGTTTGGTTCGTTAAGTAGACGAATCGAATTCGAACGAGCTTTTACCGAGTCGAGCCTTGAACAGTTCACGAACGGCTCAGTTCATTTACAGCCCTAACCTAATTGGAAGTAGCGGAGTCCATGTCGGCGTGAAATAATAAACCAACTAATTTGAAAGGGTTGAAAGTAGCAGTGTCGGCGTCGGGTGGCAAAAATCTATATTATAAAATAAAGCGGTCTTTTGAGCATCCTTTCAACCATTGGATCGCAATTTCAATAGATTACGGCCATTGGATTAAATCATTGATTCCAACCTATTTCCCACGCCTGTCTAACCAACAGTTTTCCTCTTCTCCATTGTGTTTCCTCTCTTCTCTCCTCTCTTCCTCCATAGTTACTCTCTCTCTCCCCGCAGAATCCACTCCTCGGCGCTCCAAAATAAAAAATAAAAAACAGCGCCCACAAAGCTCCTCCACCAATTAGCCGTCCCGCACACCCACCAATCAGCCGGCCGTTCACGAAATCGATTTGATTCTCCCTTTCCGGTACGACTCCCATCATCCTTAGGGTCTTCTTGCAGAAAAAATAATGTGGCCTAAATTGTTGTTTAGGATGAGAATTTTTTGCTGTTTAGAAAAAAGAAAATTGATTTTGCTGTATAGGATAGGAATTTTTTTGATCTATATCTTTTTTATTTGTCTTTTAAATATACTCACTTTGTATTTGTTAAAATGCATGTTTGATAGAGTGAAATAGTGGGGTAAATTAATTCTTTATGCCCAGTTTTGTGTAGCTCTCTTAATTTTTGGATAGACTTTGTGGTCCGATACTACGAGGACAGACGACATGATGGTAACATGTGGAGACATGTCTGGGGAAATGTTGGGGACACGACAAACTGAATTCAACACTTTATAAAAAGAAATCCAATTGAGAGTTTACTTGCTGTGGACTTTGTTCCTCTGTCATTTGAATGGTATTGTTTGATCAAATAAAATCACGTTAGGACTAGCATATCCCTTTCCCTAGGTAACAATGTGATCAAATCATTATAGAACCAGCACATTCTTTTCCCTCGCTCTCTCCCCTATCGCCAAGCATATGATCGAAACGTGTTGCGTCTTGCCTTTAGGCACGGACATGCACTAGTATACTATATAATGGGAAAAGTTTCTGATATGAATTTTAAAATGGAAGTGGAAATTAAATCCATGTTTGCACATACCATAAATACATTTTTAAATATGTAATCTTTTTAAGAACTTATGTATATGCGTTACTCCATCCGAAGTCCAAAAAAAAGAAAGGAAAGAATTAAAGTTGAATGGATAAAAAGTCTTTTACATTACAGGAAGCAAAGAAAGTTAATGTAAGGGCTGACTTATTTGCAACCACAAATTTTTTATACGTAGTTTATTCTAAACCAAACCCACAAATTTTATAACAATTTTCTAAATGCAACCTAACAAATATCCCTAAACTTTCAAAAATACCCTTTCCTTCCCCCTTCTATCTCTCCCAGTTTTCTCCTCTCTTCACCGGCGAATACCACACCCACCGGCCACCACCACACCTCCATAACACAGACTTGATGTTGAGGGAGTCGGCGGCGGAGGTGAGGAAGAAATTCGAGGAGAACCGCCACGTCACCTCCGAAATCGAGATCCAGAGACTCCTCGCTGAGGCTCTTGAGGCTTCTGATTTCATTTCCACCACCATTGTCCAGGCCAAACACAACCCCTCCGGCGGTTACGGTTAGTTTACAATCCACATTTCTCACAGAAATAATCACAGAAATTCCTCAACATAGTCGGATACAGATTTCTAAAAAATTTACCATTTCAGATTAGATGTGTCATGTATTTTTTTTGTTGTTAAAAACGCAAAAAATGCAAATTCCGAATGCGTCATGCTCCTTATAACGCATTCACGAAATGCGCGATGGGACTAGTTCGTCGGCGAAGAAATACGAGTTCATGAAACTAGATTGGAAAACGATGAACCCATTCTGAATTTATTAAACAACACACTAATGGCCTAATGAGTTCATCGTTCACCAACGACATACTATTTTCCCTATCCTTAACTTTTGCGGAGAAAATATATGTCACCGAATAATTTCACATTCGTTCGCAGCACTCATTTTCCCATTTCAAGAAGCAACTTGGTAATATATGTCACCGATTAAGAGGGAAAATTAATCGGAAAACGAAAATGGAGGTGGAGCTAGGAACCAGTGCTTATGGAGGAAACGTGGAAGGGAGCTTGAAACCGGTGGTGGTTATGATGCAACCGGTGGGAGGGAGGGAGGAAGATGGGTGGGTTGTGTCTAGTAATCTTAAGGGTATTTTTGTTCATTTTTTTAAAGGGCATTTTTGTCCGAAAGTGATTTATTTTAAAACAAGCTACGTATAAAAAATTTGTGGTTGCAAATAGCTCGATCCTAATGTAATTGAGTGTGTTTCGAAATTTCAAAATTGTGAACTCAATCTTTACTTCTCAAAATGATTTACGTGCATATCAATTATACCTTCTTCTGTTTTTTTGACACACGCAAGGGCTAGAGAGTCCACTAAGCCCTTGTTCGGTTGTGAATTTTGAGTAGTGTTTTTGAATAAAAGTAGAGAGAGAAATGAGAGTAATGATTGTGGAGAGAGGTAAAAAGTGGAGAGAGATAGAATGAGAAATTAGAGTAATGATTGAAAAGTTAGAGAGAGAAAAAGTGAAAAAGTAACTTTTTTCAAAATTTGGGGGTTTTGAGTTCCAAACCGAACAAAGCCTAGCAATCCCTGACTAGGGAGGAATACGAGGACATTTTAAACACACACACTTAACTCAAATTCTGGATGTCAGAGCCAGCCTAGATTGTAGACCAAGAGCCATACCCGCATACTGGCAGGATTATAATTATGATCGAACTAACGAGCCTGAGACATGATCTAGCTCCCGCATGAGGGCGGGCCAAGACCATTTGTCCCTTTTTTAACATGGAAGCGTAAGAGAGTAATTTCACTTACCATCTCTATTAGCAATTGCTAACTAGGGAGGAATATGAGGACCCTCTTAAACACACATTCACTAAACCCAAAACTCCCGATGTCATGTTTAAGATTGAAAACTGATATTCCCGCTCCCTTTTTCACTGATGGCGCTCCACTTTAACATGAAGTTACTAGTAACTTTATGAACAAAATGGAGCGCTATCACTAGTAATTTTATGAACAAAATGGAGCGCTATCATTAAAAAGGGAACGCGAATATCAATTCCCTCAAGATTTCGTACCTTTTGTTAGCGTGGGTCTCACGAATTCCACTTTATTATTGGTAGTAATCTTTTTTTTACAAATACTTTTCAGTTTTCAATTAACAGTCAACCAAATTTATTGTTTTCTGAAGTCCGCAAATTTATTTTTTTAGTTAGACGGAAACTTTCAAAAATTAAACGGTTGCAGAACATATTGTATAATTTAACATTGTGGATTCCACGCAACGCACCGCTCAATTTAACTAACAATCAACCAAATTTTTTTTTTTGAAGTCCGCAAACTTATTTTTTTAGTCGAGACGGAAACATTCATAAATTAAACGGTTGCATAACATGTTGCATAATTTAATATTGTGGATTCCACGGGACGCACCGCTCAATTTAACTAACAGTCAACCAAATTTAATTCTTTTTGAAGTCCGCAAATTTATTTTTTTGGACAGACGGAAACTTTCATAAATTAAACGATTGCATAACATGTTGCATAATTTAATATTGTGGATTCCACGGAACGCACCACTCAATTTAACTAACAGTCAATCAAATGTAATTTTTTTTGAAGTCCGCAAATTTAGTTTTTTAGTCAGACGGAAACTTTCATAAATTAAACGGTTGCATAATTTAATATTGTGGATTCCACGGGACGCACCACTCAATTTAACTAACAGTCAACCAAATTTAATTTTTTTTGAAGTCCGCAAATTTATTTTTTTAGTCAGACGGAAACTTTCATAAATTAAACGGTTGCATAACATGTTGCATAATTTAATATTGTGGATTCCAAGGGATGCACCACTCAATTTAACTAAAAGTCAACCAAATTTATTTTTTTTTGAAGTCCGCAAATTTATTTTTTTAGTCAGACGGAAACTTTCATAAATTAAACGGTTGCATAATTTAATATTGTGGATTCCACGGGACACACCACTCAATTTAACAAACAGTCAACCAAATTTAATTTTTTTGAAGTCCGCAAATTTATTTTTAGTTAGACAGACACTTTCATAAATTAAACGGTTGCATAACATGTTGCATAATTCAATATTGTGGATTCCATGGGACGCACTGCTCAATGTAAATAACAATCAACCAAATTTTTTTATTTGAAGTCCACAAATTTATTTTTTTAGTCAGATGGAAACTTTCATAAATTAAACAGTTGCATAATTTAATATTGTGGATTCCAAGGGACGTACCGCTCAATTTAACTAACAGTCAACCAAATTTAATTTTTTTTGAAGTCCGCAAATTTATTTTCTTAGTCAGATGGAAACATTCATAAATCAAATGGTTGCATAACATGTTGCATAATTTAATATTGTGGATTCCACGGGACGCACCGCGCAATATAACTAACAGTCAACCAAATTTAATTTTTTTTGAAGTCCGCAAATTTATTTTTTAGACAGACGGAAACTTTCATAAATTAAACGATTGCATAACATGTTGCATAATTTAATATTGTGGATTCCACGGAACGCACCACTCAATTTAACTAACAATCAATCAAATGTAATTTTTTTTAAGTCCGCAAATTTAGTTTTTTAGTCGGACGGAAACTTTCATCAATTAAACTGTTGCATAATTTAATATTGTGGATTCCACGGGACGCACCACTCAATTTAACTAACACTCAACCAAATTTAATTTTTTTTGAAGTCCGCAAATTTAGTTTTTTAGTCAGATGGAAACTTTCATAAATTAAACGGTTGCATAACATGTGCGTAATTTAATATTGTGGATTCCACGGGACGCACTGCTCACTTTAACTAACAGTCAACCAAATTTAATTTTTTTTGAAGTCCGCAAATTTATTTTTTTAGTCAGACGGAAACTTTCATAAATTAAATGATTGCATAACATGTTGCATAATTTAGTATTGTGGATTTCACGGGCCGCACCGCTCAATGTAACTAACAGTCCACCGAATTTAATTTTTTTTAAATCCTAAAATTTATTTTTTTAGTCAAACGGAAACTTTCATAAATTAAATGGTTGCATAATTTAATATTGTGGATTCCACGGGATGCACCGCTCAATTTAACTAACAGTCAACCAAATTTAATTTTTTTTGAAGTCGGCAAATTTATTTTTTTAGTCAGACGGAAACTGTCATAAATTAAACAGTTGCATAATTTAATATTGTGGATTTCACGGGATGCACCGCTCAATTTAACTAACAGTCATCCAAATTTGATTGTTTTTGAAGTCCGCAAATTTATTTATTTAGTTAGACCGAGACTTTCATAAATTAAACGGTTGCATAATATGTTGCATAATTTAATATATTGGATTTCACGGGACGCACGCACTTTGTCAACGTACGGTTTTAAGGTTCTTTTTTTTTTTCTTCACGAGGTTTTGATTCTATAACCAAGTTTAACTCTTTGGGAGTACCTACCTGAATACATGAAATGAAAGTCAACATTATTTTAACTGATCTTATTGGTTTCTTTTAATTTATAGGTCCCACTAAATTTATTCATAGTTAGCCCCTTTTTTTAAACTCGGAAAAACATACTGTTAGCATTAAAACCTGAAAGTATGGACATGATACAAGATAAAAATTATTTGAAAGTTTTTGAAAATTGTAGAAACTACAAAAGGTGTTTTCCCCAGTTGTTTTTTTGAGAAACACAAATATTACCAAATATGTTACTAGTTTTTATTTTTATGAAAACATACACCTGTTTCTACTAGTAATTTCTTAAAAACTGGGAACTGAAAAAGTTACCAAATGCATTACTGTTTTTTTTTTTTTTTCCCCTTCCCCGGTTTTTTTTTTCTGTTCTAACTTCTGACCCGTACCTCGACAAGTTTAGCACATACCATGGGCCTTCCCATTCGGGCTAAGTTCAACGGGTGAATGGTTCTCATAAATTAGTCCTCCTTGATTTATGATTTGAAGTGCAGTTGGTGCCTTCCTTATACTTCTATGCACATGGGAAAAGTTTGATTCTAGTAAACACCTCTCTCCCTCCCCAAGTCCCATAGGATAAAGTACATTAATATTAACGAATGATAAACAAAAAAAAATCCCAATTTTATTATTTTCACCTGAGCAAAAGCGGCAAGGAAAATCTCTGTTTGGGTTTTCCGCGAGTACAGCCCATACATTTTTGACTCCTTGCATTGCAGGAATCAGGGATATGTAATTACCGAATAATTATGATCATTCCCATATTTTGTGGCTTTTAATGCTTTCATTTCCATATTTTCTTTTCAATTATGAGGTGAAAGTCTACACAATAGAGAGGAACTGCATGGGAGCAAATGAGCGTTCATAGACTGGACAAACCATTGGAGAGGGCAATCAAAGCACAGTATGTGCAGCCCTATGACAAACTCACCTAGCGAGTAGGTACACAGTGTTGAGATGTGAAGAAGATTCCAAGGCGGCAGAATTGAGTTGCAGCGATTTTTGCCTAGGTAGAATGAAGCAGAATTCAGTTGCAGTCAAAATTGCTTGGGCATAATTGAGTACCCCAGCACCCCGTGGAGTATGATTAAGCAATTAGCTTAAGTCGAAATCACGTAAATATATGTTTCTTGTTCTTTTCATGCTTTAGATTATTTTCTGTTCTTGGTTTGTTCTTCGATTGTGTGTGTTTGCTTGTACGTGGGGTAAGGACGTTCGAATCTCCAACATGCAGAAAATAAAACTAATACCAAGCACATTACCAAATTCGGACAGAAATCGGACTAAATTCGGGCAAAAACAAAATAAAGCAAAAATACACTCGATCCCCCTCCTTCATTGAGCAGCCCTTCTCTTGCCAAGTCCCCTATCGATCAAGCTCTCAAGTTGGCAACCCACGAAGCCACTAGCGATTGCAAACCTAGAAGCAGTGCGGCGGCGACGAACGACAAACGATTTTGGTGAAGAAGGAGAAAGGTATTTGAAGGCAGGGATCGGTCCCACTTAACTTTTAGGAATTTTTGGGAGTTTTGTCCTTACTAAAAAAATCTCGCGTTCGTTAGTTTTGTGCCAAATTTTTATGAATTATTGATTCGTAAAGTTGCATCTTTTTAGCTTAATCTTCGATATTTCTGAAATTATTTGGGTAAAAGTAAAAAAAATTACTTTTCTGATTTCTTTCGTTGAAACAAATCAATAATCCACAAAAATTTGGCAAAAAACTAACAAATGCGAATTTTTTTTTTGAATAAGCACAAAACTCATTTTTTGCTTAGCAGGGCTAAAGTATAAGTTTTGGTTTATTTTTTAGATTATAGTTGATGTATTGTGAGAGAATGACCTATCTCGTCAAGCAAAAAATAAGTACTTAAAAAATTAAGAATCTTAGCAGATGGCCTAACTGTGGTTAAATTTGATGGACCTACAAGTGAAAGTTACCGATAAAAGTGAAAGTAATATTCACCCTTATTTGGTGAGATGAACAAAACTTTGTGTTACTGATTGATGTGGTGTTTAGTGCTATCATTACATGTTTGTCAGGAACTTAATATTAGGGGAAACATGAAAAGAATCATATCATGCCATCGCACGCCAATCTTCTAAAAGCTACAAAGTGCTGAAAAAGTCAATTAAGATGAATCAGGATTGGTTAATTGAGAACAACTACCTAGAAGGTTAGGCAGAATTACATGTTAACTTGGCAGATGAAGCAACCTTTTCATACAGGTAACCCCCAAAAGTAAGCTTTTATCCATGAGATAGATATGGGATTCCTAACCTCAAGATATGTTTTGAAAGGATGGTAATCTGGCGATTGTCAAAGTCAAGTCTTCTGCACATGAAAGTCCACTAACGGTCTGTTTAGGAGTCGGATTATGAATTGTCATTGTCTATCTTGGGATTTTTTTTGGGAGCTAGTCTCGTTTGGAGAATGCATTGAAAAACCCATACCTTAGAGACATAATTTGAGAATCAGACTTGGATGAATTTTTTCATTCTCATTTTGAATTATATATCTTCACAAATTCATAATCTATTTTGAGAATTATCCTCAAAATATCCATTCATAATCTATTTTGAGCATATGCTCCCAAACACTACTAGGTAGCAAAATCTATTTTGCACATATCTGCCAAACACTCTATCAGATTCATAATCTATTCTGGCCATAATCCAAAATCAATAACTCACTATCCAAAATGCAAAATTCAAAAATAGTTAGGCTCCCAAACGAGGGCTCGAAATGCAAGATCACAGAATAAATTAGCCACTTACATATCACTACATGGACATGGCGTCAAGGTTACAACAAGATGAACACAAATCATATGAAATCAAAAGTACCAAGGATTTAATAATGCGAAATGATTTTGGCAATATAAATGTTTGAATCTTTTATCTTGGAGGGTGTAAATGAGGGGAGCACGTGTGCGTTCGTAAAAAGAGCCTAGAAACTAGAAAGGCTAGCACATGTTTGCAAGTGGGCATGGGCCAGCAGGGGTCCCCAAAATGGGCCAACCAGTAAGAACCCCTCGTTTTATTAATTTGTGAGTTTGATCTTGTATTTCTTCCTCTCTTTTAATTTGCTTTCCTACATTGACATCATTGGTTGGTTTACCCGCGACAAGAATGCAGGGGCATTTTGGGAAAAATGAATTCGATTATTAAGCCAACACGCGTAATTTTGGTTGGCAGGTCGAATCACATGGCAGTCGTAATGGATCTTTTGAAAATGTCAACTCATGTTCACGTGTCGGGTTAATTGCAAACCATCATCAAGATTAGTTAATTTTGGAATCAATTAGGTGGACCATATGCTATCTCACTCATCGCCCGCCGGGAAAGAAGATCCGCTACACGTGAATCCCCGACTTGGTACTGACCCATAGGCAACCATTAGGTTCAGTTTGGATGATGGCAGGAGGATTAAGAATGTGACACTATACTTTCATCATTCCGATCTTTTGAAAGGAGTATGAATAGGAATATGATGTCACTCTCTCAGGATTTTCATATTTGGGAGGGATAGGAATAAGATTGTAATTCCTGAAGACACATTTGACCAGGAATCACCTTACCAGATTGAGTAAGAAATCTGATCCCTCCTATACCCCATGAGAATATTAGATTCCTAGCTTAATCAATAAAATCCAATGTTATGAATACCGTACCGGCCAGGATACCGATTTTCCTACCGGTACCAGTCAAATACCGGGTACCGTTTCGGATTTACCGCAACTACGATATTTATAATAATTATATATAATTATAATTCAAAAAAATCCCCCATAACATGCAATTTATTATAAAATACCTATGTGCTTGCCTTTTGTCCCACATTGCCTAGTTACAAAACTCTTTTCCATCTTAAATGGCTTTGCACTCTAGTGGGCTTGTGAATGAGAACCCAAGAAGAGGACTCGCGTGCTCGGGAAAATAGGCCATGGCCGAAGGCAATTTGGAAAAATTGATTCGGAGCGCGTCACAGGTTATTCGCGCGCAGGGGGTGCAAATCCGAAATTTGAGCCTTGCGTACGTACCATAGTTAAGCCCACATTTTGCTAAAATTCTGAAACAATGTTTTTTTTTGGACCCAGATCACTTTTTTTTTTGACCCAGATCTGCAAAAAAAAAAAAAAGGGAAATCAAAATTTCGGCCGAAATTCCCGATAAGCTTGTCTTGCCCGGTACCGGCCGAAATTCCCGGTACCGACCAGTATCGCACCCGGAACGGAGTTGGGGGGTTAGGGTACCGGTTTTTGGTAAAAACGGTACGTACCGGCCGGTACGGTACGGTATTCATAACTATGATAAAAATAGAAAATATTGACTTTGATAAATTTCCAAAAAAATTGATTCCTGCATAAGAATATTGAATTAATACAAACAGTATTGAAATGAAATTACTTCAGGTATATTGTATTATTATTTGTAGTAATCATATTTCTATTTTCATTCAATAAAATTCTTAGGAATTTGATTCATTGTAATCACATTCCTATTCGTACTGAAGATTTCGGTCCTCCAAACTGAGCCTTAGAGCATCCGCAATGTAATAATCAAAACTTGCCACATCAACTTTTGATTATTCACTTAGAGGGTTGCTAAAGTTAGCAATGTGAAGTCCCACATTGTTACTTTTGATTATTCAAATGCCCAAATTTGATTATTGGTTATGAGGTTGCTAACTTTGATTATTAAAATGTAAGCACTTTTTTAAGCACACATTGTTAACTTTAACAATATTTTAAATTTGATTATTACATTGTGGATGCTCTTAGTGTTTCGATTAGCATAAAAAACAACCAACTAATTAAAACTTCCATCAATTAATCACCATTTTAATTTTTAAGCATGTTCTTTTATATTGAAGCAAGTTTTCTAAATTGACTCGGAAATCAAAATAAAAAAAAAAATTTAAAGGAAAAAAAATTAATTAATCTTTGAAATTGTTACAAAGATTGATAGGAGTAAGGAATGATGGCATCAAACTGGCCCCTAACTTGAGACCCAAACGATCTACAAAGGTACGAATAATCCTATATCCATCTGAAGCCCAATCCCCAAGTTTGGTTAGAAATCAAACACAGAAAAACCCATTTGAACGAAGCCCACACCCGATAGCCTAAAAGCCTAGATAAAAACATGAAAGACGATACACCTAAGGGGCCTCAAAACCCAAATAATGGGATATAGCCCAACTGTTACAACAAACTCTAATTGCTACCACAGACCCACCGCTGCCAACATTCAGCCATGCACCACGGCAGAGAACATCACCACTGCCAGCCACCACGCGAGACAGCCACCCGGAGAGACGCCCGAAAGCTGCCACCGCCCCACTTGCCGTTAGGCCAAAAAATCAAGAGATCTCAAGAGAAATACCGGCAGAGACGCGTGAACCTTGCATCCCTAACCTGCCGGGCTAGCCTAGCCGTTAGGTGAAATCGGAAACCCCAACAGGTAGACCAGTGACCAGCCAACTGTAGGGAGGAGAGAAGGGAGGAGACGATGAAGGAGCCAGCGGAAGGGGGAAAAGTACAGCAGCAGGGAGGAGACGAAGAGGATCTGAATGAACTCCGGAACCAAACGCCCCCGCGAGGCACCCAAGGGACAGCCGTGAATCCAGGGCCAGCCCCGGGGTAAGCCCAGCAAGTCCCTGGGCTTGTGCAATCCCCCGCCACGGGGCAACCCAAAAAAAAAATAATCATAAAAAATGTATAAATATTTTATTTAGCACATAAATTTTAGCACATAAATAACAGAAATGGTCTTTGGCCCAGTTACAAGGCAAATGTCTTATCACAGAATGTGGGCAGGTTCGAGTCTCCTCTCTGAAGCTCCCTTTCTTGGTTTTTTGATCTGCCATGGGCCCACGGGAGCCTTACCACTGGGCCAGCTTTATGGATCCATTATTGAGGTTGAGGACCCCTTTCCTATTTTTCTCATCTTTGTTTCCCCATAGAGCATTTTTTTTTTTAATTTGCTTTAAGCCTCCTACTATTACGTTTTTTTTTGTTTAATTTTTTTCATGTTATTTCTACTATTAAAAGTTAAAGGATTTATTTTGTAAATTAAACTTTATTGTAATAATTTTTTTTATGTTTTGATCAAACTATTTTACTTTAATATTTCTTTTGATTACAATACCTGATATAGACGCTAAATTATTTAACCTTGGTAGGTTTTTCTGCTAAAAAGTACTTCTCTAATTTTTCGAAAGTTGGTTTAATTTAAGTGGTTCAAATTTTCTTTAGATGTGTTTCTCAGTTGTGTGATTATAGGGTTTTATTGGGAACATGGTAGTTCTAAATGATATGTGGTTGCTTATCGAAAATAGTTGAATATTCTGGTTACAGTAGTTGCTTCGGCAGAGAAGAGTTTTTCTTAGTTTGAAGTCGGTAAAACTTACTTTCGAACAACCATGTCACATGAGAGACTAAATGGATTGCTATAATCTCAATTGAAATAAGTACATGAATATGTTATGATGATTTAATCAAAGAATTTGCTTCAAGAAATGTAAGGAGAAGTTATTTACTTTGAATCGGATCGTGGTAATTATAAATCAATGTAACCGGGGGTTATATTTTTATTTTGATTTTTTGATGTAATTCAAGCTAGCTAAAAGCAAAATGTAACGTTGATTTTGTTTTACTTGTATATACTTAATACTATAGGGCAACCAAGCTTGGTGTCGGGTTTGGGCAACTCAAACATCGGGACCGGCTGTGTGAACCCACCGACTCGCATGTCCCAAAAACGATCCGATGCCACTGCCGTCGTCAATCGCCGCCATGCCAGATTTGTCGATGATAACCGCTGCCACGCCTCTCAGCACGGAAATCAGAAAAATGTATGCAGTGGAAAAATTGACTCCCTTTTTTCTTATCAACAAAATTTGGTATTGTTAAAATTGTTAGATTAGCATGTTGGAAAAGGAGGTAAACTTCTAACCTGATCATTTTTTTCTGACACCAAAAGGCACTCTTGATTTTGTTGCGCCAAAGGTCTCTTAGCAAAAATCAACTCCCGTTGTTGGCTTTTCTGGATCGAGAAAAGATTTGTATGAAAAATGATAGAAATTATTTCGAAACAAAATGGAATGGTTGCAGCTTCTTTTTGCACAGTTCGGTAAGGGCATGGAATGAAACGAATGAATCTAATTTGTCAAACAAAGATCGAGAGATGCATGGTTTGCTTAGTCACCCAAAACAAATAAATAGACAAGTAATTCCTTTTTAGGTCGTGTCTACTGTCTACCTGCGTGTACTACGTAAACTTCATCTTTTTTCCCGAGCGATAGATATATCTTATGCTTGTCGCTTGAAACTTTTTAAGATGGTCTTTGACACGGGACTTGGGGGTTTATTCTTTCCTAAGAACTTAAGATGGTTTAGTGCCGAAATATTGATATTTTGACTCTTTAAACTACAGTGGTAATTAGTTATTACCAAAAAAAATTAGTTATTTATATTATCCTTTTTGTGTTCGACTTCATTGCCCAAGATTTTAGATAAGACGTGATTTAGAAGAACTGCGAGGCTGAGATGCGGAGTAACTCAAAATTGGAGTGTGAACTAATTATTACGCGAAGTTTTAAGGGCCTTTATGTGAGTAATTCATTAAAACCCTATTAAAACAAATGGAAACCGACTGACTTCGGGAGCCATTAGCATTCAACGGGGAATTGGTTTCGGCCAAGAAGCACTTCGACGTGCGTACGGTAGCAACCAAAAGGGAATTTGCTGCTCTAGACTATGGAGACAACATCGTTTCATACTCTCCATCCAATGGACAGCTAAATCCCTATTTTTAATTTAATTTTTAATTTAATTTTATTTTTTTGATAGGCAAGAAATTTTATTAAGAAGACTTGACTAAGGGTACATCAAGTTGAGGGAGGGGAGGGGAATCCAACCAAGGTTGGAAGAAAGTGGACCGAGGTCCAAACACCTTACGGGCAAAAGCCCGAACATCTAAAGGCCTCAAAGCGCCTCAAAACACCCACTTCTAAAATATTAAGTCCAGCCCCATAACCGAAACCAAAAATAAAATCCAAAACCTAAACCTAACCCAAACAAACCCATCACCACCAACAACAAAACGCACAGGCGCACACACATAGCCTGCTCACCACAGAATCAGAAACACCCCGCACACCACCTCATAACCCCAAACCCATCGCACACACATAGCCTGCTCACCACAGAATCAGAAACACCCCACACACCACCTCATAACCCCAAACCCATTAGAAAGCTAAAGAGGGACTCTGCCGAACCCATTAGAAAGCTAAACCCTTATTCTAAGGTGTAGATGAAGCTTGAACTTTGAGTAACACTATCTATGTTTTGATTTAAGTTATATTATTCGAATCATAGTTCTGTGACTTTCAAGGATTTATCAATATTAATTATTTGCATCAGATCTTGTGTACAATTTCCTAGATTTTATGTACGTTTATACAACGGTTGTTAATTGTTTTATGATAATCAGTTGAATGGATTATACTACGTAAGACGCATCGTACCGATCGATGAGACGATCCGTACTTGATTTGAGACGGTTTGTGCTAGTAAGACTTTTTTTTTTTTCTGAACTGCGAAGCACAAATTTTATTCAAGAAAAATGATTACAAAACAAGCTCTTGTTGGCAAGAAGCCAACAAAGAGAACCCCCTCAATGGGTCTAACCCAAATCACCTAAAGGATCTAAACAGGTATAAATAAAATAATAAAACCCACAATAAACCCATAACCCAAATACAACAAGAAGTCTAAGATGCCGAAAAAGCCCAAAAACTAAAAGGCATAGCCCATAGACAACATAGGCCAAACCGGAGACCAACCCATAAACAACATAGGCCAGCCTAACCTTTGGGACGGAGCCCACACCTAATGGGCCGAAGCCCGCACCCTATGGGCCTCAAATCCCATATTACAAACAGTTCAGCACAAGAAAACCCTAAGGCGCCTCAACCTCCTGCCACCGTCGCCTTCAACTACGCTGTCGCTGCCACAACAGCGTTCCTCCCATCACTACCACCATCCATGGCTACATGAGAAGACGAGCTGCTACCACTGCCATCACCATAACCCCAGAAACTGAGCCCCTGTTGCTGCCCCAAAGAACGGCTCGACTGCCCCACATTAAGTTGCCCGTCCACATCCAATCACCACGAACAGCCCACCCGCGGGTCACATCAAGCAGCCACCACCTCCGTTAGGCCCAAACACAACCACCACAGCTACCTAAAGCAACCTGAAAAAAAAAAAAACCACAAAAACCAATCCTAAACCACCTGCCGACCAACCTATGCCACCGTCCCCGCCACACCGCCACCCCATAAATCTAGGCACCACCAACCACAACCCTAGTAAGTTGATTCGTGCTACGGGGAGATAGTCCATGTTGATTGGTGTTCATGAATAATCTTTAGGAGATATCACTGGAGCTTGCAATCCTACAGTATCCGGATTGATTCGAATAGTCGTTGTAAAACATATGTAAGTTACGGATGAAAGAGTGGATTCGAAACCCTTGAGCTTTTTCCCATTAACTCTTTTCTACGTTTTTAATCGCTTGAATCACAGTTCAATAGTTGTAAGAAACCAACAATCATTCTTCTTCTCGAATTAATTTTGGAATTAATTGAAATTACTGTAACTCAGTCTTATAATCCCTATGGAGCGATACTCGAAATACTTATCACTATTCGTTTGAGTAGTAGTAATAGTTTCATTTTATAAAAAATTGGTGGGAGGTTCACTATAGCATGTTTGTAACCCACTAGGTCCACTGATCAAATCTCTAACCCACCAAGTCCACTATTATGTATTTGGTAAGGCCTAAAGTCCACTGCATTTAAAAAGGAAAATAGTGCTTGACAGATTTACCATTCCATTCAAATCCCATCAATTTAGCCCATTATCCTCCCATTATCCTTTCTAGTTTTGAAATCAAAATCCCATCAATTTAGCCCATTTATCACGTCAATCACGGGTCTCTCTCTCTCTCTCTCTCTCTCGTCTCTCTCTATTTGGAATGCTGATCATATATGACGTTATATATTCTCCTTTTTAAGAGTTACATATTTTTTTGTAAAGTTGTACAGATTTTGATATATGACCATGTATTTCGATTATTTGAATAAATATATAAGGTTATATGACATGTATCATCATATAACCATATTAAATCACTTATTGATTTGGTCCGCGCAGCGGCCTCTCCGACTTGGAGTTTTCTGAATAAATATATAAGGTTATATAACGTTATATAAGCACAATAACGTTAACATACCATATATTTTGGATTCGTTCATCAGTTCACATTGAACGTGAGATACTTACATTTTACGTGAGATATTTACATTTTACATTATATGTTTAGATTTGTTAAGCCGCTGCGCGGACCAATTCATATAAAGTTATCTACGGTTATATATATGATTATGGTTATATGTTCATGCATATATATGTTCAAGTTTTA
This sequence comes from Rhododendron molle, assembly GCA_025413875.1. Lineage (NCBI taxonomy): Eukaryota > Viridiplantae > Streptophyta > Magnoliopsida > Ericales > Ericaceae > Rhododendron > Rhododendron molle. The sequence goes on along the minus strand of CM046388.1, from coordinate 4,123,107 downwards.
ACAAGTATCAATCATTGAAACCATTACATCCACCAATCAAACATCTAGTGTTCAAAATAAATAAAAAATGAATTCAGAGTCTGCTATTGTTCAACTACGTAGTTATAAATTTGATCAATAGATTTACAAAACGGATTTAGACTCTTTTGAATAGCAATATGAAAACAAGAGAAAGAAATTACACCAAAAGACTTTAACCGAATTAAAACTCTAAATCTAATGTTCTTGGCTGTCTTGTCAGGATCAACGATCCTAATATGGCTCTTCAACTTCATGAGGTACCTTTGGTAGAAGGATTTGATGTGGAGGGCTCTTCTGAGGTTGGAGTTCATTCTAAACTCCATTATCACGGTGTCATTGTGGTGATACTCCAATTTGCAATAAATTGGATTTGGCACTTCATCAAACCATATCTCTATTTCTTTTGGATTCGTCATTTCTGCACATTACAGAAAAAAAGGATTCAAGAATTCGTATATTACCATATATGTTTCATGATATCAGCTGTCAAATAAAAACCTAAACGTTATATGTCTCAAGATACACTATAACAGAAAAATCTCAATATGATGACATGATACAAGGTGCAAAATTAAATATATAACCATATATATTCACAAAACAAAATGACAACCAAAACAAAATGATATATGTAAACTTTCAAAAGGAGAATATATAACGTCATATAATGTTACGCTATATATAACCATATATATTCACAAAACAAAATGACAACCAGAACAAAATGATATATGTAAACAAATAAAAGGAGAATATATAACGTCATATAATGTTACACTATAACATTACAATGTTATATGTTATAACCTAATGTTATATGTTTACATTTGAACTCATATATATATGTATAATGTATAATCACAGACCTAAACATATAACCATATATATCACTCAACAGCAGCTTAACAAAAGTACAAAAAACATTCCAAAGCCAGGAAAAAAAAAGTTAACCCTACTCCGTTGTCCATTACCTATATTGAATTGGTCCGCGCAGCGGCCTCATTGACTGGCTTCTAACGATTGATATAACCATATATATACTAGCAGAAATTGAAGTTACGCAATAACATATAACATTACAATGCGAAAACGATATTTTCAAGAACTTAAGGTGTAATTTCGGCCATAGAACCCGACCTAATTATATTACAGTCAGTTTGTAGCTAAGGTTATATAATCATCGACTCTTATATAACCTTATATGAATTGGTCCGCGCAGCGGCCTAACAGATCTGAGTATATAACCATATATACCAATCATAAAAAGTGCTATAACCAGGATGCTCTGTAAAAAAACCCTCAAACAGAAGGAATTAAAGTGGTCTACAAACACTGAACCAGAAGACATCTAATTTATGATATAACAATATATATACTCAACACTGAACCAAAAGTCATCTAATTTATGATATAACAATATATATACTCGAACTTTCAAAACCCTAACTTATATTACCAAAATCGTTCATATAACGATATATACGAATGGGAACGTACCTACTGTTGGTTCAGTGTTGGTGGTGGACGACGACCACGAGACTAAAGAACGGCGACAAGATCGGGTGAAGAACCGGCGAAGAATGGCGATTAGGACCCTACTAGAACGGGCGACGAAAGGTCGAAGAATGGACGCGATCGTTGGTGGTGGACGACGGAGATCGACTGACGCCAACGACGAAGATTGTTGACGACGAACGGCCGACGACGAAGGTTGTTGACGACGAACGATCGAAGAACGGGCTTTTCTGTCTCTCTCTCTCTCTCTCTCGCTCGTTTGTGCATTCTGAAAGGGGGGGAGGAGGGGAAGGGGGGGGGGGGGGGGAGATGGGATGGGTTTTATAATGGGGGGAGAAATTTTCGGATACGGTTTTTTTTGAAAAAAACGGGGCAGACTAATCAGGAGAGATTTTAGGGGATTGGAAATTTCAAATGGATATGTTTGAAATGGATGTAAAGGGGTATATTAGACTAAACATGATTATTATTTCCCTAATAATAGGTTAATGGACTTAGTGGGATATAGAATTTAGAAGTGGACTTAGAGGGTTTGGAAAGTGCTATAGTGGACCTGGGGAAAATTCTCCTTTCATTTTATTAGTCATTTTTGATACGGTAATGACATCTATAATACAAATCGCGACGGTGTGGTGGTCCACACATTTTTCATGCATAAATCTCCACCCTTGATTTCATTCAACGGTTGAGAGTTGCTAAATGGTTGAGTAATGATTTTTTCAATTTTGGTAATTAATGAACGAATTTTAATGACATGCTATAAACTCACGTGAATTTTGAGATGGTTTGAGATGTGACAGCTGCGGTTGGTCTGTGGAGATTTTGGTAGTTGATCATGGATGTGGTGGTAGCAAGGGTATAGACGGCATCTGCTGGTCAGGATGTGGTGGTTGCAGTTGCGGCGGCGATGATGGTGTTTTGGGTGGAATCAGGGCAGAGACGGGGTGGCGGGCGTGATGTATGCTGACAGGCGGCTTGTGGAGGGGCGGACAGGCCGCTCTCCGGGACAGCAACAAGGGCTTGTTCCCCGGGTCTCCGGCGACGGCGTGGCAGCGGCTCGTCCCTGTACAGGTAACCGTGGTGTTCGTGATGGGCATTGGCAGCTGGCAGTGGTTGCAGCGGCGATTGGGGTTTCTGTGGATGATGCGAAGGAACTCTTGGGTTGGATCTGGTGAGCCGTTTGGCCTCAGATCGTGTATTTGTTGGTGTCTCTCACCGTCAGGCATTGAGGATGGTTCACCGCGGTGAGGGGTGGGTATCTAGGGCCCGGGTCTACCTAGGATTTGGTCTCGGGAGGCGGAGGATGAATCTAGGCTCTGTTTAGTCTTTTAAACGATGCTTAGTTTTTTGATGCTTTTCCTTGCTCCTTTTATCATTGTAATATTCGTATTTCAGTGATAATAAAATCTTTTGCCTAGCAAAAAAAAAAAACTCACGTGAATTTTATTGTTGTTTTGGTAATGAGCGAATTAACTGACGTGAATTTGGAACAAAGGGGGCAATCTATAAACTGACGTGAATTCTCCTTTACTATTAAAACTCTAATAATAACTCCACGATTTTCTGAGCAATTGGTGGACTAGATAACTCCAGTAACAACTCCACGAATTTCCTTTACTATTATTGATTTGTGTTAAATTTTTGGTAATGATTGGTGAACGAATTTTTGGTAATGATTTATTCAGTCGGATTGTCATTGAAAGAGAATACAATTGAAAGACATGCTAAATGAATTTTTGGTAATGAACGAATTTTTGGTTAGGTCGAATTTTCATTGTTTGTTTTTTATTCCGAATTTTCAGTGGTAATGATTTCTCTCTCTCGATCTCTCCCTAAACGTTTTCTTTCCAGTTCTCTTCCCCGTCTTGCTGACTGTCATCCTCTGTCCAATTCTCTCTCCATAGGTATGGCTCTTTATTCTCTCTTTTTTTTAAACAGCTGTGACGGTAGTGAATCAAAAAATTAGTTGTTTAGAAAATTAGTTCATTGTTCTCTACCCATGGTGAATTCTCTTCTCTCTTTTTTTCCAGTTCTCTTTGTTCTCATTTCAATTTACTTCTCGGTTCTAAGTGGGAGTTGGAGTGAATCAAAAAATTATTTCAGAAACCATATTGCACGGGCATAAGTCTCTTCAGTTCTCTCTCCACAGATATGGCTCTTTGTTCACTTTTTTTTTAAATGGCTGTGACGATTGTGAATCGAAAAATTAGTTGTTTAGAAAATTAGTTCTTTGTTCTCTTTCCACAGTGAATTCTCTTTTTTCCCCCAGTTTTCTTTGTTCTTATTTTAATTTACTTTTGGGTTCTAATTGGGAGTTGGAGTGAATTGAAAAATCTTTCAGAAACCATATTGCACGGGCATAAGCTATTAGTTGTTTTTAGGGTTGCAGTTAATATGTTTTTGTTGATTTATGTAATTCGATAGGTACAGTTCAATTTCGGTTTCATCAACTTCGGTGTGTGCAATTAACAGTGCAAAGTCATGAGAGAAGTATGTTACTCCACTTCTTTTTTTTCCTTATGTTTTGAAATTTGATAAGAAGAACATGTTTTGGAATTTGGTGTAGAAATTTTGAAGCTTCCTATTTTAATTTAAAGCACGGTAGGTGTTCGTGTTCTCATTTCAATTTGGCATATCGAACCGACTCCTTATACGGAAAGCTAGATGAGATCGGGTCTATCATTATTTTACTATTGACATCTGTACGCACAAGATAATTTTCTATTTGTGTTTTGTGTTTCAAGTGTTCTTTGGTATGATTAGATGAGAAGGGGAGGAGGATCAGGGAGCTGAAGGCAACGTGGAGTTGTACGCCGAGAAGGTGAACAACAGGGGACTTATTTGGTGAACAACGTGGAGTTGTACCCATTTTGATAGGGATTGCCATAGCTTACGAGCCTTTGATGTTGTTTACTCCTTATGCATGCAGTTTGTATTCAAGGCTTTCTTTATCCTTTCATCTCCATCTTATTTCTCTATAGCTTATTTACCAATGAAATGTTATTCTGAGAGTGTTTGATCCAACTCTGAAGTAGCAAAAAAGAAGGTTTGTGGCTCACCTTGCTTGACATGTATTGTTGGGTTTTCTCTCTTTCATTCGATCACCCAAGTTGGTTTGTAGTTTTGGTGGCTACAAATACCTCTGGGCATCTACCCTTCGTTCAAACCTAGCTTCCATAAATTTTGTTATTTGTAGTTTTGCTCTTTATATTCTTTGTCCCAGTTGACATGTGGGTCTTCTAAGATGCCCACTTTGTGTTTGTTAAAATGCACGTTTGAGAGAGTGAAAATAGTGGGGAATGAGTTTTTTTTTTTTTTTTTTTTGTTATGAGTTAATTGTTTATGATCCATTTTTAGGAGCAACATATAAGGGTTCCAATTTTTAATTTACTTTAAGTATTATTGGTGCTACTGGGCTTGAAATTTTTGATGGTACAACTTTTCAACTGTACTTTTTTTTAAAGAATAAGTGTACAATCTTCTTAAGAGGTATTGTACGAATCTATGTGTGTGTATGTGTGCATTGCCTATGAAGATCTAATTTCCTGATGATATAACAATTTAGTATCATCCTCCTAACCTCTTAGGTCCAACCTTTCAAGGCGATTTTTAATTTTCGATTAAAATCATTTTCCCCTGGACACTGAATAGTATAAGCGTATCGTTTGATGATCATCAAAATTGGCTACATACGATGTGAGCTCAGGTAGAAGCTATTATGTTGGACCTAAGTTTCCTTTCAATTAGATTTCCCACCTTCAATTTGCAGATGACACGATCCTTTTTTGCAACAATGACTTGGCGGAACTGATTAGCATTAAAAGAATCCTTCGATGTTTTCAACTCATGTCAGGATTGAAGGTCAATTTCTCCAAAAGTTCATTGTGTGGTGTTAAAGTTCCTCACCAGGATGTGCTGTCCTTGGCACAAGTTATGGGGTGTAAAGTGGAAAAGTTGCCCATTAAGTATTTGGGTCTGCCTCTGGGAGCTAACCCTAGCAATGTTAAAACGTGGGACCCCGTAGTGGAAAAAATGGAAAAGAGGTTAACTGTGTGGCATGGAAGATTCAACTCGTCAGGAGGTAAACTTACATTAATTAACTCTTCCCTTGCCAACCAACCTGTGTATTTTTTGTCTATATTCAAAATGCCTGTGACTGTAGCAAAAGTGATTGAGAAAATTCAAAGGAAATTTTTCTGGGGAGACACTATCGATAAGAGAAAACTCCACTTAGTCAAATGGGAGGTGATATGTAAGAAGAAAGAGTATGGTGGGTTAGGCGTGAAGAATTTGATGGTCCAAAATCTGGCCCTCTTGGCCAAATGGTGGTGGCGATTTCATTCGGACTGTGATTCTCTTTGGGTGCGGGTTGTTAGAGGTAAATATAACTTGGAGCATGGCTGTTGGTTTCCTCGGATGCCGGTCTCTGGAAGGGCTTCTAGAATCTGGAAGGATATTTGTGCAATTGGGGATGTATCTTCTTGTATCGGTAACATAATCCAAGAGGGCTTTAGCCTTCAAATCCATTCAGGCTTGGAGATTTCCTTTTGGAATCATGTTTGGCTAGGGAATACAGCTCTTCGTGAGGAGTATCCTCGGTTGTACTTAATATCTTCCCAAAAAGAAGCAATGGTCAGTGAATTGGAGGGTGGGGCTGGTGGGGAAAGGTGGAATCTGTTTTTCAGTAGAGAATTACGTGAATGGGAAATTCTTCAAGTGGAGGAACTAAAACAGAGATTGGCTTTAGTAACTCTGGATTTGGCCAGGCGAGATGCAGTGAGTTGGAATTGGTCTTCGGACAATCGATTCTCGGTAAAATCAGTGTATAATCAATGGGAGAATGGTGATTATTCAAGAAATCCGGTGATGGAAGCTCTGTGGAAGAATATTTGCTCCCCAAAGGTGGAAATATTCGCTTGGATGGCTCTGCAATCCAAGGTGGCTACTAGATCCGTGCTTCTGGACAGAAATATGATTCTAGAGGGTCAATCAATTCTATGCCCGCTCTGCTCGGTGCACGTGGAAACACCACACCACTTATTCTTGCATTGTCAATTTTCTTGGGAGGTTTGGTCGTTGATTTTGGATTGGTGGCATGTGAGATGGGTGTGCCCGGAATCTTTGGAAGGTCTGTTCATTTGGTGGGGGGACAATAGTTTCAGAAAATGGGAGCAACACTTGTGGGAAGCTACTTTCTTTGCAACATTGTGGTCCTTGTGGTTGGCAAGAAATGCTTATGTATTCAACAATACAACTTCAAGCGCTGGGGAAGTGGGTGAACTGATTAAATCTAAAGTTGCAATGTGGGTAAAGGCGAAATACGACATAAAGGTGTATTCGATAGAGGATTTTAGGATTTATCTGGATGGAGTTAGATTGTTGAAGTTGTAACTTTGGTTGAGTGGTGAGGTGTTTACCATCCAATTTTCTGTTGGAGGGCAGTGTTTTAGTTAGTCTGGTGTGAGTGTGTAATCTTACGGTGGTTGAACCGCTCGATGTATCCTTTCGAGTTTTGTTATAAAAGTTTCGTTTGCCGAGCAAAAAAAAAAATGGACGTATATTGTGTTGAACAAAGTTGCCACTTCTTCTTTTGGACCTTTATATACAATTGGTGATCTAAATATAGAGTGGAAAAACTCCTGTGTCTTGAGTAACTAGAACCTTTTATTTTTGTTTCATGTGCTTCCTTTGGATTTATCATAAAGTCAATACCCATGCTATAAGATTGATTTTTGGGAAGACTTTAGCACTAACAAATGAAGATAATTTTTTCTGGAGTGCAGTAGGCGCGAGCCACTAACTGGGGGGATTACAGTGTGCAACTCTTAAATCTAATTGAAAGGAAACTTAGGTCCAACATAATAGCTTCTACCTGAGCTCACATCGTATGTAGCCAATTTTGATGATCATCAAACGATACGCTTATACTATTCAGTGTCCAGGGGAAAATGATTTTAATCGAAAATTAAAAATCGCCTTGAAAGGTTGGACCTAAGAGGTTAGGAGGATGATACTAAATTGTTATATCATTCGAGCCGTGCCTTCAGGCACGGGCAAACCCTAGTGGTCAGTACGTGTTAGGACCACCTCATCTCCGGACTCGGATAAGTTCGGGATTTGGGCGACCTGACTCAAGATATATATCATTCATAACAAAAAAAAGAAAGGTTGAATGACTTGCTTTACGTAATTCTCATAATATTAGCGAATTATTTCGTATGAGCTAATAAATGAAGAACCAATATTTACATTTCACTTCAGTTTAGAAAAAAGAGTACATTTACATTTCATTTTCCTTCAATTTCATTTGTATAAGTTTAAAATACGTATGCACCCCAAAAAAGTTTGATAAGCTGAAATGTGAGTATAAAACAACACGATTTCAAGAAAAATAAACATCAATTTAACTGCATGAAATACTCTTTCGGGTCTTTATTTTTTTTTTTAAATTTTGATTTCACAAAATTGACTGACTAAAACTAATTTAAAAGCTTCGACTTTGGGAAGAATATGTCCAAGCCTTCTTCTTCTTTTTGTTTTTAGCAAAATTTGAGTTATAAAATCACTATAACTCTATCCGGCCATGGATTCAAACCTACATCAGATGCTGCCCCCCCCCCCCACCCCCCCTTCAAAAATAAAATAAAATAAAATAAAGTCAAATTGAGCTTTATTCAAATTAAGAAAAATTTATGTTTTCTCTCAAAATTTTGAAGTGAATTTCTTTCTTCTCAATTTATATCTATGTTATTAATAAGGATTTTACGCAAATTGATACAAATATTCGAGTTTTCTAATTTGACTGTTTCAGACCAAATAAAGGCTCTGCACGAATTTTTTTTTTGGTTGGTAAATGATGCGTTTTGTAGCTAGCCAACCAAACAAGAAACCTAGGGGAAGACCCCTTTACACAAACAACTTTGCAAAGAGAACCTACTACAAAGTACAAACTACTAGAATAAAACCCCCATGGGCCAATAGGGTCAGTATTCCCCAGCAAACTAGTAGAAATGCACCAAAGATCACATAATCCTTGGTTGATCTACAATTTTAGGAATGTTTCGCCATGTACAAATTCTAAGTTTCATATTTTTTGCTATATATACAAGCTAAAATACAGTTTGGATTCTAGGATTCCCTCCAAAAATACGAGAGATCCTCTTAAGCCAGATGACCAGAAGCTAATGGCACAATTCAGCTCATTCTCCCATCCACGAGCTGGTCGAAGAATCTGAAATTTGTTGAGAATAAATTCCCGCATTAATTCTCTAGAATAAATGCAGTGGGAAAATAGGTGAGAAGCAGTTTCTTCTTTATGTGAGCAGAGAATGCACAGGGATGCTGCCACTACTAGTACTGTCGCCTGTTGGAGAAAAATAAATAAATAAACACTGTTGGAGATGCTGTAACCTGCAAATAAATTTAATTTCCAGCCTTTCTTCAAATCACTAAGCATGACTTAGGGCTCAAAATGCCCTCACCTACCATGAAATTTTCCAGCCTTCGTTAAGATCATTTCACAGGCCACGATCGTTAAACTAATCTAACTCTAAATAGTTAGTTGTCAAAATTAATATAACCACAAATCAAGACAGTGGCGGCTCCAAGAATTTGTGATAGGGTGTTCAGAAATTAACTTAACTTATTAACTAATAATATATGCACATGAATCTCATATAGTTTTATAAATAGTATGGTAAAAAAAATATAACTTCTATTCTTAAAAAATTAACTACGGGGCGAAATGAAAACTTAAAAATATATACTATTTTTCAACAAAAAATTATTTTTTTCAAAAGTAGTTGTATTCTGTAGTAGATAATGTTTTGAGAATGGAGAGGGTAAAGTTTTACAATTGTCCTAAATGAGTTTTTATATTTTTTGCCAACGTTTAATTAGCGTATTAATTTACTAAAATCCTCGTGAAAGAAATTGTAGTGAGTATGTTGGGGTTAACCTTCTCAAAAATATATTTTTTAAGATGACATGATGAGATTTTCTATCGTAGTCTTAAATTCGGAGGAATATTATTCAAGTAAACGGGGTTTGCAATGTAGTTGAATTTTTTTTAAAGCTTTATCTATAATTTTGTAAGCTAACTAGACAAAAAAAAAAAGGTTATTGTCATGAATGCGAAATTATCACATTTGGACCATTGACAAAAAAGATGGAGAGAAGACGTAGAGTATAATACTTACACCAATATATTTTTCTTTTCACTTTCTTTTTACAATTTTTTTTATTACTCCCTATGTCTCTTTTTAAGTGTTTCGTTGCGTAACTCCAACTTGTTAAGAAAACATCATCATTACACATTTCACATCAATTTTTACCTTCATTTTCCCTACTTTTCCTCTATGGAGACATCATCATTACATTTTTACTCACTAATTTCTCAAAATAGAATGTACTTTTAGGGGCAAAATAGAAAATGTATCAACTTTTACCCACTAACTTTACAAAATGGACATTTATTAAGAAACAGTCCAAAATAGAATACCGGACATTAAAATGGGGACAGAGGGAGTATGATTATGAACTTCATTTGATGCAATGTGTTAAGTGTTTAAATATGAATTACCTGGGGAAAATGATGGCAAGGACGTGTTTTGATAATTAATACCTACTAAGGACATTTTCAGCATTAACAAATGTTCTTAACTTGTCATTTTTCCATTACCTGGATTAATGGGCTGTAATTGGGTTGTAATTGAGTGTTCACTTTATTTTGGGTTAGTTGTTCAATTCATTTTGGCTTATGTATTCAAGACATTTTGGGTTAGGTGTTCAGATTAAGAAGTTTATTTTCTGTTTGCAAGGAAGTGATACTTGGATATTTAAGGTCTGTTCTTGTTTGTGTTAAGTTTATCATTGAACAAACTTGCCTAAATATTGCTTTAATCCATATTTCTGTATTTGTATATTCTATTTACTGTCAAAAAGTGTTAAGATTTGTTTTGCAGGAGCAGAGTGGCTCTTCTGAGAGCTTGAGACTTGTCCTGAGCGCTCAGGAGTGATTGCAGTGATACCATTTTCATTTTCTATTATCATTCACATCATAACATCTCATTATTACATCCTGTACACGGGCACATGTATACACTCCACTCGTTCTGTTTGTAAATACGTGTTAATTGCTTTTTTTGAAACAAAATATTTTTAATAAAATTCCACAAATGTTAAGTAGAGACCGACCTCGTGTCGGGCGAGAGGGGTGCCATAACACCCTTCCCTTCTCGTAATCTGACTTCCGAACCCAAAACAATCTCTAGTTTTCAATTTCAAATAATCATTTTCAAATTAAAACGGTTTCTCAGATGGCAAATCTCAAATCCGGGTGACGACTCTTTTTATTTTTCAAATCGAAAACCTTCCGGGCGGGTAGCCCACAGCTCCCACGTATAATGGTAACTTGAGGGAGTTGTTACACCTCGTGCGCTTGAAACGATAAGTTCTTTTCTCAGGTATTTTCTAATAGGGGATCAGTTTCTTTAATTAGTTTACTAAAATGCCCCGTCGTGCGAAAGAATTCGTCGAATTGCGATGAGTTAAGCAAATGCATGTCACCTAACATGACTTCACAGTTCACACTTACTCCTAAAGGGTGGAACTAGGAATCTAATCTGTCCTGGGCTAATTTAAAATATATATGAACCAAAAAGAGCTCTATAATTAATGTCTGGCAAACTTGTATATTATTACGAAAATGTTCAAAAATAAACAAAGAAAAAGTACAAAAAACGTACACTCTTGAAGTTGGACTCTACTGAGTTGTGTCCTACGTTATTTCAGAAAGTATAAATCATTTTAGTATTATCGAATTTGAGTCGATATCTTCAACAAATTCTCTTTCAAGGTAGATGATCATAGAATGAGGTGGGGTAAAATTTAATGAGCTAAAACTTTACACATAAATTTTACTCTTTTTTTTAAGTCCACAAGGGCTATAGCCCACCCTAGTCTCCATTTAGTTCTGCCCTTATCCAAAGCAGTCAAGTCTTACTAATACTGTATTAGTGCCATTTTTTATTTAAAAAAAAAAACATGACTTAATTCACTAACAGATCCTAGGTCATTTGATTGTATTTTTTTTAAAAAAAAAAGAACATGAGTTCACATTCAGATCCTGAGCAACTAGTAATACTTGAGAAATAATTTTTTTTAAAACATTGACTTCACAATGAGATCCTAAGCAGTCAAGTTTTACTTATAACACTGTATTAGTGGCATTTTATTGAACCGTTCAATGAAAACTACATTAATATTGTATTTGTTCACAAATTTATTTAGCAATTTGAAAACACAAACAATCTAAAAATATTTTTTTGAAAGGCAAAAGAAATTTCATTAATCTTTGAAAGGAGATTACTTGAGGCTCAGTTTGGATGACAGTAATCTTGAGGAGGAATGAGAATGTGAAACCATACTTTCATGATTTCGATGTTTGGAAGGAACATGAATATGAATGTAATGTCACTCTCTCATGATTCCCATGTTTGGGAGAGACAAGAAAATGATTGTTATTCCAGACAACACATCCGGTCAGGAATCATATTACCAGCTTGAGTGGGAATCTCATCCCTCTGGCCCCTAGCCCATGGGAATCTTAGATTCCTAGCTTAATTAATAAAAAAAAAAGAAATATTGACTTTGATAAATTTCTAAAAAAATGAATTCCCGCATAAGATTACTGAATTAATCCAAACACTAGAATGAAATTAATTCAGGTAATATTGTATTCTTAGGAATTTCATTGCTAGTAATCACATTCCTATTCTCACTCAATAATTATTTTTTCCTAGGAATTTGATTCCAAACAATCACATTTCTACTGAAGATTCCGGTCATCTATTCTAATATATAAAGGGAGAGCACCACTTTGGGCTTCGTTTAGTTGTCGGGAAAGTTGTGTGGGAAATTGGTTCCCAGGAAAAGTGAAGTGAGGTGAAGTAAAAGAAAAAGAAAATTATTTTTTTGTGAGTGTTCCTTTGACAAAAGAATTTTGCAAGAAAAATTAAGGTTTAGTTGTTCATTTGTTAAGAAAAAGAAACTTATGAGAAAATTTTGTGAGTGTTCACTCATTTTTCTTTTCCCGCGACGCAAAATCCTGTGTTTTTTACAGGATCACTTTTACAAGAAAGTAAATCCTGCAGGAAAACTTATAATGGTAAGTTCCACTATTTTTCTGTCAACTGAACACTAGGAAAGTTATGGAAAAGTTGGTTTCTCATACTTTCCCGTCTTTTCTTGACAATTGAACGGAGCTTGGTGTCTCCTTTCTGTCATGTATTTTCTTTTTCCAAAAATGCCCTCTAAAGAGAAAAAATACACAAAACAAAATAGTTAGTTGTGGGGATATTTTGGACATTTTAACACACACAAAAAGACCCAAAAAACAGTTACCACCCCACTACATGTCCAGATGTCCTCAATACACCCCTTTTCCCTTCAACTGCTCCGTCCAACATCATCTACACCCATGTTGAACAAAACTTCCAACAGTTTCTCTCTCATGAAATTTCAGAACTCTTTTGGCTGTTCCAATGCCAAAACTCTTCTTTCAATTAAGGTACTCTCTCTCAAAAATAGTAGTCAAATATTACTATTACAGAAGAAGACAATCCTGCTTCAATTCAGTAAAAATAATTCATCAAAGATGACTGTTTTTGCATGACAACCGGTTAATCGGCTTGAACGGATGTAATGGAGCGGCAAGGATTTATTTGTGGGCACAACAAATTCTTTGGAATGTGAAAGCCCCAAAATTAAGAAACCGACGAAATTTTTTGTCTGATATGAGAAAGGGAAAAAGAGAGAAGGCGTGAGGAGTGGGCATGGTGTGGAAGACGAAATTGACATCGAACGATTGTGTTTTTTATTTTTTATTTTTTTTACTTTCCATCAGTTTTTGAACACCACTAGCTAGAATCAGAATTTGGGTTTGCATCTTCTATTTTAAATTCCCTGTTTTTCCCTTTAGTGTAGTCTCTACAATTTGCATAAAAATAGAGGGACTGTGTTTTTACTGAACATTTAGAAACATGCATTTTTAGTCCAAGTGGGTTACTCTTACAAAGACAAAATAATAGCTCTCATAATCTATTCTAAAGAATAAAAACATCTCCAAATAAACACCAGATTCGTCAGCCGTGGTTCAATTTTGAATGTGTCTTTTACTCCTTTGTTGTTTCTTTTCGTTACTTTTCATTAGGTTTTGGGTTTGCATTTTCTATTTTAAATGGGAAATGATTGTGGTACTCCAAATTTTTTGTTAATGGCACTCCCGCCAAAATCAATTCCATATAGGGAATGATTTTGACACTCCCCATTTTGTTAATGACAATCATTTTGGAGAGTGCCATTAACAAAATTAGAGGCCGGGGCATATGCGATGCGTGTGCAAGTCAGATTTTGTCAAAATTTGTAAAACTTCGATCAAATGGGAAGTTTTGCAAATTTAGACAAAATCCGACTTGTACACGCATCGCGTGTGCCCCGGCCCCTAGTTCAAACTAAGCCTAAGCGTATTTGTCCAATTTATCAGAAAACACTCCAATTATACTGCAAACTCATAAAACTAAGCAGGCATGTTGCTATAAGCGCTCTCCACAAGCTTGTGCTTTTTGTCGATATTCTACATAATAGTTATAACCAAAGCTATCAAGAACCAGAACTATGTATCAAGTTGTACTATCTATTGTTAATTAGCTTGGCAATCTTTATCCTTTTAGTATCAAGTTAATTATCGTTTGGCTCAATTATACTGTTTCTTTTTTTTTTTTTTTTGATCAGCAAAAATTTATTTTATAAATCTTTCAATTATACTGTTTTGCATAAGTTTATCGATTCTCTTTCTTTATTGATGAGAGTAGACTACGAACAATGATATCAAATTGAGCGTATTAATGGCTCCACAAGTCTAGTCCTAAAGTAGCCCTTGTTGATCCCATCATAACCTACAAAAACAAAAGAGATGTTGGAACATGTTATATGACTAATAAGTTTGAATGTTAAGAATCCAATTGAAATAAAAAAATTATATATTGAGCCAAACGACAAAATTATATATTGATACAAAAAGGATAAAGAAAAGAGTTAAACTATCCCTTCCCCACAAAAGAACTGAATCGGACACCATGAACACGTTCACAAGCTTGAAGTATATTTATAATCTTATAAATGTAAGTGAAAGAGCTATATGGTAAGTTTTGAATTTGAATTCTATACTCAAAAGGAGAATATGAGAAAAAAGTCACATTTCCTTATTCTTTTTTTTTTAGGTCAAACGGAAATATTAGAAACCGAGTCAAAGTACAAGAAACATATTACAAACCATCCTAAACTAGGATATACAAGAACCAACTAGGTTCTAAGATGGCCAACTCCCATGGCGTCCGCAAGGACAAATTCCCTTGCCGCAAACGGAATATCCTTAGTGACAAACAAATCTTCATCTTCACGTTGTGACCCCAGACGAGCAAGACAATCCGCAACCTGATTAGCTTGACGGAAAATATGAGATATTGTAGCATTTGTCCTGTCCGCAATTTTCCTAGCTTCCTCAACTATATAGCGATGCGCATGGTCCAAAGGGGCGCCTTCGTTACATAGATTCACAGCAACACTTGAGTCTGATTCAATAATAACATTCAGCAACCCTTTCCTTATTCAAAATGTGATCGATCCTTAAATAATGGAATGTGTTTACTGATAGGATTCTTTCAAATATGTTTGCATTCAAATATAATCAGTAGAGATTAAATCATTAATTCCTTTTAGGATGGACGATAAATTAAGATACCAATAGAAATCACTCAAACTATTGTGCTGAAGTAAAATGTAATCGCAAAAACCGGCTCCGTGGACGAACAGCATATGAATTGATCCACAGGTTCCTATCAAATATGCGAAACAAGAAATTGATTTTGGTCCAAAGATAGCATCACTCAAAATATTGTGTTATGTGAAAAGTAGAAAATTCACGATGGGATGATTTTGCGTCTCGTGTTTTATGGTAAAAGCTAGGCTGGAACGTTAAGAGCATGTGCCCCCGCCTTACAAGGAAATATAAACTGACCTACAAATTCCTTCCTATGCTGGCATACATTAAGTTTTGACTCACATTACTTAATACTAGTTGGCAAAACATCATATTTAAAGTCAATTAAGAAGATGTCTTCGCCGTATATATCATAGTATATATACATGCATAATAAGCCCGTGTAGCACTGCGCAGACTTAATTTTTGAAAAACATATGCTCAATCAGTGATAACTTGAGAGAGAGGAGAGGGGAGAGACCGGAGGAATATCGGCTCCTTGATGCACCAAAGATGGGGGATATATTATCACCGCACTCAAGAATCGAAGAGAGAACTAGGAGGGGGGCGAGAGTGGAGGAATATCGGCTCTGTGATGCAGCAATGAGAGGGAATGTACAATCACTAAATGCTATAATTGCGGGAGATCGTTACATTTTGGATAGAGTTTTGGTGGGAAGTTTCAAAGGAAAAAATCCGCTTCACGTGGCTATATCAACAGGGCAAGAAGGCATTGTTAGACAACTTCTCCAAACCAAACCAGAACTGGCTAAGGTTTTAGATCCGGAACTGGGCGCAGCCCTTCACATAGCATCCGCAAAGGGGCACATAGGGATCGTAAGATGTTTACTTGAGGTTAGCCCTGGGATGTGCATGATTCGTGATCGAGAAGGCAATAACCCTCTTCATATCGCTGCCATGAATGGTAAGCTCGAAGTGTTGAATGAGTTGCTTCAAGCCTGCCCTTACGCAGCTCGAGTTAAGGTGGATCAAGGGGACACCATTTTGCACTTGTGTATCAACTATAACCAGCCTGAGTGTCTGGAAAGACTGCTAATCCTGTTTGGAGATCGAGAATTCGTTAGATCTACTGATGTCAATGGTAACAACATATTCCATCTGGCAGTTTTTAGCAGACGATTGGAGGTATGTTTCATATTCATTTTTTTTTCTAATTGTTAAATTTTTGACAATGTTTTTTATAAAGTTAAAATCATTCCATTCATAAAGAGCTCAGCATACTTACAAAGGATTGCACCCTTAAAAATCAGGAAAATTTATAAAAATGGTACTCCAAGTTTCATCCGATTCTCAGTTTTGTCCTCCAAGTATTAATCGCAACTATTTTGATCTCCAAGTTTGTATTTTGTTCCATTTAAATCCAATTGATAACGTCCATGACAAATTCTGATGGAAAATTGTGCCCTGAGGGCAGTTTGGACATTTCTAGTCCTTTTCCTTGGACAAAATGGTCTATATGCTCTGTTCCCGCCAAAAATTAGTGGATAAAGCTGATACATGGCCCACGAAGGGTGTTGACAGAAAACCCAATCTGTTCCAATGAGCCGTACAAAATTTAATCTCTAATTAAATACATGAATAAGTATTGAAACTTCTTATACAAGGCTTTCTCAAATGGAGCGCCCAACGTACTTATCCTTAATTAGAGATCTAATGAGTAAGAAATTTTGTCGACAATTCAAATTTAAAAAAGGATAATAGGAAGGGCATATGTTTAGCGCCAAAGTTTATTTTTCGTCACTAATATAGATGTTTATTGAAAACATTCATTTTTTTGTCACTAAATGATTAGGTCTTAGTGACAACATTCACGTTGTGTCACTAAATAGAGATCTTAGTGACGACTTCACTTTTGTCACTAAAATTTACTTTTAGAAGTTGCCACAGAGTTTTTTTTGTCACAAAAACTTAATATTCTTGTAGTGTGACCGGTTAATTTCACAAGTTTGCTACCGTTGGTTAGCATAGCTTTCTCTTCCTTCGTAAGAGGACTGAAGGAAATAAAATGATAGCACCACTTCTCTCTCTTCTCTCTTTCCCTCTCTATTGTTGGGGATTCAAGCGCGTAAACCCACGATCAACATACACACAATTGAAGAACAAACCAACGAAGAGAAAACAGTCACAAACAGAGAAAAGAGAGATACAAAGATTTTATGTGGTTCCGACTTGAGCAATGAACTCAATCGTACATCCACGGGGTGCTGGGGTGTTTCGCTATGAATATTTGAACGTTACAGTTTTTTAGAATGGGGGCTGCCCTTTTGCTCTTATATCATAAGCATACCATGGACTGAAACCCTAAAAAGGCTGACCCGTGTGCATCTCGGTTCATGCTCAGCTTAAACAGATTTCATCCCAACAATTCTCCCACTTGAAAACTATTTACGGCGGCACCCCCAAACATCAACGGTCATCTTCAGACACCACCAATCATAAACACCACCAGCACCCTATCTTCCACTCAAGCTTGGAGACCTACGGAAGCTGAACAAGCCTTCAGCTTCCCCACAGTAACCACCTTCGTAAACATGTTTGCCAGATTTTCACTTACGTGAATCTTCCCCAAATTGAACTGCTCTTCCTCCAACAGAGAGCGAATCAAGTGATACTTTTTGTTGATATGTTTGGTCCTCGAATGAAAGGCTGCATTCTTCGCCAAATGTATAGCACTCTGACTGTCGCTGAACAATCTGCATTTGTCTTGCTCTTTACCCAACTCTTTCATTAAGCTCCTCAACCATACCATCTATTTGCACGCCTCCGTGGCTGCAACATATTCTACCTTTGTCGTGGAAATAGTCACTATTCCTTGTAGCCGTAAGACCTAACTGACTGCAGCACTCCCCAAAGTAAACACATACCCAGTAGTGCTCTTCCTGCTGTCAATGTCCCGTGCAAAATTTGAATTCACAAAACCTTGCAGACAAATATCAGAACCCCTATAACACAAAGCCCAATCCGTAGTACCTTTCAGATAACGCAGAATCCACTTGACTGCTTCCCAATTCTTCTTGTCTGGATTTGCCATGAACTTGCTGACAACTCCCACTGCATGAGCAATGTCTGGCCTTGTATTAACCATGTCATACATCAAACTGCCTACTGCCGAGGCATATGGAACACTTGCCTTGTAGCTCTGTTCTTCATCAGTTATTGCATTCCTTTCACTCAAAAGCTTGAAGTGACTTGCCAAAGGTGCACTAACTGCTTAGCATTCTCTATGTTAAAACGTTTCAACACCTTTTTAACATACTCTTCCGGTGAAAACTTTAACTTTCCCCTTGCTCTGTTCCTACTAATTTGCATCCCAAGGATTTTCTTCGCAGAATCCAAATCCTTCATTGCAAATTCTTTGGACAATTGTGCCTTGAGATTTACAACCTTATCCATCCTTGAACCTGTAACAAACATATCATCTACATACAATAAAAGTATGAGATACGACGTACCAAGCTTTTTAAAGTAACAACAGTGATCCCCATAACACATATTGAAACTTGTATTAGTCATAAAAGTATCAAGCTTTTTATACCAATGTCTCGCAGCCTGTTTCAACCCATATAGGCTCTTCTTAAGCTTGCACACTTGATTTTCCTTTCCTTCCACAATATAACCTTCTGGCTGATGCATATAGATGTCCTCCTTCAAGTCCCCATCAAGGAAATTAGCAGTTTTGACATCTAACTGCTCTAAGTGCAAGTTCTCAACAACAATATTAAGAATACATCTGATAGTACAAATCTTCACAACAGGTGAATTTTTTTTTAGTGAAGTCGATACCTGATTTGCTCAAAATCCTTCACTACCAACCTTGTCTTGAACCGTTTGCTACCATCATAGTCTTCCTGAATCCTGTAAACCCACTTGTTGTGTAAAGCTCTCTTCCCCTTGGGCAACTGAACCAATTCCCAAGTCTGGTTTGATGAGAGAGAGTCCATCTCATCATCCATGGCGTGCTCCCACTACTCCCTGGTCTCAAACTGCAATGCTTCTTTAAAGCATTTTGGTTCACCACTATCTGTTAGCAATAAATGTGTAAAGATGGAGAATAACGTATTGGAGGTTTAGCAACACGTGTAGACCTCCTGGGAGAGGGAGTCTGTGGATTTTCCTGTGCAATGGATTCAGTATTAATATCCTGAGGTTGTAGGCCTTCAAATTCTACCATGTCTGAATTTTCCTCAGCATAGCTTTCTCTTCCTTCGTAAGACGACTGAAGGAAATAAAATGATAGCACCACTTCTCTCTTTCCATCTCTATTGTTGGGGATTCAAGCACGCAAAACCAAGATTAACGCACACACAATTGAAAAACAAACCAACGAGAAGAAAACAATCACAAACAGAGAAAAGAGAGACAGAGATTTTACGTGGTTCCGACTTGAGCAATGAACTCAATCGTACATCCACGGGGTGCTGGACTGTTTCACTAGGAATGTTTGAATGTTACAGTTTTTTAGAATGGGGCTGCCCTTTTGCTTTTATATCATAAGTATATAATGGACCGAAACCCTAAAAAGGCTAACCCGCATGCATCTTAGTTCGCACTCACCTTAAACAAATTTCATCGTAAAATCTATGTTAGTTTCAGTTCTTGATTTCTAGGGTTTTCCTCACATTTCAGTGTATTCGTGACTTGAAATCTTGTAATGTTCACGAGAATTATACTAGTGTAATTTCACAAGTTTTCTTACGGTTGACAGGCATGACTTGAAGTCGTAGGAAGTGAGTGAATTTTTTATGGCACTGTGTGGGTGCGAGAGCGAGCATGAAAGCATCTATTAATAACCTCCAAAATAACTCAAATTCACAAGTACAAAGATTAAGAACGCGAGCGGGAGTTCAAAAATTGAGAATGTGAGCACAGGACCAGGATTGAGAGCTCTGAGAGAGAGGCTTTTTTTTTATTTATACCTTTTTGGTCCCCAAACTATTAGTAAGCTGCCAATTTCGTCTTCAATGTATGCATTTAACCAATGTGTGTCTAAATGGTCCCTAGCCCTAACGCTGTTTAGTTTTTCCATCCATACAAGGGACTTTCTTGGTATTTTACATATCTCATCTTCTTCAAACCCCAAACCTTAATCTTAACCCTAAGGGCCCGATTGGATTCAGCCATAACTACCCTCCATAGCTCATCTGGGCAAATGAGAAGCTGATTTGACAGATCGATTTGACTCCCAATTTTCCCCCCTCCATAGCTCATCCCCCTTATAATTTTCTCTCATTATCCGGCTAAGGGGGCATAAATTATGAATGGGTTTTAAGGTTGGGAAATTTAATCCAAGACAATCCACCTAGTCTTGTGATGAATTTGCCCCTCCTTATCCGCCCAGCCAATACCACACCCCACCCCCCGCCCAAATACCAGGCCTCAAATTCAAAACCCTAAACCTAATTTTTAGAAAATCTGAAAATTCGAAACCCAACCCCCTTACAGTTCGAAATTTTAAAAGTTTTACCTCAATGAACATCCATTGGCATTGGTACTACTCATCACCGCCGTGACTTGCCCTCGCCCCCATCAAAAAACCAGAGGGAAAAGGAACCCTAGAAATTGTGCAAAAAAGAGGGGAGAGAATTGGCGGAGGAGAGAAAGAGAGAGAGAGAAATACGTGGTCGGAGACGATGAGAGAGAGGGGTTTTCCATGAGATCTGCTATCTATTGCAGAGAAAGGAAGGCGAAGGCGAAGACGATGAGAACGCTGTTGTGTACAGTTGTTAAACGGGGGAACAATTATCTGATGTTGGGAGATGCACGAGGAGTGTGCTTTGGAATGAGCGGCTAGGATTGAAAAAATGAATAACTAAGTAATTAAATTAAGTAATTACTCTATCTGTTCCAATTCTTTCTCTTTTGGGAATTCCAACTATATATAAAGGAACACAATCATTACACTTTTAAAAACTTATTTTTCTCATTTTATCCTTCAATCATTACATTTTCTTACTTTTTTTAATACAAATTTAAAAAATGGAAGGGTAAAAGAGAAAATCCAATATATATATATATATAGAATCCGGTTCCGGTGAGGGATCTCTCATTTTGTTAAAATGCGGGACTCCTCCTTCCCGATTGAATTTCGATGATCCGAGCCGCTCAAAGTGATCAGAACGTGATTTTAAGGGTCCCCGCGAGAAATCAGCAAAAAAAATGACCGGGAAGGGCTTCATCCGGGCAGTTTTTTCTGAACGGTTCAGAAAAAAACTGCTCGGATGAAGCCCTTCCCGGTCATTGTTTTTGCTAATTTCTCGCGAGGAAAAATCACGTTATGCACACATTGAACGGTTCGGATTTTCAAAATTTGATCGGAAATGAGAGTCCCGCATTTTAGTCCTTCATTTTAATCCCTCACTTAATCTCTCTCTCTCGCTGCTCACCTCTCTCTCTCTCTCTCTCTCTCTATATATATATATATATATATATATATATATATATATATATATATATATATATTACCCATTTAGTTTTGAAGTGGGACAATCTTTTTGGGATGGAAAAAAGTGTTAATTAGAACCAAAGAATGGGGACGGAGGGAGTAAAAAAATGCATAATTGAGTAATAAACGGGTATCGATTCTTAAATTTTAGATTTATTAGATTAATTAATTTATTAGTAGGCGTTTTTACTTGTAGGTCTAGAAAAAAACAGAAATGCATTGTTGAGTACTTTTTAAATATTTTTTTTCCAAAATTGCCCCTATAAAAGTGTCTAAACCTCTAACACGTGCCTAAACCTAAACCCTATGTTACCCTATGAAAGTGTCTAAACTTAAATTTGAGGGTATCCTATGTAAGTGCCTAAAACCCTAAACCTTATCAAAGCACCTAAACCACTAAAACTCTATAATAGAAAAGTGCACTCTAAAACACTATGAAAGTGCCTAAACCCTAGGGTAAAAAATAATACAGTATGACATCGTATTTATTGAAGGGTAAAAGGATAATCTTCCTAATGTGATCATCCTTAGAGGTAAATAAAAATTGAGTTCATCCTTAATGAAAATTAACATACACTTTTATATCATTAGAGATAATTTTCTCTTATTAGTAATTTAATTATTATAGCTTATTTGTTCAAAAATAAATAAATTTATTGAGTTTTGCAATTATATAATTAATGTAATGCATAACTAGGTTTGAAACTGCATAAGGGTAAACGAGTCATTTGACAATTTTTTTACATCATCCACAATCATTTCTTATCTACCACCAACAACAAACCCGAACAAGAACAAGAAAACCCTGAAGAATTCAACACCACCACTATGGGTGAGTAAGGTCCTGATTAGTTCGGTTTTATAGTAAATCAAGAACCAATGAATATCTACGAACTATGAATTTGAAGAACCAAATCAACCCACAAAAAGTATAGAACCAAACCAATCCAAACCATTAAATACGGTTCGATTTCGATTTTAAACCAGGGTTTACTTTGAACTAAACTATCATCTTCTGTTTGGGGTTTCCGTTTTTCTTCTGTTTTTTTTCAATTTTACTTTTCTATCGGCGAGTTTCCCCCTGTCCGATTCTGTACCAGTCTGGGTGTTCCAAATCTAGTGGGTGAAGGTGGTGGGCGAATAATCCGACACCTATTGAGGAATGGTCCGGGGTTGGTGGTCTCTGTGTCTTTGGATGTTTGTTTTGGGGCTGGGGGGTTTCGGTGTTGTTGTTGGGGTTGGTGGTGGTCCAGTGGTGTTTGTTTGGGCTGAGCATTAGTAGGCTGGATGAAGACTGGTCTTCGGTCGCCGTGGTCCGATGGTGCTTCGACTCTCAATCTGTTAAGGCCGGTGACTTTGTGGTTTTGTCCATGAGACCTGTTAGATTTTTGTTGATTTGTAGTTGTGTTGCCTTCAAATTTCAGCGTTGCTTATTTGTTTAGGGTTTGAACTGTGGATTTTTTTTAAATCCTCTGTAATCTAGACCGAGATTGGTTCTTATGTACCAGCGTTATCGCGGGGCCTGCTACGGCAGTAGGTGCTGAGTCGACGTTTAGGTTGCTCTGGTTCTTTCCTGTATCTATTCTGAAATTTGTTTGCCCGATGGGGTTTTGTTGAATGAATGACTCTGTTCAAAACAAAAAAAAAACTATCATCTTCAAAAAATATTTAAAGTGCTTAACATTACGAAGCTACATTAAAAGAAAACTTATACTTATTAAAACCAATTTCATTCAAATTAATTACCAAAACACAGTAATATTAACCAACTAATTAAGAGTAAAATACGAACAATTGCCTCAAGTTTTAAACTAAGTAAATACTGGTAAGTCACTAAAATGAACCAACTAAGAATACCAACTACTAAACATCTTAAGATAATTTAACCAAATGAAAGGCCAAAAAAATTCCTAAAACTATTGAATTGAAATGAGGTAGCAAAAGAGTAGTAGTAGCAGCATTGTTGCAACCAATTTGCCGATATTTATTTGGTAAATCATAATTAAATTATATATGTATATATACAAGGTTTTACTAAGAGCGCCCTTAACTTGATAAGTTAAGAACTTCCTCTTTTCCGATCAAATTTTGATGATCCGAACTGTTCAATATATGTAGAATGTGATTTTAAGGGTAAACAAGAGAAATCGGCAAAAAATATGAACGGGACTGCTTGGATCAAGCCATTCTCGGTCACATTTTTTCCTGATTTCTCGCGTGCACTCTTAAAATCACATTCTGCACATATTGAACGGTTCAGATCATTAAAATTTGATCAGGAATAATGTCAAACTCATGAGGTCATTAACTTAGCTAGTTATAAAGGCGCCCTTAGTAAAAAGGGACCGTGTAACTATATATATATACACACACACATACAGATTGGAACCATAACCGTGAACGTAAATCCACAAACCAAATCATATAACGCAGTTTCTAATCTTTTTAAACCAACTAAACCATACTACTAAATAACTGAACCAAATTATATAACTTTCGGTTTCGATTGGTTTGAGCTGAAGTCGCGGTGTAACGGATTTTTTGCTCACTTCTAATTAACCACCACCATCTTTCATGCTTCGTATGCATTCAATGATTACTACCAGAAGAATCCGGTTCCAACTAGCTGCGTTTTCGAAATGAAGATGATAGTATTAAAACATTTAACGTAAAAACTTTTCTCATGAACGCTTTAACTACCCCAAATTGTTACAAACGAGCTACAAACCAAGAACATCGACGTATACGATTTGGGTTTGCAGACCAAGAAGGCCATGGAGGAGAGAGAAGGAAGAGAGAGAGGAGGAGGGGGTGGAGATTTCTAGAGCGGAGTGGCCAAAGAGATAAGGGCTTGGAGTTTTTTTTGAAATAACAAAAATATTATTAAGGAAAATTCGACGTACGATGGGTACATTGTGAGGCAAAGAAGAGGGGAAAAGAAAGAAAGAGGAAGATTGGGGGTGGGGGGGGGTGGGGTGAGGGTTGTGTGGTGTGTGGGGTGGTGGGAATTCCAATTCCAACAAGAAGTTGAGAAGAGAAACAGTTAATTAAGGAACAACCAAACTATCAACTAGAGGCCTAAAATATCGAATTATGAGCATAGAACCTCTTTGTAGTTGCATTCGATCCATCCATCCTTTCACGAGAGCAGCATCCAAGGTAAGCAAGGGATTGATTGAAGCTTTTTTCTGAGGCCAAAACCAGCACAAGTGCATAACCTCAACATCATGCAGTCAGCAAAACATCTACACATAACAGCAATATTCTTCCTCATAGAAGGGCAAAACCGGCAGCATCAAAACCTCAATATTCACACGAAAGATGGGAAAACAGCATCACCAAGAATCTCACAAATTCACATGCATATCATAGCTTATATCTTCGCCTCTCTTAGCCCTCCACGATTTAGGAGTTGATAAGAGATAAAAGGTTTCGTTTTGCAAGCCAAAAACCATCAATTACTCATGGGAGAGGAATTGGAAACTGACCCAAGAACAGAGCAATCAGCCCGACCAATTAGATCTTTGAAACAACAGCACTTATCCAAACTCTTAGCCCTCCACAACTTGGAGTTGAAACAGTGATCGGAAATACCAGTATTAACAAAGAGCCCTCCACATCTTAGGAGTTGAAAGAGATGTCAACCTACTGAGATTAGTCTTCCTGGACACTCTTAGCCCTCCATACCATTGGAGTTGAAAGAGTTGCAGCATCGTCAAGAAAATGTCAAAATCTCCAAATTTCATAATTAGCCCAGAGTGTTCTCTTAGCCCTCCAAATACTAGGAGTTGAGAAAGAGATAAAACATGACACACCAGTTACAGCAGAACACAAGACCCAAGATAGACACACGACACAGAAAAGACACAAGACACAAGACACCCAAAAAAAAAAAAAAACAGGACACAAAAAGAAACACCAAGACACTAGACACACAACCCAAAACCACAAAACCGCACCAAAACAGCTCACAAGAAACCACCCAACCCAAAACTAGAAGACCCAACCAAAACAAACCAAAAAGAAGCAGAGACAAAACAGAAAACCCAACAAGAAACCAGGACACAACAACAAAAAATGAGGACCCCACAGGCAAGAGCCCACACCCCCAAGCAGAAGACACCCCCACCATACATGACACAAAAGAAAAGGACTCAAATAATGATCTTTCTAATCCCATCAAGGTTCCTCTTAAAGTCCTCCACAGAATAATCCTTGATGTTATACTTTCTTTTGATCCATAGTACCATTCTAGTTTTACTGTTAAACACAACATTATTCCTGCAAGTCCAAATGGACCATAAGACTGCATAGAAACATTTAGACACACATTTTAAATATTGGGGACGAAATTGGCAGCTAGCTAATGTTTTGGTGACCAAAAAGGGGATAAAAAGCTAAGAATAGACCATTCTGAAGGATTATGTATTAACGGAAAAGATTGAAGATTTGCTTGATTATAGGGTCATAATATTAATGATTGTAATTGATTCAAATAGTGATTGCAGTTGATTCTCTGTAGATAACTTACCTAAGAATAGGTCAGCAGTCATCTTTCTCTTTTGTATATGATACAGATAATCAATAGAAGAAAGCTTTCCCATATTTTGTGTTTCTAGCATTATTAGGTTATGTTTGCCCACTAAAATGTTTTCCCCTTCAATGGTTTGTTTAAAAAGTGTTCCGCCTTTAGAAACGCAAGTGAGAATACAATTCTTCCGCCTTTAAAAGTAGTAGCAGATGTATGTTTCTATTTCATTTCAATCTAATCGTGAAACTGGGTATCTATATTTCAGCTTGTGGTACTTGTGCTTAGCAACATCAAACCAAAAATAAATGTGAACGAAACAAATGGAAGTGGGTTGACCGCGATGGATATTCATTCTGCCATAAGAGATGCTGAAAAGGGTAGTGATGCACAAATCGAAGACTTCCTGTATAAGAATGGGGCTAAATCTTCCAAACCATTACGAGAGTTACCGGAAGATGAGCCAAAATGGAAGAAGAACAAAAATCATACATTAATGGTTGTATCATCACTGATTGCAACAATGGCATTCCTAGTTGGGTTGACCCCTCCAGGTGGTGTTTTTGTAGACACTTCGGCAGGAGACAAAGGCGGGAAAGCTATAATTGCTTATCGTTATCCAAATGCATATCCCTGCTTAATGTATGTCAACACGGTAGGATTCCTCGTGTCTTTGACTACAATCTTACTGCTCATTATTGCTTTGCCGGAGGAACAACGGGTTGTTCGGTGGATTCGATCTGTGGGCTCGTGGTTGGCAATAATGACCACAGCATTCGTTTATACATTTTGCGTCATTATTGTCACACCGAATATAAAGCATGAGAGGTCCGTAAGTATTGCCATTTTGGTTACTGTTATATTCTGGGCTGTTGTGGCTTCACTTATCCTCCATGTGCTATTCATAAGAGCTCGTATTCGAGAGAGAGGGAGTCCAAACCAGTCCACGGAAATGACGCAGATAATACCACCAAGACCACCTCCAGGTGAAGAGAGAGGGAATCCAAACCAGTCCATGGAAATGACGCAGATAATACCACCAAGACCACCTCCAGGTGAAGTTAGCGGAAGCGAGAATATTGTTTGATTGATCTTTCCATGCTCATGGTTGGAATTTCATTCTGTGGAAGTGCTACAGTAGATACTTCATTTTCTGCGTATGGTACCCAATCTTGTTAAATTCGTTATATTTGTAATCGTTTCATGAACACATGTTACAGACAAATTCTCATTTGTTTTGTTTGGCAAAAAAAAATTATATATCTCATTTGTTTTCTGAATCTTTTGTTAGGAGATTTTTGAAGATATGCTAGGAGTTTATGTGTCTAGTGTAATGGACTGTTTGGGAGCCGGATCAAGGATTGTCATTATCCATTTTGGTATTTTTTTTTTCTGTTTGAGAGCCTCAATATTTGGAGACACTGCAGGAAAGAAACCATTTGCCGACGCTCAAAAAATGCTGTTAAAGGCCCGAAAGACGCCAGCAAAACTTATCCCGATGTTTTGTACGGACGCCAACTATGCGGCCGTCGTCTTATCTTTAAGAAGCTTTAAAGCGTCGTGTATACTTTTACCCGGCGTTTTCAAAAACGCCTTCTAATATCTGAACCATTAACGTTACCACTAACGGACAATCAAAATAGCATCATGCTGACATCATTTGACGATGCTTTTTCCAAGAACGCCTGCTAATCAATTCTTCTTCTTTTTTTTTTTTTTTTTTTTGTAAAACAGATGACTCAATAAAGCATAAGTAAGCGTTTAAAATACTAGAGTATGAAACCCCAACTAAGTCTGCATGAAAGAAATTAAAAATACAACTAGGGAAAAAAAGGTACACACAAAAGTCTCCCATCGAAACCGGTGTGTCATTTGTCACCGCATCGGCACCTCAATTTGCTTCGTGATAGATATGATTGATAGAAATCTCTTCGAATTCTTCCATCGGCAACCTACAATCAAGCAAGATGTTACCAAGAGGATGATTAACTGTATGAATGTCGTGCAACAGATTCAAAAGAGTCATGGCATCCACTTCTACTTCCAGTCTTTGAAAGCTCTCTTCCTTTGCAAAATTCAACCCGTCTCTCAAGGCCCATAGTTCTGCCTTTAAGCTTGAATCTGCAGTAAGATTCCTGTGAAAACCACCTATCCAATTACCACAATGATCACGCAAAATCCCTCCAGTTGAGGCAGTCTTAATTTGTGGTCCGATTAAAAGCCCCATCTGTATTTAACTTTGTGAACCCAAGGCGAGGAGCAACCCAGCCCACTTGCACATCCATCTTTGGAGATTTTTACATTTGTTGTACAAGAAAAAACCATTCCAAAGACTTACTGAGAATGTTAGCTGCCATATTTGAAGGATTTCTTGAGTTGGAGTTCGGAGAATGATCAAAGAGACGTTGGTTTCTATCCAACTAGATTTGCCAAATAGCAAAAAGAAAGATAATTTTTGTGGGAACACCCGAGCTATGCAATCTGGCAATTTTTGAGTTAGCGAGAATCCAGTCGAAATGGTTGTCAAGAGGATCCGACAATGGCAGCCGGAGTGTACTCCAAATCTGTGAAGCGCGCGGACAATCATGAAGGACATGACACGTCGAGTCTGGAATAGTAGGACACCATTCGCAGAAGGGGGACGGAGAAGTGTGGCGGAAGAACAAGTGATTACGGGTTGAAAGACGGTCATGAGCAGCAAGCCAAACAAAATATTGGATGCGGTAGGTGCAAGGGAGATGCCAGATCCAGTTCCAGGAATTGGGAGTGGGAGGCAAAGGTTTAGCGGAGAGAGACTGAGCTGTTTTGCTGTTGAACTCACCATCGGTCTAAAGGTTCCAAATGGTCCGATCAGGAGTAGGGTTGAACCATTGGAAAGAGATGTTGAGGATGCTAGCTGAAATCTCGTCAGGTAGGACAAAGGAGATGCGATAAAGATTCCAAGAGTGATTTGACCAACAGTCTCTAACCTTAAGATTATACTAGTGCCGAGCAGCCGATGAATAGGCCCAAGAATTTTTGAGCGGAGAGGATCATCACCCGTCCAATTATCCATCCAAAAAGAGGTGGAGGACCCAATACCCAACCGGACGCGAGTTCCTTTTATCAAAGAGACTTTTGCCCGCTTGAATACCCCTCCAAGTGGTGGAAGGGCGAGAACTCCGGTTCGAGGTGAACCGGTAACGCCCCTTAAGGACACGTTATGAGTGTGGCCTACTAACTTCCACATTTTGTGCGACTCCACTATCAGATAAGCCAATCAAGTGATATAATTCATTACAATAACTAGAATTATAGATTATGGAAAACTATTGATAATAAAAAAGACCTTGATGGACTAGGTGTACTTTAATAATTATCTCTACGGCCCTCTTCTCTCCTCAATAAAAGTAGAATATCCACCCCTTATTCATACGGTTTTTTCATTAATTAAAGTACTGGGGTATTCTAGAGAAAAGTAGAGACAAAGATAAGAAAGCGAGTCAAGAATTAAGGTGTTTCGAATTAAGGTATTTGTTCTCTCTAATATCAATGGCCAATAAGGTACGCTATTTATTGTTATTGAGATGTGTTGAATTCAAGATCCTATTATATCTGTTTTTTGCATAATAGTTTTAATACAGATATAGATTTACAGTTGGTATCAGAGCATGGTTTTCTGAATCAATACATCTTGGAATAAGAGTATTGTGAACGTACTGCCATGTTATATTTATATATACTGACTCACGAACGATCGAAACTGTCGAACCCAATTACTAGTAACGTTACTGTTTTGTGGTTGTGTTTTCACGTGGCTGAAGTTTCACTGTTAGAATACAATTGGTTTTATAGGATACTGATGAAAGACCCGAAGTTACGTCATTGGTATCATGTTTACATATGGGCTAATGTAGTCAGTTTAGACTATGATTAAGGAGATCTCGTTTTCTGTGATTGGAATTGAATATTCTCTATTATGTTATTGTTAACACACGAACCCACAGAAGGTCTACATGTTTGGACAATTTCCAATTAAGCTTGGTCATGGCCACCATATTATTGTTCCTTGTTTTCCTCAAACCAAGACCACCTAAGGGTTTGGGGCTAGTAACAGTGTCCCAATTAATAGCATGAATTTTCTTATGAGTAGAAGATGACCCCCAAAGGAAATTTCTACTCAGCTGGTCTATTTTGTTGGACACCGAGACGGGGAAAAGGTTGCAGTGCATGATATGAGACGGGATAGTTTCTATGACCGATTTGATCAAAGAAGCTCTACCAGCCAGAGAAAGATGTTTACTCTTCCAACCTGAAAGCTTAGCCTCAATCTTTTCAATTCTGGAGTGATGGATAGGTTCATAGGACAACCAAGGTACTTACCAAACGAAGAAGTTTCAGGAAAACCAAGAGCCGAGGAGAGGTCAACGCGAGAAGCTGCGGAGAACTTGCGAGAGAATAAAACAGAGGACTTACTCAAGCTCACCTTTGAGACCGGACACTGAGCAAAACTCACGAAGAATTGCGGAGATGATCTCACAATTGCCCATAGTCGCTTCAGCAAAGCGAGACGAATTAATAACCCACAAAAATTTGACGCAAAACTAACAAATGCAAAAAAAAAAAAAAATTCAAATAAGGGCAAAATTTTCAGATTTAAATTAAGTTTTAAGTTAAGTTCAAGAGATCGGAGGTGGAAATCAGGTTAGCTCTATAAGCACAACTAAGAAAAGTAAGTACCATACAAAAGTATGAGTCAACAAACATATGGAGCATAAATAAAATAAAAAAAAAACAGTTAATGTATGTGGGGCTATTTACAACGATGTGCTAGGAGAGGGAAAAAACAAAAGCACCAAGTACAACGATTGTTACCAATCTTAAACGTCTCCCTTTTTTCAGTGAGAGATGTATCTGCATTCACAATAGCAAGTTGCGTAATCACATATCAATGAATAATTAGACTTAAAATGTCAACACGACCAAAATATGCAGAATCTCTTGGGTTAAAATAATATTATCATTAGTGGAGCGCCCAGGTATAAAACTACTCTGGCTAGAACTGATCAAATGACTCTTAAAAAGGTCTGATTCTAGCTACGAGGATTTTGGTAATCGTTTTATAGATCACATAACAGAAACTAATAGGATGAAACATTTTCGCCGAATCAGGAGTCTCAGACTTAGGAATAAGAGCAATGAGAGTTTCATTAAGCTCCCTAGGAATGGCACTATCAATAAAACAAGTTCGGACGAAGTTGCATATATCAGTACCAACAATGTGCCAAAACTTAACAGATTGAATATCATCCGGTCCAGGGGCTTTATAAGGATGAATCCCTTTCATAGTCTCCCAAATCTCAAGATTAGTCAGATTTGCATGTAAAATCCTACTGTATTATCATTCTCAGAAAGGCAGGGGTGGGCAGCAAAATCAGAAATAATGAGCAAAATCAAAGGATTATAAGCAATCCAGTGAAATGATTGGTGACCATATTCTTCAGCACATCAGGATCATCAATCCAATTATTATTCAGGTCTTTGAGACAGGTAGTTTTGGCTTTTCTTCTCTGAATAATGGTCGCTCGCTAGATGAAAAAATCTCGTATTCCTATCCCCTGAAGATATCCAGTTTCTTCTTGATTTTTGGTACCACAAAATCTTTTCCTGGTTAAGAATCGTATTAAAATTGATTGTAAGATCTTTTTGAAGAAATTGAAGACGGTGAGAAGTGTGATAATCAGTGGGTTTTTGGAGGCCTCCAATTCTAGCAAGAACCCACCTCTTAAGTCTAAAAATGTTACCAAAAGTCTCTTTATTCCAAGTCGTAAATAGCAGCAGTGGTAGTTCTCTGTAAACACTCAAAAAGATTGTTTCCATCCCAGGCATTCTGAATCACATGTTCAAAATTAGGGTCTATAAACCAGGCCGCTTCCATTCTGAAAAAGATTGTTCTTTCTTTTGGCATGTTATTATAACTCTGCCGCGTTTTAACACTTTTCCTGATTTTGCCCGTTAAATCGTCACTATTACAAAATGGTATAAAGATTACGATCTAAAAATTAAAAAGATATCACTTTTTGCAAAAGCATAATAAAATGTTATGAACTATAATTTTAATCTCAGTTATACGAAAGAACTGAGACGAAAAGATTTTGAACTGCGGCCCGCCACTCGTGGAGCAGGTAGCCCCAGTTTTCCATGTCTCTGGAGTTTTGAGGAAACTCCCAATCAAACGTCAATACCTTCAAATCCGTATTTCCTAGCAACTTCATTGGACGAGACAATGAAACTCTTGCGCCATATTCTGTTCTATACCATCAAATCCGTCTGCACTTGCTCCACCGACCGAAATAAGCGTCTTAGCTTGTGGACTCTTACTGGAAATTGTGGACGTAAAATTCAAGTACGTTGAAGCCATTGAATTTGAGATATCAAACCACAAACTGACATTATTAGGTATGAGAAAGGAATAGAAACTGACATTATTAGGTATGAGAAAGGCATAGCAAAGGTGGGTGAACAGTCTCGTGTCGATGGCTTCCTAAGGGCGGGAAACCAGTATATGAAGGCCAATAAGCCCCTTTGTCTTCCCGAGAAGACGGGTTTCTAGCCATGGTATGATTCATGGTGATAGCCAAGATGAAAATAACATAGTGGTAGTTGTAACCTTTTAGGTTTGCCATTTGGTTTTGGTGGTTTTAGAGATAGAACTCGTTTTTTAGGTTCGATCTTCCAATAGTCCTGCATAATTATTTGCATTTTTTTATTACAATCATACCTCTGACTTCTTCAGACGCATCAGCGCATGAGTTAGAGAGCATCTAGTATAAGAAAATTATCCAATGCTCATAGAGCATTGGTGCACCATTAAAACATTGTTTAAATTTCAAAAAGTCATACCTTTTATAGTAGATATTTATTTTTAAAAAAAATTACATTTTTGAAACATACTCGAAGATATCTACTGAGTAAGATCTATATTGAATGTGAAATTATGTAAGGTTAAAAAAATACCATTTGCTATGAGAATTCTTTATAAGAACTGTTTCTATGAGAATTATCCATATGAGAACTATTTTTACGAGAATTGTCTCTATAAGAACTGTCTATGAGACCTGTTTTTTATTAGAACTATCCCTATGAGAATTGTTTATATGAAAATTGTCTTTATGAGAATTGTTTATATGAGAACTGTCTATAAAAATTGTCTTTATGAGAACTATTTATGGGACTTGTGGGAATTATGCTAATCCGCATAGGAGAGTGTTTATGAATCTTTTTTGTGTTATGTGGATTTCGCAGTAATAAGCTAGTTCTATATTACTCAACCCAAAAAGTTATTGTACCCTTATGCTTATATAATGCATGTTACAGAACAAAAAAGTATTCAAATGTTAAAGGCATAGCATTTTGTGTATTAAAATTTCTACTGTGCTATGTTTTTCATCATCTGTTGGTGCATTTCCTGGTTTGTGGCAATTTCTGACGGTTCCTTTTTTTCTGCTGCTGCTAATTCCAACTAGTGTCAATGCTGCCTTAGTCTACCATGCGTGGGGAGAAAGGAGCAGACGGATTTTGCTAGCTCTTGGAGAAAGGTTACTAATATGGCCTTCTGCTCTTCTTGGAATATCCCAGCCAGAGTTTTTGACAAAGTCTGAGCCAGTTCTGCTGGTTTCCTTTTGGTGTTAGTTTTGGACTAAAGCCTAGCTAGCAAAGTTGCTCTGTTGGTTTTAGCTTGCTGTCTTTATTTTTGAGCCTGTTTGGCTCTTATATTCCTGGAGGCTGCCTATGCTCTATCTTATTAAGTTTTTGCGAAAAGATATTAAACCGGATGAGTGGTTATGTATTAGGTTGAACTCTATATCGATTGTAAATTTTAGTAAATTCTCAGTGCAAGAGAGGGCTAGTTATTGTATGACAGCTGTGTTTTGGTAATGGTATAGTCTGGATCTCTCCCTCTCCACTCATTTTTTGGAGAAAAAAATATCTTTCTTTCCTTTTTTAAAAAATTCTGGAGTTTAACAAAAAAAATCAAATCAGATCGGATTCGGATTTTCGGATCGGATCCGATTTTTTTGGATTCGGATTATTACTATCGGATCTGAGTCTTATCGGATTTGGATCGAATTCGGTCCATTGACAGGCCTACCACCGGCTGCCACCGACAAAAAATTTATACTTTTCTTCTCTCAGCTGCATTTACCAAACCAAAACCCCTACCAAATTCATAGCACTCAATTTCACGAACCAAAACTTTTCATATTCTTCGTACAAAATGAGAGAGAGAGAGAGAGAGAGAGAGAGAGAGAGAGAGAGAGAGAGAGAGAGAGAGAGAGAGAGAGAGAGAGCAGTTTAGAGAAAGAAAATGCAGGAGAGTTTAGAGTGAAGCTCCGTAGGCCGAGCTGCCTTTTTGGGTTGGCACGTTCCTAACCAAAACACACAGTTGCGTGTATTTCATTTTATCGAGTTGTAACCTTCTCTTTTTATATTTAATAGAAGCGTCTGTTTAGGATGTTGGAAAGGAATCATTTTTATGTTGCATTGTTCTCGAGTGCGGTAGTATTTTAAAATATTGGCTCCAGCAACGTTATCGAGTTTCGGCAACACTAGATATATTTTCCAATTAGGTCAAGGTGTGGGCTGCCGCTATATTCATTTTGGAGACCTGGCTTGTGCGTTTTTACTGTGTTCCACCAACACTACATATATTTTCCAATTAGGTAAAAGAGGGCTACCGCTTTAGATTTGCGAGATACAGCTTTACGTGCTGCCGCTTTTGATTTCGGAGCGCACATTTTTTCAATTCCAATAATACTCAGAGAACATGTGAAGAGGCGGAGGTGTATTGGATATTGCAGCCACTTTGAAAGAGCGTGTGTTCACTTTTCAACTTATCAAAGGGCTTAGTTTCATGAATCCTGGAGAGTATTGAAGATCTATGGATCCGTGGTGTTAATCATTCAACTCCAGGAGATTTGCTTCATCAACAATTAAACTCGTTTTTGCATCCTTTCGTGGAGTTCAGAAGGGTGTTTTTTTTTGGAAGGCATGAGGATTTAGGATTTGGCGATCATGCAAGGGTACGATGAACGTGGATTCGGCAGGTAGATCTTAGGACTCGTGGTGAGGATACACAGTCAGTATTAAGATTGTCTGTAATCGTACATTTGTTTTAGTGCATGATTCCGTTTTTGGGGTTTTCCACGTAAGATTGGTGTTCTGTTCTTTGGTTGATTTTGTGGGTTGTTTGAAATCATCTAGTAAGGTAAAATAAGTACTCCTAGCATCTCTTTAGTAATTTCATAGAGTTCGAAATTGAAAGAAATGCTGTGCACCGACTTTGATCTAGACGATCATGGCAGAAACTCCTCCGCCGTCTCGGATTCAGACCTCCGCGTAGCCGTCGAGGGGTTCTCCGGCACTCTGCCACCAGTTGAGCTCGCTTCGACTTGGCGAATCACGCGATTTGAAGCCTCATAGTTCGAGTGCTTATTCAACTGTGTGTAAGTCTACGTTGCCGGACAATTTGTTCAACTTCATCAGAATGAGAGAGAAGAAGAAAAGTTCAACTTCACGATGTCACTGTCGGACTATCTGTTCTTGTACGGGAACTCGGTGCCGGTGGTGGTTGTGAGATCAAGATGAGAGAGAGAGGATTTGTTGATAATGGCGAGATGTAATCGAGAGGTGTAATAAAAAGGGTAAAAAAGTCCTAACATAACATATCCAAACTAGATTCGAGAATAATATTCAAAGTTGGGATCAAACTAAACCTAAAAACCAGGACCGACTTCTAATATTCTTTTTGTTTTTTGTGTGGGTACCCAATTCACTATTTCAAATGTATTCTTCCAATAGATGTAACTGTCGACGTGGAATATCATGCCTTATAATTAATTCAACAAGACAAGATGGAAAATACCGCAATGCGTTTTGTATTGGGGATTATTTTGTGTGGATTTGAAAGAAGACAAATTTTTTTGTTTGTTTTTTTTTTTTTTTAAAGACAAATTTTTTGATACGAAGAAAAAGCTGACCTTCCTAGATTGATGATCTAAAATGCTACGCGCACAATCGTACGTTGTGTAGGTTGCAAACTAATTTTGGCCGTCCAGATGTGTTTGGACGGTTCAGATTTTAAAAAAAAAAACTCTTCCACGGAAAAACTAATTTTTTCGGAAAAGAGTTTAAGCAAATCATGACCATTAATTACAACAATGGACAGCTAGAGATTGATTGTTTTCTTGTTGTGTTTCTTTGTTGTGCACGTATCACTCATAATATCGAAGCGGGGGGCCTGCTCCCCCTTGGGGGAGAGCAGGGCCCTGCTGCTCCCCCGTTTGGGGCCCACTCCGGGCTCTCTCCGATAATCGGGATCGTTCACTTTGTAGAGCTCGTCGAGTAGAACCATGCAAAAAATCAGCTTAATCGGACATCGTTAAGTGCTTGATCGGAGCCCATATAACTCTCGGTACATGGGTTTAAGTGGATTTGATTCAGTGTTTCGGTTCCATTCTTTTCAAGATAAAAAGGTTCCGATCAAGCACTTAACGATATCCGATTAAGCTGATTTTTTGTATGGTTGTTCTACTCGACGAGCTCTACAAAGTGAACGATCCCGACTATCGGAACGAGACCGGCGTGGGCCCCAAATGGGGCGCAGCAGCACGCTGCTCCCCCTTGGGGGGAGCAGGCCCCCCGCGTCCGCATAATATTAACCAAAATCCTCCGTGCACAACGTACTGCTGTGTAGATTGTGTAACTAATTCTAAAATTAATGTTCCTAGATAGCCGTCTCAATTAATTAATGGGACTCATTCAACATGGTGATCTAGGATGACCACTACTTGATGATTTGGGTTTGACAAATTAATAAACGAATCGAACGAGCCCAACAATACTTAAAGCTTTGGTTTTGAAATTTAACGATTTTAAAAAGTACGTTCGAGTTTGACTTATTTAATTTTGGGACAAAGTACGGATTACCTCCCTGAGATTTGGACGTTTGGCAGATAACCTCCCTGACGTTAACTAATGAGCACATCAGCTCCCTCTGATTTTGGAGTAAACTGCAACTCCTAACTCTGTTAACGGCAAAAGTAAAGAGACCACTCTACCCTTTCCCAAACTCTGTTAAAAAAAGAAAAACAAAACCCATTTTCTCTCTGAAATCCGAAACACCCATCTCCAGAAAACCCCCTCTCTTGCACTATCACCGGAGAGAAAACCCACCACGTCTAACGATGGCCGGAGGCCGGAAACAGAAGCGCGACGTATGACATCGACATTAACACGTTACTCCTTGCGACCAAATCAGTGATGGATGTTGGTCGCGGGCCAGCATCCTGCTCACGCGGGTCGAACCGTGGCGCTTGGGGCCTG
This sequence comes from Rhododendron molle, assembly GCA_025413875.1. Lineage (NCBI taxonomy): Eukaryota > Viridiplantae > Streptophyta > Magnoliopsida > Ericales > Ericaceae > Rhododendron > Rhododendron molle. The sequence continues at coordinate 4,085,397 of CM046388.1, read as the reverse complement.
CTATGCTTTGGTATAAGGAAATAGAGTTGTGCCTTTACCACTACCTGCGGGTTTTGGCAAGATGGTAAGCGCTTGATCCTACAACGGAGAAATCAAATGGAAGAATCCCCCTTGCTAACAAAGGATTTAGAAAGACAATGAAAACAAAAGTCAAAGTGATGAATTTGATTCTGATAGCTAGTGATGACCATGGAAAGTCTGGTTTTAGGGAGAAAGAAACTGGTGTGAATCTTCAAGGGCTTTTCAATTTTTCAATTGGTTTTGTTTTCTCCCAAACCACCCCAGATGTGTTTCAATTTTTTTCCCAGCCAAACCCAAATCAAAAATTACAAAGCTATCAAAACAAATCAAAATCACTCAACTGAAACTAAAATCAAATTGGTTTCGTTTTCTCTCAAACCAAATCAGAATTTGTCGATCGATCCCAAGCCAAACCCAAAGCAAAAATTACAAAGCAAATAGGGCAGATTCCAAAAATTGGACACCCAATCCAATGAAGAAAAGGAGAGAGAGAGAGAGAGAGAGAGAGAGAGAGAGAGAGAGAGGAGAGAGAGCAGCTATGTTACGTGGAGTGGGTTTGGTATGAAAAAGATGGACGGGAGCAGTGGGATTGGGTAGGATTAAGTTTCAGCCACTCCGTTTGGTTTAACATTCTGAGAGAAGAAGGGTAACATGGTCTCTTACATTGAAAGTCTCGTAACTAACGCGTGTCTTACACTTTTCGTTAGTTTGAATGAAAAGCTTAACGGTTGCAGTTTACTTCAAAACCATAAGGGGGTGATGTGCTTATTAGTTAACGTCAGGGAAGTTATCTGCCAAACGTCCAAACCTCAGGGAGGTATTCCGTACTTTGCCCTTAATTTTGAGGTGGACCGATCTCAAATGTACTTTAACTGCAACGAGAACAAATTCATTTTGAATCGCTTGAATTTTGTAAACATATAAGTCGAACGAATCGATTAGTAGTTCGTTCAATCTTGGTTTGACAAATTAATGAGTTTTTTGGTTGAACTTATTTACCAGGGTGTAGATATGTTGAGATTTGTTGCTAAAACTAATAACAAGCCGACAGTGATCATATGGATTGGTCACCCATTACGGCACAATAGGATCTACCTTTTCTATTTTCTAAGCAAGGGCGGCACAAGAATTTGAATTCAACGGGCAAGTTACAATATATTGACTCTTTCTGTTTTGTTGAACAATTAAAAAAGATGGATTCTGTTTTCTGGATGTTTTATTGAACAGTTTCCAAAATAATAGATTAATCCTCCAGAGATTTGAAGTCCAAGATTACATTTTAAATCAAAACATGAGCATTAGAGATTCCCTGAAGAGCATGCACCTCATCCAACCAGTCCGTCGTCATGGTTTCCAGGCTCCTCAACTTTGCCAATGTGCCCACCTTAGTGTAGAAATGGCTCAAGCCATTTCCATTGTTTGGCCAAACTTGTTAAAAACCTAAGAGCAAGTCTAGTGGTGCCAAAATGGCTCAAGCCATTTCCAAAAACATTACTACAATATTGGCAAAAAAAAAAACCCTGCCCCAATAGGCGGCCATTTGTGCAGCTATTTCTCAGCCAAAATGGCACCAAAAATGGCTCGATTTGACCCACATCACCAAAGCAACTACCAAATCCTTCTTTTTCTCAATTTGACCCACACAATTAATTGAAAATAGGGTATGAATGAAATTATTGAAAAGAATTAATGGCCAGAAAATAACCCTTCACCATTGCACCAACATTGCCATTTCTTGGCCAAATGACATTATTCGATCATGGCCATTTTTTAGAATGGCTAAGACCATTTTGCCAAAACCAATGCGACCATTTCTGCAGCCATTTGCATGGCCAATGGTTGGTCATTTGTGCGGCCATTTGCCCAGCCATTTCCCCCCAAAATGGCTCAAGCCATTTCTGCCACTACCAAATCCTTCTTTTTCTCAATTGGACCCACACAGTTAATTGAAAATAGGGTATGAATGGAACTATTGAGAAGAATGACCAGAAGAATAACCATGCACCATTGCACCAGCATTGACATTTTTTTTGACCAGATTACCCTATTCATGGCCATTTTTTTGGGAATGTCTGAGGCCATTTTGTCAAAACCATTGGACTTGCTAAGAGCTTGCAAAGCTAACGCTGCTACCAGCAAAGGAGAAACAGCCTCCACACGAAGATACAAGATGACAAAAAAAAAAAGGAGGAACGAGAGGATACAAAAAAAACTGGCTTATATATAGACAAATCATTTTATTTATCGGACATCATAACCCTTGTTATCGAATCAAACACACAAAATTACAACAATCTCACATACACTGGTGATGGTCTGGGGGCCTTTATTGGATCAAACATACAAAATTACGACACTCACTCACTCATAATCTCAAATACACTTACAGTCCGGGCATCAACCGATGCTTACACGAGCAAGAAGTTGAAACTTAAGTCCACAACCATGAAGCTGCACAACATCAAGCATGAAAATAAGTGTTAGGATTGGTAATTAATACCAAGAACAAAATTCGAATGGTGCCTAACATGCAAAGCGAAAATGAGCTTTGATATGCATAACTACTACTCCTTCCGTCCCTTTTTTAGAGTCTAGTATTCCATTTTGGAATGTCCCTTAATAATTGTCCATTTTGTAAAGTTAGTAGGTAAAAGTTGGTGAATTTTCCATTTTGCCTCTAAAAGTAAATTCATTTTTGAAAAGTTGTGAGTAAAAATGTAATCATGATGCTTTCATAGAGGGTAAGGAGAGAAAGTGGATGTAAATGTTGATGAGAAAGGTGTAATGATGATATTTTTTTAATAAGTTTGTATTACAAAACGGGACACTTAAAAAATGACGGAGGGAGTATATTTATTTGAGTGCCTGTTGATGTACGTAATGCATGTTTGGTATGAACAATTTGGGAAGGCAAAGAAAAGGAAAGTTAAAGGGTACGAAAGTAGTAGGAAATAACTTTCGGCTTCGGATCCTCTGTCCTACTTTGTCCTAGTGCTGAAAAAGCGACTCCAATCCACCACACGAAAAACCCATAAGCCAAGAGAAATTTTTCAGTACCGGGTGGGAACCACGTTATCTAGTACCATAAATAGATTGTTTTTAATCCAGATCATCCACAACACTTTTGGACGGTCCTGATGCGCCCAACGGGCACAATGTCAGCCGTACCCACACGGCACTGAAAAGTTTCTACATAAGCCACACACACTCAAGTCCCCCCGCCCAGGTTCTAATAATGTTCTAATTAAATAAGTTGATCGATTAACAATTCATTCTCGGTTCTGGAATTTTGGCCGTTAGGGTTTTGTTTTCAATTTTAGGGAAAGTTTACAATTTCTTGATTAGGGTTCCTTCCTCCAGTAGTGAGTCTGGGGTGATGAAAGGATGGCATGCTTTAGCAGCGGGGGAGGTAGAGAATTTGGGGTACAGAAAACCTGAATTTCGGATGCAAAAGTTTCACAGGAGAGACATCAGTGTTGTATGTGCAATAGTAATGATACTCACACAGCAGAAATGCACAGATTCTGTGCACAAATTTTTGTGTAAGGCCCATTACAGGTCCCACACAAATGATCTGAGTCATTCATTAAATGCATGTAAAATATTTTTTCAAGGGTTTTTGCGAAAAATCAACTCAATCCGATACCTATAGTTGCTCGATCCAATCATATAACTTTTCATTATCCTAGAATCCGAATGAAAACTTAAAATTATTAGATCGGGTATCTACAGGTATGCGATCGAGCTGATTTTTTGCATGGACTCTTGAAAACATATTTTACATTTAATGAACGGTTTGGATCATTTGTATGGGACCCTTAGTGGGCCTCACGGCGGATCTGTGCACAGAATCTATGCATAACTGCTGTGTGAGTAGCAGCGTTGAATGTGCAATCGGGTTAGTGTCAAGATATTTTACACGTTTATGACACGAACCTGAAAAGACATGAAATCTAGAAAACACAACACAAATACGATTGTACAAGACATGATGCCCGCTCCTACCTTCAGTTATCTGGAAGATCATCTGTTTTGGCGATTCTTCTGATTGAAATCATTGGGTTTCATGATCAAGAATCATTTGTTTTACATCCGGTCACTTGTTTGGAACATTGTTCGTTTGTGATCTCGTGGAGATCTTGGTTGTCTCTTGGTTGAAACTCTGCATTTTGACTTTTGTGAGACTTGATGAGAAAGAGTCTGTATTTGGTAGAGATTCCAACTGGGTTTTGGTAAGAGAACTTGGATATATTTTAGGTTTGGTGAGTGTCTCCTTAAGAGAGTTTTGTTAGTTTGGCACCATTTTAACTCTTCGGAGTATTATTCTCTACGTATAGTGAAATCGTCTCTTGGTGCTTGCCCGTGGAATAGGTTTAAAGTCGTAAACCGAACCACGCATATTTTGATCTTGTTTATTTGTTCCACTTTTCTGCTTTGGTTTCTTCATTCCATTTGATTTTTCACATATGTTTGGTTTGCTATTTTTTTTAATATCCTGGTCATCAATGATCGTCGGATTGTGATTGGATCTTGCTGCACAACAGAAAGATAGAACTATGTGAATAATAAATATAGAGAATTCATTGGAAATCGTGCAAAAAAAACATAGAAAAGTTTTGAGATCGCAAAACAACGAACCCAATTTTTCTCGTGACGGACACTTGTTTTGTTTTCTTTTTTTATAGGCAACAGAAGTTTTATTAAGAACACTTGAAAGGTACATCAAGTAGGGGGGAGAAAAAAGAAAATTCAACCAAAGATTGGATGAATAATAAAGGTAAAAAATGGGTCAAAGACTCAAAGCCTACCAACATCCCGAAGGTTAGGCCCCAAAAAAAAATTGAGTAAATACCAGGCTGCTCCTATTTTTGGATATCTTAGCCCGCCAGGTCCTTTACGCCAAAAGTGCAATTCCTTACAAGTCCTGTGACAAATTTACCCTTATTTGATCACAACCCCCAAAACACTCTCATTGGGAGAGACCAGATGGAGATGGTGTCCATGGAGAACTCCGCAGCCATTCACCAGATCATCGTCAACGGCACCGCCCTCCTCGCATGCACCGCCCAAATCAATCGCGCTCTGCCATCACCACCACCACCTCCTCCTTCTCCTCCTCCTCCTCCACCACTGTCATGGACGACCTCCAGACCCTCAAGTTCCGCCATGGATGGTGAAGCAGCCACGGCTCTCCGATCGGTCCTCCACCGCGTCCACCAGGCTGCCGAGAGGTCCGATTGATCCTCCGACCGGATCAACCACAACCGCCGACTCCAAGCACCGAAAGTCCAACATCCTCCACACCTGGTACTCTCTCTCTCAAACCCCTAACCACAACGCCCAATGTCGATCGAAGACGATGAAGAATCGCTCGAGCACACGCTCCTCGTCGTCCGCGGGGTCTCCGTCTTCAAGATCCCGCCCCGGTCTACCTCGGGCAGCTACAAGTGCGGCGAGTGGCTCCAGTCCGACAAGATCTGGACCGGTCACCTCCGCATCGATGTTAGACTTGTCCCACATCGCTCATCTAATCCACCCAAACTTGGTTAATATATTCTAGAGGTCGCTCCACCTATAGCCAATTGGTTTTAGGTTGGAACCCTCCAAGAAATCTAACATGGTATCAGAGCTAGTTCTTGGGTGGCCTCACCTCGCGTGGGAAAGACTCTGTTATCTCTATCGCCCGAGTCAGTCAGTCAGCTCCTGGTTTGTTACCTCCGCGTGCATCCGGTCTGCACGTGAGGAGGAGTGTTAGACTTGTCCCACATCGCTCATCTAAGCCACCCAAACTTGGTTAATATGTTCTAGAGGTTACTCCACCTTTAGCCAATTGGTTTTAGGTTGGAACCCTCCAAGAAATCTAACAAACATTGTAGCCTATATAAAGGCATGCTAGGGTTATGTTTTATATACAATCAATAATACATCTTTCCCTTGTCTTAACATGGTATCAGACCTATAAGATCTTGGCCATGTGGAATTTTCGCTCTCGGCGGGTGACCTAAACTTCATCGCCGTCCGCCGGGCACTAGTAGTAATATGTAACCGGCTCATGCACTTGGTTTTCACCACCTCAAATCCTACTGTCATGGCTTCTCTCACTCATGGCTGTTTTTGGCTCGATCACCTGGCCATTTCTCTTTCCTGGCTTTTCTTGGTTTGGCTTGGCTGGGCTTGGCATGGCATGGTTGCTTCTGGTTTCTCTTGGCTTGGCGTGGCTGCTTATGGTTTCTTTTTGGCGTAGTTGTTCTTGGTTTCTCGTGTCTTTTTCAAACTCCAGTTGATAGATCTACTTGAGTTTGGAGGGATGTTAACATAATATTGAGAAATATTATGTTACCATGTTTTGTAGGCTTTATTATTCATGTTTTTAATTAGGCTGATTTTTTTATAATGCATGTTTCCTATTTGGTTTATATTTCTTAGTGACTAAGAACATTGTAGCCTATATAAAGGCATGCTAGGTTATAGTTTGAATACACAATCAATAATACATCTTTCGTTTTTCTTAACAGTCTCCCGACATGACCGCTGCGAGATCCGCCTCGTAGACAAGTTTCGAGCTCCTTCGAAGTTTCCGACGTCGACATGGATGTTTGAATTGCATCTCGTTCCTGTCGGTGAGTTACTGAGTTTACTAACTTTTGAAATGTTCACTACTGTGGTGTATATTAGTTTATTTATATTACTAGTTAGTGGTGTGCAAATTATATATTATGTACTAATTAATAGGTAGGAAGTATATAATTCAGTTGAGAGAGAGAGATGGCATAAATTGTTTACTTTTGTCTGGATTCTGGAATACAACACTACTTCTTTCGTGATAAATAAAAAACACCAAACTCAATTTTGACGGATGAGTGGCGGAGGAGCCAGGGGGTGTGGTGCTGTGTAGGTTGTTGCCGGAGAGTAGTCAGGTGGTGGCAGTGATTGGGACGCCAAGATCCGTGAGTTGTTCATTTTTTGGTTCAGATCTGGGAGTAAATGATAATTAACACCGTTAACACTATTAATTTACTCGGAATTAACACTATTAACACAGTTTCGTCTTTTTTTTGTGCAATTAGCACTGTTAATTATAAATTTCGACAGAATTTAACATTGTTAATTGTAAATTTAGATAGAATTTAACACTGTTAATTGTGGTGTGGTGGTGGTGGTGGTGGTCATTGTGGTGGCGACGGCGCTGATGATTTATGAGGTTGTATGAGTCGAAGGGTATTAACACTGTTAAGTATTAAGACTGTTAATTTAGACACAAATTAACACTATAATTTAGATAAAAATTAACACTATAATTTAGATGAAAATTAACACTGTTAATTTAGATAAAAATCACTGTTAATTATGGTGGTGGTGGAGTGGTGGTGGCGGTAATGGTGGTGGTGGCTGCGGCGTTGTGGTGGTAGTGGTGGCGAAGTGGTGGTAGTGGAGGCGGCGGCATGATGGTGGTGAGGTTGGTATTGACACTGTTAATTGGGGTGTGAATTTAGACAAAAATTAACACTGTTAATTTAAAAAAAATTAACACTATTAATTATGGCGGTGGTGGAGTGGTGGTGGCGGAGGCGACGTGGTGGTGTTGGTGGCGACGTGGTGGTTGTGGTGGCAGCGACAGCATGGTGTTGGTGAGGTTGTATGGGCTGAAGGGGTACTAACACTGTTAATTTAGACAAAAATTAACACTGTTAATTATGGTGGTGGTGGAGTGGTGGTGGCAGTAGTGTTGGTGGTGGTGGCGGCGGCGTTGTGGTGGTGGTAGTGGTGGTGGTGGTGGCGACGTCGTGGTGGTGGTGGTGGTGGTGATGGTGACGTAGTGGTGGTGGTGGTTGTAGCAGCGGCGTGGTGGTGGTGGTGGTGGTGGTGGTGGCAGCAACGTCGTGGTGGTGGTGGTAGCTGGATCGTCTTGATCGTCTCTCTCAATTCAATTTTTTTTTGCGAGGGATATTTTTGCCAACAAAACAATGAACAGGACCTACTGGACTATAGGGTCTTTGGGCAGGACCTAGTGGACTATTCTTCACCCGGACAGGACCGGCCAGGAAGTTACTCAAAATAAAAACATAGTAGCCACATGGGCCTAGCCCAAATCAAGAACCAAAACAAATCCTAAGCCTACACTATACCTATCACCGGCAACAATCCCGCACCGCCGCCACCACAACACAAACGCCTCCACCAGCCCAAATCGCAGCCTACCACCTGCACTCAAACACCAGTGCACCCAACCCCACCATCCCAATCTGCTACCAACCACCTCCACCCCATCACAGTACTACTGCACAGCCAACAACCCCAACCAAAATAGCCACCAAACAAACGCAAGCAAACAATCCAAACCGACGGAACCCCGCGAGCAACTGGATCCCGAAGAAGCCACCGAGGAGCCGGCGATTCGGTCATCACAAACGACAAGGGAAAATAGAGGCTGAGCACTTCCATCCGCCACTTCGAACCGCCGCCGCGCCGCTTGACGACCGCCATAGCCCCTGAGCTTCCACGGCCAACCTCTGAATGAAAAGATCCACTACGCCGTTAGGCCAAACCCACATCCGTCTAGCAACGAAAACGTGGAGGGATCCGTTCTAGTTCATCTCCTCCAGCAACCGACGGATCCAAGCCGTTAGGACCCAACCACCCCCAGATGTGGTGGTTGGCGGACCAGAGTGGCGACGAGGAGAGATGAGGCAGGGAATACATCCGACGGCAAACAAGAAATCGGATATAGAAATCAAATAGGGTTTGGGGATAAAAAAGAAGGGAGCTAGAAAGGAGAGATAGAGAGAAAGAGAGAGGAAGATCTAAAGCTCGGGGGAGGAGGAATGAGGGCGTGTCCCCCTCCCCCCCAAGGCGGCAGCGACTGAGTATGAGGGGATAAGGTTTCTGGTTTTTATAGAGAGAGAGAGAGAGAGGGAGGGTAGGAATCTTATATACGGACACTTGTTTTCTTGTTCGCACAAAAAAAGGGGACAAAAGGATCGGAAGCCATAACATAAATTTCACACCCTTCTTTTGTACTGAGCACTCCACCTTTTGTTCTTACCACGTGAACTAACAAAAGTATTGGGGCCCGATTGGATGCCGAATGTATTTTAGGTATTATTTATGATGGGGATAGGATAGTAAGGTGTATTAATTAAGAAGGAATAATCCACATTGATGTGACATTTATAGAAGGTGTATTAAAAAATAGATGGTTTTGATAATGTATTAGAAAGAAGGGTGTATGATGTAACAAACTGTTAAATGACTCTTTTGCCCTTGTGCATTCCCAAACTTTATTATGCCTAACATTAATTATATAATTGCAAAACTTAATATATTTAATGATTTTTAGACAATTCTAATTTATAATGATTTACTATACCAATAAATTAAATAATATACCAATTTTTTTAAAAATAAATTTTATTTACTCATTATAAAAAAAAAAAACTTAGAATGTTATTTAGTTTGAAAAAAATTTTCGATTTGTCCCAGCCATCTATTTTTTTGCCATCTAGCTGTTCATTTTCATTCTCCTGTGTTTTAATACACCAAATTATTTTTCTTTTTTCCCCTCGTTCTTATCGTTTATGACAGAGAGAGAGAGAAACAGACGGAAATGAAGAAAAAAAAGAAGCAGCGGCGGCGGCCACTGGTCCTCGCTCATCGATCGTCTCTCTGTGTCCCTCCGATCGTCTCTCCCCTTCCTTTCGATCGTCTCTCTCTCCGACATGTACGGAACCCAGGTACGTCTCTCTCTAGTCTCTCCATATACATACATATTTGTGTGTGTTTTGTGGTGGTGGTGGCCTATTCTTCTTCTTCTTTCCTATCTCTGTTAGCAGAGAGAGAGAGAGAGAGAGAGAGAGCCGTTGGGGGAGGGGGATGAGGAGGGGGGTTTTGGTAAAAAACTAGGCGTATACACCTGGATTAGCTATACCTGGGAGGGTAGCAATAATTTATGGTTGTTCTTGGTGTATTAGCGAATACGGGGATTAGTTAATACAGGGGAAGAAATGGATGCCAAACGGTGTATTGACCGCTCATCCGGGTGTATTGTGTAATACACCCACCGGATACACCATCCAATCGAGCCCTTGGGGTATAAAGAGCAACAAGGGGAAAAAAAACTATTGGTGTATGGGTTTAGCAAAACCAAAAGAAAAGCCTTGTTGCCGTTATATTTTTTGTCTACAACTTCTTCGCTTTAGCAAAATTGTTTCTATCAAAGAATACCATGATAAAGATTATGTCCATGATAAAGAGCTGTCTGGTGGAAGTGCAGCTGTGATCTGGAGTACGTTGAATCTATTCTTGTTCAGATATTTCATGATCAGAGTTTTAGTCTGTTTCAGTTTTCCCCCCGTATGTCTTGGGGTATTTGGTGTATGGGTTATAGGTTTTAATTATGTTGTTTTGGTTGGTGTCTTGCCAAATTCCTTTTCTTTTGGTGGCAAATGAATATCTTCAGCCAAGGTGACAACATAGTTGGGATGTAGGTCGATGGTTGTGATGCTTCTTTCTCTCATTTCCTTTTAATCTTTGTAACTTCGGTTTGTTAATTAATAAAATTTCTTCTTTGCTGATAAAAAAAAAAACTATACCATCCTGTCCATATAAATAATTTTGCTAAAGGCAGGAAGTTGTACACGAAAAATATAGTGGAAACAAGCAAAGTTGTTTTCTCTAAACTATATCATTTTATTCATGTAGTATAGTCTAGCGAAAACAACTTGCTTATATTTTAACGGAAACTACTTGTCCACTCCATTTATTTTAGGGAAAACACCTAATTGTCCGCACAAAAAAGGGTGTGAAAATTATTTTCCTGAAGAAAGTCTTCATATTCCAATACTTATTACATGTAGAGCAATAAGTATTGGAATATGAAATGATGGAAAAAAAAATGGCTCTGTTCGGAAAAGTTTTTATTTTTAGTTTTCTGTTTTTGTTTACAATATTTTTTGAAACAGGTACCATAAACATGTTTTTGTTATTGTTTTTGTTTACAAAATACATAATCAATTTCACTTGTTTACGAAAATTTCAGAAAAATAAAAATTACATTTTTATTTGTTTTAAAAATACTTTTAGCAGCTTAAAAAAATAAATAAACAAATACTCATTTCTTATTTTTCATAAACTAAAAGCAAAAAATTGACAATTTTACCAGACTGAGCCTAAGCGGTCGAAATCTTATGAAAATACTTATTGCATGTAGGTGCATGAATTTTTTTCAATTGGGAATGGTGAAACAATAAGCGGTCAAAATCGTAAACTATTTTCACCTTGTTTCGAGATTTTCAAGTCTTGGTCACCAGTAACGTCCGAAACAAAGTACCCGCCAATCTTATTGTCCTGACCATGCCGTATCTTCACCGTCGTCGACCTGATATCATCGTACCCAATCCAGGAAGTTCCGGCGTAGGAGTACGTGGACACTGTCTCCGGGTCGTACACCACCGTCGCATTTTTCTCCCTGTTGAACTTCTCCACCTCGGAGTAACTCATTTTCCCATCGTCTCCCGGGCGCAGACCGACGGCCGAAGCAGCCGCACCGATTCCGTTTAACCTAGGGTTCTGGAGCGTCCAAGTCCGTCCGAACAACGGCAGGCCCATGACAAACTTGCTCCTAAGGAGCCCGGCTTCGTCAATCCATGACTTGAACGCAATACTCGTTGATACACTTCGTCGGTTAAACAGCGCGGCAGGGGCGCCGGTTTGGACATCAGGGGACCAATACCCGCAGTAGTCGTAGCACATCACATTGACCCAGTCCAAGTTGTCGTTAATGGACTTTACCGGGAATGACCGGCTTACCCCGTCTGGAGAGTAATCTATTACCGCCGTACTAGCCACGGCAGCGGTTAGCAAGAGCTTCGGCCGGCCCGTTTCTCCTGCCTCTTTGTTGACCCTGGCTCGCCATTCTTTGAACAATTTGCCCAGATTTCTCATGTCTTTGGGGTTTCGAGGGAACTCCCAATCGAGGTCGATACCGTGAAAATCGTATCTCCTCGCGACTTCAATGCATGACTGAATGAAATCCTTGCGCGACCCTTTCGACATCGCCATCCGCGCAAAGACGTCCGCGATTTTCCCGTCCTTGCTCCACGCGCCGACCGTGAGAAGCGTCTCGACCTGGGGATTCTTAACGCGGATCGTGTCTGTAAAATCCCTGAGATTTGTTGCCGTCGGACTTGGATCCGAGACAACGAGCTTGCAAGTATTAGTATCGGGCACAACATAAGCATAATAGAGGTGGGTGAAAAATTTCGTGTCGATAGCCGAGGGCGGGAAACTATCGGCGGCCCCTTCAGCCCAGAAACCCGCTTTGACCACCCTAGGCCTAGGAGGTGATGTCCCGGCCATGGTATGGTTTGTGGTGATCGATAGTCAAGATGGATGGAAATATATAGCCCAAATTAAGTTCTCCTAGGCCTGCCATTGGTCTTCTTATGGGTAGCTAGCCAAATTCTCACGTCCCCAAATAGTACTTGTGTATACATATGCACATTGATCTACGCGTACAAACATATAGTACAACTTTGGATCAAGTAAATTATATCTTTAGCATAGCCAATCCACTGTCCCAAATGGACTTTGAATATATCTTAAGCTGATACCTGGAATTTCTGACGTAACTCACAAAACAGAGAGAATATTTTAGCGCATACTTCAAGTCTTCAACTATATATCCCGAAGTGTTAACTCCGTCAGGAAGAGACGTGTAATTTTTGAATCAAATAAACTAATTCTGTACATAACTTTTGTAATTTATTCGCGCCAATTTAAAAAATTAACTTAAACCTTTATTTTTTTTTGTTTTGTGTTTTGTTCGTATTTTATGAATTTTTGTTAGATTTGCGTTATTTTTTTAGATTAATCATCTGTCTCGGCGAGAGGAGTTTAAATTAGAAGTATAAATTATGACCAAAAGCAAAAAAAAGTTCACTAAAGACGAAATAAGTACTCCCTCCGTCTCTTTTTAAGTGTTCTGCTTCGTAACTCCAACTTATTAAAAAGACATCATCATTATACATTTTACATCAACTTTTTCTTCCACTTTCCCTACTTATCCATCATCATTACACTTTTACTCACTAACCTTTCAAAATGGAATATACTTTTAGGGACAAAATAGACAATGCACCAACTTTTACCCATTAACTTTACAAAATAGACACTTATTAAGGGACAACCTAAAATGGAATACTGGACTTTCAATAAGGGACGGAGGGAGTATCAAACAGCTGTCTTTTGGGGCTTAAGTTCCGTCTTATATGAATTTTTTCAACATTAAGCCATATGAGCAATTTTCTAAAATGACTTATTTCATCTCCTACTTGGGTACTAGTGATTTTTTCCCACTTCTAGCTAATTGATATCTCTGGCTGATTAAACACCACATGAGACACGCCACTTGTATATTGTATTATAATTTATGTATTTATAATGTGTGTGTGTCTATCTATATATATATATATATGAGTCCACTTCTTATGAGGGATTCCTCACTTTGCTATGGTGCGGCCCTCCTGTTTTCGGGTCATATTTTGATGATCCAAACGGTTCAACTTGTTTAAAACATGTTTGTAAGGGTACTCACGAGAAATTAGCTCAAAATATGTTCGACAAGTGCTTGATCCAAACAATTTTTGAAAATAGCCAATATCATTGAGTGATTCATTATAAAATTCTTAATGTTTGATGCATTATTTGTGATATATAGTTTATATGATATATTAGATAAGAAACGTCATGTACTAAGTTAATTACGAAAGTCAGATATAGATCATCAATAACTGGGCCGATCTCATATTTAAATCCAATTAAGTTGATGACTTCGGCGCGTCATAGCATCCTCAACTGTGAATTAACCAAATCCAGGTTTTGTTGAATTCTCTAGATAATGATGGAAACTAGCTAGTAGTATTCAACCATTATTGTAAATAAATAAATTTTCACAGGGAGCAAGTACAACCCAAGGGTTGGTTTGTTCGTCACGACCAATCCAAGGGTGTTGTCCATCTTACGTTTTAGATTTAAAATCTTTTAGGCACTATCAATTGTTCTGGAGTCGATCAATATGAAATTTTGTTTCGATTTCAATCGGACTAAGCCACTGATAGAGGGTAAAAGTAACAAGAATTGGTAAAAGTAATTGGTTTGTCTAAAATGATATTCGTGTCGTGTCGTGTCATGTTTACATTGACTATATCTTTAACTTTATAATTTATGTATTAGATTCTAAATACTTTGAAAACTTTATATAGTAAAAGTAGTATTAGATTCTAGAACTTTGAAAACTTTTATACGGTAAAACTACTAATTAAGATCTATCAAACAAGATCGATATCACATATGTTTTGAGATTCATATTGAAAGATATAAGCAGGGTCGGGTTATAGGATAGGCGAGGGAAATAACTGCTTTCGGCCCCCGAATTTTGGTCCAAAATTGAGGCTCCATTGCAATGTAACTTACGTATTAATATTAGAATATTTCCAAATAAAAATACAAACTAGATACTTGGTTTAGTGGTCACATAATATTGTCATGCTATTGTGAGTGTGTGGTTTGACTCCCATGCATCTCCATAATTGCAAGCATATCTTTTTTACATTTATATTGTCATGATTATATTCTTTTAGTTTTGTTTTCTGTACTTTTATCATTTTTAAAAAAAATCATGAATATGTAAAGGGTGAGATATACAAAATTTGCTTCGGGCCTCCAAAATATATGAGCCGGCACTGGATATAAGCAATTTAAATACACTTGATTTGTCACAATATGGACATGATACAAGATAAAAATTATTTGTAATTATTCCTTGCAAGTTGCAACTCAAGGAGTCAGAAATATCCAAACAGATTTTCTTTGCCGGAATTTGCTCTGATGAAGAAGTATTCAATTGTAAATTTCTGCCGTTCAAGCATTGAATTGTGTGTTTTGTGGCCATGTAAGACTATTGATACATTAGTTTCTTTATTTATTTATTTATTCTTTTCCCGGCTTTATGTTCTAAGACTTATCTTGACACGTTTAGCACTGTGACACCATGGGCGCCCTTCCAATTCGGCACGGTCGACGGGTGAATGGTTCTCATCTGATTGCAGCAAGTCCGACTCTGTCATGTTCCGTGGGTGAATGTACAAAATTCCACGTAATGATTCCTTCCATTAATTGTAATGATCTCTCTCTTTGCTCCTTTGTCCGATCTTCTTCACCGTGTGCTATTCTTTCCGATCATCATGCACTTCCATCAACGTTATCAGGCCGGCCCCATTCTTTGTTGGGAAAAACTATCCGAAACACAACAGATATCTTTCCCTCCTTGTGCAAATAGAGAACAGGCTAAATTATCGCAACCAGAATAACCAACAACAAGCAATCTAGGAGCCGAAAAGTAAATAAGCAACAAACAAGCAAACCACGAGACACCGAAATTTTTACGTGGTTCCCCCTAAATCAGAGGTACGTCCACGGGAGCGTAATCGCTACCAAATCTTCCACTATAATGATAATGGGGTTACAAGAGTTCTTCTCTAGCAAACAACTAGAGGCATACAAACATTACCCAAAGGTAGATTTCAACAAAATTAACAAGAGTACAAGTTTAGGTCTCACCCAGTGGATTTCCCAAACTCCTTGAACCTGAGAGAACCTTGCCGAACTGCTCCGATCAGTGCGTAGAGCTCGTCGACGTGAAGAACATACTAAAATCTCATCAAAATCGGACTTCAAAAGAGTACCCGATCATGGATCAACTTGGACCAAAACCCTTAGCCCTCTTTTCGTTGCTCTCTGTTTCTCTCGAATATTCAGCAGCCAAATGAGACAAGTCTCCTGACTTTCTTTTGTAATCCCATGGTGGAAATTACAAGTTCTCCCTTTGTCATTCAAAGAATAACAAGATAACCCCATAACATTTTGGACTTAATTAATAAGCCCCCTTGTGGACCCACCAACTAGGAGGGATCCACCCAACATTCTTGTCGTTTTGGGCGTCACATAGGTTCGCGCCCTGACGAGGGTGTATTTTCTTGGAACGGAGGTAGTAGTTGATGGTGCTGTATGGTGGGGTGTGGCTTCTGTGGTGATCAAGATTCCATTCCATGGTCTTTGTTGTGTTTCGGCCACCCTGGTAGCAGCGGTGGCGGCGGCAGTGAGAGTCTTGATTGATGTTTTTGGACGGCTGGACTTGGAAGTGTGGATCTGTTGTTTGCTCATAGGTTTTGTTTTAGTTTTAGTTTGTTGTTTTTTGTTGTAGTGGGTTTTCTTCCCTTGCGTGGGACTTTCTTTTACTCCTTGTGGGTGTTGCTGTGGTGGGTATTTTACGCGTGTCGTCTTGGTGGCTTTTCGAGGTCGGAGATGAGTATTGTTTGTGTGAGGTCCTGAATATTCGTTTGTGAGTTTAGGCCTC
Organism: Rhododendron molle; assembly: GCA_025413875.1. Taxonomy (NCBI): domain Eukaryota; kingdom Viridiplantae; phylum Streptophyta; class Magnoliopsida; order Ericales; family Ericaceae; genus Rhododendron; species Rhododendron molle. The sequence continues at coordinate 4,068,965 of CM046388.1, read as the reverse complement.
ATTTGTGGTTGCTTTTCTCCCTCCTTGGGGGTGGCTACCCCGGCCTTCGATCCGTTGTATGAATTTCGTATCAATGAAAGTACTTTTAAAGTTTGAAAATTTAAAAAAAAAACCGCCCCCTACCTCTGTCCTCTTTGATTTATGATTTTGAAAGAACTCCAGGCCAAATCCCAATCCTGATTTTATTATTTTCACCTAAGCAAAAGCTGCTAGGAAAATAGTATCTGTTTGGGTTTTCCGCGAGTGAGCCCATACATTTGTTACACCTTGCATTGCATGGGATAATTTCCAAATAATTAGTACTATCATTCCTACGTTATATCATTTGTGGCTTTTAATGCTTTATTTCTATATTTTGTACTGCAGACAATCCATATCCTTTCTTAAGTTGGTGGGTAGCTATCAACTCTCTGCTGGTTGTCTACTGGTAGCTTGTAAGTTTCTTTTTCCTTGGTTGAGCAGTTCTGTTGCTCTTCCTCTTCTCTTTTTTCTCCTCAAGGTACACCTTTCGATCTTTAATTTATAAAATGTTCTCTCTTTTTTTTCCCTCAATGTACACCTGTCGAGTTTTAATTTATAAAATATTCTTTTGCCGAGAAAAAAATTAGAAGTAAGCTTTTACCCCTGATAGAGACTTTGACAATAGCCATAGTACCATCCTTTCAAAATCTTGATTAAGTCTTCTGCACATGAAAGTCCACTAAGAGGCTGTTTGGGAGCCGGATTATGAATTGTCATTATCCATTTTGGTTTTTTATTCTTGGGAGCCTCGTTTGAAGAATGCATTGTCACAATGCATTCTCAAAACTATACTTTAGAGGCATAATATTTGAGAATCAGTCCTGGATGAGATTTTTCATTCTCATTTTTTATTATCTTCCCAAATTCATACTCTATTTTGAGAATTACCCTCAAAATACCCATTTATAATCTATTTTGAGCACATCCACCCAAACCCTACTAGATAACAAAATCTATTCTGCACGTACCTCCTAAACACTCTATCAGATTCATAATCTATTTTGGCCACAATCTAAAATCATTAAATCCCTACCCAGAATTCAAAAATTCAAAAATAGATTAGCCACTATCCCGTACATAAGAGGACATAGCGTCAAGTTTTACAACAAGATGAACACAAATCACATGAAATCAAAGGTCCACTACCTGAGACGTGGCAGGTCACTGGCGTACGCCATCAACCTACCAACGTAAGCCATTAGGGTTCTGCTGAGGCTATTTGGTTCTGGTTTGAAGGGTTTGGGTGATGTTCGAAATGCTAAAAGCTCAAACACATCAACAATCTCGAGATGTTCTTGACCTTAATCATCATTGGGGAATCAAAGACCTTAAGTAAACTAATCTGCACAGTCCAGAATAGGGTGTCTACATCATAGAAATACATAATTCTCATAGAAAATACACAGTTCTCATACGTTCTCATAGAAAAATACATAGTTCTCACAAAAAATACACAGTTTTCATGGACAATATACAATTCTCATAGAAAATACACAATTCTCATAGACAGCTCTTATAACAATATACAGTTCTCATAGAAAAATACATGTACAAACAAAACTTCTTACATTGAAACTAGTGAGAGTAAATTCCTAACATTAAAATTAAATTACAGCAGCCACAGTAGAGTGTAATCTAGAGTTACGGATGACGAAATACTGGGCCAATTCGATTGGGAACACATACTCGATGAAAATTAACTTGATAAAATAATAATTCAAATAAAATAAATAAAGCCAAAGTATCCTAACATGAGATCTAATTACTTGAATCCTAAAGTAATCGCGAGATTCCAACAAAAAGAGTTCCCAAGCATTTGGTCGACGGTTTTAGACACACCGTCAAGAACAACATCCACAACAGAAGCCGTTACCTAAAGACAGGACTAACAAGTCTTCGACGCCGTGATTTTCGAATTCGTCTGCTGATTTCGCATCTTTGACGATAGACAACATTGACCAGTTTTTCATCGGAGAAGATCTAGCACAACGAGGAAAGTTGCAGAGATTCATTCATTGCAGAGCAACAGCTGGATATATTTTCGGATTACCTTCTCAATTCGCCCGTCGATGAATTCTCGTCGGAGAGGAGACGACAGCAACTCTGCTAAAACCGTTGACTAATCCGACGGCAGCAAGAACGCAAATTCTCGTCGGAGAGGAGACAACGGCCGTGGTCGGCGCTGCTCCATCAGTGGAGGGAAAGTGAGAGAGAAGAGTTGGTGTGTCGGTGACAGTGGTTTAGAGAGGGGGGGCGGCAAAAAAGTCCTCAAGTTACATAACCGAGCCAGTTAGCTTCGGTAAAAAATATTTAGGGTTGGGATCAAACCGAACTTGAAAAGGAGGACCGGCCTCTAATTTTCTATTTTTTTATATCTCAAAGTGTTCGGTCAGCGTACGCATATTTTTGTTTATCTCTAAGGGACCAGTTCCACTGTCTACTAGCGCCAAAAATTGACCCCACAAGAGTTGATAGTATTTTAGAAGTTTAAAAAATAAGATTATAAGGGAAGCAGACTCTTAAGTTCTAGAATTGACCACCAGATCATTCTATTGGGGTTTAATTTTTTTTAAATAACTTAATTATGCTTCTAATATATATAAACTATAGCCTTAGCATTGTAATTGTCCTATAAAATTACACTAAATTTTAGTGTGCTAAATTTTTCCCCTTTCTTTTCTTCGCACATTCCAGGCTGGTTTATCATAATGTGAATGACCTATGTCTTCACTTATAAATATCGTAGTAAGGCATTACACACACTAGTATTTTATTTGTAAGTTCATTTGAAAGAAAAATAACATACTCCCTCCGTCCCATTTTTAAAGTCCAGTATTCCATTTTGAGTTGTCCCTTAATAAGTGTCCATTTTGTAAAGTTAGTAGATAAAAGTTGATATATTTTCTATTTTGCCCCTAAAAGTAGATTCTATTTTGAAAAGTTAGTGAAGAAAAGTGTAATAATGATGTTTCCAAAGAGGGTAAGTAAAAAAAGTATAGGTAAAAATTGATGTAAAATGTGTAATAATGATGTTTTCTTAATAAGTTGGAATTACGAAGCGAGACATTTAAAAAGGGACGGAAGGAGTAGTAACTAAGGTTATGTTTGTTCGATGAAATGAAATTGAGGTTGGAATGGAGTTGAAGAAAATTGGAATATCTTTTCCATTCCCAAGTGTGGTTATATTTAGGAATAATCATTCTCGTGGGCAATAGAATGGTGTGGCAATAGTAGTTTTGAAATAGAAATAGTAATTTTTGGAGTGGCAATAGAAATTTTTGATGTGATAATAGTAATTTTTGAAATGACAATAGTGAATCTTAGAGTGACACTAATAATTTTGGTGTGGCAAAAAAATGGAATGACAATTCCGTATATAGTTTTTCTAGTGGAATGACAATTCCTTTACTAAGAAGAATAGTGATTCCATATGAAATGATGAACCAAATATGAGAATAAGTATTACATGGAATGACCATTCCATTTCAACGATGTTGATTCCATCTGACCAAACATACCTTAAATGTGATGGAATAAATTTTATAGTACGGTATTTCACACTTAAGAAATTATTTTGTTAGTTGACTTAACAGAAACAATAACATACGAACTAAAGGTGGTAGATGAAATTCACTACTGTCTTTTTCCTTTTGAAATTCTTCTTTACCATCACAAGTAATATGTGCCCGACTAACTTGAGTTTCTGGAGTCCACCATTGCTTCCCTCACCTTAAATCTATCCACAATAAGGAAGCTCATCTTTTGTGAAAATATATATATCCCCTCCACTTTTCAGCCATTTTTTTTTTAATCCCCTACACTTTTCAGCCATTAGATCTCTTATTTCTTAACCATTTCCTGACCGTTGGATCTTTACAAGGGCATAGAGAGGCTTCCTTTGCACCCATGACCAACGTGTACCGTGGTGAAGGATCCACGCGCTTGTAACCCCTCTCTCTCTCTCTCTCTCTCTCTCCCCCGATCTGTTTTCAAAATGCCGATTACTAATCGCACCCCCCGTGTCAAACACCCCCTGAAACGGGCCACTCCTTCCCCCATTTACCCCCCACCCACCCTCTCTCTCTCTCTCACTGTTTCACGTATTTTTTTAAATAAATTTTATATTTTTGAATCTATTCAACGAAACCTATCAAACGAGCCTAATATTGATGGTAAAATAATGTAAAACGGAAAAATTATATTTTTGTGGTAGTTAAAACTGTCTAAAGATGTTGAAAAATTAAGTGTTCCAAATTTAAATCCGTTTGAACCGGCAAAAAATTTTTGTTTTCTGATTATTTTATCCTAAATGGTCATAATTAAAATTAAGTGTTTCAAATTTCAATCCGTTTGAACGCTCATCTCCTCTCTCTTCCTCCATAGAGCTACAGGTGAGTCTCTCATACCCTCTCTCCTACTTTCCCAGTTTCCCCTTTTCTCCTTTTCCCTATCCCTCAATTAAACAACTTCCCCTTCCATCTTCTCTCTATCCTACGATTTCTACCGCCAATTCCATTGCGTACATCCACTGCATATCTCTTCCTCTCCAGATTACTTCTCCTCCTCCTATCCTTTTGTTCCGTAAATTTCTTCCCATCCTTTCAATCGATGAAAGGGTTCGTGGCCAGCTGTAGATTGATGGTGAAAGGGTCAGAGGTAAGCCTTAGAAACTGTAGTCCACTAATGCCCCGTTCCAGTTTTGCTTCCTTTTTAAAAAGTTCTTTTTCTTCAATTTTCAAACTCAAATATAATGAAAATGAAAAATAATTTTTTGATTTTTTTTAGACCGTATAAAAGATCTCAATGAAATCTATCAAATAAGATCTATATTGATAGAAAAATCATTTTCGTAAACACATGATTTTTAGACTTGAATTTACCTTCTTTTTCTAAAAGTTCCTTTTTCGAGAAACCGGAACGCCCCCCTAAGTCCAGGATATGAATAATTTCATTCTAACATTTTGTTTTTCCTTAATGCAGGTCATTTAACTTATGAGTTTACCGATAAATAAATCAAAGTACATGATATTACATTGTCATTGAACTTATGGGTTTCCCTTTCTCCATGTTTCCTGTAACTTTTTTTTTTCCCCCTTTCTAGAGGAGGTTCATCAAGTGAGAAAGTAAGCAAGCTCTGGTTTCATGAAACAAACTTCTTCCTTTTTAAGATATCTGCATTTTTTTGTTTTGCGTTTTTGTGCAAGAGACCAATTACCTTCATGTTTTTGGTAATGGTAGCAAAAACCCCCTATTTGATTGGAGACTGACGGGTGATAGTTTTAACGCCACTGCGATCTGTGTTCTAACTTGAAGTTTGTAGTGTTTTTTTTGTTCTTATTGACTTCTATTAATTGTTGAAGTGCTGGCAACTATATATTATTGGCATTTATAAGGCCCCAATTTGTACAGAACTAATGGATATTTAAACAAAATTTTACCTGGTCGGAGTTGTTTTACCGTAGTTTTACGGTTTTGGATGATAGCTCATGAAGCTTCTTTTAGATTTTTATCAATTGCTCAAGAACCTGTCAAACCAAAGTGTTTTCTCATCCGTTAGATATGATAGGAATAGCTGAGGCTGAAGTTAATTATTTGAGACCAATGAAACTTGCAAGTTAAACAAATTGACAGTGTTTTATTCTGCTGCGAGTAAATACTACCAAAGTGTTTTCTCATCCGTTAGATATGATAGGAATAGCTGAGGTTCGTTTTTGTTATTTTAAATTTCATTTGTTTGTCTTTGAACCATAACACGTCTCTCACACACCTCTTTCTCTAATATCCAAAGCCGAAGCTTTTGGGCGATTTAGTGGAGTAGACCCAAACGGAAGTGTTCACCGTTCTGCCCAAAGGCGGAACTGTGCATGGGCTACAGTAGGCTGTAGCCCAGGTGGGTTTTGACCAAAAAAAAAAAATTATATGTAAAATTTTAGTCCATTCATGTTAGCCCAACCCATTTGTTTACCGTCAGCCTAATTTCCGAGCAAAAGAACACCATTTGTTTACAGCTAGCTCAATTGCCGAGCAAAAGAACACACGCCTCACAACTCCCAAAAAATCCTGATGATTTCACAAATCAGGAGAGACATTATTTGAGATTACAGTTGGAACATTATAAGCTTGATGTACCTCATCAACAGAAATTTCAGAATATGACCACCATTTCTGAATTATGTCGCGGGTTGGTTGAGACAAAAATGTCGGAGAGCTATCATTTGATCGAAAGGTTGATTTGCCTTGTTGCAACTCTTCTGGTTACCACGGCAACAGCGGAAAGAGCATTTTCTGCTATGAAACATGTGAAAACTGATCGGCGCAACAAAATGGAGGATGATTTTCTAGCGGATTCTATGATTATGTACATCGAAAGAGATCTTGTCCAAGACATCGACTCAGATTCGATAATAGATGATTTCTATTCTGTGAAACAGCGTAGGGTACAACTTCGATAGTGTACATTTTTTTGTACTTCTCTTTTATTTATTTTTAAACATTTACGTATTTATATATAAGTTTATCTCTTTTTGGTTTATATATATGTCATTCGGGTTAGCCCAAGGTAGTTTTAATTCCTGGTTCCGCCCTTGGTTCTGCCCAATCGCTGCAGGTACCCAGTACCCCTCTCTATGTCTCTTATAGAATTTTCTTTGAATTCCACTTTATTTTTATTTGATTTTCACGTTGCATTTTATCTATAAGCTCACAACACACCCTTATGGATACATTCAAAGCCTTATGAGCCTCTTTTTGATGTTATTGAAAACTACTTCGCTTTTCCACATTTTAGGTTTCTGGTACATGTTTGTGATGGGGATTGATTTATTCGCATTGTTGGTGGAAAAAGGGGATACCGGCTATATGGAGCCGCAGTACGGCTAAATTGAAGTGAATTAATTTTTGCCTTAAGATGTGGACATTTTTGAGCAAATTGGTATTTTTTGTATGTAATTGCTCTTCAACTGTTGTCCTTTTTTTGTTTGTTCTTGAAGTGATACCATCTGTTTGGATGCTAAATTTTTGTTGATGTCAAGAGACTTAGAGTTGGTATTTGCTTACAATACCCGTAATTGGTGTTCATTGTGCTGAAACTTCATTACGTTATCCATGTCTGGCAATGGAACGAGTAATGGGGCATTGGACCATATAGTGACGCCAATGCGGGCAGGGCATTTGAGCTGCATACCTTTATTGAAAATTGCTTATGTTTTTATTTTGTTTCCCACTTCTAGGAGCATTACATGAAGAATAATGGGCGTGCATGAGGTTCCATATCAATGGATTGAGAAACTGATGTATACTTTTCTAAATTCATCACTCTGAAATTGAGTAGGTTACCATGTTTGAATTTTTTCAACGAAATGTAAACTAAATCTACTTACTAAATGCTAAAGTCGGGTTCGTTGGTTAATAATAGGAAACCGAGGTAATTAGTTGTATTCAGAACGTGTAGTGTTGTGCCTTTAGGCACGAACAATTCTTATTCACTTATTATGCAGAGTACTGGTTGGTGTGCTTAGATAATGTATTGATTTAGTTGATGCAGAGCACTTGTTGGTTTGCTTAAATTTGAAAATGTTGGTTCTTACAATTTCCAATGTTGTGTAAACTTAGACATGTATCGTTTGTCAAGTGTGAATATTCTTCAAACCAAGAGCTTTGCACGTTTTGTCAAGTTGAACATGATTGGGTTATTGTTTTTCCGAAAGTTGAGCTCTAAGTGCATGTGTTGATATATTGGGTTCGATGTCCAATACTTATTTGCGTTTGCTGATCATTCTAAATGTGTCTTTAGTCACGGGCATACATAAAGTTTGAATTGTGTCTTTAGGCACGAGCAATTTGCTATGTCTTATAACTTATAATGCTCTATTTGAAGCTTATTTCAAAAAACAAAATTTGGAACCCTTCATTGGCGAGTGGTTAATAGGAGCGAACGATTGTTCATCAAGATCGATTTCAAATTACGATGTGTCGTGCCTTCAGGCACGGCCAGTTTCTAGTAAGATGATAAGAAACGTCATGTATAACAAGTGCTTGCCTCAACTTATTGATATAATACGATAAGAAACGTCATGTATCAATTCAATCGAGAGTCAGAAATAGACCTAGAGAATGCTGTCCTAATACAATATCATCGATCCATTGCTGACGTGAATTAAGTTGACATAACCCATGATCATCCTTTGCTAAAATGCCGTCCAAAGTAAATAGATCTAGAGAATGCTGTCCTAATACAATATTATCGATCCATTGCCGACGTGAATTAAGTTGACATTATATCCCATGATCATCCTTTGCTAAAATACCGTCCAAAGTCCATACGAGGTTTTGGCCGGCTGGTATATGTGTAATGAGCACGTACGTGTTGTGCAAACTTTAGTTTTTGGAGAGAGAGAGAGAATGGAGGAATTGCTCTGTGATGCAGCAATGAGGGGAGATGTAGAAACACTAAATGCAATAATTGCAAGAGATGGATACATTCTAGATAGAGTCTTGGTGGGAAGTTTCAAAGGAAAAAATCCTCTTCACGTGGCTATATCAACAGGGCAAGAAGGTATTGTTGAAGAACTTCTCACAACCAAACCAGAACTGGCTAAGGTTTTAGATTGCGAACTAGGCACGGCCCTTCACGTAGCATCCGCTAAGGGGCACGTAGGGATTGTGAAACGTTTAGTGGGCGTTAGCCCTGGGATGTGCATGACTCGTAATCGAGAAGGCTATAACCCGCTTCATATCGCTGCCATGAATGGTAAGGACGGAGTATTGAAAGAGTTGCTTCAAACCTGCCCCCACGCAGCTCGAGTTAAAGTGGATCAAGGGGACACCATTTTGCACTTGTGTATAAACTATAATCAGCCTAAGTGTCTGGAAAGCCTGCTAAACCTGTTTGGAGATCAACAATTCGTCAGTTCTGTTGACATCAATGGCAACAACATATTCCATCTGGCTGTTTTTAGTAGACAATTGGAGGTATGTTTCATGATCATATTTTCTAATTGTTAAATTTTTTGACAAATGTTTTTTATGAAGCTAAAATCATTCCAATCACAAAGAGCTCATCGATACTTCCGAAGGATTCCATGCCCAGTGGCGGAGTCAGGATTGTGAAGTTTTTTCTTTTTAATACATTATATTTATAAATTAAAATGATTCTAGTTTAACGCAGTTAAAGTTTAACAATCATTTTGTAGTTTTTCGTTTGATTACTTCAACAGTTACGTACTTATTTTTTATTTATGAAGGAAGTTGAAAAATAAGAATGTAAAAGAACCGATTTTTTATTAAATCAAACCAAAATTATTAAGATAATAAATAGCTATATACTAATAATTATCAATAATATAAAAAATCAAGTATATATAAAATAAAAAAATTTAAAACTCAAGAGCTCGGGGGTGTAAGGGCCGAGGACCAGCCCCGGACCCCTACACAGCTCCGCCACTTATTCCACCCTCAAGAGACAAAATTAAACGAAAAAAACAGGAAAAATACAACAAAAAGCAAACCCAAACTAAGCATCCGCGAATGCCGGCGCGATGGTGAGCCAACAAAAAGGATTTTTCATTGGAACATCACCGCCACCAAGGCACCACCCTCTGCAATCGATGGACGTCCAGCACCACTATTGCAGCCTGAAAAACACCTTGGTGATAAAAAGGAGAAATCCAGAGAGATTGAGAGGAAAACAGGGGAAAACGCAAATAGAGAGAATAAGAGAGGAACCCATGGAAAACGCAAATCTCTATGGAAAACCCTTAGATCTGAGACGAGAGAGAAAAGCCCTCATTGTGGGAGAGGTGTTGAGCCTTTGAAGCCTGATTCGATTTGGATCGTGATTCGACTGCCATTGGGGTTGTATTCATTTCTATAGTTGGGGTACCACATAAAAACCTCTGTGTATAACCTAGGTTTTAAATACTAGATACTATCTAGTATCAAACACGTGCTAGGTACAGAACTATAACACATGAAAAAAAATTCGTGAGTACGAGGATTGAGACTTGAGAGTGAGAGTATGGAGCGAGGCTTAAAAGTGCGAGTGTAGACCATTTTGAAAGATACTTTAAAAAGTTATCCGCTTCTGCGACTGTTGGAACTTGGAAAGTTTTCTGATTCAGAAGGTTTGTTTAAAAATTGTGCCGCCTTTAGAAACGCAAGTGCAGAAAACACCTACTATTCTTCCGCCTTTAAAAAGTAGTAGCTGATGTATCTTTTTATTTCATTTCAATCTAATCGTGAAACCGGGTATCTATCTATATTTCAGCTTGTGGTACTTGTGCTTAACAAAATCAAACAAAAAATAAACGTGAACGCAACAAATGGAAGTGGGTTGACGGCACTGGATATTCATTATGCCGTAAGAGATGCTGACAAGGGTAGTGATAAACAAATCGAAGACTTCCTTTATCATAATGAGGCTAAATTATTCAAAGAATTACCACCGTTATTGGAAGCTGAGCCTAAATGGAAGAAGAACAAAAAACATACATTAATGGTTGTATCATCACTGATTGCTACAATGGCATTCCTAGTTGGGCTGACCCCTCCAGGCGGTGTTTTTGTAGACCCTTCGGCAGGAGACAAAGGCGGGAAAGCTATAATTGCTTATCGCTATCCGAATGCATATCCCTGCTTGATGTATGTCAACACGGTAGGATTCCTTGTGTCCTTGACTACAATCTTACTGATCATTACTGCCTTGCCAGAGGAACAACGGATTGTTGGGTGGATTCGATCTGTGGGCTCGTGGTTGACAATAATGACCACAGCGTTCGTTTATGCATTTTGCGTCATTATTGTCACACCGAATGTAAAGCACGAGAGGTCCGTAAGCACTGCCATCTTGGTTACTGTTATATTGTGGGCTGTTGTGGCTTCACTTATCCTCCAAGTGCGATTCGTAAGAGCTCGTATTCGAGAGATAAGGAGTCCAAACCAGTCCATGGCTTCACTTATCCTCCAAGTGCTGCTATTGATCATAAGAGCTAGTATTCGAGAGAGAGGGAGTCCAAACCAGTCCATGGAACAGACGCAGATAATACTACCAAGATTACCTCCAGATGAAGCTAGCCGAAGCGAGAATACTGTTTGATTGATCTTTCCATGCTCAAGTGGTGTGAAGTTCATTCTGCAGAAGTGCTACAGTAGACACTTCAATTCTGCGTATGGTATCCAATCAGCTTGTTAAATTCGTGATATTTGTAATTGTTTCATTAACAGATGTTACATACAAAATCTCATTTGTTTTCTGAGATTCTTTTGTTAGGAGATTTTTGTAGTTATGCTAGGAGTTTATGTGTCTACTGTCATGAATCGAATATAGAGACGTGTAATGGGCTGTTTAGGAGCCGGATTATGGATTGTCATTATCCATTTTGGTATTTTTGTTTTATTTTTTTTGTTTGAGAGCCTCATTTGGAGAATGCATTGTATATATATTTTCTGTGGGTAACTATAATACAAACTCCTTTGATAGTTTAATGGTAAAGTGCTTGGTTTTTTACATAAGATGCCTAGGTTCAAATCTTGATAGGGTACTTTTTTGTAGTGTCTTTTTGCCAAAAAAAAAAAATTTCTCCTATCACACAAATTGAAGCTGTTGTGATTCAAATCTGAGTCCATTAAATATTATTGCAACCGCACAAGCCATCAAGGCCGAAATATTTACCATGTTGAATAGTATGAATGAAAATTATATATAGAAAAGTATTTATGTTTATTGTTTTAAATTAAAAAATTATTGTAGGGCACTATTTCACTATTTGACTTAGGGTATCCAAATGCCTTGAGCCGGCCCTGAATGGACCATGGAGTTTGGTGGTGGTTTGTGCGGTGCGTATGAGGGTGATGATCTGCTGCGGCGGGATAGGTGTTTTGCCTTGTTTTGCTTAGGGAGTATATAGAATCTAGTTGTATTATAAGGGTTTGTCTTGGAGTAATATTGGTCTATGGGCAGAAGTGTTGGGTTTTAGTATTAGGTTAGGAAAATATTTTATTTCTAGGTAGATCCTTATTGTACTGGTACTGTTTGATTGTGGTTCTCCATTGTTGATGGAGTTAATGTTGTGATCACCATTAAGAATGTTTATTGGTTAAATGCTTCATTGATTAATTTATTTTTCTGCTGGACATCGTATATGATTTAATGGTAAATTATTTTAATCTCTATTTTCAACATTATTTAATATACATACTTGCTATTCACTGAGCTCGCCAGCTGACGGATTTATTCCAACTTCTCTTTCAGGCAAGTTGGAGAGTTAGGCAAGGACTCGAGTTAGGCAAGGACTCTAACCTCCATAGGATGTTGCATTTAGTACAAATATTTTATCATCCCTTCCGCACTTTGTATTCTTTTGAGTGAAATAGGATTTCTATTGTTGTTGGTGATAAATTTTCATTGGCTGGTACATGAGATGGTTATGCCCCATGCTTATCATTGGGATTTATTTGGCTTTGGATTTATTTAGAAAAAAATCATTTATTGTTTGACAACTTATTTTATTCTAGGCTGCGTGTTTCATGAGTTGGCCTTGTGATACACGGCCGATCACCTCTCATTTTTGGGGTGTGACAGATCATGCTCATGATGTCAAATTCAAAAGAGGGAATATGGATATCGGCATGGTGTGATGGACCACAAGGCACCATTCAGGATATGGCCACCAGAGTCAGTGTTGTTCAGGAGTGCAGTGAATGGTGTGATGGACCACAGCGAGGTGTTGTGCATCATTTGAGCCGTCCGTTCGACAATCTAATGGTCCAGATTTTATCTCGGGAATGAATCACTTGGATACTACATGATGGAGATGGGATCTGGACCGTTCGATTGCCGAATGAACGACTTGATGATTTGGGTGGACAAATGAACGAATCCTACGGAGCCGAACAATACTTAAGCTTGGTTTTAAAATGCAACAAATTTTAAAAGTGGGAATACGGATATCGGCATGGCCGGTGTGATGGATCCACAAGGCACCATCTAGGATGACCACTACTTGATGATAAACGAACCGTGCGAGCCGAACAATACTTAAGCTCGTAACGAATTTTAAAAGTATGTTTAAGTTTAGCTTATTTAATTGCGAGACGAGTCAATCTCAGACAAGTTTTACCGAAACTTGTAAACATATACTCCTATAAGTTGAACATGTCGATTAGCAGTGTCGGGTTTTCCAGCTGTCCTCCCCAGTGGGTTGATAAATCAACCACGAACGATTACTCCTGTCGGCAACTACTCCCAACCGTTTCAGGCGAATTGCCTTAAGAGGGTGAGCCGGTGGTTCTCCTCCCGGAAAGTTTTTTCATCTTTGCATATGTGTGGTGTATATAGATGGAGTTTTTCTCTGATTTATTGTGTGTTGTGTTCGTGAGTGGCCTCCGAACCCAATAAGTAGTTTGTTCATTCTTGGTTTGAAAATTTAACGAGTTCTTTGTTTAACAGAGTTCGAAAATAAAATCAAGCCGGGTTTGTGGAAATAAAAAATCGATCTCAACTTAGCAACGAGGCATATATAGGGTGAAGTGAAAGAAGCCAAGTCAAAAAATTTAGGCAGTAAAAGTCAAAAGCAAAATCTGACAGATATAAAAATTTGAAGCTTTGGGGGTTGGCAAATTTTGGAGTTTGACTTATATTGAATTCAATGGAGCCGGATGCGCCCTACTGACACAGTGACATAGTAGTGGGTAGATGTTTTCAAGTTATTCGCCGTTGTGGCTGTCCACGCCTTTTATAAAGGATAAATGTGTTCTTTGTTTGTTTTTTCGGTGATTATCAACAGTACTGGTAATTCTTTTGGTAAAAAAAAAAACGAATCTTGTGGTGATTTTGTGAAATATGTGCATGAACTGTTTACTATTTTAGAGCGTTTTGGTTAGTGTATAATCATTGTTAAAAAGAAGTTGACTAGTAGTGGTTTATGGAAGCTTCGGTTGGTTAAAATACTATTTGGTCGATAATTTGACTATTAATTTGTCATCACTTTCCAAAGTTAGTTTCACCTAGAAATTAGGAAATTAAGTTCATGTTCAAAGAATCAAAAGTAATGACGGAGTCACGATTTAATCTTGGTAGGGGCAAAATAAGAAAGACATTTTTTTCCATTTTTTTTCTCTCAAGTTTTTTTTTTTTTTTTTGATATGGCATATTGGAGAATTAAATCTCAAGAGATTGTTTTTGACAAGGGGGAGAAGATTTTATTAATCTGAGAGGCAGAAAAAAGCCTATACATTATAGAGATAGGAACTCCATGAGGGCAAGGTAGTTGTCCACGGACCGGACAAACTACAAGAAAGGGCTTTCTTTGCACAAACACATGCAGCCCTATTACAATCACGTTTGACAAAACTAAATTCACACAACTGAAACGAATCCTTCAATGCTAAACAATCTTGTACCAAAACTGCGATATCAGAGGGTCGATCTTTTGACTTGGAAAAGCTTCGGACAATCGACTCCCCATCCGATTCAATGAGAACACGTCCTACATTCAGAGCAATACCCAAATTCATACCATTTCTAATTGCCATAGCCTCCGCAAGCCGTGAAGAGGTGAGGCCTTCATATGACTTAATAAAGATTCCCAAAATGGAGCCGTTCATATCCCGAGCAATTGCTCCTGTTCCAATAGTGCTCGTTGCCTTTGATACCGCTGCATCAACATTAATTTTTACCATGCCTTCATCAAGTCTCCTCCAAACCAAAGTCTTAGGATTTGAAGAAGCCACTTGAGTAGGGAAAGGCTTGACATTAGCCTCTAGAAACTCAAAAAAATATGCTTGTGCCTTTCCATTAACTGCCTCCGTAGGCCAACTTGTACCATTAAATACCAAATCATTTCGGGTTTTCCAGATCCACCAGCAATACGAAAGGCCGGCCAAGACCCAATATTGAAGAGGGGAGATGAGCTAAACGGATACGATCGCAAATACAATACCACCAGTCAGACATATCAAATTAAAATATACCAACCAAATTGTTGATACAATGTATTAAGTACCGCCGTAGCATAATATAATTGCCAATTACTATAAGATATGCACACTGAAACCCACAAAAATTAAGGTACTGAAAATAGATTGGTTAGTATATTTTGATTTTGGTTGAACTTATTTATTTTACTTTTTTGTCCCTTAATACTTCCGCCTCGTTTTAAAGGTACAGGGGCGTAGATAGGTTGAGATTTTTGTGGCTAAAAGTATTAATGAGCCTATAGTGATATGGATTCGTGAATTCAAAATGAATGGATTAGTCACTTATTACAGCGCAATTAGATCTACCTTTTCTGTTTTCTGAGCAAGGACAACACCAGAATTTGAATTCAAAGAACAAGTTACAATATATAGACTTTTTTTTTTGTTAAACTATTAAAAAAGATGCTTTCTGTTTTTTGGATGTTTTATTGAACGGTTTCCAAAATAATATAATGATCCTCTAGAGATTTAAATATCATGTCATCCATGATTAGGTGACCCCTCTGGGACTAATGAATATTTGCTACAATACATGGGAGATTTAGCCAAACATCTCTCATATTTATATTTTTTGAGCTAAAGGACAAATACCTTTTGTAATCAAACATAAGAATAAATGTACCTATAAAAGTGCCAAAAAACCTTTATTATCCTATGAAAGTGCCTAAAACCCTAGGGTACCCTATGACAATGTCTAAAACCCTAGGGTACCCTATATATGAAAGTGCTTAAAATCCTAGGGTACCATATGAAAGTGTCTAAACCACTAAAACTCTATAATAGGACAGTGCACCCTAAAACCCTACGAAAGTGTGTAAACATGTTTTTGCCGTATGACTAAAAAAACTCAAAAAGTTGAAGGACCCCCGCTGAAAACTATTTTGCTGGCGTCATTCCCCTAAATGAAAAAACTATATTACCGTCCTTATGACTAATTTTCCCATGCTACATTTCATACTTATATTAACTTACTTTAAAGTTAATGGAAATTTCAATTGCGGTAGAACGTTTTATATGTTCATTTAGAGGTATCACAAATATTTTGATAAAAAATGGTGTGAGGCGAGTGCCTGAGCCGGAGTACCCACGGTAGGTCCGCCCATGTTCATACGTTTTATACTTTTATTATTCCCATATGACCAGAGTGATGAAATGTCAATGCAAGAGTCGTTTTTCGCACTTCCCTTTTATGCTCATGCACTTTCTTTTTTGTCATTATGCATGTGAAATTACTAAGTTGTCCTTTCTTCTGCATCCACTTTTTTAATTTCTCGTTGATAAAGGCAAAAAAAAAAAGAGGTGCAAATGAATAAAAGGAGGAATGTGAAAATCATTTCTCCTATCTAAAAGCATCAACATTGTAATAAGCAAATGAGTGTGGATAAGCAAACTTAACAACAATGCTTAAAAAAACACCCCACATTGTAATAAACAAAGTTACAAGTCTTTGCTTAACAACTTTTACCAATAACCAAACCCAGTAACCCAACTCAAAACTTAATAATTGAAAAACACCCCACATTGGAATCGTCTCATCGAGATGAATAATTTGGTGTGGTTGGGTGCGTGATTGGAACTCGTTTGCGATTGGACATATGTGCGTTGTGTATTGTGGGGATTTTTTTGGTTAGGGAACAAAAATAACCAATGTGGAGATAGAGATTGTCAAGTTTGATTATGAACTAAATGGATAATCAAAAGCTGACGTAGCACATTTTGATTATTGATTTTAATTATTCCCTTTGCGGATGCTCTAAGTTCTCGTTGACCACCTTTGTTTGTTTTTACTAGATTTCTGTTTTTACTTGATTAAAAGAGATGGTTTCTGTTCTTTGATGTTTCATTGAACGGTTTCCAAAATAATAGAATGATCCTCTGGAGATTTAATTATCATGTCATCCATGATTAGGTGTCCCCTCTAGATCTATAACAAATGAATATGTGTTGCATTTCATAATTATTAACTTACTTAAAACAATGAAAATTTCAATTGCGGTTTTTAAGGATGAGTTCCACATTGTCTAAGCATGGGCTTGCTCTAGTGTATAAAAGCTCATGCACACTATCTCCTTGTAAGCTGTTTTTTAAGGATGAATTCTACCCACGAATTTGTATCATCTTTGAACTAAGGGTACGATTAAGACTTCTTATTAATCTTAAAAACGACATCTACGTACAATGCTCAACATTAATACAGTATGAGGGAATGTTATACACAAAGGCCCAATATAAGCTCGGCCCAAGAACGACTTGGTCCTGAGGCCTAAACCTAGCTTGATCCCTAGAATGGGCTGGATCTGACCAGAGTCGTCCTCTAGGAAATTGATCTAGTCTGGCAGAGACTGGACCATGGACTAGGCTCGAGCCCGGTTGGTTCGGCCCAAATCTCATAACCCAGAATGCCTGTTATGGGATTTAGGAGTATGATTATAAGCAATAAAATTTGGAATCTAAAATCTGTAACAAAATCTGAAATTAAAATTCAAAATCTGTATTCATAACTCTCGCAAACACCCTCTTATGGAAGAGAAAGAAATCAAATGGAAATGTGTTGTGAATGGCATTGGCACCTAGTACCAGGTCCCTTCATGTTAGTGATTAATTTATGCATCACAACTTTTTGATTTTATCCTTATTCAATTTTTTTCGCGTTTGTTAGTTTTATGCTAAACTTTTATGTGATATGGGTTCATCTCGATGAGAGGAACCGGAAAAGTAAAAAAATTACTCCCTCCGTCCCTAAATAAGTGTTCGGCGCGCAAATCTAGGCCTTTAAAAAAATGCATTTGTTTAGTTAAAAAAATCAAATTTTTTTCACAAATCAATAGATGGCAATGGGTTCTATTAGATTGTGGAAAAAAAATTAGATTTTTTAATGAAAAACATGCGTATTTTGTAAGGCCTAGTTTTGCGCGCCGGACACTTATTTAGGGACGGAGGTAGTATGAATTTTATACAATTATTTTGAGAAATATCCAAGAAAAAGTCCAAAAACTCATGAGACAAACCCATATCACATAAAAGTTTAGCGTAAAAGTAATAAACGCAAATTCTTTTGAATAAAGACCAAACCCAAAAATTATGCTGCATAAGTTAATCACTAGTGTAAACACACCGAATGTTGGACATCACATGTTATGTAAGTGATTACGCAAAACCAAAAGTGTAAAGTCACAAATTTTAAAATTTAATTCTAGACACAAATGTATATGGAGTCGTTCGATGCATCATGCATGTATGCATGTAGATCAATACGCATCGAACGATTACAGACGCAATTGCATCTGGAGTTGTATTTTAAAATTGTGTTAATAGTATTGCGCTCGAACTTGCTTTCACTGATGACAAGATTTACGATAATTGGTAAAATATTGCTGCCGTTTTATTTATTTATTTTTATCAAAAAGCAATATAATACATTCGTCAAAGCCTTTCGGTACTTACAGATAAGAAAATATACACAATCCATGCAACTATAAAAGACCACGTTCGTTTTTCGTTTTGGGATTTTCGGTAATGAGTGGAGAAAGATAGATAGAGAAATTAAAGTAATATTTCTTCCGTCCTAAAATATTTTTTGGTCCGCAAAACGAGAAAGTAAAAATAATAAAATTTTGTAGAAAAAATTCAAATTTTTTTCAACAATTTACTAGATATCTACGAGTTCTTTTAATTTATGAAATAAATTTATTAAAAAGAAATGCGATATTTTTTAGTTTTTTTTTAGTTTTTTTACCGGACAAACATGGGATGGAATGGAGATAGTAAATGCTTAAAAATTTATTAGGGACGTTTTGCATAGAGATAATGCCAAATCCAAAATTCCCAAAATATTTCGTGTCCAGATGGAATTTCATGCGGCAAACAGTAATTAAAAGCGGCTAAGTGTAATTTCACGTGGTCAAGAGGCGTACAAAATCGTTTACAGTGATCATGCTTTCAATATTTTGCGGTCACATACAATTTCAAGCGGCCAATGGTAATTAAAATTAAGCGGCCAAGTGCAATTTTTCGCAGCCAAGAGACTTGTAAAACATGAAGGAATCATTTACAGTAGGCACGCTTTCAATATTACGTGGCCAAATGCAATTTCAAGCGTTTAGGACTAATTAAAAGTGGCCAATCGTAATTCTGCGCAGCCAAGAGGCATGTAAAATGGTTTCAGATACGCAGATAACCCAACAGATTGTAGACATGGAATCAACGACAATGGGCGAAGTCAATCTGATCAACATTTGGCTCCCAATTCCATCTTCAGTTTCCAAGGTTAATACGGAAAATTCTCTCTCCATTTTGTTGTATTAACTGTTTGGTTGCACGTGCACATAATATGTTCGAATAAATGTCTATTAGAAACTCCCTTCAGTTATCCCTGGACCAACACTCTTCATTCAACCAACAGTCTCTTATCTTGATTTTGCTTTGTACGCTTGCCTAATTTGCTACAATGTAATTCTGGGTTCTATGAAGAATTTGTTTTTCTCCTTATGTTAGCTTTGTCAAGTCGATTAACTTCGTCTTGTTCTGAATTTGTGGTAGTTATACTTTACTTTAGTTGAGAATTGACGGTGTAAGTGTTTTTATGTTACTCTGTGGCAGTGTCATTGTGGTTGTGATGTTTGCCATACCTAATATCAAGCATATCTTTTTAATAACCAGATATCCAGGTCAGCTTAAGTGCATCTTGACTAATTTTGACATCAAGAAGTTAATGACGAGACAAATATCAAACCTGCTGGCTAGAAGTCTAGGTACCAAAAACTGGCGTGAAAAAATGATCCATGAAGTAAATGGATCAAAATCCCAGACATTCTGTAGCCTGTAGGGCTCTTTGTGGGTTCTTGCCAGGCCTACTTCTATGATTGAAATTGTTTCCGTTTTAGAGCTTGTTGATCGGATGTCATTTGACATGTATTCGAAACACACCTATGTTAAAGAAAAATGGATGTGTCCGGCTATCTTTTTTTCTCAGTATGAATGTGTTCTGATTCTTCTAAAAACATTTCAAATAAAATCGATCAAAGTAGGCCCGGAAAGGGTGCGCACAAAAAGGGCCCAATAGGACAGTCGAGTCCCTTTGGGGACTAGAGAGAATCATAATCTTAAGTAAATTTTGTGGTCCAGATTCACTTGGGTCGGTTAGCAGGTATACTTTATGAACAGCTATTTAGTGTTTTTTTTTTTTTTGTTCCCAATTCTTGAACCATAAAATTGCTCTTTTGCTGGTAACACTAAATGGAAACAAGAAATGCCAAACTATGTGTAATCACTAGAATGAAGAATATTCTGCATAATGATAGAGCTACAGATAGATGTCATCTAGGCATGACTTGGGATATAGTTGCAAAATTAGCTGAACAAATTTCTTCCCGTGATTTGTGATGATTTTCTTCATCCATATCAGTTTTAGTTGAAAAGGCAGGCCTTTTAGGTGCTGACACATCTTCAATTTCATTTTTCAGCATCGAGTACACTTCCAACATGGTTTGTCTATCTTCCCATTTTTCTTGGATGCACAAAAGCGCGACTTGCATGCATCGCAGGAGTTTACACCCCGAACTTGTATCATCCATTAGTGAATCCATGAACTCCATGCTTTTGCCGTCTTTCCACAATTCATACGCCTGCCCAAAAATATTTATCATATAACCTTTGGTGTTGACATGCGAAAGTTTGAACCACAGCCGTGAAAGGAGTCATTGTTTAAGTGATGACTTACGTATTCTAGGAGGTGAAGGTTGTCCGGACCATATAGAAATGTATTCTTCTTTCCACTTATGATAATAGTAGAACTCCAAAGCTATAAACATCATATTTGGTGGAGTAAATGCCTCGTTTTACATACTTTGGAGGAACGTAACCGCTGCAATTCAGGAGTCAACATCGCCATTTTTGTTTACTATAATACATGTCTAAGAGATTTGAGAATAGATTCACTTACTATGTTCCAACAATCCGGCCGGTGTTTGCTTCATGTTCATCTTTCTGAAAAATTCTAGCCATACCGAAATCTGCAATTTTAGGTCTCATGTCATTGTCGAGTAAGATGTTGCTAGCCTTCAAATCTCTGTGGATTATTGTGAATCTTGAATATTCTTGAAGATATAGAAGCCCTTGAGTTACACCTTCGATGGTATGAACCCGTTTCTCCCAATCCAACAGTGCCCGTCTAACCGAATCTACGTCATACAAATTAAGAAGTCACCACTCAATAAGTCAGGTAGGAGCTGGAGGAGCAGGTTAGACTTCAAATGATCATGATTTCATTCAAACTTGAAGGTATGTGGCACAACATAGCAACCTCTTAGTGAAACTCTTTTAGCCTCTTAGGCACAAACACATCGAATTTAGATACATGCCCTTCTGGATTGCTGTGGATAAGTAATATTGCGGGATAACATACGGCAAATAATTAGTTGTACCATGTTTGTTTGGGGTTTGGATAAGGAGAGAATTGTTTAGACTGTTGGAAAAAGGAGGGATATAATCTGGATGGACTTAATCTCAAGAGTCCATGGAGTGTGGTCTGTAGCGATTGTAGTTGTTAATGTCTGTTCTTTGTTCAGGAATCAGGTATTGTGGTTTCGAGTGTTTGTTTTTTCATTTCATAAAAAAAATCTTAGTGCTGCAGCGATGCCGAGAGAGGGTATGGGCCCGGAAGGGTTTTGTTAGGCCAAATAATTACGGGTATAGAAGGGGAGTTTGATTGCGTACCATACAGGTAGAAATCCAAACTTTAGTTAGGCATGTACTCATAGATCAGCAGCTTTTCTTCCCTTTCAGTACAAAACCCCAAGAGTCTTACTAGATTGACGTGTTGAAGTTTTGCAGTGAGTGTTAGCTCATTTATGAACTCCTCTTGCCCTTGTTTAGAAGATTCCAAAAGTCTCTTCACTGCAACTTCCTGTCCATTTTGCAATCTACCCTGCAAAATCTCACTTGGTTAGTGTTAGCAATTGAATAGATGGCAAATTTTTGATGCCTTCAGCAAATGATTACTGCAAGTACCTCTAACCTGAACTTTTTCATCTATATATTCTACTTTATGCTCTCATATTTGAAAGCACTGCAAGCAAATGCATAATCAACCAACTCTAGCGTTAAGGCAAGTCTATGACACCGGTCCAATTCTTTCTGTGGTTTTGAATGGCCTAATATAACGTGGATTTATCTTAATTTTCAAAAAGCAGAGTTCCTTAGGTGATACCTTTAAGAAAATTGAGTCTATAAGTTGTACACCACATATCTCCTCTGTTGTATAATAAAACTTTTTGCCCTCAGATGGACGGAATGGATAGTCAGAAACAACGATACATAACCCTGTAAGATATGCTATGCAAGGGATTTAAAGATTTTACTTAGAGGTATATGAGTAGCGCAGATAGAAGAATGGTACGACCTATATACTGGACATAAGGCCAATGGTTGATATGTTGCTCGGAAAACTATCCTTGAGATGCATGGCTATTGGCTTGTCTATTGAAGAGAGATGCCATATATATATAGCTCAAGTTCTTATAGAGGATATACTTTATTCCCACATATCTCCCCAAACGTAGATTCTTGATCATCTCCTCATTTGTGATTCTCTAACAATAACGCCATCATTGTATGGGCCTATTAGGTAAAATGAAAGCACTTTTGGTGGAACCACACTTGGTGTACTATATATAAATCTTTAGATATCTAAATAACTGCGGCTTTTCAACCAAGCCAAGTATGACATACTGTATTAGGTAAAATGAAAGTGTCACCCTTGGCATTAGGTAGAGCTCATACCACACAAATTGTTGAAACATGTGCTGCAAACAAATTCAGCTAAAGAACACCTTCTCTGATAGGAAATCTGTGGCGGAGTGAGAAAAAATGGAATTTCTAACTGAAGTCTAACATATACTCCAAATGGAGGGATACTTGAAAGGAAGTAAGGGTAGATACTGCAACAGTAGGAGCAGTCACAACCAAGGGAAATTGGCTGAAAGGGTTAGCAAAAGCCGAAAGGAATGTTGCTTGTGTTTATTATTCCTACTTTTTGCTTCAAGATTCCCCATACAACCTTCAGATGTGGAACACAACTTTTTGTTCCTACTTTAGCTTCAAGATGGGAATCCCATACAACCTTCAGATGTGGGACATTACTTTCCTTGGCAACTATATGACTGACTCAAAAAGATATAGCTTTAAAGAAAGGCTCAATTTCTTGTTCTTATTCTTCATCTTAACCAATTTAAAAATATATATAATCTTCATCTTAAGATTCTGAACCATTCAGATTCATTTGAACTACGGAAAGTATTCTGCACTTGCACTACTAAATGTGGAGTATGAGTATGTGTACATCTTGTTTATTTTCCCTAGTCAAAGATTGAATGCAAAGATAGGACACAACATTGTAATGCTTATAGTACCTAATAAACAGGTCCAAATCCTCCCTCTCCAAGTTTATTCTCATGAGAAAAGTTACTTGTGGCACTTTGATGTCAGTAAAACCGAATGCTTGCAGGTATGGATAGCGCGATTTTGTCCTCGTAGCCATTACCCCCATAGTCAAAACTGTAAAAGATGAACAATGTGAATTTGCTGATAGTTGTATTGACAGATCATTTGATGACAACAAATGGTGAACTCTGAAAATTGTAGCAATTTACCTTTCCATTTGCACAATCTCCTTCGCAAATACCATGTTATAGTCCCAAGTAGGAGAGTGACTACAGCACTTGTAGGTAGTAGAATTTCCAACAGCAATTGCTTGTTTTCTTTATCTTTGCCTTCCTCTTGAGCTGCAGTGGTGGGGTTATTGCATTTGCGATAAGTATGTTTTCAGAGCTATTGCATTCAGTATTTCAACATTTCTGATTTTTGCTGGACAAGTAGAGTGCTGCAGAGTATGCAAAAATCTCACTTTTGCTTAAAATTGACTTGAGTGATCAAAATTACTAATTTGGTGGTTTTTTCTTGTCCAATAAATAGGTTCAAACATTCATATGGAAAGTTGACAGCGATGGTTGCTTGATTTGCTTCCATATCTGTAAGCAAATTCATCCTTTTACAATATGATAAACCAATCAAACCGAGCTTTAAAGTCCCAAGTAAATTGGGTCGACTACATGATGTTGCTATAAAATTTTACCTGCCTTGGAAAGCACCCAATTGTCATCATTGGGGACTTGCCATACTTTGTAACCCAGAAGCCCTCTTTCCCTCGCATACGAAACCTTAGTTTTGATATGTAACGCCCCGACTTTTCGGGTGCAAAATAAAATAATTTCTAAAGAAAATATTGCTAAATACATATAATTTTCCAAAATAAAGATTTTGCTAATACAATCTCAAGATAGATTTACGGAATCAAAATACACCAACTTCAGAGCTGACTCTAATCTTGATACGAATCCTAAGCATCCTCGATCCTCGTTACTGATATTCGTTCTCGAACTGCATCAGCGTTGAATCTCCTCCATTGAATCCTGCGCCCTCTAGCAAATTGATCGCGAAGCAATCGATTTGCCAGGATCCAGACGTATGCGTGAGTGATAAATCACCCAATAGAATAATCCAACCCAACCACCTCTTACTATCTAGCAAGCAAACAAGATAATCATGATGCGAATAAGTAAAGCAGAGAGATTTTTCACATAAACCCGTTCATTACTATCCATTAGCCTAACGTGTGATCCAAAATCTCCTACGAGATCTTTTCCTCCCCAACCGCTAGCCATGCTCGGCCCCATGAGATCACTTCCTTTCTTGCCGTAGATAACCTAAGTTACAATACTACAACAAGGGCTAGCTTATCATCTGAATCTCAACTAGGGTTCGCCTATCTTATATACCACATCACAATCATCACCGGACACACGCCAGTCTATCAATCCACTGGACGCACGCCAGGACATCAATTTATTCCATCGACTCTCGCCAGGGACATCAATTTATTCCTGACAAACATCACCGACCATCCGGCCAGGTTTTATCGCTGAAAACATCGGACCTCTCGCCAGTTTTAACATCACAAAATATCATTGGGCCACCGCCAAGTTTTAACATCACAAAATATCATGGGCCACCGCCAGGTTTTATCAAAACATCAGTGGGCTTACCTTTGCCAGGTTTTATCAAACATCATTGGGCTTACTTTGCCAAGTTTTATATCATCCGGCTTACTCGCAGCCTTAAATCATTTCCGCCACTACGGCGGTTTTAAATCATCACGACATCACTGGACTATCCGATTTAAATCATATTATGGACTACCCGCCGGTTTCAAATCACAATCCCTAGGTCCATCGGTCGCCTCGAGTCCCTGCCAGGTTACCCCGATATGCTTGAGGTCCCGCCAGTCGCCTTAAGGTCTTGCTGGCCCATTCTCACAATTCTAGGTCCATCAGCCTGCCCTCAACCTACTCAGGCTACCCCGATCACACGAGGTCCTGGCAGGCCACCCCCGGTCTGCTTGGCCACCCTAATGACACTGGTCTTTTCAGTCGCCTCATGTCCTACTCAGCTATCCCCGATCACACGAGGTCCTGTTAGGCCACCCCGAGGTCTTAGCCCACGACTTTCATTTGTTTCCTTTTCCCTTAACAATAACAACGTCTGTATACTTTCTCACCACAAATCTCATCATATCTCAGAATCACGCCTGCAAACAATCCTCTAAAAAGAAGGAAACTTCACAACTTATCCATTACTTAGCATCGTCTAAGTGATTTCTATCTCGTATACCACCCCATGTCTCTAGGGTCCAATCTAGCAATCAAATCCAGCATCGACACAATTTTATTCTCAATAATAATCAAAAACGAATAACAGACGGATCAAAACAAATATTAGGCAATGCAATCGCATAACTTTTTATGACTGGGCCGTTGCCCTTAATCTTGTATGGCCACAAAATCATTAATAAGGTATGAACTATTTAATAAAGATTTAAAATAATTTTTCTAGGCTTTAATTAATTATTCTTAAGTAATTAGATTAATTAAATACTAATTAAATACAGTAATTAGGTAAAAATATTTAAATAATTATCGTAACCTTAATAAAAGTCCTAACAGTCCCCTATAATAAATTTGAGTGCTAAAAGTTGGGTTTGGATGCTCACGGAATTAATTTAAAACAGATTAAATTAATAGGCAAAACAAGATTAAATAGGCAATAAATAATTAATTAATTAAAAATATATTTTTATTTATAGAATATCATCTTAGGACTGTAAGAAGTCTAAATAAAATTATTCGTAATTTTAAACCTCTTTTATAATATTTTACAGTATTATTATTAAGAAACCACTCTTAAATAATAATAAATAGTTAATAAAATAAATAAAATTTTATTTTAATAACCTATCACCTTTGAACTGTCAGGAGTCTGAGAAAAATATTTTCGACGTTAAAAATATTTTTTTATAAGGTTGTTATTAATTTTCGTTTGTAACCTTAATTAAAAATAAAATAAATAACAAATAACATCAAAAAGTTATGAAATCAGCAACTTATGATATTTAATAAGTTAGGAATCTAAGAAAAATAGTTTGGGGATTTATAGAGTTATTTAAAATGTCGTAATAAATTTTAGTTCACAAACGAGTACACAATAACAACTAAAAATTAAATAAATAGCAGATTAAATAAAAAAAATATGAAACTAACAAGGTATGAAATTTAGAGTATGGGAAACATAGGATAAAAAATTTGGGACTAAATACAATGTTTAAAAGGTCGCACGATCAGTTCGAAACGGAGACAAAATCACGCGCGGCTGGTCCAAATTGGAGTTCGCGGCCGCGAACTCCAGGTTTCTGGTTCATGCGGTGAAGGACCCCGCACCTTGCGGCCGCGACCTTGAGCGCTGTTTTTTTTTTTTGTTCGTTTGACGTGTTTTTCGATGCATAGGGGCACGGGGCCTATTGGGTTCACGTCACCATAAACATTAAATATACTTAGAGGAAGGTTCGGATTGAATTATAATCGCCAATCAAGTCGGATTGGTTTTCGATCGAAAAATCGGAATTGGAGAAGATGATTTCGGTTCCTACGATCGGGGAACCTTGGACTCGAATTGGTTGATCTTCGGGGATGCTAGGAGTCGTGTGAAGCAATTCGATCGATCAATTTGAATCTCGGATGAACGAAAGCGCGAAACCCACTTTTCTCTCTCTTTCTTTCTCTCTCTAGAAATCTATGGATTGTAGTTCGGTTCTCTCTGGTTTTTCTCTTCTTTCTGGCTCCGTGGAAGGTGATGAATGTTGTGCGTGCCCTAGGGTTGGAGTCGTATTGTATTTATAGGAGAATTTGATGTATAAGAATGAAATCGAGTCCTAATCGAATTGGGTTTTTAATTGAACGAATTTAGCTCGGTTCTAGGGTTATGGAGGTGGTAGGGATTGCGTAGAAGTAGGAGAGGGAGATATACACGAGTTATATGCATGCATGCAACTAAGGAAAATAGAATTTGATAATTATAGGTATTTATCTAACAAAATAAATGTTTTCATTAAAAGGATATAATTAGGAAAAATAATACTATTATTATTTTTAAAGCTATTAATAATATTATTAAAAAAAAAAAATACGGTCGAAAATCCGGGTTGTTATATGATAGCCTCCGCATCATCAAAACCAATCCAAAACGAACCAATTACACGGTAGTTTGCTACATAACTCGCGTTATACACCACTTTTACTCCATAACTTCTCAAATATGACTTGATGTACTTGTAGCTCATCGAACCATCTGCCGTAATGGCGTGACCTCTTGCAGGTGATCCAATTGCATTGTCCTTGGGGTCGACAAGTGTCCACACGTACCCATGGTATGCTAACCCCAAAACCATCTTTTTAGCAGGTAATCCTCTCCTTATCCATTCCTTAATTCCGTAATCCGTATTTATATTGCTCGAGGGATCATACAAAGTAGAATGAGCACCTGTGAAATTTACAATTCTCTCACCCTTTCTCTTGAAAAGGTTATCCCAGATTGCATGAGCAATAGGCCTTGCGTGTAAAAATATTATGATAAAAGACTTTCCTCACATGTTTGGCGTACGTGATCACTCAGCTCGTGACTCGTCATTTACAAAAATATCTTAACCCAAATATCTTTTGAAAAGGTTATCCCAAATTGCATAAGCTATTTCTACAATTGGACCAATGACAAGCAATGCATTTGCGGGAGCGCCAATGTGAAAGTGAAAACACCATTTACAAAAATATATTAACCTAATTAAAAATTTACGAGGGCAAAAATTAATAGTAGGAGAAAGATCTTAGGACATCTCCAGCCCTTACTCTATTATTGAGTTAAACCTCATGATTTATTCAAATCCTACACGACACTCGTCGTCTTCTATCTAAAATTTTTTTTGGTAAAAGAGTCTTCGATCTAAATTTGTTCTCTCTTCTACTTACTTTCCACTCCAAAGTTAACGCATGGCAAAGGTAGGAAAATTGAGTTCGTCCATTAGAATGAGTCAAATGGAGATTTGAGTAAAATTCAAGGCTTGAGATGCTCTCTTACTAGATGATTATGTGATTTCCGTGTGGACTCACGGGTTGAACGGAACCCTCTGTCTACATACACCATTCGATGCATTTGAATCCATCTGCATCAAACAGCTCAAGACGCAGTTGTGTCTGGAGTTGTATTCGAGAGTTGTGTACGTATGTAATATTCCTCAGAATTTTCAAAGGCTGCGGACTCTTTATGGTTTTGATTTAAAGCCAATTTGGTCACGACAATAAATTGTCCCACCAGGTGGCCGTGTTAAATCACTTTCCTGTCCTCGTAGTCAATAACGATAACGACTCAAACCAAAACTCGGTTCCATTTTGCTTCTTGCAGTCACATTCGGGTGATTTCATGGATTGCGTTCTTGTAAACTTATAATTTGAAACTTATTTTGGTATTTTTTTAATTTTTTAAATTTTTTGTTTAGCTTTTCATTGTAATTTTTGATTAATTATTCGTATTGACAAGAGCAGTCTAGAAAATACAAAATTATGATTGAAAGCAAAAAAAAAATTGCTAAAAACGAAAAAAGTATCAAACAGCTGTCTTATTTGAATTTTTTCAACATTGGTCCATCTTTTTATACTTTTCCGATTTGTCTCGCCGAGATGAACGATTAATCCCAAAAATTATGACAAAAATCTAAACAAAAGTTACGAAAAATAAAAACCAAAAAAAGCTTTCAAATTATAAGTTTACAAGAACGCACCCATAGTTGTGGAAAGTGGGGATTGGAAAATTTATGTAGAATACTGTAGTAGGCTGAAAGTGGGTTGATTATTTGGGTTGGGTAATCAAAGCTCAACTCGGTGCTGGCCCGATCGTCCAAATGACCAAAGCCCATCAACGGCCAGACAGGTCACCCATTTGGTCTCGCCAAGTGGCGTGGCCTTGTTGTGTACAAAACATGGTGCTTGATGAGAGTATGGGCCGGCCATGTGTCACCACTCTGGTCTTGCCATGTGGCGCGGCTGTGCAACGTATTGCAGCATGGGACTCCACAATCGTACAGTACGTTTGGCCATGCGGCACCAATCTAGTCTTGCCAAATGGTGCGGTCACATTCTTCGTGACAAACATAGTGCCCTGGCGATTATCGTGCATGGCGTCTAGCCATGAAGTGGCTGTCGGAAAATGGCATTCGGTGATGTCATTGGCTCATTGCGGCATGAGGCTGGCACAAGCTATTCTGGCCTCCAAGTCAAGGCACTCCTATAAATACAACAGTGACAATCCCTAGCAAAGTTATCCCTTCTTCTCCTGAACTAACCTCTGAGCTTTCCTTCTCTCCAGCTTAGCACTAACTTTAGTCATTGGAGTGTCTTCTAACTATCTTTGGTTGGCTAGACGCTAACCATGTTGCTGCTTTTGTAGAGCCAGGTTGAAGGGGGCTAGCTCAATCCGTCTGAATTCAATCCAGATTGACCACCACGTACCCCACCGCCACAAAGTGCCAAAAAGATAGTACCATATTAGATACCCTCTCATAAATATGTATCTTCCAATGAAATTTTACGAAACTTATGCATGTGGGTCCCCCATAGTCCGTAACGCCTTAATCCAATAAATTTCTGTTTAATTTTATTGTGGTTCGTAAGGTCATATATTCATTTAATTTGTTTGTAATTAAGATCGAGCTTTATAACTAGATGAGATTTTAATGTCTAACCATTCACAATGAGTCTCAAATAAGAAGATACAGAATTACAAATTATGAAAAGACCAATATACAAATGTTTAGTTGACGTGTACCCATCTACTAAGGGCTCCCTTAACTTGCTAAGTTAATGACCAAACGAGTTTTACATTGTTTCTGATCAAATTTTGATGATCCGGACCGTTCAATGGGTTTCAAACGTGATTTTAAGATTACACGTAAGAAATCGACAAAAAATATGACTGGGAAGGGCTTGTTCCGAGCAGCTTTTTCTAAAACAGTTCGGATCAAGCCTTTCTCGGTCATATTTTTTGCCGATTTCGAGAGTGTAGCCTTAAAATCACGTTCTGCACACATTGAACTGTTCGGACTATCAAAATTTGATCGGAAAAGGGGAAGTCCTTAACAAGTTAAGGGCACCCTTAGTGGAAGCTTGCTGTATAATGTACTTCTACCCAAAAAAAAAAAAAAAATTCATATCATTTTCACATGTTAAAAGATGGAAAGTGATAATGTAAAAATTGCTTTTATTTGTGCCAAAACTGCAATGTATAAAAAGTCTTGTATTACAGTTTTGGCATTAGCAACACCCAAAAGATTTTGCTAATATCTATTGATTTGCAAAATAAATTTGAAAATTTTAATAATAACCTACTAACTTTGTCCCCAAAAAATTGTCTAGTGTGCAAAACGAGAACCTAATATTGATGCATTTTTGTTAAGAAAAATCAACCTTTTTGCCGCTAGTTATTACTCCCTTCGTCCCAATTTGTTTGTCATATTTTTTATTTTTTGAGAGCGTTTGACCTCTCAAAGAATTGTCTATAATTTTCAATTTATAATATTTTTAATATGCAATATGGATCTTGTTTGATAGATCTCAATTAGTTTTATTATACAAAATTTTCAAAATCATAAAAAATATTATAAAATGTAAGATATAATTACTATCACCGTTCCAATTTACTTGTCCCAATTCTATTCTAATTGGATTAAAAAATTAGTTATACCTTTAAAATGGTAATGAATTATATACTCTATCTACTATGGATCTTGTTTGATAGATATTGATTTGTTCTATAATTCTATGTTTTCAAAAACACCTAAAGTATTATAAATTACAAAATATAATTAATTAAAAAAGGACACAAACTCCAAAAAATAACAAGTTAATTAGGACGGAGGGAGTCTATTTTTGACGGACACTAATTTCAATAATTGGACCAACTAATTGGGGGAGTAGAAAAGAAGGAAGAAAGATCTTTCATCTTATCTTATGGCAAAAAGCCTACCCATCATCATCATCATGGGGGCAAGTTGGAAGACCACCGATATACAGATGTCCCTCTGGCAACCGACAATGGGCGAAGGGTCAATCTGATCTACATTGGCTCCCAATCCCATCTTCTGTTTCTAAGGTTAATACTGAAAATTCTCCATGTATTGAATGTGTGGGCGGTGCAGATAATATGTTTGAACAATTGTCTATTAGAAACTCACCTTGGTTATCCCTAAAACAACGAACTTCATTTCAACGAACATTCTTTTATCTTGATTTTGCTTTGTATGTTTGCCTAGTTTGCCACAATGTGATTCTGGGTTCCATTTAGATTCTGTTTCCCCCCGCCCCTTATATTTGTTTTGCCTAGTTTGCTACAATGTGATTCTGGGTTCTATTAAGATTTTGTTGAGAATCTTGGTTGTGTTCTGAACGGCAAAAGAAAAATTTTTAACTTTTGTTTTTCTGAACGGAAAAAGAAAATTTTATTAATCTTTGAAGATGTTATAAACACTAAAGGAATAAGGATAAGACGGCATCAAATCTGTAAACTAAGCTAAGAACAATCATGTGCCAATCTGAGACCGGAATCAGAATTGGTTTATCCATGGAAACACCCATTGGACGAGCCCTCAAACTTTGCCAACTTGGCCTTTTGTATTATCCTTATTTAGGCTTTCTCGTATTTGTTAAGCTTTTCTTTTTTTTCTAATAGAAGTTGGGTAAAAGTCATAATTTTTTTAACTTTTTCGATTCTTTTCGTCAAGATGAATCAATAATGTACAAAAATTTGGTGCAAAACTAACAAACGCAAAAAATATCTAAATAAAGACAAAACAAAAGAAACCCGAAAGGCCAAGTGATTTTTTTGGGAAACTGCGCTTCTCTACTTTAATTGAGAATTCATGCTGGAAACTATTTTTATGTTTACTCTGTGGCATCGCGGTTTCCATGTGTGGCATACCTAATATCAAGCATTTTGCTGGCTAGAAAGTCTACGTTCTCAAAATTGGGTAAAAACCGACCATTTTATATATGGATCCAGCTCCTAGGCTATCCTGTTGGGCTCTTTGTGGGTTCTACTGAGCTAACTTTGATGATGGAAACTGTTAACCTTTTTAGAGGTCGTCGAGAACATCAGCCACGTCAAAAATTATGTTGATCGGATCTGGTTTGGTATGTTTTGGGAACACATCTATGATGAGAAAAATGGGTTCCAAACTTCCGATCTAGTGTTGCAGTCCATTTTTTTCCTGATATAGATCATAGTTGTGTTCAAAAGCTTATCAAACAAAATAATCAACGTGATGTTTTCCTCGGTTCTTGAAGTGCCCTAAAAGTGAACGGTTCCTATCATCAAGGCGGGCATGGAATGGGCTCACGAAAGGCTCAACTAGACCGTCTAGTTCCTTTGCGGTCTAAAGAGGATCTTATTTCAAGTAAATTGAATAGTTCAGATTCACTTGGGTATGTGGAGCAAATTTACTTTACAAGTACCTTTCTCGTTTTTTTCCCCGACAATTCTGGGACCGTAGAACTGCTATTTTGCTAGATAACACTACATAGATACTAGAAAAAATAAGAGAACATGTGTAATCACTAGGAGTCATATTCTGCATAATGAAATAGCTAAAGATAGATGTCATCGGGGCATGTTCCAGGACATAGTTGCATAATTAACCGAACAAGTTTCCTCCGTTGACTTCAGATAATTTTCTTCATCCATATCTTTTCTTGCTGCAAAAGCATGCATTTTAGGAGTGGGCAGATCTTCAATTTCATTTTTGAGCATTGAGTACACTTCCAACATCGATGGCCTATCTTCCCATTTTTCTTGAACGCACAAAAGCGCGACTTGCATGCATCTCACAAGTTTACAGGCCGAATTTGTATCATCCATTAGCGGATCCATGAACACCATGCCTTTGCCGTCTTTCCAAAATTCGTACGCCTGCCAATAGAAATTTACGATATAACCTTTAAAGTGTTGACATGCGAAAGTTTGAACCCAGTCGTGATAGGAGTCATTGATCAAGTGATCACTTACGCATTCTAGGAGGTGAAGATTGTTGTCCGGACCATACAGACATGTATTCTTCTTTCCACTTATAATTTGCAAGAGTAGAACTCCAAAGCTATACACATCATATTTGGTGGAGTATATCCCTCGTTCTGCGTACTCTGGAGGAATGTAACCGCTGCAATTCAGGAGTCAACATAGTCATTTTCGTTTACTATGTCTAAGAGATTTGAGAATTGATATACTTACTATGTTCCAACAATCCGGTCTGTGTTTGCTTCATGTTCATTTTTCTGAAAAATCTTAGCTAGACCAAAATCTGCAATTTTCGGTGTCATGTCGTTGTCCAGTAAGATGTTGCTAGCCTTCAAATCCCTGTGAATTATTGTGAGTCTTGAATATTCTTGGAGATACAGAAGCCCTTGAGTCACGCCTTGGATGATAGAAACTCGTTTCTCCCAATCCAACAGCGCCCGTCTAACTGGATCTAAGCCATACAAATGAAGCAGTCACCTCTGAATAAGTCAGGTAGGAGCTTGGACGAGAAGGTTAGGCTATAAATGATCACACCTTCTTTCTAGCTTGATGGAATGTGGTATAACATAGCATACTTCTAAGTGAAACTCTTTTAGCAACAGGCACTTCAAATTTAGCTATGTACCTTGTGGTTGGGATAACAAACCGCGAAGGATTAGTTGTACCATGTTTGGGTAGGGTGGGATAACGAGAGAATATTTTGACTGTTGGAAGAAGGCGGGAAATAAGCCGGAGGGACTTAATAAAAAAATCTTTCTTTTCCCTAATTTAAGGGATATTGTTTTTTATAGGACTTAATAAAAAAATCTTTCTTTTCCCTAATTTAAGGCAAGCCAAGCTACCATGTTAAAAGACAAAATTATGCTTGTAGATTTTGTCTTTCAAATTTCTTTTGGATGTCTTGAGTTGAGGTTATTTTAGGTCCTACTTTGCTTAGTCAAGGGAAAAAGGTTTTTTCGAGGGTATTTTAGGTATTTAAGGTCGTCTTTTGCTTAGTCAACCATTAGTTCCGGGTATGTCCTTCAGCAAACTAATGCGGGAAAGAAAACTATGCCAGACCCATGTATGACCCCTCAAAGAAACCGTAAAAAAAAAAAAAAGGTACTAAATTATCCACCTGCCGTTTCACAATTCTTCAAGTTGGCTCATATTCTTTGTGATATTTCGATCCTGCAGTTTCCGTCGTGGCAGTTGTTTTGAGTGTTTGTCCTTTATTTGGAAATCTGGTATTGTAATTTTGAGCATTTGCTCTTTCATTTTAAACGCTAATCTTAGGAATTGGGGAAGTGTTAGAGATTACATATTGTAGAGGTAGAGATTGCATACCGTAGAGGTAGAAATCCAAGCTTTTGTTAGGCATGTACTCATAGATCAGCAGCTTTTCTTCCCTTTCAGTACAAAATCCCAAAAGCCTCACTAGGTTGACATGTTGAAGTTTTGCAGTGAGTGTAACCTCATTGATGAACTCCTCTTGTCCTTGTTTAGAAGACTCTGAAAGTCTCTTCACTGCAACTTCCTGTCCGTCCCGTAATTTTCCCTGCAAAATCTCATCCACTTAGTATCAGAAATTCAGAAGACAAGATACGTTCACGATGCCTTCAGCAAAGATGGTTACTGCAAATTCTACTCAACTGAACTGATGCGCTTAAATTGTTAACTATTGAATACAAATGCACAAGTTAACCCTCACCTTGTAAAAATTATCAGCGGGAAAGCACAAGTTAATGATTGACAACAACATAAGGAGTTTGGAGAATTAACTTTCACCTTCTAGATCAATACTATTGAAAAGAAGGGGTGTAAGATAGGAAAACGAAACGACTCAATTCTTAGACAAATTTACAGAGTTTTGAAATCGCAAGTCAAAGAAGAGCAAGGATAAGGCAGATAGATGGATCAAGGAACCAGAAGACAATAAGACGTACGGTAATGGCCTATTAGCGAAAATGAAAACAATAATGGTTGGGAACACTTGGTGTAATGTATATATCCTCTGGTATCTTAATTGTATTTGCAGGCTTTTCAAGCAAGCCAGGAATGACATATTGATTTGCTGAAATGGAAGAAGTACCCTTAGCATCATACTAGACAAATTGTTGAAAATAGGGTCTGGAAACAAAATCGACTAAAAGAACACCTTCTCAGTTCTCTTATAGGAAATCTGTGGTAGTAAGTTTAACATTTGTTCGATCGAAATGGAGGGATAGTTGTGTGCAAGTCAACCGAGGGAACTCAGCCGAAAGGGTTAGCGAAAGGATTGTTACTTGTGCTATTATTGTTCCTACTTATGGCTTCAAGATCTCCATATAAACCTGAAATGAGGGACATAATTATCCTTTGGCAACTAAATAACCCAAACCATATTTAGCTTCAAAGAAAGTCCCACCGTTCCTTGTTTTTCCTTAGATGTTATTCTCTGTTTTAACCACTCAGCTTCATTTGGACTACCAAATTGTTCTGCCCGTGAACTACTAAAAAATGTAAGGAGATGTGTACATATCGATTATCTTTCGTAGTTAAAAGACTGAAGGGGTGGATAGGACAGCACATAGTAATACAGAGACGAACGGGTTCACTTCCTGTCCAGTATTTTAAGGCTCCAGCCCGGTCCAGTTTTGGGCCGTTGTGGGCCCCTCCCGGGTCCACGACAATGATCGGAATCGTTCATGTTGTAGAGCTCGTCGAATATGTCATCCACGCTAAAAATTAGCTTCACCGAACATCAATAGGTTCATGGATGAAACAGATTTGTACAAGAAAAAAGCGATGACAAAAATTAAGTTAAAATTATTACAAAGCTGTTTCATCCATGTACCTATTGATGTTCGGTGAAGCTAATTTTTAGCGTGGATGACATATTCGACGAGCTCTACAACATGAACGATTCCGATCATTGTTGTGGACCCGAGAGGGACCGGACTGGAGCCTTAAAATACTGGACAGGAAGTGAACCCGAGACGAACAACTGAATAGTACCTTATATACAGGTCCATAACCACCCTCTCCGAGCTTATTCTCATGCGAAAAGTTTCTTGTGGCTGCGTTGATGTCAGCGAAACTAAATTCTTGCAGGTTTGGATATTGCGATTTTTTCCTTGGTTGTATATCCATTATCCTCGTTACCAGAACTGCAAAAGATGAACAGTGTCAATCTCGTTATTGTCGTCTGGACAAGTCATTTGATGATAACTAATTGTGAACTCCCACAATCATAGCAAGTTACCTTTCCGTTTGAACAATCTCCTTCGGAAATACCACGTTAGAGTCCCGAGTAGGAGAGTGACTACAACAATTGTAGGTAGCAGAATAGCCCATAACAATTTGTTGTTTCCTTGATCTTTTCCTTCCTCTTGAGCTGCAATGGTAGTTTTATTGCATTTGTGATAAGTATGTTTTAGAAACTCTTGGATTCAGTTTTTCTGACATGTCTAATTTCTTCTGGACAAGCAGAGTGCAGCAGAGTATGGGAAAATCTCACTTTTGCCTAACAGTGACTATTTGATTCAAATAAATATCCCTAACTTGGGGTTTTTTGTTCTCCAAAATACAGATTCAAACATTCTTATGGCAAGTGCACAGAAATGGTTTGACTCCATATCTGTAAGTAAATTCTTCCTATATTGCTATACTATCATATAAACCAATCCTGGGGTCGATTACATGATGTTACTTGTAAAATTTTACCTGCCTT
The DNA here is from genome assembly GCA_025413875.1 of Rhododendron molle. NCBI lineage: Eukaryota > Viridiplantae > Streptophyta > Magnoliopsida > Ericales > Ericaceae > Rhododendron > Rhododendron molle. The sequence goes on along the minus strand of CM046388.1, from coordinate 4,031,779 downwards.
GGAAAGCACCCAATTGTCATCATTGGGGACTTGATATGCTATGTAACCCAGAAGCCCTTTCTCCCTCGCGTAGGAAACCTTAGTTCTGATAGCATCCACGTCATCATAACCGATCCAGATTGAACTACTAGTAACGCAGTAATTCGTGACATAAGTGGAGTTATACAATACTTTCTCTCCATAGCATTTCCAAAATAACCTGATGTACTTGTAGTTCATCGACCCATCTTCCTGAATGGTTCCTCTTGCAGGCGATCCAATCCCGTTGTCTGTGGGGTCCGCAAGCGTCCACGAGTACCCATAGTATGCTAACCCCAAAACCATCTGTTTGGCAGGTAATCCTCTATTCATCCATTCCTTAATACCATAATCAGTGTTTAAATTGCTTGAGGGGTCATACAAAGCAGAATGAGCACCTGTGAAACTTTCTTTGGAAGGCGAGTGATAGTCGTACGCTCTGATATTTACCCAATCGAGGTTCCTTCGAATCGAGTCCAGTGGATAACTTGTGGAGTTTTGTGAAGGCATATAATGACCTTCCATTGTTAAAATGAGCGGTGATCGGGAAGAATTCTTCGATTCCCTATTTATTGCAGATCTCCATTCATCAAAGAGTAATCCCATGTCTGTCATGTTGTTCATGCTCGTGCCTGGTTTGACACCATTAAGCTCCAGACCATCAAACCCATAAAGCCTAGCTCTCTGTATTGATGATTCAATGAAGCTACTTCGGTGAGAGAGTTGGCTAGTCATTGAAAAGAAGATTGCGAAGTTTGAATTTTGAGTCCAGATGGACAGAAGTGTTTTAACTGTTGGGTTTTTTCGGCGAACAATATCGGTGAAGGTAGAAAAGTGTGTTTCATCAGGGGGTGAGATTGAGAGCTCGAACGTGGAATTGTTGATGTATGCATAACCACATATGAGGTGAGTGAACAGAGATGAATCTATGTCGGGAGCCGGGAATTCACTGCCGGAAAACCAGTAACCTGCTTTGATCCAGGTCTGAGACTCTGAGGAATTTGCTAATGAAGGAAGAAAGAGGAGAAGGGAAATGATGTTGAACAACATTTGAAGATGCCTTGAGCTCATGTGGACTTCAACCTTTGAACTATATGTACCATACTCCCTCAAACCCAATAAAAATTACGGGAAAGTCTATTAACACAACACTATACACAATATGCTGAAGTAACACCGTATCATTCGGAATTGTAAAATCACGTCTCATTCATTGGCCGATTATATGAGATCACCTAAACATGTTGTGTGTAATTCTGCTGGGCATGTGTGTTGTGCAATGCATGCGTGGTTTAAGACTTTTCTATGATTTTATGTGATGAGAATGACTACCAAAAATTAGGGGTGTTCAAGAACCGTAAAATCTGTCCGATCTGGACCGAAAAGTCCTATTTGGTCTGGTTTTGCAGTTCTATGGTCAGGTTATGGTTTTAAAAAAATAAGAACCCTTAATTTTGGTTCGGTTACTGGTTCTCAATTAATGAACCGTGGTTAGAACCGAACCGAACCGTTTAAAACTAAGATAAATATAGAAATAGTGAAATACATATGTGTGTAATTAAATATGTATTTGAATTTGGTAGGTTAATCTTTTTCTTGCTAAACTTAATTTATTTAGAGATGAAATCTAGGTCATTTGTTAGGAAAGTTTTTATTTTCTTCCTTCATTTCATATTCCAGCAGATTATCTTCTTATTTCTTTAATTTTATGAATTCATATTTTGTGAATAAGTGTTTGGATGCTTATTAGATAGAACCGGAACCGGACCGGTCCTGCGGTTTGGTTCTGGTTAGGTTCCATGCATATATTAGTTAGGTTCTGGTTCTTAATTTTCTAGAACTGTTTGAAATGGTCCGATTACTGGTTTTCTATAGAACCGAATCAATTCGGACTGTGTACACCCCTACCAAAAATATCATTGAGGTCTCCAAGTCTCTCTAGAATAGATTATTTGGTGAAAATTATCTTATATGTCCCTATGATTTTTATGGGATTTTAATTATGTCAAAATGACCCCCACACGGCTTTCAAATTGTAAGGTCATATGTTAAGAAAATAGAGTCTCGCATTGTCTGTGAGTGGAATGAGTGATTACTTAATAATTTTTGGAACCTTTCTACTCATTATCAATTGATTTTGAGATGAATATAAAATTTCTGCATCATAGCTTCGTCGTCTTCCAATATTTCAAAAAATGGAAAGTGTAGTAGGCCGGGTGAGAATGACTACCAACTACCAAGACAATTAAATGTTCGTCATCTTCCCTAGCATTATTCTCTCTCTCTCTCTCTCTCTCTCTCTCTCTCTTCAAACCGTCGGCAATTTGGATCGTTGATTGCCGAGATCAATTAACGAAAAGTGCACAGCACGTTGTTGTACAATGCGCGCAACGCCAATTGAACGAGAAATGTGCAGCACAGTGTTGCACGATGCTCACAACACCATCCCCAAGTCCATGCGGGGAGCTTCCCCTTCGTGGATATGGTGCAGTCTGTTGGAGGGCAAACTGCTAATACCATTCCAAAAATGGGGGCTTCCCCTTCTTTTTCCCAATTAAATCAATTGGATATTGGAAACGGTATTAGCAGTCAACAATTGCTAATTGGATTGAGTTGTTCTAATATTCAAAGGCTAATGGGTTGGACTTCCACTAAAAGGAGGAATAAGAAATTGGACGTGCTTGTCTACTACGTGGGCCCAACGTTTGTTAGATATTTTGACCAACAACAATGCTACATTAACCGCACATGTTCACTGCACGTTACGTGGAGCCTATTCCGTCCCCACGGAAATACAGAAAAATATGCATAAATTTTAGAATATTTTTTTATAATTTTTTGTGAAAATTCAGTTCCAACGGATATTGCCTATCAGTAGATATGTTTTTTGAATTCATACCCCTACGAATCCAAAAAATGCTCAGTTTCGGCCATACAAATTCAGAAAACATACCTATTGATATCCGTATGAACTGATTTTTTACAGGATATCATAAAAATAAATTTAAAATCTTTGCATATTTTTATGTATTTCTGTGGGATCCGGGATAGGCCCACATGGCGTGGGATGGACTTAGAGATTAGTATTTGACCAAGGATGGAGCCAATCGTTTGGTAAACATATCTTATTATGGCTTTTGCAAGTGAATTGAACTGAAGGAAGAAAGGGGCTGCGACTACCTTCTAGAGATATTCACGGCCTCACAGCTGCTTTTAAAAGGAGGCATAACACTGAAAACAGGGGGATGACAACATTGCGGACAGAGAGCAACACAGCAGCCGAGCATAACTATCGGGCTCCCAGGGTCCAATCAACTGCCGGCTGCTAAATCCTCTCCCAGGGTCTAGATGAAGCTCGTACTATGAGATTTTATTGCTTTTTGTTAGATTTAATAATATCCGGATTGATTGTATGTATGGACTAAAATGATTTCATGTTCATGAAATTGGTTTTATTTTGCCATATAATAATTGTGTGTTTGTTATCCGCGGTATCAAATGGAGTACTTTTCATTCAACGATTCTTAATTGGAGTTGTGGTAGTTGACTGTGATAGGTTATGCTACCTAACATGCGTTGTGCTATTACACGGCCAATTGGTTAGAATACAACTTGGTTGATAATTTGACTATTAATTTGTCACTTTTCAAAGTTAGTTTCACCTAGAAATTAGGAAATTAAGTTCATTTTCAAAGGATCAAAAGTAATGACGGAGTCACGATTTAATCTAGATAGGGGCAAAATAAGAAATACATTTTTTTTCCATTTTTTTTCCTCTCAAAATTTTTTTTTTTTTTTGATATGGCATATTGGAGAATTAAATCTCAAGAGATTGTTGATATTAAGTACCGCCTTATCATAATATAATTGCCAATTATAAGATATGCATACTGAAACCCACAAAAATGAAAATAGATTGGTTAGTAGCATATTTTGATTTTGGTTGAACTTATTTATTTTACTTTTTTGGTCCCTTAATACTTCCGGCTCATTTTAAAGGTATCGGGGTGTAGATATGTTGAGATTTTTTTGTAGCTAAAAGTATTAATGAGCCGATAGTGATATTGATTGGTGAATTCAAAATGAATGGATTTAGTCACCTATTACGGCGCAATTAGATCTACCTTTTCTGTTTTCTAAGCAAGGGCGGCACGAGAATTTGAATTCAAAGGGCAAGTTACAGTATATGGACTCTTTTTTTTTTGTTTGTTTGTTAAACTAATAAAAAAGACGGTTTCTGGTTTTTGGATGTTTTATTGAACGGTTTCCAAAATAATAGAGTGATCCTCTGGAAATTTAATATCATGTCATCCATGATTAGGTGTCCCCTCTATAACAAATAAATATGGGTTACATTTTATAATTATTAACTTACTTAAAACAATGAAAATTTCAATTGCGGTTTTTAAGGATGAGTTCCACATCGCTGAAGCATGGGCTTGCTCTAGTGTATAAAAGCACTTGGTCGGGGCACCATCTCCTTGTAAGCTGTTTTTTAAGAATAAGTTCTACCCACGAGTTTGTATCATCTTTGAGGACTAAGGGTACACGATTAAGACTTCTTAATCTTAAAAACGACATCTACATACATTGCTCAACATTAATATGAGGGAATGTTTTACACAAAGGTCCAAGGGAAAATGACGGCACAGGACGTGTTTTGATAATTAATACCCGCTAAGGACAAGTTAAGAATATTTGCTAATACTGAAAATATTCTTGACGGATATTAATTTTCAAAACATGTCCTTAGCCATCATTTTCCCAAGGCCCAATATAAGCTTGAACCAAGAACGACTTGGTCCTGAGGCCTGACCGTAGCTTGATCCGTAGAATGGGCTGGATCTGACCAGAGTTTGTCCTCTAGTAAATCGATCTAGTCTGGCAGAGACTGGACCATGGACTAGGCTCGAGCCCGGTTGGTTCGGCCCAAATCCCATAACCCAGTCACCCAAAATGCTTGTTATGGGATTTAGGAGTATGAGAGATTAGGGTTGATAAGCAATAAAATTTGGAATTTAAAATCTGTAGCAGAATCTGAAGCTAAAATTTAAAATCTGCATCCATAACTATCGCAAACATTCCCTTATGGCAATTTCTTGTGAATGGCACCTAGTACCTATTGAGATTGTTGGACATCACATTTTGTGCTTGTGATTATGCAAAACCAAAAGTCTACAATCACAACTTTAAAATTTAATTTTGGACACAAATGTATTTGGAGTTCTTAGATGTATATAGAGCGATACACATCAAACGGTTACAGAAGCAATTGTGTCTAGAGTTGTATTTTCAAATTGTGCTGATAGCGTTGCTCTCGAACTTGCTTTCACTGATGACAAGATTTTACGATAATTGGTAAAATATTGCTGCAATTTTATTTTATTTTATTTTATTTTATCAAAAAGCAATATAATACATTCGGCAAAGCCTTTCCGCACTGACAGAATTTTCATCTTCATCTGACAAATAGTGATAAGAAAATATACACAATCCATGCAACAACTATAAAAGATCACGTTCGTTTTTTGTTTTGGAATTTTTGGTAGTGAGTGGAGAAATATAGATAGAGAAATGAAAGTAATACTCCCTCCGTTCCAAAATATTTTTCGGTCTACAAAACGAAAACGTTAAAATAATCCAATTTTTGTAGAAAAAATTCAATTTTTTCTCCAACAATTTACTAGATATAGACGAGTTCTTTTAATTTATGAAATAAATTTTTTTTAAAAAAAGAATTGTTTTTTAATTTTTATTTCGGATCGGACAAACATTTTTGATAGAGGTAGTAATAGTTTAAAAATTTATTAGGGACGGTTTGCATAGAGATAATTCCAAATCCAAAATTCCCAAAATATTTCGCAGCCATATCTAATTTAGTGCGGACAAGGGTAATTAAAAGCGGCCAAATGTAATTTCACACGGTCAAGAGGTATGTAAAACAGAAAGAATCAATTATAGTGATCCCGCTTTTAATATTTTGCGGCCAGATGCAATTTCATGCTGCCTGCGAAGAGTAATTACAAGCTTTACGCGCGGCTAAGAGGCATGTAAAACACCAAAGAATTGTTTTTAGTGATCCCACTTTCAATATTTCGCGGCCACATACAATTTCAAGCGTTTAACGTTTGAAATTACGCGCGGAATGGGCCAAGAGGCATGAAAAACGGTTTCAGATACGCAGATAACCCAACAGATTGTAGACATTGAATCGACAACAATGGGCGAAGTCAATCTGATCAACGTTTGGCTCCCAATCCCATCTTCAGTTTCTAAGGTTAGTACGGAAAAGTCTCTCTCCATTTTCTTGTATTAACTGTTTGGTTGTACTTGCACATAATATGTTCGAATAAATGTCTATTAGAAATTCCCTTCAGTTATCCCTGGACCAACAGCCTTCATTTCAACCAACAGTCTCTTATCTTGATTTTGCCTTGTATGCTTGCCTAATTTGCTTCAATGTAATTTTGGGTTCTATGAAGAATTTGTTTTCTCTTTATGTTAGCTTTGTCAAGTCGATTAACTTTGTCTTGTTCTGAATTTGTGGTAGTTATACTTTACTTTCGATGAGAATTGATGGTATAAGTGTTTTTATGTTACTCTGTGGCAGCGGCACCGTGGCTGTGATGTCTGCCATACCTAATATCAAGCATTTTTTTCAACCAATAACAGGATGTCCGGGTCAGCATGCGCACGCGAACCATGGCTAATTTTGAGGTCATGAAGTTAACAACTAGACAAATATCAAACAACTTGCTGACTAGAAAGTCTAGGTACCAAAAACTAGCTTGAAAAAATGATCCATGAAGTAAATGGATCAAAATCCTACATGTTCTGTAGCCTGTAGGGCTCTTTGTCAGTTCTTGCCAGGCCTACGCCTATGATCAAAATTGTTCACATTTTAGAGCTTGTTGATTGGATGCCATTTTATATGTATTGGAAACACACCTATGTTAAGAAAAATGGATTCCGAATCAGTCCTGCTATCATTTTTTCTCAATGTGTTCCGATTCTTCTGAAAACATTTCAAGCAAAATCGATCATAGCGGGCCTAGAAAGGGCGCACAAAGGGCCCAATAGGACTGTCGAGTCGCTTTGGAGACCAGAGAGAATCGTAATCTTAAGTAAATTGTGTGGTCCAGATTCACTTGGATCGGTTAGGAGGCATACTTTATGAACAATTATTTAGTATTTTTTTGTTCCCAATTCTTGAACCATAAAATTGCTCTTTAGCTGGATAACACTAAATGGAAACAAGAAAAACAAAACATATGTGCATTCACTAGAACATATGTGTAATCACAAGAACGAAGAATATTCTGCATAATGATAGAGCTAAAGATAGATGTCATATGGGCATGACTTGGGACATAGTTGCAAAATTAGCTGAACAAATTTCTTCCCGTGACTTGTGATGATTTTCTTCATCCATATCAGTTTTAGTAGAAGAGGCAGGCCTTTTAGGTGCTGACACATCTTCAATTTCATTTTTGAGCATTGAGTACACGTCCAACATGGTTGGTCTATCTTCCCATTTTTCTTGGACGCACAAAAGTGCGACTTGCATGCATCGCAGGAGTTTACACCCCGAATTCGTATCATCCATTAGTGGATCCATGAACTCCATGCTTTTGCTGTCCTTCCACAATTCATACGCATGGCTATTGGCTTGTCTATTGAAGAGAGATGCCAAATATATAGCTCAAGTTCTTATAGAGGATATACTTTATTCCCACATATCTCCCCAAACGTAGATTCTTGATCATCTCCATCATTTATGATTCTCTAACAATAACGCCATCATTGTATGGGCCTAATAGGTAAAATGAAAGCACTTTTGGTGGAACCACACTTGGTCTACTGTATATAAATCTTTAGCTATCTAAATAACTGCAGGCTTTTCAACCAAGCCAAGTATGACATACTGTATTAGGTAAAATGAAAGTGTCACCCTTGGCATTAGGTAGAGTTCATACCACACAAATTGTTGAAACATGTGCTGCAAACAAATTCAGCTAAAGAACACCTTCTCTGATAGGAAATCTATGGCAGAGTGAGAAAAAATGGAATTTCTAACTGAAGTCTAACATATATTCCAAATGGAGGGATACTTGAAAGGAAGTAAGGGTAGATACTGCAAAAGTAGGAGCAGTCAAAACCAAGGGAAATCAGCCAAAAGGGTTAGCGAAAGGAATGTTGCTTGTGTTTATTATTCCTACTTTTAGCTTCAAGATTCCCCATGCAACCTTCAGATGTGGAACATAACTTTTTGTTCCTACTTTAGCTTCAAGATGGGAATCCCATACAACCTTCAGATGTAGGACATAACTTTCCTTTGGCAACTATATGACTCAAAAAGATATAGCTTTAAAGAAAGGCATAATTTCTTGTTCTTATTCTTCATCTTCACCAATTTAAAAAAAAATATATAATCTTCATCTTAAGATTCTGAACCATTCAGATTCAGTTGAACTACGGAAAGTGTTCTGCACTTGCAGTACTAAATCTGTGGACTATGTGTACATCTTGTTTATTTTCCCTAGTCAAAGATTGAATGCAAAGATAGGACACAACATTGTAATGCATATAGTACCTTATAAACAGGTCCAAATCCTCCCTCTCCAAGTTTATTCTCATGAGAAAAGTTACTTGTGGCCACTTTGATGTCAGTAAAACCAAATGCTTGCAGGTTCAGATAGCGCGATTTTGTCCTCGTAGCCATTACCCTCATAGCCAGAGCTGTAAAACATGAACAATGTGAATTTGCTGATAGTTGTATTGACAAATCATTTGATGACAACAAATGGTGAACTCTGAAAATTGTAGCAAGTTACCTTTCCATTTGGACAATCTCCTTCGCAAATACCATGTTAGAGTCCCAAGTAGGAGGGTGACTACAGCACTTGTAGGTAGCAGAATTTCCAACAGCAATTGCTTGTTTTCTTTATCTTTGCCTTCCTCTTGAGCTGCAGTGCTGGGGTTATTGCATTTTTGCGATAAGTATGTTTTCAGAGCTATTGCGTTCAGTTTTTCAACATTTTTGATTTTTCTGGACAAGTAGAGTGCTGCAGGGTATGCAAAATCTCTTTTTTGCTTAAAATTGACTTGAGCGATCAAAATTACTAATTTGGTGGTTTTTTCTTGTCCAATAAACAGGTTCAAACATTCATATGGAAAGTTGACAGAGATGGTTGCCTGATTTGCTTCCATATCTGTAAGCAAATTCATCCTTTTACAATATGATAAACCAATCAAACCAAGCTTTTAAGTCCAAGTAAATTGGGTCGACTACATGATGTTGCTATAAAATTTTACCTGCCTTGGAAAGCACCCAATTGTCATCATTGGGGACTTGCCATACTTTGTAACCCAGAAGCCCTTTTTCCCTCGCATACGAAACCTTAGTTTTGATAGCCTCCGCATCATCAAAACCAATCCAAAACGAACCAATTATGCAGTAGTTTGCTACATAACTCGCGTTATACACCCCTTTTACTCCATAACTTCTCAAATATGACTTGATGTACTTGTAGCTCATCAAACCATCTGCCGTAATGGCGCGACCTCTTGCAGGGGATCCAATTGCATTGTCCTTGGGGTCGACAAGTGTCCACACGTATCCATGGTATGCTAACCCCAAAACCATCTTTTTAGCAGGTAATCCTCTCCTTATCCATTCCTTAATTCCGTAATCCGTATTTGTATTGCTCGAGGGATCATACAAAGCAGAATGAGCACCTGTGAAATTTTCTTTGGTAGACAAGTGATAGTCATATGATCCGATATGTACCCAATCAAGGTTCCGTTGAATCGAGTCCATCGGATAACTTGTAGTGCTTTGTGATGGCAAATAATGACCTGCCATTGTTAAAATGAGCGATGATCGGTTGGAATTTTTCAATTCCTTATTTATTGCAGATCTCCAATCATCAGACAGAATTCCCATATCTTTCATGTTTTTGGTGCTTGTGTCTGGTTTGATACCATAAAGCTCCAGCCCATGAAACCCATAAAGCCTAGCTGTCTATATTGATGATTCAATGAAAGAAGTTCTGTGAGAGGGTTGGGTAGCCATTGAAAAGAAGGTTGAGAAATTTGAATCTTGAGTCCAGAAGGACAGAAGTGTTATAATTGTTGGATTTTTTTGGCGAACAATATCGGTGAAGGAGGAGATGTATGTTTCATCAGATGGTAAGATTGAGAGTTCATAAGTGGAAGAGTTGATATGTGCAAAAGCAAATGTGAGGTGGGTGAACAGAGATGAATCTATGTCAGGAACCGGGAATTTGCTGCTGTAATACCAGTAACCTGCTTTGATCCAGGTTGGAGCCTCTGAAGAATTTGCTAATGGAGGAAGAAAGAGGAGAAGGGAAAGGATGTTGAACAACATTTGAAGATGGCTTGGGCTCATGTGGTCTACAGCCTTTGAACTATATGTAGCATCTTGAGGAAAGACTCTTATTTTGTCTTTTCAATGTGTAGGTGTATGAATACCAAGAATATTATCGAAATTTACAGTTCTCTCACTCTTTCTCTTGAAAAGGTTATCCCAAATTGCATGAGGAATAGGCCTTGCGTGTAAAGGTCTTGTACCCATGACTCAAAATATCCTTGTCAAACTACATGAAACAATGGCTACAATTAGGAGACCGGAATACAGCATTTTTTCATGCTCGGACAGCCCAGAGGCGAGCTCAAAACAGAATACATGGATTGGAGAATGATCAGGGCGTATGGAAAGAGGATAGAGGTGATGTTGAAATCATTATTCTTTCGTATTTATCTTCTATTTTTACTTTTTGTAATCCCCAAGATTTTGAAGCGGTTTTAAGGTGTATGGATAGGAAGGTGACAAACAGAATGAATCAAAGCTTAGTTAGATATGTAACGACAGAGGAGGTGAAACAAGTAATTTTCCAGATGGATTCATCTAAAGCACCCGGCCCGGATGGTTTCACTGTTTCCTTTTTTCAGTCTTACTGGGATATTGTTGGCAGGGATAAAGTAGAGGCGGTGCGTAGTTTTATGTATTCGGGGTGTTTACTTAGGGGATGAACCTTCTTATCCCGAAGGTAAAATGCCCTATGAAGATGGGACAGCTTCGACCTATTAGTTTATGCAATGTTGCATATAAGGTGCTAGTCAAAATTCTTGCAAATCGGTTGAGTGTTTGCTTGCCGACAATCATTTCGGAAAATCAGGGAGCGTTCGTAGCAGGTCGGCTTATTCATGATAATGTGATTCTTGGACAGGAGGTCATTCACCATCTCAAATCGAAAAGACGAGGGGGAAGGCACGGGATGGCGGTGACATTAGATATGAGTAAAGCATACGACCGTGTGGAGTGGCGTTTTATTGAGGTTGTGATGCAGAGAATGGGTTTCGGTGAAATTTGGATTGGGTGGACTATGGAATGTATTTCCAGTGTTTCATTTTCAGTCTTAATTAATGGGGGAAGCATGGATATATAGTGCCATCACGGGTTTACGACCGGGTGATCCTTTATCGCCTTTTTTGTTTGTATTGTGTGCTGAAGGTTTATCGGCGATGTTGTCTTATGCAGAGAATCGAAAAGCCATCCATGGGATTAGAATTTGTAGAGGGGCTCCGTCGGTTAATCATCCTTTTTTGCAGACGATTTGTCTTCTATCGTCAAATCCTACACGACACTTGTTTTCTATCGAAATTTGTTCTCTCTTCTACTTACTTTCCACTCCAAAGTTAACGCACGGCAATTTTAGGAAAATTGAGTTTGCCCATTAGAAGTCAAATGGAGGTTTGAATAAAATTCAAGGCCGGAGATGCTCTTATTAGATGATTATGTGACCTCCGTGTGGACTTACGGGTTGAATGGAACCGTAAGTCTACATACACAGGAGCCGTTCGATGTATTTGAATCTATATGCATCAAATGGCTCTAGACGCAGTTGTGTCCGAAGTTGTGTACGTATATAATATTCGTCCGAGTTTTCAAAGATTGCGGACTCTATATGGTTTTGATTTAAAGCCAATCTGGTCACGACTGTCCCAACATGTGGCCCTGTTAATCACTTTCCTGCCTTTGTAGTCAATAACGATAACGACTCAAACCAAAACTCGGTTCCATTTTGCTTCTTGCAGTCACATTCGGGTGATTTCATGGACTTAGACTGCGTTCTTGTAAATTTATAATCTGAAACTTATTTTGGTATTTTTTAATTTTTGTAACTTTTTGTTTAGCTTTTTATTGTAATTTTTAGAATTAATTGTTCGTCTCGATGAGAGAAGTTTAGAAAATACAAAATTATGACCTAAAGAAAAAAAAATCGCTAAAAATGAAAGAAGTACAGTATTAAACAGCTGTCTTATTTGAATTTTTTCAACGTTGGTCCATATTTTTATACCTTTACGATTTGTCTCGTCAAGATGAACGATTAATCCCAAAAATTACGACAAAAAACTAAACAAAAGTTACAAAAAAATAAAAAAAAATCGAAATAAGTTTTCAAATTACAAATTTACAAGAGCGCATCCTTATTGTGGAAAGTGGGGATTGGAAAATTTATGTAGAATACCGTAGTAGGTTGAAAGAAGGTTGATCATTTGGATTGGATAGTCAAAGCCCAACTCGGTGCTGGCCCGATCGTCCAGATGACCAAAGCCCATCGACGACCAGACAGGTCACCCATCTGGTCTTGCCAAGTGGCGTGGCCTTGTTGCGTACGAAAACATAGCGCTCGATGAGAGTACAGGCCGGCCATGTGTCACCACTCTGGCGGTCTTGCCATCTGGGCGCGATCGTGCAACGTTTTGTAGCATATCCATGCGGCAACAATTTAGTCTTGCCAAATGGCGCGGTCACATTCTTCGTGACAAACATAGTGCCCTGGCAATTATCGTGCACGGCGTCGAGCCATGAAGTGGTTGTCGGAAAATGGTAGTCGGTGAGACGTCATTGCGGCACGAGGATGGCACGCGCTATTCTGGCCTCCAAGTCAAGGCACTCTTATAAAATACAACAGTGACAAACCCTACCGAGTTATGCCTTCTTCTCCTGAACTAACCTCTGTGCTTTCCTTCTATCCAGCTTAGCGCTAATTAACTTAGTCATCGGAGTGCCTTCCAGCAACCTTTGATTGGCTAGACACCTAACCAATTGCTCCTTTTGTGTAGAGCCAAGTTGAAAGAGACTAGCTCAATCCATCCGAATTCTAAGAGATCCAAGATATTAAATTTTTGTAAGTTGTCCCAAACACCTCATAAAAATTGCGATATTTGTCATGTTTTATCGTTTAACGAGACCTGGTGTATATGTTTGACTTCACGGATTTGCAAATATCATATCCACCCTTAGCCTGTGTGCAAATTCCATTTACGTCGAAATTGTCCTAATATGTTAAAAGAGCTTGTCTCATGTTGATGAAATAATTTTTTTCAGAACTAAGATCCGATCAAGCGACTTCTTCACTCACTGTTACTTTTCATTTGAAGTACATACGAATATTAATATTCGTGATTTCACTTTAAGGTATTACTATCAAATAAGAAGATACAGAATAACAAAGTGGAGTGCCAGTGACTAAAACTGGAGTGCCAAAATCAATTTTCAATAAGAAATTATGAAATGACCAGTACACATATGTTAGGTTGACGTGTAACGATACAATTTATCTGTCATTTTTAATATATAAAATGCGCTTTTATCAAACAAAATTCATACTACCATTTTCCACATGTTAAAAGATTTCGTTAATATCTATTAATTTGCAAAGATAAATTTTAAATTTTTTCTAATACTTCATCCCAAAAAATTGCTCAGCATGCAAAATGAGAACGTAATATTAATGCATTTTTGTCAAGAAAAAATGAGAACGTAATATTAATGCATTTTTGTCAAGAAAAATTTAGGGAAATGATTTTGTCACCCATTTTTTGTTAATGTCACTCCTCTGTATTTTTGCACAAAAAATACATTTGCACAGGAGTAACATTAAAAAAAAGGAAGTGTCAAATTCAGCCGCCAAAATTTAACCTTTTTACCGCTAATTACCAGAAGTGGATGAGTTCTTTGACTGTGTCAAACAAGTAGAAGAAAGATCTTTCATCCTATGGCAAAAAGCCTACGCATCAATCATCATCGTGGAGGCAAGTTGGAAGTCCTCTAATATACAGATATCATATCCCTTTGGCAACTGATTGGCGACAATGGGCGAACGGTCAATCTGATCTACATTTGGCTCCCAATCCCATCTTCTGTTTCTAAGGTTAATGCTGAAAATTGTCCATGTATTGAATGTGTGGGCGGTGCAGATAATATGTTTGAACAATTGTCTATTAGAAACTCCCCGTGGTTATCCCTGAAACAACAAACATCATTTCAACGAACATTCTTTTATCTTGATTTTGCTTTGTATGCTTGCCTAGTTTGCCACAATGTGATTCTGGGTTCTATGATGATTCTCCATTTCCCTTATATTTGCTTTGCCCGCATAGCGCTGCAATGTGATTCTGGGTTCCATGAAGATTCTATGTCCCCCCGCCCCTTATATTTGCTTTCCTAGTTTGCTGCAGTGTGATTCTGGGTTCTATAAAGATTCTGTTGATAATCTTGGTGGTGTTTTGGATTTTTAGTTTTGGGCCAAATTTAGCCAACTTGGCCTTTTGTTTTCTCCTTATTCAAATTTTGTGGCATTTGTTAGCTTTTTATTTTTCCAATAAAAAATCATGTTGATCGGATTTGGTTTGGTATGTTTTGGGAACACATCTATGTTGAGAAAAATGGGTTCCGATCTAGTGTTGCAATCCATTTTTTTTTCCCCCCGACGTAGATGTGTTCAAAAGCATATCAAACAAAATAATCAACGTGATTTTTTTTTCTAGGTTCTTGAAGTGCCATAAAAGTGAACGGTTCCTATCATCAAGGCAGGCATGGAAAGGGCTCACAAAAGGCTCAACTAAACAGTCTAGTTCCTTTGCGGACTAAAGAGGATCTTATTCCAAGTAAATTGAATAGTTTAGATTCACTTGGATATGTGGAGCAGATTTACTTTAAAAGTACCTTTCTCGTTTTTCCCCTCAACAATTCTGGGACCGCAGAACTGCTATTTTGCTAGATAACACTACATAGATACTAGAAAAAAATAAGAGAACATGTGTAATCACTAGGAGTCATATTCTGCATAGTGAAATAGCTAAAGATAGATGTCATCGGGGCATGTCCCAAGACATAGTTGCATAATTAACCGAACAAGTTTCCTCCGTTGACTTCAGATAATTTTCTTCATCCATATCTTTTGTTGCTGCAAAAGCATGCCTTTTAGGAGTCGGCAGATCTTCAATTTCATTTTTGAGCATTGAGTACACTTCCAACATCGATGGCCTATCTTCCCAATTTTCTTGAACGCACAAAAGCGCGACTTGCATGCATCTCACAAGTTTACAGGCCGAATTTGTATCATCCATTAGCGGATCCATGAACTCCATGCTTTTGCCGTCTTTCCAAAATTCGTACGCCTGCCAATAGAAATTTATGATATAACCTTTCAAGTGTTAGACATGCGAAAATAGCAGTCATTGATTAAGTGATCACTTACGCATTCTAGGAGGTGAAGATTGTTGTCCGGACCATACAGACATGTATTCTTCTTTCCACTTATAATTTGTAAGAGTAGAACTCCAAAGCTATACACATCATTTTTGGTGGAGTATATCCCTCGTTCTGCGTACTCTGGAGGAATGTAACCGCTGCAATTCAGGAGTCAACATAGTCATTTTCATTTACTATGTCTAAGAGATTTGAGAATTGATATACTTACTATGTTCCAACAATCCGGTCTGTGTTTGCTTCATGTTCATTTTTCTGAAAAATCTTAGCTAGACCAAAATCTGCAATTTTCGGTGTCATGTTGTTGTCCAGTAAGATGTTGCTAGCCTTCAAATCCCTGTGAATTATTGTGAGTCTTGAATATTCTTGGAGATACAGAAGCCCTTGAGTCACACCTTGGATGATAGAAACTCGTTTCTCCCAATCCAACAGCGCCCGTCTAACTGGATCTAAGTCATACAAATGAATCAGTCACCTCTGAATAAGTCAGGTAGGAGCTTGGACGAGAAGGTTAGGCTATAAATGATCACACCTTCTTTCTAGCTTGATGGTATGTGGTATAACATAGCATACTTCTAACTAAGTGAAACTCTTTTAGCAACAGGCACTTCAAATTTAGCTATGTACCTTGTGGTTGGGATAACAAACCGCAAAGGATTAGTTGTACCATGTTTGGGTAGGGTGGGATTACGAGAGAATATTTTGACTGTTGGAAGAAGGTGGGAATAAGCCGGAGGGCCTTAATAAAAAAATCTTTCTTTTCCCTAATTTAAGGGATATTGTTTTTTATAGGTACAAAATTTTTTTTTTTCTTTTCCCTAATTTAAGGCAAGCCAAGTACCATGTTAAAAGACAAAATTACCCTTGTAGATTTCGTCTTTCAAATTTCGTTTGGATGTCTTGAGTTGAGATTATTTTAGGTCCTACTTTGCTTAGTCAAGAAAAAAAAGGCTTTTTCGAGGGTATTTAAGGTCGTCTTTTGCTTAGTCAACCATTAGTTCCGGGTATGTCCTTCAGCAAACTAATGCGGGAAAGAAAACTATGCCGGACCCATGTATGTTCCCTCAATGAAACCGTAAAAAAAAAGGGTACTAAATTAGCCACCTGCCGTTTCCCAATTCTACAAGTTGGCTCATATTCTTTGTGATATTTCAATCCTGCAATTTCCGTCGTGGCTGTTGTTTTGAGTGTTTGCCCTTCATTTGGAAATCTGGTATTGTAATTTTGAGCATTTGTTCTTTCATTTTAAACGCTAATCTTAGGACTTGGGGAAGTGTTAGAGATTGCATATTGTAGAGGTAGAGATTGCATACCGTAGAGGTAGAAATCCAAGCTTTTGTTAGGCATGTACTCATAGATCAGCAGCTTTTCTTCCCTTTCAGTACAAAATCCCAAAAGTCTCACTAGGTTGACATGCTGAAGTTTTGCAGTGAGTGTAACCTCATTTATGAACTCCTCTTGTCCTTGTTTAGAAGACTCTGAAAGTCTCTTCACTGCAACCTCCTGTCCGTCCCGTAATTTTCCCTGCATAATCTCACCCAGTTAGTATCAGAAATTCAGAAGACAAGATACGTTCACGATGCCTTCAGCGGAGATGGTTAATGCAAATTCTACTCAACTGAACTGATGCTCTTAAATTGTTAACTATTGAATACAAATGCACGAGTTAACCCTCACCTGTAAAATTATCTGTGGGAAAGCACAAGTTAATGATTGACAACAACGTAAGGAGTTTGGTGAATTAACTTTCGCCTTCCAGATCAATACTATTGAAAAGAAGGGGTGTAAGATAGGAAAATGAAACAACTCAATTCTTAGACAAATTTACAGAGTTTTGAAATCGCAAGTCAAAGAAGAGAAAGGATAAGGCAGATAGATGGATCGAGGAACCAGAAGACAATAAGACAGTAATGTCCTATTAGCGAAAATGAAAACAATAATGGTGGGGAACACTTGGTGTAATGTACATATCCTCTGGTTTCTTAAAAGTATTTGCAGGCTTTTCAAGCAAGCCAGGAATGACATATTGATTTGCTGAAATGGAAGAAGTACCCTTAGCATCATACTAGACAAATTGTAGAAAATAGGGTCTGGAAAAAAAATCAACTAAAAGAACACCTTCTCAGTTCGCTTATAGGAAATCTGTGGTAGTAAGTTTAACATTGGTTCGATCGAAATGGAGGGATAGTTGAGAGCAAGTCAACCGAGGGAACTCAGCCGAAAGGGTTAGCGAAAGGATTGTTACTTGTGCTATTATTGTTCCTACTTATGGCTTCAAGATCTCCATATAAACCTGAAATGCGGGACATAATTATCCTTTGGCAACTAAATGACCCAAACCGTATTTAGCGTCAAAGAAAGTCACACCGTTCCTTGTTTTTCCTTAGATGTTATTCTCTGTTTTAACCACTCAGCTTAATTTGGACTACCAAATTGTTCTGCCCGTGAACTACTAAAAAATGTAAGGAGATGTGTACATATCGATTATTTTTCGTAGTTAAAAGACTGAAGGCGTGGATAGTACAACACATAGTAATACAGAGATGAACGGGTTCACTTCCTGTCCAGTATTTTAAGGCTCCAGCCCGGTCCAGTTTTGGGCCGTTGTGGGCCCCTCCCGGGTCCACAACAATGATCGGAATCGTTCATATTGTAGAGCTCGTCGAATATGTCATCCACGCTAAAAATTAGCTTCACCGAACATCAATAGGTTCATGGATGAAACAGATTTGTACAAGAAAAAAGCGATGACAAAAATTAAGTTAAAATTATTACAAAGCTGTTTCATCCATGTGCCTATTGATGTTCGGTGAAGCTAATTTTTAGCGTGGATGACATATTCGACGAGCTCTACAAAATGAACGATTCCGATCATTATTGTGGACCCGGGAGGGGCCCACAACAGCCCAAAACTGGACCGGACTGGAGCCTTAAAATACTGGACAGGAAGTGAACCCGAGATGAACAACTGAATAGTACCTTATATACAGGTCCATAACCACCCTCTCCGAGCTTATTCTCATGCAAAAAGTTTCTTGTGGCCGCTTTGATGTCAGCGAAACTAAATTCTTCCAGGTTTGGATATTGCGATTTTTTCCTTGGCCGTATATCCATTATCCTCATTACCAGAACTGCAAAAGATGAACAGTGTCAATCTCGTTATAGTCGTCTGGACAAGTCATTTGATGACAACTAATTGTGAACTCCCACAATCGTAGCAAGTTACCTTTCCATTTGAACAATCTCCTTCGGAAATACCACGTTAGAGTCCCGAGTAGGAGAGTGACTACAGCAATTGTAGGTAGCAGAATAGCCCATAACAATTTGTTGTTTCCTTGATCTTTTCCTTCCTCTTGAGCTGCAATGGTAGTTTTATTGCCTTTGTGATTAGTATGTTTTTAGAGACTCCTGACAAGCAGAGTGCAGCAAAGTATGGAAAAAATTCACTTTTGCCTAAAAGTGACTATTTGATTCAATATCCCTAACTTGTGGTTTTTAATTTGTTCTCCAAAATACAGATTCACAGAGATGGTTTGCCTCTATATCTGAAAGTAAATTCTTCCTTTATTACGGTACTATGATATATAAACCAAACAAAATCAAACCTGGGGTCGGTTACATGATGTTACTTGTAAAATTTTACCTGCCTTGGAAAGCACCCAATTGTAGTCATTGGGGACATGAAATACTGCGTAACCCAGGAGCCCTTTCTCCCTCGCGTAGGAAACCTTATTTCTGATAGCCTCCACGTCATCATAACCGATCCAAATCGAACTACTAGTAACACAGTAGTTCGTGACATAAGTGGAGTTATACAATACTTTCTCTCCATCGCATTTCCAAAATGACCTGATGTACTTGTAGTTCATCGAATCCTGAACGGTTCCTCTTGCAAGCGATCCAATCCCGTTGTCTGTGGGGTCAACAAGCGTCCACGAGTACCCATAGTATGCTAACCCCAAAACCATCTGTTTGGCAGGTAATCCTCTACTTATCCATTCCTTAATACCATAATCAGTGTTTAAATTGCTTGAGGGGTCATACAAAGCAGAATGAGCACCTGTGAAACTATCTTTGGAAGGCGAGTGATAGTCGTACGCTCTGATATTTACCCAATCGAGGTTCCTTCGAATCGAGTCCAGTGGATAACTTGTGGAGTTTTGTGAAGGCATATAATGACCTTCCATTGTTAAAATGAGTGGTGATCGGGAAGAATTCTTCGATTCCCTATTTATCGCAGATCTCCATTCATCAAAGAGTAATTCCATGTCTGTCATGTTGTTCATGCTCGTGCCTGGTTTGACACCATTAAGCTCCAGACCATCAAACCCATAAAGCCTAGCTATCTGTATTGATGATTCAATGAAACTACTTCGGTGAGAGAGTTGGCTAGTCATTGAAAAGTAGGCTGCGAAGTTTTGATTTTGAGTCCAGATGGACAGAAGTGTTGTAACTGTTGGGTTTTTTTGGCGAACAATATTGGTGAAGTTGGGAAAGTTTGTTTCATCAGGGGGTAAGATTGAGAGCTCAAACGTGGAATTGTTGATGTATGCATAACCACATATGAGGTGAGTGAACAGAGATGAATCAATGTCGGAAGCCGGGAATTCACTGCCGGAAAACCAGTAACCTGCTTTGATCCAGGTCTGAGACTCTGAGGAATTTGCTAATGAAGGAAGAAAGAGGAGAAGGGAAATGATGTTGAACAACATTTGAAGATGCCTTGAGCTCATGTGGACTTCAACCTTTGAACTATATGTACCATACTCCCTCAAACCCAATAAAAATTACGGGAAAGTCTATTAACACAACACTATGCACAATATGCTGAAGTAACACCGTATCATTCGGAATTGTAAAATCACATCTCATTCATTGGCCGATTATATGAGATCACCTAAACATGTTGTGTGGAATTCTGCTGGGCATGTGTGTTGTGCAACGCATGCGTGGTTTTAGATTTTTCTATGATTTTATGTGATGAGAATGACTACCAAAAATTAGGGGTGCTCAAGAACCGTAAAATCTGTCCGATCTGGACCGAACCGTCCTATTTGGTCCGGTTTTGCAGTTCTATGGTCAGGTTATGGTTCTAAAAAAATAAGAACCCTTAATTTTGGTTCGGTTACTGGTTCTCAATTAATGAACCGTGGTTAGAACCGAACCGAACCGTTTAAAACTAAGATAAATATAGAAATAGTGAAATACATATGTGTGTAATTAAATATGTATTTGAATTTGGTAGGTTAATCTTTTCCTTGCTAAACTTATTTATTTAGAGATGAAATCTAGGTCATTTGTTAGGAAAGTTTTTATTTTCTTCCTTCATTAATCATATTCCAGCAGATTATCTTTTTATTTCTTTAATTTTATGAATTCATATTGAATAAGTGTTTGGATGCTTATTGGATAGAACCGGAACCGGACCGGTCCTGCGGTTTGGTTCTGGTTAGGTTCCATGCATATATTAGTTAGGTTTTGGTTCTTAATTTTCTAGAATTGTTTGAAATGGTCCGGTTACTGGTTTTCTATAGAATCGGATCAATTCGGACTGTGTACACCCCTACCAAAAATATCATTGAGGTCTCCAAGTCTCTCTAGAATAGATTATTTGGTGAAAATTATCTTATATGTCCCTATGATTTTTATGGGATTTTAATTATGTCAAAACGACCCCCACACGGCTTTCAAATTGTAATGTCATATGTTAAAAAAATAGAGTCTCGCATTGTCTGTGAGTGGAATGAGTGATTACTTAATAATTTTTGAAACCTTTCTACTCATTGCCAATTAATTTTGAGATGGATATAACTGCATCATAGCTTCGCCGTCTTCCAATATTTCAAAAAATGGAAAGTGTAGTAGGCCGGGTGAGAATGACTACCAACTACCAAGACAATTAAATGTTCGTCATCTTCCCTAGCATTATTCTCTCCCTCTCTCTCTCTCTCTTCAAGCCGTCGGCAATTTGGATCGTTGATTGCCGAGATTAATGAACGAAAAGTGCACAGCACGGTGTTGCACGATGCGCACAACACCAATTGAACGGAAAAAGCACAGCACAGTGTTGCACGATGCGCACAACACCATCCCCAGGTCCATGAGGGGAGCTTCCCCTACGTGGATATGGTGCAGTCTGTTGGAGGGCAAACTGGTAATACCATTCCAAAAAGGGGAGCTTCCCCTTCTTTTTCCCAATTAAATCAATTGGATATTGGAACGGTATTAGCAGTCAACAATTGCTAATTGGATCGAGTTGTTCTAATATTCAAAGGCTAATGGGTTGGACTTCCACTAAAAGGAGGAATAAGAAATTGGACGTGCTTGTCTACTACGTGGGCCCAACGTTTGTTAGCTATTTTGACCAACAACAATGCTATATTCACCGCGCATGTCCACTGCATAAATTTTATAAAGTTTTCTGAAAAATGAGTTCCAACAGATATCGCCTATCAATAGATATGTTTTCTGAATTCATTCCCCTACGAATCCAAAAAACGTTTAGTTTCGGCCATATGAATTCAGAAAACATACCTACTAATATTCGTAGGAGCTGATTTTTTACAGGATATCGTAAAAAATATTTTAAAATCTTTGCATATTTTATGTATTTCTGTGGGGCCCGAGATAGGCCCACGTGGCGTGGGATGGACTTAGAGATTTGTATTTGACCAAGGATGGAGCCAATCGTTTGGTAAACATATCTTATTAGGGCTTTTGCAAGTGAATTGAACTGAAGGAAGATCGGGGCTGCGACTACCTTCTAGAGATATTCATGGCCTCACAGCTGCTTTTAAAAGGAGGCATGGGGGTGTTTGGAAGCCAACTTTTTGGCTTTTCATTTTCCACTTTTTGCCTTTTTAGCTTTTGGGATTATGATTCGAATGTATTTTGTATTTGGTAGAGTGTTTGGATGATATGTGCAAAATGCATTTTGCAGTAGGAGTAGTGTTTGGAAGATAATAGATGAAAATGAATTATATGTTGTTTTTTACCATCTTGCCCCTGCCCATGTCATAAAAATCATCTCTCTCTCTCTCTGGTCTGCACAAATCAGAGAACCCATCTAAACCTCAAAGGCTCATGCACAAATTGAAAAGCATCTTCTTCAGCACCACTTCCTCTCGATGAACTCGCTGAAGTTGGAGTCCTTCAGCACCACCATGTCCTCGTCAACGGATGGGATCGAGTACGACAACAACCCGTGGTGATTGCCCGAAGAATTGGAGGCCTCTTCGTCTTCTAAGATCGTCCCAATTCTCGAAGTCTCCGAATAATTGGAGGCCTCTTCGTCTTCTAGATCGTTGTCGACGTCGTCGGTGGATGAGGAGTGAAGCTCCAGTCGTTTGCCATGGCTGTCTTTCTGGGATGGCATAAGTGGTAATTATCCAAAAAGAGAGGGGTAGACTTGTCTTTTTAGCATGGGTGGATTCCAAAATGGGAAACCGAGAATTGGAAAAGCTCCTTTTCTCAGATTATTGGTTTTGTTTTAGAAACAGCAAATTCGAAAATCCATTTTACCAAAATTCATTCTCTCTTTTCTTACCAAACACCCAAAATCCGAAAATAGGAATTGGAAAATGCAAAACCAAGCCTCCCAAACACCCCTATAACACTGAAAACAGGGGGATGACAACATTGCGGACAGAGAGCAACACAGCAGCCGCGCATAACTATCGGGCTCCCAGGGTCCAATCAATGGCCGGCTGCTAAATCCTCTCCTAGGGTCTAGATGAAGCTCGTACCATGAGATTTTATTGCTATTGTTAGATTTAATATTTGGATTGGTTGTATGTATGGACTAAAATGATTTCATGTTCATGAAATTGGTTTTATTTTGCCATATAATAATTGTGTGTTTGTTATCCGCGGTATCAAATGGAGTACTTTTCATTCAACGCTTCTTAATTGGAGTTGTGGTACTTGACTGTGATAGGTTATGCTACCTAACATGCGGCGTGCTATTACACGGTCAATTGGTTAGAATACAATTTGGCTGATAATTTGACTATTAATTTGTCATCACTTTTCAAAGTTAGTTTCACCAAGAAATTGGGAAATTAAGTTCATTTTCAAAGGATCAAAAGTAATGACGGAGTCACGATTTAATCTAGATAGGGGCAAAATAAGAAATACATTTTTTTTCCATTTTTTTTCCTCTCAATTTTTTTTTATATGGCATATTGGAGAATTAAATCTCAAGAGATTGTTGATACCATGTATTATGTACCGCCTTATCATAATATAATTGCCAATTATAAGATATGCATACTGAAACCCACAAAAATGAAAATAGATTGGTTAGTAGCATATTTTGATTTTGGTTGAACTTATTTATTTTACTTTTTTGGTCCCTTAATACTTCCACCTCGTTTTAAAGGTACCGGGGTGTAAGATATGTTGAGATTTTTTTGTAGCTAAAAGTATTAATGAGCCGATAGTGATATTGGTTGGTGAATTCAAAATGAATGGATTAGTCACCTATTACGGCGCAGTTAGTTCTACCTTTTCTGTTTTCTAAGCAAGGGCGGCACGAGAATTTGAATTCAAAGGGCAAGTTACAATATATGGACTCTTTTTTTTTTTGTTTGTTTGTTAAACTAATAAAAAAGACGGTTTCTGTTTTTTGGATGTTTTATTGAACGGTTTCCAAAATAATAGAGTGATCCTCTGGAAATTTAATATCATGTCATCCATGATTAGGTGTCCCCTCTATAACAAATAAATATGGGTTACATTTTATAATTATTAACTTACTTAAAACAATGAAAATTTCAATTGCGGTTTTTAAGGATGAGTTCCACATCGCTGAAGCATGGGCTTGCTCTAGTGTATAAAAGCACTTGGCCGGGCACCATCTCCTTGTAAGCTGTTTTTTAAGGATAAGTTCTACCCACGAGTTTGTATCATCTTTGAGGACTAAGGGTACACGATTAAGAATTCTTAATCTTAAAAACGACATCTACATACATTGCTCAACATTAATATGAGGGAATGTTTTACACAAAGGTCCAAGGGAAAATGACGGCACAGGACGTGTTTTGATAATTAATACCCGCTAAGGACAAATTAAGAATATTTGCTAATGCTGAAAATATTCTTGACGGATATTAATTTTCAAAACATGTCCTTAGCCATCATTTTCCCAAGGCCCAATATAAGCTTGAACCAAGAACGACTTGGTCCTGAGGCCTGACCGTAGCTTGATCCCTAGAATGGGCTGGATCTGACCAGAGTTTGTCCTCTAGTAAATCGATCTAGTCTGGCAGAGACTGGACCATGGACTAGACTCGAGCCCGGTTGGTTCGGCCCAAATCCCATAACCCAGTCACCCAAAATGCTTGTTATGGGATTTAGGAGTATGAGAGATTAGGGTTGATAAAGCAATAAAATTTGGAATTTAAAATCTGTAGCAGAATCTGAAGTTAAAATTTAAAATCTGTATCCATAACTATCGCAAACATTCCCTTATGGCAATTTCTTGTGAATGGCACCTAGTACCTATTGAGATTGTTGGACATCACATTTTGTGCTAGTGATTATGCAAAACCAAAAGTCTACAATCACAACTTTAAAATTTAATTTTGGACACAAATGTATTTGGAGTTCTTAGATGTATATAGAGCAATACACATCAAACGGCTACAGAAGCAGTTGTGTCTAGAGTTGTATTTTAAACTTGTGCTGATAGAGTTGCTCTCGAACTTGCTTTCATTGATGACAAGATTTTACGATAATTGGTAAAATATTGCTGCAGTTTTATTTTATTTTTTTTTATCAAAAAGCAATATAATACATTCGGCAAAGCCTTTCCGTACTCACAGAATTTTCATCTTCATCTGACAAATAGTGATAAGAAAATATACACAATCCATGCAACAACTATAAAAGACCACGTTCGTTTTTCGTTTTGGGATTTTTGGTAATGAGTGGAGAAATATAGATAGAGAAATGAAAGTAATACTCCTTCCGTTCCAATATATTTTTTGGTCCGCAAAACGAGAACGATAAAATAATACAATTTTTGTAGAAAAAATTCAATTTTTTTTTTTTACAATTTACTAGATATCGACGAGTTCTTTTAATTTATGAAATAAATTTTTTTCTTTAAAAAAGAATTATTTTTTAGTTTTTTTTTTTCAGATCGGACAAACATTTTTGATAGAGGTGGTAATTGTTTAAAAATGTATTAGGGACGGTTTGCATAGAGATAATTCCAAATCCAAAATTCCCAAAATATTTTGCGGCCATATCTAATTTAATGCGAACAAGGGTAATTAAAAGTGGCCAAATGTAATTTCACATGGTCGAAGACGTATGTAAAACAGAAAGAATCAATTATAGTGATCCCGCTTTTCATATTTTGCGGCCAGATACAATTTCATGCGGTCAAGGGTAATTACAAGCTTTACGCACGGCTAAGAGGCAAGTAAAACACGAAACAATTGTTTTTAGTGATCCCGCTTTGAATATTTGGCGGCCACATACAATTTCAAGCGTTTAACGTTTGAAATTACGCGCGGAATGGGCCAAGAGGCATGTAAAACGGTTTCAGATACGCAGATAACCCAACAGATTGTAGACATTGAATCGACAACAATGGGCGAAGTCAATCTGATCAACGTTTGGCTCCCAATCCCATCTTCAGTTTCTAAGGTTAGTACGGAAAAGTCTCTCTCCATTTTCTTGTATTAACTGTTTGGTTGTACTTGCACATAATATGTTCGAATAAATGTCTATTAGAAACTCCCTTCAGTTATCCCTGGACCAACAGCCTTCATTTCAACCAACAGCCTTCTGGGTTCTATGAAGAATTTGTTTTTCTCCTTATGTTAGCTTTGTCAAGTCGATTAACTTTGTCTTGTTCTGAATTTGTGGTAGTTATACTTTACTTTCGTTGAGAATTGATGGTATAAGTGTTTTTATGTTACTGTGTGGCAGTGGCACCGTGGTTGTGATGTCTGCCATACCTAATATCAAGCATTTTTTTCAACCAATAACAGGATGTCTGGGTCAGCATGCGCATGCGCACCTTGGCTAATTTTGAGGTTATGAAGTTAACAACCAGACAAATATCAAACAACTTGCTGACTAGAAAATCTAGGTACCAAAAACTAGCGTGAAAAAATGATCCATGAAGTAAATGGATCAAAATCCTAGACGTTCTGTAGCCTGTAGGGCTCTTTGTGAGTTCTTGCCAGGCCTACGCCTATGATCGAAATTGTTCACATTTAGAGCTTGTTGATTGGATGCCATTTGTTATGTATTGGAAACACACCTGTGTTAAGAAAAATGGATTCCGAATCAGTCCTGCTATCATTTTTTGTCAATATGTTCTGATTCTTCTGAAAACATTTCAAGCGAAATCGATCATAGCGGGCCTAGAAAGGGCGCACGAAGGGTCCAATAGGACTGTCGAGTCCCTTTGGAGACCAGAGAGAATCGTAATCTTAAGTAAATTGTGTGGTCCAGATTCACTTGGATTGGTTAGGAGGCATACTTTATGAACAATTATTTAGTATTTTTTGTTCCCAATTCTTGAACCATAAAATTGCTCTTTAGTTGGATAACACTAAATGGAAACAAGAAAAACAAAACATATGTGTATTCACTAGAATATATGTGTAATCACAAGAACGAAGAATATTCTGCATAATGATAGAGCTAAAGATAGATGTCATCTGGGCATGACTTGGGACATAGTTGCAAAATTAGCTGAACAAATTTCTTCCCGTGACTTGTGATGATTTTCTTCATCCATATCAGTTTTAGTAGAAAAGGCAGGCCTTTTAGGTGCTGACACATCTTCAATTTCATTTTTGAGCATCGAGTACACTTCCAACATGGTTGGTCTATCTTCCCATTTTTCTTGGACGCACAAAAGTGCGACTTGCATGCATCGCAGGAGTTTACACCCTGAATTCGTATCATCCATTAGTGGATCCATGAACTCCATGCTTTTGCTGTCCTTCCACAATTCATACGCATGGCTATTGGCTTGTCTATTGAAGAGAGATGCCAAATATATAGCTCAAGTTCTTATAGAGGATATACTTTATTCCCACATATCTCCCCAAACGTAGACTCTTGATCATCTCCATCATTTATGATTCTCTAACAATAACGCCATCATTGTATGGGCCTATTAGGTAAAATGAAAGCACTTTTGGTGGAACCACACTTGGTGTACTATATATAAATCTTTAGATATCTAAACAACTGCAGGCTTTTCAACCAAGCTAAGTATGACATACTGTATTAGGTAAAATGAAAGTGTCACCCTTGGCATTATACGTAGAGCTCATACCACACAAATTGTTGAAACATGTGCTGCAAACAAATTCAGCTAAAGAACACCTTCTCTGATAGGAAATCTATGGCAGAGTGAGAAAAAATGGAATTTTTAACTGAAGTCTAACATATATTCCAAATGGAGGGATACTTGAAAGGAAGTAAGGGTAGATACTGCAAAAGTAGGAGCAGTCAAAACCAAGGGAAATCAGCCGAAAGGGTTAGCGAAAGGAATGTTGCTTGTGTTTATTATTCCTACTTTTAGCTTCAATATTCCCCATGCAACCTTCAGATGTGGAACATAACTTTTTGTTCCTACTTTAGCTTCAAGATGGGAATCCCATACAACCTTCAGATGTGGGTCATAACTTTCCTTTGGCAACTATATGACTCAAAAAGATATAGCTTTAAAGAAAGGCATAATTAATTGTTCTTATTCTTCATCTTAACCAATTAAAAAAATATATATAATCTTCATCTTAAGATTTTGAACCATTCAGATTCATTTGAACTACGGAAAGTGTTCTGCACTTGCAGTACTAAATCTGTGGAGTATGTGTACATCTTGTTTATTTTCCCTCGTCAAAGATTGAATGCAAAGATAGGACACAACATTGTAATGCATATAGTACCTTATAAACCGGTCCAAATCCTCCCTCTCCAAGTTTATTCTCATGAGAAAAGTTACTTGTGGCCACTTTGATGTCAGTAAAATCGAATGCTTGCAGGTTCGGATAGCGCGATTTTGTCCTCGTAGCCATTACCCTCATAGCCAGAACTGTAAAAAATGAACAATGTGAATTTGCTGATAGTTGTATTGACAAATCATTTGATGACAACAAATGGTGAACTCTGAAAATTGTAGCAAGTTACCTTTCCATTTGGACAATCTCCTTGGCAAATACCATGTTAGAGTCCCAAGTAGGAGGGTGACTACAGCACTTGTAGGTAGCAGAATTTCCAACAGCAATTGCTTGCTTTCTTTATCTTTGTCTTCCTCTTGAGCTGCAGTGGTGGGGTTATTGCATTTGCGATAAGTATGTTTTCAGAGCTATTGCGTTCAGTTTTTCAACATTTTTGATTTTTCTGGACAAGTAGAGTGCTGCAGGGTATGCAAAAATCTCAGTTTTGCTTAAAATTGACTTAAGCGATCAAAATTACTAATTTGGTGGTTTTTTCTTGTCCAATAAACCGGTTCAAACATTCATATGGAAAGTTGACAGAGATGGTTGCTTGATTTGCTTCCATATCTGTAAGCAAATTCATCCTTTTACAATGTGATAAACCAATCAAACCAGGCTTTTAAGTCCAAGTAAATTGGGTCGACTACATGATGTTGCTATAAAATTTTACCTGCCTTGGAAAGCACCCAATTGTCATCATTGGGGACTTGCCATACTTTGTAACCCAGAAGCCCTTTTTCCCTCGCATACGAAACCTTAGTTTTGATAGCCTCCACATCGTCAAAACCAATCCAAAACGAACCAATTATGCAGTAGTTTGCTACATAACTCACGTTATACACCACTTTTACTCCATAACTTCTCAAATATGACTTGATGTACTTGTAGCTCATCGAACCATGTGCCGTAATGGCGCGACCTCTTGCAGGGGATCCAATTGCATTGTCCTTGGGGTCGACAAGTCTCCACACGTACCCATGGTATGCTAACCCCAAAACCATCTTTTTAGCAGGTAATCCTCTCCTTATCCATTCCTTAATTCCGTAATCCGTATTTGTATTGCTCGAGGGATCATACAAAGCAGAATGAGCACCTGTGAAATTTTCTTTGGTAGACAAGTGATAGTCATATGATCCGATATGTACCCAATCAAGGTTCCGTTGAATCGAGTCCATCGGATAACTTTTAGTGCTTTGTGATGGCAAATAATGACCTGCCATTGTTAAAATGAGCGGTGATCGGTTGGAATTTTTCAATACCTTATTTATTGCAGATCTCCAATCATGAAACAGAATTCCCAAATCTTTCATGTTTTTGGTGCTTGTGTCTGGTTTGATACCATAAAGCTCGAGCCCATGAAACCCATAAAGCCTAGCTGTCTGTATTGATGATTCAATGAAAGAAGTTCTGTGAGAGGGTTGGGTAGCCATTGAAAAGAAGGTTGAGAAATTTGAATCTTGAGTCCAGAAGGACAGAAGTGTTATAATTGTTGGATTTTTTTGGCGAACAATATCGGTGAAGGAGGAGATGTATGTTTCATCAGATGGTAAGATTGAGAGTTCATAACTGGAAGAGTTGATATGTGCAAAAGCAAATGTGAGGTGGGTGAACAGAGATGAATCTATGTCAGGAACCGGGAATTCGCTGCTGTAATACAGGTAAGCTGCTTTGATCCAGGTTGGAGCCTCTGAAGAATTTGCTAATGGAGGAAGAAAGAGGAGAAGGGAAAGGATGTTAAACAACATTTGAAGATGGCTTGGGCTCATGTGGTCTACAGCCTTTGAACTATATGTAGCATCTTGAGGAAAGACTCTTATTTTGTCTTTTCAATGTGTAGGTGTATGAATACCAAGAATATTATCGAAATTTACAGCTCTCTCACTCTTTCTCTTGAAAAGGTTATCCCAAATTGCATGAGCAATAGGCCTTGCGTGTAAAGGGTCTTGTACCCATGACTCAAAATATCCTTGTCAAACTACATGAAACAATGGCTACAATTAGGAGACCAGAATACAGCATTTTTTCATGCTCGGACAGCCCAGAGGCGAGCTCAAAACAGAATACATGGATTGGAGAATGATCAGGGCGTATGGAAAGAGGATAGAGGTGATGTTGAAATCATTATTCTTTCGTATTTCTCTTCTATTTTTACTTCTTGTAATCCCCAAGATTTTGAAGCGGTTTTAAGGTGTATGGATAGGAAGGTGACAAACAGAATGAATCAAAGCTTAGTTAGATATGTAACGACAGAGGAGGTGAAACAAGTAATTTTCCAGATGGATTCATCTAAAGCACCCGGCCCGGATGGTTTCACTGTTTCCTTTTTTCAGTCTTACTGGGATATTGTTGGCAGGGATAAAGTAGAGGCGGTGCGTAGTTTTATGTATTCGGGGTGTTTACTTAGGGGATGAACCTTCTTATCCCGAAGGTAAAATGCCCTATGAAGATGGGACAGCTTCGACCTATTAGTTTATGCAATGTTGCATATAAGGTGCTAGCCAAAGTTCTTGCAAATCGGTTGAGTGTTTGCTTGCCGACAATCATTTCGGAAAATCAGGGAGCGTTCGTAGCAGGTCGGCTTATTCATGATAATGTGATTCTGGGACAGGAGGTCATTCACCATCTCAAATCGAAAAGACGAGGGGGAAGGCACGGGATGGCGGTGAAATTAAATATGAGTAAAGCATACGACCGTGTGGAGTGGCGTTTTATTGAGGTTGTGATGCGGAGAATGGGTTTCAGTGAAATTTGGATTGGGTGGTGTGGGGGGCTGTTTTAACCTCGAACCTCTTGAACCCTTCTTGCTTGCTGAATCGTGGAGCGATGACCTGTAACGCCTTGTACCTGCAAACCGGAGGGGGGTGTTCCTCCGGGAAGAAGCTCCGACGATCAAATTAGTATGCGGAGGAAGAAGTTTTGGTATGAAAATATATGTAAAGAGAGAAGTTTTTCGTGTGTGGTTACTCAGAAAATCTCCGTCTTAGGTGAAGTACTCCTCTATTTATAGGCGTGGGATGGAAGCGGTGAGTTAGCCGAGCGTAGGCTACACGCGCACTTCTACGCTCGGTTGACGTCACATGTCAGGGACATTAATGAGGGCCGCCTTGAGAAGATCTTACCGTATCACGTTGACTAATGTCGAGCCTGTCGCTATTGGCCAGAGATGTCACTTCGTATATCCGAGAAGACATCTTGCGTATCATCGAAGACTTCTAGAATCGGCCATAAGTGGAAAGGATCTAGAATGTTCCCACAGAGGCGGTTATCCGAACAATACACGTCCAACCGAACCGAATCATCTGTCCGAGCAACAGTAGTTGTGAAGAGGAAGATGATCCGAATAAACGGGTCACAATTCTTCCAATAGGGCTTGTGTTCTTCGGAGAAACAACCCTGAAACACACGTTTGTTCGGACAATAATACTTTTGAACGTAGACGAACTGAGACAACAGAACGATGGTCCGGATGGGTTGATCCTTTTGAACCCTTTGGACTTCGGATATTTCAGCCCACTACAAATACGAGAACAAAAAAGAACAGGGTGCTCGGCATAGATGGAGGAGTTGAATCATAGTGGCCGAACGAAACGTTATCCGAATGAAGGAATTCCAGAGTTAGTAGTCCGAACGCCAATAATTTCCGAAGCTCAGAAGTGACAAGCTCTGAGTTAGCATTTAATGCTCCTGCATCCGCCAACTTCAAGTTTGCCACGCGTCGCAAGACCATTGAGCGCTGGTTCGGCGCGTGCATCAGGATTCCACGCGTCGAACATCCAACGGTACATCAATCTCCCGCCAAAAATCGAACGGGTAAGGTTCGGCGCCGGTCTGGGTTCTGCCCTAGGTATAAAAGGCGACGGACGGAGAGAGAAAATCACTTTTTCTTCCTCCGTCCTTGATCGTTCATCTGTCAAAACGAGTCTCCAGCCAAAAAACCCAACAAAAATCGAAGATTTCGAGTATTTGATCACAGATTTCACTTCATTTTTCAGGTATTTCTTGTTTCTCTATCTTTTTCTATGCATTTTGATTGTTTTTGAACATGTTTTGGCTTAGAACGGGCTTTTTATCTTCTATCTCGTCTGTAACGTTTTCTGGAATTCCAGAAATGGTTGAAGATGTTCTTGTGTTCTTCCGAACGCATGTGCATCTTCAACCCTTGTTCTTCCGAACAACAAATAAGGAATTCAACCCACGCTTTCCTTCGGAATAAGCTATAGGGACAGTAACCGAATGACAACTCCGAACAAAGGTTCAACAACTTAGACCCATAAGAATTCCTGACAAATCATCGCTCGGTATAGTTAAGCCGTATACGATCCGAAGAGTCATTCGGTAGCCTAGAATCACCGTACGTAGGCACCTTAGGATCCAGACCTCGCTCTTCGCTAACGGTCTTCTCCCGTGCACTTGTCTTTAGGTATGGATTCGCCGCCTGGAGCCTTCGGCCGAAGGACAATCGACCCCATGATAGCTGAGATCATCAGATCTTCTGCCCGCGGCTATCGCGTTCGGGAAGGGGAGCAAATGCCACAGGGGGTCCCTGGGGTTGATTTCCCCGTTCAGGTGACCCCACTCCGAACAATGAGCCCACCTACCGTCCGAACGGCGAGTCCACCTCCCGTGATTGACATTGAGGAGTCCACGGAGAAAGAAGCCGAGGATTTACGCAACGAGGGAGAGGAGGGTATGGAAGCTGAATCCGAGCGTCGCTCCACTCACGAGGACGCAGTTGCAGAATCCTCGGGTCAGGTAGAGGGGATAGACGAGACGGGGGCCTTCGGTGAATCTTCCACGCAGCCACCGAAGATGAAAAGGAAAATCGTCCAGTTAGATCCTGACGAGATTCCCGAACGAAGATGGAAGGACCCCTGTCCGTACTGGGACTGCTTCAAAGATGCCGAGGGCATTGCTCTGTTCCGAGAGACCTACGACGTTCCGGACAACGTCGAGATAATGCCCCTTGAAGGCAACCGCATCTTATTCGGTGATGATTTTATTACTGTTCCCCTGATGGCCATTGCCGAGGGTGGACTTAGGTTTCCCATCCACAGAATTACTCGGGAAATCCTATTTCGGTTTGACCTTGCCCCTTGCCAATTGAGCGTAAACTCTTACCGCATCATACACTCCATCATCAAATTGGCCGAGGTAAAAATGTTCCCCCTCGAGGCCCATCACATTTTTGAGAATTACCTGATGTCCATGAACGTTAGATATTCTCGATATTTCTTGTGTTCCCGAAGGAACATGGTCAAAATTATACCGGAGGGAATGTATGACTCCGAGAAGTGGGCTTCGGACTATGTCGTAGTCCGGGGCAACTTCGAATTTCCTGCCGGTGAGTATGGCGTGCACGGCATTCGTACACAAAGAGGAGAACCGAGTAAGTATTCTTGTGCGTTTTTTTTTTGTTTCAAGGTTTATTGCTCGGTAGACCTATTTCTGTAAGTATCTTCTTTTTACTGATCTTCTTTTGTTCGGCAGACGTTCCAAGACTCAATAAACAACTCCTCCGAGCAGCACAGGGTTGTGGGCTTGCAGCTTCACTCCTAACGATCCCAAGATCCGAAAGAGACGCCCCCACAATCCTGGGTTACGACCCCACATACGGCGGCCGAATCCGAGGGGGCTTGGTTGAATCTGACACTGAGGATCTTCCCGCGGAACTTCTTCCGAGCGTCGAGAAGCCGCTGAGAGGAACTATTCGGCAGCCAACATCCGAAGAGCCAGAGGGTGTCTCCGAAGAAGTTTTAGGAGAACAAGGAGAGATGGCAGGTGCTCGTGGAGTAAGAGCGGTCCTGCAGGAAAAGCAGGAGAAGAAGAAGAGGGAAGAAGCAGAGAAGAGGAAGGCTGCCGCAGCTGTTGGTGGGTCCAGCTCGGCGCCGAGCCCCAAATCCCCACCAAAAGATACGTCTGCCTACAGCCCCCACATCTTCACAGGAAGCTTCGGCCAAGAAATTCAAGGTCACCGCTCAGAGGGACCCGTCGGCGGCTAAGGGCTTACCGAAGGACGGCGCTGAGGGTGCTGAAGAGGCCGAAGAAGGTGAGGGCGCTCGGGCGGTCGGTCCTGCCTGGGCCCCGAGCTTTATTACCCAATCGAAGAAGCAGGTCCTTGAGACCGACAGTCTCCAAGAGGACTCTTCAATTGCCTTTGCCCTCCATGCTGGCCTTGCACTGCCGAAGGACATCCCCTGTGCACCGACGTTGAAAACTGCTCTCGCTGATTATTTCTATCATGCAGGCAGGGTAAGTATTTTTCTTCGGCTTTAAATTCCTTTGTGTTACTCGTACGTTCTGTGCTACATGAATGTGTGTTCGGCTTTTGCAGGCCACGCAGTCCATTATGTCTGCTCAATTCCATTTGCTTGACAACGAAAAGCAAATGAAGCTGCTGAGGCAAAAGGCCGTGCATTACCAAAATGCGGCCGAAGCTTTGAAAAAGAGCTTTGATCAGTCCGAGGCCGTGCGCCAGTCGCAGGAGCTGCAGATTGCTAATCAAAATGATTTGATAAAGGGTCTGCAAGATGCTGCCGAGCGCACCAGGGCCGAGGGAAAGGATGAGGGCTTTGCTGAAGCCAAGAAGCAGATGGAGGAGGAGATGAAGAAGCTACTCCAGGAGGAGTTTGACCGAGGATACAAGCTGGCAGAGGAGAACGCCGCCGAGGAGGTGCTTGCGATCATGAATGAGATAAAAGAAGAGCAGCACGTGAAGAGCTTCACACTCGGCGTGCACAAAGGTTTTGATGAAGCTGGCCTCGACTCGGACGACATCAGGAGGGGCATGATCGAAGCACCACCCCTACCTGCTGACGAGGACGAGCAGCCTGTGAGCAAAGAGACTGATGCTGAGAACGTTGAGGCTTCAAT
The DNA here is from genome assembly GCA_025413875.1 of Rhododendron molle. Classification (NCBI taxonomy): domain Eukaryota; kingdom Viridiplantae; phylum Streptophyta; class Magnoliopsida; order Ericales; family Ericaceae; genus Rhododendron; species Rhododendron molle. The sequence goes on along the minus strand of CM046388.1, from coordinate 3,996,334 downwards.
CCCCGAGTCCACCATTACTCCCGAAGCATGAGACTTTGATTTCCTTTATGTTTTGTTAAGAACAATATTTTGGAACGGTCGACGCCGAACAATAGGCTTTTGTCGAACCGTAGTTTGTAACTAATACAGGTGAGGATGGCACAGAACGATCTACCACAGCCATGCCTCAGTACTCGTTTGATTTGTTTTGCAAAGTTTGTTTAAGAAATTTCCCAAGTCTTTTTATTCGGATAGCCAACATCTATTGCAGTTCTTTATGTTTCGTCGTTTTGTACAGAATCAAGGCGGCTTCACTTGAATACGAACATTGTTAAAAGCCCAGAATATTTTCCACCGAACAAACGTGTATGAACAAAAGTAGTCAGCAATTTGCCCAGAAAGCTATCTGATTGAACTGTCAAAGTGTTTTAGCTCGGATTGAATTATAGTTTCAATGTTTGGATAGCATACGCTCGGACTATGTATTATACGTTGGGTTTTGTACTTTGAATTTACACATGTAAAAATTCACACATTTATACACGTAGATAGCCCCCTGCCTTAGTGAATGGCGTGAGTAAAATACAAGGCGGCACTAAGGCAGAAAGAGTGGGTAAACACAAAGAGAGAATACCGAGCCCCAGCACATGGGAACGAGGAATCAGGCTACGAGAATTTCGCCACACCAACCGAACGAGTTATTGACGTTTATACCGAAGCCCGAAGGCGGATCCAATACGCCGAACGTAGGGGAAAAGGGTGGAAGTGCCAAAAGACCGAGTAGAATCCGGGCTAGGTGAAATACCCATGAAACCAAACGTACCGAGTAAGAAAACGATTGAAAAAGTACCATCCGATTACCAAAACGCATGAAGGCTTACAAACCGAATAACACAAAAATAAGAAACAAAGGGCAAAAGCGAGAACTGGAGAACTCCAATTCTACCCATGGAACTTTCGAAGTTTTTGAGCGTTCCAAGGGTTAGCAATTGGTGTTCCATCCATCTCAGCTAGCTTGTAGACGCCATGACCAATCTTTTGGACTACCCTGTAAAGGCCTTCATAGGGATCCTTGAACTTGGTCAGTTTGCTGGCCTCGACGACCATCCGAAGAACCAGATCGCCAACTTGAAAAGGTCTTGCTCGGACATTTTTATTGTAGCCCCGAGCAACCTCTCGCTGGTAAGCTTCATGATGCAGGTTGGCAGTGTCCCGAAGTTCTTCGGCGAAATCCAGCTCCGTGCCCACCAAAGCGTTATTATCCACTGGATTAAAATTTTCGGACCGAGCCGTGGGCACCAATGCTGCTAAGGGAAGAACAGCCTCCATTCCGTAAGCCATCGAGAATGGGGTTCGGCCGGTGGACCGCCGAGGAGTTGTACGATAGCTCCATAGAACTTGTGGAAGCTCCTCAACCCATTTACCGAGCTTCCTGGTCAAGCGTCGCTTTAGCCCCCGAGTGATAGATTTGTTGGACGCTTCGGCTTGGCCGTTGCCTTGTGGGTAAGCGACCGAGGAATTATGAATCTTGATATGTTTCTCGGTGTAGAAGTGTTTGATTGCGGCGGCAACAAATTGGGAACCATTGTCTGAAATAATTGCATAAGGCACGCCGAACCTGGAAATGATGTGCTTCCAAATGAAACGTTCTACGTCCCCCGCGGTCGTCTTGACCAATGGGGCGGCTTCCACCCATTTAGTGAATAGATCAGTAGCCGTGAGCAAGTACTCAAATCCGCCAGTGGCCTTCGGAAGTTTACCAACGATGTCAAAGGCCCAAACAGCAAATGGCCATGGGCTCGTAATCATCTTGAGGGGAAAAGCAGGTTGATGGATGAGTGAAGCTTGTAACTGGCACCGAACACAACGCTTTACATATTCTTCGGACTGCTTGACCATTTTCACCCACCAGTATCCTTGCGTTAAAGTACGTTGGGCCATTGTTCGGCCGCCCGAGTGAGCCCCACAACTACCTGAGTGCAGCTCCTCCAAGATGCTTTCCACCTGATCCTCATGTACTACTTTCAAATCCGGTCCGGTGAATGTTCGGCGATATAAATTATTGCTCGGATCTAAAAAATAGTTGGCTGCTCGGCACCTGATTTTGTGCGCTTCCCGTTTATCCGCTGGCAAAACCTGATCCTTGAGGAAGGCAATGACGGGGTCCATCTGACTAGGACCAAGGGTGATAGTGTTAACCATGCACAGGGCTGATTCGAAGCTCGGCGATTCCACTTCATCAAATACAATGGTGCGACCGCCTGAGGTCTTGTATGCTGAAGCAAGACCCGCGAGGGCGTCAGCATGAGCATTGTATTCCCGAGCAATCCATTCTATTTCCACTCGACCAAATTGTTTAAGGAGGGTAAGGACGTAGCTGACGTAGGCATTCATACTCTCGTCTTTGGCTTGGTAGTTATTGTTGAGATGCCCTACGATCAATCGTGAGTCACAAAAGACGTGAACAGAATCTGCCCCCAACCGAAGAGCGAGTCGCAGCCCCGCAATGAGAGCTTCGTATTCGGCCTCGTTGTTCGTCGCTGGGTAGCCGAGTGATACTGCACTTTCATGAACGGTGCCAGCCGGAGAGGTGATGACAATGCCAGCCCCAGCTCCATGAATGTTAGAGGCTCCGTCCACCGTCATTCTCCAAGCATCACTTGAAAAGAGCTTCCACTCGCGTTTCGGTTTCTTTGTTCCCAAAGTGAACCGAGCACGACGAGATTCAGGGGGAGGGGAATTCCACTCAACGAGCTTCTCGGCCTCGGAGCGTTTCGCTACCTCGACCGCCATTGTCAGCTCGTTTTCCTCGTCGCGCAAACCAGGTGTTAGCTCGGCAAAGAAGTCTGCCAATGCCTGTCCCTTAATGGCGGTCCTTGGCTCGAATTGAATGTCGTAGTTGGCCAGGTCCTGTGAAAACTTGAGGATGCGACTAGAAGAGTCAGTTTTCCGAAGCACAGCCTTGAGAGGGAACTCGGTGAGGACCACAATCCTATGGCATTGAAAGTACGGCAATAGGCTCGTTTTGGCTGACACGAGCGCTAAGGCCAACTTCTCCATAGGCAGATACCTTGTTTGAGAATCCGTCATCGATTTGCTGGAAAAGAAGATGGGCAAGTGATCCGTTCCTTCCTTCCGAACAAGAACAGAGCTGGTAGCGTGATCCGAGACCGCCAAATACAAATAAAGATCCTCTTCGGGCAAGGGTGTGACGAGGAGTGGAGCTTGCGCCAGGTATGTTTTCAATGATTGCAAAGCCACATCACATTCCTCAGTCCACACAAACCTGCGCCGACTGGTCTTTATTGCTTGGAAAAAGGGTCTGCAAAGATCTCCGGATCGCCGAATAAAGCGACTCAGTGCCGCTACCATTCCGGTTAGCCGTTGCACTTCCTTAATGGTTGTTGGAGCTCGGAGATTCCGAACGGCGGTCAGTTGAGTCGGATCGGCTTCAATTCCTCGTTGACTGACCATATATCCGAGGAACTTACCCGATCCAACTCCAAACGCACACTTCTCAGCGTTCAGACGAAGCTTATATTCCTTGAGTATGGCGAAGATCTCGCCAAGATCCCGAAGGCGATCGCTACCGAATTTACTTTTACATACCAAATCGTCGATGTAAGCTTCCAACGTCTTGCCGAGTTTCAGGAGAAACATTTTGGTTATTGCTCGTTGAAACGTTGCTCCGGCGTTCTTTAGTCCGAAGGGAACGACATTGTAGCAGTAAATCCCCCGAGGAGAGATGAACGCCGTTTTCTCTTGATCTTCAACTGCTAAAGCAATTTGATGATACCCTCGGTAAGCATCCATGAAGCTTAGTCGCTCGTGCCCTGCCGTTGCATCCACCATCTGCTCAATCCGAGGAAGGGGAAAACGATCCATCGGACAAGCATCGTTAAGATTTGTGTAATCAACGCAGACTCGGAGCTTGCCATTTTTCTTCGGTACAACGACCGGGTTTGCTAGCCAGGTTGGATATAGGATCTCTCTTATAGCCCCAGCGTTTAACAACTGGTCTACTTCGGCCATCACTGCGTCCACATGTTGTGCTGCTGAACGACGAACCTTTTGTACAACAGGGCGTCTGTTCGGATCAACATTCAGGTGATGAGCAGCAAAGGCTGGATCCACGCCTGGCATCTCGTTGGGAGTCCAGGCAAATACTTCGATGTTCTCTTTAAGGAAATTGAACATCTCCATACGTTCGGATTCGACCATCGAGCTGCCGAGGAGAAAGTACCGGCATCCATCCGAAGTTATTGGCATTCGAATCAGTTCCTCGGCCGACCATTGCTCGGCTGGTAGACCCACATCTTCAAGGACGGGTACATCCGCTGTGTCGATGCACTGTACCTCTTGCAAGCACTGTTTGTTCGTCACGGTGCTAATGTAGCACTTCTTGGATTGGACTTGATCTCCCCGAAGGCTCTCTTGCCTTCCATTTCAGCCTGTGAACTTCAGAACCTGGTGAAGGGTTGAAGCGACTGCCTTCATCCCATGTAGCCAGGTTCGACCGAGGATGATGTTGTAAGGGCTAGGTGAATTAACCACTACAAAATCAACATCAATCACTCGGGAGCCGGCTCGCACGGGTAGGGTTGTCAGCCCAAGGGGCCATACGGGAGCTCCGGTGAAGCTGACGAACGGGGTGGTTGCCGTCCGAAGCCGATCAAGAGATAGCCCAAGGCTTTTGAATGTGGAGTAGAACATAACTTCTGCCGAACTTCCTTGGTCAATCAATACTCGTTGAACTGTAGATTTGTCAACGATTATGGTCACGACAAGGGCATCGGCATGTGGTGTCTGTAATCCTCGCAAATCTTCGGCCGTGAAGGTGATTGTTCCATCCAGGCTCGGATCCATCCATTTTCTCTTGGATGAGGCACCCACGTTGCATACTGATAAAGCAACCTCGGCTTTGTCGATTTCCAAGCGCAGTTCTGCAGCCTTTCCTTCGGTGACGAGTCCTTGTATTACCCCAACGATGTTGCCCGCTGGAAGAGGAGGAGGAGGAGGGAGTGGATTGCGCCGAAGGTCGATCCATTGGTTGAGATGCCCAGCTGCTGCAAGCTCTTCCAGGTATCTTTTGTACGGTTGGCATTGGGTGGTATAATGCCCTCGTTCTTTGTGAAACGAACACAATCCTGCTCCTGTGCCCGCCGTTCCGAGAATCCTGTAGGCCAGACGAAGAATGGCATCTTGCCGATAGTGTGCAACAACTTGTAAATTGGTTCCGTGAAAGCTGTTCGCTCGGCCACATACTCATCCGGCCTGGGTTCCCTCTTCTCCTGTTGCCACGGCTGTTGGTACGGGGTTTGGGGCGGTTGTTGCTCGGTTTTCCTGACCCGGTTCCTCCGCTGCCTTGTCCGTTTTGCCCGTGCCGAACGTTGGCCACCTGTTTTTTCGCTGAAGCCTGGGTTTTTGTCTCGGCAGTCTTCGGAGCGTTACGCTCGGCCACTGCTTCTTCGTGTACACAATCCTTTTCGATAATAGCCATCAGGTCCCCCATTGTCTTCGGTGGGTTTCTAGATAAATCTCTGAACATTGCCGAAGTTGGATCCAACCCATTCATGAATGACTCGGCAGCCACGCCTTGGTCACAGTCGGGGATGAGGTTGTACACTTCCCAGTAACGTTCGGTGTAAGCCCGAAGCGTTTCCCCGGCTGCTCTTCTCATGTTTACCAACATCGAAAGCGTCTTGGGTTGAATGTTGCTTGTTACGAACCTCTTTGTGAACTCCAATTCCAGTTCGTTGAAGCTTTTGATGGATTTTGGTTTGAGCTGGTTATACCACAACATTATTGGCTCACCAAGTGTAAGGGGGAAGATCTTACACATGAGTGCGTCAGAGAAGTTGTGGAGGCTCATAGTCTGCCGAAACCGACAAACGAACGCCACCGCATCTTCTTTGGCTTCATAACGTTTGAGCTTCGGCATGGTAAAGCGCTCCGGCGGTCGTTCTTGCTGAATGGCGTCAACGAACGGGGATGCTTTAGCTTTTCCGAGTTTTGAGTTGTCCATTGTCACCGGAGCCTGTAGGATTATTGACTGCGGAGCGGGCACTTCAGGATTTTCCCTTGGCTCTCGGTGACGGCGTCTTGGCTGGTCGTTCGCCTCATTGTGGTGAGGTCTGCCCCCTTCTGACCGCTCCGGCCGTTCTCCTCTTGAATCACCCCGCCGAGCTAACCGCGGATCCAATTCTCCAACTGGTTGATACACAATAGGTGCCCCAGTAAATTGATCATATAAAATAATTGTATTTCCATTATCCGAGCGTTCTCCCCTGCTCATCGTCCGGCGAATGCCACGCGCTCCCGCTGAATGTTGTTTGTTGTGTTGAAGCTCGGTCGTGGATCTAGACCGTTCGGTTCGCTCGGTGTGACCAGCTGGTTGACGCTCTGGGAGGACGTTTAAATCCATTGGCCTCTTGCCGTCTGCGCGCTCGTGATACCGTCTGGAGACGCGCTGTGTTTTTCCCGAGACGTTTGTTCGGTGAGAGTGTGCTGTGGAATTTGTTGCCGAAGAACGTGAACTCTCGGTCCGAATGATGCTCGCCACACGGTGCCGAGATGAGTTCGGCTGAATTCGGGACGGGTGTTCCAACCTATCAAAGACGGTTCTTCGTTCGGATACGGCTAGCTCGGAAGTTAATGTTTTTCGTGATTTTCTGCTCCGCTTGTGCGATTTCTTCGGCCGGCTTGGTTCGGCAACATGACCAGGTGTTGGCGTGACGATTGTGCCTCCATCCCGCTCCTCTAGACGTTGTTGTAGGAGTGCTATGACTGCTGCTTGGCGTTTTTGTTCCGCCAGAGCGATGTCAAGCTCGGTTTGTGGAAATGATAGTTGACGAGCAACTGGCACCACGGTCCTAGCAGTTTGGCCGGGGTGGTTATTTATGGAGCCGAACCCAGCTAAACCGAGGGTAGTTTTTCGGACCAGGTGGTGGTAGGCGTTGGGTCATCTTTGGGTGGAGAAGAGACTGGAGTTAAGAACAGGCCCACACTTCGCTAGGAAGAACAGAAAATGTGTTTCCTTCCCCAGCAGAGTCGCCAATTGTGGGGGGCTGTTTTAACCTCGAACCTCTTGAACCCTTCTTGCTTGCTGAATCGTGGAGCGATGACCTGTAACGCCTTGTACCTGCAAACCGGAGGGGGGTGTTCCTCCGGGAAGAAGCTCCGACGATCAAATTAGTATGCGGAGGAAGAAGTTTTGGTATGAAAATATATGTAAAGAGAGAAGTTTTTCGTGTGTGGTTATTCAGAACAGATCCCCGTCTTAGGTGAAGTACTCCTCTATTTATAGGCGTGGGATGGAAGCGGTGAGTTAGCCGAGCGTAGGCTACACGCGCACTTCTACGCTCGGCTGACGTCACATGTCAGGGACATTAATGAGGGCCGCCTTCAGAAGATCTTACCGTATCACAGTGACTAATGTCAGGCCTGTCGCTATTGGCCAGAGATGTCACTTCGTATATCAGAGAAGACATCTTGCGTATCATCGAAGACTTCTAGAATCGGCCATAAGTGGAAAGGATCTAGAATGTTCCCACAGAGGCGGTTATCCGAACAATACACGTCCAACCGAACCGAATCGTCTGTCCGAGCAACAGTAGTTGTGAAGAGGAAGATGATCCGAATAAACGGGTCACAATTCTTCCAATAGGGCTTGTGTTCTTCGGAGAAACAACCCTGAAACACACGTTTGTTCGGACAGTAATACTTTTTGAACGTAGACAAACTGAGACAGCTGAACGATGGCCCAGATGGGTTGATCCTTTTGAACCCTTTGGACTTCGGATATTTCGGCTCACTACAGGTGGATTATGGAATGTATTTTCAGTGTTTCTTTTTCGGTCTTAATTAATGGGGAGAAGCATGGATATATAGTGTCATCACGGGGTTTACGACAGGGTGATCCTTTATCTCCTTTTTCTGTTTGTATTGTGTGCTGAGGGTTTATCGGCGATGTTGTCTTATGCGGAGAATCGAAAAGCCATCCATGGGATTAGAATTTGTAGAGGGGCTCCGTCGGTTAATCATCCTAAAGAAAAAAAAATTGCTAAAAATGAAAGTAGTAGTATCAAACAGTTGTCTTATTTGAATTTTTTCAACGTTGGTCCATATTTTTATACCTTTACGATTTGTCTCGTCAAAGATGAACGATTAATCCCAAAAATTACGACAAAAAACTAAACAAAAGTTACAAAAAAATAAAAAAAAAATCGAAATAAGTTTTCAAATTACAAATTTACAAGAGCGCATCCTTATTGTGGAAAGTGGGGATTGGAAAATTTATGTAGAATACTGTAGTAGGTTAAAAGCAGGTTGATCATTTGGATTGGGTAGTCAAAGCCCAACTCGGTGCTGGCCCGATCGTCCAGATGACCAAAGCCCGTCGACGACCAAACAGGTCACCCATCTGGTCTTGCCAAGTGGCGTGGCCTTGTTGCGTACGAAAACATAGCGCTCGATGAGAGTACGGGCCGGCCATGTGTCACCACTCTGGTGGTCTTGCCATCTGGCGCGATCGTGCAACGTTTTGTAGCATATCCATGCGGCACCAATTTAGTCTTGCCAAATGGCGCGGTCACATTCTTCGTGACAAACATAGCGCCCTGGCAGTTATCGTGCACGGCGTCGAGCCATGAAGTGGTTGTCGGAAAATGGTAGTCGGTGAGACGTCATTGCGGCACGAGGATGGCACGCGCTATTCTGGCCTCCAAGTCAAGGCACTCTTATAAAATACAACAGTGACAAACCCTACCGAGTTATGCCTTCTTCTCCTGAACTAACCTCTGTGCTTTCCTTCTATCCAGCTTAGCGCTAATTAACTTAGTCATCGGAGTGCCTTCCAGCAACCTTTGATTGGCTAGACACCTAACCAATTGCTCCTTTTGTGTAGAGCCAAGTTGAAAGAGACTAGCTCAATCCATCCGAATTCTAAGAGATCCAAGATATTAAATTTTTGTAAGTTGTCCCAAACACCTCATAAAAATTGCGATATTTGTCATGTTTTATCGTCTAACGAGACCTGGTGTGTATGTTTGACTTCACGGATTTGCAGATATCATATCCACCCTTAGCCTGTGTGCAAACTCCATTTACGTCGAAATTGTCCTAATATGTTAAAAGAGCTTGTCTGATGTTGATGAAATAATTTTTTTCAGAACTAAGATCCGATCAGACGACTTTCTTCACTCACTGTTACTTTTCATTTGAAGTACATACGAATATTAATATTCGTGATTTCACTTTAAGGTATTATCAAACAAGAAGATACAGAATAACAAAGTGGAGTGTCAGTGGCTAAAACTGGAGTGCCAAAATCAATTTCCAGTAAGAAATTATGAAATGACCAGTACACATATGTTAAGTTGACGTGTAACGATACAATTTATCTGTCATTTTTAATATATGAAATGCGCTTTTATCAAGCAAAATTCATACTACCATTTTCCACATGTTAAAAGATTTCGTTAATATCTATTGATTTGCAAAGATAAATTTTAAATTTTTTCTAATGCTTCCTCCCAAACAATTGTCCAGCATGCAAAATGAGAACGTAATATTAATGCATTTTTGTCAAAGAAAAATTTTAACCTTTTTGCCGCTAATTACTAGAAGTGGATGAGTTTTCACTTTATCAAACAAGAAGAAGAAAGATCTTTCATCTTATGGCAAAAAGCCTACGCATCAATCATCATCGTGAAGGCAAGTTGGAAGTCCACAAATATACAGATATCATATCCCTTTGGCAACTGATTGTCGACAATGGGCGAACGGTCAATCTGATCTACATTTGGCCCCCGATCCCATCTTCTAAGGTTAATGCTGAAAATCCTCCATGTATTGAATGCGTGGGAGCACATAATATGTTTGAACAATTGTCTATTAGAAACTCCCCGTGGTTATCCCTGAAACAACAAACATCATTTCAACGAACATTCTTTTATCTTGATTTTGCTTTGTATGCTTGCCTAGTTTGCCACAATGTGATTCTGGGTTCTATGATGATTCTCCATTTCCCTTATATTTGCTTTGCCTGCATAGCGCTGCAATGTGATTCTGGGTGCCATGAAGATTCTATGTCCCCCCGCCCCTTATATTTGCTTTCCTAGTTTGCTACAGTGTGATTCTGGGTTCTATAAAGATTCTGTTGATAATCTTGGTGGTGTTTTGGATTTTTAGTTTTGGGCCAAATTTAGCCAACTTGGCCTTTTGTTTTCTCCTTATTCAAATTTTGTGGCATTTGTTAGCTTTTTATTTTTCCAATAAAAAATCATGTTGATCGGATTTGGTTTGGTATGTTTTGGGAACACATCTATGTTGAGAAAAATGGGTTCCGATCTAGTGTTGCAATCCATTTTTTTTTCCCCCCGACGTAGATGTGTTCAAAAGCATATCAAACAAAATAATCAACGTGATTTTTTTTTCTAGGTTCTTGAAGTGCCATAAAAGTGAACGGTTCCTATCATCAAGGCAGGCATGGAAAGGGCTCACAAAAGGCTCAACTAAACAGTCTAGTTCCTTTGCGGACTAAAGAGGATCTTATTCCAAGTAAATTGAATAGTTTAGATTCACTTGGATATGTGGAGCAGATTTACTTTAAAAGTACCTTTCTCGTTTTTCCCCTCAACAATTCTGGGACCGCAGAACTGCTATTTTGCTAGATAACACTACATAGATACTAGAAAAAAATAAGAGAACATGTGTAATCACTAGGAGTCATATTCTGCATAGTGAAATAGCTAAAGATAGATGTCATCGGGGCATGTCCCAAGACATAGTTGCATAATTAACCGAACAAGTTTCCTCCGTTGACTTCAGATAATTTTCTTCATCCATATCTTTTGTTGCTGCAAAAGCATGCCTTTTAGGAGTCGGCAGATCTTCAATTTCATTTTTGAGCATTGAGTACACTTCCAACATCGATGGCCTATCTTCCCAATTTTCTTGAACGCACAAAAGCGCGACTTGCATGCATCTCACAAGTTTACAGGCCGAATTTGTATCATCCATTAGCGGATCCATGAACTCCATGCTTTTGCCGTCTTTCCAAAATTCGTACGCCTGCCAATAGAAATTTATGATATAACCTTTCAAGTGTTAGACATGCGAAAATAGGAGTCATTGATTAAGTGATCACTTACGCATTCTAGGAGGTGAAGATTGTTGTCCGGACCATACAGACATGTATTCTTCTTTCCACTTATAATTTGTAAGAGTAGAACTCCAAAGCTATACACATCATATTTGGTGGAGTATATCCCTCGTTTTGCGTACTCTGGAGGAATGTAACCACTGCAATTCAGGAGTCAACAGAGTCATTTTTGTTTACTATGTCTAAGAGATTTGAGAATTGATATACTTACTATGTTCCAACAATCCGGTCTGTGTTTGCTTCATGTTCATTTTTCTGAAAAATCTTAGCTAGACCAAAATCTGCAATTTTCGGTGTCATGTCGTTGTCCAGTAAGATGTTGCTAGCCTTCAAATCCCTGTGAATTATTGTGAGTCTTGAATATTCTTGGAGATATAGAAGCCCTTGAGTCACGCCTTGGATGATAGAAACTCGTTTCTCCCAATCCAACTGTGCCCGTCTAACTGGATCTAAGTCATACAAATGAAGTAGTCACCTCTGAATAAGTCAGGTAGGAGCTTGGACGAGAAGGTTAAGCTATAAATGATCACACCTTCTTTCTAGCTTGATGGTATGTGGTATAACATAGCATACTTCCAACTAAGTGAAACCCTTTTCGCAACAGGCACTTCAAATTTAGCTATGTACGTTGTGGTTGGGATAACAAACCGCAAAGCATTAGTTGTACCATGTTTGGGTAGGGTGGGATAACGAGAGAATATTTTGACTGTTGGAAGAAGGCGGGAAATAAGCCAGAGGGACTTAATAAAAAAATCTTTCTTTTCCCTAATATAAGGCAAGCCAAACTACCTTGTTAAAAGACAAACTTACCCTTGTAGATTTCGTCTTTCAAATTTCTTTTGGATGTCTTGAGTTGAGGTTATTTTAGGTCCTACTTTGCTTAGTCAAGGAAAAAAAGGCTTTTTCGAGGGTATTTTAGATATTTAAGGTCATCTTTTGCTTAGTCAACCATTAGTTCCGGGTATGTCCTTTAGCAAACTAATGCGGGAAAGAAAACTATGCCGGACCCATGTATGTCCCCTCAATGAAACCGTCAAAAAAAAGGTACTAAATTAGCCACCTGCCGTTTCACAATTCTTCAAGTTGGCTCATATTCTTTGTGATATTTCAATCCTGCAGTTTCCGTCGTGGCTGTTGTTTTAAGTGTTTGGCCTTTATTTGGAATTCTGGTATTGTAATTTTGAGCATTTGTTCTTTCATATTAAACGCTAATCTTAGGACTTGGGGAAGTGTTAGAGATTGCATATTGTAGAGGTAGAGATTGCATACCGTAGAGGTAGAAATCCAAGCTTTTGTTAGGCATGTACTCATAGATCAGCAGCTTTTCTTCCCTTTCAGTACAAAATCCCAAAAGTCTCACTAGGTTGACATGCTGAAGTTTTGCAGTGAGTGTAACCTCATTTATGAACTCCTCTTGTCCTTGTTTAGAAGACTCTGACAGTCTCTTCACTGCAACTTCCTCTCCGTCCCGTAATTTTCCCTTCAAAATCTCACCCAGTTAGTATCAGAAATTCAGAAGACAAGATACGTTTAAGATGCCTTCAGCAGAGATGGTTACTACAAATTCTACTAAACTGAACTGATGCTCTTAAATTGTTAACTATTGAATACAAATGCACGAGTTAACCCTCACCTTGTAAAAATTATCTGTGGGAAAGCACAAGTTAATGATTGACAACAACGTAAGGAGTTTGGTGAATTAACTTTCACCTTCCAGATCAATACTATTGAAAAGAAGGGGTGTAAGATAGGAAAATGAAACAACTCAATTCTTAGACAAATTTACAGAGTTTTGAAATCGCAAGTCAAAGAAGAGCAAGGATAAGGCAGATAGATGGATCAAGGAACCAGAAGACAATAAGACGTACGGTAATGGCCTATTAGCGAAATGAAAACAATAATGGTGGGGAACACTTGGTGTAATGTATATATCCTCTGGTATCTTAATTGTATTTGCAGGCTTTTCAAGCAAGCCAGGAATGACATATTGATTTGCTGAAATGGAAGAAGTACCCTTAGCATCATACTAGACAAATTGTTGAAAATAGGGTCTGGAAACAAAATCAACTAAAAGAACACCTTCTCAGTTCTCTTATAGGAAATCTGTGGTAGTAAGTTTAACATTGGTTCGAAAAGGAGGGATAGTCGAGAGCAAGTCAACTTAGGGAACTCAGCCGAAAGGGTTAGCGAAAGGAATGTTACTTGTGCTATTATTGTTCCTACTTATGGCTTCAAGATTTCCATATAAACCTGAAATGCGGGACATAATTATCCTTTGGCAACTAAATGACCCAAACCATATTTAGCTTCAAAGAAAGTCACACCGTTCCTCGTTTTTCCTTAGATGTTATTCTCTGTTTTAACCTCTCAGCTTCATTTGGACTACCAAATTGTTCTGCCCGTGAACTACTAAAAAATGTAAGGAGATGTGTACATATCGATTATTTTTCATAGTTAAAAGACTGAAGGCCTGTATTGGAAAGCACATAGTAATACATAGATGAACAACTGAATAGTACCTTATATACGGGTCCATAACCACCCTCTCCGAGCTTATTCTCATGCGAAAAGTTTCTTGTGGCCGCTTTGATGTCAGCAAAACTAAATTCTTGCAGGTTTGGATATTGCGATTTTTTCTGTGGCCGTATAGCCATTTTCCTCGTTACCAGAACTGTAAAAGATGAACAATGACAATCTCGTTATAGTCGTCTTGACAAATCATTTGATGACAACTAATTGCGAACTCCCAAAATCGTAGCAAGTTACCTTTCCATTTGAACAATCTCCTTCGAAAAAACCACGTTAGAGTCCCGAGTAGGAGAGTGACTATAGCAATTGTAGGTAGCAGAATAGCCCATAACAATCGGTTGTTTTCTTGATCTTTTCCTTGAGCTGCAGGGGTAGGTTTATTGCCTTTGCGATAAGTATGTTTTAGAGACTCTTGACAAGCAGAGTGCAGCAAAGTATGGAAAAAATTCACTTTTGCCTAAAAGTGACTATTTGATTCAATATCCCTAACTTGGGGTTTTTTGTTCTCCAAAATACAGATTCACACATTCATATGGCAAGTGCACAGAGATGGATGGTTTGCCTCCAAATCTGAAAGTAAATTCTTCCTTTATTACGATACTATGATACATAAACCAAACAAAATCAAACCTGGGGTCGGTTATATGGTGTTACTTGTAAAATTATACCTGCCTTGGAAAGCTCCCAATTGTAATCATTGGGGACATGAAATACCGTGTAACCCAGGAGCCCTTTCTCCCTCGCGTAGGAAACCTTAGTTCTGATAGCCTCCACGTCATCATAACCGATCCAAATCGAACTACTAGTAACGCAGTAGTTCGTGACATAAGTGGAGTTATACAATACTTTCTCTCCATCGCATTTCCAAAATGACCTGATGTACTTGTAGTTCATCGTCCCACCATCATTCTCAATGGTTCCTCTTGCAGGCGATCCAATCCCGTTGTCTGTGGGGTCAACAAGCGTCCACGAGTACCCATAGTATGCTAACCCCAAAACCATCTGTTTGGCAGGTAATCCTCTTCTTATCCATTCCTTAATACCATAATCAGTGTTTAAATTGCTTGAGGGGTCATACAAAGCAGAATGAGCACCTGTGAAACTATCTTTGGAAGGCGAGTGATAGTCGTACGCTCTGATATTTACCCAATCGAGGTTCCTTCGAATCGAGTCCAGTGGATAACTTGTGGAGTTTTGTGAAGGCATATAATGACCTTCCATTGTTAAAATGAGTGGTGATCGGGAAGAATTCTTCGATTCCCTATTTATCGCAGATCTCCATTCATCAAAGAGTAATCTCATGTCTGTCATGTTGTTCATGCTCGTGCCCGGTTTGACACCATTAAGCTCCAGACCATCAAACCCATAAAGCCTAGCTGTCTGTATTGATGATTCAATGAAACTACTTCGGTGAGAGAGTTGGCTAGTCATTGAAAAGTAGGCTGCGAAGTTTTGATTTTGAGTCCAGATGGACAGAAGTGTTGTAACTGTTGGGTTTTTTTGGCGAACAATATTGGTGAAGTTGGAGAAGTTTGTTTCATCAGGGGCTGAGATTAAGAGCTCAAACGTTGAATTGTTGATGTATGCATAACCACATATGAGGTGAGTGAACAGAGATGAATCTATGTCGGGAGCCGGGAATTCACTGCCGGAAAACCAGTAACCTGCTTTGATCCAGGTCTGAGACTCTGAGGAATTTGCTAATGAAGGAAGAAAGAGGAGAAGGGAAATGATGTTGAACAACATTTGAAGATGCCTTGAGCTCATGTTGTCTTCAACCTTTGAACTATATGTACCATCTTCAGGACTTTTCCATGATTTTATGAGCTGAGAATGACTACCAACTACCAAGAATTAATATCATTGAGGTATCCAACTCTCTCTCTCTCTCTCTCTCTCTCTCTCTCATAGATTATTTGGTGGAACTTATCTTACCTGTCCCTGTGGTTTTTATGGGATTTTGAATATGTCAAAATGACCCCCACACAGCTTTGAAATTGTAATGTCATAGACTTATATAGCTTCGTCGTCTTCCGATATTTCAAATACTCTATAAAGTGTGGTAGGCCGGGTGAGAATGACTACCAAGACAATTAAATGTTCGTCATCTTCCCTTGCATTATTGTCTTTTTTTTTTTTCCCTCCAACCGTTGCAGACCTTTAATTGTTGAGATCAACGGTTGAGATGTGTATAACGCACAACACCATCCCCGGATCCAAGCGGTGAGCTTCTCCTTCTTTGGATATTGACCATATGGACATGGTGCAGACTGTGGAGGGCAAACTGCTAATACCATTTCAAAAAGGGGAGCTTCTCCTTCTTTTTCCCAATTAATCAATTGATATTGGAACGGTATTGGAACGGTATTAGCTGTTAACAATTGCTTATTGGGTTGAGTTGTTCAGGCTAATGGGTTGGACTTCCACGGAAAGGAGGAATTTTTTTTTTTTTTTTAACGGCGAAAAAATATTTTATTAATTTTTGAATGTGAATACAAAGATAAAAAGAAGCAAGGAGAAGGACAATGAGTGCTCATTCGAGATGGCAATCAAGAAAAATCCAAAGGGACAATTGGACGTGCTCGTCTACAACATGGGCCCAACGTTTGTTAGCTATTTTGACCAACAACAATGCTACGTATACCGTACATATCCACTGTAGGTCATGTGGGTTCTACTTCGGCCCTACATAAATACAAAAAAATATACATAAATTTTAAAATAGTATTTTTTTATGAGACTCCGTAAAAAATTAGCTGCAACGGATATCGCCTATCGGTAGGTATGTTTTCTGAATTCGTTTCCCTACGAATTCAAAAAATGCTCAGTTTCGGCCATATGAATTCAGAAAACATTCCTACAGATATCCGTTGCAGTTGATTTTTTACAGGTCTCATAATTTTTTTTATATAAAATTTATGCATATTTTTGTGTCTTTCTGTGGCCCGAAGTAGGCCCCACACGTGCGTGTACTTGTGCGATAGACTTTAGACTCAGTGTTTGACAAAGGATGGGGCCAATCGTTTGGTAATCATATCTTATTTGGGCTTTTGCAAAGTGATTGAAGTGGCTACTACTACCTTCTAGAGATATTCACGGCCTCGTCAGCTGCTTATAAAAGGAGAGGTTACATGCATAACAGGGGATGAAGACATTGCGGACAGAGAGCAACACAGCAACCGAGCATAACTATCGGGCCCGCGGGTCAGATCAATGGCCGGCTAAACCCTCTTCTAGGGCTTAGATGAAGCTCGCACTCTAAGATTTTATTGCTTTTATTAGATTTAATATCCGGATTGATTGTACGGACTAAATGATTTCGTGTTCAGGAAATTAGTTTTATTTTGCCATATAATTGCTTGCTTGTTATCCGTGGTATCAAATGGAGTACTTTTCATGCAATGGTTCTTAATTGAATTTATGGTAATTGACTGTGCAAGATAGGTTATGCTACCTAACACGCATCGTGCTATTAGACGGTCTGTACCGTTGAGACGGGCCATGCTAGAAAAGACGATTTGTGCTCGGCAGACATAATCTATGCCGCTTGATGATACATGAATATTTTTGGGAGATATCCTTAGAGCCCCGAGAACTCTAATGGTATCGGGTAAATCCGAATAAGAAGTCCTTCAAACAAATCCAGGTTGCAAAGGGACAGGTGGATTTGAAACCATAGACCTTTTCTCGATCTCATCAAATCTCTTTACATTTTTTTTTGTCGTTCGTTAAATCTAATATATTCTATCGTTCTGCTCTTCACTCCACTTGTGAATCTCTTTACATTTAATTGCTTTTAATTACCATCTATACTTAGTTTTCTCAAAATCAACAATCAACTCTTTTTCCGAATTAATTTAGGAAGTAGATTATTTGATGAAAGATCATCTTTATCTGTCCCTGTGATTTTTATGGGATTTTGAATATGTCAAAATGACCCCCACACAGTTTCGTGGTCTTGCGATATTTCAAACTAGCGTTTACCCGTGCTTACGGCGCTACGCACCCTGGTAAAAAGAACCGATGGCATTTTTGTAATATATTTGTAAGAGTGTGGGTGTTTTCTTAAGAGAGTTGGAGAGCACACATCAGTCATTGGATCAAATGAATCTCAGCCCATCTTTCAACTAGTATTTGTGTGATCTTCACACCCTTGTGTTTTAATTAGGTAGATTGGGAAGTGTAGTGGGCCGGGTGAGAATGACTACCAAGACAATTAAGAGTTCGTCATCTTCACTGGTCCCTAGCATGCATTATTGTCTTTCTTTTTCATTGACATAAATGTGAACTCTTGTCCTGTTCGTGATCACTCGTCAATGTCTCTTTCCTTACGGCATCTCCAACTCTATTATCGACTTAACCTCAAAATTCTTTGAGTAAAAATCACATCCCCAATCATTTACCCAAACTCATACCGAAATGAATTTTTACTCAAACTCGTATTCAAATCACTGGAGATCCGTTTTTAATTTACTCAAATCCTATGCAATCCGAATAGGACACTTGTCATCTTCTATCTAAACGCCCCTTAATTTATCATTACTAAGTTCGTTTATACTGTTACTTCGAGTTTAATGCTTAATTTTTTGTGAT
This sequence comes from Rhododendron molle, assembly GCA_025413875.1. Lineage (NCBI taxonomy): Eukaryota > Viridiplantae > Streptophyta > Magnoliopsida > Ericales > Ericaceae > Rhododendron > Rhododendron molle. Next base: position 3,978,069 of record CM046388.1, on the reverse strand, counting down.
GTAGCCATGTAGATAACTGCTAAAACTATTATTATCTTCTCTTCAACATATGATAATGGAGCTTTAAGCCTCCAAATATTCAAAGCTAATGGGTTGGACTTCCACCGAAAGGAGGATAACTACTACTTGGGGCCAACGTTTGTTAGCTATTTTGACCGAGGATGGGGCCGAACGTTTGTTAATCATATCTTATTAGGGCTTTTGCAAGTGATTGAAGCCTCGCTCCGTTAAGAAAAAATAAGTACTTATTTACTTATTTTTTGAATCAAAAGTGATTTATAGTGAGAGAATTACATGTATCGTAAAACAAAAAATAAGTAGTTAAAAATAAGAACCTTAAAGGAACGGAACCTGAATTTAAACGAAGAAAAGGGGGGCTGCTACTACCTAGAGATATTCACGGCATCAGCACTCAGTAGCTTATAAAAGGGGAAGCGGGGGCGCTGCTGTCCCTTAGGAGCAGCAGCTTGCGGCTGTGTCCGAATTGCGGGTCCACTTCGACCTTGCTTCGATGATCGAAAGCGTTCACTTCGTAGAGCTCGTCGAGTAGAATAACTATGCAAAAAATCAGCTCAATTGGATATCATTAAGTGTCTAATTGGAACACATATAACTCTCGGTCCATGAGTTACAGTGGATTTGATCCAGCGTTTCGGATCCATTCTTTTCAAGATAAAAAAGTTCCGATCAGGCACTTAATGATATTCAATTGAGCTGACTTTTGCATAATTCTACTCGACGAGCTCTACGAAGTGAACTCTTCCGATCATCGGAGTGAGACTAGAGTGGTCCCGCAGCTCGGGCATAGCTGCAAGTTGCTGCCCCTAAGGGACAACAGCGCACCCGCATCATCTAAAAGGAGTGGTTACCTGCATTGCATAACAAGGGGACGACGACATTGCGGATAGAAAGCAACACAGCAGCCGCGCATAACTATCGGGTTTGCGCGGTCCAATCAATGGCCGCTAAACCTTCTCCTAGGACCTAGATGAAGCTTGCACTCTCAAGTCTGAGTAGCTTAGATTTTATTACTTTTGTTAGATTTAATATCCAGATTTGTTGTATGCACTAGAATCACAAGATGATTTCATGTTCATGATGTTGGATTTACTTTCCATATAATTGTGTGTTTGTTATTCACCGTATCAAAAGGAGTACTTTCCATGCAACGGTTTTTAATTGGATTTGTAGTAATTGAATATGATAGGTTATGCTACCGTAATACGCATCGTGCTATTAGATGGTCTGTATTGTTGAAACGGGCTGTACTAGTAAGACGATTCGTGTTAGGTGGAGAAAATCTATGCCGCTTGATAATACCTAAATATTTTTAGGAGATATCCTTAGGGCTCGCGAACCCTAAGGGTATCCGGTAAATACAAATAAGCTAGAAGTCTTTCAAACAAATATAGGTTGCAAATGGACAAGTGGATTCAAAACCGTAGACATTTTCTTCCATCGAATCTCTTTACATTCAATTGCCTTTAATTATAGTCTTTAGTACTTTTGTCAAAATCAACCATCAACTCTTTTTCCAAATTAATTTAGAAATTAACTGAAATAATTATAATTTAGCCTCCGTAATCTCTGAGGACAATACTCGAAATATTTACCGCTATCTTTTTGGTAGTAGTAGCTGTTTCGTTTTATTATTTATTTTTGACACGGTAGATAACGACACGATCAGTTAACACATGACAATTTCATGATTGTTAAGTTTGTCCATTAATATGAGTTGTATCAAATGAAGCTTTTACTCAGATTTGAGTAGAATTCGGGATGGAGATGCTCTTACTAGATGATTATGTGACCTTGTGGACACACAGGTTGAACGAAATTTGAACAGATTGCCTTTTGGTCTCTTTATCTAATAAGTATATGGACTCCTATGGTTTTTGATATAAAATTTATGCGATTTTGGCACTCCAAATTTAACTACTGGCACCTTATTTTATGTCTTTATCCTGTGTGAAATTATCAAATTACCATTTATTTAATTATTTTGTTTGTGTTCGTCTATTTTAAAGGGTATTGTTGTAATTTTTAAATTAAAAAAAAAAAAGACAAAGTGGAGTGTCAAATGTCAATAGCTAAAAATGGGTGCCAAAATCAATTTCTAAATCCATTTGGTCACCACAATAAAATGTCTCAATATGTGGCCGTGTGGACCACTTCCGGTCTCCACTATTTTTGGCACTACTCACTTCCGGTCTTTATAGTCTAGCAACGATAACGACACACCACAACAAAATGTCTCAATATGTGGCCGTGTGGACCACTTCCGGACTCCACTATTTTTGGCACTACTCACTTCCGGCCTTTATAGAATTATAGTCTAGCAACGATCACGACACAACTCGAAGGGTTGAGTTGTGGGGAAGGTTTGGACTTAGGGTTTGATTGGATGCGGGATGAGTTTTGTGGGTATTATTTATGAAAGGGATAAGATAATAGAGGTCTTGCGAAGGTTTGGGACTTAGGGTTTGATTGGATGCGGAATGAGTTCTGTGGGTATTATTTATGAAAGAGATAAGATAATAGGGGATTTTCTGAAGATTTGGGACTTAGGACTTGATTGGATGCAGGATGAGTTTTGTGGGTATTATTTATAGAAGGGATAAGATAATAGAGGGTCTTATTAGGCAAGGTGCGAGTAAACTAGCCGGACACCTTGCTATCAAAAAGAGAATCCCATCTTCAGTTTCTAGGGGGAAAATTCTCCCTGTATTGACTGTGTGGGTGCACATTATGTGTTTGAACAATTGTCTACTAGAAACTCACCTTGTTTATCCCCAGAACAACACACTTCATTTCAAGGTAGATTCTATTTTGTTGATTTTTCTTAGTATTTCTTGCCTAATTTGCTCCAATGTGATTCTGGGTTCTATGAAGATTCAGTTTTTCCCCCCTTATATTTGCTTTGTCAAGTTGATAATCTTAGTGGCGTTCTGAATTAGTGCTAGTTATACTATATTTTAATTGAGAATTCATGGTAAAACTATTCATGTTTACTTTATAGCATTGTGGTTTCCATGTGTACCATACCTAATACCAAGCATTTTGCCGGCTGAAAAGTCTACGTTCTCGTAATTGGGGTAAAAACCGACCAATTTGTATATGGATCCAGCTCCTGCTCCTAGACCGTCCTATGTGGGTTCTTCCCGGGTTAGCTTTGATGATTGAAACCGTTTATTTTTTGTTTTTTTCAAGAACATCAGTCACATCAAAAATTATGTTGATCGGGTCTGTTTTAGTATGTTGAACACGTCTATGTTGAGAAAAATGGGTTCCCATCTAGTGTTGCAATATTTTTTTTTTCAGAATAAAGATGTGTTTCGAATGCATATCAAACAAAATGATCAACATGATGTTTTCCTGGATTTTTGAAGTGCCCTAAAAGTGAGCGGTTCCTATTATCAAACCGGGCTTGGAAAGGGCTCACAAAAGGCTCAACAGGACCGTCCAATTCCTTTGTGGTCTACAGAGGATCTTATTCCTAAGTACATTGAATAGTTCATATCCACTTGGGTATTGGAGCAGATTCACTATATGAACAGCTTTTTTGTTTTTGTTTTTCCACAATTCTCGGACCATAGAACTACTCCTTTGCTGGATGACACTACACGGATACAAGAACTAATAAGATAACATATGTAATCACTAGGACGAAGAATATTCTGCATAATGAAAGAGCTAAAGATAGAGGTCATCTGGGCATGTCTTGGGACATAGTTGCAAAATTAACCGAATAAATTTCTTCCTTTGACTTCAGATTATTTTCTTCATCCATATCTTTTCTTGTTGAAAAAGCATGCCTTTTAGGAGTGGGCACATCTTCAGTTTCATTTTTGAGCATTGAGTACACTTCCAACATTGATGGCCTATCTTCCCATTTTTCTTGAACGCACAAAAGCGCGACTTGCATGCATCTCATGAGTTTACATGCCGAATTCGTGTCATCCATTAGCGGATCCATGAACTCCATGCTTTTGCCGTCTTTCCACAAATTGTACGCCTGCAAATAGAAATTGATCATATAACCTTTGAAGGGTTGATATACGAAAGTTGAATCACATGATAGGAAAGTGATAGCTTACGCATTCTAGGAGGTTAAGATTGTTGTCCGGACCATATAGACATGTATTCTTCTTTCCACTTATAATTTGTAAGAGTAGAACTCCAAAGCTATAAACATCATATTTAGTGGAGTATATGCCTCGTTTTACGTACTCTGGAGGAACGTAACCGCTGCAATTCAAGTCAACATAGACATTTTCGCTTACTATAATACATGTCTTAGAGATTAGAGAATTGTCATACTTACTATGTTCCAACAATCCGACCGGTGTTTGCTTCATGTTCATCTTTCTGAAAAATTCTAGCTATACCAAAATCTGCAATTTTCGGTTTCATGTCATTGTCCAGTAAGATGTTGCTAGCCTTCAAATCTCTGTGGATTATTGTGAGTCTAGAATATTCTTGAAGATACAGAAGCCCTTGAGTCACGCCTTCGATGATATGAACCCGTTTCTCCCAATCCAACAGTGCCTGTCTAACTGGAACTAAATCATAATAAAGTGACTTCTCAGTAAGTCAGGTAAAAGTACTAAAGTAGCCACCTGCCGTTTCAAAATTCTTCAAGTCGGCTCATATTCTTTGTGATAATGCAATTCTTCTGTTTCTGTCGTGGTTGTAGTTTTGATTGTTTGTGATTTATTTGGAAATCTGGCATTGTAGTTTAGAGTGTTTGTTCTTTCATTTTAAACAAAAATCCTAGGAAAATGGAACAAAAATCGTAGGACTGCAGCAATACTGGGAGAGGGTATGAGCCAGGACGAGTTTGCTTTGGCATAAAAAAAATTACTGATTTTGGGGCCCATTTGGTTATCATATCTCATCGTCTCATTGCTTATTTGCTTATTTTGTGTCCGAGTAATGTGTCAGATTTGAACATAAAATAAGCCAATAGAACAATAAGATGCGAGAACGGCCAACTACCATAGAAGGGGGAGTGCAAGGGATTGTATACCGTAGAGGTAGAAATCCAAACTTTTGTTAGGCATGTACTCATAGATCAGCAGCTTTTCTTCCCTTTCAGTACAAAATCCTAAAAGTCTCACTAGGTTGACATGTTGAAGTTTTGCAGTGAGTGTAACCTCATTTATGAACTCCTCTTGTCCTTGTTTAGAAGATTCTGAAAGTCTCTTCACCGCAACTTCTTGTCCGTCCTGCAATTTACCCTGCAAAATCTCACCTAGTTAGTATTAAAAATTCGGAAGACAGCTACGCTTGCGATGCCTTTCAGCAAAGAGGATTACTGCAAATTCTACTAAACTGAACTTGTCCCACCTAGATATTCATACTCGACGCTCTTAACTTGTTAACTATTGAATACAAATGAATAATAATCAACCCTCACTGGTAAAAATTATCACTAGGAAAGCTCAAGTTAACGATTGACAACAACGTGAGGAGTTTGGAGATTTAAGTTTCGTCTTCTAGATCAATACTATTGAAAAGATGGGGTGTTAGACAGGAAATGAAACAGCTCAATTCTTAGTGAAATTTA